>CM062804.1:1067795900-1069077682 GCA_031772625.1 Pinus tabuliformis | reverse complement strand
CACATAGAAGTGAGATCAAGTGCCCTCAGACTAAATCAATTGTTATAATATTTGGAAATCTATTTTAGTGTGCATGAAGTAAGTGTCGCACAAATAATTTTGTTTTCTCATTTAAAGGTGGAAGGTCACATTTTGACGTGGTGGGAGAATGATGTGGTTGCTTGAAGAATTAGAGTTGAACCATTATTGATTGGTTGGGACAGGTTCAAGGAAATCGTTAAGTCACAATTTAGGATAATATGGCTCTATCTCATGAAAAGGTATGGAGCAAATGTGTAATATTGCACCATATAATTTTTCTAGAGATCAATTTAGTGTGGTATTTCTCTCAAGAGCTCGAAAATGTTCATTAAATATTGGGGAAGCTTGCATGGCCATATTCAAAGATAAGATATTATTTTCAAGTGAATTACTATTGGTGGGGATTTTTCTCAAGTTGAGCACATTGAGGGGTATAGAAAGAAGGTGTAGTTTAATGCACTAAGTAGATAGAACAACAAGGGGAGTTCAAGAAAAGTTGGAAGAAGAAGAATAATAAAGGGAATACTATGGAAATCATTGTCCAATAAAACCTCGATTCTAAACCCCATTATAAACATTCTAATTTAATTGGAAATTTGGACGGAAAATGTTGGGAGTTGCATCTAGAACCTTGTCCAAATCATTGTAAGTGGAAGAAAATGAAGGGGTTGTTAATAGTGGAAATTAGACACTATCTATTGAAATAAATAATGATGTATATGTAAGAAGAGATTAGACATCCACTTACAAAGAGGTAATCATGAATACCTCTAGTGTTAAAGAGGAAAGGGGGATGTCCAAATCATTTCATATTGGAATTCAACTTGAGAAAACAAAGGTTGATTTTCTTTTTTATCCAATTTCACAATCAAGCTCAATATCAATAATGAGTAAAAAATATTGGATTGGAAGTGCAAAACCATCCCCAACATAATTTTGTGTAATGGTTACAACAAGATATGGAATTAAGAGTCAACAATAACTACAAGTTTAGATCTCAGATTGACAGAAACTACATTGGTGAGGTAGTTGCGGATGTAATACCATCTGATATATGTAGGGTAATGCTTATGAGTTCATACATGTATGTATAAGATGTTGTCTTCACGTGAAGGGAAAACTAGAAGCACCTAGTAAAGGAGGGGAATATTTTCATTGCCAATATTCATAAAGGCAAATTGAAACTCTCCTTAATAAATGCACATGGGGAAATAATTTTGATAAGTACAAGTAATAAGTTTCTATCATTGTTCTTAAGTGATGATCAATAGAAAATAAGCTAAAATGGATGTCAAAACATCCTTATAAGATTTTAATAATAAGTAGACATGGAGGCTAGAGAAACTTGTGGATGAATATGAGGAAGAGTTTCAAGAACCCAAAGGGTTACCACATAAGAGGGAATTTGAACATGAGACACAATTGCTACGTGAATATACATTGCCTAACATTGGATTGTATCATTGGTCATTGTTCGAAGTAGATGAAGCAAAGTGATAGCTAAAGTAATTACTAGAGAAGGTACTCATAGCGTCAAGCACTTATTCTTGTAGGCCATTAAATCATTATTTTGCCCATAAGAATAGAGGTTGGAGAATGTGCATTGACTACCATGTGTTGGATATAATCTTGATACATAATTGTTAACCTTTGCCACATATTGATTACATGTTAGACATAAGGATAGAAGTTGGAGAATGTCCATTGAATACCATGTGTAGGATATAATCTCCATAATGAATTTTCCACATATTGATGAAGTTTTAGATCAATTATAAGAAGCAAAGTAGTTCACTAAGTTGGACCTAAGGTTAAGATACCACCAAGTGTAGATGAAAAAAGAAAACACTTGGAAGAATAATTTGAAATTTACATAGAAAGGTCTATATAAATGGTTAGTTATGCCTCTTGGTTTATGTAATTTTCTAGCCACATTTTCATGTATGATGAATGACATGCTTCATCCATTTATTGATTTTTTGTAATTGCAAATTTGGATAATATATTAAAATTTAGGACCACATTGTAATAACATGTTTCTCATTTGAAGCAAGGGTAAGAGGAATTGAATAAAAACAAGGTGTTGATAAACCTAAAGAAATGTGAGTTTGTTAAATAGTCCTTAGTTTACACTAACCATGTAATTGTTGGAGGTGATTTAGACATTGATCCAATGAAGTTTGTAGCCATCAATGGATGGCCCATACCTTCCATTGGGATAGAATTGACAATATTTTTTAGGGTATCATAATACTCGAGGATTCATTGCCTCGATTTTTGTAATTGGTATTCCACGTCACACAAATGGGTATAATTTTTAGTGGCGAAAACAACAACATTGGTAAATTTTGAATAATTGAAAGTGAAGCTTACTGATGAACTATTATTTGTTATTCCTAATGTGTAGCAACCATTTGAAATTAACATGGACACATTGAGTTTTCCATGGGCACTATCTTTATGCAAGGAGGAAGACCCATCAACTATCACTTCAAATTGTTTCAAAGAGTCGTTTTAAAATATCCCATATATGATAAAGAGCTCTATTTAGTGAAGAAAGTGTAAAATATGGAAGTTTTACCTACCAAGTAAGGAGCTTGTGACCCATACTAACTACCAACCTCTTTCGTGTTTTCATAGTTAGACCAAATTGTAGCAAACAAGGAATCAAAAGTGGATGTGATTCCTATAGCGATTTCATTTTCATATTAACCATAAGAAGGGGATGATTAACAAGGTAGAAGATATTTTGTCTAGCCCACCCATGAAGAAGATCTCAATTGTGTGCAATTCACTTATGAATTTTATGAGGAATATTATGTGAGTGATGACAATTTTGGTGAGTTATATCCACAACTAAATAATAATATAGCAATCAAGCTCAAAGCAAATGAATACAATCTCAAAAATGAACTATTGTACAATTTGGGAAAGATTTGTTTCCCCTATAATGGAAGGATTTGACTCATGTTATAAGATTATACTTACAGAGTAACAAGAAATTTTAGGATTGAAAAACATTGAAAAATGCATAGAGGTATGTATATTGACCAAATATGTAGAAGCAAGTTTCTAAGTTCATATGCAATTGTGTGATGTGTAGTTGTTAAAATTGGCAACTAGGGCCAAATTCCACCTTAGGAAAACTCATATGAGGGAGATTATTATTCCATTGGATTCCTCTTTTCTAGAGGTCCAATTTTTATATAAAGATAATCTCATTCTAACAAGTAGAAGTGGAATTTTGGATTTATTCTCTCTCATTCACAAATTGTCAAGGTCGCCCTTAATCAAGTGTAGGCTCAAGAAACCCAATGGAGGTGTCTCTCACCCTCAACGAATTGTATAAATAGGAGTGACCTCTCTCCTCATTTGGACATCACTCAACTCATCATTAATCTCTCTCTCCTCTCTTGATTGGTTCGTACAACTTGGGAAACCTCTCTCTCTTCCTCACACATGTGGCAGGAGGCCAAAAATTTTAGGACAAGGACTGACCGAAATTTCAGAGAATTAGGAAAGTGTTGACTAGTGCTCATTTGACCAAGTTCGACTTCAGTTTTCAAGGCAGATATTCAATTTTCCTAAGTCGAGTTTTTGGGCACATAAATCGAGATGTTTTGGGCAGTTTGACCAGTGTTGACCTCTGCATTGAATTCAGATTTGACCTCATAAATTACAACAATATTTCTCTCTCCTCTGACTAGGTTTAACCAAACTGTTTTGGACTAACTTTGACTCTCCTTGAAGGCCGAATTGGATTGTTGTTGACTGAGTTGCTTGGAGGACGTTTTGGTGTTGACTTGACCAGCGTTGACTTTCTAGTTAGGGCTAAAGTTGACTGCTGATTTTTATAGGGTTGTTTTGACTATGTTTTGTGCACATGAATTTGATCTATGTTCTCTCTCTCTCTCTTTTTAACTATTGCATAATAATAAGAATATTTGATCAAAGGGTTTTCCCCACATTGGGGTTTTTCCCTGGCATCTGCCAAATCTTGTGCCCTCTTGTCTTGGTTTGTCTCTTGCACATGTTTTTATGTTCTATTTGCATTTATTGTCAATGTGTTTAAGTTAATGTGATCACTACTTAAAATAATTGGAAGTTGTCATTGGGCTGATAAATAACATTGAAGTAAATTGTGGTAAAACATAGGACATACCATTGTTATCTAAAATTAACATGGTTTCAGAGATCAAGTGAAGACAAAGCCCAAGCAAGAGTGAGGAAAAGAAATCACTAAGGGAAGTTGTTGGACAAGAACTTGGAACTAGTCCCAATGACGACTACATCCTACTTCAAATATGAGGACAAGCTTAAGGACAGATCCGACTATCATGCATGGAATATGTCTCTCGATTTGACATTAGAAGAAAATGATGCCATGGACTATGTCAAAGGAAGAGTAGTGGAATTCATTGAGGAAGACCACTACTACCTATACTCCTGAGCAAAATGGAGTTTTTGAAAGGAAGAATCGAACTATCATAGAAGCCACCCATGCCATGCTTCATGACCAAGATCTACTGAAGTTCTTATGGGGAAAAGCTATCAACATCATTTTGTATGTTCAAAAGAGATGCCCACATCAAGCATTGGACTTCAAGACACCCGAAGAAGTATTCACCAATAAGAAACCTAATGTTTCTCATTTTAGAATTTTTAGTTGTCCCATATATTTTCATATGCCAAAAGAGAAAATAAACAAGCTAGATGCATTTGGGAAGAAAGGAACATTTGTGGGCTACAATGAAACTTTGTAGGCATATAGAATCTATGTGCATGGTCAAAGGGAAGTGGAAATAAGTCATGATGTCACTTTCGGTGAAGATTCTGCCCTTTGGAAAGTTTGAGACCGTTCCATCCCTAGGAAGGACAATGATGATGATGCAGGAAAGCAGGATGAACCTTTGACTGATGACCTGATGCCAATGTTGAAGGTATGATTGATCCCACTGATCCACCTCCTAGTGAGTCCTCTACTTCAATAAAAAGACCTTTTTGGCTCAAAGATACTCTTGAAGATGCTGAGAAACATATTTCACTGAGGGGGGACATTTCGTGAAAGAAAGAAGTTGAACATATACCAAGGGTATTTAGCTTCCATGAGTACCATTGTACAATATGAGCCTTGTACATTTGAAGAAGTTGTGAAACACAAAGTTTGAAAGTATGCAATGAACGAGGAGTATGATTCGATCATGAATAATGATGTATGGGATGTTGTTCCTAGACTCAAGGACAAGTCAGTGGTCACTTCAAAATGGTTGTACAAAATCAAACATAGAGCTGATGGGAGTGATAAAAAGTTCAAGGCCAAATTTGTTGCTCGAGGCTTCTCTCAAAAGGAAGGAGTAGACAATGATGAGATATTTCTCTGGTTCCCTGATATACCACCATCTGTTCAATCATAGCCCTTGCTGCCTTGAAAGGATGGAGCCTACACCAAATGGATGTCAAAACTTCCTTCTTGCATGGATCACTTAAGGAGGAAGTCTATGTAGAACAACCTGAGGGGTTCGAAGTTCAAGATTGAAAAACACATGTATGCAGGTTGAAGAAAGCCCTTTATGGGTTGAATCAAGCCCCCAGGGCTTGGTATGAGAGGATTGATAGTTATCTTATGAAGCTAGGATTTATAAGGAGTGATGCTGACCCGAACCTATACTTCAAGGTTGAAAAGGACAGGCCTCTCATTCT
Source organism: Pinus tabuliformis (assembly GCA_031772625.1). NCBI lineage: Eukaryota > Viridiplantae > Streptophyta > Pinopsida > Pinales > Pinaceae > Pinus > Pinus tabuliformis. The sequence goes on along the minus strand of CM062804.1, from coordinate 1,069,071,961 downwards.
GGTCCTTTATGTGGATGATCTCTTTCTAACAGGTGATGACCCTCTCATTCATCAATACAAGAGGGAGTTGGCTTCTGAATTCGAGATGAAGGACCTAAGACTGATGCACTACTTCCTAGGATTGGAGGTTTGGCAAAAGCCAGGTGAGATTTTCCTTTCTTAAGGGAAATACTTATGAAGCTGCTTGAGAGGTGTGGGGTGGTGGATTGCAAGTCTGTGTCTACTCGGATGGAACTCAACTTCAAGAAGTTGTGTGGAAGTGTTGTTGGGCCTGATTTAGTGAACCCTTCTAAGTATCGTCTACTTGTGGGGACCTTAATGTTATTGGTAAACTCCCGTCCTGACATATGCTTTGTTGTGAACACGTTGAGTCAATTTATGGTCAAGCCTCATCACATTCATTGGATTGCTGCTAAGAATCTCTTGAGATATCTCCGAGGCACAATCCACTATGGACAAAGATAAATTATCGGGAACTTGAGGCTTCATGGATATTCAGATGTTGACTAGGTTCGCAATGTGGTGGATCGCAAGAGAAAGTCTGGGTCTTGCTTCTCTTTGGGGTTTGCTTCAATATCATGGTTAAGCAGGAAATAGAAATCAGTTTCTTTAAGCACCATCGAGGCCAAATACATTGATGCAAGTATGGCCTGTTGTGAGCACAATACACTATGGAATGAGATACGCTGCCGGGAACTTAAGGCTTCATGGATATTCAGGTGTTGATTGAGTTGGCAATGTGGTGGATCATAAGAGCACGTCTGGATGTTGCTTCTCTTTGAAGTTTGCTTCAATATTGTGGATGAGCAGGAAGCAGAAAGTGGTTTCTTTAAGCACCGCTGAGGCTGAATACATTATTGCGAGTATGGCCTATTGTGAAGATGTTTGGTTGAGGAATCTCTTCATTGAGCTATTTGAGCACGTGCTAGATACCACCATGATATTCTGTGACAACCAGAGTGGGATTCGCTTATCAAAGAATCATGTGTTCCACGACCGCTCCAAGCACATTGATATCATGTACCACTTTATCTGGGATATGGTACAACGGGAAGCAATAAGGCTCCAACACATCAGGACGGATGATCAGGTCGCAGATATTCTCACGAAGCCTTTGGGGAAGGTAAAATTCTTAATTTTCTAAGAGAGACTTGGGGTCATGGAACGACCCTCCTATAAGGGTCCTGTATGAGTTGGACACTACGCTCTGGGAGCTCCTTGGGGCTTGGGGTACTTCTTGGAACTATGAGCAACCTCAAGGTGAGTGGTTCACCTTCCACTAATGATGTGCTAGATACAGGGTGAGTGGTTCACCTTTCCTTGTGATATCCCATGATGGTTGACATGTGTGTAGGGTGAGTGGTTCAACTTCCCCTACAAATGAGGACACATGTATGTACGGTGAGTGATTCACCTTCCCCTACAATTAACATATGCATGTGATGAATGGTTCACCTTCTCCTATGGCATATGAGTAGGATGAGTGGTTCACCTTCTCCTGCCAATGCCCTAGCACACATCTTACCCATGGATTCCGATACTCATGGGAAGTACTTCTCATCAGGATAATGAGTTGGTAAAAGATGGTTAGGGACTACAGAAATACCATTGGATGCATCTTGTACTGCCTTACTCCCTATGACTAGGATGCATGGTGTTCAACAACTTGATCTGGGATCAAGGATTGACTTTTGTCAATGGAGAGTGGTAAGGTCTTATGACTCACTCTTGATCACTTCTTCCATTATTACTTCATGGTTTAGCATAGAAAAACAAAGTAGAGTATAGCAGTGATGACAAATATGGTACATGATGATAGGATGACATGATGATGAAATATCGATTGGCAGGTGGAATTATCCCTAGTTGAGAGGGAGTGTTAAAATTGGAAACTAGGGCCAAATTCCACCTTAGGATAACTCATATGAAGGAGATGATTATTGCATTGGATTCCTCTTTTCGAGAGGTCCAAATTTGATATAAAGATCATCTCATTCTAACAAGCAGCAGTGGAATTTTGAATTTATTGTCTCTCATGCACAAATTGTCTAAGGTCGACCTCAGTCAAGTGTAGGCTCAAGAAGGCCAATGGATGTGTCTCCTCACCCTCAACGAATTATATAAATAGGAGTGACCTCTCTCCTCATTTTGACATCACTCAACTCATCATTCATCTCTCTCTCCTCTCTTGATTGGTTCATACATCTTGGGCAAACTCTTTCTCTTCTTTGCACGTGTGGTAGGAGGCCGAAAATTTCAGGACAAGGACAGGCAAAAAATTTCAGAGAATCAGACCAAGATTGACCAAGGCTTATTTGACTAAGTTTGACGTCAGTTTTCAGGGCAACAATTTGATTTTCCTAGGATGAGTTGTGGGGCACAAAAATCAAGATGCTTTGGGTAGTTTGACCAACGTTGACCTTGGAATTGACTTCAGATTTGACCGCAAAAATTACAACAATATTTCTCTTTTGGGCTGACTTTGACTCTCCTTGAAGGCCGAATTGGACTGTTGTTGACCGAGCTGTTTGGAGGATGTTTTGGTGTTGATTTTACTAGTGTTGACTTTCTGGTTAGGGCTGCAGTTGACTATTGTTGACTCCTTATTTTGACAGGTTTGTTTGACTATGTATTGGGCAAGTGAATTTGATCTATGTACTCTCTCTCTTTGCTAAACTATTGAATAATAATAAGAAGATTTTATCAAATGGTTTTCCCCACATTTGGATTTTTCCCTGGCATCCGCCAAATCTTGTGTCCTCTTGTCTTGGCTTGTCTTCTACACATATTTTTATGTTCTATCTTCATTTACTATCAATGTGTTTAAGTTAATGTGATTGCCACTAGAAATAATTGGAAATTTTCATTGGGCTGATAAGGAACATTGAAATAAATCGTGCTAAAGCATAGAACATACCACTGTTATGTAAAATTAATAGTAGTACTAGTAAACCTAACAATAGAAAGATGGAGCTTTATATGCCTATGTTATTTCCTAGCATATCATCGGAGAGTATCTCTACGGGCAATTTTAGATGACTGGTAGTGACAAAGTGAGGACACAATTACTTTTTTCATTCATGGATATATTTATAAAATTACACACAACTATTCCATACAAGTAGACCATTAAAGGACATGAAGTGGTGAAATTTTTATTCACAAATGTATGAATGCATTTTGGACTACCTACATCAATTGAATCTAATTGAAACTCCATGTTTTGGGGTACATTTTGGAAAACATTATGGAAACAACAGACATGAAATTAAAGCACTCTACAACTTTGTCTCCCAAATAGATGGGTAGACATAAATGGTGAACAAAAGTGTGGAATTTATGTATTGAGAGGTTACATTCAAAGGCATACAACTACCTGGAATGAGAATTTAGTTTATATCAAACATGACTATAAAAAGGTGGTGCATTATTTCACCCAAAAATACCCCCTTGAAGCTTCTTTGGGGGAGGATTGTGTCATTCAAGTGAAGGTTCAAAATACATGCAGGGGGAACATGAAATTTCATAGATTGGATTCAAAGGACATTTATCGAGGAAGGAAAATGGTATGAAAAGAACAAAATCAATGAATAATTCCCTCACCTTTTTTACGATGGATTATTGAGGAGGTGTGTTATGAAAAGAATAGGAAAAAAGTAGAATTGGCTAAGGCTCATCTATTGTTCTTTATAAAATCCTATCATAGGGATCACATGAATTGTAGGATATTCCATGAGGGAATTTTATTTGGTCAATTTAGAGTGTCCTAAATTGCTATATTAATTGCCAATCCGGGAATTGTAAACTACTGAAGTGTGGCGCACTATATGTGCAAGATAACCTATCTCATTTTTTTGTCGTTTTTTATTTTTATTTTGTTTTTGGGTTTACCTTCGTTGATTTCCTAATGTGAGATGGAAATTCTAAAAGACAAGTATGGATATAAATGTTCAAGGTAATGATGTCCTTTATAATGATTTCCAAAACTTCAAACTTTCAAAAAGGTTTTAAAACATGCAATGATGAAATTAATTCCTAAAAGAAAATGAAAATGTGCCACTATTCTAATCAAACAAATAGTGAACTATTGATCATGAAACCATTATTCCTGCTGCTGTCTAAATACAAAAGAAACTTTACTCAAAGAAATCTAAAAATTGCAAGCAAAGTAAAGCTAAAATCAAATTATATCAGTTCATATTCTGACCCCTTGCCAGTTAGTCTCGCTATGGCTTTCAGAGGTAATCATCAACAACCTGAGCAATCTGATATCTAATTTGCAGAAAAATAAAACTAATATCAAATTACACACTCATACTTCAATCCCTCACCATTAGTCTCGCTATGGCTTTCGGAGGTAACTGATAATGACATGAGCAATTTAATATCTAATTTGCAGAGAAATAAACTAATATCGAATTACACACTCATACTTCAATCCCTCACCATTAGTCTCGCTATGGCTTTCGGAGGTCACTGACAATGATATGAGTAATTTAATATCTAATTTGCAGAAAAATAAAACTAATATCAAATTACACACTCATACTTCAATCCCTCACCATTAGTCTCGCTATGGCTTTTGGAGGTAACTGATAATGACATGAGCAATTTAATATCTAATCTAACTAATAAAACCAATGAACAATCTTGAAATAAACAAACAGTGCTGGAATTAAAAGCTAAGAAAAATAAATCAACAGAAAGACAAGACTGATTCCATGTCATTAGTCATTGTGGAAACTATATGCAAATGCCCAGGCTACCTACTGTAATCTGGAACAAATACACTGATCAGCGTTAACAGCAATGTAAAACATGTAAAATTATGGACAAAAATAAAACGTTAATAACATAAGAAATGCAATATATACAAGTGAATAACTATGGCATAATGAACGTAAAGAAACACAGCATGAATGTTAGGGTCCCACCCTAACCCCCTTATTTATGTAATGGGATCACGTCATAGTCAAGAGTCAATAAAGCCCATATTAATAATTGTAAGTGGTTAATCCGCAATTAATGACGGAACCACCAGATCGGAGTCGTTGTGAAGGGTTCCTATACCGGGGTATAATTTTTGCAGGACTTTTGGCCGCATTGACATTTTGAGGATTTGGCCACTTCAGTATTGATAAGGAAGGAGTAAATTCACCAAAGCTCTTCAAGACAGCTTTGATCAGGAATCATCTTTTTTGGGTCGTCTTACTAAGCTCCGACAGACTGGTACAGTGGATGAATATATTACAGCTTTTGAAGCCTTAGCCTTCCGCACTTGGGGTCTCTTAGATGTGTTCTACACGGAATGTTTTATCAGCGGTCTTAAAGAAGCTATCAAAGCCCAAGTCCTACTGCACCACCCTCCCACATGGACGGAGACTTGCAAGGTAGCTCGTAAAGTGGAACGTGCATTAGCAGCCCATTATAGTCACCCAAATTTCTCCGCTAAAGGTCGCCCTCCACAGGCTCACAACACGACTCAAACACTTAAGGTCCAAAAGATGTCACTTGCGGAAATGGCCGAAAGAAGAAGGCAAGGCCTATGTTACTACTGTGATGAAAAATACTCCCCAGGTCATAAATGCAAGGAGCCCAAATTTTTTCAAATTGATGCCACTGACTACAGCTCAACAGAGGAAGATCCACCACTGGAGGAACATGAGCCGCTAGAAGAAGACAACCAAAAGGACAATGTCTCTGACGAACCAGTTATTTCGTTGCATGCTTTGGCAGGAATTTCTTCCCCTCAAACTCTCAAAATCAGAGGTTTTATTAAACATCGCCCAGTAGTAGTCTTGATTGATAGTGGAAGTACACATAATTTCATCCATCAAAAAGTTGCAGAAGCAGTGCATTGTTTTGTACGAGCAGTTTCTAACTTCCAAGTTCAAATTGCGGATGGAGGCACAATGAAATGTGAAGGCCGCTGTGAAAATGTCAAACTTCAAATGGGGGATTATCAGTTGAAAACCCACATGTTTGCCATACACATGGGGGGTTGCGACATTGTCCTCGGCGCTGAATGGCTCCGCACTCTTGGGCCAATCACAATGGATTTCCAAGAGTTATATATGAGTTTTAAGCAGAACAATTACACACATACCCTCCGTGGACTCCAAGCGGGAGCCCCCTCTATCATCAGCTCGCATAGGATGGAAAAATTGTTAAAAAAGGGAAATCATGGAGTTGTAGCTCAATTTAATGCCATCCAGGCAGTCGAAACCAAGCCTCTGCCAATTCATCCTGAGATGCAACAGATTTTAAATAACCATCTGTCGGTCTTTGACAAGCCTCATGAGCTTCCACCCTCGCGAGGGGAACATGATCATAGCATCACCTTGGTTCCAGGGGCCCAACCCCCAAATTTGCACCCATACAGATATCCGTTCACCCAAAAGAATGAAATAGAAAAAATCATCAAGGAACTTTTGGAAGCAGGTGTCATTCGTCCCAGCATTAGTCCTTATTCATCCCCAGTGGTCATGGTGCTCAAGAAAGATGGGCAGTGGTGGATGTGTCCCAACTTCAGGGCCCTCAATAAGTTGACAGTCAAAGATAAATTTCCCATCCCGGTGGTTGATGATTTGCTGGATGAACTCAATGGGGCTTAATTCTTCACTAAGCTGGATCTTCGCTTAGGCTACCACCAAATTCGCATGAAGGAAGTCGACATTCCCAATACTACTTTCAGAACTCATGAAGGCCATTATGAATTCCTGGTCATGCCATTTGGTCTTTGTAATGCCCCCTCTACTTTTCAGAGCCTTATGAACCACATTCTCAAACCATATCTCAGGAAATTTGTCCTTGTCTTCTTCGATGACATCCTCATCTATAGTTGCACTTGGGCCACACATCTTCAACATGTAGATCTACTCTTGCAACTGCTCCACAAGCATAAATTATTTGTCAAGATGTCCAAGTGTTCATTTGGCATGGCAAAAGTAGAGTATTTGGGCCACATTGTGGGGCGTGAAGGTGTCAAGGTGGACCCCAAAAAGATCCAGGCAATGCAGGAATGGCCTCAACCTAAGACCTTGAAGAGCTTGAGAGGATTTTTGGGTCTCATAGGCTATTATCGTAAATTTGTCCGCAATTATGGTCGCATAGCGAAGACCCTCACCCAACTCCTAAAGAAAAATTCATTCTTCTGGAATGAGGAAGCACAACAGGCCTTTACAGCTCTAAAAAATGCCATGTGTTCCACTCCAGTCTTAGCACTACTTGACTTCACCAAATCTTTTGTCATTGAACGTGATGCTTCGGGTACAGGTATTGGGGCAATCTTAATGCAGGAAGGGTGATCGTTGGCCTTCACAAGCCGACAACTCAGTGGGAGGAATCTGGGCCAATCTACCTACGAGAAGGAAATGATGGCCATCTTACATGCAGTCGAAACCTGGCGACCTTACTTATTGGGGTGACGTTTCCAAATCCGCACAGATCATCACAGTCTTAAATATTTTTTGGAGCAATGCCTATCCTCCCCACAACAAAATAAATGGCTCGCCAAAATGCTGGGATATGATTATGAGATCATTTACAAGAAAGGGAAAGACAATAGTGTAGCAGATGCATTATCTCGCCAATTTGAGGAGGAAAGTACTCTGCTAGCAATTTCCCTCCCCATTCCAGAATGGATTGAAGAGGCTCACAGGGAATGGTTTTCACACCCCGGGCTCTCCCAACTCATTTCTCAATTGTAGGTAGATCCAAATTCCACCAAGGGCTACTCGTGGCAGGATGATATTCTTCGCTACAAGGATAGAGTCATAATATCACCAACATCCACCCTCAAAAGTCGCATTCTGGCAGAAATGCACTCATCTCCCATTGCAGGACATTCGGGCTTTCAGAAGACGTATGCTTGCACCAGAAGATCATTTTTTTGGACAAGCATGAAAAGGACATCCTTACTTTCGTAGCAGAATGCGAGGTCTGTCAACACCACAAAGGGGAAACCATCAACACACCAGGCACATTACAACCATTTCCAATTCCGGCATCAATTTGGACGGAGGTTTCTATGGATTTCATTACAGGTCTTCCAAAGTCAGGGAACAAGTCAGTCATCATGGTGGTTGTGGACCGACTGTCGAAGTATGCTCATTTCTGCGCCCTACCCCACCCGTTTACACCAACTTTGGTTGCTCAATATTTCATGGATCAGATCTTCAAATTGCATGGCATGCCCACTTCTATTGTGTCCGACCGCGACCTGATCTTCACCAGTAATTTTTGGCAGGAACTCTTCAGAATACAAGGCACTCAACTAAAACTCGGTACTTCCTATCATCCGCAAACAGATGGTCAAACCGAAGCCGTCAACAAATGTCTAGAAACCTACCTTAGGTGTTTCACTTCAGAAAAGCAACACCTTTGGGTACAGTGGTTACCTCTGACTGAATGGTGGTATAACACCAACTATCATGCCACCACCAAAATGACTCCCTATGAAGCAGTATATGGTCAACTCCCACCTTCACCTACTTCGTATCTCAAGGGATGCTCAAAAGTACAAGCAGTGGATCAACTCCTACAACACCGCGCAACCATGCTCGCCCATCTTCGAGAGAATCTTCATTAAGCTCAGAACTGCATGAAGCAACAGGTAGACCAGCATCGCTCAGAGCACCAATTTCAAGAAGGGGATCAGGTCTTTTTATGGCTACAACCATATAAGCAAACATCACTCAAAGACAAGGGGTGTCAGAAACTCTCTCCCAAATTCTACGGACCATATCAAGTACTTCAACGCATTGGAGAAGTGGCCTACAAGTTGGCCTTGCCACTTACTGCAAAAATCCATCCAGTTTTCCATGTCTCATGCCTCAAGAAAGTGATTGGGAACAATTGTAGAATTCAGACCAGTCTACCTGAATTGGACGAAGAAGGGTCCATTTGGCTTCAACCTGAACAGGTCCTAGACACACGAGACAAGCAACTGCGCGGCCGCATGATTAAGGAAGTCCTCATCAAATGGAAAGACACCTCTCCGGAAGATGCAACTTGGGAACTAGCCACTATTCTTCAGCAGTTTCCGCAGCTTCAGCCTTGAGGACAAGGCTAGTCTTAAGGGGGAGGGCATGTTAGGGTCCCACCCTAACCCCCTTATTTATGTAATGGGATCACGTCATAGTCAAGAGTCAATAAAGCCCATATTAATAATTGTAAGTGGTTAATCTGCAATTAATGACGGAACCACAGTTAGTTGCAAATGGGCCGTAGTATTAGATAGATGGTATTAATAAAACCCACGGTATTGGCCCGTGGTATTGCATGTATGAGTCATATATAAAGGATAAAGACTCCCTGCGAGGAGCATCGTGTCTTATTTTGTAATTGAGCTCTGCTCTATTGGAGGTTGCCCCCTCGAAGAGGCAAGTGAACATTACTCTCTGAATAATAAAATCATTGCTATTATGTGTTCTGGGTATCTTTTCTTCGCATATTCTGTATTTGGGTATCATTTTGCAGGTTCAGAGTATAACAATGAAACTGTACAACAATATAAAACAAAACCTCGGCATGTGCAGGGGCCCTCTGCACAACCTCGAGCAAAATCTATCAACCATGAATTATACTCAGAAACAAAGTCTTCTCATATATTCAGAACGCAGTCATAATAATGAAATAATGTCACGGCACAGGGGGCTTTCTAATAGCAAAATTACATTACCAAAAGACTAACTATTATGCGTATGGAAACACATTATTTATAACAGAAGGCTACATAACTGATTTCCTAAAAACTGCGCTGATAGAGGAAACGTGAACGACAATGTCCATGGATCTAGCATCATGGCTGTCGTGATGATTAAATCTATTGAGGGTGGCTGTTGGGTTCGCCTTATGGAGCAGTCCACAGGTGTTGATATGTCCCCAGAGATCTAGGAACGGCCACGCAAGTCTTCACGTGGTTGGAAACAAAGTTCTGTTGCTGTGGGACTCTTCTATTGACCACCGCTTGACCACCGTTGACCATGGCTTCCTATGATGAATCCGACTGAGCCAATAGGACTCAGTCCATGTCCACGTCATTTCCAACTTGCCCATGTGGCTCGATTTGACTGAAGACACCTACAATATAGACTTTAAGAAAAAGACTGCGGAAAGTTGGACTAGCTGCGGAAAGTGACAAGATTCCGCAGCTTATGAACAAAAATCTAGTTCAAACAACAAACACGGAACATAGTTAGAAAACCACTTTATGTGCTCTTTTAAACTCAATATGCAATGATGTTGACAACTTATGAGGTCCAGATGGATGGAAAAGGTATAGGAAAATGTATAGGAAAAGTGTGGTTTCGGGGCTCAACATACCCCCACTGCGAAGGTGTTGCATGTCCCCATGCAACCAAAATTTTGATCATCCTCCCTTTAGTCCATGTGCTCTGAAACTTCTGCCAGTACATCCAACCCTCTTCTTTTCTTCTTTGGTGTTGCTAACATCCTTGGCTTCCTCATCAAGCATCTGAATTTGAGGTTGATCAATGCCCTACTCAACCTCTTACACTTTCTCTTTAATTTCCTATTCTTCTTTTGCCATAGCCCAAGGTGTAACATTGTGTTGTCATGAATGATCTTGTCCAATCTACTTTGTTCCTTTAGTGCTTCATTTTCTTGTTTAATGTGTATTTTTAAGACCTCTAATTCAAAAACTTCTTGTTTCAATGATTGGACTAGAGCTTCTTGTGCTGTGTGAGGCTGAGTGGATGACGTGCTTGGACCTGCAGCTGTCTTCTCTAAGGATTCTATATAATCATACATCTCCTGTTGATTCGGGTCTACCTCGGGTGTAGTCTTCCTTGGGCTAACCCCAAAATCTTGTTGAGAGGGCTGATCTCAAAATTTTGCCGAGAGGGACTCATGTCAACATCTGGCTGTGAAATAGAAGTATAGTGTGGGCTACGGTCGGGAGAGGTTGCTGGAGGCTTTTCTGTGGTTTCCTCCCCAAAATAAATAAAGTGGGCCCCTTTGGTTTTTACTGTCTTTAATTTTCCTTTAAGCCTAGAGCTTCTTCTTACATGCTGTGGACTAGTATCTTCCTCCATACTCTGCTTTCCTTTTCATTTCTTCTTGGTTGCAGCCGCTTGTTCTCGAAGATAAGCTAATCTTTCAGACAATGTTTGGTGGTCTTCTTTTTGAGAAGGCTCTGAAGTTTGATATACAACTTCTATGTTTCGTTTCCCTTTTGATTTTCCTTGGTTTCTATCCTTTGTTCTTTCCAGCCTCTCTTCTTGATCAACTTTGGTTTTGTTAATAGGAGGGTCTTGAATTCTTACACTTGTCTCCTTCCTCCTACTCCTTCTTGTTGTACTACTCTCAGGTACCTCGGGTGACCCTTGAAAGTAGTTTCTCACCAAAATCCGTTCCCAGCTATCCCTTTTTCTCTTCAACTGGTCTTCAATTAGAATTTTCACAAGCCCATGATGATACAAATGGGGTTCTATGTCTTCTATATTCTTTTGGACTGCTGTGCACATCTTTTTCAAGCTCAACAATAAAAAGTAGGGCAGATTGAGGGTTTGGTCTTCTAAAAAGTTCATCAACAACCGGGTATGATACATATACATTGACCCGAAACGGCCCTCACAGGTAATGAACTTTTGAATAATTAACAATAAACTGGCCCACTCCTCTTTTAAAGCATGGACAGGAATTCCTCGTTTGAATATAGTTACATCCATACCTGGTTTGCATAGTATGACTCTCCAAGCCTTCTCGTCAAAGCTCTTATTGTTGAACCAGCGTTCACCCTCCTGTGGAAGTTCTGTAGCGGCTACTATGGATGCTTTGGTGATTGTAAACTTAAGGTCCCCAATTTCCACCTCTTGGCCGTTAAAAGACCTCACAAAAGTCTTTGTAATCTCCTTATTGTAGCCTTTGAATTTTTGTATAAACTGTAGCCATCTTGCCTTCTTCAGTATGTTTTTTACTTGCGGGTATCCTTCCAAAAACTTGGGCCCTTCCGGTTCTGCCCTCAACAACAGACCCATCCTTCCTTCTATTTTTAAAATTTGTCTACGTGAGGAGGGTTTAGCGGAAGTGAGACGGCTAGGTTATGGGAGTGAACAGAGTTTATGGAGAAAACCAATGACTGTGAGCGGAAAATAAAGGACAGGCAGCGGAAGTGAATTCGTGAAATGGGGCGAAGGCTTATGTGAGCAAGGTGGAAATGCAGCCATGATGTCAATAGAACAGTAGGGGGAATAAAGTACATCCGGCGGAATTTTAAATCGAGTGAATGCAGAGTAGACGTGAACACGTTTATGAAATGGCTGCGGATTTTGTGCGGCTGAGAAGAGCCGTAATCAAATCGACTACGTCCTCATGATTACAGGTGGAGTGCTAAAATGCAGCCAACACAAATTAAATCCGAAGGCTAATCATAAGACCGTTTGGAAAATAAATGCATGGTTCATGGAGGAATGTCGTGGAATGGTTATGGAGGCTATCATGCCAATCATTGCATATAGTGGAGCTTATGGTTTAATAACTATGCAAAAATGTGCTTTGATTGCTATTTGAAATAAATTTCTACTCATACCTTGGAATTTTTGCCATTTGTTGTCCATTAACCCTTGATCAGCTGCTCCTTATTGATGCCTTTAAGTGCCCCCATGTCTTCATAATATGTCCTTGGTCATACCTGCATTTGATTTCATGATTATAAAACTAACATCTGACTGTTAGTTTTGAAAAACAGAGTGATAGCTGCGGAAACTGCTTTTGGTTGCGGAAATTGGTTTCAGCTGCGGAAACTGATACAACAACCATTTGACTGAATGAAGATGGATAAATGATGACTGAATGAATGAGAATGGTCATAAAAACTTTTATTGGTGGAATGAAATGAAGTGAATGAAATAAAGTGGAATGAAATGAAGTGGAGTGGAATGAAAATGAAATGGAGTGAAATGAAAATTAAGTGGAGCGGAATGAAAATGGGAATTTTTTTTTTTCTTTGGAAAATATAGGGTGTCAGAGGATTCTAATTTTCGCCCTGTATTTTCTGTATAAGACTGCCAATCTGTGATTGGTTTTCAAGCGTATACAATTTTTTTTTTTTTTAGAACAGAAAGGAACAAAGGCTAGGCTGGTGGAGAAGAAGGATTCTTCTTCACCAGCCTTATTGCAGAACTATCTTGAAACATTTTAACGAATTCTTCTTTTGAGAGTGGCTTATGATAGACCTTTAATATGTGGCCGTTCACAATAAGAGGAGTTTGAAATTCATCAATGGTTTTGATTCTTACCGCTCCATTGCTAAAGACTTTGTCAATGTCATATGGCCCAAGCCAATGAGTCTGAAATTTACCTTTGAAGTCTTTAAACTTGGAATCAAATAGCAATGCCCAGTCTCCTTGAAACGTTTTCTCTTTGATGTATTTATCATGCCATTTAGCTGTTTGATATTGAACTAGATCAGTTCTTAGAATTGCCTCTTGTCTGATCTCATCTAGCTCATTCAACTGCTCCATTCTGTGCTTTTGGGCTTCTAATAGATCCATCCCCAATTGAACTGTCGTCTTGAAAGTTTTGACTTGAAACTCAATGGGGAGTAGGACTTCTTTCCCATAAACAAGTTCATAGGGAGAATGTCCTGTTGTATTCCTCCATGTAGTTCTGTAGGCCCATAAGGCTTTAGGAAGCCTTTCTACCCAATCTCTTCTGTGTAGATGAACAATCTTGGTGATGATGCCTTCAATAACTTTGTTTGTAGACTCCACTTGGCCATTTGCTTGCGGATGGTAAGGAGTAGATTTTCTGTGCTTGATTTTGTATTCTTCTATCAGCTTCTCCACCAGGTTGGATGTGAATTGACTTCCCTGATCTGTTACAATTTCTCTTGGAACACCAAAGCGAGTAAAAATATCCTCATAAAGAAAATTAAGAACTGAATTTTCAGTAGCAGAAAATAATGCTTCGGCTTCTACCCATTTAGTGACATAATCAATACATACCAATATATACTTCTTTTGTTTAGATGGTGGATTAATAGGTCCAATTAAATCTAAAGCCCATTTTTCAAAGGGTTCGATGAGTACCTGCAGTTGCAGTGGCATTTCATTTGAAAGGGTCGATTTCCCTACTCTTTGGCAACTGTCATACCTTTTGACATATTCTTTTGCATCTTTGAAGAGGGAAGGCCAATGATATCCTAAAGAGAGGATTTTATAGGCTGCCCTTTTGTCAGCAAAGTGTCCACCGCATGGTTCATCATGACATGCCTTGAGGATGTCAGGCATCTCATCTTCCCTAACACATCTTCTGATCACAAGATCTGGCCCTGTTTTAAACAATTCGTTAGAAATCCATGAATATTTTGAACTCTCCTGAATAATCTTTCTTCTTTCACTAGGAAATAGATGTGGAGGTAGTTTCCCTATAACCAAATAGTTAGCAATATCTGCATACCAAAGGTTCTTAGTAGTTACTACAAATAAATATTCATCAGGAAACTTGTCCTCTACAGGAGAATCTTCTTTAGTATTCTGGATCCTAGACAAGAAATCAGCTACTGTATTTTGTTTCCTTGGTCTATCTAACACAGTAATATTGAATTCTTGTAAAAGTAAGAGCCACCTTGTAACTCTGCCATTAGTAACAAGTTTGTTCATTAAATATCTAATTGCAGAATGATCAGTATGAATAAAAGTTTCATAGCCTGTTATATAATGTCTAAATTTATTGATTGCATGAACAACATCTAAGAACTCTTTTTCAATCACAGTATAGTTCAACTCAGTGGGAGTTAAATTTTTACTGGTATAGTAAATGGCATAAGGAAATAAATCCTTTTGACCTAACACAGCCCCTAGAGCTATATCTAAAGCATCTGTAGAAATATGGAAAGGAAGTTTCCAATTTGGTCCTCTCAATATGGGTGCTTCAGATATTCTTGCTTTCAAAGTTTCAAATATTGATTGACAATTAGGATCCCATTTGAATTCATAGTCTTTTGTAAGCAATTTGAAGAGTGGAGATGCTATTTTAGTGAAATTTTCTATAAATCTTCTATAGTACCCAGTAAATCCCAGAAAACTTCTAAAATCTTTTTGACAATTTGGAATAGGCAACTTGGAGATGACTTCAACTTTTGATCTATCGACTTTAATTCCATCCCCTGAAATGTGATTTCCCAAAACAATACCTTCAGTAAACATCATAAAACATTTTTCATGACTTAATGAAAGGTTTGTTTCTTTACATCTTATAAGGACTTTTTCCAAATTCTCTAATGCCTTTTCAAATGAATTACCATAAATTGTAAAATCATCCATATAGACCTCTACACAATCATGGATTAGATCAGAAAAGATTCCTAGTACTGCTCTTTGGAATGTTGCAGGTGCATTACATAATCCAAAAGGAAGCACTCAATAAACAAAAGTTCCCCATGAATAGGTAAATGTGGTCTTATCTTGATCTTCAGGTGCTACCTGAATTTGATTATAGCCACTAAAACCATCCAGAAATGAAAAGTACTTTTTGCCTACTAGTGTATCTAATACTTGATCGATAAAGGGAAAAGGAAAGTGATCCTTCAAAGTTGCTTTATTCAATTCCCTGTAATCAATGCATATCCTCCATTTACCATTCTTTTTAGGTACTATAACCAAAGGAGAAACCCATTGGCTATCTGAAATTGGATAAATGAAGTTTACATTGAGTAGTTTTTGGAGCTCTTCTTTCACTATCTCCCTAAGGTTTGGATTCATCCTTCTCTAAGGTTGTCTGATTGGTCTACTGTTTTCCTCGATGTAGATGTGATGAATGCAAGTCTTAGGGTCAATACCTTTCATATCATTATACTCCCATGCAATTGCAGTAGAATGTTTTTGCAATATTTTGGTTAGCTCTTCCTATTGTGACTTTTCCAAATTTTTATTGATATTCAATGTTTTTCCTGGAAAAATCTCAATGGCGGAACTACTGAAATCTTCCATAGAGTAAAGAGACATTTGTCTTGATGATAAATACTCAATGTCAGAATCTAACTGAAATTGTGTGTGGTCACAAATTTGACTATCTTCACTGATTTCAGAAATGGTAAAGACAGGTTGTATAGTGTCCTCATCATCGACCCATTCGTTATCTCCTACTTCTGTAATTGATTTTGCTGGGGGATACAAATTGAACTTCTTTGTCGAATTACCATCAGAAAAGTACATATCTCCAGATCTACAACTAATGAAAGCATCAACTGTGGCTAGCCAAGGTCTTCCTAAGATGAGTGGGTGCCCTCCTAAATTACTCTTGGGAGTCAAAATAATGAAATCTACTGGATATTCCCAAGAATCTAGGGAGACTGAAATATCTTCTAATACACCATCTGGTTTGATTATTGATCTATCTGCAAGTTGCAGTAAGGTAGGTATAAAAACAATATTAGGAAGTTTAAGTTGTTCCATAGTCTGTCTACTCATAATGTTGATAGCAGCCCCGAAGTCAATCAAAGTATTTGGAATTTCTACCCCATTTATGTGTCCTGACAATTGGACTACCGGGATCTACATATTTCTGCATGGTAATTTTTCCCATCATGATATCTATAATTTTTCCTACCAGGTGAATTCTTCTTGTATCTCTTGGTTTCCTTCCTAGTCTGTTGAGACTCAACTCCTTTATTGTTTTTGCTAGAATAGGAATCTCTCTAATGGCTAGTAGCAAGAGAATCTTGATACAGACATTCTTTAATTCATCTAGGAAATCATAGTCAGGCAACAAGATTTGTTTTTCCACCCCTTTGTCAATTTTTAATCTTTCAAGGAAAGGAGGTGTAGATGAAGATGCAGGTTGCTCAACTATAGGAGTTGTGGGGGTTGACTCTTTTTCTTTTTCTTTTTGAGTGTTTAGGTTTTGAAGAGATGCTTCAGAACCTTTATTGGCTTTAAGAGAATCTTCCTCAGAAATACTTTGCTTTTGAGCATCTATAGAAGGTTTTTCTAAAACTCTACCAGATCTGAGTTGTACATCATTGAGAGGAACAATCATATAGGTAGGAAATTGTTGTCCTTCTACCATGTAAGCATTCTGAGGATTTTTATTATTGGGATTTGGCAATGACTGAGTTGGTAGTTGATTTGTCTTTTGTTGGAATGGAAGCAAGAGTTGAGAATTTGGATTTTGTTGAAAAGGTTGTTGTTGTTGTGGAAATGGCAATGAAAGTTGTGGATTTTGATTTGGAAGTTGAGGAGCTTGTTAATTTTGAAAATATGGAGGATATTGATAAAATTGAGCAAATCTCCCATAAGGATTTTTCATACCTTGTACCCATGATTGATATAGATTTTGAGGTTGGGACCAAGGTTGTTGCCAAGGATTCCAATTTGGTGGGGGGTTGAAAGTTCATGGGGTTGTTAAACCCTTGATTTTGTTGCCCCTGCCAAGGTTTCCTTGAGACAAAACAGAGAGACTCTACTGAATTTGGATCTTCTTGAAAGACAGCTTTGAGTCCAGGAATTGAAGGACAATCCTTGGTCTCATGGCTTTCCGAGCAAATCATACATGTTTCTACAACTTTTGCATCCAATGGGCATTCTCTTAGAGCATTTTTCTTCTTACATTTTGGACAAAAGATGGCCAAGGCTTCAGCTTCTGCTTTCTGCTTGTTTTGTATTTTAAGGGTGTCTAGTTGTTCACTAAGGCCTACTTACTGATCCAGTTGCAGATTTGTTTGCTCTAATAAGAGAAGGATATCTAGGCCCTTTTCCCGTTTTAGATTTTCCCCTTGAGAGATGGACACATAGTTCTGTTATGTCACGAAGTGGAAGTTGAGAAATATCTCCCTTTCCCACCATGTTTAAAATATCTATCCATTCATCTCTAATGGCTTTTAATAGAAGGGCTTTCAAGGTCTCCTCATCTAAGTTACTCATTTTTGCTCTTTTTAAGTTGTATTGAAATCTTTCAAGTAAATCCTCCAAGTTTTTATCCTTTTTTTGCACCATTTTGAATACCTCATCCTTATGGTTGGTGGGCATGCAATAGTCCAGGTATCTATCCAAAAATGTTTGTTTCATATCATTCCAAGTCCTAATAGATTGAGTGACTAATCCCATGAACCATTTCAAAGCAGCTCCCTTCAATGTTGAAGGAAACAATTTGAGTTTTTGAGAGTCTTCCATATAGTCATAAGTTCGGCACACGACTTCAAACTCAAATAGAAATGTTTCAGGATCCTCACTTCGCAACCCATAAAAGTTTGGGAGGACAGCTGGTGAGATGTTTTTCATTGTTGTATGAGATTCCTCGTCAACTATAGGAAATCCAAATGAGTTATCTCCATCCCTATTTTCCCCATTGTTACCTCTACCTCCTCCATTGTTTCCTCCTCCTCTACCTCTACCTCTACCTCCTCCTCCAAATCCGTTTACTACTTCCTCTGTCATGATAGTTTCTTCAGAGTTTTCAGAATCCTCTGGTTCTTCTATTAATGGCGAACGAGGAGGAATTTCTCCCTCTTCTACTTCAGCTGATTCTACTTCTTTGATTACAATATGTTCCCCTGTAGAAGTGAAGAAAGGTTCTTTTCCTAAGTCAGATTTGGTGGATAGTGTGGGAGAGTCTCCTAATTTAGCTGCTGCCCCTTGAATTCCAGGAATCCTAAGGCTGGGAGTGTGAGTTGGAGATGATGGAGGTGTATCTTGTCTATGCCTTTAAGTAGATGGAGTTGTAAAAATCGAACTCTTTGCCCTAGCTATAAACCTTCCCCTAGAATCTCTTGCTCTATGCATGTCATTTTTTTATTTTTCTTCAAGTCGGGCTAATAATTCTCTTTCTGATCTTCCAGATCACACTAGGTGCAAGAAGAGAGCATACTCAAGAAATTATTGAACCAATAACTCTCTTTTCTGATTCTCCAAATCACACTAGGTGCAAGAGGAGAGCATACTTTGAGAAGTTATCAATTTTTCCCTTTTTTGAATATATATATATATTTTTTAAGAAATTGGCTACCTGGTTACACTTCCCTGGCAACGGCGCCAAAATGCTTGGTCAATTTAGAGTGTCCTAAATTGCTATATTAATTGTCAATTCGGGAGTCGTAAACTGTTGAAGTGTGGCGCACTATATGTGCAAAATAACCTATCTCTTATTTTTTTGTCGTTTTTGATTTTTATTTTGTTTTTGGGTTTACTTTCGTTGATTTCCTAATGTGAGATGGAAATTCTAAAAGACAAGTATGGATATAAATGTTCAAGGCAATGATGTCCTTTATAATGATTTCCCAAACTTCAAACTTTCAAAAAGGTTTTAAAACATGCAATGATGAAATTAATTCCTAAAAGAAAATGAAAATGTGCCACTATTCTAATCAAACAAACAGTGAACTATTGATCATGAAACCATTATTCCTGTTGCTGTCTAAATACAAAAGAAACTATACTCAAATAAATCTAAAAATTGCAAGCAAAGTAAAGCTAAAATCAAATTATATCAGTTCATATTCTGACCTCTCGCCAGTTAGTCTCGCTATGGCTTTCGGAGGTAATCATCAACAACCTGATCAATCCGATATCTAATTTGCAGAAAAATAAAACTAATATCAAATTACACACTGATACTTCAATCTCTCACCATTAGTCTCGCTATGGCTTTCGGAGGTAACTGATAATGACATGAGCAATTTAATATCTAATTTGCAGAGAAATAAACTAATATCGAATTACAAACTCACACTTCAATCCCTCACCATTAGTCTCGCTATGGATTTCGGAGGTAACTGACAATGATATGAGTAATTTAATATCTAATTTGCAAAAAAATAAAACTAATATCAAATTACACACTCATACTTCAATCCCTCACCATTACTCTCGCTATGGCTTTTGGATGTAACTGATAATGACATGAGAAATTTAATATCTAATCTAACTAATAAAACCAATGAACAATCTTGAAATAAACAAACAGTGCTGGAATTAAAAGCTAAGAAAAATAAATCAGCAGAAAGACAAGACTGATTCCATGTCATTAGTCATTGTGGAAACTATATGCAAATGCCCGGGCTGCCTACTGTAATCTAGAACAAATACACTGATCAACGTTAACAGCAATGTAAAGCATGTAAAATTATGGAAAAAAATAAAACGTTAATAACATAAGAAATGCAATATATACAAGTGAATAACTATGGCATAATGAAAGTAAAGAAACACAACATGAAAGTGTACAACAATATAAAACAAAACCTCGGCGTGTGCAGGGGCCCTCTGCACAACCTCGGGCAACAGCTATCAACCACAAATTATACTCAGAAACAGAGTCTTCTCATATATTCAAAATGCAGTCATAATAACGAAATAATGCCACGGCACAGGGGGCTTTCTAACAACAAAATTGCATTACCAAAAGACTAACTATTATGCGTATGGAAATGCATTATTTATAACATAAGGCTACATAACTGATTTCCTAAAAACTGCGCTGATAGAGGACACGTGAACGACAATGTCCATGGATCTAGCATCATGGTTGCCGTGATGATTAAATCTATTGAGGGTGGTTGTTGGATTCGCCTTATGGAGCAGTCCACAGGTGTTGATATGTCCCCAGAGATCTAGGAACGGCCACGCAAGTCTTCACGTGGTTGGAAACGGAGTTCTGTTGCCGTGGGACTCTTCTGTTGACCACCGTTTGACCACCGTTGACCATGGCCTCCTATGATGAATCCGATTGAGCCAATAGGACTCGATCCATGTCCACGTCATTTCCAACTTGCCCATGTGGCTCGATTTGCCTGAAGACACCTGCAATATAGACTTTAACAAAAAGGCTGCGGAAAGTTGGACTGGCTGCGGAAAGTGACAAGATTCCGCAGCTTATGAGCAAAAACCTAGTTCAAACAGCAAACACAGAACATTGTTAGAAAACCACTTTATGTGCTCTTTTAAACTCAATATGCAATGATTTTGACAGCTTATGAGGTCTAGATGGATGGAAAAGGTTTAGGAAAATGTATAGGAAAAGTGTGGTTTCGGGGCTCAACAAATTTCACATAGGTTGACATGATTTCACACTTGAATGCAATTTGTATTCTTGAGGTTAAGGGAGGTTCCAATGTCTAGAGTGAATGAACATATCACAACTTGTGGAATGAAAGAAGCTTGAATCCTTGGATTGAGGAGAGACATCACCCATTCATTAAGAAAATCATAACACATAGCATGATTGCACCATGAAGTTGAAGATGTTTTCACCCATACCAATGAATTGTATTTAAGGAAAAGGAAATTTTGCACAAATGTAGATGAGGTTGCTTGCAACATTATAGTTGAAGGCATTTGCACCATTTGCAACAAAGGATTGCACCAACATCGATAAGTGAAACCACACCCATACCCACAAAGGGTATTCACATTTGTTTAAATGAAGATACCATTTCCATATATATGTAGGGACTTATGCCTCTTTCCATGAGAGTATTCACTACCATATACGCTACAAGGCAATGACATCCATAAATGTGAGTAAGGTCATGATTATTTACACAATGGGAATTCACATTTGTTGAGGAAAATGTGTATTCACATTACATTAAGGGAAGATAATCATGCTAGTTTAGATGAAGACCAGTGGAATTCACCCTTTGTGTGGTGAACCTTGCTTTCCTAAGAAGTTAATATGTGCTTTGACCTCTCCCTTCTTATTTTGTTTTGGTTGATAGAGCTTGTAGCTAGTGACCTAATTTGATGGCAAGACAAGCAACCACTATAGTGAGTAAATGAATTTTTTGGTATATGAAAGGATGAGAAAATGGGCATTCAAATAATCTCAAAGGAAATTGAAGTGTCATAACTAAACCTTTCAATTCCCTTTCAATTGACAAAGAAGGTGTCTTTTGGTTATTGAATTGGAGTCAAAGAATTACCTTATTTAAAGCTAAAGTGTGTCATTGATTCTTAAATAGTGTTTTGAAAGAGTTCTTTGAGGCAGTGATAGTAATTGGAGAGGGAGACCTAAAGCTGAAGCTAGCTCAAGGTCTAATAAACCATTCTCATTCTAAATGAAGATTGCAAGTTAAGATAGAGGAAAGAAAATAATTGTACTAGTTTGAAGTCCCATGCACATTTTCTTTTCTCAATTAGAACCAATGTAATTTGTAGTTTCCCTTCCATTAAACGAATCAACCAACACCATTCTTTCATGGCAGTTTTTTCTAAAGCAAGTTTCCCTAATATAAATCGATGTGTTAATGCTTCTTTTTAATTGAATGTGCATTTCAAATATATGTTATTTCAAAATATAGTTAGATAGTAGAAACATATTTACTAACTCTTAGTAAACAATAATAAAATGTATTCAAAAATCCATTGTGATGGGTTGTTTATTGGGATACCTACTAAGTGTATAGATCATGCTTCTTTCTCATGAGAAATCATCCCACTATTCTCGTTCTCATGTTCATGCTCTTCATTTCTCATGTTATTTCTCCATTGTTACTCATGAACCATACCTAAAGATGACAAAAATGAACAATTTGAAGAGGCTTAGTAGATCTTGGAAAAGATATAAAGAGGCCATATATGAATGTAGAGATTGGGAGATTGGGCATGTTAGGAAGCCTTCACCCACTTGTTATTGTTCCTCATTGATTTTTTGAAAGTTTTACTTTTACAAGTTAATCCCAACAAACATTCTACAAATTGAACTTTTTCCACCCACATTTAAAGAAATTGGTATGTGAGAATATCCTCAATAGACTCTTGAGTAGGGAAAGGGAAGATATTACTTTTGTTGTGCAAGGAAGTGAAAAAGACTTCCATGGTTGTTTCATGGTTATATGAAGTACCTAGAGTGCTTTGTAGTAAAGAAAATGACCCTACTGAATTAAAAAAAAATGAACACAACCGGAGAGACTTGGAGGGTATCTTACCAGAGCATGATGGCAGACGAGACAGAAAGCTTCAAGAATGAGGGCAAACCATGGAACGCCTGGAGGGAGAAGCCAGTCCACGTGTACCTGCATTTTGGGGTCTTTATGATATACACGAACTGCGCAATGACGATAATCCACCATGACAAGCTCAGCACGAACGCAGCGCCGAAGATTCCCCAACCCAGCTTGTAAACAGCGATCCAGCTCAGAAATAGGTGCACGAATATCGTGAAAAATGCAATGTAGGCGCTGGGCGCTACAATGCTCTGGGCCTGCAGGAACTTCTGAATTGGAAAATTGGCGGCATAGGCGAAGATCTGCGGGATGAGGCCATACACAAATATAGCGGCCGCAGAAGCTATTGTTTCTGATTCCCGCAAGAGGAGAAGTATGGGCCTGGAGAATACATAAACGAGTGTCAGAGGTATTCCTGTGAGCATGAGGAGGATGGTGGATCGTTGCAGGTAAATGCCCAGCATATCATAGTTCTTCGCTCCGTAGGCCTGCCCGCATAGCGTCTCCACTGCGCTTCCCATGCCTAACTGTTACAAAATCAAATGAGAAATCATCAGACTCAAAATTTTGATGCCACCGTTAGAAAGGATATGTGTGTTCTGTGAGATTTCAACTTTTTAATCAGAGCAATCAAACTATTCTATGTTTTAGTTTTCCGATGGCAATTTGGCTATATAAGTTTTTGGTGGGATCCGGGGATTAGCCCCTCGGAATTGGCCATATAAATTCTTTTGGGTGGTATCTTGGGGTTTTTTTCTTTGGTCATATAATTTTTTTGTGTGGTATTTTGGGTTTTATTATATTTTTTACTAAATAAAGTTAATAATTTGAAAAACATTTGTACTATGCGTATTTCAAAATTTAAATTTAAAACTCCAATAATTTTTTACGAATTTTTTTATAAAATTAGAAAAAAAAAATGCCAATATAAAAAAAAAGAATATTGTCGAATTTAAGTTTTTGTGATCCATATCAAGTTTTTAGAAGATTTTTGAGCAGAAAACACTTTTTTTTCATGACGATAAACCACACTCGTTGGTTTGAAAAGCATGAACAAAAATATTATAATGTGATTTCCGCCCAAAAATCTTCTTAAAAAAAAGAATACTACTTTTTAACCTATTAAATTATGTATAGAAAATTTTGAAATATTTTACAATTTATTCTTCATAATGGAAAATATATTGTTATTTAATATTATAATATTAAAAAAATAACTAAATGATATATAATAATATTTTAAAAAATAATTAATATAAATTTATTTTATTTAAATATGATCTATTAATTAATTATTATTTAAATAACATTCACAGTTTATTTACATAAAAAATTTTAAATATGAAAGATTTATATATTATTATAGATATATTTTGATTTATATGAGTTTAGTATTTTTAAGATCTTGAATTTATTTATGCAATCAAAAATTCATTTTAAATAATAAAGGTATACAATCTGGGGAAATTTTTTATTATTAAATTGAGAATAAAAAATGATAAAAATGTTTAATAGTTAGAGTGTCTTTTTTTGAAATGGTAAGTTTGAGCTCTATGATTGCATATTTCAAGCGTCCTAACCTTGAATCCATTTATGTAATCAAAAATACATTTTAAATAACAAAAATACACATTCTAGTGAATTTTTTAATGACTAGATTCAGAAGAGAACCAAAAAAAAAGGAAGAAAGAAAAAGAGATAAAAATGTATGATGGTTAGACTCTTGTTATAAAAATGTCTATGTTTTAAAAATAACTTCAAAATGCACAAATTTTAACAATACCTAACTTAATAATAAACATTTTTAAAACAATGTGTGAAAGAGTATTATGAAACACTATTAATAATACTTGAATGTAGATTTTCATAGTTGTTTATCTTGAAGCATAGTTTTTTTGGATAAAAAATGTGTCAAATGTTTTGAAATGTTAAATGTTTCTAGTGGACAATCCAAAATTCATTTTAAACAAAAAAGATACACAATCTTGTGAAATTTTTTATCATTGGATTCAGATAAAAAAAAAGATAAAAATGCTTAATAGTTAGTGTCTTTTTTTGAAATGGTAAGTTCGAGCTCTCTAATTTGCACATTTCAAGTGTTCTAAGGGTTTTTGTGAGCCTTGAATCCATTTATGCATTCAAAAATACATTTTAAATAACAAAAATACACAATCTAGTGAATTTTTTTATGACTAAATTCAGACAAAAAAGAGAAAAATGTATGATGGTTAGATGGTTTTTATAATGTCCGTGTTTTAAAAATAATTTCAAAATGCACAAATTTTAACAGTACCTAACTTAGTAATAAACATTTTTAAAAGAATATGTGAAAATAGTATTATCTAACACTATTAATAATTCTTGAATGTAGATTTTCATAGTTGTTTATCTTGAAGCATAGTTTTTTTTTGGATAAAAATTATGTCAAATGTTTTGAAATGTTAAATGTTTCAAGTGGACAATCCACCCATTATAGAAAACAAAAGCTTAAAACTTAAAAGAGTGTGAAGAAATGATTAAATAAAATATTTAAGAGCATAACTCTTGAAAATACCAAAACATTGAGAGAAAAAAAATTATTCAAAGAATTTATAATAAGAAAAAACTTTAACCATAATTGATTTAATAATTAAAAATGATTAAAATAGATGTTGGAGAGATGTCTATTAAAAAGAAAAAGCAGTTTGACCAAAGCTTTATAAGAAAAATAAATGAAGTTGGAAAAAAATGAAAAGGAGATATAATGATCACACAAATAAAATAATATTAGGTAAACTTAATTTAATGAAAGAGTTACAGTTATTCAGTCAACAATAGTAGTTTTGTATATATGGTTTTCGTTGCCCATGGTTTTGTGCACATAGATTGCAGGTAAAGAAGAATTTTAAAAGCTTGGAAAGGCTCTATTGTAAAAACGCCAGGGATGTGAGGGATGAACATTTAGTTGATGGGCTTGGCCAAGGGACACTAATGGAATAATCTATTAGCTAGTTTTCCGAGATAGGGGTTTCTAAAGATAAACCTTGTGAGTTTATGATTTGTGTTTTACTTCTTAAATTTATATCTCTTTAGTAAATTTCAACAAATGATATAGTAAATAAAATAGATGTTGGAGAGGTGTCTATTAAAAATAAAAAGAAAAAGGGGTTTCACCAAAGCATTTTTAGAAAAAGATTGGGGTGAAAAAAATGAGAAGGAGATTAATGATCACACAAATAAAATAATATTAGGCAAATTTAATGGAAGAGTCAAAGTTATTCACTTAATAATAGTGGTTTTGGGCACATGGTTTTGGTTGCCCATAGTTTTGTGCACATAGATTGCATGTAATGAAGCCTCTAAAAGACTCAGAAAGGCTCCATTGTAAAGATGTCAAGGATGTAAGCGATGAAATGAAATTTAACAAATGATATAGAGGGACATGATGAGGTTGAAGCCGAGAGAGAAAGATCCTACGAAGTCAAACCTCTTGGAGAATGATGTAGACAAATGCTTCAAATCTGATGGGAAAATTGCCGCCTAGGGAGTTGTGAAAATGGTTAAATTTGAGGGGTGGGTCTATTTTGAAATTCCACCTGAATGGAACGAATTATCATGGTTTGTTTGCTTCAAATGGTAGGAATTCACTCGTGAATTTGGTGAGCTGTGGAAGATAGAGATGTTGGTGATAGGGGCATTCCAAATTATTAGATACCTAGATATAAAGTTTGAATGGGTAGGGTGTTGAGGTGAGCCATGTTGGCTCACTTGGCCCTTTGGCGGGATTTGGTCAATGGGAACTCGACACAGGTTTTAATGGGGCATTATTAGGAAAACTTAAGTCGAATTTTAAGGGGTTATTGTTAGGTAAACTTGACTCCGTGAAAGAGAACCTAGAAAAAAAAGGAAATTGAAAGAAGATCACAAGACCGAGAAAAGAATGAGGGGTGGATGGAGGATTGGAAATGAAAGCTTCTTGAAAAGAATTTAACTCACAAAATAAATATGAATTTGAGCCACTTTGAAGAGGGTGATCCACATGAAGAGCTCCAAGCTCACTGAAAAATAATTGACATGTTAATTCATTTTTAACATTTATGCTTTGGAAGTTATAGGTGTTAACATTTGGAAGCCCCCTCCTCATGGTTTCTTAAAGGTTAATATTGATGGAGCATCTAAGGGCAACCCAGGATTAGCTGGCTTTGGGGGTGCCATAAGAGATGATCAGGGGCAAATAAAGAAAATCTTCCATGGCCACTTGGGGAAGGCCACTAATAACATGGCTGAGCTCATGGCATTAGAGCAATGCTTGGAAATCTCAGTGGATTCAAATTCACACAATGTTATAATTGAAGTAGATTCGGAATTGATTATTAGAGCAGCTAGGAAAATATGCAATGGAACCTCTCCAGATAAAGTGTCAAAGCATTGGAAGATTTTGCAGGTTTTTCACTGTATCTACTCACACTTGCAAACCCTTAAAAATGTCAGATTTTTTCATGTGAAAAGGAAAGCTAACATGTTAGTGGATCGGTTGGCGAACGAAGGAGTTACCAATAGGGACAGGGATTCCAGGTATGATTGGGATTCGTTACCTACAGGAAAATTATGGGAGGATTGTCTGTGTCAGGAGACCCAAGATATGGAACTATGGACTAACAGGATGGATCGAAGGGATTCAGGAGACAGGCGGGAGGAGGGAGAACCCTAAACCGTCTGACCCTTTGGTTTGGCTGTTTTCCAAAGCTCGGTGTACTTTTGATTGAATGATGAAAGGACTGACTCAGAAAGTACCACAGGTTTGGTCGTCCATTTTCATTTTGCTTAGTTGGGGTTTGACAGAGAATTTGGGTGGACTGGAATGGCTCAAGAACTGCCCGCTGGACTGGACTGATGGACATCACTTGGTGAAAGAGCGTGTATGCTTTTCCACGAAACAACCGATTCAAAACCACAAGTGGTATATCGGGCAGGGTCCGAATGGTTTTTGGTTTTTTGAGGTTGGCCCTCGATTCCACTCTTCGTGCGACACGTTGTGGTGCGAGGTGAGAGAAAACCGCCCAACTCTCGTGCTTCTCGTCCTCTTGATATTCACGAAGGCCATTGGATCTAAGTCGGGTGATCAACGGTGGCGATTTGTTTGTGTTAGTTGGTTGGGAATTTCAGACCCAAAAAAGTTTAGAGTGCTATGCTTATAATTTTCATCGAGTCCATTTGAAAGTTTTAAGTGTGGTTTGTGGTGGGACTTCTTGTGGACCCTCGGCAGATCATTTGGGGCCTTTTATGGCCCTTGGTTAGGTGGACTCGTCTTCCGAGGAGTTCAAGGTTTCATTTGGTGCACATCAACACTACCAGATGGTCTTTTGCCCTAATTGTTTGGCGGTTTCTCCCCGGTTTTCATGTTTAGGCTTCTCATGGTTTTGGGTGAGTGGTTCGGTTTCTACCTGCCCTGTTGACTGTTGAACTCTCACAGAGCGAGTGCGGCTTCATGTAAATTATGTATTATTGGCTAGCTTAATAGAAGGTCCTACTCTTACTTGATCAAGAAAAACATTTAAGCTTTGGAAGTTGCTAGTTCATATTTTTAATATTTGGGCTCAAATGAATGAGTTATTTGGGCTCAAATGAAAAAGTGAATTCTATAAACTCAAATGTGAAAAAATAAGCTAACATGCCAATTATTTTTTACTAAGCTTAGAGATCTTCATGCATATTAGCTTCTTGAGAGTGATTCAAATTCACATTCATCCCCTATATGTGAGTTAACATTCTTTCCTTTGTTTTGTGAACTTGATCTTCTTTCAACTTCCTCTTTGTTTGGATTTTTTAGTTTCCTCTCCCTTCTTTTCTTTTCCCTTTTTTGATTTGTTCGTAGCTCCCACCCATTTATGTTTCATTCTTATTTTGATTTCGATTATATTTTTTAATAGACTTAAGACTTTCATATTTTCTTTCTCCTTAAACTTTATGTATTTTTCAATGTATTTTCTTGAACTCTTTCTTTAATCTTTTTTCCACATTGGTTATCCTTCAAGCTTTTGTCCCCAATGATGGGTCATTGGTTATCCTTCAAGCTTTTGTCCCCAATAATAAGTCACTAGTTATCTTTCAAACTTTTGTCCCCAATGATGGGTAGAGTGAGTAGTTCACTTTGACATTTAGATACGTTTGACACAATTGTTATCAAAACACTATGCTTTACTACCAATAATAAAATTTTTAATTTTAATTTTTAATTGTGACTTGTATATAAATAAATGAAAACCTATTTTTGTATTTTGTAAAATTTAAATAGATTGATTTTACTGAAAAATAATGCAATTTCTAAATTCCTAGTAAATATGAGATTTCAAATGTAAGTTTCTGAGAAACAATAGATCACAAGTTTCAAATTTGGTAAATCCCTGAAAGGTTGGAAAAATTAAATCCCGAAATGTTGGGACAAGAAGTCCTTTCGATGTTCTTCAAATGCACTACTATGAGAAGCTATATGTTACAAAAATCCCAAAAGCATAAGTTACAGGATTCAAATCTCGTTAAATCCATTCAATGTAATACAACTGGTAATAAATCATAAATTAGGAATCTCATTAAAAAACCATTAAAATTGATATTAAAAATCATATATAACTAATTGAAATCTAATCATTATATACTCAAATTTAATCAAATCCTTGGCAACCCAGATTAAATTTAAATACTTCAAGAAAATCACAATCACACAGTCAAATCTACTCATGGAAACAATCAGTGAACATATCTGTGCAACTCCCTGAACTTTGAACCATGCAACGCACTAGATGAATGAAGACGGTATTTAATGTATATATACCATGATATATAGTACTAGATGAATGAAGAGGGTATTTACTGTATATATACCAGGAGTGCATAAGCAAAGGTTTGGATCCAACTGAACTATGATATATAGCACTAGACGAATGAAGAGAGTATTTATTGTATATATACCATGATATATAGCACTAGATGAATGAAGAGGGTATTTAATGTATATATACCATGAGTCCATAAGCAAAACTTTGGATGCCTGCGTTTCCGAGAGACGCAGCAGCGAGCTCCAGGTTTCCAAGATGGCCAGAAAAGATCTGAGTAGCCATGCTCATTATATAGTTCACCACGTACACCACCACTGCTGGTAAGGCAAGTCCCCATAGCAGTTTGGATTCCAAGAACAGAGCATCTCTCATCATTTTCGCCCATGGCTGGTTATCTGCATTCAACAGAATCAGTTCCAGACGGTTTATATCATCCACATGGCCGCTACTGGCAGCAGCAAGGAGATCCTCCTCCACTTCACCGGTCTCCATTGAGAGGTTACTCTTCAATTTCTCCCCTGCCGAGGGATATAATCCTCTCAATTTCTCCCCTGCCGAGGGATATAAGTATAACCAGAGCAAGTGAAAAGTTTGTGCGCACCCTGACTGGAAGAATATTAACAGATGAATAAAGCGAGTGAAAAAGGCCAGATTCTTGTGTCCACCTTCCCATGAATAGCTGGTCCCCTTCCCATCATCATCACGTGCGTCACTGACAATGCTCGTTATCTACCCATAGTTCTACCGGTCATATTAGTAGTCGTACCAGTCAAACACAGCTTTTCACATTTTTGATAAAATTATGTGTAATTTTTTAGAAATTCAGGTTACAGCGATTAAGTTTCAAGATTTTAGATTTTAGGTATTTAGAGGTTTTTGAATCCATTTTCAATATCAAAAATACAGAATTCAAGCATTTTTACTGTCAAATTTTTTTTGAAACGATAATGGCAAGATTCCGGAGATTTTGACTGTCTCTATAAATTGACACAATTCTAGAAAATAATAATGAAATTGACATGTTATTCTAAAAATGTGTTTTTAATTTTAACATATCTACTTTGGTTACAAACAAATTTAAGATTAAAAGTGCAGTTCCATATGATATCTTGTTAAGTGAAACAGGATTGCTCCTATTGAAACAATTGCTATGGTGCGAGTCATAAGGTATTTAAAAAAAATTGAGCAAATGAAAGAGGGTAGATGACCTAACACTGTTTTTAACGATAGATTGTGCAAAAGCTAAAAAACTTGGATGCAGCAAAATAGCAAATGGTTTAGTAAATGAGGTATTTGCTTGAACGCGTGTCCCATAAACAACAAAGAGATAAAAGTTTTTGTTATGTACTTGGGATAAGGAGCTAGGAAGAAAGAAAAATCACTATATTGAAGTGTTTAATTCCACTCATAGTCATCTACCAAAAGCATACATAGAGGCCAATATCTCTTGGAGAGCCAAAAATCTTATTGCTCAGTTAAGGATTAATTCTCATCGACTCCATTGTGAAACAGGGGGCTGGAAAAGGCCAAAAAAAGTGTGAGAGGAAAGATTATGCATTTTTTGTTCTTCCGAAAAGTGGAAACACAAAAACATTTCATTTTAGAATGTGAGGCCTTCAAAGACAACAGGGAAAGTTATGAAGATATGGAGCTAGCTCTCGGTATATAAAATAATTTCTTTCTTTCTTTCTTCATGTATATATTACGTGTGATTCTTTTAAGAATGTGTTTTTTTTTTTTTAAGTTATACAGATACGTTGGTAGCTAGCTCTTGGGATATAAAATAATTTCTTTCTTTCTTTCTTCACGTATATATTTCTTGTGATTCTTTTAAGAATGTGTTTTTTTATAGTTGCAATTTCAAAATTTAGAATATATATTAATAAAATATACAACATTTCACATTTACAAAAAAATAGTAATAAAATTGACATGCCATTTTAAAAAGTGTTTTTAATTTTAGCTCATACGCTTATGACTTAGCAAAAAAAATAAACCTGATATAAACCAAGTAGGACACACATCTTTAAACTCAATTTGCTTTATAACTTAACTCTAAGTTTAAAAATAAATTATTATTATTATAATATAAAATTTTCATATTTTTATTTTATTTAATAAATTTTTAATTAAAATATAAAATATCATTAAAATTAAAACTAAAATAAAACAAAAACTAAATAAACAAAACACAACAAAAACAAAACAAACCATATAAATTACATGATGAGAAAGTTTACATTACTAGGTACATGTAGCATATACCCAAAGTTTTACTAGTTAAACATGTAGCATTTTACATTTTTTATAAAATTAGGTAGAATTTTTTAGAAATTCAAGTTACAATTGTCACCCTTCAATATTTTGGGTGCCCATAAGTTTTTGATGGTGCTGAATTTATTTCCACCATCAAAAACAAGATTTAAATATTCTAAGTATGGGATTTTTGAAAAAGAAAACCCAATTACACCCAAAAATAATAATGACATGTCATTTTAAAAGATGTGTTTTTGTTTTAGCGTGTTTGTTTTTTTTTAATTATTTATTTTGTTGTTTTATCTCTCACACACACATATCACGAGTGGCTACTCTAAGAATGTGTTTTTTTCAAGAGGTTACAGATTCAAAATAAAGAGAATGTACACTTTTGTGACCTTTCTAAAAGCCAACATTGAATGGGTAATTTATAATTCAGCTAGAGCTAAGATTCAATTTCTACTAATCAAATATACAACTTTTCACATTTACAAAAATAATAATGGAATTGACATGTCATTTTAAAAGGTGTTTTTAAATTTAGAAGGTCCACTTATGACTCTTTTTTTTCTCAGTAAAAACTAATTCTATTAAGAGAATGTATGGTACAATACGAGATTACAAACAAGAGAAGCAAGAACATAGGCAGCCGGAAAGGATTGGCTATCCACCTCGGCTCCTAAGAGAGAAAGAGAAGAGAGCAGAGCTGAGCAAGAAGAAACAAGAGGAACAGAGGAGCAAGAACTGAACAGAGGATTCTACCCAACATGTGCAGAATCCACTATTCGGCATTTTTTCCCCTTCTTTTTACCAACTTTGACCCACTCAAGAGGACTTTGCTGAGCTGGCATGATTTGCAAACTGAGATGAGCTGACGGAGAGGTCTCCTTGTCTGAGTCTGAGGTGGAGGATTCATGGTTCCTTTTCTGTGAGACTGGTAGGACGGATGAATCCACAGGACCTGTCGAGGACGGATCCGGTTCCGACACTGTTGCCACACCTTCCTTATTCTCTTCCTCTTCATCGGAGCTGAAATCAAAATCGTCCATGGGGGGAGGATCATGAGGCTTCCAACTTTTGGATTTCTGCTTAGGATTGGCTTTCTTCTTTTGGGCTGGCATCGTGGGACAAGAGCTCTGAAGGTGACCTGTAAGATGGCAGTTGCGGCAGCGAAAGGCGGTGTTCTCGTAGTCCAAAGTTTGAGTCCAATGGAAGTCTCCAATTTTGAGATTGATCTGGTCCGGGAGACCTTTGCTCATGTCTATTTCTGCACAGATCCTGGCAAAAGTGTATAAGCCCTTTTCCCCTCTAGAGATGTCTGTGTCTAAAAAGCGGCCTAGAGAGTTGCCAATCCCTTGGAATACAGCAAAGTGCCATAGATGCGCTGGGAGGTTTGGAAGTCTGACCCAGATGGGGAGTTTGGTGATGACTGCTGTAGAGGGATCGAAATCTTGGAACCAAGGGGTGAGGAATAAACCAGTTGCACCCCAGAACCATGGGCCACTAGTTAAGGCTTTTTGATAATCCTCAACGAAGGCAAACACTACGATGAAGAATCCCTTTGAGAATAACAGAACCTTGCAGTTGTTGGTCCAATTAGAGTGAATCCATTGATAGAGGTCTGCTGTGCGTGGCCATAGCCCATTAAACCTGCAGATAATGCCATGTTCCGCAAAATGCTGGGTTTGCTCATCCAAAGTTGGATGCTTTATTTCTATGGAGGGTGTTTCCTCCAGTTTATCCACCAGGAAAGGCTTGGGAGCTTGAGCAGGTGGAGCTGTTCTCTTAGGCAACTTAGCATGGACAACGTCCTTGTATGAAAACGCCTCAGGTGAGGATGACTGTCCTGTAGCTCCCCCTCTCAAACGAAGGGTAAGAGAAATGGAGGTATTTCTCTTAATGCTGTAAAAAGACAGGGGGCAAAGATCCTCGAGTTGTTTACCTTCGTGGAGAAGTTGCTGTGCTGCAGAGGGGATCCCCAGCTTGAGTTCCAGAGCCTGCTTGAGGTCTTGCACTTGATCCGACGCTCTCACCCATTGTAGCAGAGTTTTTCCAGATATAAGCTTGATCAGGATCTGGAATGAGGCAGAGAGACCATAGTTCTGCTTGCCTCTGCAGATCTGAGACAACAGGCGGCTGGAACTTTGAAGGGCTTTCTTTTCCTGTATTTGCGGCAAGGGATTGTGAGGAGAAGAGGAGGGAGTCATAGGGTCGCCGAATCTGACATTGCGTTCCGCCCAAAAGAGCGTCCAGATGCTCCCTCCGGGCAGGGTAAAGAATTTATTTCCAAGAGCCGCTGCCTGTGGAAAACTGAGATCATTTTCTGCGAAATCGCTCTTGACCAATGCGTCTGCAATCTGATGGGGGTAGCTGCAGCCAGATGCAGCGGCAGAGGGCTGAGAGTTGGCGGCCCCAAAGTCCAAAGCGGAGTAGCACAAAGGGCGGGGAGCTTTCAAAAGAATCTTGAAGGCAGGCGGAACCGCAGTGCGAGCGAAGACCTGCAATCCTCGGCTGAAAAACGCTACGGCATCATCGATAGGGCCGAGCCGTGTCCAGACGGCGGCCAAAGGAGAGGATGCGACGGCTGAGTCTCTAGGGTTCATTCTCGTCTCCGTCTCCATATCCTCCACTTATGACTTATCCAGAGAGATCTAAACCATTTAGGGCACAATTTATAAACTCAATTTGATTTGTGACTTAACTAAAAGCTTAAAAATAATTTATTATTATTATAATAATATAACATTTATTTTTCTAATAAAATTTATTTTATTTAATAAATTTATAATTAAAATATAAATTATCTTAAAAAAGCAAAAAAAATAACCCAAAAAACAAAAAAAACAAATGGCAACAAAACATAGACATTACATAATTAGAAACAAAACATAGACATTACATTATAACATTTATTTTTTTAATAAAATTTATTTTATTTAATAAATTTATAATTAAAATATAAATTATCTTTAAAAAAAAATAGAAACAAAACATAGACATTGCATGATTAGAAACAAAACATAGACATTACATGATTAGACAAAGGAGAAATTTTACATTATTAAGAATTCAAGAATAAATAAGTATGGATTGAAACCAGGGGCATCCCAGAATAGTAAAGACAAAGTTTTGGGGCACTACAAAAATATTTTGCAGCGCCAACAGGCCTACAAGAAGCAGATTTTAGGGTTGCGTATGAGAGTTTGAAAGCTTGTTATGACCTACCCGTTGCACCGCTGGATAAGTGGAGTCCCTTGTAAGTTAGATGAGGTTGAAAAAGGATTAGAAGTTGAAAGAAGACTCTCTCTCATGGAATTTGTGAAGCTAAATCCATATTCTATGTTTGACTGCATATTCGAAATTAATTTGCTAAAAATCCATAATGTCTTTAATACAAAGTTATGGGTGCTTGTGTTGGAGTATCCTGGGTTATGGGAACACAGGGAAACCCAATTTGTTTTTATAAGTTTTTAAATACAAAGTTGTGGGTGCTTGTGTTGGAGTATCCTAAGTTATTATGGGTGTTTGTGTTGGAGTATCCTGAGTTATGGGAACACAGGGAAACCCAACTTGTTTTCATAAGTCTTTAAATACAAAGTTGTAGGTGCTTGTGTTGGAGTATCCTGAGTTATAGGAAACCAAGGTAACCCAACTTGTTCTCATAATACTAAATCGTGATTTTTCAAACCAAAGATTAAGCGTGTAGTGATCTTACTACTATTCATTCTTACAACAAAATACCTTTGTCAAAACCACAAGTTATCTAAAACCGGAAAACCACTAACAATAAATTGACTATTATTTTAACTTTAATTTTGTTTTAAAATTATGTATCCATTAAATAATTTGATTTCGCTTATATTTATAAATGTTTTAAAATTATGTGTTCATTAAATAATTTAGTTCAATTATGTTTATAAATGTTACACTTATACTTGAGTTCCATTCACAATGTTACACGTTGTAGATTCTTATGTTTTAAACTTATGTGTTCATTAAATAATTTAGTTCAATTATGTTTATAAATATTACACTTATACTTGAGTTCAATTCACAATGTTACACGTTGTAGATTCTTTCCTTCTGAAGTATAAGCTTACATATCCATTGAATAATTTAAATTCATTTTATCTCTAACGAGGATCCATTGTAGTGCAGAGGCCTCCTAGATTTCCTAACACCCATCTTGTTGTTGAGGAGTGATCAAAAGTTCTTTGATGACTTAGATGCCGTCTCAACAAAAAGTTCTATCAAAATTTTTCTAGTGGGTGTATTTTTAATTAACGTGTTGAAATAAATCTTAGGGCGAAAGCATGAAGATAGGTTATATTTTTGAGCTAAATAGGGTGATAAAATTTCAAGTTTTTTCTCTTTCATCGAATTGCATCTCTCAAAATTCATATAAGAATTATGAATTTTGATTCAGATTAAGAGGACCATATGTGGAGAATTATATTGTTGTCCTAATCATATTTTTTGGCAAAAACTTAAGAGGTATGTGTGTGTTCATGTAGCATAACTTAGTCTATAATGGGTAATATATATATATATATATATATATATATATATATATATATACACGAGCATGATAAAAAATTAAGTCTTTCATATCAAATTTTTTTTTTTTATGCAAAACTATATTTTTATTATTTTTTAAGGGTGGGTAAGTAATATTTCAATTGTATTTTAGAGACACATGTGATCACTTAAGATTTTTTTCAATTCTTTAAATAAATTTAAAAACCAAGTGTACCCTTTTGAAGGGACTCGTAAACAAAGATAGTAGTATTTTTTGAGATTTTTTCATCATGTATATTTTATGTTATTGATTTTTTATTCAATCCTTTTGAAATTGTCCAAAACAAATTCAAGCATTATTTTTAAAAGATATTAGATGAAAAATATCATATGAATTCAAAAATGTCAATCTTGGCATAGAGGATTATTTCACGAATCCAACGTGATTAAATTCACCACTTAAAGACAAATTCTGCCCTAAATCTGATAGGGTACAAAATAGAGTTGCAGAAAAATCTACAGAAAAAGTGCTGAAACTATAATTTTTAAAACTTCAAAAACTCGATTAAACACTTAAATTAAAAATTAAAATTTTTCAATCAAACATTAAATTAACCCTCATTAAATTAACCTCCTCAATCAAGTAGCCTAAGTGGTTAACCAGTGACATTAGGGCTCGATCGAGCCACATGCTTTTGATTAAGAGAACTTACTCCTTTTTGCAAATCGAGTTTGGTTCAGAACTCTCCGTAGATATTCTCATGGGCTTAGAAATATGTTTTTTATAGCTTGTCTACCCACTTATAAATGCCAAAATTAGAGTTGTTTTAAATATTTATTTATTTGTGTGTAGAGTCATTGTTTGTTCCAAAACACTGGGTCGGGCTACTTCAAATTTAATTCGTTCATGTCTT
Organism: Pinus tabuliformis; assembly: GCA_031772625.1. Taxonomy (NCBI): domain Eukaryota; kingdom Viridiplantae; phylum Streptophyta; class Pinopsida; order Pinales; family Pinaceae; genus Pinus; species Pinus tabuliformis. Next base: position 1,069,034,552 of record CM062804.1, on the reverse strand, counting down.
CAATAACAAAGAATTGAGAAATTGTCTTCTGAATCCTTGTTAAATAGTTCATATGTAGTTAATTTTTAAAGTTCAGAACCTGTATTCCATCTTTTCAATAAACATATAGTAGTTCACACATATAAATGAATGTAAAAACCACACAAACCCACAAAACTCAAAGCAATGAAGTTGATAAAGGAAATTATAAGTAAGAAGATTTACCTTTCATATGAAAAAATACATGCTACAACGGAAGGACCAAAAACAAACCAAGCCATGAATGCTCACATTCTCTTCAAAATGAAAAAACCCTCGTAAAACTCTTGGTTCAAAACCCTCGAAGATTATTTTTCTCGGACTCAAAAAGATGTCCACTTCTTGTCTGCCTCAATTAAAATTTAATTTGGTTTATTTAATTTAATTTTAATTTCAAATTTATTTTTATGTAATTTGATTATATCAAAATGTTTGAAAGGACATTACAACATCTTTTCCATACTAAGTTAGAGAGTGTATCTTGGCCTAATTAATTATAAAAAGAATTAATATATGAATTAAACATACATATAAATTTTAAAAAACATGTAACAATATTCTTAACCATGGAGATTCATCCCTGCTTTACTATATACATTCTTAACTTGTAAATAACTCTTCCTACAATACCATGGGCTAATATTATGGCTTATCAATACCACATGTCCAATATGACATATATTGATATGGCATTTTTTTTAATTAATTAATTTGTGATAAATTAATTGAAAGAGTGTAAGTAGCTTGGATATAAATATTAACCCTTGATCTATCAATACGACTATGAATATTTCAGCATATTCCATGGAGGGGTATAAGGGGAATGTGTGTTCCAGTACATGCTCAATGTGGAGTTGACACTCTACCTCTATATGGTGACTCAGATTTGTTGTTAATATTACAACTCACTTACTCTTAGGCATAGATAAAACATTTCCGTATCCACATGATAATATAAATAATTAGAAGTAAAGAAACATGTGAGCAAGATGTTTAAACTTTATATTTTTCAAAAATATTTCAACTTGAGACATAAAATGTTTAAAAATATATGTTCCCTAATTTATGTAGATATCAACTTCATAATATATTTATATATAAAAAGAGAACGTTTCAACCCAAGACAAATAAAATATTTAAAATTCTATGTTCCCTAATTTATGTAGATTTCAATTTCATAATATGTTTTTATATAAAAAGAAAATGTTAAAAGAGAATATTTTAATGTTGTATATTATAAAATATTCAATATCCAAAGAAAATAAATAATTGAATGTTAAAAAATAAAGTAATTAGAAGTAAATAAACTTGTGAGTAAGATGTGTAAACCTTGTACTTTTCAAAAATATTTTAAACCAAAACAAATAAAATATTTAAAAAACTATGTTCCCTAATTTATGTAGATATGAACTTCATAATATATTTATATATAAAAATAAAATGTTTCAACCCAAGGCAAATAAAATATTTAAAAATCTATGTTCCCTAATTTATGTAGATATCAACTTCATAATATATTTATATATAAAAAGAAAATGTTAAAAGAAAATATTTTAACGTTGTATATCATAAAATATTCAATGTCCAAAGAAAAATAATAATTGAATGTTAAAAAATAAATAGGAAAGATCAAGTAATTCCTAATAAGAATAATAAGAGACAGGTGTGTAATTCATTCAATTCTTAATATAAAATTAATAAGCGACATTTAAAAATATTCATTTATTAAAAAAATTCAATATGGATCATCAATAATATATTTTAATATAAAAAATTAAGTAATACTGAAAAACTATTTTAATGTGGACATTGTAATACATATATAAAATGTCTCAATCCACATGTTACGTAATATATTTTAATGTCAACTATGTATATATTATATATTGTTTAAAGAAAACTAAAACGCTAAATTTTTATGGTTACAACTTTTGAAGTAGTAGTAGTAGTAGTAGTATATATATATATATATATAAAAGTTGTAACCATAAATATAGCTCCATTACAAGGGATGAGGGATACAATTTTTTCTTTTCAAATTTTGCACTCTAAAAGAGGTTTGCATAAAAATTTGATCCCTCTAGGTGCATGCTAGATATGTACTTAAGAGAGACATTAAGAAAATTGAATATGAAAAACACTTTCTCTTGAATTGTCCGACTCCCACTCACATTCGTTCTTTCCAACATTCTTGACTTGTTCAATCGCAATAACTATTACGATCTCTGAACACTCCTCTCTTTTTTATTTGATTATTGGAATAAAATTTTAAAAAGTCTAAACACATTTCTTTGGAATTTAATCATCATCATCATCATAATATAACTTTAAAATAGGTCTATCAATATTACTGGACTTTAATAATAATCATCATCATCATCATCATATAACTTTATAATACAGTTTATTGTAGTATTAAGTCTTTTATATATTTATTAATTAAATTTAAAAATGAAGTTTTGAAATATAATGATCATTGATATAAATTATTATTTGAATTTTTATGGTAAAATATATTTAATTTATAGTTATTATTTATTTTTATATTTCTATATATAAAATTATTTTTATTTCTATTTTTTTTATGCTCGTAAAATTTTGGGCATTGGGCATTAGGTTGTTGGTACTAAGAGCAACAACATCAACATGTCAACTTACTAGACTTGAACTGGAGTGGGGAGGATAACAACTATTCCGCCGAATCACCCAAACTAAACTCAATTGATTATTTTATTTCTAATTATATATTTATTAATTGAATTTATTTATTTATTTTTTGTTTTCTAGGTGGTCAACTTAATTTTTTTTTTTCTAATTATATATTTATTAATTTGTTGGACACCTAACCCATTAAGGGTTAAGGTGTGGGAGTTGAACAGTCAAAGGAAGTCCAAGAGACGTTGGAATATGAATCCAACATTCTTATCAATGTATTATAAATGTGTATCATTGTTAATAGTAAATGCATTCACACTTTATCTTATTTGGTCATTCCATATGTGTTTAACATGGTACCAGAGCCATGATGTGCAGCCTTTGTAAATCAATTCTCTCCTTCTTGTGGATTTTATGCCATTCTAAACGTTTGTTAAAATAGAGGTTGTTACCTTTGTCATTTTTTCCATTCCTCTATTGCGAGAAGACCACCCCTTGCAACTGCAAAGAGGAATATTGTTAGACATTTTACTCTCTACCAATGCAATGCTCCAACGCTCTTTGTTAGTTTCACGCTCTCACTCAGACCTGTTCTTGCAAACAAATGGAAGCTGTGTGCTCTTTCTCCATTCCTCATTCAAACGTTACCTTTGCATTTTAGTTGTGCATTAATTCCAAGTCCATGCTCCTAATGTATATTCTACGATTTTATTTGAAGTCCTGAGAAATGTGTTGAAGTAGTTCCCGTGAAAGTAAAAAATCTCTAGTTGTGTCACTCGAATATATTAATCAATGGTTGTGTTATTTAACTACGTTGGAATGGATCTCTCAGCGAGAAAGGGAGCGTCGTTGGAATGGAGCTCTCGGCAAGAAAGGGACCTTTAGGTGAGGAGTTTTCATATTGATGATTGTTGCGTTAAATTTGCTTTGCGTGGCTTAAAACTGTGTGGAAAGAGTTTATAAAAGTGGTATATTATTGTTCATATTCTTCACTGAATGTAACGCTCTTCCCACCAAAGACTTTGACCTCTCTTCTTCATAGAATGAAAGGTGTTTCTTGAAGCATGAAGAGATTTTCCTTGTAGACATTTGGAATCTATGGTTATTCATTCATGAGCTAGTTGTTCTTTGAGTACATTAGCCCACAACATCTCTTTCAAAATGCTTTGATCTACATGTAGAATCCAGCCAACCATATCTATTAATGTTTCAGGGAGACAATCGACGTGGTGGACTCCTTGTAGGAATTGAGTGCCTCCTTGAATCATAATACATAATGTGTTCCACATTTCTTCTGTCACTAGACCTTTTTGATGTTTCTGGAGAAGAATGTTGATTTCTTGAAGATTATAACAAATCCATTGCATGTCAAGAAATTTTTACCTGGTGAGATGGATATTTTATCCTCTATGGTCTTGTCTCGAACTTGAAGTTAGGAGACCTACTACGTCTTCTAGATCTTAATCCCACATCTCGCCCACTAAAAGTTATTCTTATTGGAGAGGACCACATTTGTGGAGAGCGTGTTCTCGATCTTGAAGAAGACTTCGAAGGTGAGCAAGATCTGTAAGATTCCTGTAGCTTGAGATATTGTCCAGAGATTGTCTTCTAAATATTTTGTGATCTCGATTGGTTCCTTGCAAAAAGGGGACAAATTTATCTATCACTGTGGATTGTAATTTTGGCATTATTTAGGAGTTCAGTGGCAATTGTTTGAAGGCCGAGTTCCCTTCTTCATTGAAGCCAAGACTATCCTTTGTGGATCAAATTGGTGTATTTTCTTGGAGGTTGTTCATATCAAAGATTGTTATTGAACTAGATTGAAGTTGTTGTTGCCAGGACAAGTTCTATTGGATTTGATATTGGTACTAGAACATATATTTTTGAGGCCTGAATCGACTTGTTTCCTTGTTGGAAGTTAAATTCTCAGGTGAATTGGAGCAAATTCATTTTTGCAAGAGGAGTCTATTTTCTTGAGGAGGCCGATTTATTCCTGAGTCCAAGTTCAGGTTAAGATTGCAGAATAATTCTCACTATGGATAGAAAGGAATCCTTTTGATTGTGGGCCGAATTTTCACTCCAAGAGGCTGAGTTGGTTTCTCCCAAGAGGGTGAATTTACTCCACAAAGCAGGCTGAATTCTGAAACTAAAATTGTCCCTCAGTAAGGCTAAATTTGTCCAGTGGAGGTAATTATTTTTCTTTACATTATTATCTTGTAATTATCCTTTTGAAGAAGTTTCTTTCTTTGGCCATTAGCTATTCGATATTGGGAAAAGAAAAACTTCAATAGAAGACAACATCTCATTCGTCGAGTCTATATTATTGTGATTATGGCCAAGATTTATGAAGTATTAGAGTTTTTGAACACTTTGATACAATCTACTACTAATGACACAATAAAAGTCAACAAATCCTCTCTTGATGACATTAGAATTTGTTTACAAAATGCACAAGAAAACATTGAATTTTTGTAGTTGGAGTCTCAACTACAGTAGGATGAGTTAGAACAGAAAATACATAATTTTGAACTTGTTCTTGTTCAGAATAATCCCCTCTTTTAGTCTGAAATTGGTTTCCATCCAATGCCAGCAAGTGATAAAATTAGTGACATTGAGGTTGACTCCCATCATGTGCCCATTTGAGAAGCATATTTGCATGTAGATGTAGAAATTCGGTGTTCACTTCCCAAGCCCAACATCAGACCTTGGGAAGAGTTTGTCAGCAAAAGGCATAGAACAAGGCTTAGATATGACAAGGAGGTGTCCTTTCATATTCCATATTATTCCAATCCAATTCAATTTGAAAGTGTTTGGTTTCTTCATAATAGTTCATCTTCAGTTGTTACAGATTTTGTTCCTCTTCCACATTCGCAGCCAAAAGTTGTTAAATGCTAACATTTTGACCAAGTTGCACATATGAAATATCACTGTTTTGATCTTCATCCATGTGAGAACTATCATAAAAATACTCATTCTTAAAATAGATGCTTCAGAAACAAGCCTCCTGCAATAATAAAGATTCATCTTGGATGGATCACTTCTTGGAAATGGGCTTCGACAACCAAGAAGATATTTCAGTTTTATGTCAGAATTTGTTCTAAAGTATTAAAAATTCTTGTAGCTGAGTTTTATCCATCATATCACATTGTATCTGATAGTGGGGGGAAGTTATGGCCATCTACAAGCTCGAAATTCACATCAAGCGAGCCCGAGCCACAACCTGAACCTACTGCCTAATTCAGAGTTGTAGCTAGAGACACAAAATTTCAAGTGACGCTAAGCCACAACCTGCCATACTAGATTCAGAGTTGTAACCAGAGATAGAGATGCCCCTGAGCATGCCTTTGGTTAGTGGTCAGCCTTAAACCATCTATGCGGGGTTGAGACCTTCCTTTTAAGGTTGAGCTTCTCCCTCTTCCAAAGAGTTGGGGACACTTCCTCTAGCAGAAGACTTCAGCTTCTTACAAGTTTTGAAAGAGTTTCACAAATTTAATTAAGCATTTTAGAGTTGGTGGTTTTCCTTAAACCACTGCAGGTTGTAGGCCTCCCTTTTCCAGATTGAAGGTATCCCTCTCCAAAGCATTAAAAACACTTCCTCTAGTAGAAGACTTCAGCTTCTTCCCAGATTTGGAAGAGTTTCGGGAACTGCACTAAGAGTTATAGTGTTGGTGGTCATCCTTAAATCACCACCTTATACCAACATTTCAGAGAGCACATTTAGCCTAGTGCTTCCATGCAGTTTTGCACATTTTGTATCACAACTCTCTTCTTGGACTCATACACACCCCTTTGACTTAGGGGGGTGGCGGGGGGGAATGTTGGACACCTAATCCGCTAAGGGTTAAGGTGTGGGAGTTGAACAATCAAAGGGAGTCCAAGAGATGTTGAAATATGAATCCAACAATCATGTCCATGTATTATAAATGTGTATCATTGTTAATTGTAAATGCATTCATTCTTTATCTTATTTGGTTGTCCACATTCCATGCATGTTTAACACACACACACACACATATATTATTTTTTTTACTAATTGGTGTGAGTCTTAATACACACTTAACTTTCATCTTGAGAAAGCACGTCGAGTCAAAATAACCGAGGAATTACACTCGTGTGGGTTGTTGGGTCGTGGAAAAGGTGTGTTTTATCCTCATATTAGCTTAATTTATCATTAATCTTTATGTCTTTATCTTCGTTTTAGGAATAAATATTGAAAAAACAATTGTAGAAGTTGGATAAAACTGATCATTAATGAATTGGGTAAATCTGGGCATGAAAAAATAACTTTCGCTATCTTTATATGTAGGAACATGAATTGAACGATTGTTTTTCAAACAATAGAACAACGACGACCAAGAAAGGAAAAGGACAACGTCTTGATTACAAAGGACAACAGAAGACTAGGAGGATTAATTCTATTATGTGATGAAATTAGATTGTCGGTTGCGAAATCCTCAGGATCTCCTAATCCTTTGGATTCTCTTTTATCCATTTATCTTTCCAATGTTATATAAAGCCATCCGGCGAAATGAACAACTAGTTAGAAAATTTCAAGATTGTAACTATTCATTTTTGGACACATAGTACTTTCATTACTGTGACGTTGTAACTCTATTATCAAGTTTAATGAAGAAGACTATGTTTTACCTATAATCACATTCTGAGTGTCTTTCGGCAGTGAATTCTGGAGACTTTGGGCTCGATCGATAGGAGATTTACTACTTTAATTGTGTCATATTCATTTATGCTTATTCTTACAATTGTTTATTACTGTTAGTTTGTGAAATTAGAATTATTTCGATTACTGTGAGTATTGATTATTATGATTTGCTTTTTCCGTTCAAACTAGATTCTAGAGCTTGCCGTGTTTTACATCTGCATGTTAATCTTTACTGAATTGATCAAGTTAATTTAAGTATTCGATTGTTGTTCATTCTGAAGTAGTGTTACCAGAGATCTCAAGCTTATAGTTGATTGCTTTCCGTGAGATGTTTGAATAGTTACTTGTTGTTCATTTGTTGTAGCTTTCCTTCATGTTGAACGAATTATTGTCTATACTAGTTAGATTTGCTAAGAGTGATTCCTTTTACTTGCATTCTGATTCATTTTTGTGCATAATAGATTAAAGTAGATTTGAAAATGCTTTAAAGATTTATTTCAGAATTGTTTTGGATTGAACTTCGAGAATTAGATATTAATCATTGCAACAATTCTAAATTATTTCATTATGAATTAGCCTCTGAATTCACTTGCATAGACAATGTTGAACACTCTTGAAATAAAAAGATCTGGGTTGATGATTAATGTAGGTATTAAAATTTATTTTAGTAGTCATCTTAGTGCACCAACATTTTGGCATCGTTGCCGAGGAGAGTGTTTCAAAGTGATTTATTTTTATTTTTTTGTAAAAGAATTGGGTTTTAAAAATGGGAGGTAAGAACCTATGTAACCAGCAAGTAAAGTGCTTGCTCATCAACTTGCTTTTCAACAAATGCATAGAGGTTAAATAGGAATAGGGTTTTTTTTATGAATGACTAGGAATAAAAAGATAGAAAAAGATCAGAACCCCCCACCTAAATCCACAAAACCCAAGGGATTGGTGAACCTTGGGAGATCAAATTTTATAGATGAAATCGTAAGAAAATCAGAGTCTCAGGCATCAGTAGGACCCCAGACTATATCTGGAAAAATCCCTATTATAATCCCTCAGGCAGCAGACTCACCATCTACAGCCTACACTGAGATTCATAGCCAAATTGGAGGATCTAAACAGAGCTTTCAAGTTACAAAAAATTTACATTCTGATCCTTTACAAGAGGGAAAATCATGAAATTTAAGAGAAGGAGAGGGAGAAACTAGTGGAACTACTAAGGCAGAGCCATAGTTGTCTGAACTAGGATCTCCTGTGATCCCAGATCTGGGCAGTGCCACAAAACCATCTCGGATTGAGAATACTCCACTTACTCAAATAACACCCCCTGAAGTCCTTGAAGGATATTGGCACATTTTTGACCAAATGGCGAATCAACCTCAAGGTCAGACCTCAACATTGGAATACCCCATAGTTGACCCAATAGCCAATGCCCCTATGAAAGCTATTCCCTTGCAAAACCTCCCAACCTTTCATGGGATGACCACAGAGGATCTGGATGCCTTCTTATTCGAGTTTGAAGTCCTCTATAGAGGATACAGTTACACCACCGATCCTCAAAAGTTGAAGTTGCTCCCTTCTACTCTAAAAGGAGTAGCTTTGAGGTGGTTCAAGAGTTTAGGTGGGCGCACTATTAACTCCTAGAATGACATGAAAACTTCTTTTCTCACAAAATATCAAGCATATTGTAGGACTAGGGAATTAAAAGACAAAATATTTAAGATTTATGCTAAGGATAATGAAACTCTAGAAGAATATGTTGAATGGTTCCATACAAATTGCAGAGATCCCCTCACTGCAAATTACCAAAAGAAGTCCTGAAAGCCATCCTAATTGAAGGAATGAAAGAAGAATGGATAGAAACTCTAAATTTTATGGGGAAGGGAGACATTTCTCAAGAGGATTATGATGAAATTGTTCATTTGTGCATCAGGTGTTCGCGAGGTAGCACATGCACCAGGTTAGGAAACTGAGATCTTATGACTAGAGGAAGCAAACCGCACAGTGGAGGCATAAAAAGAATGGAAATCGATAACCTCCTGGAGGACTTCATGACAGACATCTTGGGCACCCTTACAACGTAGTTGGACATTCTGCAGGCCAAACAAAAATAAACCTTAGTAGAACAGAACTTGGCCGTTTTTTTCCCACCCTGTTGGAAGAAGCACAACCAACAAGAGTGTCCATTGGACATGGTCCAGACATGTGCTATCTGCACCAAGGACCATGCCATTGAGCAGTGTCCATCACTTCTAGGGCTGAAAGTAGTTTTTAAAGAAGCAGAAGAAGAGATAGAACCTGTATACTTAATGAACCAACGTCGACAGTGGCAAGGCTGACCCACAGGTATGTCACAAGACACATCTTAGTTCTTTCCTTCTTCATCATTTAATCAACAACAAAATTCTAGAGTAGCGTGAAAAGGTCAATCAACTTTCTTGAATTGGCAGTCCCAACCATTTCCTATGTCACCTTGGCCAACTCCATCCTTTCCGGGTAATGGTTGGCCAAATTCTCCTTTTACTCCTTTTTGGCAAAGTAATCCATATCCATCCCAGTGGCCTGCCTCTACTTCACAAAATTCGAACTGGTCTCTGAATTGGCAGTGACCTCTAGGGATAACTAATACGCCTATGGGGACAGGTATTCAACCTCAACCTACATTATTAGCCCCATATTCATTAAAACAAAATCCTCATCCCCTTTTGCGTCCCCAGCTACTAGCTCAACCTAATCCAAACCCCAATAATAGGCTGGTTCAACTGATACAAATTGTTGAAAACTCAGACTATGAGATTGAACAAAAAGAATGCAATGAACTTAGACTGAGTTCAGGATGCATTATCACTCTTGAGGAAGATAGAGACCAGCCACCAATTGAGTTAGAAACCCCACCTATACATACACCATCAACTGTGACTGACACATAAATAAAACAAGGAGAAGATATGGTTGAGCATAAAGATCCTGAAAAACTCGTAGTTACTTCTCCCCTGTTCCTTGAAAGATTAACAATACTTAAACCAATTGCTTATCCAGACTTTGATCTCGTAGGGGAACTGAAAAATCTTTGCATTAAAATTCCTCTCCTCCAGGTCATCCAAGATATTCCTATTTATGCTAAAACAACTAATGAACTATGTGTGAAAATGCCTGTGAGGAAAGTAAAATGTCCACCCACTATTCATGTTGTAGGGACCTTTTCTGATTTGCTCTTGGGTGGGGAAACACCGATAAAATATGAAGATCTTGGGAATCCCATAGTTATAGTCCAAATATATGATTGCTCCTTTCCAAACACATTAGTTGACCTAGGTGCATCGATTAACATCTTAAGAGTAGAAACCTGTAAGACACTTGGTATCACAGCTCTGGAACCAACCACCACCCTGCTAGAACTCATTGATCATTCAATGGTAAGACCAAAGGGAACTTTACAGGATATTACAGTTTCTATGGATTCATGGGAGTACATAGTAGATATCCTCGTCATAAACCCAAAAATTAGATTAGATGGGCACCCTTTAATTTTTCACCGACCTTGGCTGGCAACAGCGAATGCTTACATAGGCTACCGAGAGGGAAACATGACCATTGCTAAGGGGGGGGTGCTGTAAAAATTTCTTTTTTATATCCTCCTGCCAAACCGAGTCTGCCCATTAAGAAAATACATAAACAACCACCCTCATACCTGGAAGAAAGCATTCGTTCACCGCTTACAATAACAGAGGTTCTTGAGTTCAAGAATCAGAATGAAGATGATGTAATCAATAACTTTATCAATCAGCCAACCACTACGAATAATGTAAAATGTCAAATGTTAAAATCAATTCTTGACAATGAAGCCTTGGAATACCCTTTGAGCTATACTGATGATCAGCATATCCAAACAATTGATGTTCATAACAGTAAGCCTGTTGAAATTGAACCAGGCAAGATTTTAAACCTTAATGATAGTCTGGACAGTGACCAACAACAAAAGCTCATACACGTTCTGCAAAAATATAAAAGGGATTTTTCTTGGGACTATCCAGATATGAAGGGAATAAACCCACAATTATGTACTCATAATATCTACATTGAAAAGGATGCTCATCCTATGCAGAAACCTCAGCGTAGATTGAATCCGCATCTCAAAGATATTGTAAAAGAAGAGTTACAAAAGTTGTTGGATGTAAATTTCATTTATCCCATTTCGGATAGCAAGTGGGTCTCTTCATTGGTGGTTGTTCCCAAGAAAAATGGGAAGTGGTACATCTATGTGGATTATCGAGAATTGAATAAGGCCACATAGAAAGATCACTTCCCTCTTCCATTTATTGATCAAGTCCTTGATACACTGGCAGGAAAACAATTCTTTTCCTTTATGGATGGCTTCAACAGCTACAATCAGATCCAAATCGCCCCTAAAGACCAAGACAAAACCACCTTTACTTGCCCGTGGGGTACATTCGCTTACATAGTGTTATTGTTTGGCTTATGCAATGCCCTAACTACATTTCAGAGGGCCATACTCAGTATTTTTGTTTTTTCTGATAAATGAAGGACTTGAAGTTTACATGGATGACTTTACCTCGTATGGAGATGACTTTGACCAAGCGCTACAGACATTAGAGAAGGTTTTGGAATGATGCATCGCCACCAAGTTGTGTTTAAGAAATGTCAAGTGTCACATGATGATGACAAAAGGCGTAATCCTAGGACACTACATTTCTGCAACAGGGATATAAGTAGATCCAACAAAGATATAGGTAATTCTCCTACTACCCACACCTTGTAGTTAGACGGAGGTACGTAGCTTCCTTGGATATGCAGGTTATTATCGCAGGTTTATAAAAAAATATTCACAAATTGTTGCGCCTTTGTATGCTTTAGCATGAAATATTGACTTTAAATGGTCTGATAAATGTGACACAACTTTTACAGATTTGAAGAAATTAGTTTCGACGGCACCAGTACTGCGTGGACCCAATAGGGAGATTCCCTTTCACATTTCTACGGACACATCAGATGCAGCAATAGGCGTTGTCCTTAGACGAGAGGAGGACAGAAAGCCTTATGCTATTTATTATATTAGCAAAAATCTTATTGCTGCTGAACTTAATTATATAGTAATAGAAAAGGAATTCTTAGTTGTCATTTATGCCATAAACAAATTTAGACATTATATAACTGGCTATCAAGTTTTTCTATATATTGATCATTCCACCATTAGATACTTAGCTAACAAACCCATTACAAATGGTCGAGTGACTCATTGGTTGTTACTTTTGCAGGAGTTTGATATCACCATTAAAGACTGTCCAGGGAAGGAAAACCCAGTTGCGGATTTTCTGTCTCAGGTTCCAAAGATAAATGATCTGTTGGTAGTAGATGACCAGTTTCCAAACGAACATTTGTTTGTCATAGTAGTTAAAATGCCATGGTATGTAGATGTAGCAAACTATCTGGTAGTAGGAAAGCTGCCCAGACACTTGACAACAAGGGAAAGGAAACAGATTGTCTAGCACAATGCCCAATTTTCTTGGATTGGTGGATACCTTTTTCATACAGGTTCTGATATGTGCATACACAGATGCGTTCGTGAAGATGAAATTTACAACATCCTGAAGGCTTGCCATGACGAGCCCAGTGGAGGGCACTTCTCAAATCGCAGAATAGCACATAAGGTACTATAGATGGGCTATTATTGGCCCACTATTTTTAAAGACGCTAAGAAATATGTCCAGGCTTGTGATAATTGCCAAAGGATGGGTCATCTTGGTCAATCTGATGAAATGTTGTTGCAGCCCCAATTGGTAATAGAACCTTTCGAATGATGGGCATTGGATTTTGTTGGCCCATTTCATCCACCGTCAAACCAAAAATCCTACATACTGGTTGCTATAGACTATGTAACTAAGTAGGTAAATACAATATATTTTCTAAGAGCTACAGAAGAAGCTGTAATTAATTTCCTTTTTGGGTTATTTGTGCAGTATGGTTTACCTAGGGAAGTGATAACAAATGGAGGAGGGAAATTTGTAGGACATAAGATTACAACCACTCTATGGAACCACCACATCACACATAGAGTCACTTCCCCGTATCACCCGCAGGCGAACAGGTAGGTTGAAAGCACCAACAAGGTCATTGAAGCAATTTTGACCAAGACAGTTTCGACACATTGGCGGGACTAAGTTGCTAGACTGCCAAAGGCCTTGTGGTCCTATTGCACAACTTGGGGAAATATTACTGAATATTCTCTGTGCCAACTTGTATTTGGCAAAGAACCTATCTTTCCTATTGAATTTGAAATAAAGACTCTCAGAACAACCCAGGAAGTGGGATTGGATTTGACGGAGGCCCAAACTAAACAACTTCAACAAATAAATGAATTGGATGAGGCTCAACTAATTGCTCTACAACGCACGACAATTATTCAGCAACAAAGGGAAAAGTGGCACGACAATCTTATTAAAAGGAAGACGTTTCAAAAACGAGACTCGACGCTCCTCTATGATTACAGATTCCGAGACTTTTCGGGCAAGTTACAGACAAGGTGGCTTGGCCCTTATGAAATTCAAGAGGTACACAACATTGGCACTCTCACTCTGACTACCATCGATGAGTATGGTAATTCTTTCAGGGTGAATGGAGATCGGGTGCATCTTTACCATAAACCACTCATCAAAGAGTATTTTTGCCAATACGTATGTGATGATCCCACTATGAAAATTTTAGCTGCTGGGAGTGATGTCCTAACAGCTTTAATTTCATAAAAAATTATCTTTCTTCAGCTGTAAATAATGTATATATTCTTTTTACGGTTGGTTGCAATTTAGTTTAGGAATCACTATGTAAATATGAGGATTTTTCTTGTTTTGGGTGTGTTTAATAATTGTCGTTCAATCAATTAAACAACTCCAATTTTTTCTTTTTGTGGGTTTTGTTGTTCAATCAATGGAACAACTACTGTTCAATTAATTGAACAACTCCAATTTTTTCTTTTTGTGTGTTTTGTTGTTCAATCAATTGAAAAACTACTGTTCAATCAATTGAATAGCTCCAATTTTTTCTTTTTGTGTGTTTTACTTTTCAATCAATTGAACAACATTTTTTTTCTTTTTATGTGTTTTGTTGTTCAATCAATTGAACAACACCGATATCTTTTTATGTGTTTTGTTGTTCAATCAATTGACATAACTGATTTCTTTTTGTGTGTTTTGTTGTTCAATCAATTGAACAACACCGATTTATTTTTGTGTGATTGTTGTTCAATCAATTGAACAACTGTTGTTCAATTGATTGAACATCTTCTGTTCGGTAGACTGAACAACTATGATTTCTTTTGTTGTTTCATCGTTGGTCATTCTTTTTTCCCTTTTTCTCTTCTTCCATGTGTTTTTAGTAAAGCCATCTGTTTGGATTTGGAATTTGTACTTGAGATAAAAGAAAAACAGTAATATTAATTCCATTATGACTTGTAAAACCTTTGATGGTCATGTTTATTCCTAAACTAACCTGGTTCATCTATATAATGACTGGTTGAATATCTTCTCTTTGGACACATCATAAAATTATTTACTATCTTAATACCATGCTAGTTTATCTTTCACACTTTCAATTGATAATTCTCGTTGGTATGATGATATAGGGATAAAAGCATAACTTTCATTGGAATTTTTCTTACTTCTCACGCCATCCATGACTCTTAAGGAGTAAATGAGCCTCCCTGCCTTTACAATAAAAATACGAAAATATGAAAATGCAACACACATATTCTTAAAGAGGATAGGGTGTCTCATCACGAGCCAACTTACCATGATCATAAGGATGTCACATATGACATTCCATTATGGCCACCACACTAGGGTAATGACCTTATTGATAGTTAAAATTGTCAGAAGGACAGGAGATCTCATCACAATCCGACATGATTACTTTGTTATATCTTGGTGAATGGCACTATGATTATCTGGTTACCATGCCAGCATAGTGGTCTCTTTATAGCAATGAAAAGGAACATCATCTAAATACTAAAAGGAGGACTCTGGTTCATTTTTGGGGTTAAAAAGAAACCCTATCGAGGCTATGAATGCCTGTTGGCAGAAGTGGCTCTGCTTGTGGTATTGAAGTGCTATGTTACATTGCCAAATATTCCTTACCTTATCATCCCCTATTGATTCATTTCTAAAGGTGAATTTACCATTTGAACAACATTTATAACTAAATTAATCAACATGCATGGTAAACTATATCTTTATATGCATTATATCATTATTGTCCGATCAATCGATACCAACAGTCATTAACACTTATCATCGGTCATGCATCGTCACCTTTTCCACCTAAGGTAAATATCTCTTCACATAATTATCTAATTTCTGTTTTATTCTTTTTATGAGCATTTCAAATCTTTTGACCTGTACTTCTCTAACTGTTCTTGGCGTATTTATGCTACTTTTGATTGTTGTTTGGCTGCATTTATGACTTCCTAATGCCCTTTCCCTTTTTCCCATGCTTTGTGGGTGTGGACGCCCTTTCCCTTTTCCCCATGCTTTGTGGGCATGGATGCCCTTTTCTGATTGAAGGGGGGACAGTTTGCGTTATGGATAGCATGTGTAATGATTATTAAACTGATTTCTTATTGGAGGGGGGAAGGACTACATTATGAACGCGCGTGTGTAATAATTATTAAATTGTTTTCTGATTGGAGAGGGGAACGCAAGCATTATGGATAACATGCAAATTAGTTATAAAGCTGCTCCAAAAACTGTTGATGAGAAAAACAACACAATTTCCTTTAATATTAATTCTAAAACAACGTCACTGCTCTATTAATAGCTTTAACATTTCGTATACGGTTTACGGTGATGTGCCAAACTGTGAATTGTGAGAAGAGTGCATGCAAAATTGCAAGTGAACTAGTTATTGAGAAGCAACAACCATGGGAGGAAAAGTTATCCGTAGTGAACCTACAGTACTCCAAGTATCAGAATAGGCTCATGAAATTCTTGAGCGCACCAGTTGGCTTCAATACCTGACCAAATTACAGGGATTCCATGAGGAAATAACACTTGAATTTTTGTAGAATCTACAGAATGGTCGCATGACGGTGAAAGGAAGAAACATAATAGTTTATGAAGTAGTTATAGCTGAAGTCTTTGGACTTCCAACAGAAGGCACGAGATGGACGATAAGCATGTTCTTCTACAGGACGCAGTCGCAGTATTCCAAGACCTAGATGAGCAATTGGTACGCAAAGGAAAAGGGATTCACCCTACAACTTTAAGAAAACCATGGCAGGAATTGGCGACCATTGTTCAGAGGTATATCACTTGTGATGGACGTCAGGATGTGGTAAAACCTCAACAACTCAAACTGTTAGCTATTCTGAAGTAGAAAATTACAGTTAATTTTCCATTTTATTTAAATTTTTTATTGCATGACGTTGCTAGTCAGGTCAGAAAGTCTAAGGACCAACATTTTGTCATTAGCTATCATGGGCTAATTAAATTAATCATCATTCGGAGACTGAACATCAGGGGGTAAGAGTAACAAGTCCAAAAAGGACAAGAAAAAGAAGGAATCCTTCTTTAGCCTCAGGCCCAGTAAAGCGTAGGCGCTCTGCGAGGATCAAATTGTAGCCCCAATTCCAATAGAAGAAGCAGGGCTGTCTCACATGCCCTCTCCAAGTCCACAAAATGACTTTTTGCAGGAATATGAGGAAGAAGTGTCCCAAGTATTGGAGAATATGGGGAAATTTTGTGAGGAAAGGGAGTCGTCTAGAAACTCTTAAGGGAAAAATAATGCCCTTAACCTGTCTGACTCTGTCGGCAATTCTGGTCATGCTGAAACTTTGCCATTTGCTGATAATTTGAAGGGTCAGAGGGAACTAGTTCCCTCTATAAATGAGCCCCTTAAGAAAGAGACCCATGCAGAGGAAACCCTCAAGGATGGAAATCAAATAAAAGTTACATTCCATTGGAACCCCTAGTGAAGGAAAACCCTACAAACGAAACCCTGGAGGATGAAAATCAACCAGGGGATACTATCTTAATGAAGTCCCCAGAGGACGAGGCCCATACAAAAGAACACCTTGAAAATGATAATAACTTAGAAGACACTATTCCATTGGAGTCTCCTGAGAGAGAAGCCTATGAAGAAAAAGAATTGCAAGACGAGAATCCATTGGGAGACACAGTTCCATTGAAACCTCATCCTGATATTGGCGTAGCTCCACTTGAACCTGAAATAAACACAGTTGTGCCACTGTTGATAAAAAACCCCACGATGAAGAAAACGTATAAGGATAGATTGAGGAAGTTGCTTAAGAAGTACATGAAGTAGAAGAAAACAATTAAGCAATTGATAATGGTTAAAGGAAGCAGTTAGGGTCTGGAAATTGAAGGTGGAATTGGAAAATGTAGGGACCCAAACAAAACACTGCTCTTTGGAGGATATTGAAGCCCAGACTGAAAGTCCTTGTGTTTACTCAGAAGGGACCCAAACAGAGCAATTTCCTTTGAAGAACAATGATATTCAGACTGAAGGTCCTTGCGTTTTCTCAATGGAAACCCAAATGGACTTCCCCACTATAGATGTTGCTATCCAAACCAATTATGAGGAGAAAACTCAGGAATACTACTGTATGCCCCAAGGAACAATTGAAGTTGTTGTTCAAACTAATTTTGAAGGAGATGCCCAAGTAGATTGTTGTATGTCCCGAGAAGCGGCTGAGGCTATTGTTCAAATTGATTCAATGATAACATAGGATGATGAAACTCAGACAGAGGAAACACCTCACTACATTCCTCTGGTAAGGGAAGTTGTTATCATAAAATTGAAAAATGAACTAGCCAAGACTTAACAGGAGTTGGCTCGACATAAGGAAGAAGTAGTGTCGTTACAAGTACACCAGGAATTGCAGAAGAAATTCGAGGCACTTACTTTTTCCAATTTCAAAGGTGAGCAGAAGAAGGTAGAAAAGGCACAAGCCAAGTTGCAGAAGGCCAAGGAGCAAATTGAAACTATTTTTTCTCTCTACTCTGATGCTTTGTCTTGTCAATCACCTACCACCAATTATGCACTATTCTTGTTATAAAAATACCTCTTACTGAAAGTTAAATCCATCAAGGCTGGTAAGCCAAGAGAATTCAAGACCACTCCAGACTTTGTCAAATGTTTCAAGGAACAAAATGAACTAGTACAGTTCTTTTTATGTGAGTTATCCATGCACAATTTTTTCTTGGAGGATGAACTAGATAGTAATCTTGGCCCCTTCATTGGGGATATTCAATTTCAATCTTTTCTTTCTTTTTCCAAAAATCATATTAAATGGGCTAAAGCCTATAACACTTTTCAAAAAAGGGAATATGGTATAGAATTATGGGTCAGGGGAGAACCTACAAAATCCCTTCATCTTTCTGTCCAACATAAATAGTTCATGAAACTAACAAGAGTCATGGCTCAATTAGGACCACTCCATACAGATATCATACAGGCAAGAAAGGAATGCTTTCAGGAAATTAAGGAGGAAGCTTTTCCAGCAACAAGACAAAGATCAGAAGCTTCCTCTAACAATGTCAAGAACAGGGAGCCATTTAGGTATAGAAATTTCAAAGTTGCCTCTACTTGCCTACACAGATACAACAATATGGTCTTAAGCATGGGCCTTGACTGGATAGGGTGTCATTATAGATGTCAGATTATCTGGTACCCTCTTGATGGGTATTATAGTGATTATAATTTTCCAAAT
Organism: Pinus tabuliformis; assembly: GCA_031772625.1. Lineage (NCBI taxonomy): Eukaryota > Viridiplantae > Streptophyta > Pinopsida > Pinales > Pinaceae > Pinus > Pinus tabuliformis. The sequence goes on along the minus strand of CM062804.1, from coordinate 1,069,015,488 downwards.
TATCGGGTAAACCAAGATTTTGTAGTACTCAAATAGAAAAACTATTTTAGGCTATATAAGGAAGCAGTTTATCCTGCTTATTCCTTGACATAACTGCACCTCAATCATCTTATTGCATGAGGACATGTAAAAATGTAAGCAAGGGAGTATGTTCGGTCATGGAAAAGGTATGTTTTATCCTCATATTAGCTTAATTTATCATTCATCTTTATGTGTTTATATTCGTTTTAGGAATAAATATTGAAGAAACAATTGTAGAAGATGGATAAAACTGATCATTAACGAATTGGGTAAATCTGGGCATGAAAAACTAACTTTCACTATCTTTGTATGCAGGAACATGAATTGAACGATTGTTGTTCAAACGAAAGAATAGCAACGACCAAGAAAGGAAAATGACAATGTCTCGATTACAAAGGACAATGGAAGACCAGGAGGATTAATTCTATTCTGTGATGAAATCAGATTTTCGGTTTGCTTTTATCCATTTATCTTTCCCAAGTTATATAAAGCCATCCGGTGAAATGAACAGCGAGTTAGAAAATTTCAAGATTGTAACTATTCATTTTTGGACACAAAGTACTTTCATTACTGTGACGTTGTAACTCTATTATCAAGTTTAATGAAGAAGACTGTGTTTTACCTATAATCGCATTCTGAGTGTCTTTCGGCAGTGACTTCTGGAGACTTTGGGCCTAGTCGATAGGAGATTTACTGCTTTAATTGTGTCATATTCATTTCTTCTTATTCTTATAATTGTTTATTACTGTTAGTTTGTGAAATTATAATTATTTTGATTGTTGTGAGTATTGATTATTATGATTTGATTTTGCCGTTCAAACTAGATTCTAGAGCTTGCCGTGTTTTACATCTGCGTGTTAATCTTTACTGAATTGATCAAGTTAATTTAAGTATTCGATTGTTGTTCATTTTGAAGTAGTGTTACTAGAGATCTCAAGCTTATAGTTGATTTATTTCCATGAGATATTTGAATAGTTACTACCTGTTCATTTGCTGTAGCTTTCCTTCATACTGAACGAATTATTGTCTATACTATTTAGATTTGCTAAGAGTGATTCCTTTTACTTGCATTCTGATTCAGTTCTTTGCATAATAGATTAAAGTAGATTTGAAATTGCTTTAAAGATTTCTTTCAGAATTGTTTTGGATTGAAATTCGAGAATTAGATATTAATCATTGCAATGATTCTAAATTCATTATGAATTAGCCTTTGGATTCACTTGCATAGACAATGCTGAACACTCTTGAAATAAAAAGACTTACCTTGGGTTGATGATTAATGTAGGTATTAAGATTTCTTTTAGTAGTCATCTTAGTGCACCAACATGGGCCACACTAAGTCTTAACATGGATGGATTTTTGCCCATAGACTTTCGAACTGGTGAACTTCACATCACAGAGTGCCTTAACAATACATCCCAAGACCACTTATTCTAAGTCTTGTAGGTTAAATTTATTAATTTTTATATGTTTATTAATTATATGTTCTAAAATATCATGATTACCAATATGAATCATTATTTAAAGTTTTTCATAGTAGTATTAAATTTTTATGTGCTTATTAATAAAATTTAAATATAAATTTCTAAAATATAATAATTACTTATAAAAATCATTATTTTAATTTTTATGGTAATATATATATATAATTTTATTTTTTCTAATTATACAATTATTAAATCGTTATAGGTTTATTAATTATATTTCTAAAATTGTTATTAATTGAATATTTTTTGATGTGATATATACATTATGTTTTTTTAATTGTTTATAATATTTAATTTTTAATACTTATTTCTTCTTCATCATCAATTTTACGATTTAACTCTAAACTAAATTGTGAAACACATAAAAGCATAATAATTTTAAAAAGGTTTTTCTTAAATTTAAACAGAGTATTCTTTTCTTATATTTAAATTAATACACAATATTACGAGTTATTATTTTCTTTAAATTAATAATTTTTTGTTTATGACTAAATAATATTTGATATAAAAAAATTTATAATTTATAAAATTTATATATTTGATTTAAGTTTTTTTTTAAACAAAATTTATATATATATTCCATCGGACTTTAGATTAATAATGGATGTGTTTTTGTTAAAACACTTTTTTTTAGGAAGTATCATTGTTCAAATTTTGTATAAATATTTATCTCTTCCTCATAATAATAATAATATTTTTTTTTATTTCATTATATATATATATATATATAATTTTTTTTTTTTAAATAAATTTAAAGTCCGATTTAGAAAAGATCATTGTTCAATTTTTTTATAAATATTTATCTCTTCCTAATAATAATAATAATTTTTTATTTCATAAACTATTTACATTTTTTAATTAATAAATATTTTAATTTGAATAATTTTTTCCATTAAATTGAGGTTGCATTATTGGAAAAGCTTTCCACATATGTTAAATGGTGCTCATTTTGTCTTTACAATGAATGTTTATCTTGATTTTTTATTTTTATTTTTAATTTTTAGTGTCATGGTATCATTAATTGGGAAGGTTTCAACATGCATGTTATCATGGTTTAATTGAGTTTTTAGGTTATATTTTAATTATTAATGATATTTGAACAAGTGATGTTAGTCTTTACCACTCAAGAAAAAATATATGTTATGGGAAAAATTGTATAAAAAATTACAATATACATTGGTTAATGTTAGCTAAATTAATATTGGTTAATAGGCAAATGAAATCCTATAGTGCTGCTTTAGGGGGAACTAATAAATGGAGATGTGAAGTGGATAAATTAATTGTTTGCTCATGCACATGGACTTGCATAAACTTTGATGGTGGTAACTACTAGTAAGTTTACACATTTATAGTTTTACTCCTACATAAATGTTGAAGAAAACATAAATAATAGTGAGAAGTAACTTCTCGTAAATATATTTATTTACATCTTATCCCTATCCGTTTTTTATACAAAGACTTGCTCAAATTATGATGGGAAGTAATTGATGGTAAATATATGCTTTACTTCCTTCAAATCTTAAGAATAAAAAAATCATGACACAAATTTCTAAAAATAATGCGTGAATGTTGCAACCATAACCATAAATTATGTCAGATTTAGACTTTTGTGGTTTTCTTTTATAAATAGAGAGTAAAGATTTTCCAGTAGTGTTCGAAAGTTGTCATAAATTACGTCTTAAAATATATGAGGTAGTTATCCACATGTCATTATATTATGCAAATGCTACAATAAGACCTTTAAGTTATGGTCCAATCATATGTTTGAAAATTAGTTTTTTTAATAATATTGAAAAAAATATATTTAATTTTCAAGGTTAGAGAATATAAGTTGCATTGGTCAATGTTAAACTAATAATGGTCAACAAGAAAATCGATTGCTAGAGTCCTTCCTTGGTGATCTGAAAATCACCCTATGAGTGACCTCAGTGAAGATTTATTAAACAAAAGGTATTACAGACCCATGTGCTTGTGTGTGTGTTCTGTGTTATTGAAACAACGGATCGATCAGATTGCCAATACACAGAAAATAAATGGAAAGACAGCAGAGAAATACAGTAAGCAACACAAAGACACAAACAATTTTTAATAAGGAGTTCACCCTATTCTCCAGGGCTACGTCTCCGGTCCAGCTTCAGTGGTGGCCTTGTTTTATTGTGTCTTTCAGCAGAGAAATTACAATGCAGGGACTCAATATGAGTTCTCCTGAAGCAGATTTTGCTTGGCAGGGTGGTTCTTGGATTCCCCAAGCCACTTGGAGTACACAGACTCTTGTTCTTCCTACCAGCTCTGTGACCCTTGGTCTACAGTGGAAAGAGCCAACTGTGATGCTCAATCCAGACAGATTCCTCGATGGGAAGGCTTGATTCTTCAAGCTCTCTGGTGCTCGATGCTGCCTGTGGTCAGCTCAGCCCTTTGTCTCCTCTGTTTGGCTTTATTTCTCTCTGTGCTCAGTCCTCCTCTCAGGGTTCACTGTTCACTGTCTCTCTTGGTCGCTTGGACTCTTCGCTCTCTCTCTTCAAATCTCTGTTCACTGTCTCTGTTCATGGCTTTAGCCATTCGACCTCCATGCCTGTTCGGTTCCTCTCCCGCCTGCGTCGATTCGCCTGTCGCCTGCGTGCTGGGAGTTCCCTGTTCGGCGTCAGCATGAACGCTCAGGAAGTAGCCACGTGTCTCCATCGGAACAACGCCAACCTGTTCGTCGATTCGTTTCTTTCTCCACCGTGGCAGTCAACGGATTCCAAATCCCCTTAAATCGCGGCTTAATCCCCTGTCGATTCTGCTTCTGTTTATCGGGCACAATCTCAACCGTTTGATCTAGGCTCCTCTAGATCCAACGTCATTCGCACGTCGAGCGCAGTTGACTTGCTCAACCGATAACGCGCGATCACGACGGTTTTTCTCTCACCTCCGCTGCCATGCATCGATCGCTGAGTGTGATTGCTCCGCTTCCTCCAAAACATCTTACCGTTCAAGGGCGCCCCTATCAATACCACCAGTTTCCAGGGCGTAGGTCCCACTTTTGTACTTTAGTGCCTTTACCTTTTTCCGCCCACGGTCCTCTAGTTCCCCCACGCGACCGAGTGCTTAAGGCTCCTCCTTTTCGGCCCTGTTTTCCCAGCGATGCGCATTAGTGCTAATGCGCATCGAAAATCAGCTCCTTTTCCTGATCCGGGGCTCCTAGGGGCTATTTTGACCTCCTGCACAGTCTCCATGGGCCTCGGTCAGTGCGCTTTGACCGAGGTCCTCGTCGTTCCACGCTAGCTGCCATGGCCACTGGTTTAGGGTGTTTTCGATTGCTGTTTTGGATTCTTCAAGGGTTTGTTTCATCCCGATATAGTCATGGTTCTATGACAGTCGTTTATGGATCCGATTCGGATCACGACCTCCCAACTGAAAAGATTTTGGACCACCAAAAGTTGGTTTTCTTCAAGCATCGACTAAGTGAGGAAACTGTTGTCTCACTTGTCCAATCTCAATCCACTTCGCACTGCTCGGCTTTGAAACTTTAAGCCCAATCCTGAGGTATTCCACCTGTCCACTGTACATCGTCCTTACCTTCTTGTCCAGCACTGTATCTTCCTCCAACTCATTTAGATATTCAGGTAGTAGGTCATCAACATAAGGTAATTGGCTCTGCTCTTTAGGGTCCTCAATCATTGAAGGTTCAAACAACCTCAAGCAATCTGCGTTCACGACTAAGTAGATGTGCATGTAAGCTGGCAGATCAAGGCGAAAAGCATTTTCACCAATCTTCTCAAGTATCTTGAAGGGTCCATACCTGATAGGTTTTAGCTTCTTACCTTCACCTTGCATCCTGTCCTTGCTGATATACAGCCAGACTTGGTCTCCAACTTGAAAACTATGCTCCATCCGATGCTTATCATGCCTAGCCTTGTACTTGGCCTGGCTCTTTTCCAGCTGTTCCTGTACTGCCTGGTGGATCTCCTGGATCTGTTCAATGAACCTAGTTGCTTTGTCCACATCACTGTGTCCATCAACCATGGTATCTTTACCAAAGACAAAATCCAAGGGAGACCTTGGTATGAAACCAAAGCAGGTCTCAAAAGGAGATCTCTGGGTAGAAGAGTGTTTGGCTCTGTTGTAAGCATGCTGCACATAACACAAGTGTTCATCCCAAATCTTAGGGTGTTTGCTGCAATATCCTCTCAGTAACTGGATCACTGTCCTGTTAACTACTTCTGTCTGGCCATCTGTTTGTGGATGAAAAGTTGTGCTTTTCTTTAATTTGGTGTCCATTAGTTCCCATAGACTGGACCAAAACTTTCCCACAAATCGAGTGTCTCGATCAGATATAATAGAAGTAGGTAATCCAAAATGAACCCATACATGTTCAAAGAATAATTTTGCAGTTTGTTTAGCTATAATGTGTTTACTACAGGGTATCGAAATACACATTTTGTTGAACCTATCCACAACAACATATAGATAATCATGACCTTTCCTAGATTTAGGCAGTCCTCCAACAAAATCCATGGAAATGCTTTCCCAAGGGTGAGAAGGAACTGGTAATGGAGTGTACAATCCTAGTTTTCTGTTGCTGGGCTTGCTTTTAGCACACATAGCACATCACTTTACATATCTAGAAACTGTCTCACTCATTCTTGGCCAATAGCAGAACCTTTGCAGTTGTGCAACTGTTTTACTTACCCCAAAGTGACCTGATATAAGAGAAGTGTGTGCTTCCCTAATTATCTTTGCTCTCTCAGTTTGTGGAATGCAGAGTTCCACAGTGATATAAGAGTCAGTCCTTCACATGATAGTCCAATTCTTCTACTCTTTTGCCTTGACTCAAAGTTGCATATACATCATTAAAGTCCATGTCCTGAGCATAATGTTCTATGTAGCTTTCATGCAGCACAAAATTATGCTTAAGTATGGTAGATGCATTTATAATGGGTCTAGATAACATGTCTACAACCTTGTTATGTATGCCCTTTTTATATCTGATGACTAAATGAAATTGTTGTAGAAAACCCATCCATCTGTAATGTCTTGATTGTTGCAACTTAGTTTGGGAGTGCAGGTATTGAAGTGGCTGATGATCAGTATGTATTACTGTTTCTTTTCCCATTAAGTAATGTTTCCACTTTTTCACACTCTGAACTAATGCATAAAATTCCTTATCATAGGTAGGATAGTTAACTACTACAAGATTAAAAGTCTCAGAATGATAACATATGGGTTTACCGTGCTGTGTCAACACTGCTCCCATGGCATAGTCACTGGCATCAATTTGGATCTCAAATGGTCTTTGTAGATTTGGCAGTGCTAGTACAGGTGTTGTACTAATTTTTTCTTTCAAGGTGTCAAAGGCTTTCTGCTGTTTGCCTCCCCACTGAAACACCTTGTTCAATCCTGTCAAAGCATGTAAGGAAAAATTTGAAATGAACTTCCCCCAATACTATGCTGCTCCTAAGAAGCTTCTCACTTCTGCAGCAGACTTGGGTTTAGGCCAGTTTACAATGACTGCCACTTTAGAGGGATCTATTTTCAATTCACCTCCCCCTACTATATGACCCAAATAATTTAGAGAGGTTTTGCCAAATTCACATTTGGAGAGTTTAACATAAAGTTTTTCTCTTTTCAAAACATCTAATGTCTGCTTAAGATGCTTTAAATGTTCTTCCCATGTTTTACTAAAAATCAGAATGTCATCCAGATACATAATAACAAAATCATCAAGAAAAGGTCTGAGTACATCATTCATTAATCTCATGAAAGTAGCAGGGGCATTGGTCAAGCCAAAAGGCATAACCAGCCATTCATACAATCCCTGCTTTGTTTTAAAAGCAGTCTTCCATGCATCTTGCTCTGCAACTCTGACCTGATGGTATCCACTGTGCAAATCCAGCTTGGTGAAATAAACAACTTCCTTCAATTGATCTAAAAGATCATCTATGCGAGGAAGGGGATAACGATTTTTTATCGTTATTTTATTTAGTGCTCGGTAATCAATGCACATTCTCCACGAGCCATCTTTCTTTCTCACCAAGACGATTGGTGACCCACATGGTGATGTGCTAGGCCTGATGAACGCTTTCTCGAGCAACTCCTACACCTGCTTCTTGATTTCAACATTCTCTAAAGCAGATAACCTGTACATCCCAATGTTAGGCAAAGGAACATCTTGCTGCAAAATAATATCATGTACTATCCCCTTTTTGGGTGGCAGACCTTGAGGTTCTTGAAACAAGACATCATACTCAGAAACAATTTTTTCTATATCAGCTTGCTGATCAGAATTACAACCCTCAAATACATTGGTTTTATCAAGTTTCTTTTCCTTTACAACCATCAGTAAGAACTGTTTGCATGAATTTATCATTCTTTTCATCTGTCCTGAGTTTATGAGAGTATAATTATTCTTGAGCTTATGAGCTCTTACAAAGTATTTGATTCCATCTTTAACAAGTAGATACTTGTTCTCAGCTCTATACAAAATAGCCTTTCTATCATACAAGTAAGGACTTCCTAAAACAATTCCACATATATCCAAAGGAATTATATCTAACTCAACCTCATCTACAAATGTTGATCCAAAAGAAAACTTGAGTTTGCACTATCTAGTCACTTGTAGTTGTGCTTTAACATTCAACCATCCTAATGGGTATGGCTTCTTATGAGGTGTAGTTGCTAATCCCAATTTCTTTACAATTGCTTCAGAAATCAGATTTACTTGTGAGCCATTATCAAACAAAGTATCAATCTTTTGATTTTTGGAAACAACTCGAATATGGAAAAGCTCATGTCCTTTTCTCTCATGTTCTTCGTCAATAACAGATTGAGAAGAATTACTAGTAGATGCTTTAGAATTCTTACCTTTTATACCTGTGGCTGCAATGATTGTTTCATCTCCCGAGTCTGACCCCAAATATTTCTGAATAGCTGCAGCAGTCTTCTTCTTCATGCCCTCGAACTTCTTAGGTCTCAGCTCTGGATGCAGAATCCAACAGTGCTCATCATTATGCCCCTCCTTTTTACAGTGAGTGCATGAGGCTTTGCCTTCCTGTGCAGTGTTAGCCTTCCTTGCTTTCCACTTCTACTTTCTTTTCTCCTTGCTCTTGCTTACAATGGGTTGGGATGGTCCCCCAACTTCTAGATTTCCATTCTTTCCTCTAGCTTCTAGATGAGTAGCTTGTACATATACCTCATCTATACTAGTGGGATTAAACATGAGGATGGTATGCCTCATGTAGCTGTGTAGACCACCAATGAACTTCAAAAGAGTTTCTGGTGAGTCTAATGAGATACGCAACATCAATGCTCTCTTTCTAAACTCTTTAGTATACCCTTGTACACTTTACCCTTTCAACTGCCGAAGAGTTTGCCAACTCATCATGGGTTGTTGCATGTAGGCCAATGGATAGAACTGCTTTTTGATTACAATAACAAATTCACTCCACACAGAGATGGTCTTACCATGCTTCCTCATATTAGCTTGGGTTCTGCCTTCCCACCAAACCAAGGCAGTGCCCCCTAGGCAAAGGCTTGCCAGCTGAATCTTGCTCTTGTCTGAGTCTATATTTTGTACTCTGCAATACACATCAATTTGTCTAATCCAATTGTCCAACTTTTCAGCATTTAGCTCTCCATCATATATAGACAAATCAAATTTAACATTTAACTTAATCAAAGATGCCTTCTTATTATGCACAGGGCTACTAGGAGGTGTAGGGAAGCTTTCTTCTTTCCCCTTTCCTTTGGAGTGGTCATGGGAATGAGATTCATCTTCTTCTTTAACTTTCTTAGAGCCTGATGAATCTTCACCCTTATGCTTTCTAAATTCCCTATACGTTTCTTCTACCATAGACTTTATAGCTAGGAAACGTTTTATGAATTGAGGGTCTGGCCCTATAGAACCTTCTTCTGACATTGTCTTTTGAGAATAGACTCTCCCAATTTCAGGATTAGTTTCCACCAACTCTCCTTCTCTTAATTTGAGATTTGATCTAGTGAGCATTCACAGCTAAACCAACACAAGCTTGTCTAACCTTACAGCCTAGAGCTCTGATACCACTTGATCTGAAAATCACCCTATGAGTGACCTCAGTGAAGATTTATTAAACAAAAGGTATTACAGACCCATGTGCTAGTGTGTGTGTTCTGTGTTATTGAAACAACGGATCGATCAGATTGCCAATATACAGAAAATGAATGGAAAGACAGCAGAGAAATACAGTAAGCAACACAAAGACACAAACGGTTTTTAATAAGGAGTTCACCCTATTCTACAGGGCTACGTCCTTGTTTTATTATGTCTTTCAGCAGAGAAATTACAATGCGGGGACTCAATATGAGTTCTCCTGAAGCAAATTTTTCTTGGCAGGGTGGTTCTTGGATTCCCCAAGCCACTTGGAGTACACAGACTCTTGTTCTTCCTACCAGCTCTGTGACCCTCAGTCTACAGTGGAAAGATCCAACTGTGATGCTCAATCCGGATATATTCCTCGATGGGAAGGCTTGATTCTTCAAGCTCTCTTGTGCTCGATGCTGCTTGTGGTCAGCTTGGCCCTCTGTCTCCTTTGCTTGGCTTTACTGCTCTCTGTGCTTCAGTCCTCCTCTTAGGGTTCACTGTTCACTATCTCTCTTGGTCGCTTGGACTCTTCGCTCTCTCTCTTCGAATCTCTGTTCATTGTCTCTGTTCATGGCTTTAGCCATTCAACCTCCATGCACTACAACAAAACCAGCGATTTGCGCCAGATTTTAGTGCATTTTTTTTGTAATTGTGATGAGCAACCCGGCGCTAAATCTGGCTCTATTGTACAATTTTTAAAGCATCCTTTTTTGCACCTGATTTTGCATCCTTTTTCACGCTAGATTTTGCATCATTTTTTACACCAAACTATGCATAATTTATTGCGTCAAATTTTGAACCAAGATTTGCATCTTATTTTATGACAGGTTTTGCTTCTAGTTTTGTGTCATTTTTTGCATCTATTTTTCATTCTCTTTTGCTTCCTATTTTGTGTCATTCTTTGCTTCCATTTTTGCACCATCATTTGCATCAAGTTTACACTGTATTTTGAATCCAATTTAACGTCTTTTTATGCATCCATTTTGTGTCAGTTTTTGCATCTAATCTTACGCCAGGTTTTGTATCTAGTCTTACACTAGTTTTTGCTTCTATTTTTGCACCAGCTTTGGTGCCTATCTTTGCACCATGTGTTGAATTTGATTTAGCACCAAATTTTGCATCCATTTTTTTGTCCATTTTTGCATCTTTTTTTGGACCATTTTTTACATCCACATTTACGTTTGATTTGACTCCATTTTTCCCATCTCATTTTGCACCATATTTTGCGTCATTTGTTTCATCCAATTTTGCATCATTTTTAACACCATCTCTTGCATTCAATGTAACATCATTTTGAGCATCCAAATTTGCATTTATATTTGCATCTTATGTTGAGTCATGTGTTGTGTCCACCTTTGCATCTTATTTTGTGTCTAATGGTACATTCAATGTAGAGCCATTTTTTACGTCTAATTTTGTATTTGTTTTTGCACCAAGTTTTGCATCCAATTTTAAGCTATTTTATGCCCCTTTTTGCACCATTTTTTGTCTACTTGTGTCCAATGTTGCACCATTATTTACACAGACTTTTTAATCCAATTTTGCATTTTTTTGGTGTCTAGTTTTACATCGTTTTCACCATCCAAATTTGCATCTTTTTTTGCCTCATTTTGTGTCCACATTTGCATATAATTTTGTGTCTGAGTTCGAGCCTAAATTTGCATGTGATTAGGAATCATTTTTTACATCCAATATGGCATCCTTGGTTTCACCTTTTTTCAGCCCCATTTTGCATCTTGTTTTATGTCTTTTCTTACATCTTTTTTTTTTCCTTTTTTGCACCCAAGTTTGCATCCCAAATTTACACCATTATTTGCATCATCATTTGGCATATTAATTTGTAACGTTTTTTGCTTCTTTTTAACGCTCAACTTTGCATCTTATTTTACATCTAGTTGTTGTCTTTTTTTGCATCTAATTTGGTGCCCATTTATGTGTCCTTGTTTTTGCCCAATTTGATATCCTTTTGTATGCCATGTTTTGTTCCCTTCTTTGTGTCAACTATTGCACAATTTTTCACTTCTAATTTAAAACACTTTGTATGTCAATTGTTTGCATTTTGTATTAATTCCTAGTTTAACATCCAATTTTACTTTCAATTTTGCATCCATGGTTACATCCGCATTTGACTTCTTATATAGAGTATATTTTTCTTTACATATATGACCCCCTTTATAGATTCATAGTGAAATATATGATAGTTTCTAAATATCATTAAAGCAGATATCACAATTCAAAATCATTTGTAAAGAAATTTAAGAGAAATTGACAACATCCATCCAAAAAAATAACAATGTGCCATTAAAAATTTTCAAAACATGTATAAAATAGCAACATAATACTAATAAAATCAGTATTATTTTTAATCAAAACAACTAAAATTCAAATATGATTAACAAATCAAAATATTTCATGAATATCGTTATTCTACGATAAATTAACAACATACATAAATCAAACTCATCGTATGATTACAAAATCAAAATGTCTCATTGATATAGGGTAAATTCACAACACCCATCTAAACATAACAATGTCATTCTACACAATAATTTCTTCATAAAAAACAATGCATGTGCATGCCTAGCTACCACCACCAAGATCATCCTCATAATCATCTTGACCATCCTCATTACTCTGATCCACATCATCACCAACACCGCAACTATCATCATCATCTCCTCCTTCACCACCATCATCCTCATCCTCATCCTCATCATCTCCTGATATATGTTGAACATAATTTGGATCATCGTCTTGGCAATCATTACCTATAGCATTCTGACAAAAAAAATCAATATTACATGTTAGTATTAATTACATAACACAACGCATGTTTTTGTTATACAATGTTAACCATAAAATGAGGTAAGATATAATATCTAATAGTACTAAAAAATAAAATGAAAATATGGTTTAAAAGTATATTGGAAATCCAACTAAGATTACATACCATAGAGTCCATCCAAGCAACAAATTCAACCCACCAACACAAATATAACTTGTTAAGTTGAATTTATGGAATTAATTAACACAAATATATTAAACTACATGCAAAAGTTTGGTACACTTGCCTACCAAACTACTACCCTAAATTTGCCTATCAAGAACCTATGCCTTTGAAGTTTGGTACACTTGGGCTCCTCCCAACACTGTTGTTTTTATCTTCTAAATTTTTTGCACTTGGAGTACTTCCAAGTCTTCCAACATCTTCTTCAAAGGAAAATCAATAGCAAAATGATTCTGATAATAAAGGAAACAAACAACATTCTTAACACTAGATTTGGGCAATTTCAATTGCTTCATTGTCATCACATACTCTTCTTTTGCACCATCCATCTGCATATAGGTATGGGCAAAGAATCTACCCGAAGTCTCAAAGACTCAATCTACTTTACTACCTCAGCGTACTTTTGTCAACCTGCTTAACTTGCCACCGAAGCTTGAAGCACCCTTCTAAGTCATGGTTAAGAGAGGTTGAAGTATTCAACTTTTGTGCAAAAATGTAGTCTTGATTGCTTGATTAAAAAAGGAACAAAGTTTTTGTTCCAACCTTTAAGTCACTCTTGTGGTTGATTTTGTCCCCAAACCTACTAATTTGCCTCAAGTTTGGTCAAACATAATGAACATTTGCACTGCTTTGATACGATTTGTCATGAACCTACAGTTTGCTAGAATTTTTCTACAAGAACCTAAGTTTCCCCAAGCCTGTTTTGACTCTTGAGGTTGTGTGACACTAGTTTTACTCAACCACAGTCGGTTGGCCAACATACACCTACAACAACCACACTACACACTTTAACTTGAGGTCTACTCATAACTCTACTGTAAGCTACAATGTGTCAAATGCAATTGAATCCAACTTAATCAAATTCATTAAACAATAGGCACATGTCCCACCACAACCTTTAAAACATCCCAACAATACTTAACACTTAACCAACAAAATACATTGCAAGGAACATAACATTCATTCAAGTAAACATATTATAACAACACACAAAGTAGAGGTAGCATCCAAGGCAAGTGCCTTATTGTTATCATATAAAAAATGTCATAGATATATAACAACATAATTGCAACTTTATTCTAGATATACAATGAGTCAAAGAAAGTATTGCCTTAACTACTACCCAATAGACTTTCACAATCCAAACCCTTTAAAAAATTGAAAGATTGCCTCTTGTAATTCTTGTCTTCTTTTTCTTCTCACTCAGTTAGTGCAGTTTCACCCTACCATGCCAACCTTGAACTTAGCACGATAATCGAGCTCATTTACACTCTTGGTGAATGATCAATGGATGATGCCTTAGCAACTTTGAGGTGTCCACTACTTATACAAGACTTGTCTCACACTTGCATCCTTCTTTGGCATATTACAAACCTCTCTATGCTTAAGTGGACTCAAGTGTCCACATCACCAACTTCTATGATCAATGATGCATTTAACCCCCTTCATTACTTGATTTCAAATTGTCCAACATCTAATGGTGTTGTGCTTAAGTCACAACACACCTAACAAGTGTGCCCAAGGCACCCAAGCACACATGGCAAGGGTGCACCCAGTAAGCATGTCTAACATATGTGTGCCTATTAGTCTCTACCCCTTATTGTCCATCCACTATCTGACATCCAATGGTGTTGGGTAGAAGGTGCCCAAGCACAACCAACAAAGGTACACCCAACAGGTGTGTCCAGTTGATGTGTGCCTGACGAATGTGTAGCCAATGGTGCCTAAGGGTGCACCCAGTAAGCATGTCTAACATATGTGTGCCTATTAGTCTCTGCCCCTTCTTGTCCATCCACTATCTGACATCCAATGCTGCTGTGCTGAAGGTGCCCAAGCACAACCAACAAAGGTACACCCAACAAGTGTGTCCAGTTGATGTGTGCCTGACGAATGTGTGGCCAATGGTGCATTTTCCCACTTCATTCTTGTTCCATCAACTATCAAACATCTTTATCACGTTGGGCCCGAGATGCCACACACCCAACAAATGTGCCCATCACACCCAAGTGTGCTTAGCAATGGTGCACATAAGAAGTTCATCTAGTGGATGTGTGCCAAATGAATGTGAACCCGACTAGTGCATTGTACAATTGTACTCTCGGATGCTTACGCCTTAGGGCACTTCTACCCATCCATTGCAACCCTAAAATAGCAAATCCCCAACTCTTGGAATCTACATGTATCCTAGGATCACAAGTCTATAAAATCTAATCAAGTTCTTTATGCCAATCTTGTTCATCATGCGTCATACTTGCAAATCACCAAGTTCCCTTCTGAGCTTCTCTTAGTAGGCCTAACTAATGGGAGCTACACAAATTTGCAACGTGCCAAGTTTGACAAAGGGCAATAGACATGTCCATGGTGCACCTTGCCATCAACAAGGGTACCTATAAACTAACTATTTTTAGCTATCAACCTTTTGTCATGTCCATCCGTGCCAATCAATAACCACAAAGGTTATTGTCTTGTCTTAGTAGCTCAAGTGGTTGGGAGCATAGTTTGTTCTCCTATCCACCCAGGTTCAATTCCAAGGGGCATGTTTCGCCTGTTGTGATAAGGCTAGAAGGTTAGGCACCCTCACTACAAAGGACATCTCAACCCTTGCTAAGTCATAAATTATTGGTATATCCAGTTTTTGCATTGTTGGATATACCATTGGTGTTATAATGGTAGCCAGTAAGTCGAAGGTTGATATGTCATTACATTATGAAACTTTATCGTTTGGATTACAAGATAAAAGACGCTACTTATAATTAGTACATCCCACTCAAACTATATGTTATGAAATGCATGTGACGGCTCTACGCCCATCATATGCATGTGAATTCAATGAAGGTTTTGTGAGTTCTGTTTTGTTGTTTTTTTAAATGGAAATGCATTGCACAAATAGTTGTCAACAATAAACAACAACTTTGCACGATAATATAATGTGTTGGAAGCATTTAGGAAGTATGAAAGTATGCCTTTGATTAAGAAGTCAGAATTGGTACCTAGCATCATCTCCACACAAATATGTGAACATTGTTTTTACTAAAATGTAACAGGAGATTTGCATGGGACACCATTAGCAAACATAAATACAAGTACAATAGGAGATATTCTAGAAAGCTTTGCATGGGACACCATTAGCAAACATAAATACAAGTACAATAGGAGTTATTCTAGAAAGCTACGGTATGTATACCACTGTAAATTAAACAATGAAAACGGCACAACCAGAGTTAGTCTAGATATACACTATTATAAATTAAATAATGCAAATGTTATGTGGAGAGGGTTTTTTGTCTCACAAACAAGTGGGTCTCATACATCATTTTAGTGTCTAGCTAGGCCATGAGCTTGAAATAAATTATAAATATACAACTATCTAACTTTACAGCCAAAGGATGCCTCTTGTGGAAAGATTTCGAAAACCGTGTCCTTGGAAACCCTTCAAATATCAAATCTGGAATTCTCTCCATTTAGAAGATGGTCTAAAGTTAACAATCCTTCATTTTTGGCACATATATCCTCCTAGGCTGATTCACATTCTTCCCCTTTAAACGAAGTGGATCTATCCCATTTCCCTTCTTAATACTCTGAACACCCTTTGGACCTTTCTGACCCAAGTCCTGGATGGGAAAGCTCCAATAAGAAAGGAATAAGTAAAACAGGGCACCCAATCAAGAAAATAGATTGTTAAAGAAGGATACCTCAAACTTCGACCCAAGTCCCGGATGGGAAAGCTCCAATAAGAAAGGAATAAGTAAAACAGGGCACCTAATCAAGAAAATAGATTATTAAAGAAGGATACCTCAAACTTCTTGGAAGGAGCGGATCCTTCCTCTCTCTAGAAATCAAATGAAACAAGATCGAATTGAGCTATTCCATCTCCAAACTTGACTTTTAATGTCTGGCCAAATGAGACACTTTTAACAGAGGAGAACCTGGTGAAACAAGGAATCAATGATCCTTCAAGATGTGACTATTGTTTTGTAAACAACGAAACCTCCTTTCCTACGTTCTTCTGTTATAGAAATGAGTCTCCCCTCCTCTATTACAGCATCTTCTAAAGAAGAACTGTTCAGTAACTGGTTTCTTTTATTGCTTGAAGGATTCAAAAACAAGCCAATTATAAAGGTAATTTGGAATATTATTCTCTTTCGAAGATACAGCTGATCAAAATGACAAGATATTCAATGAAAATAGGTATATTCCCAATACGTCTAAAGAATCAATGCCAACTTGATTAGAAAAATTCAAAAATTAGGCAGAGTGAATTAAGCCAACAAGAAAAAGGTTGGAAGAATAGTTATGATTTGGCAAATTGGGAAGAGAAAGGGAGGGAAACCAGCACCGAAAAAAGTACATGAATGTAATCCCATTTAAGTAATCTCCTACAAATTTGATTATATTAATGATTGGATGCGAAGATTTTAACAATGCTCTTTGATGAACATCAAAAGGAGATCCAAGCCATTTGTTCATGGCATGGATAATCTTAACAACAAAAGGAAGATTATTTGAAAATTTAACTTGGGACATTGGAGTAGCAACCAACAACTATGTAGAATCCTTGGCATCACTCAAAAGGAATACTTATATTAAAACTTACAAAAGAACACCTCAGAAGATCTAACAGTACTTAGAGACTGACAAGTAGTAGTAGCTTCATAAATGGGAATTTCAAGTTCTTTGAATGTCGAGATAGAAAGAAACATAAACAGATTTAGAGAGACTCTAAGGAAATTCCACGTTTGGGAGGGAAAGCACCTTGTATTGGAAAAAAATATAAACATGTCCGAATTTTCCATGAAAATGAAACACAAAAAACAAGGAGCTGGAAGAGGTGTGGTGTCCTTGCTTCAACATATGACATTATGACTCAGCTAGCAGGCTATATTGGGAACGCTTTCCTTCTCTCCGTGCTTCCTCTGTTCTCAACTCTCTGTGAAGGATTGGCTTCCAGCATTAATTCCTTGCAAGTGAGACCGACAACTATTGAAGTTCTCACTCCCTACAAAGCAACTTCACAAGACCAAATCCCAGATTCAAAAGGCTCTCAACTTCAAGAGACCAAATCCTAGCTTCAAAAGGCTCTCAACTTCAAGAGACGAAATCCCAGCTTCAAGAGGCCTCTGTACAGAGATTATGCAACAGAAAAGTTCCATCGAATAACTCTGTTTTCTTATCCCAATATGCTAGAATCTATGGTCAGCTTTCAAGGAAGTACCTCCCATCATAGTGGAGCGAAGGCTTTGATTCAAGCACTTCTTACTCTACTCCAAATGACACTCCTCTGGAGGATACCCTGTTGGGGGTTCCTGTAAGGCAGACAAAGATATACTTCGACATATTAACAAGTGGTGAATAGTTTTGTCAATCACGGCAAAACAGTATTGAGAAATTACAAACTATAAGGATGACTGTCTCAGGAAGTCAGTTTCAATGCAGCTGTTTATGTAGCTAAGTGTCACTCTAAGTATGTTTTGCCTCTAAACAAGACTTCACAGTATGTAAACTATCTTTCGTAATATAAACATAAATTGTTCTTGTTTAAAAAATAAAATAATGAATTCGTGTTCGCTTTTATATCCCAGAACACTATAGATGTTGGACCTAGATTTGCTAGCATAATTTTGGCTATACCTTTCATACTTTTTTCCAAATTCGAATCAGTCAACCTATGGTGTTGTTCAAGATCAACATAAAAACAATATCAAATTCCATTAAATATAGCATCGAGATGTGGAGAAAGGGAATACTGTGATTGTAAGTAGTAAATAATGAGAACGACCAAATTTTGTTTTATGCATAAGTCATTCCTCATGGAAGTAAAATTCCCAAATTTTGCTTTCCATTCTCTTGTTGTAGTCCTATTCACCAGTCATTCTTGATGGTATTAAGCCTTAGCAATAATAATCAGCACAATTTTGATAAATAAAGATGTTTTCTTCCTTTGTTCTTTATTCTAGTTCCGTTTCTGAATGAAACAAATTCCTATGCATTTCCTATGTTTGTGTGTAAGTGAGTGAAGCTTAGATGCAATAAAGCTGTTGAACTTGAGCAACAATGGAATGAAGGAAATTATATTCCAAAGCTTGAAACACAGGACTGAAGCATGGACAAGTGAAAAATACCAAAAAAATCCACCAACAAAGTGATCACTGGAAAGGAAAATATAATTATAGTATCTTTGGAGCCAATCAACCATCCACTGTCAACCTAATATTCTATATGCTGTATTTGGATTTTCATTACTAATCTCTATGAATAAACTTGGCATAGCATGCTCACTACATCTTTTATCCATAACAAAAAAGAAAATTGAGAACTGAGAAATAATGCATAACTTCATATTCAGGGAATAACTACTTCCTAAAAGAGATTCTGGAAATACAAACAACCTCATTAAACAAAGTGAAGGAAGCATCAGCTGATCCTGAACTCAATTATATGTCTCTATAAAATAGCATTAAGGAAACTGTTTCTATAAAGCATTATGTGCAACTCAGCATGGACAAAGAATCAAGGTTTGACTTAAAATCAGGCAAGACTTAAGACTTAATTCAGGAAAGTTGGGCAAAAGAAAATAACGTGGACAAAACTTTTATTTTCTAGTTGTCAAGTTTTACCTGATTCTTGCCAAGCCCAAGTCAGATCCTAAAATAACTCTCAAGTTTTGTTTGAGTCTGAGTTAGACCCTGAGTTCTGACCAAGTTAAGCTTCAACTCCATTTGATCTGCTCATATTTAGATCCCAGCAGAGTCAGACTAGCCAAGTTAACTCAACTGAGTCTGGTAACTATGGATACAATTATCTTTACCAGCTAACGTAGCAATGGCCCAAACGTGATATGAAAAATAAATACAATGTGATAGAGTCATCACATTGTATGTTGGTTAAAAACACAGTAATAGTGAATTCCATGCATGCAGCCATTAGCCGTAAGAGAGAATATGGATGGCTAATTTATTCTCAATTGCTAGCGGGCAAAGACCAATGGAGGGAACAAAGATTGATAGTAAACAAACTTAATTCAAATAATGAGGATTAAGTCAAAGATTATAAAACAAATTGAATGGAAACACTAAAACCCTGTTGAACCCTGTTTTTTAAATTTTATTTGCTGATGATCAAAAATGCCGAAGCTTTTTTACTGAAAGACCAAACTTGACAGCTGAATACTGGAAGACAAAGTTTATGGAAATTTTTTATATTTTAAGCTAGTAGGACAATGTTCTCTGCTAAGGACAATACCCCAAGGGCCTAACCAATATTCTCTCGCCAGGCCATAAGACTGGTTTAGGGCGATGTACCTTGCAGATGATGCATCGCCTCTTATGAATCCTAAGTTGTACGAATGGTTGATGAACAGATAAATGCAAATTGGGAGACTGGGGGTTATCCATATAGACATTCTTAGTCTCTATTCTCAATTATCTTTGTGATATCCATATCCACAATCACTGCAATCTTATTGCTACAGTGGCATGTCCCATTAATAGCCCTCTTACTCTTAACACAAGCTTTTAGGAGTAGAAAAATGAATTACTTCCACTAAATTTGTAACTTCAAATTTATTAGGCATTTACATTACTAATATGAGAAAGCAACTCTGATTACTATTACGAAAAATCAACTCCTATCACTAATTTACAAAAGAGGGAAGAAAACCTGAACACCTAAACAATGGCAACCAAAATAACACTGACAAAAAAGCCATGTAGAACGTAAAAAGTTGTCCTCCAGTTGTAGAACAGGCAATGGTAACCAAAATAACACAGATACAAAAGCCATGTAAAACATGAAATGTTGTTCTCCAGATGTAGAACATAAAATGCAACCAGTAAGGTAGTGAGTGCAACTAGTAGGTTTATCAGCGCAGCCAACAAGTTTATGAGTGCAACAGCAGTTGATGGTTACTTTCCAATGATTTCCAGCATTGAAATGGTTACATCTTCATCTCAAAGTGCTAGCCAAGTCATTAAATCCCCATTGTTCAAAGTAATTATCCTCTTTTGTCACCATACCACCAAATTGACTCTCAGGCCAAGGGAAGAACACACGAATTTAATTGTCACAAAGTGATAAGTTTTGCCAAGAGTCTTGCACTCCCATAAGGGCCCACTTTTTGCATGAGTGGTCATGGAGTCTAGCTCCACCCTAATACACTCAACATGCTGAACAGGATGCCTTCTATAAGAAACACAAGCCAAGACGAAATTGCAGACAAAGCAACTCAAGGAGAATGCATCCCCTAGAAGGAGGACCCACCATTCAACAAGTACCTTTGATTGTCTAAGTAGCAAGGTAGGAACAGTAGTCAGATGGCAGAAAGGATGCCATGTGGTACAGTGAAGGAAAAGAAGTTGATAGGAAGATCACAAGGTGCACTTTTGCATGTTGGAACATCTATGTGTAGAGCCAAAGACACATCTATATATATACAGAGGATAGTGAGACACATATGTGCAGTGAAGCCTACTATGTCGCAAAGGAACAATGTCTCTATGTCAATGTGACCATTGATGAATGGATGAACAGTGTACAATGTAGTATACAAGAGATGGGAGACTGTAACTGAGAGCAATAACAAGGTCCGTTAAGAACAATAAAGATTTAGAGCGAGAGACTTCCTGTGGCGAGAGTCATGTAAAAAAACCTACAAACTTTGTAACCAGTCATTACATCAGAGGGAACAACACATCAATACTATCATTACTGAGACTGTTGGCATTATGATTCAAGTGTTGTCCTTGATGGCAACTCACTCAGAGGTTGGTACAGGTGCTCAGAGGTTGGTACAGGTGATGGCAACTTAATCAGAAGACAGATCCTAGTACAGCATGCCAAGGAAGTTCATATACGCAGGTTCGTTAAGCCCAAGTCGCGTGTACACGCTGGTTGGATTCATCAAAAGCGCGTGTATGTGGAAAAGTACCTTTGGTCCATGGCGGTTAGTCCTTGGAAGTTGTGCCTATGGTTTCGGACCATTGTGTCTCGACGGGCGTGTCGATCCCTAGTTTTGAAGTTGATGGTATTGTGTTACTATGGTTTTGGCTCTTGGTATTGAGCAAGGCCTAAGGCTATATAAGGAGAAGAAGATCATTAGGCAAAATCATCTTTCGACAAGGCTTGAATATCTAAAAGAGAAAGAGATCTGATATGCGGGGTCTGGGTTGCTTGATCTGAGCTAAGGAGAAATCACATCGGTTGATGGAAGACTAGATCTAAGGATAAATCAGGATCTAATGGTTTGAAATGCACTATTATGATATGGTTGATTATGCGTATTTCTAGATCTGCATACTGTCGCAATATTATGTTCTGGGTCTAACTGATGTCTGGTACAGCTGCAAGTTGAGAGAATTTATTTTTAGATCTGTACGCAGGTTGGCTTAGGTAAAAGCGCGTGTATACGCGGGTTTCGCTCATTGAAGTAGCGTATATCTCTTGAAGCTTGATTTTTGGGTTTGCAGTTGGATCTGACTGTTATTGCAGAGACTGCTCTGTGTTCTGGTATCTGGTGATTGACAGGGTTCAGTGGTTCAGTGATTCAAAGTTTGATAATGCTAGTATTGGTTGTTTTATGCTTCAATGATCTGTTGTGAAAGTTGAATGAATTGGGGTCTACAGATTGTAATGTTGTGCTTCAGGAATATCCAGTCTGAAAATGTATGAAAGGTGGTACCTGAAAGAAAGAAGATTGTAGGTCAGCACCTACGTACTAGTATCTTAGCTAGTACAAGAGCAAAGGGGGGTTGGAGCTCCCTTCCAAGGAAGTTTGGAGAACGAGAGAAGGTTGTAGCCTTCTGCAGGTTGTAGCCTGCGTACTGGTATAAGGCTGCACCAGTACAAAAAGATTGTAAACTGAAGTTTCATATTAAAGAAAGATAGAGACAACTTGCAGCAGGTGGTTTTCACCCACATTGGGTTTCCACCTTATATCTTGGTGTTCATGTGTATGGTTTCTGTGTGATCTGTTCTACTGCACCTGCTTACTCTTAATATGGTGAATAATGTCCTCATGCACTTAACTGAAGATAAACTGACTGAATTATAAGATTTCTAGTTATACGCTGTTTTCTTTATTCACAGTTGCATGTACACGCAGTTTCTCTTAACGAAAGTAGCGTATATGTTTCTAAGCATTGAAAAAGTTTTATAGTTCTGATAATACTGATTCACCCCCCCTCTCAGTATTATTTCCAACAATTGGTATCAGAGCAGGTCCTTCAGAGAAGCTTGATCGCTTGAAGGTAGATCATTCATCATGAGCAACTACGAGAAAGAAGCATCAATCAGGCCACCCGTTTTTGATGGGACAAACTTCAATTATTGGAAGGTAAGAGTTACTGCATATCTTCAATCTCTTGGTACAAAAGTTTGGGACATTGTAGAAACAGGCTATGCTTTTCCTTCAGCTACTCCTACAGATCCAGCTGAGAAAAAGAAGTATGAAACAAATGCAAAAGCAGTCAGTACTCTATTAGGAAGTATATCCCAAACAGAATTCATGAAGGTAATGCACTTCAAATCAGCAAAGGAGATATGGGACAAAATGGTCACGAGCTATGAAGGAGATGAACAGGTAAAACAAGCTAAACTTCAAACTCTCAGGATTCAATATGAGACTCTCAAGATGTATAATGATGAAAGTGTGGCTAATTATTTTCTTCGGGTAGATGAGATTGTTAATTGTATGAAAAATTTGGGTGAAGAAGTAAAAGAGGCTATAGTAGTTCAAAAGATTCTAAGATCATTATCCCCCAAGTTTGAATCTAAAGTATCTGCAATAGAAGAAAAGGAAAATCTCCGTGTTCTCACTATGTCTCAGCTACATGGAATTCTAACTGCTTATGAAATGAGAAAGGGAGGTCCATCAGACAGAAGGGAGGCTGCTTTTAAGGCATCAGGCAAAGAAGATTACTATGAAGCAAGCCATGTTCCAGAAGAAGAGGAAGAAGAATCAAATTTTGTCAGAAATCTTCAAAGGGGTTCTGGAAGGTTCAGAGGTAAGCTACCTTTCAAATGCTTTGCTTGTGGAAGAGTAGGTCATTATGCTGCAAAATGTCCTTATAAGGATAAAGGAAAGGAACCTGCTAGATGGAACAAGAAACAAAGTGCAAATAAGAAAAGCTACTACACCCATGAAGATAGTGATGGTTTATCAAACAGTGATGAAGATGAACAAGGTAATAAATATAAGTTGTTAATGGCATTTGAAGATGATGATTATGAGGATGCTGTAGATGTGAATACCCTCTATGATGAAATTACTAGACTCAAGAGATGTATAGAAGAAAAGAATGTGATCATTGATACTCTACAATTTCAAATTGATGAAAAAGAAAAACATCTTGAAAAACTAGAAGGTGAAATTGTTGGTCTCAGAAAAGAAATTGAGAAAACAAAAGCTATTAATCTTAAGTTTGTCAAAGGATCTGAAACTTTGGATGAGATTATCAATGTGCAGCGGTCTCCTCTAAACAAGACAGGTTTGGGTTACAATGGAGAAACCTCTCAAGCATCCACCTCAAAAAGTTATCTTGATGCGGCAAGAAGAAATGAGCAGAAGAACAATGAAGATAATCAGGTAAAGCAGAGATAAAATACAAACAGAAACTATCAGGGGCAATCAATCTTAAGGGTGAACAAAAGCTACAACCAGCCACAGGTAAAATCTTCTCAGTTTGGTTCAAGAAAAGATGAAAATAGAAATTACAATCAGTTGGCAGGTAGATTCAATAACCGCAGAGGCTTCTTCAATGGACAATGCTTTTCTTGCCATAATTTTGGTCACAAAGCAGCTCAATGTGTTGCATATAAAACAATCATGACTAGGGAAGCTCAAAAACAAAGAAGTATGACAGGGATGACAAAAAGGACCTATAACAACTTTTCAGTTCTTGAAAATGAAGTCGAATGTTCTATTTGCAATAACTTTGGTCATGAAGAATCTAAATGCAGGAGCAGGTTTCAGCAGAAAAAGGAGCAAGCCTCAAGCACCAAAACATGGAGAATAAAGGAACCTCAAACAGAAAGATGTGGAATAGCATTTTATGCAGAGGGACAGGAAAATCTATGGTACATTGACAGTGGATGTTCGAAGCATATGACAGGTGATAAAGAAAAACTTGAATCTTATTCTGTTCTAGAAAAAGGAAAGAAAGTCTCTTTTGGAAACGATACTCCTGCAACTATAAAAGGAAAAGGCATTGCTCAGTTAAAAGGAAAGGTCAAAGCTGGAAATGTTTTGTATGTTGATGGATTGAAGCATAATCTTCTAAGTGTCAGCCAGATGTGTGATCAAAGAACCGAGGTTATTTTCAGATCGAATGGATGTCTTGTTCGTGATCTTGATACAGGTAAAACAGTACTCAAAGGCAAAAGAACTCCAAATAATCTGTACATATTTGAAGAAGGACAACAACAATGCTATCTAAGCAAGGATGAAGAGCACTGGTTATGGAATCGAAGGTTAGGACATCTAAGCTTTTCACAAATAAAAAAAGCATGCAAATATCAGGCAGTTCGTGGTCTTCCAGATATCAAAATTCCAGACAATACCATATGCAAATCTTGTCAGTTTGGAAAGCAAACCAGAACTAACTTTCCAGAGAAGGAAGGATCAGCTAGCATGCCTCTCGAGCTAGTCCATACAGATGTATGTGGTCCATTTAGGAAGAGGACACCTCGAGGAGAAGAATATCTGATATTATTCATTGATGATTTCTCCAGATTTGTTTGGTTAGGGCTCATGAAGCACAAAGATGAAGCATTCGAAAAATTCAAATCCTTCAAAGCCTTGGTTGAAAATGAATCAGGACACAGAATTAAGTGCCTCAGATCTGACAGAGGTGGGGAGTTCACCTCAAATGAATTTTTCGATTTCTGTGACGAACATGGGATAAGAAGAGAATTCTCTACAGCCAGAACACCTCAGCAAAATGGGGTTGTGGAAAGAATGAACAGAACTATCCAACAAATGGCTCGTGCTATGCTCGATGAATCAGGTACTCTCGCAACCTTCTGGGGTGAAGCTGCACATGCTGCTGTTATTATTCTTAACAAAACAAATGTCCGAGTAAACAGCACTCAAACACCTCATGAGCTCTGGAGTGGTAAGACTCCTTCGGTGAAGCACTTCAAAATCTTTGGAAGCAAATGTTATATCAAGAATACTGATGAGCAACTTGGCAAACTTGAACCAAGAGCAGATGAGGGCATTCTTCTTGGTTATTCTCCACATAGCAAAGCATACAAGTGCTACAATAAAAGACTTGGCAGAATTGTTGATAGCATTGATGTAGTGGTTGACGAGAAGGGATATATTCCTAGGCAAGTTCATCATGAAGACATTGAAGAAGATGAAGGTTACCCCCAAAGGCGGAATGATGAAGAAGAAGAACCTCAAGAAGAAGAAGAACCTCAGGAAGAACCAGAGGAGCAGACAAGAATAGAAGAGAAGACTCCATCCAGATATGTTCAAAAGAATCATCCAGAATCTCAGATTGTGGGGCAGAAAGAAGCAGGAGTACAAACAAGAAGGACACTTGCAGAAGCTTCAAGCTATTTGGCATTACTCTCCTCCACTGAACCACAAAATGTTAAAGAGGCTTGCAAAGATGAATGTTGGGTCAAAGCAATGGATGAAGAACTTGAGCAGATCGAAAAGAACAACACTTGGGAATTAGTTCCTAGACCAAAAGATAAGAATGTAATAGGAACAAAATGGGTCTTCAAGAACAAATTAAATGAAAATGGAGAAGTAATTAGAAACAAGGCCAGACTTGTTTGTAAAGGGTATGCGCAGCAAGAAGGAATAGATTTTGAAGAGACCTCTGCTCCTGTGGCAAGACTTGAGGCCATCCGAATGTTCCTTGCTCTCTCAAGCTTTCAAAACTTCAAGGTATTTCAAATGGACGTGAAATCATCCTTTCTGAATGGGGACTTAGAAGAAGAAGTATATATTGAACAGCCAGATGGTTTCATTCTTGGGAATGATCCAAACCTTGTATGCAGATTGAAAAAGGCTCTCTATGGACTCAAACAAGCTCCAAGGGCTTGGTACTATCGGTTGGACAAATATCTTCACCAACAAGGCTTTTCAAAAGGATCAGCATATAGCAATCTCTATATAAAAGTTGAAAATAACAAATTACTAATTCTTGTTGTTTATGTAGATGATATTATCTTTGGCAGCAATGAAGAGACTATGAGTCAAAAATTTGCCTTGGTTATGCATAAAGAATTCGAAATGTCACTACTTGGAGAGTTGACATACTTTCTTGGATTGCAAATCCAACAAAATGAAGGAGGTATCTTCTTGTCTCAAACCAAATACCTCAAGCAGATCTTGAAGAAGTATGGCATGGAAGAGTCAAAGCCTGTATGTACACCCATGGTTACAGGATGCAGCCTCAGTGCAAATGATGGATCAGCAGCAGTTCATCAACCCACTTATAGATCCATGATTGGGAGCTTGCTTTATTTGACAGGTACCCGACCAGATATTACACATGCAGTAGGAATTGTTGGAAGATTTCAAGCCAACCCAAAGGAAACTCATCTTCAGGCAGTCAAAAGAATCTTCAAGT
This sequence comes from Pinus tabuliformis, assembly GCA_031772625.1. NCBI lineage: Eukaryota > Viridiplantae > Streptophyta > Pinopsida > Pinales > Pinaceae > Pinus > Pinus tabuliformis. The sequence continues at coordinate 1,068,988,290 of CM062804.1, read as the reverse complement.
ATCTTCAAGGGACACAAAACTATGGCTTATGGTATCCTAGAAATACAGATCTCACTCTTCATGCTTACACAGATGCAGATTGGGCTGGAAGTGTGGATGATAGGAAAAGCACAAGTGGTGGTGATTTCTTCATGGGTTCCAGACTAGTATCTTGGTTCAGCAAGAAACAGAGTTCGATTGCCTTATCTACAGCTGAAGCAGAATATGTGGCTGCGGCATCTTGTTGTACACAACTTCTTTGGATGATGCAAACCTTGCAGGACTTTCAAATCACTTGCACTCCACCAGTCTCTATCTTATGTGATAATACAAGTGCAATCAGCATTTCAAAAAATCCAGTCATGCACTCAAAGACCAAGCACATACCAATCAAGTACCATTTTCTTCGGGAGCAAGTGCTTGAGCAGAAGGTCAAGTTGGAGTATGTTCCTTCTAAGGAACAAGTTGCTGATATTCTCACAAAACCACTGCCCAGGGAAACTTTTGAATATCTCAGACAAAAGCTGGGAGTAGTTGATGCTTCATCCTACTGTTAAATCTTGTCTGTTCTACAGAAAAGTTGGTATACGCAAGTTACGTAAGGGATATCCGCGTATATACGCAGATTTATGGGGGGTAAGTCGCGTGTATGTTGTACGCATGTTGCAGAGAGTATATCCGCGTACATACGCTGGTCTATGCAGGAGAAATCGCGTATATGGAGTTCTGAACAGCAAGTGCAAACTCTGGTTTAAAAAGATCTGAGATGGGTATGTCAGAATTCTTCAGACACAGTTTCAAGGGGTGCAGCAGGCACAGGTTCAGGGGGAGCAGCTTAAAAGTCTCATAAAGCATTGTTGGCATTTCGATGTTTTGGTTATTGGTTTCTCAGAAAGAAATCCTGGTTGCTGATCTAAAAGATGTTTATCAGATGCTGCTGGTGACTTTCATAAAGTCTTGGTCTAGATCTGTTGTCTCTATGTCATGCCTCTCTTTTGTGATATTTCTTTTATGGTGTCAAGGTCATGTAACGGCCTATGTTGGTTTCCCCACTATGCCTGGGATGAATGCTATAATATAATTGGTTGTTTCTGATATGTCCCCTCTTGGTAGGGAGTATGGATGTATGTATTGAGTCTTTTGGTGATAGGAAGGTCCCTTATGGTGTATAAGTCTTGGTTCTTGTTGAAGAACATCTTTTGCAGATCTGGCCTACTGTCAGGGGGAGCATGAGTCAGCACAGCCAAGCAGAGGTATCAGCATGTCCTCAGGGGGAGCACAGCCCTTTGCCCTTGATGTCAAAGGGGGAGAGTGACTTGGTGTGGTGGTTGCCATCAAGTCCAAAGGGGGAGATTGTTGGCATTATGATTCAAGTGTTGTCCTTGATGGCAACTCACTCAGAGGTTGGTACAGGTGCTCAGAGGTTGGTACAGGTGATGGCAACTTAATCAGAAGACAGATCCTAGTACAACATGCCAAGGAAGTTCATATACGCAGGTTCGTTAAGCCCAAGTCGCGTGTACACGCTGGTTGGCTTCATCAAAAGCGCGTGTATGTGGAAAAGTACCTTTGGTCCATGGCGGTTAGTCCTTGGAAGTTGTGCCTATGGTTTCGGACCATTGTGTCTCGACGGGCGTGTCGATCCCTAGTTTTGAAGTTGATGGTATTGTGTTACTATGGTTTTGGCTCTTGGTATTGAGCAAGGCCTAAGGCTATATAAGGAGAAGAAGATCATTAGGCAAAATCATCTTTCGACAAGGCTTGAATATCTAAAAGAGAAAGAGATCTGATATGCAAGGTCTGGGTTGCTTGATCTGAGCTAAGGAGAAATCACATCGGTTGATGGAAGACTATATCTAAGGATAAATCGGGATCTAATGGTTTGAAATGCACTATTATGATATGGTTGATTATGCGTATTTCTAGATCTGCATACTGTCGCAATATTATGTTCTGGGTCTAACTGATGTCTGGTACAGCTGCAAGTTGAGAGAATTTATTTTTAGATCTGTACGCAGGTTGGCTTAGGTAAAAGCGCGTGTATACGCGGGTTTCGCTCATTGAAGTAGCGTATATCTCTTGAAGCTTGATTTTTGGGTTTGCAGTTGGATCTGACTGTTATTGCAGAGACTGCTCTGTGTTCTGGTATCTGGTGATTGACAGGGTTCAGTGGTTCAGTGATTCAAAGTTTGATAATGCTAGTATTGGTTGTTTTATGCTTCAATGATCTGTTGTGAAAGTTGAATGAATTGGGGTCTACAGATTGTAATGTTGTGCTTCAGGAATATCCAGTCTGAAAATGTATGAAAGGTGGTACCTAAAAGAAAGAAGATTGTAGGTCAGCACCTACGTACTAGTATCTTAGCTAGTACAAGAGCAAAGGGGGGTTGGAGCTCCCTTCCAAGGAAGTCTGGAGAACGAGAGAAGGTTGTAGCCTTCTGCAGGTTGTAGCCTGCGCACTGGTATAAGGCTGCACCAGTACAAAAAGATTGTAAACTGAAGTTTCATATTAAAGAAAGATAGAGACAACTTGCAGCAGGTGGTTTTCACCCACATTGGGTTTCCACCTTATATCTTGGTGTTCATGTGTATGGTTTCTGTGTGATCTGTTCTACTGCATCTGCTTACTCTTAATATGGTGAATAATGTCCTCATGCACTTAACTGAAGATAAACTGACTGAATTATAAGATTTCTAGTTATACGCTGTTTTCTTTATTCACAGTTGCGTGTACACGCAGTTTCTCTTAACGAAAGTAGCGTATATGTTTCTAAGCATTGAAAAAGTTTTATAGTTCTGATAATACTGATTCACCCCCCCTCTCAGTATTATTTCCAACAGAGACAATCCATCTTTTATCTGGAACAAAATCATACATATCTTGATGAGAGAACACATTCTTGCAGTCTACAAAATCGATTGAAATGTCTGCTTCTGTTTCAAGAATAGAATCAGTTATACCTGAACAAGGGAACATATCCCACTGCCTCCCTGACCCGTGCACTTTCCTTCTCTCCTGCCACCAATAGCTTCAATAACTTCAATCTAATGATGATCTGGTATTGCTGGCCCTTTTTCGTTCCCATCGCGTCCTTTTCTGTTTTTGGTAATCCTCCCAAGTCCCCTCCTTCCACCTTTTTTCCTATTCCAAATCAGGGTTTTCCCAGAGCGAATGTTCTATGGTCAGCAGATTGAAGATGGAGGAGATCCATAGGTTCCAGTGCTGGCCCTTTTTCATTCCCACCGTGTTTTTTCTAGTTATCCTCCCAATTCCCCTCCTTCCGCCTTTTTTCCTGTTCGAAATCGAGGTTTTCTGGAGCGAATCGGAGTTTCCTGCCGCGAATGATCTACGAAGTTTTCTGGAGCGAATCGGGGTTTTCGTGTGCGAATGATCTATGATCAGCACATCAAACATGGGAGTGAGATCCATAGGTTCCAGCACTAGCTTTTTTTTCATTCCCGCCGCCTCTTTTTCGGGTTATCCTCCAAATTCCCCTCCTTCCGCTTTCTATCCTATTCGAAATCGGGGTTTCCTGGAGCGGATCGGGGTTTTCTAGAGTGAACGGTCTGGTAAGCCCATTGAACAAGGAAATGAGGGGCGGATCGGGGTTTTCTGGAGTGAACGCTCTGGTCAGGCCATTGAACATGGAAATGAGGGGTGGATCGGGGTTTTCTGGAGCACGATTACCAGCTAATGAAGAAGCAGTTGAGGCCAGTGAAACTACACCATCCAACCCCTATCCTGTTGCAGTTGAGTAACCAAATGATCCGCCCACTAATTAAGAAGCGGGAGATTTCACACAGGCATAAAGATATGGTATCGATGCACTACTACCGACATCCGAGCATCCAGGTAAGAGTGGTTAACTCTCTCACGCATCCAAGCCTCCTGCTATAGCCGCCTCAGAAAGAACTCTTTCTAAAGTTCAATTGTTAATAATACGTATAAACAATATATATATATATATATATTATTTTTGTCTATTCTTTTCTTTCTTATTTCATCCTCCCAATTCCGATTCAGTTATTAATATGTATATAAGACATCCTATTCTGTCTATTCTTTTTGGCTCTATTGGCAAGGTTCAATGCCTTCAATAGAGAAACCCACAACCCCCGGGAACCAGTACTTTGATCTGGGAAGCCTATATCTTAGGAGAACAAAAGATTTACTAGCACTAGTTGAACTTGAGATTTCTCAAAAACTAAAAGGAACAAATAAGGGTTGCTTTGCCAATCCACTCATAACCTAATCCACTTTGGTGATGAAGGGAAACCAACTATAAGATATCAAACACCTTCCCTCATGCACAGTGCATAGAGGCTCTACCCCTGTAAAGGTTTGAACATGTGTTGTTTACATTGTAGTGCCCATAGTTGTACCATTTATACTTTACTCCTGTCTCTTTGGGAGGAATAGATCACTTAGGCATCATTTTAGGATTTATTTATTTATGCAATAATTCTTTTAGTCATTATTGACTTAGGTTGGAAATGCCATAGTGTTTTTTTTCCAATAAGAAAAAAATATTATTTGTGTATTAATATTAATGCAAAGGTGTAATTTAGATCATCTAACATATATTAAATATGCTTCACATGTATGACATGGTAGTATAATATGTTCAACATCTAATGTTCGCTAAATATTGAAATCTCCATAGGATTCAAACAACGCTATGTTCCTAATGTACATTCAAACTAGATAGGCAAATTGAAAGAATAATATTTTAAGTTTGAATTATACATGTTGATTTTTAATAGGTGTTGATGAAAGTGTTGTGCTCAACAAATTTGTCCTCTACCAAATGGAATTCATGAATAAATGGATTGATATGTATGATATAAAAAGGAAAGAAGTGTTAGAAGCAAGGAAACAATTTAAGATATCAAACCCAAGGAATACCCCACTTCCCACTAATATTTCCGGTCAATGGGGAAAAGAATGCACAATAGAATGGGTTTCTAAACAAATTCAAAACCAAATAGATGAGGAAGGAATAGATGCAAACATAATAGAAGATGAGATCAACATGTGCAGAGGATGTGAAAAAAAGGTAAATTTTGAATTATTACAAAATGTTGCTTGAATACATTAATCACATTGTTAACTATTTAACTATGCACAATCATATTTAATTTCGCTCAAGTAAATGGCTTGTCACAGGTGAGGAAGTATCCTGCAATGTGGGCATACGGTCATCATTATCGTGTAGAAAGAGTAGATGCAAAAAGACGATCCTTCGATTGTGGGGTCATGGTTGATTTCAAGCAATCAAGTCGAGCAAGTTCAAAAGATAAAAATGTTATTGAAGGGAATCTTCAATACGTTGGAAAAATACAAGAAATTATTGAGTTAGATTACCGCTCTTTCAAATGTAGTATTTTTAAATGTAAATGGTATGAAGCATTTGACAGGACACGAAGACATGATATCCATAGTGGATTGTTTTCTATAGATTCATCAAAATACCTACCACTGGATAAGGAGCCCTATGTTCTACCAATTCATTGTGAGCAGGTATTTTTTCACTAAAACAATATAAGAAATATAAGAAATAACGGTTGTATGTAATTTTGTAATTCATTTTTTATTGTGGATATATACATTCTCATTGATAATAAAATTTGATACCACTGGAGATCTAATATATTTATCTTCTTCACATGCAGGTTTTTTCTATGAAGATATTTTGGATCCAAAATGGATATTTGTCATTCATTATGATCCAAGATTAAGGCATATATTCGAAGATGCCTCAATCAATACAGAGAAAAGTAATGATGACCAACCAAATATAGTTCAAGAATCGGGGAACATAGAACAAATTGGCATCAATGATGATGTTCAACCAGAGGACTGTGAACTAGATGATGGTGACAACATTCCTTTAGCAGTATGGACAAGCAGGGCTAGAGGTGTATTTTCACAAAATGATAAATTAGATGAGGCAATTCACCATGACAACCAACAATTTCCAAAGGCAAATGATCTTATAGAATAAGGCAATATTAATGATATACAATATGAAGATCAAATTAATAGATCTGGTAACACTGATATTTTTGATGATGAAACAACTTTTATTGATACAGAATATGACGAAGGTGAAGATGAGGATGATCACAATATGACTTTAGCAGAATGGTTTAGGAAGAGTAATATTAATTTCTTGCAAGAACATATGAACATTGACAAGGAAGCATTGGAAGACATAGATGCAGATGATAACATAAATGAAGACTTCTAGATAATTTACAGGGTATGTCATTCATGTTTAAATAAGGACAATTATTATGTCCCATTTTGAAATGATTCATTGTTATTTGGTTGTAATAGTCATTTAATTATCATGTTTAGAACTCATAATCTAAATTGGTGTTTTGAATATTCTTATAGGTATACTCATTACTTGATGCAATTAATGTCATTAAAATGTATGTTAGTTAATATGGTTTGTTGGTTGGAAATAACAAGCTCAGTTAGTTAGATAAGAGTTACTATGGTTAGTTTCATCTATTAGTTGAAAATGGTTAGAAATAATATGAAGTTATGACTGAGACAAAATGAAAATAATTTATGTGTGTATAAATTGTCACATATTGTGAATATAGACAAATATAGCTTAACACACAAATATAACTTGTTAAGTTGAATTTATGGAATTAATTAACACAAATATATTAAACTACACTACAATAAAAATTCGAATTATTAAGGATATTTGGATGGGTAATGAAGGTGATTCAAATTTTCTACTGAGTTTATTCATTTTTGTGATCAATAATAACTTTCCCACACGCAGGTAATATTTTCCCCATATAGGGAATCCCTAATGGCATAGGGTCCCTATCATTGTATTGTTGTCATCGGTATCATCATTTAATCATCATCCTCATTGCCATTGTCATCGTCATCATATTCACCATCGCCACCACTATCATAGGTCATTTTTGATGACGATTATCATCATATCTTCCTTGGTTTCTAATATATATATGTATATGATGATGATGAGAAAAAAAAAAATCATTGGTCATAAAAGGTTACCATACTAGACTATCTTTAAAGGTAGATCAAATTATTTTTTTGCACACTTCCAAAACATATGGTTTCTATTCCAAGGTAGATCTTGAACACATTGATGAATGCAACTTTGTCTTGGATGTATCATCCAAGAATTCTGTATATTTACAAGTTCACTTGTCATTTTCATTGTTTTTTAAAATGTTAAATATTTTCACGCATGATATACTGAATAGTTAATGGACACTACAAATAGTTTCCAGTACGGTTGATATTATTCTACTTATATGCTCTTTGTAACTGAACAAAATTATTAATTTTGTCTTGAAAATTAGACTTGTAGCACAAAGAAAATGGTTGGGAATTATTTAATGACTATATCAATTCACAACTACGAACAATTGTTTTTGCTTTCTCCTTAAGTTTTGCAACCCAATTTGACTTAAATTTGCTTAACAGTGAAAAACCATTTGTCAATACTTCAGGTTTTACAAAATTCCTATAAACAACTATATCTACTTGGTAATCTAAAAAATATCAACAAATTCACAATCTCATATATTAGTCAGAAGAGGCCATCGTCAAAGTGAATCAAATACCAAGAATGATCTATGTCTGCTAAAACCTATAATCACATTGTTTCCTTAATAGCAACTAAAAACTTCTATACCCAATTGTTGAACTTTTGCAACCAATTATAAACCTTCAACAAGAAGTAGTTTTCTAACGAGAATTATTGCCATATCTTCCTTGGTTTTACGAGGAAAAAGAAATAAAATTTCATTTGTTATCAAAGGTAAACCAAATTCATTATTTGCATACTTCCAAACCTAGGGTTTCGTATCCAAAGTAGATCCTAACCACATCAATGAAACAAACTTTGTTTTTATGTATCATCCAAACATTATGTACAATTACAGACTCACCTCTAATCCATTGTTTATAAAAATGTTGAATATTTTCATACATGATATACTGAACAGTTGGACAATGAAAATAGTTGTCATCGCTATTCTTCCATTTATATGCTTTTTGCAACTTATTTGAAAGAGAAATTTTGTCCCAACAATTATACTTGTAGCATAAAGAACATGGTTAATACATATGATTAGACCAAAAACTAGTTACTACCAAAATTCAACCAAAAAAAATATTACTTCATAAAAATAGAATTAAAAACAAAAAATATAAAAACAAAAATTTCCCAAATTAAAAATAAATAAATGATAAACTTTTTTTACCAAAATTTAGTGATTTTTTTAGTGCTAATACTAACATCACCATTACAACAAGATATTTTTCTAGTGCTAATATTGCCATTACCACAAGATATAAGAGGGATATAATGCAAAAAGTTTAATAATAATATGTATGTAGAAGATGGTCTTCAGACTGGTGAATTCATGATAATCAATGGGACTACAGTCAAAATAATTGGATGTTATTTACTTTTTTACATAGATTGTCAAAATAATTGCATAAATCGGTTTTTTTTAACCAAAATTTAACAAAAACTTTGCTAGTGCTAACATTAGAACCACCATTACAACAAGATATATTTCTAGTGTCGACAACACCATTATAGTAAGATACCTCAAGAGAGACAGAAAATTTTAAAAGTATGATAGCAATACGTATCCAGAAGATGGTATTGAAACTAGTAATTGTTCACGAATCCATAAGATTGTAAGGTCATTCTCATTATCATAATCATTGTCATCATCATCACCATCATCCTTGTCATTGTTATTGCCATCATTACATTATCATCATAATCACCATTCATGCCATCATCATCATCATTATGGACATTGTTTGCAATTGTTCATAGTTGTAGATGTTGTAAGAAATATCATCAACCCAAAAAATGTGATCAGTGCTAGAAAAGGGTTGTTTAGGACACATTGATATACGTAAGAGAAATAACAACTCTATTTTTGACAGATGATCGATGATGATCATCATCACCACCATTATCATCGTCATTGTCATTTTTATCATCCCCATCATCATCATTAATGTAATTTCTATCGACATTGTTGTAATCATGCATCATCATCATTCATGCCATTATTGTTTTTGATGATGACCTAGATGAAAATGATGATCATGACACCAAAGATAATGCTTATGATTATGACAATGACAACATCTAAAATTGGGAAGATTCGCCAATGTCATTAGCATCGTCATCATCATAATCATTGCCATCATCATCATTGTCATTGTAAACACTATCGTCTTTATCATCATAATCACAATTCATGTCATCGCCATCATCTTCATTTTCATCATTGTCAATATTATTGACATTGTCATCAATTGTTCATAATTGTCAATGCCATAAGGAATATCATCAATGCAGAAAATATGATGAGTGTTGGAAAAGGGATGCAAAAGCGAACATAGAAATGGGGGCAACAATAGAAGTAAAATTGGATGAAAAGTGGATACAACATAAGTAGATGCACAACAACATGAAAAACCTGACACAAAAGTGGATGCAAAAGTAGATGTAGTTGTCAATGCAAACTTGGATGCAAACATGAAGGCAAAAGTGGAAGCAAACATGGGTCCAATGGTAGGTGTAAAACTTGGCACAAATTGTGGTGAAACAAATGCGGATGCAACAACGGAAACAAAAGTATATGCAAAAATGGATGAAACAAAAGTGGATGCAATAGGGGATGCAAACGTGGAAGCAAATGTGGTTGCAATGGTAGGCGCAAGATATGGTGCAACAAAAGTGGATGTAACAATAGACAAAAAATATGCAAAATAAGATGCAAAAATGGATGTAAAAGTGGAAGCAAACATTGATGCAACAAGCAAAACAAAATTGGATGCAAAAAATGGATATAATGTAAGTAGATGCAAAAGTAGATACAAAACGAGATGCAAAACCCAATGCATAAACCTGACATAAAAGTGGATGCAAAAATAGATGCAATATTTGATGCAAAAGAGGATGTGAACATGGTTGCAACATTGGAAGCAAACGTGGATACAACAGTGAGTGCAAAACATGGTGCAAATCGTGGCATAACAAAAGTGGATGTAATGATAGATGCAAAAAAAGAATCAAAGTATGATGCAAATGAAGATGTAAAAAGGGATGCAAAAAGTGAAATTTAAAATGGGTGCAACAGTGGATGCAAAATTGTGTGCAAAAGTGGATGCAATAGAAGTCGATGCAAAAGTAGATGCAAAACGAGACACAAAACCCGATGCAAATCCCAGTCCAAAATTGGATACAAAAAGGGATGCAAAAATAGATGTAGTAGTTGATGAAAACCTAGACGCAAATGAGGATGCAAACGTGGATGCAAAATTATAATCAAAAGTGGGTGCAAAAGGAGGTGCCAAACTAGGCACTAATTGTGGCACAAAAATATTAGATGCAAAAGAGGATGTAAATATGGATGCCAAACAAGAGGGAAAAGTGGATGCAACAAAAGTAGATGCAAAATTTTATGCAAAACTAGACACAAAACTCGATGTAAAACTTGGCGCAAAAGGGATGCACAAATGGATGAAAAAATGGATGCAAAAAATGATTTAAAAAAGGATGCAAAAAAGGATGCAAAAGTCGATGCAAAAGTTGATGCAAGTGTAGGTGCAAAAAGTGGATGCAAATGAGGATGCAAAAGTATGTCAAACGAAATTAGGTGCCAAACTTGATGCAAAACCTGGAACAAAACCTGGTGTAAAGGATGACACAAAACTTGGCATAAAATTTGGTGCAAAACGTGGTGCAAAACCTATTGCAATACCTGGTGCTAAACTTGGTGTAAGATTTGGTGCAAAACTTGATGCAAACTTTGTGTCAAGTTTTGCACCATATTTGATAAATGGATGCAAATAGCACCAAAAATGGGCTCTAGATGCAAAAAAAGAAGTAAAAAGGGACGCTAATCGCTGGTTTTGTTGTAGTGATGCCTGTTTGGTTCCTCTCCCGCCTGCGTCGATTCGCCTGTCGCCTGCGTGTTGGGAGTTCCCTGTTCGACGTCAGCATGAACGCTTGGGAAGTAGCCACGTGTCTCCATTGGAACAGTGCCAGCCTGTTCGTCGATTCGTTTCTTTCTCCACCGTGGCAGTCAACGGATTCCAAATCCCCTTAAATCGTGGCTTAATCCCCTATTGATTTTGCTTGTCTATCGGGTGCAATCTTAGCCTTCCGATCTGGGCTCCTCCAGATTCAACGTCATTCGCATGTCGAGCGCGGTTAACTTGCTCGACTGATAACGCGTGATCACGGCAGTTTTTCTCTCACCTCCGTTTCCACGCATCGATCACTGAGTGTGATCACTTCGCTTTCTCCAAAACCACTTACCATTCAAGGGCACCCCGATCAATACCGTCGGTTTCCAGGGCGCGAGTCCCGCCTTTGTACTTTAGCACCTTTACCCTTTTCCGCTCGTGGTCCTCTGGTTCCCCCACGCGACTGAGTGCTTAAGGCTCCTCCTTTTCGGCCCTGTTTGCCCAGAAATGTGCGTTAGCGCTAACGTGCATCAAAAATCGACTCCTTTTCCCGATCCGAGGCTCCCAGGGGCTATTTTGACCTTCTGCGCAGTCTCCATGGGCCTCGGTTAGCGCGCTTTGATCGAGGTCCTCGTCGTTCCGCGCCGGCTGCCATGGCCACTGGTTCAGGGTGTTTTCGATTGCTGTTTTGGATTCTTCAAGGGTTTGTTTCATCTCGATATAGTCATGGTTCTATGACAGTCATTTATGGATCCGATTCGGATCACTTGGCAGGGACTAATAAAGTCGAATCTATATTTTTTTGTTATCATGCTTTGAGGGGGTGTTTGATATGGGTCACTCATATTTCTTTATTTTTCGTAAATTCCATATATATATATATATATATATATTGTTTAATTATTTGTTTGAAAAACAATGGATTGGATCATCTTAAAATTGGAAAAAAAATCTAGGGCGTTCATGGACAAAGCTCCCCTTGCAAAGGTGGACTCAACCTTCCACCATCATTTCAACTGGATTCAGAGCCAAAATTATGCAAAGAAATTGGGACTCATCGAATGCCCAATATGCTAAGCTATTTGAGGGTTGTTTATTGTTATGATGACATGTGGTTCCTAGATATTCTTAAAATTAATATTTATCTTTAGCTTAGTAAGATATGGATGTTAAAGCATGTAAAACATTGAGTTTGTAAAATAACATGTGTGAAGTTAAATGATCTAAAATGGATTAGAGATAAAAATTGAAATAACTTAATATATTAAAGGATATTTCATTTTTGTTCTAGGATATTGTAAACTCAATTCTTAGATATTTGTTGGATTGAAGAGACATGGATGGTTAGTCTATTGTTCTCTCTTAACTGCACTCACAAGGGCTGACTAACAATTAAGTTATACATGGAGATGGTTATGGGGTAGAACGAGTGCAGGGAGGAGGTATGAGTTCCTCTCATAGGAATCACTAAACAGCTTTATTGAATTACAATATATCCATTTATACAATGATAGATTTATATTTTGGAATAAATTATTATTAGGTCTCTTAATCAAATTAAACTTATTAGGATTGAACTATAGTGTTGTTGGGACTAACTTGATTGAGAAGTTTGAATGCATGGAAGGCATATCAATTCTTAACCATGTCATTGAAATTCTTGCTAATAAGATACCCATGTCTATCAGGATTACCATAGTTACAACCTATTGGACTCCCATAAACAATTTTTATTGTGTTTTTTTGGAATTCAATACGGAAGGAGTTAAATAATCTATTTAATTAACATTGAGGGTTCTAAAATATTGGATTTCTTGGTTAGTTATTTCCAAAACCCATTGGTAAAAACTTGATTACATGTAATCTACAAAGAAAGGCTAAATAGAGATAGAGAACAAGGGAGATCGACACTAACATAAGATTAGCTATGGAGTATACTAAAATAATCAAATGAGGTATTCTAATGTTAAGGCCTTTAATTTATTATCATAATAGTAGAAGCTACAAAATTTACAATATGTAATTTTTTCCATAAGAAGTTAAAGAGTAGATCAACAAGCCATTTAGAGTTAAAATTTTCAAGGGAAGCATTTCTCCAATATAAATATTTATGTTTGAACATGTATGCAATTATTCATTTCTTGCATTGAATTCATTGTTTTGAATATAAGGTCATAGTTATTTGCTCAATAGTAATTAAACATAAAGAGAAATGTGATGTGTGAAGTGATATATGGTCATGGTTGTGTTGTTGCTGCAACAACACCCTCCAAAATTTTGGCCTACGCTCAATTTCGGAGCCTTCCTTGGTCTTTTACATTGTCGTCACAAACATTGAAACTCATTCCATGTGTTTTCTTGAGGAGTTTTTGTCCCCTTTGCAAGATAGGAAAAATGTCATATTTTCACATGTTAGCTGTCACATAATGTATATAAGCATATTTTGGTGGTTTCAAGAGGTCCCCGTTCTGTAAATGAGTTGTTCTAAACTTGTAAACATCTATCCCACTCATTTACAAAGTTTTAAGCAATATCGCACAAGAGTTGTCACGGTCGTCACAAATTGTATCTTAAGTGTTGCACTTGTTTTAAGTTATCATAAAGATGTCATAAGAAGGGAAATGCATTGTCATGTGTCCCAGATTATATATGTTGTTGTGTCATCAAGTAGTCTAAGTGTGTGATCACAGTCGAAGTCTTATCATTGTTCACATCAGTCTTACCAATCCCACACCAAGCAACCTAGCATCACCCAGCCTCCCTGAATTGTGCACTGTGCAGTCTCAGTCCTATAGTTGTGACCTTGCCTCTTGGAACTGCATAATGCATAGTTCCCACCTCCATGATTGTTGCACTGTGCAGTTTCATTGCTCAAACCCTGACCTTAACTCCCAAAATTGCATGATTCCTTCTCCTAACCTGGACCTAACTATGCATTGTGTAGTCTCTAGACTCATGCTCATCCTTGAGCTCCTGAACTATACAACTTCATAATGGGCCAACCTCCCTTGTATCCTAGAATCACGTAATTTTCTCTCCCAGTGCTCATCCCCTCATCATGTCGCACCGATCTCCAGAATTACGCAGTTTGCTCCCTTCGCCCAGCCTGAACTGTGCACTGTGCAATTTGAAGGCTCAAGTCTCCCCTTGATTGCATGAACTGGGAAACTAAGTAATCACTGAGCCTCTTTTCCAACTTTCCATCCAGTTCCAGCTCAGTTAATGGATCAATATGCACAATATTAGACTAGGGGGTTTTAGACTAATGTAGTCTCGTCATGAGTGAATTGAAGAAATAGGTAGCTTATCATGCCATGGAGAGATGATGAAGAAGGAGATGAAGGAGTGCAACATGCTAAAAAACATTCTTGTAGTTCAGTGTGCAAGTTGATCAATCAAGAGAAAGCGAAGGGACACCATTTTGTGATCACCACTCAAGACTTGAGATCATTGAAGATCCCTTACTACTAATCCATGTAGAGGTGAAAAGAAAAGTATTCTCAAGCAGACTTGCAACACACAGTAGCAACATTGGCTTAATATTGCCACATCATCAAGCAGTCTATGTTGGCAGTGCCATGTCATTTCATGTCATGATTTGTCACATGCCACACCATTGTGGGCAATGATGTAAATTATGTTTCAAAAATGTATTTTATAGTGGAAGTCCAAAGGACATGTATGGAATGTGAAGAGTCATGTAAAGTTGAAAAGTCATAGGAAGTTAAATAGTGATGAGGGTATATGAAGAGTCATAAGGAAGGTGAAGCATCACTTCCTCATTGTTATATATACACCTTCATTGTAAGAGCAAAGGAATTTTCACCTTGGCTATTCCTGCAAGGAATTAGAGAGGAAAACTAGTTCTTTTGAGGAGCAAGGAGTGGCTCCAACACTCCACTATTGGAGCTAGTGATGTTCATTGTATACATGTGCCTTGGAACTTTTCCTTAATAGCATAAGCCTTCATGGTTGACACGTTCTTCATGCATGGATTATTAATATTTGTAAGATTAGTCTGTGAATGTTCGTATTTCATGTTTTCTTTCATCTCTACTAAAGTAGTTCAACTATTTTGGTTATTTTAGTACTTATCTTATTGTGAATGTGTTGCAATGGTTTTATTATTGTCCCATCCATGTGGACTATTCCGCAGGATGCTAGAAAAATCTTTCTCATTGATTGGTTGTAATGACCATCGCATCTTTTGTGGACTATTTCGCTGGATGTTAGATGGATCCCTCTTGTTTGCATGTGTCTCTTCTTGGGTGGTATTGTTACCTCTCTCTTAGAGGCTCACTTTAATCCTTCCCTCCACAGTAGAATAAATTTAACACACCTATAACAGAAAACTCACCAAGCACACCTTCTTGCTTTTTGAAGGCACCACACGTTCCTCTCTTACTGGCAGTTAGAGCCAAGGAAAATATATAAGAATACATTTCAACCAGGCTGATATTCTAGATGGGTCTCCTACTCCAAATGGTGTGAGTTATAATTGTGACTGCACATCGGGGAGACCCCTTGGTTGACATATTTTTAGCACGTCAACACATGACACTAGAAGGAGGGCTAGATGAAGAGTTGTGCCTGTTGAGTCTGTTTTGTATCTCTTATCTCAAATGGCTCAACCTCAAATCTTATTCCCTGGGTGTTTCTCTGATTTATCCATTTATCAATTTTCAATCCCTGATGAGCCTCTCTATCACTTGTCTTAGTTAAAGTTTGATGGCGAGGATGGAACATCCTTAACTGTGCACATTTTTTATTTTCTGAAATTTTGTGAATTTTATGAAATAGATTATGAAGAGTTTTCTTTTGTGCTTTTCTTCCTCACCCTTGAAGGTCATGTTAATCAATGGTTCCTTACCTTACTACCCACCTCCATCCATTCTTTCCATCATTTATTCAAGGAGATTTACCAAGCCTTTAATAAGTATGAATACCGAGATGTTTATGAAAGAATCAATTAGTTAAGAATGAAGCCTAATGAATCAGTTTAGGATTTCTCTAATTGATTCCTTCACCTTTGTTATGAATTTCATGAAGAAGATGTGGATTGGGATCTCTTTACACAAACATTTCAACGTTTGGCTCATGTCTCTTTGCACAGTGAACTTGAACCCCTGATGTTTCTACTTCCCAAACTCTTGCGAATCATGAGACCCTCTAATTTCAGAGGAGGAATTTACTGCTCTTTTTGTTCTTTATCCTCCTCATTTTCTAGTTCCGATGAGGGTGTCTCTTTGCGATGATAATAAAGTTGGGAAATATGTAAATCAAGTTCCTAAGCCATCTTCTCATTCTTCTTTGGCTTTTCATGACTCAAATTCAACTGAGGAAATCCCAGAGTGGCTCATGAAGCCCATGGAGAAGATTAACTCCTCCATTCTGCAAGATGATGTTACTATTTGTAACTCTAGTCTTGAATCTGATCTGGATTTTTTTTATCCTCTATCATCTACATTCCATGACTCTTTGTACTGTGATCCACTCGATCATACCTCTCCAGCAGATAGTTTTTCACACTCTATCAATTTTCGAGTTGTTCGTTCAAATTACGATCAGATACAAGGAAGTCACATTGCACAGGTAGGGGAACAGGAAGGTGAAGATGCTTTCAGTATTTCTTTCCTTTTCAAAAATCCTCCATGCAAAGATGATGCGCTTCCATTCTTGGATGATTTTCAATTTACTAGTCTCGGTAGTGGATTACATGCAATCAATTCTTTCAATCAATCTGTAGCCTTGGGAAACAATCATTATGATCACGATGACTCTATTGATGTATGCGATCATGAATGCCTAGGTGCATCCTATGATATTTCAGTTTCTCACGAAGAGTTTGCTTTAGATCTAGAATATGATTCAGTTAAATAAGGTTCCCTTATTGAAACTTACTCTTCATCTCACTATCCCTTATGCTCTATCATTTGCGATGCATCTACTTGTGACGAAGATAATCCATGCTCTTCAAGTTCTTCATCCATTGAGTTAAATTCTCAATTGACACAAGGTGGTGAGATTATCCATGATGAAAATGAAAACATTGAAATCATTGAGTACTCTTTCCATCCCTCATCATCTCTTCTCTTGCATGAAGAAAACTCTCTAAACCAGTTTTCTCATCAAATTTCTTCGGTTCATACAGATTCAGATTTACAATCAGATGAATCTTTCAACTTGAGTAATCTGGTTGTTGAAGTTGAAATTTTCGGTCAAGTCAGGGACATAGATGGCTTCCATTTAGTGAGCAGTGGTTTTACTGAAACCAATGGTAGTATTTTTCCTCACACCATGCATGATTTGGTTCAATATTTAGGATGTGATTTTACAATCCTTGAAAATTCTGGGACTTGTTGGGAAGTTGAGGCACTTCAACTTTTGTTGATCATTATGTCAAGATCTTGCGACTCTAGTAAGCCCCTCAAACTATGTTAGATCTGATTTATCCAAAAAATCCTTCTCTTTACATGGTTTCATTCGATGTAGATCTATTTTTGAAATATGTTTGGTATCTCGGATATAATCTTTCAAACTTTTGATATTTGGTTTATGATAGGATTCAAGAATATTCTTTAATTGATCCAACTTCATGAAAAACTCTCATAGAGTCATGGAATTGCGTAGTTGATCATCTTTGGGGAAAGGGATCATGTATATTGGATTAATTTCTTAATAGTCAACTCTTGGTTTTCCTTGCGAATGTTGTATTGCAAACCTTTCCCTTCAGTACACCTGAAATCCTTTTGAGTGATAATGAATGCACTAGTTATTGCTCAAATCAAATTCTTCTTTGTTAACTATGTTTTGATTGGTCTGATGTGCTTGTTGTGCTAGCATTCCTTTCAAATTATTTCGATAATTACGATACTTGTAAAAATTTCCACCGGTTACAGGAAAATGGTTGGTCATAATCGACATGTGGAGAAGTTGGTTCTATTGTTCAGAGAATTCACAGAGCTATTCAAATTGATTTGTCTTTGTTGATTACAAACTATAAATTTGATACTTTAATCATCCCATATGATAATGATTCTGTCTCTAATTACTATCATTCATCTTATCATTTTCCCATCATTATATTCAATGGCAGTTGTTTTACAACCTTTAATTTTTATCATTCAATATCTCACTATTTAGATTTTTGTCAAGTGGTTGAGGAACTTCTTCCTTTGTTGATGGTTATGTCAGGTCCTCACTACCTCTAAATGACTAATGAATATGATTAGATCTATTTTCCCTCACAAAATTCCCATCCTAATCCCATGCCTCTAATTGAAAATTCATATTTTCAAGAATTTCAGGGGTTTCAAGGGGGTTATAATGAATTTTACGATCCAATCATTGAATGGTTGGAATAGTCTCACCTGGAAAGCTTTATAACAAATAACAAGTTTCGATATTTCCTCATGATTGCTAAGGATTTCGGTGTAGATAGAGAGACATTTGCGGGAATCTTCAAAGGTTTTTTGAATGATGGTTCTTGTCAAAATGGTAAGAATATAAATTGCTTAGAAGTGGTGGATATGGCCTATATTTCTACTGATAGTCAAGACCTACAATTTTTTGTGCAAGCTATTCAAGTTCTTATCTTTTCTATTGTACATTAATTTATATTTGTTTTAATTGATCACATCTTTGTGATTGCAGGTTAAGAATAATTACGATGCCACGTTGGAAATTCCATTATACCTGAATCCCACCTTCTAGCTAGTTAGGTTAGGAGTAGGTCTAGTTGCAATTTAGTTTACCTACACATCCATCCTGCATTCATTTCTTGTATCTTCTCTTATTTATTCTTATTTTAGTTTCACATCATGTTTTTCTTTAGCCATTTTCTGTCTTTTCTTCTGGTTTTGTTTTCTTGTTGTGTGTTTCATTTTCTTTCGTTTTGTGAGACTGTGCATGGACATGCTCTATTGGCTCAAAGGGAATGTGGAAAAATAGAAAATAACTTTGTGACACTTCAATATTTGGCTGACCTTCTATCCATCTTCCTTGTGTCGGTTATAGCTTTTGTTCGATGAAGTTCCGATGGAAAATGTGATCCGTTCATGAGGAGAGTTTTGGTTAAACCATGAATTTGTGTCTATTCAATAAAACCTCATTCCAAAAATCAGCTTTTATGTGTCGTTGTTGTCATTCCTATCCAATTAGTAGAGGAGGAGAAAGGGAAAAATATAAATGAGCAAACCTAAATTAGAGGTCTCTATATGCTTCTCTGAAGGAACAACCTTATTTGCTCTTAATAAGTTAGGATGCCTCTTCCACCCATCAAATGAATAAGTGTCAATGAACAATTCTCCAAAATAAATAAATAAATGCAAAATAAGAGAAAGGATTCCTACACAGAGAGGTGAAACAAGCAAATCCATTAGGTTATTTTCCAGGCTCGCTGGCAGCGGAGCAATGTTTGTGTTTCTGAAGTGACTCTGCCAGGGTATTGTCCAAGCCTACTAGTAGTGGAGCAACATTAGAGATGAAAAAACATACTTTGAAAATCTTAAGCTCGCAAACTTCACTACCCTTTCGAACTCGAAACTTTGTGATATCTCTGAATCTTATGATGTGTTTAATCGAGAGAGAGGTATAAAGGGGACCATGTTTATTCATGGGGTAAGTGGGGAGACCAAATTAGTCTACACGATAAATCAATACTCCCTGAAGACCCAAGGCCCTGCACAGAAGAGTTAACTAAGGCAGAGATGCTGGAATTCTACCAGTGCGTCACCAAGTGTTGTCGCTACAACAACAACCTCTAAAATTTTGGCCTACACTCAATTTCGGTGCCTTCGTTAGTCTTGTAAATTGTCGTAGAAAACATTGAAACTCATTCCATGTGTTTTCTTGAGGAGTTTTTGTCCCCTTTGCAGGATAGGCAAAATTTTGTATTTTCACATGTTAATTGTCGTGTCATGTATATAAGCTTGTTCTGGTGGTTTTAAGAGGCCACCTTTGTGTAAATGAGTTTTTCTAAACTTGTAAACATATGGCGCACTCATTTCCAAAGTTTCAAGCATTGTCGCACAAGTGTCCTCACAGTCGTCACAAAGTGTATCTTAAGTATTGCACTTGTAATAAGTTATTATAAATCTATCACGCGGAGAGAAATGCATTTTCATCTATTCTGGATGATCTATGTTGTTGTTTCATCAAGTAGTCTAAGTGTGTGATCACAGTTGAAGTCTTATCATTGTTCACATCAGTCTCAATGATCTCACACTTAGTCGTTTCCTGCAAAGCTTCCCGACCAAGCAACCTTGCATCACCCAACCTCCCTAAACTGAGCACTACGCAATATCAGTCCTCTAGCTATGAATTTTCCTCTTGCACTATGAAATGCATAATTTCTTCCTCCCAGGACTGTTTCATTGTGTAGTTTCAGTGCTTAAACCCTGACCTTGACTCCCAGAATTGCACAATTCCTTCTCCCATCCTCACTTTAGCTACGCATTGCGCAATATCTAGCCTCACGCTTATCCTTGAGCTCCTAAACTATACAATGACACAACTTCCCTTGTCTCCTGGAACTGCATAATGTTCTCTCTCAATGCTCATCCCCTCAGCTTGTCACACATATCTCCAGAATTGTGTAGTTTTCACCCTCAGCCCAGCCTGAACTATGCATTGCACAGTCTCAAGGCTCAAGGTTCCCCTTGAATTCCTGAATTGTGAAATTGCATAGTCACTAAGCCCCTGTCCCATCTTTCCATCTAGTTCTAGCTCGGTCAATGGATTAATATGCACAATCTTAGACTAGGGGGTTTCGTATTGATGTTGTCTCGTCATGAGTGAATTATAAAAATAGGTACCTTATCATGCCATGGAAAGATGATGAAGAAGGATATGAAGGAGCGCAACATGTTGAAATACATTATTGTAGTTGAGTATGCAATCTGATCAATTAAGAGAAAGAAAAGGGACACCAGTTTGTGGTCACCACTCATGACTTGAGATCATTGAAGATTCCTTATCACCAAGCCATGCGGAGGTGAAAAGAAAAGTATTCTCAATCAGACCTGCAACACTTAGTAGTAGTAGAGTCTTGAAATTGCCACATCGTCAAGCAGTCTATGTCAGTAGTGTCATGTCATGAGCTGTTGCATGCCACACCATATTGGTCAATGATGTAAATTATGTTTCGAAAATGTATTGTAAAGTGGAAGTCCAAAGGACATGTATGGAATATGAAGGGTCATGTCAAGTTGAAAAGTCATATGAATTCAAACAGTCATGAGGGTAGATGAAGAGTCATAAGGAAGGTGAAGCATCACTTCCTGATTGTTATATATACACCCTCATTGTAAGAGCAAAGGAATTTTCACCTTGGCTCCTCTCACAAGGCATTAGAGAGACAAACTAGTTCTTTTGAGGAGCAAGGAGTGGCTCCAACGCTCCATTATTGGAGCTAGTGATGTTCATTGTATACATGTGTCTTAGAAATTTTACTTAATAACAGAAGCCTTCATGTCTGACACGTTATTCATGCATGGATTATGAATATTTGTAAGACTATTCTGCGGATGTTTGTATTTCATGTTTGCTTTCATCTGTGCTAAAGTAGTTGAAATATTTTGGTTATTTTAGTACTTTTCTTATTGATAATGTGTTGTATTGGTTGTATTGTTGCCCCATCCTTGTGGACTATTCTGCAGGATGCTATACAGCCCTTTCTCATTGATTGGTTGTAATGACCATCGCATATTTTGTGGACTATTCCGCGAGATGTTAGATAGGTCCCTCTTGTTTGCATGTGTCTCTTCTTGGGTGGTACTATTACCTCTCTCCTATAGGCTCACATTACTCCTTCCCTCTGTAATAGAAGAACTTTGACACACCTACAACCGAACACTCATGAGGCACACCTTCTTTCTTTTTGAAGGCACCCCACATTCCTCTCTTGCTGACAGTTAAAGCCAAGGAAAATCTATAATGATACATGCCAACCAGGATGATATTCCAAATGGGGCTCCTACTCCAAATGGTGTGAGGTCAAATTGGGACTGCACATTGGGAAGACCCCTTGGTTGATGGATTTCCAACACTGTCAATAGGTTGGTGAATCAAGTTAGGTGTACATTGATTGATTTCATATCATATTGGAATTAGCGTATGTTATTCCTATATACTACAAAGGGAACACTACAAATATTGATTAAAAAAATAAGAATATTACATAAATGTGGAGAGTTGGAATCAAAGAGTCACAAGATTGGTAAAACAAGAAGAAAGAAACAATCTCAACATTTTGATACGGGAGATAATGAAGAAGCCAATGAATTAAAAAATATAACTATGAATATGAAGACTTGAATGTACTTGATCTCTATAATCATGTTTTACCTTACCATAAACACGTCATATATGAGTAAAATTGTTTCCACCTTGGTTGGAACAATGACGTCAAAGAAGAAGAAGTGTAAGATACCTCACAAGTGGAGTTTGAGTTCCAAAGAATAAAAATCTTAACGAGAGGAGAGGAGAAAGTTAGAGAAGGTGAGCACCAGTAATGTGTAGACATCCTTTAGGTTGAAAAATTTATTCACTTAAACCCTTATGCATGTGATATTGATGCCTTTAAATTAAATCAATGGTTACAACTACTAGAGGTTTATTTTGGAGTGCATGGAATTGGCGAAGAATGGATAATCTCCTTTTTTTGGTTGAAATTAAAAGACCTTGCACTGACTAGGTCAAAAATTTATGTTATTTCTTGGAGACTTGAGTATGAGGAACCAATGAATTAATGGGAAACAATTAAGAACCTCATTAAATTTTATTTCTACACCTGTGGATACAAGTAAGAGAAAATGATATAATGGAATTTATTTTAATAAAGATAAGGTTAGACCTCCCCAGATGCGACATCTGACAAGCGAGGGCGTGGGGCTAGGCTGTTTTTTTCCATCGAGACACGCGCTTATGGGACATGGAAACACACCCCCTATGAGGTTGATATGTCATTTAAGTTGTCAAATATTAACCCACTTGTAGGAAACTTGTCCTCACTCATGATGTTGGGGAATTTCTCAATAAGACCTAGAATGTCTTACCATATTTATTAAAGTGAGTGGGTTACCTTAAGTTAATTTGACTTATGGAGATAACAATTAATTTTCTAAATAATGTAATAGGGATTGATTCGAAAAATGAGGGACTACTTCCTCATCAAGATGTAATCCTCTAATTCAAGTGAGTCATTAAATAAGTTCAAGATTTTAGGTTCAAATTTGATATTTTTTTTATGAATAGGTGATTTGATTCATGTTTAGTGGATCTCAATAAGTCATTGTTTCATATATAGAAATATTATGTAAAGAGTAAAAGAGAGAATAGAGAGGTATATCAAACTGAGTAAGCGAGAAAGGTTGAGTAGAGTCGCAAGGTGATAATCGGTCTTTAATGTAAAAATATGGAAAAATTATGGTTGATACGGTCAACAAGAGGAATTATGGGAGATATTCATGTAAAGGGGGTGAGGTGTAATAAAGACGATTTGTGACCAAATTTCATATATGAGTATTTTTCCGATTCTTGTGTAAATCATATAAGATTTGATTTGGATTTGGAACGAATGTGTTGATTTAATTGAATAAGGAATAGATTAGTCAATGTGGTTGTATGTGAAAATATTGATTCTTGCAAGATTATAATCTTCCATTTCCATTTTTGAAGCAATACCATAGTGGCAATTATTCTCTATGTGTTGTGAATCATGTTGTATTAAATGTTGAACTAGGTTTTCTTCATTTTTTAGTGTAGATAAATCAAATGAGATCATATCATTTCCACACATAGTAGATAAACATTATGGAAATTTAAATCAGTTGAAGGTTTTGTGCAAGGTTTTAATTTTGGGTTCAGACATATATTTTGACATGCAAGAGCTTTCATATGGGAGGAAAAACCTTGCAACACATAAAACTAGTGATACTTCATCAGTTAATGAAAGATTGTGATGAATAATTTCCTATCAACAAATGTTCGTCCGTTCGTGGTTCTACCCAAATCTCATTCATTTTGCAACCAAAATATTTATATCTAGATATAAGGAAATATGGGTCATAACAATGGTTCAACACTAAGTTCAAGCCGAATCTTAGATACTCAAGTCACAAGTAAAGATATTTGGATCAAAATTATATCTGGATTGTAAGTGTCGAATCCAAGGTAGGCATATCTGAATTAAATAAAAAAAGTATCTATATCATTAGGTAATATTCTAGAGTGGACCCCACAAATTTGGGAAGTGCATCTAGAAGTCATCCAACTACACAAGTTAAATCCAAGTATAAGGAAATCCAGGCCTCAGTTAGTGTGAAGGCATTACAATCACCCAGATATGGTTTGAAACCATGTGCAAAACATGAGTATCTAAAGTGGACACCAGAACATAACTTTGAGGTTCTTACCATAAAGATATTTAGATCAAGCCCTATTTGGGCATTTCCGAAGTATGTCACATACAATTGAACCACATTTCGAGATTTATAAACTAAGGAGTTATATTAGGATTAAAGTAAAGACATCTGGGCTGAAGTGAAAAGTCCAAGACTAAAGTAATCTAGGTCGTTAGCAAGTGGCAATCATCTAGATTATCTAGATCTCCATATCACGCAATGTAAAAGGAGATATCTGATCTTCGAGCCTCCATGTAGATAAATACAATGACACTCTTCCATATCTCAGATACAATACATATTTAGGGTTATAATTTAATATGAATTTGGGGATTGCACTAAGAAATTTGGAACGAAGAAAGGATATATTTGGGGGGTGGATGTATTGACATCATTTATGATATTAAACTAGGATAAGACTACTTATTCAAATGACTATAGGGATTTGTAATTATTGCAGTGACTGTGGAGCAGATATATTAGTAGAGTTTGTGGTGGATCAACATGAGAATCTAGAAGAATAATTCAAGGTAGGAGATCAGTGCAAGAATTCTTACTTTGGAGAAGTTTTTTAAAAGAAGACTTATCAGAAACATTGAAAGGATATATGCAAGGCATAAATACTATAGGTATTGAGTTAATGGATTTATTTTATAGGTTAATAAATATGAGTATATGTTGATAGGTGATGAGGAAGGAGTTATTTTCGTAAGAATGGAAGTTTGGATAAGGAAATAGAGCACAAAGTACCTTGTGAAAATGAAGGCTAAGATACAGTAAAAATCCTATAGATTGAAATCCATTCCAACCAAGGAGCAGAGATGGTGTAACACTCTCTCCCACCCATTGGACTAATCCTAGCTAAATGGGAGGTGTTAATTTTAATTAATCAAACCTTCATTATCTCATCATGGAAATGAGGTTACAAAATTTCTTCCTTCCCCAAAGTTAGTAGAATTAACTTTGGACATTACCATCACATTCGACTCATTGAGATATGTCTCGAAATAGAAAAATTTCCTTAATCTGATGATCATATCAACAATTATTCCCATTAAATTTTGGGCCTCATTCAACTTACCACATTAGCAAGGATTAGCCATGTTCCACCCACATGGCACTGCCACATGAGGTCCAATGAGGCACCCACCACATTGTGGTGCCCTAGCACCACCACACCATTGTGGAAACCATTTGAGCATTATACTCAAAATCATTGTGTTGTAACAGACTTATTATTGTTAACTGACGTAGATATTCACCATCTAGTGTCTCCATTGGAACATGCCTCTAACTCTCAACATACTCCGTGCCAACCTTGACAACACATCATCAATAATTCCACTAGGTAACAGAGATAATATCCATCTCATGCCTTATATCTACCTCGCAGGTTCTGTAAAATCCACGACCCACTATAAAAGGCACCATCAACTTTCTTCATAGTCTTCAGCCCATTGTGATGTGGCCTTCAATGGCATTTACCACCATGTCAGTTCCGCATGGAAACTCTAGGTCAAATGACCTTTCCAACCATTTACATGTGTCTCTTAGGTGCCACATCAGTCTAACTTCCATGTCACATATTCCCATTGTATCTTTTTTATTTCATGCTGACGTTAAGGTGGTGTCATCTTTCCAAGTGGCATTCCCATGGGTGCCCCGTGTCACCCAAAAAATAACCATTTGTCCCTCTAAAGGGTCACATATGCATGCCATGTGTCATGCTATCAATGTGACACATTATTAGCCTCACCACATCATGAGTACACATTAATCATGTCCCGCGTGGAATCCAACACCTTAGATTGAGTCAAGGGTCTGGACCTACATGCAAAGAATTTCTTTCTCGATCAATGATTGAGAGGATTTTCTAGCATGCCCTCCATTAATAATGTTGATGCACCCAACTTAAATGAACCCACCATCACACCTCCATAGTGCGATGACAATTTTGGCAAGAGATGACGAAATTTTTCCCTTCCCACACCCCTGTCAACCACTCCAAATTCCATCAGGACCTTGTGACTACCTTGACACGACATGTCATAAATTTATTTATTAAGTAACAAGAATTTTCCCATCATCTTTGTGCCTTCCTAACTTCAGAATTATTCCTTTGTAGATTTTCAAGACTCGCTCAGCCTGATTACAAACCAATCTTTGTGGACCCCGACTTGAACTCTTAAGGAGTTCAAGGCCTTACATAGTCATTCCTGACACATCTAATGTAAGATCTCAGTATCAAATCATAACCTAAAAATACATACAATGGCCCATTATACATAACAAAAGTTTCAACAATATCTCAATGGGCCATAAGCAACATTTTGACAGTAGAGCTTATTAGCTCTAGGATGCAAAGACTATTTTTCTATTATAGCATGTAACTCATGGATTTACGCACACCACCACATTTCATGGGGATTTATTAAACAAATATTCTCAACATTGACTAAGGGCCTTTGACATTCTTTACACAACATCTATTCAAGGTATTCACACATAACATATTATGGAAATCACACATATCCACATTCCACTGATCATATCAAGAATAAAACATAAGCATATGAATAACTTTTTATTTGGGAGCATGTCAAGATTATAAGGATCTACAAGTCCCTGAAAATCATAATAATCATTCACAACTATCACATTTCAACATAGGAATACATATCCTAATTGATATTGTTGATACAACCATTGTCATATAATAGCATTATTCATCATTCATATTGCACCAACAAGTACAAGAATACAAGCAAGAAACTTATAGTAGTTGGATGATTGGAAAATGAGAGAGTAACTTCAACTCTCCTCCTAAACATAGGCCAACTACATTGTTATAATATCTTCAAGTTAACCACCCCCAAGCAAGATTTCGAGCTCGAGGATAAAAATGCTCAAGGGAATTCCAAAATAGTCAATAAAATTGTGTGGGAATCCATAACACACAGTGCCTCCACTTGCGATCTGACAAGAATCCAAAGCACGTGATGTATCCACCCAAACAATCACGTCTAAGAATTTAAATCCCATAGTTCCTTCACTTGAAATCTAGTAGGAATTTAGAGCATATAATGTCTCCACCCAACAATGACTACAGAAATGTAGAGCCCATGGTGTCCCAACCTGATTTACACTATAGGAATATAGATCCCACAGTGCCTCCACTTGTAATCCATCAAGAATCTAGAGCATAGTATGTCCCCACCTAAAATATTTCATGGGAATTCAGAGTCCACCTCCGTCTCCACCTGTGAAAACACAACGAGAAGTCCTATAGTAACCAGTGTCTCAACCCATTGTGTAGAAATCCAAAACACATTTTCACTCTACCTTCTCAATACAACAATTTTCCCTATCCCAAATCCCTTAGCTAGCTCCCAAACCTGAGCAGACACTAAGATTCTTCCAGAGCTTCCATGCAATGCTAATGCATAATCTCTCTCACTATAGCATAACCTTTGTGCCTTGGTCTTCTCATGCACTCAACATGTTTATGTTTTATATTATCCACTCTATAGCTCTTCTCTTCTTGTATCTACTAAGTTACCTGTTAGGTTCCTATACCAATAGGTTTCATTTTTCATGATTGACTGTAGAAGAGCCAAATATGTTCATCCTTTCATGCTGCAAAGGTTCCATATTTTGTAAACAAATGAAGAAAATTAAAAAAATGAAAAGAGGGTATGCCCTAAAAGAAAAATCAAAGGGCAAAAAGAATGAATTGGTCAGAAAAAATGATAAAAATGAACCCCAAACCAAAAGACCAGGAAAGTGTGCTAGTTTAAATGCCACTACTGTTCCATTTTTGAAGAATTTCATTGTGTACAGGTGGTTGATTCTTGACACAGTTGATGAATAGCCAGACAGTTCAATCCTGGTTAGATCATGTTTGAATTTACTTGTCTTTAGAATAGAGAATAAAGATTTGTGCAAACAGCTCAAGCTTGGCAGATGAGTAGGTAGGTAGAGAAACAAAGGAGCCCAACTGCTTAATCTGGGCCCTTGGAAGAGATAAGGGTAGACTTAGATAGGAGGGCATTCAAAAGAAAAAGAGGAAAATCAGGGTTTGCTAGTCCAAATGCACCCAATCAAAAGGAAGAAAAAATGCTAGGTGTATTAGGTTGGGTAGGCAGTTTGAGGTTGCAGAAGCAAGTTTGTGATCATTGTTTGTCTTGTCAAGAAAGACTTATCTCATGGAGGTCACAAGTACCATGGCAGTTGTTTGGTTGTAAAACAGTGGAGCATGACTAATTTCCCCCCTCATTCCCCCAAGTACCCTTATTGACATCCCCTCAAAGACATTGGGATCTGCCCAGTAGTCCTAGTTCACTTCATTTTATGATAAATACTAAGTGGAACTTTGTGTTTACTTAGTCAAAACATGCCACATTTCTTGTGTAAAAGATCTTGCCATTTTACTTCATTTCCCCAAGAAACCTAAGTTTTTACCTTATAAACTTAGCGTTATCTTTCTATAAAATCATATTAGCATTGACTCTATTGTATAGCTCCTTTATCATTCTCCCACCCCTATTCTATAAAAACTATAATAAAAAAACCCAAAAAATACACAATATTCCTACCCCTGGCAATTATAGCCATATAACACAGTTTTGGGAATTATTAGTCAATTTAGGACCTTAATAATAACCCTTCCGCGTTCATAAATCATCAGGGTTTATTTGACATCCGGTTAAATAAACAACCGCACTGAAACCCCCCATAGAAACCATTTATTAACTCTTGGCGCGCATATATATAATGGGATTCGTTTGACATTTGGTTAAACGAATAACCATAGCCGCCTGAGTAAACCACATAAAACCCATAATCAAAGGTTTTAAACCCCCGCAAACATTATTTAACGCCGAAATATTAACGCGGTTCCCGTATCATAAACCTCCGCCACTTACCTCACCCGTCGAACGTCCGATCCTGCGCCATAAATCCAACAGCTGGCGGCGATATCGGAAGCCCTTATCTGCCAAACGCTAGTGTTCAGGGGATTGGCAGTATTGCTGCCGTACCCTTGCCACGCGTCGGCTTCCCGGCATGATCGAAGCCCCCTCCTCCAAAACCACCATGGCCCTAAGGCGGTGCGGGGAATACCGCTTACTGCCCCGCCGCCTACCTCGTGATGTCATACCCACGTCACCTGATGACGTCGCCATCCACGTCGCCTGCCATCGCTCTGTATCAGTGCCATGTCATCTGCTGACCTCACCACCTCACCTCCGTGTCGTCCGCCACGTCATTCGACACCTCATCCGACACGTCATCCTCCGTACCCGCTACACGACAAAATTACGTCATGATGATGTCATCATAAAAAAGCGCCAAAAGCCCAAAAAAGCCCAAATTGTGTTAAAAGTCGCGAAAGTGATTGTTTTTTGTTTATTTCTATTTGTTCGTTCGTGGAAACCTCTGCATGCGATTTACGACCAATTCGCCACCAAAGCTGCACAGTTCGTCACCCACTGAAAGCAACTCCACAACACGTTCCTCAGCTCGGCTTGCAGTCCATGTTGTGCACCTAACGCCCATTTGAAGCAGGTATTTACCCAATTGACCTCGAACCCTCTGCATTTCCAGTTTTTCTCTGTGTCTGAACTTGTAGAATCAATAAATTGCACAAATCGAGTTGCCAGCTCTTGACAAATATACTGCCACCATCCCTGTTTTTAACACCCTTTCCACAAAGCGGCCAGTTCTACCCATTTTCATGGTAAACCACACTTTTTGAACAAAAACGCAGTGCCGTACTCAAACCTGCGTGCTATAAACTTTGTTTTTGTCCTGTTTATCAAAGGAATTCCTCAAAATCCATTTCCCTCTGCAAGTTTTGCTCATTTAGCTAAAATTCAAGCTCATTTTCTCTACAGTCTGCTCGAAGAGCCAGCAAATCCAGCAAATTTAGTCAAAAAACCCTGACTAAACTCTGCAAAATTTGTTTTTAACCATAAATTTTACACAGTAAGGCCATTTCTGTGTAAGGCTCAGTCTGCAATTCCCTGGGAAAACCTCAGAGCTAGTAATCAGTGTTCTGTTGCTGCTTAGACCCACATTCAAATTAAAAACACAGAGAGTTTAAAGATGGAGACTCCAGCATCCTTGAATGTCACTCCTCTCAATGCACCCCACAAGTAACTGGAATCATTACCTCTGGCTGATAGGGATTATCTAATCCAAGACTTGGTTGGTGACAGAAACCACCTGCAGACATTCTGTGAGCTGAGGAACAGTTATCTGAATAACAATGATTTTTATGGGATATGGGAATCAAATTTGCCCATATACTTCCTCCCCTATGTCAATATCTTCCTTGAGATAATTCACCTCTGCTGTGAAAACTATGAACCAACTCAAAGGGCAGTCAAGTCTCCATCTGGGAGCATCCTCTTTCATATAACTCCTGACTCCATCAATCAAATGCTAAATTTCAAACCAACTCAGCTGTTGTTCCCTCTTTCTATGAAATTCTTGCTTGATGAAGGTCCTAAACTCTCTAGCTCAGAGATAACCCGAATTGCCCAAATATTTATGAGAGCAGATCGCCAGCCTACAGAGCCACCTCCTTTTCACTATGTATGGTTCAATGAAGTGGGTAAATTACTGGTTGATATGATATCTTATGTTCTGGGTTTCAAGACAAGTGAACATGTTGATGAAACTATATTGGTCTTACTGTCTGCATTTACCCCAGGGTAGCCCCCTGCTGTCAAATACAATTATGCCAAATTCATTGCCAGCAAGATACATGACCAACTATGGAAACTAAATAGGGAGGGAGTCTTCAAGTATTCATCCTACATCTATCATCTGTTCCTGTATTATCAGCTAGACTGTTTCCAATGCTCCATCAAAAGATTGGACTCTAAAGTAGAAAAGAGGTCTGTGATTTTTTGGACCCCAGTCTTCCATGAAGTCCAGAGCTCTCCCTACTCCTACTGTGAGTTCATTGACATGTTTCTCTATCTAGTCTCTTCTCTCCTAAAAAGAACTCCTCCTCCTAGACTGTCTTATGATATGCAGAAAATATTGCAGCTCTCAAAAAACTACAAAATAGGTGATTGGTACTTCTACCAGAATCACACTGTCATCAGGATATATGGCTGTGAGTTGTGCCCCTACAGGCTGCCAAGATATGTGCCAATGAGACTGTTTGCCTTGGAATATTACAGGCAATTTATCAATTCAGATTTGACTCATTTCCATAGCACCAAGAAAAAGGCTCAGTTGAAATTCAGAGACCAACTAGGCCCTTATGTCATGAACAAAAAAGAAGGATGGCAAGATGCTGATCAGATATTGGGTGAAAAACTTAGATTAAAAAGGAGTTTTTGGTGGGTTCCCTATGACCCAAATGGCTTTATCAATGCAATAAAAATAAAATATAGGTTGTCAGCTTATGAACATTGCAAAATCCCAGAGATAGAACAATTTGCCAACCAAGATGAGTGGGTAGAAGGCACACTAGTTGAACAGCTCACTGAGGAAGAGATAATGGAGCAAAATATGAAAGATTTGGAAAAGACTCTTGACTTGGATTCTTTTGGGCAGGTGTCTTTCAAACTGCCACAGCAAGTCGGAGAAGGCACATCAACTACTGCAGCTTCACAAGCTGCCCAAGAAAGGACTACACCAGCAGTAGGTACAACAAAAGGCAAGGAGGTAGTAGATACAGAGCAAGAAACAATGACAGACCAGCCAACTACCTCAAAGGAACAGAGTCAAGGGCAAGCCCCTCCACTGCAGACAGAGGCACCATAGATTCCAGCATTACAGACTCCTCTCAATGAGGAAAGAAGCAAGAAACGGGACAGAGAAGAGACCACACCTGCAAGTGGGTCAACACAGCAGCCAGAGGCCAAAAGGCAAAGAGTAGATCCTCTACCTGAAGAGGAAATTAGTGAAGAAATCACAGGCAATCCAAGGAGGGAGAGGGAAACCAGCCAACAAACATCCACCAGCTCTCACAGACAAGAAACAGAGAGGCAACATGGTATGGAGGTGTCCTCCTCAAAGCAACAAAGTAAGCAACCATCTGGTATTAAAGGAACATTCATGGAAATTAAAGCCCAAAATGAATTATTGAGAATACAGCTTTATGATCAACTTCTCAAAACAACACCCTCTAAAAAGCAAAGACTGATGGTAGCCTATGACATTAAGGAGGAAAAAATGATCTTAAGTCATTTCAAGCTTAAGGTTTAGTAACCACAGACAGCTACAGACTACATAAAAACAAGTCTAGTAGTCCTCGCCAAATACATACACCCAATGGACCAAATTGAGCTACACAAGAAAACAGGTGAAATGATCTATGATACATTGGCGGATAAGGCAATGTTGGCCCACCAATTGAAGGAGTCATTAAGCAATACATCTGCCCAATTGGATTTGGAAAGAATATCTTCCTTGGCTAAAGACAATAGAATAAAGACCCTGGAGGAAATAATTGTTGAGCTAGGGCATGACCCTAAGGATGCCAAGGGCATCAAAGCCCTCATAAGGAAAAAGGAAGAAGATATTGTTGCACTTAGAAAGCAATTGAGGCTACCTGCAACCATGCACCCTCAAACTACAGAACTTGCAGAAGAAAAGGCAGAGGGAGATACTATGGATTTGCTGATGAGGATGAATCAAAGGATAATTCAAATGGAGCAAGAATTGGAGAAAGCATTGCAAGCCAAATAGGGAGAGTCGACCTCCCAGCCACTTGAAACAGCTCCAACAGTTGCCACGGTCCCTCCCACACTTGCAGCAGCAATCCATCCTATCTCCCAGCATCAACAACAGGTACATCAACCACGGATGCTTCAGCAGCAGCAACAAGAACAACACCAGAGTCAAGCATGAGTATGGAAGAAATGATGAGAGCAGTAAAAGAGCTGGAAGTCCAAATGTCAGAGCTGAAAGATGCCAAAGAAAAGTTGGCCAAGCTAGAAGTAAGCTATGACAAATCCAAGATAACAGTGGCTGAGAAAACAAGAGAAATAAAGGCCTTGGATAACAAAATAAAATCCTTAGAAAAAGAGCTTACTCTACATAAAACTCTGTCTGAAATCAAGTCAATTCTATGGACCAAATCTGGCCAGTCTATCATTGACCAATGGCAATCAATTCAGAAAATACATGAGCAAATAGAATTGATAGAAATAGCCAGAGTAGAAATTCAGAGGGCCAGGGCATCGTTGGTAAATATGCCTGAACAGGCCAATAGAATGATTCAATTTTTGAATACTCATACCAAAGAACAACTAGCAGCTCTAGACATTAGGAACAGAACATACACCATTTTGATAGTGAAAAAGGTGCTGACCCTGAGGAATTTTGTTCAAAATATGGAAAGAAAATGTCAGGAAATGCAGGCAGAAATAAATGCCTTTACAGAAAAGTTTGCAATGTTACAGAGCAAAGGGTTACCCAGCTTATTGAACAACAATGGGAGACTGTTAACACATGAACAGTATGCTAACAGGGTAAATACCCATGCTTCTAATCAAATTACACCATCATCTAGCATTTCAGAAGACGCAGTGCCTCCCTCTGGACAGAGTCTATATGACAAATTAGAAAATCTGTTCTACATTGAACATGAGATAAATCATCTTTTTGAAATCCAGCCCAAATTCTACAGGTATACTGAAGCTGATGAGACACTAATAAAAATACAGAGACATCAGTTGCCAACAGACCAATGGTGGCCGGGAATGCTGGAGGTTTTACCGAGATAATTTTGGTTCTTTTTCCTTTTTGATCAGCTACATGTCAGCAAATTCAAAATGCACGGGCCACCTATCAAAGAATGAAAATAGCAGAAAGAGAAAATCAGGTTGGGACCGCAGCTCATTAAAGCAAGACCAAGCACCGATGACAAGGTCGGGACAGCAACACAGCAAGACAACAAATGCAGGAACGCAGAGTAAAGACGCAGCTACCAGCCGATTCACTCAGTCCAAAAAGTCAAATGTATCTGACGGACTAAACAGCTAGCACACTAACATTTACTACTGCATTCATTTCTCTCATTTACTTCTTCTGTAGAGTAGGTGAAGGAAGTTATTGCTTGATAGCTTATCTACACGATATTTTGTATCTCCTTTTTGTATAAATACCTCCCCATGAGATGTATTCAGGGTTGGTGATTTACTCTCTGGACTGCGCTGTAACTCTGAGACTTTTTAATACAAAGGCTATTGAAGTTCATTGCGACTGGACCGTCTGAATGTGGATTTGATGTTCTAGGATCTGCTACAGAATTCTTGTGTCTTTCTATGGATCAATAAGTTATTCTAAACCGCGTTTTGTGTCTTCTGTGTTTGCAAAATTCATATATGTTTCATAATCTTAGTAATAGAGAAAAAGAATAGCCCATAATTTGTTTAAATACACTTTGTGTTCAATCTCTATTGTTAATTGTGTTTTCTTCAGGGTTAGCATAAACGGGAATTCTTAGCTGCTCCTGTTTCCATTGATTCTTTCACTTTGAATATTGCCTAGGAATTCTTTACTACTCCTTGATAATATTCATGCACCTTCCCTCTGCCAGCATGATGAAGGATTCTTAACTTCCCTTCATCCACTGGCTCACATTCTACCAATTTCTAGATTTCAAAATTGTTCCAAGATCGATTATCTTGCTCTGTAGTATTGCCCTTTACCAAAGAAAACACTCTCAGCAGTTCATCTTCATTGACCCCATTTTCCCAATGGTATAAACTGTTTTAGACTCACATCCCAACTCTGTTTAAGATCACCATCCAACAAACTTAAAACCAAACTCTGTGCATCATAACTAGCCTAAAATACTTCAAAAAACAAAGCTAAATTACAAAGAGAGAGCCCTCTCTGGTTGCAGATTGGCTAGAATCTGCAGCTAAAATATTGGTTAGTGGTCACCTCGGCTGTATTCCCCCCTTAGAGCTTTCCTGGGGAACAACCTGAGTGATAACATCATTGGCGACTCCACTGGGGACCTGAATGACTGTTTGTTACTGCCATCTATTTTCTAAAAGCTACAGATGGAGCCTGAAGTTAGCCAAGTAGCCTTTGAAACTGTTTTTTCTGTGCATTTACAGGAGTATATAAACGCTGATTTAGTCAATTTCCAGTCTAGTTTTAGGCTTTAAACATCTGTCCCAAAGATTTGATCAGTTTCCTTGTTTTAACATATTTAAAGGAAAGCCCAAAGTTTCCTATATTTCAAAAGAGCTTCCTTCAGAATATTGTCAAAAACTGTGATCTTCAAACATTTCCAGAAAATACCAAAAACACATTTAGAAGCTGGCTCCAAAGAAGAAAACTCGTTACACCAGGTCAAATCCTAACCCAAATCCTCCAGCTATTTTTGAAAATCCTAACTTGATCTCTAAGAGCCTTAGAAGACAAGAAAATCTAGAAAATTCTACTGATTTAAACCTTGATATACTTCAGCGAAACCTTAAAACATCTGAGCTTACTCCTGGGAGAACAACAGTCCTTTCTATCAATACTACAGCTTCTCCAAGTTCTTCATCCACACTTCAAAGCGTTCTCTCCACTCCCCCATCCGCTGCACATATTTCCACCACTGTCCCTGCTGTTCCAGCTGGCTTATTTCTTCATGCTGTCCCATTTATCCCTGTAAATATGGCAAACTGTTATGCTCCTCTGCAGTTACCTGCAAATCCAGGGGCTATGCCTCAAGATTATCAGAGCAAAATTACATATTTTGATGGTACTGGCTCCTATACAACCCAACAACACACTAAGAAAATGATGGACTATTTCGAGAATTATGAAATCAATGACAACGATGTCAGAATGAAAATTTTTGTTCAAAGCTTAACCGGTGAAGTAAGGACCTGGTTTAGGGCACTTGGTGCAAACACAATTGCTGATCCAGATGCCCTATACCAAACCTTTTTGAACATATGGGAAAAGAAGAAGGATCCATTGCATATCCTATCAGAGTATGACAGTATAAAAAGAGGCCCACAAGAAACTGTCCAAGATTATTGTGCTAGATTCAACAATGTGTACAATGCTATCCCTCAAAACCTTAGACCTCCACCTGATTTAGCCTTAATCAAATTCCCTGATGGGTTTGACTCTGACATGGCATATCAGCTAAGAGAAAGAGCTCCTCCTAGCCTAGAAGACATGCAAAGCATAGCGGTTAGTGTAGAGGCCAAATTGATATCTAAGAGAAATCGGGCTAGAAATGAAAGGAGAACAACTTTCAAAGAAGAGCCTTCTGCGTTTGAGCAAAAACTAGATGCAATCATCAAAGGTATGGACAGATTGGGTGATAGAGTGGAAACCATTGAAAGGAAATCTTCTTGGGATGGTCAACCAAGTAACACCACTAGAAATCCAAACTTTAGAAAAAATCAAAATCCTAACACCGGGAAAGTTGGCCCTGATCAAAATATTAGACCTCCATTTCAAGAGAACTATGCCGAAGCCTCAACCTCTAGTGAGCCAACAGAGGATACTCAAATCAGCCTAATGGGTTTGAATAGTGAACAACAAATCTTTCTAACCCAAGATGACCAAGAAGCACATGACTTCAACCAATTTCAAACCAAATCCGGAGAGTCATTTGATTTCAGAGAAGGGTATGATGCAACGGTCTATGAGGTTCATAAACAATACAAATTAAGAAGCAGAACTATAGATGTGCCTGAACCTGCCAAGCTGAAAGATACCAAGCAGCCAAAGAAAACAAAGGATAAAGCTGTCCTGATAGAACCCCCTACTAAAATAGACCTCGACCCAAAGGAAGCCACTGTGGAAGACATATCAGACTTATAGCCCTCAAAAAATCAGTCATCTACATCCCTTCCCTCAAAAGAAAATCTAAACTGCCCTCCTGAAAATAATTTCAAAATAGATTTACCTCAAAACAGCACTCATGATGAAGAGAAGGTCACTGAAAATACAACAAAAAAGGAAAACCTTGCTGCTTGCAATATAAGAATTCAAGTGGAAAAACCTTTTAACCTAGAAACATAAATAGGAAAACTGAAAATAGCTATTCCACTGTCTGAATTGGCCAAACATGAAGTTTATAGGGAACAAATCAATAGGTCACTTCAAATATCAGAGAATAGAGATGCAGTCAATGTTTTAGATGACCAACCATAACTGATTTTTGGTCCTAAAGTCAATGGTAAAACAGTAGATGGAGGGGTTCCTCCATTCTATGTAAGCCTAAAGATTCATGACAAAGTGCTGCATAATGCAATGTTTGATTCGGGAGCTTCCCATAACCTAATGCCTAAGTCTGTGATGGAAAGACTGGACCTAGATATCACAAGGCCATACAAAGACTTATTCTCATTTGATTCTAGCCAGGTGAGGTGTCTAGGCCTAATCAAAGATTTGTGTGTATCTCTAGTACAATACCCCGCCAAGACAATCTTGATGGATGTGGTGGTAGATGATATCCCACCAAAGTATGGCATGCTTTATCCAGATCTTGGGGTGCAAAACTCCAAGGATCTTTGCAACTAGACATGTCCTATGCCACCATTTCAGTCTTTGGATAGCCAAAGAGATTGTACCAGGAAATATTGATGAAATATGTGGTTAGTAGTCAAGAGAAACCCCAAAACTTCCCCATCTATTCTATGCATTCCGATATGGATTCATTCATCTTATACAATGCTGAGATGTGTCCCAAAACTGATGTCAAACTCCTGGAAACAGCACAAACAAAAAGCATAAATGAACAATCTAGTGCCCAAGATCAAAAAATTGTTGTTGTGATTGATGCAACAAATGAACATGACATACCATATGAGTTACAAAATCCAAATTTGCCCACTGAGCAAGTTTCCAAAACTCCTAAGGCTAGTCACAATCAAGAAATCTTATGGTACTTAGAATTTGATGGGTCAGTGAACAAATTAGGAGCAGGGGCAGGGGTTTGGATACACAACATGCAAAATGACCATGCTCAAGGTCATATATATAGGCTAAATTTCAGATGTACAATCAACATGGCTGAATATGAGGCCCTTTTACTGGGTCTCAAACTGATTAAAAGTCTTGGGGCAGCTAGGATTTCAATTCTAGGGGACTCAGATTTAATTATACAACAGATGAAGGGAAATTTTGTTACAAATGATCTTAGGCTAAGAGCTTACAGAGGGGCAGCCATTGAAATACTTAACACCTTCTCAGAATCTCAGCTCACCAAAATTCCAAGAAAGCACAATTTACATGCACATAGTTTGGAAACTTTTGCCAGCACTTGCAAGCTACCATTTGAGCCCAACCACCACTTCACTGCTGAAATCAAACACATACCTGCTGCCCCAGATAATGTCAAAAATTGGCAGGTGTTTGAAAATGATACACAAATAAATAATTTCCTGACTTTGAAAGAGGAATTCTCAAATACAAACATTGATACAAGCACCATTGATGATCAACAGCAAATAGACAAAAGTGAGCAAAGTATATCAGCTGAAACAACAAATTTGATTTTGCATCCAACAACTGTTGATAACAAAAATTTACAAGAGTTGAAGCAAGTGGACTTTGATGAAATGGCTGAGGGAGAATCTGAAGTAATTGAACTAAAGGATAATTTTCTGCCCACAGGCCTAACTCCTTTGGAGGATATATTTGATTCAAATGATATTCCAAGAAAGCCAAAAATGCAACCACTAAATGCAGAAATTGAGGACTGCAATATTGGAACCACAGAAAATCCCAAAATGATAAAACTGTCCAAAACATTGCCTCCTAACCAAAAGCTGAAATACATTGAGTTGTTTAAAGAATTCCAAGATGTCTTTGCTTGGAGCTATGAGGACCTCAAGTCCTATGATACTTCGGTCATCCAACATACAATACCTTTGAAAGAAAATCAAAAACCTTTTAAACAAAAGCTTAGAAGGGTGAATCCTGTCCTCCTTCCCCTGATTGAAAAGGAAGTCAAACGAATGTATGAAGCTGGAATAATTGCACCTATCAGGTTCTCAGAGTGGATTTCAAATCTAGTGCCTACTAGGAAGAAAACGGGAGAGATAAGACTGTGTGTTGACTTAAGAAATTTGAATAAAGTCTCTCTCAAGGACCACTACCCCTTACCCAAGATGGATCACATTTTACAAAGGGTAGTGGGAGCCTCTAGGATCTCATTGTTAGATGGATTCTCAGGATTCAATCAGATCTTAGTTCACCCGGATGATCAAGATAAAACTTCCTTTACAACACCTTGGGGAACCTTCAAATATGTCAAAATTCCTTTTGGACTCAAAAATGCAGGGGCCACATTTCAACGAGCAATGGACATAGCCTTTGCAAAAGAGATCCATGATTTCTTAGTCATATATCTCGATGATCTCACTGCTTTTTCAAAATCAGACCAAGAACATTTAGAACATTTGAGACAAGTGTTCCTAATTTGTAGAAAATATGGCATATCATTGAACCCAAAGAAATCACTGTTTGTCCTAGAAGAAGGCAAACTCCTAGGTCACATAATTTCAAAAGATGGCATTAGAATTGACCCGGACAGAATACAAGCTATTCTCCAAGTGCCTCACCCAAGAAACATCAAAGAACTGCAAGCTTTTTTAGGAAAGATCAATTTCCTAAGGAGGTTCATTCCCAATTTGGCTGAACTGATAAGACTGTTGAATAATATGCTGAAGAAAGATTCTAAAGTCAAATGGACAATGGAAGCGAAACAAGCCTTTGAGGAAATCAAAATAGCTTTGACTAAAACACCTGTCCTCACAAGTCCCAAGTTTGATAGAGATTTCATAATCTTTTCCTTTGCATCTGAGCATACTGTTGTTGCTGTCCTATTGCAAAAAGATGATCAAGGATGTGAGAAACCCATTGCTTGTTTCAGCAAAGCACTCAGAGATGCACCTTTAAAATATCAGATCATGGAAAAACAAGCTTATGCCCTTGTAAAAGCCATCAAGGATTTCAGAGTTTATATCTTGTATTCTCATGTGATAGCTTATGTTCCAAATGCCGTGGTCAAAGACATTCTAACTCAAGAAGGAATTGAAGGTAAAAGGGGAAAATGGATAGCTAACATTTTAGAATATGACATTGAAATTAAGCCAACAAAGCTGATAAAAGGATAGGGATTAGCCAAGCTGATGACTGAAACCAATTTTCAAGCCCTTGACATCAATGAACTGGATAACGAACAGGAGATGGTGACTCCACAGATCAATCAAGCCTTTTTACAATCACCTTGGTATGCTGACATATGTTATATATTGTTAAACCTGCAAGCTCCTCCAGGGTTATCCAGGACTAAAAAGAGATTCTTGAAAATGAAAGCTTCAAAGTTTTGTATCATAGATAATGTGTTGTTTTGGAAAAACCATGAAGGTATTTTGCTTAATTGCCTAACACTGGATGAAACTGACAAAGTACTTAAGGAATTTCATGCAGGAGACTGTGGGGGACACTTGTATTGGAAATCAATAGCTGATAAAATCCTAAGGGCTGGATTTTATTGGCCCACACTCTTTTCTGATGCAAAGAAATATGTAACTTCTTGCCACAAATGCCAAATTTTTGAAGGCAAGAAAAAGCTGTTGCCTTTGCCCCTCAAACCCATTTCAACTGAAAGGCCATTTCAACAATGGGGTTTAGACTTCATTGGGGAAATCCACCCTTCATCCTCTGGTCAACATAGGTGGATTTTGACAACCACAGACTATTTCACCAAGTGGATAGAAGTTATCCCTTGTAGGCAAGCCAATGACTCAATCATCATGCAATTCTTAGAAACCAATATTCTGTCTAGATTTGGCTGTCCGGAGAAGATTATTACAGACAATGTTGCTGCCTTTAAATCCAAAAGAATGATCAATTTTTGTCATAAATACCACATTACCTTGGGCCACTCCACAGCCTATTACCCTCAAGGTAATGGTCTAGCTGAGTCATCCAATAAGAGCTTGATCAATATCATAAAGAAAGTATTGGAGGAAAACAAGAAAAATTGGCATAAAAAACTGGTAAATGCACTATGGGCAGACAGATTGACCACCAAAAGATCTATTGGAACAAGCCCATATGAATTGGTTTATGGCATGGAGGCAAGATTCCCTTCATCTTTGGGAATCCCAGTGATAAATTTGCTGCAAGAAATACAAGCAGAACCTAATGACATTCAGAGAAGGATCAATCAAACTATTCACTTGCAGCAGACTAGGGAGGAAGTGTATCAGAGAAGTCAGGTTCTACAAGAAAAACTGAAAAATATGTTTGATAAAAGAACCAAAGTAGAGAATTTCTTCATTGGAGATAAAGTTTTAAAGTGGGATTCCAGAAGAGAAGATAAAGGAAAACATTGAAAATTTGATTTTCTATGGAAAGGACCTTTTGTTATTCAGACTGAACAAGGAAACAACACCTATTTTCTGAAAAGCTTGGATGGCACAGAGGCAGATGATGGGCCAATAAATGGCTGAATGTTGAAGCATTATTTTGATCAGGCTTTTTGAAGAAATCAGCACTTTAGTTTATACATAATAGTGTTTACTTTCTGCAATTTATTACAGCAATATGATAGGGAATGAGATGCAACAAATTTTGAGGGAAAGACAAGGAATTGTGCCACCTAGTGATATTGCACTTGAAGTTTATCAGAAGAAGTTGAAAGAGAGACTTGGGAGCTATGAAAATGATGACAAATATTCAGATAGAGTAATCTAAATAGAGTTGCAACTAAGTGAATGAATTCATTAGAATCACTCAAATCTTGCAGAGGCACCATTATGTGTACAGCAAAGGAGAAGTGTCAGAATACATCAAGAATTGAACATAAGGCCCTCTGACCTGCTGTTCTTGACTTTTCACCAAGAAAAGCCATCCCCAAGTGGAGCCACTGTTAGGTTCCTATACCAATAGGTTTCATTTTTCATGATTGACTGTAGAAGAGCCAAATATGTTCATCCTTTCATGCTGCAAAGGTTCCATATTTTGTAAACAAATGAAGAAAATTAAAAAAATGAAAAGAGGCTATGCCCTAAAAGAAAAATCAAAGGGAAAAAAGAATGAATTGGTCAGAAAAAAAGATAAAAATGAACCCCAAACCAAAAGACCAGGAAAGTGTGCTAGTTTAAATGCCACTACTGTTCCATTTTTGAAGAATTTCATTGTGTACAGGTGGTTGATTCTTGACACAGTTGATGAATAGCCAGACAGTTCAATCCTGGTTAGATCATGTTTGAATTTACTTGTCTTTAGAATAGAGAATAAAGATCTGTCCAAACAGCTCAAGCTTGGCAGATGAGTAGGTAGGTAGAGAAACAAAGGAGCCCAACTGCTTAATCTGGGCCCTTGGAAGAGATAAGGGTAGACTTAGATAGGAGGGCATTCAAAAGAAAAAGAGGAAAATCAGGGTTTGCTAGTCCAAATGCACCCAATCAAAAGGAAGAAAAAATGCTAGGTGTATTAGGCTGGGTAGATAGTTTGAGGTTGCAGAAGCAAGTTTGTGATCATTGTTTGTCTTGTCAAGAAAGACTTATCTCATGGAGGTCACAAGTACCATGGCAGTTGTTTGGTTGTAAAACAGTGGAGCATGACTAATTTCCCCCCTCATTCCCCCAAGTACCCTTATTGACATTCCCTCAAGGACATTGGGATCTGCCCAGTAGTCCTAGTTCACTTCATTTTATGATAAATACTAAGTGGAACTTTGTGTTTACTTAGTCGAAACAGGCCACATTTCTTCTGTAAAAGATCTTACCATTTTACTTCATTTCCCCAAAAAACCTAAGTTTTTACCTTATAAAATTAGCGTTATCTTTCCATAAAATCATATTAACATTGACTCTATTGTATAGCTCCTTTATCATTCTCCCACCCCTATTCTATAAAAACTATTAAAAAAAAACCCAAAAAATACACAATATTCCCACCCCTGGCGATTATAGCCATATAACACAGTTTCAGGAATTATTAGTCCATTTGGGACCTTAATAATAACCCTTCCGCATTCATAAACCATCGGGGTTTATTTGACATCCGGTTAAATAAACAACCGCACTGAAACCCCCCACAGAAACCATTTATTAACTCCTAGCACGCATATATATAATGGGATTCATTTGACATTTGGTTAAATGAATAACCATAGCCGCCTGCGTAAACCACATAAAACCCATAATCAAAGGTTTTAAACCCCCGCAAACATTATTTAATGCCGAAATATTAACGCGGGTCCTGTATCATAAACCTCTGCCACTTACCTCACCCGTCGACCGTCCGATCCCGCGCCATAGATCCAACGGCTGGCGGCGATATCGGAAGCCCTTATCTGCCGAACATTAGCGTCCGGGGGATTAGCGGTATTGCTGCTGTACCCTTGCCACGCGTCGGCTTCCCGGCGTGATCGGAGCTCCCTCTTCCAAAACCACCATGGCCCTAAGGCGGTGTGGGGAATACTGCTTACCGCCCCGCCGCCTACCCCTTGACGTCATACCCACGTCACCTGATGACGTCGCCATCCACGTCACCCGCCACTGCTCCGTATCAGAGCCATGTCATCTGCTGACCTCACCACCTCACCTTTGTGTCATCCGCCACGTCATCCAACACCTCATCTGACATGTCATCCTCCGTACCCGCTACACGACAAAATTTCGTCATGATGACATCATCATAAAAAAG
Source organism: Pinus tabuliformis (assembly GCA_031772625.1). Taxonomy (NCBI): domain Eukaryota; kingdom Viridiplantae; phylum Streptophyta; class Pinopsida; order Pinales; family Pinaceae; genus Pinus; species Pinus tabuliformis. The sequence continues at coordinate 1,068,944,241 of CM062804.1, read as the reverse complement.
CGCCAAAAGCCCGAAAAAGCCCAAATTGTGTTAAAAGTCGCGAAAGTGATTTTTTTTTGTTTATTTCTATTTGTTCGTTCGTGGAAACCTCTGCATGCGATTTACGACCTATTCGCCACCAAAGCTGCACAGTCCGTCACCCACTGAAAGCAACTTGACAACACGTTCCTCAGCTCGGCCTGCAGTCCATGTTGTGCACCTAGCGCCCATTTGAAGCAGGTATTTACCCAATTGACCCCGAACCCTCTGCATTTCCAGTTTTTCTCTGTGTCTGAACCTGTAGAATCAATAAATTGCACAAATCTAGTCGCCAGCTCTTGACAGATATAATGCCACCATCCCTGTTTTTAACACCCTTTCCACAAAGCGGCCAGTTCTACACATTTTCATGGTAAACCACACTTTTTAAACAAAAATGTAGTGCCGTACTCAAACCTGCGCACTATAGCCTTTGTTTTTGTCCTATTTATCAAAGGAATTCCTCAAAATCCATTTCCCTCTGCAAGTTTCGCTCATTTAGCTAAAATTCAAGCTCATTTTCTCTGCATTCCGCTCAAAGAGACAGCAAATCCAGCAAATTCAGTCAAAAAACCCTGACTAAACTCTGCAAAATTTGTTTTTAACCATAAATTTTACACAGTAAGGCCATTTCTGTGTAAGGCTCAGTCTGCAATTCCCTGGGAAAACCTTAGAGCTAGTACTCAGTGTTCTGTTGCTGCTTAGACCCACATTCAAATTAAAAACACAGAGAGTTTAAAGATGGAGACTCCAGTAGCCTTGAATGTCACTCCTCTCAATGCACCCCACAAGGAACTGGAATCATTACCTTTGGCTGATAGGGATTATCTAATCCAAGACTTGGTTGGTGACAGAAACCACCTGCAGACATTCTGTGAGCTGAGGAACAGTTATCTGAATAACAATGATTTTTATGGGATATGGGAATCAAATTTGCCCATATACTTCCTCCCCTCTGTCAATATCTTCCCTGAGATAATTCACCTCTGTTGTGAAAACTATGAACCAACTCAAAGGGTAGTCAAGTCTCCATCTGGGAGCATCCTCTTTCATATAACTCCTGACTCCATCAATAAAATGCTAAATTTCAAACCAACTCAGCTGCTATTCCCTCTTTCTATGAAATTCTTGCTTGATGAAGGTCCTAAACTCTCCAGCTCAGAGATAACTCGAATTTCCCAAATATTTATGAGAGCAGATCACTAGCCTACAGAGCCACCTCCTTTTCACTATGTATGGTTCAATGAAGTGGGTAAATTACTGGTTGATATGATATCCTATGTTCTGGGTTTCAAGACAAGTGAACATGTTGATGAAACTATATTGGTCTTACTATCTGCATTTACCCCAGGACAGCCCCCTGCTGTCAAATACAATTATGCCAAATTCATTGCCAGCAAGATACATGACCAACTATTGAAACTAAATAGGGAGGGAGTCTTCAAGTATTCATCCTACATCTATCATCTATTCCTGTAATATCAGCTAGACTGTTTCCAATTGTTGTGGGGAAAAATGCCTATTTAGGACGATCCTATCCACCTAAGGTGTGACAGCGCCTTAGCAACAAACGAATACAGCTACTATGATTTCTTCCTTTATGAAATGTGAAAGAGGGGAGATTGGTAGACTTACCGTTGTCTTCCGGTTGTCCCTCGATCTAGATCCTCTTCTCTTTGTGTGTCCACAGCTACTTGCCTCCTCGCTTGATCAAGAGAACAACTACTTGAATCCCGCGAGATCACAAGAGAACAGCTACCTGTGACAAGAGAACAGCTACTTGCGACAAGAGAAGAACACAATACAAAGGCAAATATACATATTCATAAATGATTCAGGATTAGAAGTAAATCAAATATACTAATGCAATCATACAAAATACACCAGCATATAGGAAAGAATCAAGATAGCTTTATTGAAAGTAACAAGATTCAGGAAGAGATACAACCCATAGGGCTCCAACCCAGCATCTCCTTCCCAGCAGAATGGAATTCCTTATTCAGCTCCTTTCAAAGCATAACACACCCAATGTCTCTAGCCACAAACCAACATCAATTCTTTGCAAATACCAAATTCCAGACTCCCTTGACCTCATGGAGAGAGATATATATATAGGAGTTTTGGAGAGAGGATGAGTCAGCTTTAGGCTGATATAAAACTGACTAGTGTCCTCTCCCACTTCAGTTCTTGAGTCCACTTGGAGGTTCCTGCTTCCACTTGGAGATTTGGAACCTCTTACTCATCACCAGTCGAATTCCCTGATCCAAGTGTCATTTTGGAAGCTTCCTGGGCATTGACACCTTGAGAAATGACTCTGCCACTTGTCCAAACTCACTCAGCGCAGGTAGCCTTCTTTGCAGTTGATGTTCAACGCAGGTAGACAGTGGAGCAGTTGACATTCAGCGCAGATGCTCAGTGGAGCAGTTGAAATGATCCAGAATTGCCTTGTTTTTGAGTGTTTTCAGGTGGAGAACTTTTGTGAAGTGCTGTGGTTTGCTGGCCTTGTTCCTCTAGGGGTAGGAACAACATGTTTAGGGACTTTGGATCCCTTGATTATTGACATTTCATGCTCAGTGATGCAAGGCACAAAAATGTCTATAACAGTTGCCCCCTAAAGTATGAGGCCGTTTATCGGGTGAAATGCTTTATCCAGGAGGGTCCGAAGTTCATCCATTTGCCGGGAGGAGACCTGTAATAAAATACAATACAATACATTATGATTCATATTGCTTTCATGATCTGGCTGAGGCAGGCATTCCCATGCTCAGCTTTATAAATTCATTTTTGTACATAGAACAGACGATCGTCTGATGGTAGACTGATAATTTTGGTGAAAATTATCATCCTTTGAGTAGGATGATCATCTGCTGCAATGATGTACATGTCAAATGTCTTTATTTTTCCTGAATATATATCGCAGCCCGGATGGATGAAACTAGATCCGGGGTCTTCAAACTCGTTCGATCTTCACTCTAAGTACAAGTCGATCCATGTGAGAATTGCGTTGAAGTCGAACATGGAAAGACATCGCTTGATTACCGGTCAATGATGTAAACCGTTAACAAGCGCGAGAGGAATCACCGATAATGATAATGACCCTCAAGGTACTGCAGTACAATTCGCGTGGTGTGAATAAAGGACTTGGCGTCGAACACCACGCAAAATCTTCTGGTCGAAGGTCATTGATGTATACCTGTCGCCGGAAGTGAGAAACTTGCCATTGAGGCATGCAAGCTTCAAAGTACTGAAGGGGGTGTTCCTAGATCAACTTCTTGGATAATGAGCTGATGTCGACAAGAAGTGATCCATCACAGGAGGGCCTTAATGAATCCCACATCAGTGACACAGAACAGAGCTAATGAATTTAATGGAGGTGAAAACGATCTGTGACATATGATTCAGGGTGGCGGTCATGAATGGATGAAGGATAATGTATGGTAGTGGATGGGACCCGGTTGACTCTTTCTGAACGACTTCTCTTGAACATATGGCGACATTGATGCGATGGATCGGTAGCATTACCCCAAATATGGATGGCATGGCGAGACCATGGTGATGTGACCGGTGAATGAGACAACCCAACCCGATTGTAGTACGGAGGAAAAGTGTCATGTTCAAGAGCGACCTGCTACCATCAAAGTTTTCTTGATTTTTCCCAATTTTTCCCCAGTCATTTCTGACCAGTACCTCTTTATTTTTGTCAAGCTTGAGGAGGATAACATATGCTTGTTCTATAACCTACCCTTCGGGCAAGCCCATCGCTATGTCTTAACGAGCCTAGCGATAGGGAAACTCGTTCTCGTCTAAAGACAAGTTTGTCGCTATTTAATAATTTTAACGAGTCTAACAACAAGGATACCTCGGTCCTTTTCATTTTTAGAGAGTCTGAAAAGGTACATAAAGTTAACTCCAAAATTCCTTTTTCTTCATCTAATCCCTTAAGTCCGAAAAAGTATAAAACAATACAAAAGAGATGAGTTTTCGATAACTTTAACGAGCCGAACAAAACAAGCGCTCGATCTTTTTGTGCAATAATCCCTCAGGTCCAAAAAGATTAAAATCTAGAGGAGGGATAGCTCTTCCTGTCCTTTTAACGAGCTGGAAGGCCAAAACTCGGCAATCTTTTCATATTTTACGAGTCAGTTGAAAAGAGCTTAAAGAAGACTCGTCTTTTGAGGAACGAGTGATAAACAGGGATAGCAACTGATTCCAGGTACAGGTTGGAATTTTCCAATCACGGCAGTGTCACAAGGATGGCTAGGTGAAATCACTCTTCGCAGCTGTTCCTCAAAATGGGTAAACAATCATATGGAGGTGAACGATCGACCAAATGAAAGATGGAGGTGGCAGGTGCAAACACGACCAAGGTTTTTATGGCTGATAAATTTACGATCACAGTGGTTATTTACCGGGATAGGTTCATTTTTTAGATAAAAATGAGCTTAAACTCTGGAGGAAACATTGCTCACTGCTTATATTTATTTTTTAACGAGCATGAAGACCGCGTTAAAACTGCTCGGATCTTGCGTTTATTTTTTAACGAGCATGAACTTTATGCTAAAACTGCTTGAAGATCAGTTTGCCTGCCCCCAGCATAATAACGCAAATTGAGGTGCATGCCCCCCAAGCTTCATTGCATTCAACTCGGTGGTTGGAATGAAGGTTTACCTTTGAGAAAGGGGATTTGTTTCATTTTTTAATGAGGTTGACACAAGATAAGAACCGTCCTCAGAGTCCAAATCCATTAGATGTAGAAGTTTTCATATTCCACTGTGGCCACTTCCGCCAGATTACTCGGAGGCGGTAGGGCAAAAGTACCCATTAAGGCAGGGTCTTTTAGGAGACCTACTCCGATATTTTGGAGCGAATGATTCCTTCCATGGATCATTGGAATGCTTCCTGTAATTTGCGAACTGTTGGAGAGAAAAGTTTGTTGATCAACGATTGTAATTCCTCCTTGGAAGGGAAATGCAATCTTCCTAAAATAGGTCGACACAACAGCTGCCATGGCATATATCCATGGTCTTCCTAGTAGGATGTTGTAATCAAGATTCCCTTCGATGACTTCAACATCTATTTCTACCATTTTTCCCTCTAGTTCAACTTTCAAGTTATTTAGGATACCGTACGGGGTATATGTCCTTCCGTCGAATGCTTTTAATGTTGTCGCAGATCGCGACAAGGTTGGAGATCCTAAAGTTTTCCAGCAACTCATCGACATAATACATGTAGATGCCCCCTCATCAATAATCGTTCGGTGAACAGTTTTGTTGAGTGCTTTCACTTGAACAAGGAAAGCTAATTGAGCTAGTAACTGAGGATCGTACCCTTTATGATCAAAGGCCACAAGATTGGAATCCATTGGGTCGATTCCACCTATTGCTGATAATAAAGCTTGCTCTTGGGAGAAGCAATTTTGCGGTACCTCAAGTGTCGACATAACGGACGGCGATTGGGCCAGGTCCTCTATCTGTGCTATTTTCGCACAAGGATTAAATGTCGATTTGTGTACTTCTCCCTTTTGCAACTTTATCATTGGCTCAGGGACGATGGGTGGCACAACTTCGGACAAAGTTGTTGTCGAACTACTAGGTTGTTCATTAGCCTTGTTGTTCGACAGCTTTGGATTCCTGTAATCCTTATTCCTCGTCAAAGCATCATTTTGCTGCTTTGATACAGACAACATAAGCACTTGGGATCGGGAAGCATTTTGATTAGCAACCAGTTCGGTTCTCGGGCTTGGAAACGGATCAGTCAACACAGCTGAGGTTTTCGAACTCTTAAAGAATCTTTTAAGCTCAGCTTTGTATGGACAATCTGCTGTCCAATGATCCTCATCGCATATATGACACCCCGTAGGGGGTTTCCTTTTTCTCCCTTTCTTTTTCTTCTTGCCCCCTGGTTGCTTCAGTCGTTTTCCCTTGTCGTCCGACACGGCACTTACTTCCGAGGCAAGAAGTTCCTCATTTGCATTTTGACCGGAAATCATACGGGCCTTTTTAGATATAGCCTTTGTCGATTTCATGTCTGTTGCGCCAATCACGCCATCGCCGGCATGAGAGTCACTATTTGATTTAGGAGGAGGAGGAATTGAAAATTCCGGTCTAGGGGCGTCAGGTATTTTATCATAGAGCGTGCCGGACTGAGTATATACTAAGTCTAGATATTGTGCACGAGCAATAACTTGCTCCTCCGTTACAACTCCTCCCTTGGCCACATCTTCCATTATGGCAGGAAGTAACGACTTTATAAACCATTCAGCTAACAGCTGATCTGGAACGTAAGTCTTTACCATCCTGCGACGACGACGCCACTCATGTATATGATCGGATATATGTGTGGCCGTCGTCTGCTTGAAGTTGGTTAAGATTTCCGTTCCAGTTTCATACCTTATCGGTAATTGAAAATGGGTTAAGAAAGTCGTGGCTAGGGAACTGAAATTGTCGAAAGAGGCTCTAGGTAATTCAATATACCATTTAGCCGCTGGACCCGTCAAAGTCCTCTGAAAAAGGCGAAGCCTTATCGAATCATCGTTCAGGGTGTTCGATGAACACCACAGATGAAAAGTCATGACGTGATTCGATGGGTCTTCACCTGGATTTCCATTGAATTTAGGAATGTCCGATGGAAGTTTATGCGGAATCGCTGGCCACCAAGGGGCATAAGCAATTGGATCATTCGTCAGCCGGTTTAGATCTGGTAATTCTAGAGTTGCTACAAAGGGCAACTGTTGATTCATGTTAGGCGGAGCATACCCAGGATAAGATGGAATCACCTGAGCAGTGGGTCTTTGCATACCAGCATAATGTATTTGATGCTGGCAACTTTGACAAGTTTGATGGGCATAACCGTTATTATATGGTTGCCCATTACTTGCAAAGACTTGTTGCTCGGGTCCTTGATATGATTGCTGGAATTGCGGTTGTTGAGTTTGAACCAGCTCTGGTTGTTGGACCATTTGCTGTTGTCCAATACTGGATGATTGACCAAGATGAGGAGTCATAGTACTTGTTTGAGCCTGAGTCGCTCCAGATAAGGAGGCACTAATCGGAGGTTGTGATTGATTTGTCGAGACAAGAGGCTATTGTATGGCAACCTGAGAAACTTGGGGTTGACATACAACAGGTAGCGCTTGTACTTGCGACGCAATCAACATACCAGGTATAGTGGCAACATTCGACACAGGGTGGACTGGTTGCATTGAATATGCAACCCTTGGTTGCTGAGGCAGTATTGGTACCCATCCGTTGGATGTAATTCCAGTTTGACCTGAACTTTGTTGTAAACTCCCATATGGTTGTTCTCCGGGGGGGAACAATGAAAAGGCATACTGCCCTCCATATGGTGGCAATCCAATGCTTAAAGGGTAGATGGGCCTTTGAAGACACATTGGATCAAGTTGTTGAGTTTCAACATAAGAAATACCAGATGATAATCCGGATGAAGAAATAGGAACTAACCATGTCGTCGAAACAATCTCTGATTGGACTCCAGCTTGTTGTTGACAATTTGCCGGGACAGATGGTACACCAGCGAACATCGTTGGAGTAGCAATAGGAGGCTCTGCCGCTGCTGTGTCGGATGACATAGTCCTGAATATCGATGGTTGTTCAGACATATTTAGTCTATCCAAAAGATTTCCTAGCGATTCTACAAGAACTTTGTGATGAAGGTAGACTAACTTCGAAGATCAACGCAGGAATAAAGGGTGATTGTTCCGTTTAAAATAAATTGTTAACGACGCTTTTTAGACACAACTTGCTTTTTCAGTTTTAAAGAGTCGAGAAAAAGCTAAAGATGACTCTAGTCTCCTTCGATGTTTTAACGAGCCCGAAGTGACAAATGCTCGGATGGAATTTTTCTGTTATAGAGTCTGAAAAAGGCCAAAAGAAACTGCTCTGGAGATCTAGGCAGAGGGTGTGCCAAACGTTTTGCAAAACCACAGAATACGTTTTACGGTACGGGTGGTCGATCTTCGTGAATGCTGTGTTCACTGCATTGCGATCAGTAGGGCGGCCGACACGGTTTCCTAAGGATAAAAGATATATGCCTATAGGGGTCTCCCAATATATACGCGACGGTACGTGGAAGCACAAATCCGTACTAGCGCTACCGTCTCTCAGGAGGAATCACCCACCTTCTTAGAGATCGACAGTCACTAGGCTTAACGACGCCGGAACACGTCTCTAGCCTAGACCTCTATGTTGTGCGTTATGTTACAAAGCGTTGTTAGGTTCATTCAGTTTATTTTAGGTTGATCTTTTTAAAGTTTTCCTTTCAAGGTTCACCACGAGATGTATGATACAAATTCCTGAATGCAGTCTAAGATGATAAGCAAGCTTTACAATCTTTCAACTTTGAAAATCCTAGCTACTAAGGGAAAAGAGAGCGACTATCTTTTCTCAAAGAGCAATCAGCACACTCTAATGCACTTTCCCTAAATCCAACACGCAAACTATCAAATGCACAATGCAGGTGTTTGTTTTCACTTTCTTAGTATAAATGCCTACAAAGAAAGCTTTTTGCACAACTTTGAATTTGCTTTTACAATGATCAAAATAAACAAGTTCACTTTCTTTGAAATCAACAAGGGTAGAAGAGATTACAATCACTTTGCGATTTTCGAAATAAAGACTTGTTTTGATACTTTGAAAGAGACAAATTCAAACCAATAAGCAAAAGTAAAACTATAATCAATCTGAACAAACAGCCAATGAACTCTCTTCTAAGATCACTCTCAATCAGATCTGAATCAAAGGCTACAGAAAGACTACTTTACTCATGCAAAGGAAGACTGTAAATGACGCCACAAACACATAAAAACATTCACAATCTTTTTGTACAAAAATGGGGCGGAATTCAGGCAAAGAAAAGGGTTATCAGGCTAGTACCTATGCTGGTTAAAGGCTGCAAAAAACAGAGATCAAAACAGGGCAACAAAGGACAAAGAACCCCAGCTGCTCAAGGCCACACTGGTTCAGCACAGGTCCAACACTATCAGTTTGACATTCAGCGCAGGTAGCCCCTTCGGGACCTGCGTTGAAATGCAGACTGCCTTCACAGTGCCTGCGCTGAAGAGAGAAACTCTCGTTTCTCTTGGTTTCTGGGTCACAAAATGCTCAAAAATCAACTGTTTCAGGCCAAATCAGAAACACAAGCAAGGTATAAACAGAGGGATGCTTTGATAGGGTACTAAAGACTATGACAAGGATCAATCAAATCATTTGTGGATCTAGTTTAGATCATAGACAAGTCCAACATACTGGATCAAAGTAGCAACTTTTACTTTGCATCCGGGAAAGATGCAGTTCAAGAATTGCTGTCAAGTCTATGAAATAAACAAATGACGGAAACACAAATGAAATGAATAAACAAGTTCTTCCCCAGCGGAGTTGCCAATTTGTTGTGGGGAAAAATGCCTATTTAGGACGATCCTATCCACCTAAGGTGTGACAGCGCCTTAGCAACAAACGAATACAGCTACTATGATTTCTTCCTTTATGAAATGTGAAAGAGGGGAGATTGGTAGACTTACCGTTGTCTTCCGGTTGTCCCTCGATCTAGATCCTCTTCTCTTTGTGTGTCCACAGCTACTTGCCTCCTTGCTTGATCAAGAGAACAGCTACTTGAATCCCGCGAGATCACAAGAGAACAGCTACCTGTGACAAGAGAACAACTACTTGCGACAAGAGAAGAACACAATACAAAGGCAAATATACATATTCATAAATGATTCAGGATTAGAAGTAAATCAAATATACTAATGCAATCATACAAAATACACCAGCATATAGGAAAGAATCAAGATAGCTTTATTGAAAGTAACAGGATTCAGGAAGAGATACAACCCATAGGGCTCCAACCCAGCATCTCCTTCCCAGCAGAATGGAATTCCTTCTTTAGCTCCTTTCAAAGCATAACACACCCAATGTCTCTAGCCACAAACCAACAACAATTCTTTGCAAATACCAAATTCCAGCCTCCCTTGACCTCATGGAGAGAGATCTATATATAGGAGTTTTGGAGAGAGGATGAGTCAGCTTTAGGCTGATATAAAACTGACTAGTGTCCTCTCCCACTTCAGTTCTTGAGTCCACTTGGAGGTTCTTGCTTCCACTTGGAGATTTGGAACCTCTTACTCATCACCAGTCGAATTCCCTGATCCAAGTGTCATTTTGGAAGCTTCCTGGGCATTGACACCTTGAGAAATGACTCTGCCACTTGTCCAAACTCGCTCAGCGCAGGTAGCCTTCTTTGCAGTTGACATTCAACGCAGGTAGACAGTGGAGCAATTGACATTCAGCGCAGATGCTCAGTGGAGCAGTTGACATGATCCGGAATTGCCTTGTTTTTGAGTGTTTTCAGGTGGAGAACTTTTGTGAGGTGCTGTGGTTTGCTGGCCTTGTTCCTCTAGGGGTAGGAACAACATGTTTAGGGACTTTGGATCCCTTGATTATTGACATTTCATGCTCAGTGATGCAAGGCACAAAAATGTCTATAACACCAATGCCCCATCAAAATATTGGACTCTAAAGGAGAAAAGAGGTCTGTGATTTTTTGGACCCCAGTCTTCCATGAAGTCCATAGCTCTCCCTACTCCTACCGTGAGTTCATTGACATGTTTGTCTATTCAGTCTCTTCTCTCCTAAAAATAACTCCTCCTCCTAGAATGTCTTATGATATGCAGAAAATATTGCAGCTCTCAAAAAACTAAAAAATAGGTGACTGGTACTTCTACCAGAATCACACTGTCATTAGGATATATGGCTGTGAGCTGCCCCTACAGGCTACCAAGATATGTGCCAATGAGACTGTTCACCTTGGAATATTACAGGCAATTTATCAATTCAGATTTGACTCATTTCCATAGCACCAAGAAAAAGGCTCAGTTGAAATTCAGAGACCAACTAGGCCCCTATGTCATGAACATAAAAGAAGGATGGAAAGATGCTGATCAGATATTGGGTGAAAAACTCAGATTAAAAAGGAGTTTTTGGTGGGTTCCCTATGACCCAAATGGCTTTATCAATGCAAGAAAAATAAAATATAGGCTGTCAGCTTATGAACATTGCAAGATCCCAGAGATAGAACAATTTTCCAACCAAGATGAGTGGGTAGAAGGCACACTAGTTGAACAGCTCACTGAGGAAGAGATAATGGAGAAAAATATGAAAGATTTGGAAAAGACTCTTGACTTGGATTCTTTTGGGCAGGTGTCTTTCAAACTGCCACAGCAAGTCGGAGAGGGCACATCAACTACTGCAGCTTCACAAGCTGCCCAAGAAAGGACTACACCAGCAACAGGTATAACAAAAGGTAAGGAGGTAGTAGATACAGAGCAAGAAACAATGACAGACTAGCCAACTACCTCAAAGGAACATAGTCAAGGGCAAGCCCCTCCACTGCAGACAGAGGCACCACAGATTCCAGCATTACAGACTCCTCTCAATGAGGAAAGAAGCAAGAAACGGGACATAGAAGTGACCACACCTGCAAGTGGGTCAACACAACAGCCAGAGGCCAAAAGGCAAAGAGTAGATCCTCTACCTGAAGAGGAAATTAGTGAAGAAATCACCGGCAGTCCAAGGAAGGAGAGGGAAACCAGCCAGCAAACATCCACCAGCTCTCACAGACAAGAAATAGAGAGGCAACATGGTATGGAGGTGTCCTCCTTAAAGCAACAAAGTAAGCAACCATCTGGTATTAAAGGAACATTCATGGAAATTAAAGCCCAAAATGAATTATTGAGAATACAACTTTATGATCAACTTCTCAAACCAACACCCTCCAAACAGCAAAGACTGATGGCAGCCTATGACATTAAGGAGGAAAAAATGATCTTAAGTCATTCAAGCCTAAGGTTCAGCAACCACAGATAGCTGCGGACTACATAAAAATAAGTCTAGAAGTCCTCGCCAAAGACATATACCCAATGGACCAAATTGAGCTACATAAGCAAAAAGGCGAAATGGTCTATGCTACATTGGCGGACAAGGCAATGCTGGCCCACCAACTGAAGGAGTCATTAAGCAATACATCTGCCCAATTGGATTTGGAAAGAATATCTTCCTTGGCTAAAGACAACAGAATAAAGACCCTGGAGGAAATTATTGCTGAGCTAGGGCATGACCCTAAGGATGCCAAGGGCATCAAAGCCCTCATAAGGAAAAAGGAAGAATATATTGCTGCACTTAGAAAGCAATTGAGGCTGCCTGCAGCCATGCACCCACAAACTACAGAACTTGCACAAGAAAAGGCAGAGGGAGATACTATGGATTTGCTGATGAGGATGAATCAAAGGATAATTCAAATGGAGCAAGAATTGGAGAAAGCATTGCAAGCCAAGCAGGGAGAATCGACCTCCCAGCCACCTGAAATAGCTCCAACAGTTGCCACGGTCCCTCCCACACTTGTAGCAGCAATCCCTCCTATCATCCCAGCATCAACAACAGGTACATCAACCACGGATGCTTCAGCAGCAGCAACAATAACAACACCAGAGTCAAGCATGAGTATGGAAGAAATGATGAGAGTAGTAAAAGATCTGGAAGTCCAAATGTCAGAGCTGAAAGACACCAAAGAAAAGTTGGCCAAGCTAGAAGTAAGCTATGACAAATCCAAGATAACAGTGGTTGAAAAAACAAGAGAAATAAAGGCCTTGGATAACAAAATAAAATCCTTAGAAAAAGAGCTTACTCTACATAAAAATCTGTCTGAAATCAAGTCAATTCTATGGACCAAAATTGGCCAGTCTGTCACTGACCAATGGCAATCAATTCAGACAATACATGAGCAAATAGAATTGATAGACATAGCCCGAGTAGAAATTTAGAGGGCCAGGGCATCGTTGGGAAATATGCCTGAACAGGCCAATAGAATGATTCAATTTTTGAATACTCATACCAAAGAACAACTAGCAGCTGTAGACATCAGGAACAGAACAGACACCATTTTGATAGTGAAAAAGGTGCTGACCCTGAGGAATTTTGTTCAAAATCTAGAAATAAAATGTCAGGAAATGCAGGCAGAAATAAATGCCTTTACAGAAAAGTTTGCAATGTTACAGAGCAAAGGGTTACCCAGCTTATTGACCAGAAATGGGATACTGTTAACACATGAACAATATGCTAACAGGGTAAATACCTATGTTTCTAATCAAATTACAGCATCATCCAGCATTTCAGAAGACACAGTGCCTCCCTTTGGACAGAGTCTATATGACAAATTAGAAAATCTGTTCTACATTGAACATGAGATAAATCATCTTTTTGAAATCCAGCCCAACTTCTACAGGTATACTGAAGCTGATGAGACACTAATAAAAATACAGAGACATCAGTTGCCAACAGACCAATGGTGGCAGGGAATGCTGGAGGTTTTACCGAGATAATTTTGGTTCTTTTTCTTTTTTGATCAGCTACATGTCAGCAAATTAAAAATGCATGGGCCACCTGTCAAAGAATGAAAACAGTAGAAAGAGAAAATCAGGTTGGGACCGCAGCTCATTAAAACAAGACCAAGCACCAATGACAAGGCCGGGACAGCAACACAGCAAGACAACAAATGCAGGAACGCAGAGTAAAGATGCAACTACCAGCCGACTCACTCAGTCCAAAAAGTCAAATGTATCTGACAGACTAAACAACCAACACACTAACATTTACTGCTGCATTCATTTCTCTAATTTACTTCTTCTGTAGAGTAGGTGAAGGAATTTATTGCTTGATAGCTTATCTACATGATATTTTGTATCTCCTTTTTGTATAAGTACCTCCCCATGAGATGTATTCAGGGTTGGTGATTTACTCTCTGGACTGCGCTGTAACTCTGAGACTTTTTAATACAAAGGCTATTGAAGTTCATTGCGGTTGGATCGTCTGAATGTGGATTTGATGTTCTTGGATCTGCTACAGAATTCCTGTGTCTTTCTATGGATCAATAAGTTATTCTAAACTACGTTTTGTGTCTTCTGTGTTTGCAAAATTCATATATGTTTCATAATCTTAGTAATAGAGAAAAAGAATAGCCCAGAATTTGTTTAAATACACTCTGTGTTCAATCTCTGTTGTTAATTGTGTTTTCTTCAGGGTAAGCATAAACAAGAATTCTTAGCTGCTCTTATTTCCACTGATTCTTTCACTTTGAATATTGCTTAGGAATTCTTTACTGCTCCTTGATAATATTCATGCACCTTCCCTCTGCCAGCATGATGAAGGATTCGTAACTGCCCTTCATCCACTGGCTCACATTCCACCAATTTCCAGATTTCAAAATTGTTCCAAGATCGATTATCTTGCTCTGTAGTATTGCCCTTTACCAAAGAAAACACTCTCACCAGTTCATCTTCATTGACCCCATTTGCCTAATGGTATAAACTGTTTTAGACTCACATGCCAGCTCTGTTTAAGATCACCATCCAACAAGCTTAAAACCAAACCCTGTGCATCATAACTAGCCTAAAATACTTCAAAAAACAAAGCTAAATTACAAAGAGAGAGCCCTCTCTGGTTGGAGATTGGCTAGAATCTGCAGCTAAAAGATTGGTTAGTGGTTACCTCGGCCGTATTCCCCCCTTAGAGCTTTCCTGGGGAACAACCTGAGTGATAACATTACCCTCTTCAAATGAGTGTCTCCTCTCCTCTGAATTCCTTCCTCAATTTTCTCTTGTGTTTTGACCAGTGCCCCATCCCAAAATATTGAATCATTCTTGTCTTAGGTGCCTGCATGCCAATTTTGATGCTTGTACAATATTTTTTTTTAAAGAAATAGAGATATAAGTGGAGATAAATTGCATCATTCAAAGTTTGACTATCACCCCAAGCTATTCCCAAGCAACTTCTCCTCCTAACTTTGAGTAGGTATCCTCTCTCTTAGTGTATTCATCATTTATATTTTACATGACTTTATCTGATCAATCAATATAATAATATTTACATGAAGGGTGAAAAAAGAGTTGTTACAGAACCCACCCCCTTAGAAGAACATTTTCCTGGATGTTCTATACATAAACACAATTCAAATGTGCTCTATATCGAACACAAAATTCACAGTGAGCTTTATATGCAAAACTCTTTACATTCATTTGCATTTTCTTACCCAACAAACAAAAATGGGTATGATATCCTTATTGTCTTAGCCATTTTCCAAGTGGCTTCATTTGGTCCAAAGTGTGTCCACTAAACCTTTACCTACTCGATTACTCGATTTTGGAGTGTGATCTTCCTTTGATCTAGAATGCACATTGGTTATGGCTAGATTTCTCCCTCTGATTCCACCTATATCACAAACCAATCAAAAACATGATTAGCATCATGCACATACTTTTTAAGCAAAGAGATGTGGATGAAATCATCAACCTTAAATGTAGGTAGGAAGGTCAATCTATATTTCACTGGACCCACTCTTTCGATCATCTAAAATGGTCCACAAAATATGGGTGCTAGCTTTGCACAAGACCCGATTTTCAATGAACTCTTCTTTAGTTTGATGTAGAGGTAACATGCTCTCCCACTTGGAATTCCTTATGCATCCTCTATTGATCTGCATATCTCTTCTACCTATCTTAAGCTATCTTCAATTGTTGCATAATAATAATTACTTCTTGTTCCATTTATTTCAACATACCAAGCCCAAGAAATACCCTATTCACTGGATCATTCTAGTTGATAGGCGTGTTGCATTTTCCACCATAAAGGGCTTCATATGGACTTAAGTTTAGTCATACTCCTTTTACCCATTGTTGTAGGAAAAATATACCAAAGGTAGAAACTCTTCCCACCTCTTTGGTTGATGTATGAAATACATCTAGCACCTTGTTAAATTCTCAAGTCAGCTCATTTGTTTGAGGATGATACACTATGTTGAAGGCTAAATTTGTCCCAAAACTAGTGAAAACACCCTCCAAAACTTAGATATGAACTTAAAACCCCTATCCAAGATTATGTTCTTGGGTACACTTTACAATCTAACTATTTCCTTTCTAAAACTTTGGGCAATATTGATTGCCTTATCATGGATTTAATAGCTACAAAATGAGCTACCTTGCTCAACTCATCTACCACCACCATTATGTCAACATGCTTTTTATATGTTCTTGGTAGTCTGGTATAAATCCCATTGAGATGACTTCCCACTTCCACTCAAGAATGGGGATTTGTTGTAGAAATATTGCTAGGTGTCTATAATCCACTTTCACTTACTGGAATTCAAAACACCTAACAATATATTCAACCACATCGTTTTTCATTCCTAGCCAATAACTTGTCGTTTTCATGGTCATTATCATCTTTTGATAATCAGGATGACCAAAATATGGTCTCTTGTGAAATTAATCCAAGATGAGCTTCAAGTCACCCATGCAAGGTACATATTGTTTGCCTTTAAATTTCAGGGAACCATCATTTGTGAGTGAGTAATTCTTGCTCAATATTCCTTCTAGCTCCTGTTGTAATCACTCTTTCACTTGCTAGTAACTTTCATCTTGTTGTATTGTCTCCTTAATGTTCTCTTGTATGTTAACTTCACAAGAACTTATAACTACTATTTGAGCTACTTGTATCCTTTTGTTGAGTGCATCAACTACCTTGTTCTCCTGGCCTTTGATGTACTTTATTTCATAATCAAACTCACTAATTAAGACTAGCCACCTTGCCTATCTTGCATTAAACTTGGGATGATAAAATAGATACCTCAGCCCTCCATGATATGACATTATAAAATTTCTTCCAAGGAGGTAATGTCTCCACATTTTAGTGCATGCACAATAACAACAAATTTTAAATCATGAGTGACATAATTTCACGTGTGCTCATTCAACTTTCTAAACTCGTAACATACAACATGTACTTGTTGCATTAGGACTTGTTGTGCTCTACAACAACCCCCCATTTCATACAATTTTATTCACAAAACTATAATATGAAATGGGTCCCTTTAAAAAACCTTTTTGACAAACCAATTATTTGGTCTTATAATATAAATGATTAATATTTTATCATTGCGATAAAGCGATCACAAGATCGCATATCGCAATGACAAAGGAGGCATAACTTAAAGGCCCATTGGTTTTCTCCGACGCGATGACATGCAATAGGCTATCGGATATCGGCAATAATAAGTTCCCATAACAAAAGTGCCTCCCACTCCGATGTGATGCGATCACGTCCCTTTCGCCCGATGCGATGCGATATCGCTATCGGCGATCGAGGATATACCATGCATGCTTTTTAAAGTGCCCCAGTCAATAATCCCGATGTGATGCGATATTGCTATCGGCGATCGAGGATTCCAAAAGGTGCCAATAGAAAGATTTAAGTTTTCCCCGATGCCCGATTGCAATAAAGCCAAAAGCGCAAACTTCAAAAAACTGTTAAAGCAGGGATATTACGATTAATTCGTATTAAAGGCCTTATCTTTCAAACAGTGATTCACCTATGCTCAACCGCCAAAACATCCAAGGCACGCTTAAACAAATCATTCGGCCGATAAGCGATATGATGGGCATTTAAAGGATTGGCAGGTTTTAACGGCCGTTTAATGAAATAGTAAATTTAAAAAATCTTCTCATAGATTGTATCCGTGGCCACTTTAAGTTAATCCTTCATCGTGCATTGATCAATATATCTCACTCGTATTTGGTTTTCGCTACCAATTCTCTGTGTTACACTTATTTCCACTACTGTGCAGAATTCTTCCGAAGTAATAGATTCAAGCAGAATGGGGAAGAAGTCTAAGAAAACTGCAATCGCTTCCGCTTCACCAGCCACAGGACAAGCCGTCGCTGATCCAGCAACTAAAGAGAAAGGATTGATATCTGATACTACATGTTCAGGACTTGGCAAGACCACTTGGCAAAGTACCTATAATTTGATCGAGGCCAAAGAACCAAAGGTGACGGCAGTACAAGCTACAGCGGGTTCCAATCGAAAATCTGATGGTACTTTGAATGACTTGCCTGACTATTTCCTTCATCGGATAGCGGCTCGGGAACAAATTCTCCCATATACGGATGTAGTGAAGTGGGAAATTGAGGAAATCCCAATCACGGACAGAACCTTCTGCACCAGAGATGGGAGAATCTTCGGTTCATTCAAGGCTAATGATTTGATGCAAATGTATCATTTGCCTGAGCCAGAGAAGAAGTACAACAAGGCATTCCTGGAGAAATTCTGAAGTGAGAAAGAAACTGAATCCGAACCCATTCGGGATTGGAGGCAAAATCCGACGAAACACAAGCATGAAACTTCCGATAAGTACTCTGTTGATTCTCTATGTTCTCCGTATTGTTATGCTGGGATAATGATGTGTAGATTGTGGGGGTTGCATGATTCCGCTAATTTCACTATAGAAATGGTTCCCTTGATGGAAGCGGCGTGTAATAGTGAGATAATGGATTTGGAAACCATACTGTCAGATAAGCTAGCGACTGCAGTTCTTAATTTTAGAACTAAAACTTCCGTCTCCGAAAGGCTTATTCCCCCATTCTACTATAGTGCTTATATACTAGATACCCTGTGTTTTAATTCTGAGTTTCCTGTACTCGGCTGGAGGTGGACTGCACAAGATCCCACGCCTATTCACATATACCATCAGAAATTGTGGAAGACTTACTATAAGCACCATTTATACCAAGTCTGCAACGACTTCATGTTACCCATTCATTATTCTATTTTTAATAAACCTGCTCCCAAAATTTCTTACCAAGCAGGGATTGATTTGACATCAATAGGAAGATGGTTCAGAGAGGAGAAATTTACTTATATAAGAATTTTCGGCAGCCAAGCCGAACCTCATGTCCTTCCTTTGTACATACCTGATAAACTGCTGGCAAGGGAGATAGCCTATCAGATTATTGCCGAAGGAGTTACACAAACTCTAAAGAAAAATAAGAAGCAGGTCTGGCCCTCCTTTCCTCTGAGATGTGGTGTCTACACTTTGCATGATTTCAAACATGCAGAAAAAGAAGCTACGAAGATGAAGTCATTAACTCTAGCGACTCTCCCTAACAGGAGATTTGATCCCAACAAGGTCGCCTATAATGCACTCGAACAGGCCAAATTGACAAAGTTTGATCATATAGAAGATAAGTTTGATGACCTGTTCTCCTCAGCTGAATCAATGTATCAAGTTAGATCACTGGCCATAATGGAATACAAAGATGAAGGGTTAGTTGAATTCAACAGACTTAGAGAACAGAGGTTGCAAACTCTGCCTCTAGATCTGTTAGCGACAACCCCAGCAACAGGACCAAGCGAGCCTGAACAACAACATCCTAAGGAACCTCCGGTTACAACAGAAGAACAGGAGAAAGCGCAAGAGGAAACCCAGACTAAAGAGCAGGAACAGAGCAACATAGAGGTAAATGTAGATACTCAAATTGATCCCAAATTGCTCCAGGAATGGTAGCAATTTGATTCAATTATCAGTAGTCTTGAATGCTCAAAGGACACCGAAACTTCAAAAGTGGCAGATACACAGGAGACCACTTCAAAACAGGTTCCAAGTGGAACCAACGGCCTACCCAGTTCGAAGGAAGTAGAAATAATCCCAAAGGATCCCTCCAATCAAATTATCTTGCAGATAGAAGAAATTCCTCCTTTGGATGTCTTCTATAGCCCAAGACACAAAGTTGTGGTAAAACGATAGAGGAAGAGGAAAAGGACTGATCAACCTTCCCTTTTCCCAGAACAGACGATCATGGGCAATGTGGTTTGGAAGGAGGAATTTGACCCCTCTGATGACCTAACAAAACTATCACAATATGCTGGAGCCTATTTGGCAGCAACAATAGACAAGGCATTAGAGGTGAGTCTTTTATTAAAAACAAAGGACCAGGAGATCTTTTTATTACAAGCACAGCTAACAGAAGCACAACAGAAACCAGAGCAGGCAGAACAACAATTGTTGACACAACAGCAAATAAATAATCAATTAACTCAACAATTGCAGGAAGAGAAACAGAGGATTGATCACAACGCAGTCCAAAAGCAGAAAGAGTTGTCTGAGGCCTTGGCACAACTGAGGGCAGCGAATGAACAAATGCTGAAATTAAAAGATGAGAAGATTGCTCAACTATCAGCACAGCTTGAGAAGACAAAGGATCTTCCACAGATAGCCGAATTCAAATCAGAAGCTTTACAGATAAATAAGGCATTAATAACACAGATCAAGCTTTTATGTCAACAAATCACCCAGGCAGAACCATTATGCGATTTGACGACATCAATAAGTAAACAATCAGAAAAGGCTAGAACAGACTTGGATCAAGCTGAAGAAACATTGACTGAATTTCTTGAGTGGCAAGATACCGATCAGGGACAGGCGACAAATTTACCAAGGATTTTAGAATCACATAAAGAAATATTATTTACAGAATGGCAGTCCTAGTTAATGAAAGCAGAGAGGGCAATTTCAAGATGCAAATCAACCACAAGTAATTTGGTTGAATTGGTTAATAATACTCTCTACTTGTCTAACATGATTTCCCAATGCACTCCAAGTAAATTGACAGCGGCGAAAACATTGGAGCAGTCATGTTATCCAGATCTGGAGAAAAATGGGAGATTAATTGCTGGAATTAATAGTTTAACATGGGACTCCTATTGGTTCTTCTTGGTAAAACCGCACAGTCAAAGAGCCGCCCTCAAATGCCTTACAGATGCAATCGGGTATATTATTCCCGATATTCAGGATGCCACCTATGCTGCCCAGCTCAACTCCCGCCTCAACAGACCGCCCGAAGTGGAGCCAATGCTTGCGATAAGTCAGCTCAGGTTTAAAGGCAAACAGCCTACTTGATGATTCATGCTGCCGACTACCAGGTTGCTGAGAAGGAGATATTCAAGATCATTTGATACCAATTAAGTAGGATTTCAGTTTCATAGATAGTTAGCTTAATTAAGTATTTATAGACTCTTTCATTGTTTTGGAAAGGGTCATAAAGTTTTGTACTTGACTTAAAGCCTGAAGTTGCACTACTGTACTTCAGGCATATTCTTTTATAAAACTGGACCAATTATTCTAATTTTGGCAAGGAAGCTTCTATGCAAATGTGCACTAATGTCTTTGTTTGAAAGTATTTCCGCGTTGAAAGAAGAATCTCAAATAGTGATTGATATCGGGAGTGACTAGCAGCTCATATGGTACTATTATCTATGTCTGAATTCATTCCTTTTATATGAATTGTCGTTTGATCGCCTTTGCTATTATCGAATATATGTATGTGTTTTAACAACATTTCTTTATTTCCTCCACTATTGGATGTTTATGGTAATGCTTTTCTTTTGATCATATATGTATTGATGATATAAATGATAAGTGTAGTAATATTGCGTTAATCACTTTGTTTCACTATTTAAGCAAAGTAATCCTTGAATGAATAAATGTCCATGTTTATTAGATGGAGTCATCTATATGCCTGTTAATAAACATAGATCATCAAGCGCTACACTTCAAAGTACAATAGTTCCCGGGATTAGTAGTAGTTCTTTTATTTTGCTGATAGATTAAATTATTCGCCTATCATTAGATTAGATAATCAATCATTCATCCATCCCGTTTATTCATTACTGGGAAACTGGTCCCATTATCCCTAGTCGGAGCCACCATTCCAAACGGAAAAGGAGTTGTATTAAGGTCCGGACTGGGTGGTTATCCCCCAATGTTGATACAACGATTTTCAGGGCATCAATAGGACTCCGCTGAGCCCTTCCTTGTAGGAATCCATGCATGCGACACAATCTTTCTCTAGGTATGTTATTGTCAATAGCAATGCTTGTGTGAGAAAATATATCAATTGTTTAAATATGGCTTCAACATTGTGGTGTCCATTGGATTTAATTCCTTTTCCTTGCAACACTATGATTGGATTCCAAATATTTGAAAAATTGTGAATGAATCTCCTGTAATACTCAACTAAACCCATGAAGGATCTAACTTCTAATACATTTTGAGGAGTCTGCAAATACATGCTTCTTTTTAGACATTGTGTCCCAAATACTGGACTCGTGACTGGAAAAATTCGCACTTGTCGAGTTTGACATAGAGCTTTTTCTCTATAAGAAATTACAATATATTTTATAAATATTTTTCAAGATCCTCTTAGGTTCTTGAATAAACCAAGATGTCATAGACAAAACAGTACAAACTTGTCCAAATATAGACTTAAAACATTGTTCATTAGACACATAAATGTTGTTGGGGTGTTTGTGAGCCCAAATAACAAAACTACAAATTCATAGTGCACATACCTAGTTCTAAGTGTTGTTTTATGAATGTATTCATCTTTGATGCATACCTCATGGTACCTAGATATCAAGTTAATCTTCGCAAACACCGTAGTTCCTCTCAACTAGTCAAACAAATCATCTATCCTTAGTAGAGGATATCGGTTCTTGATCATGGTCGTATTGATATCCCTATAGTCAATACACAACCTCGATGTTCCATTGATGTAGGAGCATCTGACCTCCAAGTCAAAAATCTTTTTAACTATACCTAGGGTTTCATTTACCAAGGGAGTTGGTTCCCTAATAGAGTTTAATTATTTAATTAAAATGTATTTTCTTACGTTTTTAGAATAATTGTACATATGTGATGAAAATGAAAAATATTGTAAGTAGATATCTCTTTAGGAGAGATCTTAAGAATATTTGAGAGAACTATATAGGTTTGAGAGTTAGTTAAATATCTTGAGAGATATGTGGATCTTAAATAGGGATTTGTTGTTATAGATATGATTCCACTTCTTATAGATCTGACCTGAAAATATATGATAATACAAATATACCCAGAAACAATAAGATAGAAATGGATAGAAATGCTTCTTTATTGATAAAACCCTTAAGGTAGGGCAACACCATACATTCACTCCTTAAGGAAGGAGAACACTCCACAAGCCATATGCCTGTTCATACAATAATCCTTGACATCCCTCAATGTGGAGTCTCTAGCCTCTATATAGGCCTCATACATAAAATACCATGGGTCATTACCATGGTTCCCTCAATACCATCTATCTAATACCATGGGCTTATTACATTATTGCTAACTTCTTGTGGTCCCTTACATGATATGGGTTAACCACCTTATTTATTACTATGGCCCATTCCATTATTACATTATTCCCTTGGGTACCTCCCTTTGTACCCCATATTATCCCCCCTAGGTATACTACATTTGTTGAGTAATTAGTGGAATTGGACTAATTATGGTTCATAATCCCATGTGTATAATTATGTAACCAAAACGAATGTATGGTAGAGATGTAGAAGTGTGTGGAGAGGCAATCCGAGAGTAGAAGTGTGGCCAAGTGGTCCAAAAGGGCCGAAAGGGGCTAATTTGATGTAAATCAGGACAAGAGGACATAAAGGAATTTATAATTACCTATATATAATATATAAAGAAACATGATGTTCAAGTTCTTTGGAACTTGTGTATGTTAAGCCTTTGTTATTATTATTTCAAATGTGGGTGTATTGCAGGGCTATAGCAAACAAGCTCTGGAGGGAGAACGCTTGAGAATGTACGTTGGAATCAATGTAGGGGATTTATAGGTTTTCAAAGCAGAGTTGAGCCTTTCTTTTAAATTTGGAATGAACAAGACTGTAATCATTGATCAACAACGTGAACAATGATCCAAAGTTAATAGATATTGAAGAGGAGCACAAGATTATTGCAATGGAAATGCAAAGATATTATAACCTTGAAGGAATGAGTTTCATTTGAGTTAGAGTGGACCAATGGCCAGTGGAAGAAGTGGAATCCAACTCCAAGTGATAGAGAGATGAGAGGGTCGAGACTTAAATGGATATTGTAGACAAAAAGGGTTGAGATCAAAGCATAAAGAGCTGATTTGAAGGTAGAGGAACAACCAATACTTTTTTTTAAAGCGTTGACAAGAGTCTATCTATTAAAAGAGGTTGAGAGACATAATCGATGTTTTGTCAACAAGAGGTCATCAAGTAATAACGTTGAGTAGGAGATTCCATCCCAGAAGGTTGAGAGAGGAGCACATAAGGAGGTAGTTTGGATGACGTGTGTAGTTGACCATTAGAAAAAATTTCAGGATGATGGGGAGTTATTTTATTGGAGTGAAGGCTAACAAGTGGGTCATGAAGGAGTGCTAACTCCACCAAGAGGAAAAAAGGATTGCACGCATTTGGAAAAGGGTTGGGGACAATAGATGACTAGAGCCAGGATTTATAGTTGATGCGAATATTTTCATTTCCCCAAGTTTGTCGCCCATAAGAGGAATCCTTTGCACACGTTTGGAGAGTACCAGGCTAACAAGGACCAAGTAGACATGGCGTGTGGGCCAAGTAGAATATGGGAAGGTAATTGAAAACAAGCCAAGTGGAGTCGGGCCCGCATATATTTTTTTATCATCTTGAAAGGGAAATACTGGGAGAAGAGTTATTCACGTAGAAAAGAATGTCCAGACTCGAAGCTGGCGTAGATCCAGACTTACAAGTAATGTGGGAACAAACATCCAATGGAAACACCAAAGTGGGCCATGTGTTTGCTGAGTTATCCTATGGAAAATGAAAGTTATACACCATGGAAAAGGTCTCAATCCAGGTTTTATAAGAAGGTCCTATGGAGGACCTTTACCTTTTCTATGTTATGATGAAGCTTGGCTCCACTGGATAACATAAAGATAAAGGACTTATATTATAATTCCTCTTCTGTGTGCTTGTTCTATAATGAAGTTGAGACTATGGTGATTCTTTGGGCTTTGGTTGTAATGCCTCACCTTTGGTTTATTTATATGAATGAGCTCAAAAATGATGGTCTCATTATTGGTTAGGCTATGCATTTGTATGCATATTTTGGCCTTGGTGGTTATATTTGAATAGGGATTGAACCCAATATTTTGATATTATCCTTATATCTCCTCCCACTTAGAATTTAAACAGATAAAGAGGACATTTACCTCCCTTCATTTGGGTTGAAAGAAGCGCCTTTTGACCAAAATAAGGGCATTGTGGGTTTTAAGATCAGCTTAATTGGCACAACCATTCTTTATCCTCACATCATTTGGCATCAAAACTAGAAAGATCCGTAGTTTAAAAATCTTCAGTGGAGGAAACATAAAACTCTTTCAAGAAATAAGTTTTATAAGAAACAAGTTTGGACATTGTTTTACTTTTGTACTTAAGTAGAGGATAGATGGTTGCAGGGAGAACACTGATGTTATTTAAGGCACAAAGTAAGTTTATTTTTTCTCTTTGTATCGGAGGTTATTTGTTTGTGAGGATAAAAATTGAATAGGAAATTGATTTTTCCCGTGAAGGTTATTTTGACAAGAATTTTCCGACTAAAGTTGCAGAGAAGTCTCTTACTTTGATAAGAGATTGGATCAGGTTGAAATTATGTTGATTGGAGAATACATATATAGGAATGCATGAGGAAAAGATAGAGGTGATTTGTAGAGGACTTTCAAAATAATAAGGTATTGAAGAATATCTTGACAAGTATTGATGTTTCTATATGTTGAACATGGTCATAAGTATTTATGTTTATAGGTAGAAGCTATATTGTCAACAGAGCTCTCAGAAGGAGAATTGTGACATAACCCAACAACAAGATGAAATTTCTTAAGTGAGGATAGTATAGGAGAAGAGAGAGGTGAGTAGATGAAATTGGAGAAGTATGAAAACTTTGAAAGCCGAGGAGAAAACATACTCTAGAAAAAGGAAGAAGGAGAGGTTTTATTACAGAGAACTAGAAGAGGACAACTTCCAACAACTGAGGTTGGGTAGAAATTTCCAAAGGCAGTTCCACAATGAGTGTGGGTAGAATTTCCAAGAGAAATAGAAGAGAAGGATACCAAGAGGAGAACTTGGTACTATGGCAAGTAGCAGACTTGTTATAAGATGAAGAAGGATCGTTGCAGATCATAGATGAACATGAAGAGTTCACACGAATAAATGGTAAAGATGAATATTGATGGTCATGTGATGGGTTCATAGGAAAGTCACAATCAAAGAGGAAAGAGTCCCAAGAAAATTGCATAAATAGGATGAGTGATGAGGAATTCGAGAAGGATAAGTGGTTGCTAAAAGAAATCCAGGAAAATTAGAGGTATGGTTGGAAAATGAAGCAGAAGAAGGTGAAATGGAATCCATTAAAGAAAGAGTTGAAGCAGAGAGTGTACGATAAGGTGAAGGAAGAAATTATAGAAATTGAGTATAATTCAATTATTTATGGGCAAGGCCTATACATTTATGAAGAAGAAGTCAAAGATAGGGAGAAGATATTTATTGAGAGTCTGATGAACTATTGGGTTAGTTTAGATCAACATGAGGATGTATTGACAGAGGCATCAAATGAGGCTAAGAAATCTAATGTTTTTAAAACTAATTATTTGTGTGCGATTGCAAGCAATGAATGACATTCAATTCACATGGTTACACAAATTGATGAAGAAATGAATATGCTAGAGGAGATGGCTAAGATTGAGGAGTTTCAACCCAAGCATGTATTTGTGGATGTTAGATATTGAAAATTATTGGAAATTTCTATGAAAGATGATGATGGTGTAGAATTTCTTCAAAAATGTAATGTTATGGAAGATGAAGTAAGGAAACACAGTTCCATGATAAAGGAATCAAAGTTGAAGACGAGCATTGGAAGTGTTAGTAATATCGTAGTAGAGCTAAGATTATTAGAGGTCTCGTTGGACGATCCAAAACCAATTGGTGAAGAAAGTGAAAACATGATAAGTTCATGAAGTTTAAAGAAATATGAGGGGAAAATGTAGTAATAAATAATGAGGAATATTAGTAGAAAAATTCAACAAGAAAACAATAGAGCTTTCTAGAGTATGTACCAGCCAAAGGACCAACTAGACATTGAGATTGAATAAATGAGGAAGTTGATGTTGAAAGGGACTCAGAGGAGGCATTTTATATAGAGAATAATGGATGATAGTAGTTTCTGAATGATTGAGTAAGTGTACATCATCAAGGAAGGAGAAGAACTATAGCATAAAAGTTTGGAAGCCTATAAAGAGGATGGAAGCTACAACATAACAACAACAACATGACAAAGAAAATGATCAACTACAACATAGAGTTTTGGATCCAGGAGGATTTTATTAGCATATGAAGGCACATGGTCGGGAGACCATGATTTTTTTTTATCTTGGGAGTATGATATAGGATCATATAACCTCCAAGTTAAAACTATTTTTGACTAGACCTAGGGGTTTCATTTACCAAGGGAGTTGGTTCCCTAATAGAGTTTAATTATTTAATTCAAATGCATTTTCTTATGTTTCAAGAAGAATTTACATATGTGATGAAAATGAGGAATATTCTAATCAAATCACTCTTTAGGAGATATCTCGAGAATATTTGAGAGATTTAGAGAGGTTTGAGAGTTAGTTAAATCTCTTGATATATATGTGGATTTAGAAATAGGGATTTGTTGAGTAATTAGTGGATTTGGAATACTTATGGTTTGGAATCCCATTTATATAATTTTGTAACCAAAAAGTATGTGTGGTAGAGAGGTATAAGTGTGTGGAGAGGAGAGTCGAGAGTAGCAGTGTAGTCAAGGGGACAATTTGATGTAAATTAGGCCAAGAGGGAAGAAAGTCATTTCTAATTACCTATATATAATATACAAAGAAACATGTTGTTCAATTTATTTGGAACCTAAGTGTGTTAAGCCCTTGTTATTTTTATATTGAATGTGGGTGTATTGTAGGCTTGTAGCAGGAAAGCTTAGGAAGAAGATCATTTGAGAACGTATGTTGGAATCAATGCAGGGGAGTTAGAGCCTTTTTGAAGTAGAGATAAGCCTTTCTTTTACAATCAGAATGAATAAAAACTATAGTCATTGATCAATAGTGTGATCAATGAACCAAAGTTAATCAATATTGAAGAGGAGCGCAAACTTGTTGTAGAGGAATTTTCAAGGTGTTAGAATCCTAAAGGAATCAATTTCCTTTGAGTTAGAGTAGAGCAATGGTGTAGTTAAAGGGAAATCATCCTAGAAGGGAAATCCTGGGAGAAGAGTTATTCACGAAGAAAATAATGGTTAGGATGGCATAGATTCAGGTTTACGTGTAATATGGGAACCAACATCCAATGGAAATAATGAAGTGGGCAATGTGTTTTTTGAGTTATCCAAGGGAAAATCAAAGTTGTGCACCATGGAAAGGGCCATGATCTAGGTTTTATAGGAAGGTTGTATGAAGGACCTTCCATTGTGTTATGTTATGATAAATATTTGCTCCAGTGGCTAACATGAAGGTAAATGACTTATATTATAATTCATCTCCTACGCACTTATTTTATAAGGAAGTCAAGGTTGCGATGGTTCTTTGGGGCTTGGCTATAATTCCTCCCCTTTGGTTTATTTAAATGAATAAGCTCGACCATGGTGGGTCTGTTATTGGTTGGGCTATGCATTTGTATGCATATTTTGGCTCAAATGATTATATTTGAATAAGTCTTGAAACTCATCATTTTGATATTATCCTTACAACTCCTCCCACTTAGAATTTAAACAGATAAAGAATGGATTTACCTCTGTTAAATTAGGTTTAAGGAAGTGTCTTTTGACCAAAACATGGGCATTGTGGGTTTTAAGGTCGACTAAATTGGCACAACTAGTTTTAGCTCGAAATCATCCATCCTTTTTCTTTAAAAATAAAAAAAGTGCTCCCCAGGGTGATACATTGGGTATGATATATCCTTTTTCCAACATCTCTTTCTATTACAGTTTCATCCCTACTAGTTCTAGTGTACTCATTTGGCATTAATTTAATTGAGAAGTTTATTTCTCTTCTTGGTGGTAGTCCTAGAATATTTTCAAGCAGCAAATCACTAAATTTTTCTATTGTTAGGTGTTCTTTCATTCTCTCTTTAACATCCTCTACTGGTCACTTGATTAAAAAATAGTTCACACCCCTTCCTATTACACCTCTTCAGTTGTAGTGTAGTTATTTACCTAACTCTCATAGGTTTTATTTTCCTTGTAACATTGTCCTTTCCCCTTCCTCATTGAGGAACTCTATCGAATTGCAATAACATTTGACCTTGTCTTTGTGGGTCGCTAGCAAGTCCATTATGACTAGCACATCATATGATCCCAATGACAATAGTTTTAGAATTTTACTCATGGGAATGCCATCCATCATTATTGGGCATGATTTCACCACATTTTCAACTTATTTCATAGTCCCCATGGCCAACTGGATCAACCATGACTTGGCATGGGATGCTCTCTACAATGCACACCATTGGGAAATATTTGAGCTAAAATAACTTAAATTAGAACTTGGGTCTATCAGAATTGAAACTGATTGGTTATGAATCATACCTTCCATTTGATCATGGATGCCTAGTGATCATTCTTCCTGTTGTCCAACACAACATAAACTCATGTCACACTATGAGCCACATCATTCATGGTCTCTACTTCTTGCACATTGTATATCTTTGGGCCATTCTATCATTTCTAAGGACAATCTCTCTACTAGGGGTTCTCTCCACATGTCCAAAAATGCATAGGTCCTCCTATGAACCTCTTGGATTTAGCTTCTATAAGCTTAGTGAATCAATCCTTATTAGTAGTAGTGTTTTCTGTTGATACCCATCCTTAGCATAAGTGGAAAACTTCACATTTCCACTTGTAGACATCAATCCTTTCCATTTAAAACTGATTTTCCCCTTCGATTTTCAAGATTTGTCCCTGAACTCAAGCTTAAGATTGGATTTCTCATAGTAATACTTCACTTTCCTGATGTCATCCTCTAATGTTTAGGCTCATTGAATTATATTTTCTCCTTGAATTCCTAAGACAGTCCACTAAGATATCTTTGAATCTTTGTCTTCTCATCCTTAATGTAAGGCACGTATCTCAGTAGCAACAAAAATATAGTTTCATATTCATCAGTTGTTAGTTGCCTAACTTTGCGCTCATAAAATTCCTTGAACTTGTTGTCATAGTATCCTTCAATTATGCACTTTTCCTTGAAGTAACTCTTAAATATCCTCCAGGACAACTCTCTCTCTAATATTTTTTACATTCCTCAAATATTCCCACTAGATGTCAACCTTCCCCTTTAGGCTAAATATGGATACTCTTTCCTTCATGCTCTCAGAGTAATCATGCACCTTGAAATACTTCTTCATCCCTAGCAACCATGCCTCGGTTTCCTCGTAAGTCTTCACTTCTCCATCAAAGGTAGGAGTTTTTCCTTCTGAAATTATTCTAGCATGAATTCCTTTCCTTTCTTTCTTTACTGGTAAGATCCTTTAGTTTCAAAACTAGACAATCCATCATGACTTCTTGGCCTCCTCTATGGAGTAATTAGTGGAGTTCCACCCCTCATTGTCTCCTTGTTTTGCAACCTATGTGTTTTCTCAGATCTTCTTCCTTCTACGCCATCAATCTTTAATTCATTCTTTCCAATTCCCAATGGACATTGATTGCTTCTATCCTTCCTAGGTGGTTGGCATCTAGATCATGTTACCTCCGCCTTTGCAAATATAAAATTATTCTCAATATAATTACATGTACTTCTACTTGTTGTTCCTGATCCATGAAAATCCTTTCATTGTCATCCTTATAACTTCTTAGTTCATCTCTTATACTTATGAGAGTGTTCATCCAATGAGGGAAGTTTGTAGAAAATTTGTGTAGGTTAACCCGATAATGCAATATAAATCAAAGCGAGATACTATAACCTACTTCTACTATCAATTTACAGAAGCTTAAAGATCGATCTGAATAATATAACCAGAAGAAGAAGAATCAATGGCACAATACACATGAAAATACTTTGGGGAAACCCTCAGCTAAAAATGCCACACTATTGTATTATCACACATGGTGGAAATACATAGGAATTATACAAAGCCTTAGCTCTCACAGCTAGCCAGCTCTCAGTACAATCCTCACAGATGCTCACAGGAAATCTTTGCTTCTCTCCAGCCTTCCTCTCTACCCTCCAAGCTCTTATTTCCATGCGTTGTTCCTTGTGGATGATTTTCCTTTACTAAGTGGAAAACCAATCCTCCAAAACTACTCAATCCTCAAGGATAAATCCTTGACTGCATGCATGAGTTTTCTCCATGAGAAAACACATGCAACTGATAGTACACTGTCCTTGAAAACTTATCTCAACTGGGTCTTTCTTAGAATAGAAATGCATGAGTTTCTGATGAGGGAATCTTCAGTTAATTGGAGTAGCACTAGTTGAGTGCATTAATGCATCAACTGACTGTTAACTCACTATTAGTTCCTCAAACAATTTGAAACTAATTTAACTGGACTTAACTCAGTAAACTGAGTTAACTAATTACAACTCAAATATAACTCAATCTTATCTCCTTAATTTAAGGGATAACTTTCGCATGAATTCAGAAAGACTTCTAACTTGAATTTCTCCAACTAATTAATTTAAAATAAATAAAGTAATTATTTTTGTAGGTTTTAACCCCATACAGAAATTACCTGCATACGAATTCTAAAACACAGAAAATAAACAATACGAGAGCATAACACATAAAACACATACACACAGATATTTTCCCTTGGATCCCAAAACTGGGACTACCAGCTTGATTTTTCATTATGTTCCTTTCAATACATATTTATACATTCCGAAGCATCCAATACCATGGACCGAAAACCATCGCGTCGAAAAAACATGTGCGAAAATCATGCACAAAACCATAGGTGGGTCCGCCCAACCTAACGTAGGGTCCAAAACCAAAATTTTTTAGGGCGCTGCCTTGGACCCCATAAAGTGGGGTTAAGGGTACACCTCAAACCCCTTGTGACCCCCGACCCCACCCTGCTACACAATCGGTGCAATGAAGGGGGTGCTCCGCCCCCCCTCTAACCCCTTGGTTAACTACGTGGGCTAGACGTGGAAAGAATATAACACAACCCAACATTCTCCCACTTGTTGTTTTCTTTCCACAGGGGGCCACAAGAGAGCTTAGTAATTTTTTCAGCCCTGAAATGCCCATTATCTCTCTACACTAAGAGAACTTCTTAGAGCTCACATATTTTGTCAATGCATCTGCAGTATTCTTCAAAGTGTTCACCTTTACCAGAAACACCATTTTGTCTGCTGTCATATCCCTCACAAAGTGATACTGAACATCAATGTGCTTTGTCTTTGAATGATATGCGGGGTTCTTTTCCAAGAAAATTGCACTTTGGCTGTCACAGTCTATCCTTATAGCTTCCTATACTAACCCCATACTTGAACACAATCTCTGCAACCAAACTGCTTCCTTGCTTACATGAGTGGCTGCCATGTATTCTACCTCTGTGGTTGATAGTGCCACTACAGATTGTTTCTTACTCATCCAACTGACTGCACCTCCAAATAGGTTAAACACATACCCACTTGTAGATCTTCTCTAATCCAAATCTTTAGCCCATTCTACGTCAACAAAGCCATGAATATCCAACACTCTGTCCAATCCTGATCTTCCTTGGTAGCAAAAACCATAATCACTAGTGCCACGCAAATACTTGAAAACCTGCTTCACTACTGTCTAGTGCTCCTTCCCTGGTTTTGACATAAACCTGCTCAATACTCCCACTACATGTGTAATGTCTAGTCTAGTACAGATCATTGCATACATCAAGCTACCGACTGCACTTGCATATGGAACAAGGGACACGTCCTCTTCCTCTTCTTGTGTCTTGGGACACTATTCAACAGATAACCTCACACCTAAAGTAATAGGAACCTTCACCGGTTTACTATCATGCATATTAAACCTCTGCAGTATTGTCTCGACATACTTCCTCTGGTTTAACTAGAGCTTCCTCTTTGCCCGATCTCTTTTAATTTCCATGCCCAAAATATAGTTTTCAGCACCAAGATCTTTCATGTCGAATTTGGAGGACAATCGGGTCTTTAAATTCTGGATAATTTCTTTGTCATTTCCAACCAACAACATATCATCCACATACATGACCAGATAAATAACACGGTCACCAATTAATTTAAAATACACAGAGTGATCTGCTTTGCTTCTGGTGAAGCCAAGTCCCCGTATAAATGTATCAAATTTTTGATACCACATACTTGGTGACTGTTTTAACCCATACATAAACTTCTTTAACTTGCATACCACTTCTTTCTTACCCTTCACCACAAAGCCTTCATGTTGCTTCAGGTATATTTCCTCTTCCATATCCCTGTGAAGAAAAGTTGTCTTCACATACATCTGTTCTACCTAAAAATCAAAAGCAGCAACAACAGATAAAAGTAATCTAATAGAAGTTACCTTGGCAACAGGAGAAAAAATATCACCAAAATCAATTCTCGACACCTGGGAATAGCCTTTTGCTACCAACCGAGCTTTGTATTTCTCCACCTTTCCTTCTGCATTTGTCTTCTTCTTGAACACCCATTTGCTGCCAATGGGTTTCCTTCTAGCCGGCAACTCCACCAATTCCGAAGCCTCATTTTTGTGCAAAGATGCCATTTCATTAACCATGGCCTCTTTCCAGAGTTTGCCACCCTCTGAATCTACTTCCTTCAAAGTTCTGGGATCATCGTTAGTAATAGATAAAGAAAAATTTGAACAAAAAGCAAATGGACTATACCTGTTTGGCTTCCTTCTTTCTCGAACTGATCTTCTCACACCCGGAGTTTGTGGCTCTTCATCTTCTGATTCCTCCTCTACTGTAGAGTCTGATTCTTCCTCCTTTAGCTCAAACTCTATCATCTCAGGTTCCTTTGGTTGGACTTCATGTTTAATAACATCTTTTACCTCTCTGAACACCACATCTCAGCTGTACGCAACCTTCCTTGTTACTGGGTTCCAAAACTTATAACCCTTTAAACCATCCTTATACCCAATAAAGATGCACTTGTCAGATTTACTATCCAACTTGGTTCGTTTCTCCTTGGAACATGTACATATGCATCACATCCAAATACCCTTAGATGTGAAAGAGAGGGTTTCTTACTAGTCCATACCTCTTGTGGAGTCTTATCCTCCAACGCTGATGAAGGTGACCTGTTGACCAGGTAACATGCAGTATCCATCGCCTCCGCCCAGAATTCCTGTCCTAACCTGACACCACTGAGCATGCTTCTTACCCTTTCTATCAACGTCTTATTCATTCTTTCTGCAACTCCATTTTGTTGAGGTGTATATGGAGTAGTCTTCTGCCGTGCTATGCCACACTTCTTACAGAATTCTTCAAATTCCTTACTGCAAAACTCTCCACCATTATCTGTGCTTAACACCTTTGTCTTCTTCTCTGTCTGGTTTTCCACCATAGCCTTGAATTCTTTAAACCTGTCAAAGACTTCAGATTTCTTCTTAAGGAAATATATCCATGTATTCCTTGAGAAGTCATATATAAATGATACATAGTACACAGACTTACCGAGTGATGGAATCTTCATAGGTCCAAACACATCACTGTGCACAAGCTCTAATATTTGTTTTTCCCTCTTACCACCAGAGGGGAAACTCACCCGATTCTGCTTCCCATATACATAATTTTCATAGAAATCAAAATCCAGAGAGCTATTACTCATACCTTCTACCATACCTTTACCATGAAGTATTCGAAGGCCCTTATCTCCAATATGTCCAAGCCTTTGATGCCACAACATGGTCTTCTCTCCAGAGACCACTATATTTTCTGCTCCACTTTTAGGAACCACAGAACTGTTGCACCCTTCAACAACCATGCTACCTTTCAGGTTGTACAGAGTTCCAATCCGAACTCCTTGAATCAATACCAGTGCTCCCCAAACCATCTTGCAGGTATCCTTCTCGAACACTGTTTTTACACCTGCATCATCCAGCTTGCTTACAGAAATTAGATTTCTAGCCAATGCAGGAATATGCAGAACACCCGGAAGTGTTCTAACCCTTCCACCTTGCAACTTCAATTTTAATTTTCCACAACCAACGATTCTAGCCTTCCTGTCATCCCCCAAGAAGACATCACCACCATCGTATTTCTCATACTCACAGAACCACTCTCTATGGGGAGTGAAGTGAAAGGATGCACCTAAGTCAATCAACCATGCCTCATGATCTACATGTGTACTTGAAGAAGCCAAGTACACATCCCCACCTTCATCTGAGGTGGTTTTCGCCTCTGTAGAAGGAGCCTCATTAGATCCCTTTCCTTTTTCAAGAGCTTTAGATTTATAGTCCCTTTTGAAGTAGCCTTCCTTTCCGCATTTCCAGCACAACACCTTTACATGTTTTCCTGGAGATTTAGATCTCCCACTCGATGACTTATTTTTGTTTATGTTCTGGGACCGTCCTCTTATAGACAAGGCATCACCATTTTGGCTCTCCATATTTTTCTGTCTCATCTCCTCCGTCAGCAAGGCTAAGAGTATTTCATCAAACTGCAAGGTAGTTGCATTGCTACCTATTGCAATAACCAGACTATCCCATGAATTTGGTAGAGAACACAACAAACTGATGCACTTATCTTCATCTGAAATTTTAATATCAACAGATGCTAACTGAATTACCATAGTATTAAATGCATTCAGATGCTTTGTCACCGAGTCTCCATATTTCATCCTTAGGTTATACAACTTTTTCTGCAGGAACAGTTTATTCACCAGAGACTTAGATTGGTACAAAGTCCTTAACTTGTCCCACAAAGCCTTTGCTGTAGCTTCCCCTGATACATTCAGCAATACTGAATCTAAGACACACAATTGTATTATTCTCTTTGCCTTCTGATCCAACTTCTTCCATTCTTCATTGGACACTCCCGTTGGTTTAGTACCCAGATCTACCGTGATCCACTGATCTTTATCCACTAACAGATCCTCCATCTTGACTTTCCACAACTCAAAACTCTGAGCATTAAATTTCTCGATCTCTATCTTTCCATTGCTCGCCATCTTCTTTCACCACCAGAATTGATCTCGCAGATCTCCCACTAAACAGGGTCTACCACAGGCCCGAGCGAAACCCCTCAGCGACAAAGGCGTCCCCTTGAAGCCAAAACTGCTCTGATACCAAATGTAGGTTTTAACCCCGTACAAAAATTACCTGCATACAAATTCTAAAACACAGAAAATAAACAATGCCAGAGCATAACACATAAAACACATATACATAGAGATTTTCCCCTGGATCCCAAAAGCGGGACTACCAGCTTGATTTTTCATTATGTTCTTTTCAATGTTACAATACATATTTATACATGCTGAAGCATCCAATACCATGGACCGAAAACCATCGCGTCCAAAAAGCATGTGTGAAAATCATGCATAAAACCATAGGTGGGTCCGCCCAACCTAACATAGGGTCCAAAACCAAAATTTTCTGGGGCATTGCCCCGGACCCCATAAAGTGGGGTTACGAGTACACCTCAAAGCCCCTGTGACCCCCCTGCTACACAATCGGCGCAATGAACGGGGTGCTTCGCCCCCCCTCTAACCCCCGGGTTAACTACATGGGCTAGATATGGAAAGAATATAACATAACCCAACAATTTACAAGTAGTTGTTAAGACTAAATTCGATTTTAATTCACAATTTAATTCAATTGGATTATTATTGTTTCCATAGTTCAACACTTCCTCTCAACAAGAAAGGGATTATCTTCCACCCTGATTCTGTCTCTATGGAACTCTAATTTACACTTTGATAATGCCTTTGTCAAAATGTCAGCATCTTGCTCCTTTGTCGAAATATATAGTACAACATGATCCTCCTCAACCTGTGAAAAGACACAGGCAACAAATAGTGCCTTATGCTTCTCCAAACTACCATCAACAGCTTGCTTTACCTTGTAAAGCCAACGGGAACTCACAACTGACTTGTTCTACAGTCTTGGAACCATGTCCCAAACACTGTTACAAACTATGGAGTCATACTCCTCCACCATAGCATCAACCCAAATCGACTGTTGCACTGCTTCCTCAAAGGAAGATGGATCGGTCTCAACACATTCCCTAGCAAGGGCCATGTATCTAGTGTACCTCTCAGGTGACCTCCTCTGTCTGCGCTGAGAAGATGGTGCTCCCACATTCTCTCTCGCATCCTCCAACAATCTGTCAGCTTCTCTTGTGCGCTTTCGTCCATCTCTGGAAGACTCTACTTGAGTGGATGTCTCCACTCCTAGAACCTCTGCATGCGGTTGTTACACATCAATCTGAGGCTCCTCCTCCTTAGGAACCAACAGTTCCTCCACAACTTATAGTTGGAGCTCGCTCTCAAGGGAAACTAGCACGACCTTCTGCTCATCAAACTTGAGATCTTTGCAAACCACTATCCTCCGACTGGTAGGCAAGTACACCCAATAGTTGTGAGGTGTGTCATTGTACCCCACAAATATCCCCAACTCTGTTGTCGGTTCAAGCTTCTTCCATGCATCCTTTGTCACATGTCAATATACCAATGAGCCAAAGATCCTGAAGTGACCCACATCTTTCCTCTTACCAGAGAAAGATTCCTCTGGTGTCTTCATCCCAAGAATGCGATGCAGGCTTCTATTCTGCAAATAGACCTCTGTGTTGCATGCCTAATCCCACAAGTGAAGTGGTAGGCCTTGGTCATGTAGCATTGCCCGTGCTACCCCTACAATAGTTTTGTTCTTCCTCTCGGCCACCCCATTTTGCTGTGGGTTATAAGGTTCTGTCAACTCTCATTTAATTCCTTTCTCTACATAGAAGTCATCAAAATCTTGAGAGACATATTCTCCATCGTTTTAGCTTCTCAAGGCCTTGATCTTCTTCCTTGACTCTTTCTCGACCAAAGCTTTGAACTCACAAAACTTTGTGAAAGTTTGGTCCTTCTTCTGCATGAAATAAATACAGCATTTATGAGAATAGTCATCAATGAAAATCACATAATACCTTTGCTTTGTTGTGGATGTTGTCGAGAATGGTCCACACAAATCAGTATGAACTCACTCTAAGATAGCCTCTGCTTGACTGTCTCAATCATGAAAGGAAGACTTGGTCCAAGGTACAACCTTTTCATGTGTCAACTTGATCAAGTTTACCTTCAGGAAGTCTTGTAGATATCTATTGCATTATCTTCAAAGCCCCATGATGCAAATGGCCCAACCGCCTCTGCCACAACTCGCCAATGTCTTGGCTTTGCACCAATTTTTCTTTTGTACTCAATGCTGCACAATCATCTACCTCTAGTTTATAGAGATGCTTCACCCAAATCCCTATCCTCTTGGTCTGACCCATGGCTATGTGTCTTAGGAACACCTTTTCTTTACTGAAGACAACATCATAGCCTTTGTTCTTCAACATCGCGACTGATACCAAGTTCTTCTTCAGTCCAAACACATACATCACATCTGTCAAGGTGAGAGGAGCTCTATGCTCCCTCTAAACAGTAACCGTGCCCGCTCCTGAAACACTATACCTTCCGTCGTCACCCATCTCTATGTGCATCTTAAGGTCTTTCTCCTCCAAGGCACTGAATAAATTTTTATCACCGGTCATGTGGAATGAGGCTCCACTATCAAGATACTAGACACAAACCATCATCGATGACACCGTGCAAGTGATGAGGGTAAAGTCCATTTCGAATTGAGAGGCTAATGCCTCACCTTCCAATCCTTTTGAGGATCCCTTCTTGGACTTCTTCGATGGGCAATTAGTCACATAATGTCCCATCTTGTGACAATTAAAGCATCTTATTTTAGACATGTCACCCTTCTTCCCTCCATGAGAAGGATTCGATTTGAAATGGGAAGCCTTCTGCTTCCCTTTCCTTGCCTTACTTGTTAAGGCCAGATTTTCTTCATCATCATTATTGGATGAAGAACCATCTCGTGTGCTCCTCCTGATCTCCTCCTGCATAAGTTCCGACCATAGTCGTTCCCAATCCATTAGTTTCTCCCTTCCATGCACAGAGTCTTGGTAGATATTCCAACTCTTTGGAAGGCCAAGGAGATTGAGGCTCACCATATCATCATCGACAGTAGTTATTCCCACACTGCCGAGTGCATCTCTACAGGTGGTGCTTGTTCAGATATGTGGAAATAGTATCACCCTTCTCCATCTTGATTCTTCGAAGTTTATCCTTGAGTGCCAATTTCCTTTGGTTTCTACTATTTTGGTAGAGGTCCTTCAATGTCTTCCACATTGAAAATGGAGTATCCTTCCCATGGAGACTAGAGACAATATGGTCTCGAACTCCCTCAAGGATGATCCATCTTGCCTTAGCCACATGTTTCTTCCACTCAACCAACTCTTGTGCCTTAGTTGAAGCTAGCTTTGGGATTTCTTGATCAATGAATTCCTTCAAGCCATTATCTTCTAATACAAACTCCATTATATCTTTTCATGCTATGTAATTCGAGCTACCTTCCAAGGCATACTCGAGTCTCAAGCCATAGAACGTCATTGGCCAACCCTGAAGTATGATATGAATTCGATTTGCACCTGCACCTCAAACTTCAATCTTCAAATTCTTTTCTTAGTATATTGTTCACAGCTCTGACACCATGTAGAAAACTTGTGTAGGTTAACCTGATAATGCAATATAAATCAAAGCAGAATACTATAACCTACTTCTACTATCAATTTGCGGAAACTTAAACATCGAGCTAAACAATATAACCAGAAGAAGAAGAATTAATGGCACAATACATGTGAAAATACTTTGGGGAAAGCCTCAGCTAAAAACCCCACACTATCGTATTATCATACATGGTGGAAATACATAGGAATTATACAAAGCCTTAGCTCTCACAGCTAGCCAGCTCTTAGTACAATCCTCACAAATGCTCACAAGAAATCTTGGCTTCTCTCCAGCCTTCCTTTCTACCCTCCAAGCTCCTATTTCCTTGAGCTATTCCTTGTGGATGATTTGCCTTTACCAAGTGGAAAACAAATCCTCCAAAACTATGCAATCCTCAATGATAAATCCTTGATTGCATGCATGAGTTTTCTCCATGAGAAAACACATGCAGCTGATAGTATACTCTCCTTGAACGTTTATCTACTAGGTCTTTCTCAGAATAGACATGCATGAGTTTTTGATGAGGGAATCTTTAGTTAACTGGAGTAGCACTAGTTGAGTGCATTAATGCATCGACTGACTGTTAACTCAATATTAGTTCCTCAAACAGTTTGGAACTAATTTAACTAGAATTAACTCAGTAAACCAAGTTAACTAATTAAAACTCAAATATAACTCAATCTTATCTCATTAATTTAAGGGATAACTCTCGCATGACTTCAGAAAGACTTCTGACTTGAATTTCTCCAACTAATTAATTTAAAATAAATTAATTAATTTTTTCCAAGTAGCTGTTAAGACTAAATTCAATTTTAATTCAAGGAAAAATTAAATTGGAATATTCTTGTTGCCATATTTCAACAAAGTCTTCATTTATCCTCTTTCCAATTGACTCTTCTTCTTGACAATACTAGAATTTACTAGCAACTTGCAATTTCTCATCCCTAATTTCTTCTTATGTGATTTCATACACACTTAATTGTTATCCAATCCATAATACAAATAAAACATTCTCATTATCACCTTGGAAAATCTACCACAAGCATATGGTTGTGAGGCTATCTAAAACACCATATTTCAAGTTAGTATGTAATTCACTATCAAAATGATATAGGTATCACACATCAAAAATCACTAGAGATTACTACACTTTGTAATAGAGCTCTATAATTTATACTCCTAGGCCCATTCAGTCCAAGTGCTAAACTTGGGTGCTTTGATACCACTCTATAATGCTCCCTCCCACTCCCTTGGACTGATCTCAACAAAATGGGAGGTGTTAATTTTAATTAACCCAACCTCCATTATCTTGGCATGGAAATGGGATTACAAAATTTCTTCATCCCCAAAGTTAAAAAAATTAACTTTGGACAGTACCATTTCATTTACCTCATCGAGATATTTCTGGTGAAATCAAATTTTCCTCAATCTAATACCTATATCAAAAGTTATTACCATTTAAACGTTGGGCCTCATTCAACTTTCCTGATAGTAAGATCAGCCACGTGGCAATGCCACCTTACATGAGGTCCAATGTGCTAAATGGGAGGTGTTACTTTCAATTAACCTAACCTCCATTGTCTCATCATGGAAATAGTCTTACAAAATTTCTTCATTCCCCAAAATTAGTAGAATTAACTTTGGATAGTACCATCATGTTCGACTCATCAAGATCTTTTTGGCGATATAATTTTTTTTCTCTATTTGATACGCGGATCAAAATTTATTCCCATATAAATTTTAGGTCTCATTCACCTTGCCACATCACCAAGGATTAGCCACATGACACCCACGTGGCATTGCCACCTCACACAAGCTCCATTGTGGTACTTGCCACATCGTGGCGCCCTAGCACCACTGCACGATAATGCCAACCACGAGGGGAGTTCTACTCCAAATCATCAGGCAATGATGGAATTATTCACATCAAATGACATGGAAATTCCCCATTTAGCACCTCCATAAGACTGCGTCGCTAAATCTTGGCATACTCTGTCCAAATCTTTACGGTGCATTATGAATATTTTTGTTAGGTAATGGAGATAATCTTTGTCCCACACCTTCCATTTACCCAATGGGTTCTTTCAACTCCACGATCCACTATAAAAGGGTTGTAGGTTTTAACCCCATACAAAAATTACCTGCATACAAATTCTAAAAAACTGAAAATAAATAATGGTGAGAGCATAAAACATAAAAAAGATATACACAGATATTTTCACTTGGATCCCAAAACTAGGACCACCAGATTGATTTTTCATTATATTCATTTCAATGTTATAATACATATATATACATGATGAAGCATCCATAAACCCCAATTCATTAACCCTATATTAGAACATAATCGTAGTTCCCTCGAACGGATCTACAAAATAGCATGGGCAGAAAACCATCATGCCCAAAACCATGTGCGAAAACCACGCACAAAACCATAGGTAGGTCTGCCCATCTAATATAGGGTCTAAAAAATATCTCCCCTGGGCGCTGCCTCAGACACCATAGAGTGGGGCTTTCACCCCACCTGTGAACCCCCCCGTGTGTGGGGTTAGTCGTGGAAATAATATAACACACACCCGACATTCTCCCACTTGTTGTTTTCTTTCCATTGGGGGCCATAGGAGAGTTAGTCATTGGTCAAGCCCTGCAACACCCATTGTTTCTCTACACCAAGAGAACTTCTGAGTGCTCATAGACTTTGTCAATGCATCTGCAACATTCTTCAAAGTGTCCACCTTTTCCAGCAACACCTTTTTTTCCTCAACCATATTCCTTACAAAGTGTTATTGAACATCAATGTGCTTTGTCTTTGAATGATAAGCAGGGTTCTTTGCCAAGAAAATTTAACTTTGGTTGTCACAGTCTATCTTTATAGCTTGTTGTACTAACCCCATACTTGAACACAATCTCTGCAACAAAACTGCTTCCTTGTTTGCATGAGTGCCTACCATGTATTCCACCTCTATAGTTGAAAGTGACACTATATATTATCTCTTGCTCATCCAACTGACTGCGACTCCAAATAGGTTAAACACATACCCACTTGTATATCTTCTTTGATCCAGATCTCCAACCCAATCTACATCAACAAATCCACGGATGTCAAAAACTCTGTCCAATCCTGGTCTTCCTTGGTAGCACAGACCATAATCACTAGTGCCACGCAAATACCTGAAAAACGTGCTTCACTGTTATCCAATGTTGCTTCCCTACTTTTGACATAAAACTGCCCAATACTCCCACTGCATGTTCAATGTCTGGTCTAGTAGAGACCACTGCATACATCAAGCTACTGACTGCACTTGCATATGGAACACACGACATGCCTTCTTCCTCTTCTTGTGTCTTGGGGCATTGTTTAGCAGATAACTTTACACCAACAAGAATAGGAACCTTCACTGGTTTACTATCCTGCATATTAAACCTCTACAATATTGTCTCGACATACTTCCTTGGGTTTAACGATAGCGTCTTTTTTTCCCAATCTCATTTAATTTCCATGCCCAAAATATAGTTTGTGGCACCAAGATCTTTCATGTCAAATTTGGAGGACAATTGGGTCTTCAATTCCTAGATAATTTCTTTGTTATTTCCAATCAACAACATATCATCCACATACAAGACCAAATAAATTTCACGGTCACCAATTAAATTAAAATACACATAGTGATATTCTTTTCTTCTGGTGAAGCCAAGTCCCCGTATATATGTATCCAATTTGTGATACCATATCCTTGGTGACTGTTTTAACCTGCATACCAATTCTTTCTTACCCTTCACCGCAAAGCCTTCAGGTTGCTTCATGTAGATCTCTTCATCCATATCCCTGTGAAGAAATGTTGTCTTCACATCCATGTGTTCTACCTAAAAATCAAAAGTAGCAACAACAAATAAAAGTAATATAATAGAAGCTACCTTGGATACAAGAGAAAAAAAATCACCAAAATCAATTCCTGACACCTGGGAATAAAATTTTCCTACCAATCGAGCTTTGTATTTCTCCACCTTGCCTTCTACATTCATCTTCTTCCTAAACACCCATTTGCTGCCAATGGATTTCCTTCTAGTTGGCAATTCCACTAGATCCCAAGCCTCATTTTTTTGAAAAGATGACATTTCATCAACCATGGCCTCTTTCTAGAGTTTGGCATCCTCTGAATCTACCGCTTCCATTACAGTTCTAGGAT
Organism: Pinus tabuliformis; assembly: GCA_031772625.1. Classification (NCBI taxonomy): domain Eukaryota; kingdom Viridiplantae; phylum Streptophyta; class Pinopsida; order Pinales; family Pinaceae; genus Pinus; species Pinus tabuliformis. Next base: position 1,068,900,567 of record CM062804.1, on the reverse strand, counting down.
CATCATCAGTAATAAATAAAGAAAAATTTGAATAGAAATCAATTGGACTATACATTTTTGGCTGCCTTCTTTCTTGAAATTATCTTCTCATAGTTGGAGTTTGTGGCTCTTCATCTTTTGATTCCTCTTCTGTTGTAGAGTCTGATTCCTTTTCCTTTAGCTCAAACTCTATTTTCTCAAGTTCCTTTGGTAGGACTTTATGTTTAATAAGATATTTCACCTCTCTAAACACCACACCATGGCTGTACACAACCTTCCTTGTTTATGGGTTCCAAAGCTTATAACCTTTTAAACCATCCTTATACCCAATAAAGATGCACCTTTCAAATTTACTATCCAACTTGGTTCTTTTCTCCTTTGGAACATGTAAATATGCATCACATCCAAATACCCTTAGATGTGAAAGAGATGGTTTCTTACCATTCCATACCTCTTGTGGAGTCTTATCCTCCAGCATTAATGAAGGTGATCTATTGACCAGGTAACATGCAGTCTCCACTACCTCTGCCCAAAATTCATGTCTTAACCTGACACCACTAAGCATGCTTCTTTCCTTTTCCATCAACGTCCTATTCATTCTTTCTACAAATCCATTTTTTTGAGGTGTGTATGGAGTAGTATTTTGTCGAGATATACCAAAATTCTTACCAAACTCTTCAAATTCCTTCTTGCAAAACTCTCCACCATTATCTATGCTCAACACCTTTATCTTCTCCTCTGTCTGTTTTTTCACTAGAGCCTTAAATTCTTTAAACTTGTCAAAGACTTCAGATTTCTTACTGAGGAAATATATCCATGTATTCCATAAGAAGTCATCTATAAATGATACATAGTACATAGGCTTACCCAGTGATGGAACCGAGACAGATCCAAACACATCATTGTGCACAAGCTTTAATATTTGTTTCGCCCTCTTAGCACAAGAGGGGAAACTCACCTGATTTTGCTTCCCATATACACAATTTTAACAGAAACAAAATCCACAGAGAAATTAGACACACCTTCTACCATACCATTACCATGAAGTATTCGAAGGTCTTTCTCTCCAATATTTCCAAGCCTTTGATGCCATAACATGGTTTTTTCACTAGAGATCACTAGATTTTTTGCTCCACTTTCAAAAACCATAGAACTGTTGCACCCATCAATAACAGTGCTACCCTAAAGCTTGTACAAAGTTCCAATCTTAAATCCCCACATGAATACCAGTGCTCCTCGAACCATCTTGCAGGTATATTTCTTGAACATTGTTTTTACACCTGCATCATCAAGCTTGCTTATAGAAATCAGATTTCTGACCAATGCAGGAATATGTAGAACACCTAGAAGTGTTCTAATCCTTCCACCTTATAACTTTAACTTGAATTTTTCACGACTAACGATTCTAGCCTTCCTGTCATCCCCTAAGAAGACATCGCCACCATCATAGTTATCATACTCACAGAAACACTCACTGTGGGGAGTGAAGTGAAAGGATGCACCTGAGCCAATCAACCATGCCTCATGATACATGTGTACATGAAGAAGAAGCCAAGTACACATCCCCACCTTCATCTGAGGTAGTTTTCACCTGTGCAAAAGGAGCATCATCATATCCCTTTCCTTTCTCAGGAGCTTTAGATCTACAATCCTTTTTGAAGTTCCCTTCCTTTTTGCATTTCCAGCACACCTTTACAGGTTTTCCTGGAGATTTAGATCTCCCTCTAGATTTAGATCTCCCACTTGAGGATTTATTTTTGTTTCTTTTCTAGGACCATACTCATATAGACAAGGCATCACCATTCTAGCCCTCTGTATCTTTTCATCTCATCTCCTTTGACAACAAGGATGAGACTATTTCATCAAACTGCAAGGCAGTCACATTGCTAACTATTGCAACAGCCACATTGTCCCACGAATCTAGTAGAGAACACAAAAAACTCATGCACTTATCTTCATCTCAATTTTTTATATCAATAGATAACAACTGGCTTACCACAGTATTAAAGGCGTTTAGATGCTTTGTCACTAAGTCTCCATCCTTCATCCTCAGGTTATACAACTTTTTCCATAGGAACAATTTATTCACTAGGGATTTAGATTGGTACAAAGTCTCTAACTTTTCCCACAAAGCCTTTGTCGAAGCTTCCCCTAATACATTCAACAATACTAAATCTGAGATACACAACTGTATTGTATTCTTTTCCTTCCGATCCAACTTCTTCCAGTCTTCATCAGACATTGTCGTTGGTTTAGCACCCAAATCTACCGTGATCCATTGATCTTTATCCACTAGAAGATCCTCCATATTGAGTTTCCACAACTCAAAAATTTGACCATTAAATTTCTTGATCTCTATCTTTCCACTTCTCACCATCTTCTTTCACCACAAGAATTGATCCTGCAGATCTCCCATTGAACAAGGTCTACCACAGGCCTGAGCAAAACCCCTCAACAGAAAAGGCGTCCCCTTGAAGCCAAAACAACTCTGATACCAAATGTAGGTTTTAACCCCGTATAGAAATTACCTGCATACGAATTCTAAAAAATAGAAAATAAACAATGGCGAGAGCATAAAACAAATATACATAGATATTTTCCCCTAGATCCCAAAACTAGGACTACTAGATTGATTTTTCATTATATTCCTTTCAATGTTACAATACATATACATATACATATACATATATATATATATACATGTCAAAGCATCCATAAATCCCAATCCATTAACCCTGGATTAGAACATAACTGTAGTTCCCTTGACTAGATATACAAAATACCATGGGCATAAAACCATCATGCCCAAAACCATGTGTGAAAACCATGCACAAAACCATAGGTAGGTTTGCCCACCTAATATAGGGTCCAAAAAAAGTTTCCCCGGGCCGCTTTCTAGGACCTCGTAGAGGGGGGCTACCTCCCCCAACAAACCCTTAGATAGGGGGGCTACCACCCCCCCTGTGACCCCCCTGCTGCGCCCGACACAACAAACAGGGGGGGCTATGTCCACCACCCCCCCCCCCCCCCCCCCCCCCCCTGCGCATGGGGCTAGTCATGGAAAGAATATAACACACACCCAACAAGGGCACCACCAAATTTCTCTACAGTCCTGAGCCCCATGGTGATGTGGCCTCTAACCACATGTAACTCCATGTTAGTTCCACATAGTGATTCTAGGCGAAGTGGTACCACAAACCACTACCATGTGTTGCATATATGACACATCAGTCTAACCTCCACATCACCTATTTCCATTGCATCTTGCTGACGTTAGGGTGACATCATCCTACCACGTGGCATTCCTTGAGATTGCCACATGTCACCCCAAAACTGATCATTTGGCCCTCGAAAGGTTCATATATGCATGTCACATGTCATGATGTTAGCATGCAATTTCAGTAACCTCGCCACATTAGGAGTAAATGTCAACCATGTCCCACATGGAATCACCACCTTAGCTTGAGTCAAGGGTCCCATTGAGTCCCAGAACTTCCATGCAAAGCATTGATTTCTTATTCAATGATGGAGAGGGTTTCTTGGTGCACCTTCGATCAATAGTTCTAATGTGCCCATGTTGAATGAAACCATTGTCACACCTCTAGACCTTCTAACTACTCGAATGAGATGTGTTATAAATTTCCTTGTTAAGTAATGAGAATTTTCCTATCATCTACGCACCTTCATAACTTCATGGTTCTTCCTTTGGATATTATTAGGACTCCCTCAAATTGATTACAGGCTTATCTTTGCAGACCCCAATTCAAATTATCAGGAACTTCAAGGCCCTGCATAGTCATTCTTCACATATATTATGCAAGATCTCAGTATCAAATCATAATTAGAAAATAAAGACAATGGCCCATCATACATAACAAAATTTCAAACATTCACTCAACATGCCATAAGAAGCATTTTAACAATAGAGCTCATTATCTCCAAGACATAATTACTCTTTTTCTATTATAGAATGTAACTCATGGATTTACACACACCACCATATTTGAATGGGATTTAGTAAACAACTATTCTTAGCATTGACCACATGCCTCAGTTGTCATTACACAACATCTAGTCAAGGTATTTCACACATAACATATGATGGAAATCACACATGATATATGATGGAAATCACACACAACCATATTCTTATGATCATATCAACGATAAAATATAAGCATATAATTACTTTCCATTTGGGAGCATATAAGCATCAAAGGGATTTACAAGTCCATGATAATCATAACAATCATTCACAACTATCACACTGCAACACATAGGGATGTAAATCCTCATTGATAGTGTTGATACACCGAATGTCATACAATAACATTATTCATAAATCATATTGCACTAAAAGTACAAGAATATAAGTAAGAAACTTATCTTAATAGTTGGATGAATGGAAACTCAAAGAGGAACTCCAACTCTCCTCCCAATCTTAGGCCATTTTCACTGCTATCCTTTCTTGTGGCTAATGACCCCTAAATTGGATTCAAAGTTTGAGGAGGGAAGCACTAAAGGTAATTTCACACAAGTAATTTACAACACATGGGAATCTAGAGCACACAGTGCCTCCACCTGTGATCCAACAGGAATCCAGAGCACACAAAATATCCACCCAAAACATTACTTTTGAGAATCCATATCTCATAGTGCCTCCACCTGTAATCTCGCAAGAATCCATAGCAATCAATTTATCCATCCAAAAATCACTATAGGAATCCAAAGCCCACAATGTCTCCACTTGATTTACACTACAATAATCCAAATCCCATAGTGCCTCCACTTGCAATATGAAAATAATTAAGAGCACACTATGTCTCCACTTGATAGCTTTCAAGAGAATCCAGTGTCCACATCTAGGGCCTCCACCTGTGAAAAAACCAAGAGAAGTCCAAGAATAATCAATGTCTCCACCCATTTTGTAGGAATCTAGAGTCCATTATCACTCTAACTTTTGAACACCATGATTTTTCCTATCCCAAGTCCCTCGGCTAGCTCCCAAACCTAAGCATACATTGAGCTTATTATAGTGCTTTCACACACTACTAATATATAGTCTCTCTCATTGTAGCACAACCTTTGTGCCTTCATCTTGTCATCTTCTTCTCAACATGTTTTTTCTTTCTCTTCTCCTCTATATATCTCTTCTCTTCTCATCTCTACTAATTTACCCTCTTTGCGAGAGTGTATCCTCCCCTTCAAATGCACCCCCTAATTTTTGACCAGTGCCCTATCCTATAGGATTGTATCATCCTTGTCTTAGGCACCCATATGACAATTTTAATGCTTGTACATTTTTTTTGTTTAAAGAAATAGGGATATAGGTGGAGATAAATTGTAGCATTCAAAGTTTGGCTATTTCCCCAAGCCATTCCCAAGTAGCTTCTCCTCCCAACTTTTAATCCGTGTCATCTCTCTTAGTCCAATCATCATTTATATTTTACATCATTTTACATGATCAATGCATATAATAATATTTACATGAAGGGTGACAAAATGGTTGTTACAGTTGGGTAGAATTGTTAATGACAATTTCAAGGAAAACTTGAGGAGATTGGTAGTACCAAGGATCTTGTAGGAGTTTGAAGCAAATAAATAAAAACTTCTTAGGATTTCATATTTTATAAGATCTGACATCAGTAACATGGTCTTTATATTTTTAATTTAAATCAGGCAGAGAAATTGTTGATTGTAGGTGGAAGTAGATAAAGAACAATGAAGTGTGGCAAAAACTATTGCAGAAAAATAAACTATAATAACTTCTTGTTGAGGTTGGATAGAAGTTGTTAAGACAGTTCCACAAAGTTGATATTGTGGGTAAAATTGATAGAAGATTGGATAAAGTGCTGAAGCCTAGAGAAGAGTAGAGAAAGCTTAGATGGTTCCTAAGAGAGGATCAGAGGATACCAAAAGTCCAGGTCAGAGGAAAAATTCTTGGTGAGGTACTTGTAGTATGGTGAAAAAAACGTGTTGTAGAGGGTTAGTGCAACTCATAAGCAGAAAAGGAAAAATTCAGAAAGTAAGAACACAAATGACTAAGGACAATCAAGAAAAGTGTCTAGATAAAATCCATAATAACATGAAAGAAGATGTTAGAGTAATTGGATAATGAAAGAAGTAGATGAGTTAGGAGGAAGTTGATAAATAAATTGTTGAGTTAAAGAAAAGGCTCAATGTAACAATGAAACTATTATAAGAGAGTGAGGATGAAGACCATAGATGTGGATCGAGGATGAAGAAGTAGGTTACATGGCTTGTGAAGGAATTAGTTGCAATAAAATTAAGGAAGAAGCTAAGGCACATGATGAGTGCTTGCTTGAAGGAAGAGGAACTCAGAGCACTTGAGTATGAAATGAGAATTCACTATTATGAACTAGAGTGGGGATCATTCCTTAGAGAAGATGAAGATGTCAAAGATGTTTATGGGAGGCCTAGTGAGAGTCTCATGGATAATTGTAAAAGTTCATATCAACATAAGGATGTGATAAAAGTGGTACTGAAAGTGGCTATAGAGCCTTATGTTTTTAAAACTATTAATTTGTGAATGAATGCATGCTTTACAGGTTTTGAAGATGATGTAAAATCATTAGAAATTATAATAAGGAGAGAGAAATACAAAAGATTTTTTTTAGAGGCATTAAAGAAAGACATAATCAAGAGTCTGTCATAGGAATGTAAGAGCTAGAATTATATCACAAAGTAAATCAAAGAGGAACCTTTACATAGTCACAAGTTGTAGTTATTGAAGGACAAGTAAGAAGGGTAAAATTATATTGTTAAGACAACCGAATGGAGGATAAAGAAGAAAAATAACCACATTCATAGTGATGCTGATATATTTCAATGAGCAGATCAAGCTATTGAAAAATTTTCTAAGGAAACTTGAGTTTAAAGAATAATTTATAGATAATTTAAGTATTTAGAAGTACTTCACAAAGAAGAAATGTTTAAAGCATCTATTGAAACAAAAGAGTCTTTTCAATCTAATTGTATATATAAAAATATGAAGGGAATTGAGATAATCAAATAAGGGACAAAATTGTCAAATGAAAATTAAATTTTATTTCGATCAAAGAAAGATAATGATGAAAAAAAAAGAAAATTACAGCATGCAAAATGAGGAATGACAACGTTATATCAGAAGAAGGAAATGTGGATCTTGATGAAGAATTGAAGATGTTAGAAGACTAGCTAGTAAATCCAAGGAAAGAAGAGGATTTCACATGGATTGCGGATTGGAAGCATGAAGAGGGAGAGATGCATGAAACATCTAATCAATTTGAAAATTTTGAAATTAATTAATTATGTGAATATGCAGAGAAAAGATAACAAGAAAGATATTAATCAATAGGTTTCCAAAGATAGACCATAAATCCAAGGGAATATTAATGCATATAAAGAGGCAACAAACTATACATTTGTAGTAAACAATAGTAAAAACAAGCAAGTTGTAATTGCAATCATTCTTATCACTAATGATAGTTTTTAAAAGCCTAATAGACAAAATGTTTACTGTAATGAAATTGTTTTATGTGCAGATAATTTTTTTTCTTTTGAAGATATAAGTGAATCTTTCATTGAACATCCATGGAAGAGGTAGTCAAGTTCCTTAAACATCTTTGGAAAGATGTTTGTTGATAAAGAATATAAACTGAGTAATTATGCGAACAATGAAATGGAAGTTAAAGCCATGAAATCTTTAAAATTTGAAGTGTAATTGCAGATAAGTAGTGAAAATCACATGTATTAGCAAAGGGATAAATGGAAATTGAATTGATGAGTTATGTATGATGATGAAGAAATGGTTTAGGAAAAGTTTCGATGAAGTGAAGAGCATTGTCAATAAGAAAATACAATTAACCGCACAATTTTACATCAACAGAGCAAGTAGAGTACTATAGAATAAAGTATGGAAATGTGGGAAGTGGAGGACAACAACAACAAATGAACAAAAAGAAACAATATAGAGTACAGGGTTAATGAGAAAGATTTCCAAGTGAAATTTCAATGTTATAATATTGTTTGTAAAAAATGTTTATGGTAGAAAAGCAAGTGAACAACAACAAAATAAAGTATGGGATCTAAGAAGAGGAGAAAGCGCAATAGATAAACCTACAATTGAAAAATGTTAGATCATAGGAGGGAGGCTACAATAAAATAAATACAATAGAAGCAATCAGAAGACTCATGAACAAGAGTCCATGAATTATTATACCTTGGGAGTCTGATGCATGAGAATTTCTCAACAAGACCTCTTACCATATTTACCAAAGGGAATGGGTTACCTTAATTTAATTTAAGTAATGGATATAGGAAATTAATTTTCTAAATGAAATAGGGATTGATTTAAAAACTAATGGACTATTTCCTCATCAACATGTAATTATGTAATTCAAGTGAGTTATTGAGGGGGTTAGAGATTTTAGGTTAAAATTCGATATTTTCTATGAATGGGTGTTTTGATCTATCTTTAATGGATCTCCAAAAACCATCATTTAGTGTATAGATAGATTAAGTAAAGAGTAGAAGACATAATAGAGAGGTAGATCGAATTGAGTAAATTGGGAAGGTTGAGTAGAGCCAAAAGGTGACATGGTTGGCAAGAGGAATTTTGGGAGGAATCCATGTATAGAGTGAGGTTTATAAAGAGGAGTTGTGACCAATTTTCATATATGAGTAGTTTATTTATCCCTATGTAATCATAGAAGATTTTATTTGGATTTGGAATAGATGTGTTGATTTAGTTGAATAAGCAATAAATAAACCAACATGACTATATGTGTAAAGCTCGATTATTTTAAGATTGTAATCTTCCATTTCCATAGTGGTAATTACTCTCTATGTGTTGTGAATCGTGTTGTATTAAATGTAAAACTAGTTCGATTTCTTCATTGTTTGTTGCAGAGCGATCAAATGAGACAAAATCCTTTCCGCACATAGTAAAACAGACATTATGGTAATTAATATCAATTGAAGGCTCCATGCAAGGTTTTAATTTCTGGCTCAAATGTAGAGTTTTCAAAAGGCAAGAGTTTTTATATTTGAGGAAAAACCTCGCAACACATAAAACCATTGATACTTTGCTAGTTAAAGAATAACTGCAATAACTGTTCATCAAGTCAAGGTTCCACCCTTGTGTGGTTCCACCACAAGCTTATTGATTTCTAAACAAGTTAGATCTAAGCCCAAGTACATCTAGATCTTAGTAAGTGTGAGGGCATTAGAATCACCCAAATCCCAATTGAAACCATGTCCAAAACATGAGTATAGGGTGGACCCCACAAGAATACTTCAAGGTTCATGCCATAAAGATATCTAGATCAGGACCTATTTGGGATTTACCGAAGTGTGTCACATACAACTGACCCAAATTATTGGATTTCTAGATTAAGGAGTTATATCTTTATCGAAGAAAATACATGTAGGCTGAAGCGATAAATCTAGGCCTAAAGTAATTCAAGAAGTTGATAGGTGACACTCATCTGGATTGTCTAGATATATAGACCACATAATGTAAATGGACATATTAGGTCTTCAAGCCTCCACCCAAGTAATTATAACAACATTCTTCCATATCTCAAATATGATAAATATTTGGGGTTCCAATTTAATATAAATTTGGGGATTGTACTAAGAAATTTGGAAAGAAGAAATGGCAGATTTGGGGGAGTAGATGTATTAGAATCATTTTTGGTATTAGAGAAGGATAAACCGTTTTATTTGAATGACTACAGAGATTTAAAATTATTGCAGCAACATTGGAGAAAAGATATTGGCAAAGTTCTTGGTGGATCAACATTAGAATCCAGAAGAAGAATCCAATGCTAGAAATTAGTGCAAGAATTCTTCTCAATTTGGAGAAGTTAACATCAGTCTAACCATTTCTAACAAAGTTCTATTCATCATTTTTTTCACTCCATTCTTATATGAAATGTAAGAACTTGAAAATTTCCCTCTAATACCCTTAGCTCCGCAACAATTTTGGAATTAATTTGAAGTGAATTTCTCTTCATTATCTGTCCTCAATTTTCTTTTCTTTTCTTTAGTTTCTTTTTCAGTTTGATGTAAGAATACTTAGAATTTTCAAGTGTTTTTAAATTTTCTCTTAAAAAATATAGCCAATTCGTTCGAGTAAAATCAACAATGAGGAAGCCCACAGGGTGTAGAATAAATGGTGATGGGGTGTACTATTAAGGCACTCCATGATGTGAAGGCTACCGGTTTGAAATTCTGTGGGAAACAAAAATAGCCATGTTAAGGGTTAGTGTGGCCCAAGATGAGTGCAACCCCTAAGTGATTTTGATGGCTTAGATGCCCCTGGGTCATGATTTCTCAAGCCAAAGGTTAAGCATGCAATGATCTCAAGACGTAGAACTTAACAAACAAAAAGAATGATTAATGAGAAGTAAAAAAATATTTACGCCCTCCACCATAAGTTTATAGAGGCCCACAAATATCACTGTGAATAAGTTGCACATTGGGTTGTGTTATTTTCTTTCCACGACTAGCCCACGTAGTTAATCGGGGGGTTAGAAGGGGGGCAAAGCCCCCATTCGTTGCGCCAATTGTGTAGCGGGGGAGGTCACAGGGGGTTTGAGGTGTACCCGTAACCCCACTTTATGGGTCTAGGGCAGTGCCCTGGAAAATTTTGGTTTTGGACCCTATGTTAGGTTGGGCGGACCCACCTATGGTTTTGTCCATGATTTTCGCACATGTTTTTTGGACACGATGGTTTTCGGTCCATGGTATTGGATGCTTCGGCATGTATAAATATGTATTGTAACATTGAAAGGAACATAATGAAAAATCAAGCTGGTAGTCCCGATTTTGGGATCCAGGGGAAAATCTCTATGTATATGTGTTTTATGTGTTATGCTCTCACATTGTTTATTTTCTATGTTTTAGAATTCATATGCAGGTAATTTCTGTACGGGGTTAAAACCTACATTTTGGTATCAGAGCAGTTTGGCTTCAACAGGATGCCTTTGTTGCTGAGGGGTTTTGCTCAAGCCTGTGGTAGACCCTGTTCAGTGGGAGATCTGCGAGATCGATTCTAGTGGTGAAAGAAGATGGCGAGCAATGGAAAGATAGAGATCGAGAAATTTAATGGTCAAAGTTTTGAGTTGTGGAAACTCAAGATGGAGGATATGTTGGTGGATAAAGATCAGTGGATCACGGTAGATCTGGGTACTAAACCAAAGGGAGTGTTCGATGAAGAATGGAAGAAGTTAGATTGGAAGGTAAAGAGCACAATACGATTGTGTGTCTTAGATTCAGTATTGCTGAATGTATCAGGGGAAGCTACAACGAAGGCTTTGTGGGATAAGTTAGGGACTTTGTACCAATCTAAGTCTCTGGTGAATAAACTATTCTTGTGGAAAAATTTGTATAACCTGAGGATGAAAGATGGAGACTCGGTGACAGAGCATCTGAATGCATTTAATACGGTGGTAAGTCAGTTAGCATCTGTTGATATTAAAATTTCAGATGAAGATAAGTGCATCAGTTTGTTGTGTTCTCTACTAGATTCGTGGGATAGTCTGGTTATTGCAATAGGTAGTAATGTAACTGCCTTGCAGTTTGATGAAATAGTCTCAGCCTTGCTGACGGAGGATATGAGATGGAAAAATATGGAGAGCCAGAATGGTGATGCCTTGTCTATATGAGGACGGTCTTAGAACAAAAGCAATAATAAGTCATCGAGTGGGAGATCTAAATCTCCAGGAAAACCTATAAAGGTGGTGTGTTGAAAATGCAGAAATGAAGGGCACTACAAAAGGGACTGTAAATCTAAAGCTCTTGATAAAGGAAAGGGATTTGATAATGCTCCTTCTGCAGAGGTGAAAACCACCTCAGATGAAGGTGGGGATGTGTACTTGGCTTCTTCAAGTACACATGTAGATCATGAGGCATGGTTGATTGACTCAGGTGCATCCTTTCACTTCACTCCCCATAGAGAGTGGTTATGCGAGTATGAGAAATATGATGGTGGTGATGTCTTCTTGGGGGATGACAGGAAGGCTAGAATCATTAGTCGTGGAAAATTAAAGTTGAAGCTGTAAGGTGGAAGGGTTAGAACACTTCTGGGTGTTCTACATATTCCTGCGTTAGCCAGAAATCTTATTTCTGTTAGCAAGTTGGATGATGCAGGTGTAAAAACAACATTCGAGAAGGATACCTGTAATATGGTTCAGGGAGCATTGGTATTGATGCGGGGAGTTTGGATTGGAACTCTGTACAAGCTACAAGGTATCATGGTTGTTGATGGGTGCAACAGTTCTTTAGTTCCTGAAAGTGGAGCAGAAAATCTAATGGTCTCTGGAGAGAAGACCATGTTGTGGCATTAAAGGCTTGGAAATATTGGAGATGAAGGCCTTCGAATACTTCGTGGTAAAGGTATGGTAGAAGGTATGAGTAATAGCTCTCTGGATTTTGATTTCTATGAAAATTGTGTATATGGGAAGTAGAATCGTGTGAATTTCTCCTTTGGTGGTAAGAGGGCGAAATAGATATTAGAGCTTGTGCACAGTGATGTGTTTGGACTTGTGAAGGTTCCATCACTGGGTAAGTCTGTGTACTATGTATCATTTATAGATGACTTCTAAAGGAATACATGGATATATTTCCTTAAGAAGAAATCTGAAGTCTTTGACATGTTTAAAGAATTTAAGGCTCTCATGGAAAATTAGACAGAGAAGAAGATAAAGGTGTTGATGACAGATAATGGTGGAGAGTTTTGCAGCAAGGAATTTGAAGAATTTTGTAAAAGTGTGGTATAGCACGACAGAAGACTACTCCATATACAACTCAGCAAAATGGAGTTGCAGAAAGAATGAACAAGACGTTGATGGAAAGGGCAAGAAGCATGCTCAGTGGTGCCGGGTTAGGACAGGAATTCTGGGCAAAGGCAGTGGATACTGCATGTTGCCTGATCAATAGGCCACTTCATCAGCATTGGAGGATAAGACACCACAAGAGGTATGGACTGGTAAGAAACCCTCTCTTTCACATCTGAGGGTATTTGGATGTGATGCATATGTACATGTTCCAAAGGAGAAACGAACCAAGTTGGCTAGTAAATCTGAAAAGTGCATCTTTATTGGGTATATGGATGGTTTAAAGGGTTATAAGCTTTGGAACCCAGTAACAAGGAAGGTTGTGTACAACCGAGATGTGGTGTTCAAAGATGTGAAAGATGTTGTTAAACATGAAGTCCAACCAAAGGAACCTGAGAAGACAAAGTTCGAGCTAAAGGAGGAAGAATCAAACTCTACAGCAGAGGTGGAATCAGAAGATGAAGAGCCACAAACTCCGGCTGTGAGAAGATTAGTTCGAGAAAGAAGGCAGCTAGAAAGGTATAGTCCATCTGTTTTTTGTTCAAATCTTGCTTTATCTATTACAGATGATGATCTCAGAACTGTGAAGCAAGCAGTAGATTCAGAGGATGGAAAACTCTAGAAAGAGGCCATGGCTGATGAAATGGCATCTTTTCACAAAAATGAGGCTTGGGATTTGGTGGAGTTGCCGGCTGGAAGGAAACCCATTGGCAGAAAATGGGTGTTCAAGAAGAAGATAAATGTAGAAGGAAAAGTGGCGAAATACAAAGCTCGGTTGGTAGCAAAAGGTTATTCCTAGGTGCCGGGAATTGATTTTGGTGATATTTTTTCTCCTATTGTGAAGGTAACTTATATTAGATTACTTTTATCTGTTGTTTCTACTTTTGATTTTGAGGTAGAACAGATGGATGTGAAGAAAACATTTCTTCACAGGGATCTGTAAGAGGAGATCTACATGAAGCAACCTGAAGGCTTTCCAGCGAAGGGTAAGAAAGAACTAGTATGCAAGTTAAAGAAGTCTCTGTATGGGTTGAAACAGTCACCAAGGATGTGGTATCATAAATTTGATACATTTATACGGGGACTTGGCTTCACCAGAAGCAAAGCAGATTACTGTGTGTATTTTAAATTAATTGGTGACCATGTTATTTATCTGGTCTTGTATGTGGATGATATGTTGCTGGTTGGAAATGACAAAGAAATTATCCAGGATTTGAAGACCCAATTGTCCTCCAAATTCGACATGAAAGATCTTGGTACTGCAAACTATATTTTTGGCATGGAAATTAAAAGAGATCGGGCAAAGAGGAAGCTCTGGTTAAACCAGAGGAAGTATGTCGAGATAATACTGTAGAGGTTTAATATGCAGGATAGTAAACTGGTGAAGGTTCCTATTCCTGTAGGTGTGAGGTTATCTGCTGAACAGTGTCCCAAGACACAAGAAGTGGAAGAGGACATGTCCTGTATTCCATATGTAGGTGCAGTTGGTAGCTTGATGTATGCAATGGTCTATACTAGACCAGACATTGCACATGAAGTGGGAGTATTGAGCAGGTTTATATCAAAACCAAGGAAGGAGCATTGGACAGCAGCGAAGTGAGTTTTCAGGTATCTGCGTGGCACTAGTGATTATGGTTTGTGCTACCAAGGAAGATGAAGATTGGAAAGAATGTTGGATATTTTTGGCTTTGTTGATGCAGACTGGGCTAGAGATCTAGATCGGAGAAGATATACAAGTGGGTATGTGTTTAACCTATTTGGAGGTGCAGTTAGTTGGATGAGTAAGAAACAATCTATAGTGGCACTATCAACTATAGAGGTAGAATACATGGCAGCCACTCATGCAAGCAAGGAAGTAGTTTGGTTGCAGAGATTGTGTTCAAGTATGGGGTTAGTACAGGGAGCTATAAGGATATACTGTGAGAGCCAAAGTGCAATTTTCTTGGCAAAGAACCCCACATATCATTCAAAGACAAAGCACATTGATGTTCAGTATCACTTTGTGAGGGATATGTAGAAATACAAAAGGGTGTTGCTGGTAAAGGTGGACACTTTGAAGAATACTGTAGATGCATTGGCAAAATCTGTGAGCTCTGAGAAGTTCTCTTGGTGTAAAGAGACAATGGGCATTTCAGGGCTGGAAAAATGACTAAGCTCTCTTGTGGCCTCCTGTGGAAATAAAACAACAAGTGGGAGAATGTTGGGTTGTGTTATATTCTTTCCACGACTAGCCCACGTAGTTAACCGAGGGGTTAGAAGGGAGGCAGAGACCCCATTCATTGCGGAAATTGTGTAGTAGGGGGGGGGGGGGGGGGGTTATAGGGGGTTTGAGGTGTACCCGTAACCCCACTTTATGGGGTCCGGGGCAGCACCCTAGAAAATTTTGGTTTTGGACCCTATGTTAGGTTGGGCGGACCCACCTATGGTTTTGTGCATGATTTTCGCACATGTTTTTTGGACACGATGGTTTTTGGTCCATGGTTTTGGACGCGATGGTTTTGGGTCCATGGTATTGGATTCTTCGGCATGTATAAATATGTATTGTAACATTGAGAGGAACATAATGAAAAATCAAGTTGGTAGTCTCGGTTTTGGGATCCAGGGGAAAATCTCTGTGTATATGTGTTTTATGTGTTATGCTCTCGCATTGTTTATTTTCTATGTTTTAGAATTCGTATGCAGGTAATTTCTATACGGGGTTAAAACCTACATTGCAAACATATTTTTCCTCACCATGGTCCTATAGGAAATGACTATTGATTTTGTTTCCCATAAATGGAATCTTCACACTTTGCATTTTCTATTTTAAACATTGGTAATCCTTTAGACATACCTTATTTCTATAGTTAAGAGAGATTGTTAATGTTTAAATTCCCATGTTGTACATTCCATAATTTGATGGCTGAAATAAATGAACTTACTGATCCTACAAAATCTTGCTTCCTAGGAATGACATTCCCTTTCATATTGAAAATTTTATCATGTTCATATCCTATCACAATTGTTTCCAAATTCCATTTTTTTGGAGTTGATTTTAACTAATCCATCCTCTATGACAATTTTATGTCCTACTCATTGAATCATTATTAAGGACAACGCATTCTTTTTGAATTTTTCTACATACCAAACATTTGAAATAATTTTCTATCTTGTTCTTAGGAGAAAAAATTTCACAGTCCCTTTCTTCATGGTGTGTGTGTTGTATCGTCAACCAACAATGTTGAATTTAGTCTACACTCTTGAAATGTCCAAAATAAGTCTCTTCTAAAGGTCATGTGTTGAGTGGCCTTTGTATCTTGTATCCATTCTGTAACACCCCACCCCACACTTACCCACTTTTACAAATTACCAGGGTAAACAAGAGCTAAGTGTTACTATGCATGCCCCAATGTCTAAGATCCAATTATGGAAGTGGGGTCCACTTGTCCAAAACTTATTGCAACACCCACGTGTTGACAAGGTTAATCCTCTCTGTAGACAGAGATGATCCCTCTAGCCAAATGAGTGGGTCTAGCAACTAAAGGGATAATCAACTAGACATCTTCCTAGACTTATGATTGGAAAATAGAACAAGAGAGAAGGCCTACCTTTCTCTGATGCTAATCCGATTTCCTTTGTTGAGATACTCGAGCTGCTTGTGTCAAGCTCTTGTTCCTGCTTCTTTCAGTGCTTATGTACATACACAAACAACCAAGAGAAAAATCATGCCAAAACCAATAGAAAATCCAATAATGATCTATTTAGACGATCAAGGAATGCCAAACCAATACATACATGAACATATATATTTTGGGAAGATGAACCAGCAGTTGTATTATTATTTAAAGAATAAAAGGGAAGCTTACAACCATGGCCTTGATGTTGAAATGTTCTCCTTGAGTGGTGATCCAAGTCTAAGCCAATAAACTCTCCAACACTCCTTCTCCAAGTCTAATGAATAACCTCTAAGCACAAACTCAGCATAGGGGTGAAAATGGACATTGATCAACCATTTGGGAATGGTAGAGGGGAAATTTATAGGCTGGGAGAGGGAGTTATGCCTCCTCCAAAGATAGGATTAGGCCCACATATTAAGGAGGTAGCTCATAGGGATGAGACCAAGAGGTCAAATTAGGAATATTTGACATCATCTATGTGAAACCACCTCTAGCTCGCCGATTTGGA
The DNA here is from genome assembly GCA_031772625.1 of Pinus tabuliformis. Taxonomy (NCBI): domain Eukaryota; kingdom Viridiplantae; phylum Streptophyta; class Pinopsida; order Pinales; family Pinaceae; genus Pinus; species Pinus tabuliformis. Next base: position 1,068,883,582 of record CM062804.1, on the reverse strand, counting down.
AGCTTCCAGATCACGAAGCTTCTCATCCTATTTGGGAAAAATTCCTTTTTGATACCATCGTGGGTATGAAAGAGAATAGAGTGATGCCATCACTGGCTTAATAAGGTGTAACTGGCAATCATCGTGGTTTTGAGCTTCATAAGGGCGATGATCTTCATTTTAGGGTTTCATGAGCCATTTCTTTAGGGAAAGCTCTAAATATTTTCCAAGAAAAGTTAAAGGAGGGATCTAAGTTGTATACATTGATGAGTATACTATATAATGATCATGTTTCGGGCACTTCAGGGTATGTCATAGGGAAGTGCAGGAGGCGTGACAAAATACTATGTAATAGATGCCCCTAAAGCATGAAGGCAAAACGAGGAGCAATGGCTGAAATGATTTATGAGCTTTTGACAAGGATGAGGACACACACTATCAGGAGACCTACAAATCAAGGACACATATACATATACATATTTGAGATTAAGACATGAATCCATGGCATGGACACAACCATCCGGATGATGAAGACTATATAAAAATATCCATGGTATGGGAACAACCATCCAAATAACAAGGATCAGTATAAATATTAAGTCTCATGGTATGGTCATAGCCATTCATATAATAGAAACATGTGTACAATCATGAATAACATAAAACTCCATGCAACTTGAGCCATAACAGACAGGACTCAGGGTCTTGCACTCCATCTTGACCTGATCAATGTACGAATCCCAGCATGCGAATAAATGTGTTGAAGTTGAACATGATAGAAAACCACTTGATTATCGACCAATGATGTGGACCATTAACAAGTATGGGAGAAACTACCAATAACGACAATGACCCTTAAGGTACAACAATACAATCCATGAATGTGATAATGAAGTTGAGGTTGAACACTTGTGGAATCACTCGATCAAAAGCCAATAATGAAGACCTGTTGTCGGATGTGAAGAACTGACCATTAAGGCATGCCAGCTCTAAGGTACTGAAAGGGAGTTCCTAAGTCATCTTCCTGGATAGTGAGATGAAGTCGACAGGAAGTGACCTGTCGAATCAGGGCAATTGTGAATCCCCCATCATAGACACGGAACAAGGAATAAAGTGGAATGATATTCAAGACTGTAGCAATGAATCAAACAATGTATAGGTAAATAACTATAGATTGGACTTCTCTTGAACATATTGGCGACACGACTTCGAAGTGTGGCAGCATCTGACTCAACATGGGACTAAAGGTCATGATGACAGTGTGGAATAGTCAAATGAGAGGAAAGATGGATCACCCAAACCCAAGAGGACAAGTGACTAAGTGAGGATATCCCAAACCTGACACGAGAGTAGAAGAGTGTCATGTTCAAGAGCGACATGCTGCCTATACAAAGGATGTCTCATCTTCAATTTCTCCCACTATTTCTAGCGAGTACCCCAATTATTTTTATCACAAGCTTGAAGGGGATAGCATATGCTTATTATGTAAGTTCATTCTTCGAATGAATCCATCCTAGTAAGTTTTACGAGCCCTAGGAAGTAGAATCTCGGTCCCGTCATGGTGGTGAGTCTTTCATCACAAAATTTTAACGAGCCCAACGTAAGAATAACTCAGCATATTTTTCATGTTTAGAGAGTTTGAAAAAGAAACTAAAATGAAAACTCCATCATGTCCCTTTTCGTAATTTTCTCCTCGAACCCAAAAAGGTAGAAAACAATATCCGAGGGAACCTCTTGACCATGTCGACCAAGGTGTAACTTTTTTGTAAATAGTCAGTCTCAGCTTGAAAAAGGGGTAAACATATACTGAGGTGATGTCGATTCATTTACTTTAACGAGTTCGAAATGACAAGTACTCGAAAATCTTTTCAATTTTCGAGAGTCAGAAAAGAGCTGAAAGATGACTCCAGGGGGGTTCCTTTTTTATTTATTTAATTAGTCTAAAAAAGAGATAAAATAAAACTCCTAGAACCGATAAATAATGATCACTGTTCACATTGAAGGCACCTGTAACTGCACAAGAAACGCACCCATCACTGATATTGAGAAAATATTAAAATATTACAAAAATATTTGACAAAATTACTTTCAAAACTTATATTGGTAAAAGTAATTTCATTTTTTTACCATTTTACCAAACAGAGCTCTGAAAGTGTTTTTGTGCCCTAATTTCCTTGATTTTCCAGTGGCTGCTATGGGAGATCTAGGGTACCATTTCATGATATGTCTATGATAGGTAAGAGCTTCATCCCTACTCTTGCATTTCATTACGTTTTTATGCAATTTTAACAGTGAATTTCAAGCTAGAAAAGAGGATGTTTAAAATTTAGGTCGTTGGTTACCATCGCGGGTATGGTCATTGAAATCATGATGGTCGTGTTTGAACCCAAAGGCTCGTGCAATGCCATTGCATTGTTTTGAAAAATAGGCACGATGGCACTGAGAGCGATTTTTGGAGATTAAAAACTCATTTTAAAGAAAAAAAAATGTTGATTTTTATCCATGGAAAAAGCACTAAAAAGTGTTTAAATGTTGTTTGCAGGAGAAATATGGTCCTAGAGTGGAAATAAAGAGGCCATGAGGCTGAGGATCACCAAGCATCTCAAGATCCAGCATGCATAAATGCTTTGAGGGATTGTGGCCTACTAAAATTCTTTTGGACCACAAGGTTGAGGGCACAGATGGAGTTGCTACCTTATCTGATCAGCCTTTGGGATGTAGATAGCGAGATTTTAATCATCAAAGGGCAAGAACTGGAACTAGAGGAGATGGACATCTATTTCATCATGGGATTATCTCATCGAGGAGACACCATTTAACTTTTTGGATCTCGCTATAGAGGTGAGAGTACCAGGACTCTAGTCCATAGATACTGTCCTCGAGTGGAGATAACCAACAGAGGTAAGGTGAATATTGAAACAATCAGCAATAACCTTGTTTTGAGAACAATATTGTTCACCATGGTGCATGTATCTAGCATGCAAGCTCTTCATGAGACTTCCAAGTCTCAGTTTTAGTACACTATTGCTTGTTTGACCCCCCACCATCTTCAACTGGTGTTGAGGGCTTTTGGCGAACATGAAACGCCAACTGACCAAGGGTAAGCATGAAAACCTGAAGCAGTTCGGTTTTGGTTCCATACTAGTAACCTTCTTCTTGGAACGAATACCACTCTTTTGGTATCAGTGGGTAGAAGTACCACATCCTACCCCCCCAAGATCCAAGGCTCGTGAGATGGAGCCAGCTCATGCCTCAAGGAGGCATGGGACAACATATGCACTACCCACCACAGTTCTTTATTTGGCTTGAATGCCAATTAATTATGGTGGATGACTATGCTTATGCTGAAATGGAGTTTAGAGGGGATCCAAATCTACCTCTACCACCAGGAAAATAGTGGACCATTGTAGATAAAAACTTGTTTCTTGATTTTTTTTTTTCAAGTTTTTATGATTTTTATGAGAATGTAATCTAAGACTCAATTTATGATAAATGTGCAGATGTGGGACCAGAGGGACCACTAGGCATGTCGCCAATAGCATGGTGAGCTGCCCATCTGATAGTGGTTGCATACTGCAAGGAAGGGGCTGACCCCTTAACTGAGATGGAGCGCAATCTAGTGGCAATCACATGAGGGGTTCCAGATTATGGCACCATCGATGATGTTCCATTGCGTTCGTAAAGACATATAGTTGGAGTCTCTACGAGACTACATCGACTGTTAGGCTAAGTGATCAGAGCGGTCACGTGCTACCATGAGCACTGCACGGTTTGATAGTATTTCTAGTCTTTTAAACATTTTGTAGGCTTTTAAAGCCAAGTGTCTCAGACCACTCTATTTTTTTTCATTTTGATGTAAACAATCTAGTATATGTGATATATATATATATATATATATATATATATATATATATATATATATATATATATATATATATATATATATATATATATATATATATATAGATATATACATATACATATATATGTACATACATGTTTTATTTCTACTTATGTGTTCATAACATGATTCAATTTTACAAATGACACAAATGTATATCAAGAACAAAATTTGCTAAAACATCAGTTAATGTATTTAAATTACGTGGAATATGTTGATATGTGATGTAATCAAAATTTATTTCTAGCAATCTAACATGTAGATACATACACAATATTTGTGGATTTCTTACTAAATAATGATTGTTCAATTGTAACACAACGAGCTGTGAATCCAACTTAACAACTAAATCCCTAATGCCAAGAGCAACTGCTTCTGACAAGAGTTCAATAACTGCACTATACTTAGTGATATTATTGGTTGTTCGACCAAGGCAGATACCTTGTAAGTTAATCAACTCGCCATTAGGGTCATAGAGTACCCATGCTGCGGAAGAGAGGTTATGTGTGCTATGACAAGCACCATCAGCAAAACCAATATAATGACCTAATGACATCTACAAATTGAGTGGAACATAGGGTAAGCAGAAAAACATATGTCTACAAAGCAAACAAACAAACCAAAAAATCAAAATGCACACTAATGAATTAACACACTAATGTACAAAAGTTATCATATGAATTTCACGCATAATACTTTTTAAGATACAACCCATTACGGGGCTGTGACAATGCATTTCCCTCATAATCACATAGCTCATAGGTACCTTTTTATAAGACAAATTTGACAATGTAGGGCCCGCACCACATAGGTTTGAAATTTCTTGCCCCCAACTTATCATTGGCTTGATCATAAAGAAGGACCAAGTCATCTTCAGCGAAAGTGCGAGAAGAAACGTTTTGGTCAAAATGAGCTTTGACTTGTTTCTTCTAAGCTTCAATGACCATTGCAGCGATGTGACAAGTCTTGTTGAGTCTCTCAAGATATAGTAGCCGCTCCTCTTCAGGCGAGGTATTCGGAAGAAGTTCGATATCTAGCTTAAGAGAAGATATTTCACATTCTATTGGAAGAGTTGCCTCTAAACCGTACACCAGCTAGAACTGATTGAATCTAATGGCCGTCTTAGCAGAGGTTCGGTAAGGCCAAAGAGATGAGAAAAGAATTAAATTCCAATCTTTTATATGCTTCCTAATGGTACATTGAAGAATAGTAATCAAAACCTTATTGAATGCTTCAACTTGTCCATTGGCCTGTGGATAATATGGAGTCGAGCTATCATGTTGAAGGCCCAACTGAGCAGTTAAATCTACCATCATGTGCTGACGAAAATGTGATCCATGGTCAGTCATGATAGCTTGAAGGACACTGAAATATGCTATAACATGGTTAAAAAGGAAATGGGTGGCAGTAATACCATCAACATTGTACGTAGGCATTGCCTCGGCCCATTTCGTAAAATAGTTGATGGCAACGATGATATAACCATGCACCCCGTCTGAGCGAGGGTTACATGTCATGAAATGAATGCCCCATTTTGGAAAATGGGTCAATGTTAATTACGGGGTGTAAGGGTGCAGGTGGGGCACATTGTTTCCAGTTGAAAATCTGGCATTCATGGCATTTTTGGAGAACTAGAATGCAATATTTGAAAATAGAAGGCCATAAATAACCGGCATGAAGGATCTTCTGAGTAGTGGCATATCCAAACATATGACCACCATAGGAACCAGAGTTGCAATCATTTAGGACCCGCTCAGCTTCTTCAAGAGTGAGACATCTGTGAAGGACAGATTCCACACTGACTTGATACAAGGTATCACCAAGGATCCAATAAGGTTGGGACTGATGCCAATCTGGCGTTGGTCTGATCGGGACTACTTAGATTGGAAGGTATGGGTTTAGAGATAAACAATAATGTCTCCATACCAGGGGTCAAGAGTGTTGATCAGAAACAATGTTTCATTGAGTATATTCTCAGTAAAATCGATCGGGGTGCTTGCAGATGGAAGCGCACATATTAACTCAGTAAAAATGAGCGATTTCTTTGAATTGGTAGCAGTGAATTCCAAATCAAACTCTTGTAGGATGACGATCCATTTGGAGTATTTACCCCCCAGTAACTAACGAGTCAGTATATATGTCATGGGGTTACAATAAAAAATTACAGTGGTTTTCCTTAAAAGGATATAGTGTCGAAACCTTTGGATGATACGAACCACTGCCAAAGCAAGCTTATCAACATGAGCATAGTGGGACTCGGAATCAAGAAGATTTCAGCTCAGATAATAAATCACGTGCATGTTGCCATCATCATCATCCTGAACTAACACCATAGTAATGGTTTTATCAGTTGCAGCAAAATACAGGAAATAATTGCGGTGATAATCGGGGGGATGGAGTAAAGGAGCACTAATCATGGCTTTCTTTAAAGCATCGAAGGATTCTTGAGCAAATTCATCCCAAATAAAAGGGATCCCCTTCTTAAGTAAGCAAGTATAATCTTTGGCAAGTTTAGCATAATTCGGGACAAATTGATGGAGAAAATTAGCTTTTCCATGCAAGCACTACAATTGTAGTAGTGATGAAGGAGGGGGTAGATTGACTATGGCCTCAGCATTCAAAGGATCAATCTTGATCCTTTCACAAGACACAAAAAAAACCTAAGAGCCGACCAGAATCGATGCAAAACACACACTTGTGTGGATGGAGACGAATATTATAATGCCGACATCATAAAAAGATAGCTCTTAAGTGATCTGGATAGTCACGACGTTTAGTTGAATGAGCAAGCAAGTTGTCGAGGTATGGTTGAACAATATGTCTAATGTCATGGAATGCATAGGAAATTTCTCACTGAAAAGTGGCACCAGCATTCTTCAAACTGAAAGGAAGCTTTTTGTAAGCGAAGGTACCCCAAGGATAGATAAAGGTTGTTTTATGTTGATTGGCAGGTGAAATGTTAATCTGGTTATAGCCAGAAAATCCATCCATGAAAGAAAAAATCTCACTCCCTACACATTCGTCGATGATCTGGTCGATAAAGGGAGTAGGATAATTGTATTTAGGACACGTGCGATTAATATTGTGGTAATCAACACAAACACATATGGTGCCCTGCTTTTTGGCAATAGGAATGATATTGGATACCCAATCCATCAATGGATTAGGATAAATGAAACACGCTTTCAAAAGCTTTTCTACTTCTACTTTGATAGTAGTAGCCTTTCAAGGGTGCATAGGGCGAAGCCATGTTCGAACATGCTTAGCACTAGGACATGTCGGGATCTCATGCATCACCATTGCTGGATCAATACCAGGTGTCTCATCGTATGACCACAGGAAAATGTCTCAGAATTCTTGAAAAAGTTGATTATAAATCTTGATCTCATCTGGAGAACAAGAAAACCCTATATGGATGTTCTTGAAATTCCCGGTTTAACAGAAATGTCTATAGGAATTGTAGCAGTGATGTTTCCCACATTACCCTCCTACAAAATTTCATGTACTCGAATAGGTGTTCGAAACAGAGGCATAAAAGGATGAGAAACAGATGCTTCAGGATAGGAAGGCATCTCATCAAGGCGAGGGAGAAAGGAAGAATGATGATGGAAATTCCTCCAGAGACATGACCTCCACGATACTCTCGTCAGTGGGGAATGTCTTATTCAAGGGATCTGGAGAATCCCAAGAACCAAGCCAATGGGAGGGCACATAAATGTCTAGGTTCATACTAAAAACAATATGAATTTCTGAAGCGGCCATCGAAGCTAAAACAATTTCTTGATAATTTATCTCCAATGGACTTAAAGGCAAAATATCACCAAATGAGTCAATTTGATCTTCGAAAGGGATAATCCAAGGATCCATGGAATCCGATATCATATTGACTGAATGAACATTTGGAGGTGGGAGAGTAAAATTAACCATTAAAGAAGAGTCTTTGAAGAGACCTGCGCCCATGCTTTCTTAAGTAATTTCAGTATTGCCCACATAAGGAATGTTACCATTGGACGAACCAGAAGAGAAGAAAGATAGTTGATCAACTGTGACTATTTTTCCTTCATGAGGAAAACAAAGTACGCGAAACAAATAAGACTCCACAGAAAACATGGCGTGAGTCCAACTTCGCCTGAGAAGAAGGTTGTAGTTGAGATTGGCATATACAACTTCTACTTCTAATTCAACAGTCTTGCCTTCTAACATAATGTTGGGTGTGGAGCTTGATTATCTTTTGTATTCAAAGGTATCGCCACATTGGACCCCAGTTTGAAATGGGACGGAAACACCGCACATAAAATATTCGCTACAGGGGTGGTCCAAGGGGGGTGACTACAACCTTTCGAGAGCGCCCCCTAGCGGGGGGGATCAGGGGCAGCACCCCCGAAGCTAAGAATAGATGTAAAATTTCCTTGTAAAATGCTGTAATTTCGTAGTAAATTTGGGCCGTTCATTAGGTGGAGATTTGACGGTAGAAGTTATGTTTAATTTAGCGGTTTTTGCCCTAGAAGGCAACCCCTTGCTATATATAAGGGAATTGTATTGCGTCTATGTAGATCTGTATTCTGAGTGAGGAAGAGAGAGGAGATTGAGAGGGAAGAGGGAGTTATAGCGGATCTGCTGTAGGTTGTATCTCTTTAGTTTGCTAGATAATATAGAAAGAAGGATTGGCTTTTTCTCCGTGGATGTAGCCCAAATTGGGTGAACCACGTATATGTGTGTCTCTCTTGTTTTATGCATTTTCTGTGTTTATATTTCTGCAATATTTTATGTGTTCCATTGCTTTGTAATATATAATTCTCTAACACGTAATTGGTAAGCTCGTGAGAATATCATATGGTCAACTCTGCCATCAAAGGCTTCTAAGGTGTTCGGAGATTGGTTAAGAGGAGGAGACCCAATGGCTTTCCAACACAAAACTTACATGATGTAGGTCGAGGCACCTTCATCAATAGTCGTTCAATGAATCATATTTCCTTTGATAAGGAGCCGGATCAGAAATGCGATATGACGAGGAAGATGAGCTACATGATTCTCTAGATCGAAAGTAATCAAACTCGAATCAGAAGGATTGATAACACCTATAGAAGAAAATAGTGACTTCCACTGCGTTGGACAAGATTGAAGAACCTCTAAGGCAGACATCGCCAAAGGAACCTGAGATAAATCCTCAACAATATTGTAATCTTGTGCAGCTCTGGCATTCAGATTGAAAGATGACTTCTGAAGAACACCTTTAGGGGGTGGTCGGATGTCAGACTCACTGTTTTGGCACTCGATATGGAGCAGACCAGAAGAGGACAGAGTAGAAGTAGAAGGATCATCATGGGTTTCTTTCTCCGTGGTCTATTTAGATGTAGCTTGATAGTCCTTAGTTTGAGTAGCGATTAAGATAGGTGGCAAACCTTGCATCATGAACACTTGGGAACCTAAGGAAGAAAAAGACTAAGGATGGTATACCAATTGGGTATACTATGATGGAAAGGGCTCTTTTAAGACAGCTGGAGTCCCTTTCAGCAAGCGACTAACTTCAGATCATTGGGGACTATCTTTAGTGTGATGATCCACCTCATAGATCAGGCAAGGATATTTCGGCTTTCTACAAGAAGCATCGTTTTCGCTTGTTGGGGCCTGACCCAGGTTCAGAAGTGATTTAGCCAAACAAATCTCAAAACTACTGGCCCTTTTAGCAATAGTCTGTGGTGCGCAGACTGTGGTCTCACCCGAGGTAATATGGAAGGGTGCTGGAACCAGGTTTCCATACCCTATGGATGTCTTGATGAAGTTTAGGAAGTTCGCAAACTGAACCTGCGTGCTTGTGCTGCTTCGCGCAACCATATTTACTTTGCAACTTGTGCCACTGCTTCTGCGCAGCTCTGTAAAGAGTGTGAAGAGGTGCTGCCTAGATCCTTTATCCTTACTATGCTATTATTATAGATCTTAACTTAATTATGTGGGCCCAATATTCTCATTAATCCTTTAACATTCATAACAAGTGCGTGGAATCATAAAACTGTAAAGAGATGCATAAATATAACAGAAGCATAGACACAGAATATTCCAGAATCAACTTATCTTTTATTAATTCTCTGTCCAAGAACAATCCCAACTCCACCCTATGCACTCAGCTGTAGGGGTCCACACACACAGCTGCGGACTCTACCAGGTCTCTGTGCACTTAGTTGCAGAGCCTCTTACTACTACTACAACCCAAGGCTTAGACTTACAAACTCAGAGCTACTTTCTTATCCCAAACCTATGACTTCCTTTACACTTAGAGCCTTGCTCTATTTATACAATCCCATGGTCCGGTGACCATGGGTAGGCTGACACACCATACATTAAATTACATTATTTTAGGGCGGAAAACCCTAGACTCTCGCACTCTGCGCCCACATTTCGCGAGGTCTTTACATTGCACTTGACCAAAATTCAAGCTTTAAGCCCCAAAAACATACTATGGGGGATCCGCTACCCAACAGGCCCCCAACACAATCATCGTGACTCGTCTCGAGTCACTTTATTGGCGTGGAGATCTTTGCACGAATTCCAACCAGTTGTGCCCGTGTTGCATGAAGATCTGTAGCGCTCTACTCTACCGTCCGCTAGATCCGTTCTGCTTGCTCGGCCTAATGCTCATTTTCAGGGTCAAATCCCTGTCTCAAGTCACACATCACTTTTATTTGCACGAGTTTTCCTTCGATTTCGGCCGTGATGAGGAAGGCCTCATCAATCCAAGGCTGGATGTGTGCTTTAAGTATTGCCTCTTTTTGGCGTGCTACGTCCACTTGCTCCTTCAATGCCTTTTCCTGTTGTAACCTCGTGAACCATTGAGTTAGGACTACTGTGTGCGCCATCCCGCGCATGCTATCATATTGCATTTGAAGCTCCCGTGCCTCTATTTCCAACTGTTGTATGGTGGGGTCCTCCTGTAAGGTTGTGAGGACCCTGAAGGATTCTTCCAACAACGTGGTGCAGCTCTGCATTGCCTGTTCAATTTCTTCCAACCCTTTTCGGATTTCGTCAGCACGCTAATCTCAAACTTCCGGGGGTGTGGAGGGTTGCACCTTTAATCTTTGTTCAGAAATTTGCAGGTTGGATCTAGTTGGATCCTCATAGCTTCCTCCTTTGCCTCATGGAATCCATTGGCCAATTTGTGGATCCGCATTCCTACTGGTAGATCTATCGCAATTTCCAGTTCTAGGACGCGACGACATGCTTCCTCTACGATCTACTCCAACTGCTGGTTCTGAGTCACCACTTCATCATGTTGTAGGCTAAGCTATTCGATGCTGATTCGTTTTTCACTTAGCATTTGTACTATGTGTCCCTCCCTAGCCCGGAGTTCTGTCATCGCTCCGTCTTGTAGCTAGTATAAAATATCCCATAGAAGGGAAGCCAAGTTTAGGCCAAGTCCCTTGATCCATCCTACCACAGCTCTATCCTCCATGCTGTCTACTATCAATGTTCCTTTCGATAGCGCAATGGTGTTGGCCATTTTGGCCCATAACAACTGCTCTATTGCCGATGCTCCCATGGCATTGTAGACAGCTATAGTTCCTTCTTGTGGGAGTCGTACTTGAAGTCCCTATAGTTGTGCCTTGAGTGCCCCCAACACATTCTGCTTTTCCATCATTGCTTCTTGGAATGCCTCCCTGGTGACCTCATGAATTGTGTCGTTGATGTCGTATAGATCACCCTCTGTTAGTGTAATAGGCCCCCCATCCAATTTGGAATCCTTGGTCTTCTTCCATGGCCCTGTTCGTTCCATCCCGCGTGGTTTTTTCAATTGTGTAGAGGTGGTGCTTGGGTCTGCGCCTTCCACCATATCATCTGTCCCATGTCCTATGGTCATGTCCAGTCCTTTTTCCTCTTGTGTCATGGTGGCCCCAGCTGCTGCTACTTTTTCGGCGGCCTTGGTTTGTTCTATAGCGGCATTTGCTGCCTCGTGGGAAGCCCTTACCTCCTTGACTAACTTCTCGTTCCACTTCTGTTGTGCCAGCAGCTTGGTGGCATCCTTCTGTCTTTGTATTGTTGCCTCATCATGCACTGACAGATCCAAGGTGCACCTTTTGGGTGGCCATGAGTCGAGCACCGTGAAAATAGCGTCATCAATTGCGATGAATGGGATTTTGGTCTAGTTCTACTCTAGATCCTTCTACACCTTGATATACACATTGTGCATATCCGCCTTAAAGTTTGCAAAGCTTCGTAAGCTATCATATACCATGGGGGATAGGCACGGCCATTTGTGGATCCACATCTGTACGCTCACCTCCATGAGTATCCAGAAGATCTTGATCTCATGGATGCGCGTGGCGTGCCTTGTCACCCAAAGCGACACGTATTTCGCTGCCTCTGGCATGTCCTGGCCAAGTGGAGGAAACTGGCTGTCCTCCGACAATTCCCCTGCAACCAACAAGATGGATAAGAGCAACCATGCATAGTGGAAGGTCTTACCCTGCTCCTGAGCCTCCTTGTAGTTCGTCAGGAACTCCTTGCAGAGGAACTGCGCCCAGTTGAACTGTACCCCCTCGGTGCATTGTTCGGCTAGCACGATGACTATTGCTGGTACCTCGTTGCTGTGACATTTTCTCATCACTTTACTTGCCAGCAGCTGAGTGGCTATGTGCACCCCTTTGTCTTGAATGCTAGTAATCACATAGCCCCTCTGCTTCTTCTCTAACTTGTATTTCTTCTTCATGGCTTCTGCGAGCACCAAGTCTCCGCTTTGGCCAACTATTTCCACGGGGTCCCTTCCCGTATAGGGAAGGTTTGAAATCCTATGAATCAGCTCCGCTGTAATGGGAATCGGCTCCTCTAGCCACAAGTACCCCTCATGCACTAGGCAAAGTAGTTGCCTGATGATGAATATCGTGATTGGTGCCCGGTGAAAATGCGAAATCCATAGTAGGTGGAGTAGCCCGACCTCCTCCACCCCGCGCAACCATTTCCATGGCTATAGTGCTGTAACTACCCCCTCCTTGCTTTGTTTCATAAGTTGGCTAGTCTCCAAATGTGGGAACTTTTTGCTGTCCGCGAGGTCCCAATATTCAAATTTCATCATGGGTATGCAGCCCAGGACTAAACCCTCAAATAGAATTCCATCTGGGAGGAGTGGGGTTTTGAGTGCATTCTTAACGGTATCCACGTCCTTGGGTACTTTTGCTTTCCCTTTCTGTGGGGGGACATATTTGGGCAGTTTTGCTATAGCGCGCACTGGCTGAATGTCTTCCTCCACTTCTTCATCTGGTTCAATCTCTTCTACAAAGGCCTGAAGATCCTCCTCCTCATCATCTATCTCAATATTAACCGTCTTTCCCTTATCTTCCATAGTCAGTTTACCAAACGTGGATTTCACAGAGACATATGGACCGGTCTTGCTACCTGTGGATCCTTTTTGGGCCTCGACGTCTAGGGTGATTTAGGGATTTCCGGTGCATCCCCTACCGGTGACATAGAGCTCTGCATGGCTCTCTTGGTTGTTGACATCATTCTAATCAGGGAATCCTATGTCTCCTTCGGTAGTGTTTCAGACCATGGACTTGCTCTCACAGCCTCCAAATTCGTTAGGTTCATACCCAATTGATAGCACAACAACTGACTTCTCAAAATGCGAAGGGTTGTTCAGTGGAGAGCCGCCTGTGATTTATAGGCCCTTTTGAATTCAAATTCGACTGTTCTCCCCATATTTGGCTCATTAATGTGAGATTGGTGGCAGATAGTCCCAAATCTAGTTCTGACTTTGTGTCTTAATTGTTGGGTGTGGAGCCTGATTATCTTCTATATTCAAAGGTCTCAATTGGATGTATACCCCAGGAAGATTGTACACCCCTCCACGCGGGGGGGGGGGGCTGTGGGGGGGACTTGCCTTGTAAAAGTCTAGTAATTTCTAGTCAATCTGGGCCGTTCATTAGGCGGATGATCTGATGGTAGAAGTTATGTTTAATTCAGGGTTTTTTGCCCTCGAAGGAAACCCCTCACTATATATGAGGGAATTGTATTGCATCTATGGATATTTGTATTCTGAGTGAAGAAGAGAGAGGAGATTGAAAGCGAAGAGGGTGTTACAACAGATCTGCTATAGGTTGTATCTCTTCAATTTGCTGGATAATATAATAAAAGAAGGACTGGTTGTTTCTTCGTGGATGTAGCCCAAACTGGGTGAACCATGTATATCTGTGTCTCTCTTTTTTTATGTGTTTTCTGTGTTTATATTTCTGCAATATTTTATGTGTTCCATTGCTCCGTAATATATAATTTTCTAACATTAATTGCCCATCGTCTGCTCCTCATTGCCTTAAATTGGACATCATGTCATGAACAGTGACACCAACGATCACTTCCCAGCCTACCTGCGTGGCGACGCAGCCCCTTGTGCGCGTACGCGACCCATGTGCCATACTGATCCTGTGTGTAACTTCTGTCTCGCGCATCTCCCATATGGACTCTTTTATAGTCCCGCACTCTCTTTCAACTACTTGGAGCGCTGAGACTGTGCTTCCTACGGATAGTTAGGTGGTCGCACCACCGGTGCGAGGCTTCAATTCTTTTGCTAGCTCGGGCCATGGGCACCCCTCACTTACCCTTGCGTCCATTAGTGTGTCATGCTCTTCTTTGTATGGTGCCCTCCCCTTGTTACTTTGTCTAGTAAGGTGCAGTTGCAGTCATGGTAGCAGGGTCACAACTTCTTCTGATGTAGTAGTATGGCTGGCTAGACCTTGTCCCATCGTGTTTAGTTTTTGTGGCATAGCATGCTTGTGTGACTTTGGTTTCTAGTTTGTTGATTTCTTCATACAATGCCATGCTCTTCTTTCTCAGTTGTACCCAATCTTCATCGAGTTTACGAAGTTTCAAGCTCCCTCGCTGAATGGCTTCCTGTAACTGCATAATTCCTTAACTCGGGTCCTCGCGTACTGTCCCAACTGCTGGAGCTATTTTAGGGGGATTCTTCTATGCTCTTATGCTTTCATCTCTTTTCGGCAGTGTTGGGGTTACTTCCGCGCTCCGTTTTTTTCTTATGGCCCTATAGGCCCATCAAACCGCTGGTACATGCAGGTTCTAGTTAGTTCGTTTCACCTGGTGAACTCTGTTCATGATTCTGCATAGCTTTTTGAATGCTCCGTCATGGAATATTTATGGTGTGAATCACTTTTCTTGTTGTCGCATCTGGTTCTGATATTTTATCCTTACTCTGAGATGTGCTTGCACAACACATGTCTGCACCCATCGACACAGGTGGGCGCGCAAGCTGCTTCCTCCTGGCTGCCCGCTATCATTCGCCACTGGGGGCTTCCAAACCGTAAGTGCATCCACCTCCTACATTCACGCTAGTTTACAATGGTCTTCTGATGTGTACTCCACCATCGTGCAGGTGTTGTGTGCAGAGCCCATTCCATCGCACCGTACCACTGCTGTTCCAGTACTGCACTTTCAAATTTTCCCAGGAATTCATCCACCGTTGTCACCCCATCATATGTTGGCAGTTCCCTTGCCTCTGTCATCACGCAACACAGTGATCTAATCATCATATTGAAATTCAACATTGTCACTTCATGCAACCAGTTCTGCCAACATTCTACTTCTTTGTTTAAATCCAAAGAGCAGGAGTTGTCACGCTCCCACGAGATCCTCCCACCTGCCATTAGGTTCACCTGATCTTGGTCTTGCATCGTTATCTAGTAAATATAATGCAGCTCATCGTCACTTTCATTGTCGCGCACTGGTTCAGTGTAGCATGCTCCTTCAGCTGGGTCTAGCGGAACTACTATGTGTAGGGACTTTTTCTCGAATATCATCTTCCGCTTTTTTAGGTTAATGACTCCATTCATATCAATGGCCCAGTCTATTCCTAGAAACACAGCATAAGGATTGTTGTCATCGACAATCTCTATTACTTCAAAGTCCATCTACATGATCATGCTTTCGATATCAACTGTTACCCCTTGCAACCTCCCCATGGGCAAAATCTTCTCTTGGTTTACCATTCATAATTGAAGAGGGGACCACTGTAATGTGAGCCTGACCATGCGTTCCCATGTCTTATTTGGTAACACATTCACTTCCGAACCAAGGTCTGGGATTACCTGATCCATTTCATACTCGCCAATCTGCGCCATCAATCTCATTTCTCTCTCGGTGCGCAATGCATGCTTTCCCAATTTCTAGACTACGCGCGGTTCCCCTAAACCCGTGCACCTAGTGTTCAACTCCTATAGTCCCTTAACTGCCTTATTGTCGTGCAGTGGTTTCATGCATGTCTCGAAAAAGGTAGTAAGCATAGAAGGACCCATCCCTGGCTCTGGTTGATCCTTACTACTTGAAGTAGAGGCCTCTGCGAAGCTCTTCTTAGCTTCCATGAACGTCTCCTTTGCGTGTTCTAGGTCAAACGTAGGTTCCTTTGTAGGAGCCTTGTGAACCCATGTATCTTTCTTGGGCTGCTTCACCTTATCGTCCCCTATGGTCGCACCGCTTCTGAGCATCATGTTCACATTTGGGTCTTCTTCGCGCGGTTCAGACCTCATCATTTGGATATTCAAAGTCAGAGGAGGCTAGAGTACCCCTTTCTCACACATCTGTGCGATCAATGTAGGACAATCTACTACTTCATGATCAAACTTATCACATAATGAACATGATATTCTCATTAGGTTGGTACAATCACGCGTGTAGTGCCCTTGTCCTCTGCAATTGTAACAAATTAACTGTCCGTGGCCCCTTCCTGGCCCCATTCCTCCTCATCCTCGACCTCGCCCTTGAAATCCAGAGCACGCCATCCCGCAACTGGGTCGAGGCCTCACATTTCTGTCTGCATTCTATAGGCTGGGGTTTGATCCATCATTAACTTGGAGCTATGACAAGTACGCTCGTCATGGCCTACTGACATGCAGAAATTAGAAAACAACTACTGGGGAGTCAGTGTATACTTCTGCAACAAATGACAATGATCCATCATGTGTTTTCCTCTCATCTGACAGATCACGCACCATAATGTGGTTGTCGCACTTGGCCTTGCCTGTACCTCTGGTCTTAGTGGCATTGGCCCCCCTCTTGCCAAGTAGTTTGCGAATATTAGATAGTGGTCCTTGTCATGGCCCTATCCTTTGCATTTTATACACCACACTTCCTCGTGTGCCACTGACATGGTGCCCTATCCTACTTCAAGCTATGCATTTCCACGCAGAGATTTTGTAGTTACGCGTGGATTTGTTGAACTCCCAACCCCGGATCTTGTATCGGTGTTTCATGCAACCTCATCGCCATTTCCAATGCTTCGACTAGGGTTGAAAGCTTCTGTTGTGACAGCATTGTCCTCAGGTGTGGTGTCAAATATGCCACAAACCATGCGTGGTGCTGCGCATCTGTTAGTGTCATATTAGCCTTGCGGATCATACTCTTCACTCGTTGATCTAGATCCCAGGGGGTCTTGCCTGGAAGCATCGTGATCTCTTTAAATTTGATGATTGAATGTGTCTATGATTTTGACCGACTAAATTCCTTGTTAAGCGCATTTTGGATCTCCGCTATTCCTGCATTTGGGTGATCATTAGAATGCTTGATATACTATGTCAACGCATGATCCTATAGCACGCTCACCAATGTAGCCTTCTTAATGTTGTCATCTGTGACCCCTTGCACTTCTCACACTGCTCTTACCACGAACCAGAACTGGTCCGGATCCTCATTTCCTGCTCCTCTTAATACGGGTAGCTTGGTCGCGCTTGCCATACTGACTGCGGGGTTGGTGGGGGTGGAGTGGGTGGAGATGGAGGTGAAGGAGGTGAAGTGGGTGGTGGCATGGGTGGAGGTGGTAACTCTGGAATGCGTTGCCTTATCAAACTGACTGCACTTCTTGAAGAGACCCAAGCGATCTCTTCCTCGCTCTCTTGCGAAGGTAAAATTAAGGGACTGTTTCCTAGTTCCCCGCTACCTTTGTAGATTTTTCCGCTCCGACATCTTAATCTAGGTATTCAGGGATTTAATGTACTTACTTCATGGTCCCTTGAGAAAATGTCGTTCTGCTTTGTTGTATCTCATGGTCGTGTCTATCGCAAACTCAGTGATAAATCCCCCTATTATCCGGTTGAGCCAATGGTCCATAGCTCGCGCGATCTTATCGTCTGATGCCTCTATTATGCACACAAATTCCGGAGTCCACACTGTCGGTTGGTCGAGCTTATACCCTCCCTGGCTATCTGCTAATCTCGTGATCCACTCATATAGTGCAGAAGGAAAGGACATGAAGAAGATCTTGTGGATTTCTGTATACACATAGCGATCTAGCCACCTTTTCTCGGATACCTGTAGAGTTCTATTTTCCTGTGTCACAAACTTGTGAATCTTCTTGTCCAACCACTCTTTAGTTTCCTTCTT
Organism: Pinus tabuliformis; assembly: GCA_031772625.1. Classification (NCBI taxonomy): domain Eukaryota; kingdom Viridiplantae; phylum Streptophyta; class Pinopsida; order Pinales; family Pinaceae; genus Pinus; species Pinus tabuliformis. Next base: position 1,068,865,332 of record CM062804.1, on the reverse strand, counting down.
TGTTGGGTTCCAGTGGCAGGACATCAGACATCCCTTAGTCAGATCCCAGTCTCGGCAACGGAACCATTTGTTGGCTTATTGGGGCCTGACCCAGGTTTAGAAGTGATTTAGCCAAACAAATCCTGAAACTACCGGCCCTTTCGGCAACATTCCATGGTGTGCGGACTAAGGTCTCACCCGAGGTAGTATGGGAAGGTGCTCGAACCAGGTTTCCGCACCCTAGGGATGTCTTGATGAAGTCTAGGAAGTTTGTGAACTGAACCTGTGCACTTGCACTGCTCCGCGCAGTTGTCTGTCCTTCGCAACTTGTGCGACTGCTTTCGTGCAACTCTGCAAAGAGCGCGAAGAGGTGTTGCCTAGATCCTTTATCCTTACTGTGCTATTATTATAGATATTAACTTAATTATGTAGGCCCAATATTCTCATTAATCCTTCAACATTCATAACAAGTGCGCGTAATCATAAAACTGTAAAGAGATGCATAAATATAACAGAAGCATAGACATGGAATATTCTAGAATCAACTTATCTTTCATTAATTCTCTAAGTACAATCCCAACTCCGCCCTACGCACTTAGCTGTAGGGGTCCACGCACACAACTGCAGACTCTAATAGGCCTCTACACACTCAGCTATAGAGCCTCTTACTACTACTACAACCCGAAACTCAGACTTACAGACTCAGAGCTACTTCCTTATCCCAAACCTATGATTTCCTTTACACTTAGAGCCTCGCTCTATTTATATAATTCGATGGTCCGCAGACCATGGGTATGCCAACACACCATACATTAAATTACATTATTTTAGGGTGGTCAACCCTAGAATCTCGCACTCCACACCCGCATTTCGCAGGGTCTTTACATTGAACTAGACCAAAATTTGGGCTTCAAGCCCCAAAAACATATTATGGGGGGATCCATTGCCCAACACATCATCAACATAATATTTAAGAGGGTCTTGTTTTCAGGCATCGACTTTGGTCTTACCGTTGCCTTTATTTTTACCTTTAGAGGATTAATTTGTGTTGGTAGACTGGACAACATGAACCTCAGAGGTTTTACCAGGACTGGATGAATTCTTAGAGGGATTATTGGAACCAATGTTTGAGACTAATTTCTGCTTTGAAGAAGTTTTCATAGGACTCTGAGACACAGAACCAATCACACTATCAAAAAGTGGTGTATCCATAGACTTCAATGTGGTCAAATCTGATGATGGTCTCGGAGAATCAGGTAACATCTCATACAATGTGCTAGATTGTGAATAGACTAGGTCTAAATATTGAGCACGAGCGATAGCTTTCTCTTCGGCAACAAATCCACCCATGGCTATGTCCTTAGAAATTTTTCTGATGAATGATTTTGTGAACCATTCTGCCAACAACTCATCAATAATCTCAAACTTGATGAGGTGACGTCAACTTCTTCATTCATGGATATGATCATAGATTTGGGTCGCAATGTCTTTCTTTAGTGACCTAAGAAAATGGGTGCCAGTTTCATAGTGAACTGGTAGCTGGAAATGAGTGAGAAAAGCTATAGTGAGAGAGTTGAAGTCACCATAGGTACCTTGAGGCAATTCAATGTACCACTTGGCGGTAGCAGCTGTGATGGTTCTTTGAAAGAGTTGAATATGGATAGAATCATTGACGTATGAATTAGAGGAACACCATAGGTTATATGTCATCGCATGGGCTTGTGGATCCTATTATCATTCCTCCAGATCTCTAAGGCTGAGGAAGAGTCTAGCCAAGGTAACCATAGACCAACCTTTTGAATTGGTAGCTAGCCCGACCAAGTCGGAGAGGGATCTCTCCATAGAATCACAGCCTAGAGGGCTAGATGGATTATGGTTTTAGGTTGGTTATAAAGTGTATATGGTTTTGTTTGTTTGATTGGGCTAGTCACTAGATGAGTGAATTAGGTTAGAGAATGAACTAGGTCAAGGCAAAAGAGAATCAGAATTGCAGACTTCTGATGGGGCAAGGTAGGCAAGTTACTTTAACACTTTGTAGTATAGTGATGGGAGGGTTTAGGCTGGTGAGGTGCTAAAAAGAGCATGAAGATCATGAATTCTTTTTAAACTGAAGAAATGAAACAATCTATGATGATTTTCCCAAAACAAACGATACAAGATGAATTCTGCTTATCACACCTTGAAAATCAAACATTCTTAGAGTGAAATGAATCATGACAGATACAGAACATTCATACATATGAAACTGAAGAAGAAACAATATCAAAATACCATGCCACAGGAATCCCACCAAAATAGTTGCAACTCATCTAATATATTTCATGTCAAAGTCTAAAACACTAGTACAACATCCAATAGAGTCCAACTTGTAGAATGACTGAGAAATTACATAATGTAGGCCTAAAACCAACTCATCCTAGCCTCAGGGATTGAATCCATGAGAGGAGGAGTAGTTGCAAGAAAGACTGAACTGATAGATAGAGTGTAGGGTGGTCAAAGTGACTCATCCCTAACTTAAGCAATCTGGTTTATTACAAGTCATGGAGGCCATTTACCGAATGTATTTACTGTAGGTAACAGTAAAAAACATAATAATTACATCATCCTTATTAATTACATCTATAAAACATTAATTTCCCATAGGTAAAAATAAATTTGGAAAGAAATAGTGAAAATATGGGCAACTGGTCAAATGCGCAGCACCAGTGTCTAAGGCGCAATGCTAGTGTCAAACATGCAGTGCCAGTGTCAAACACGCAACTCCAGTGTCAAACGTGCAACACCATCTTCAAGTTGACTTTTACCTGCCTTCCTGATGTCCAAATATAGCCCAGGATAGCTCATTAGAAAGCTTATCATGTCTAGTTTCAAAAAATTCCCTTAGTTTTCAAAACAGGCTTGATTTTCCCATCCAAAATTCCTTTCTCCCAAGACTACTCAAACGCACTGCGATTGGTCCAGAAATGAGGTAGAAACATGATTTTTAGGTGGTTTTTTTCCTTTTTCACCCACCAGTTTTGCTTTCTAGGGTTGGAAACATGGTTTTCCTGGATGTCTTAGTCCTTATGAATCCAATGGTGGTGGCCATTCCTCCAAAAAGTGCCCCCAAAAAGTGCGCAATGCCTAAGGCGTTGTGCATTTGACTAAACTACTGATATAAAAATTGCCTGAAAAAGACATGAAAGGCAAGATGACAAAAATGAGTCAAGGGTCTTCAAAATTGTTCAAGAAGCTGATTTTTGAGGTGGCTAAGCATGGAGTGAAGCCTCTACAAGTATATCAAGCTTCTTCTCCTCCTCATGGTGAGTTAGGGACTCAATTCTTGCCCTAGCAGCTTTGAGCTTTTCCCTTGCTATTTGGTTTCTTCAGAAATAATATTTTGCCATCTTTCTTTGAATTTCAGTGTCTATTTTGGCCTTATAAAAGAGGTTCTCAATATGGGTGTTCACCCTCTCAACCAAATGCTCCCAATTCTCATTTACCAATTTGGAAAATTACTCATTTAGGGTGAGCTCATTGGCTAGTTTAGCCTCCTTTTGTTTTTCTAGCTCTAAAGCTCTCTTTAGGCCTGTAGTCCTTGGCATTTTTCTTAGCACCTGTTCCTCCATCTGATCACTATATTCTCCATATGCTTCATCAAGGAAGGCTTTAGCCTTTTCAACCTCCCTCTTTGCTTTGATGAGTTGAATCTCCATGAGCTCATGTTTGGTCTCTAACTGCTTGTTTTCCTGCTCATAGTATGTGATGATATATTTTTCCCTCTGTAAATTGACTTGGAGTTACCCTATGAGTGCTTCTTTCTCTTTGAGGGAAATGGTTGTGCTCTCACTGTCATCATTTTCACTTAGGTTAACTAAGTGAAAATCTTTCTATGTCTCATGGAGGTCCTCTTCCTACTAGATCTCTGCCTCTGTCACTTTTTCCATACCCTTCTATACCTACTTTGCTGATGAAGAAGGCAAGACCCCTCCCACAATCTATGGGGAAAACACTTTCCTATGCCCCCTCTGATAGTTATGTGCCAAAGTGCCCAAACTAGCCCTTTTAGGCTCACTGACCTCACCATGTTCAATGTGCTCTTGCTCTCTGCCTTCATCTCTACTAAGTGACTGAATAGGCTCATGAAATCGTGATGATGGAGGTGATGGTGTGGCTGACTCATCAGATGGGGACGAATGATGTATGTGATGAGATGGAGGAATGAAGGTGGATGGATGAGATGATGAAGGGATGCTTTGAATATTTTGAGTAGATGCATGAGTGAATATGGGATTAGCTATGGATGTACTCCATGCAATGTTGAGTTCCTTGAGACGGTAAAGGACTATGATCTTAATGAGGGAGTGATGAAATAGGCTCTTCATTTGATCTTTGTACTCCCTCTTTTGGGCAATGTAGGCCATCTTCTCAACACTATGGAAAGATAGTAGGGTATATTGAGCATTTTTACCCTAGTGAAATGCATTAAGAGCCGGATATGATAAGAATAGACCCTGGAGAATCTACCTTCACATGAAAAATATTTCATAATACTCTTAATCATTGGGGCATATCTCTCGAGGAGATGTGAAAAAGGAAAATAGCCCCTTATTTCATTTCTATATCTTGGTTTCATGTAAAGCTCATAATAATGCCTCTCCAAATCACCCTGTTTAAACCATTTTTCCCCAACATCTAGGATCCCAGTGGTAGCTGATATAATGGCAGCAGACAAAGTGAAAGTTATACCTGCAAGAGTGACTTGGGTTCCTTTGAGTTTAGAAATGAAGAGCCTAGTCAACTCAGGATGATGTTGGACTGCCTGCACTTTCTTACACAAATCATAACAACCTAGCCATTTGAAGGATGTCACAGTCATAGGGGATGCTAGGAGTTCCCTGAGATCTGTGGGCTTAAACCTATTTATTTGGCCTCCTTTGTTCCCTGTCTTCTTCTCTATTTGTTTCCTCTTCCTCACTATGTGGTCTGTATTCCTCCTTTGCCATGTTGTTTTAGTATCAAACCCTAGGGAGGTTTAAGGTAGGGAGAATGTAGTTTTTAGGGAATAGTAAGTGGGGAAGGGTAAATATGAAGATGATGGGTGAAGGGATATGTGTATTGGAGAGGGGTATAGGGTAGTAGTATGATAGTTTGGGGATGGGGAAATTTATTTGCAATATAGGGGTTTGGGAGCCTAGGTAGTGTTGTATCACCTAGGACTTAGGGTTTTGGGACAAAGGGTTAGAGGGTATCTAGGATATAAAGATTTAGGGAAAGGGAAGGAGGGTGGAGGGAAGTGTGCAAAAGGGAATGAGAGTGGAAGGTAGTTTTTGGGGGAAATCTAGGGTTTAGAGGTAACAATGGAACCAAATCTTCAATAAACCTTTCAAACACTTAGGAATTGACTTGAGGAGGAGGAAAAGGACATCCCTTAGCTGCTACTTACTTGATTTGAGGTTGAAAGTGCTTTGGAGGAGCTGAAGAGGTGACTGGAGCATTGTTGGACAAACGTGCAACACCAATACAGAGTGTGCAGTGCCTCAGCCAAATGCACAACGCCTTAAGGGAACACGCAGTGCCTTAAGGAAATGCATAGCGCCAGGTAAATGTGTAGCACTAGAAGAGAACGCACAGCACCATAAGGAAATGCACAACACCTGCCCTGTTTCTGCTGATTTTGCCCAGAACTGTGAAAAAACTCTCTTGGGGTTTGCTCAATGAGTGCTAGGAGGCAAATGGAGGTGAGTTTGAAGGCAAGAAGTCCTTTATAGGTGAGTGAGTTTGATATTTTGCTTTTCAAACCCACTTTCTAATGTTTCATTTGACCCCTTTTTGACTCTTTTCTAATTTTCTTTCTGACTTTTTCTTTGCAGGTGGATGATGTTGAAGCTTTGGCAATCTTCACTTTTGACTTTTTTTTGGATGATATTGGCAATGGAGTTTGAGTAAACAGATAATAATAGTGACTTATTACATATTATAAACATAAAATTACATAAATAAATAAAAATTATTACCACTTTCTCTTTGAAATAAAATTACAAACTTGAATGAATTTCTTGCTTAAAATCAAATTTGGAACTTTATCAACCATGGTTACATGCTTATAAACCATTATTTGACTGAAAAGGGGATATTATTTGCTCCTCTATCATACTTTTCTAGCCTTATGCAGTGAAATGGTGTTTTATTGGACCTTGGAAAATGAAATCTATTGACCTAATGGGACCTTGAATGACTGAACTCTAGGTGGAATTGATTGACACAAAACATGATGAAATGAGCTTTTATAGTCAACGTATGCTCAGCAAGACACATGAAAGGGGGGAAACAAATATAAATTTTTGAGAGGGGTTGAGGTTCCAACTTGGGCTACCATCAGTGAGTAATTTTTTTACATGATGATCTAGGTGGAATCATAAAAATTTCTAAGCGAGACCCTAATATGAATATGAAAAGAGGAGTTTTGATAACTGATGGCAATATGCAAATACTGACACTAACAAATCCTCCTTCTCTTTTCCCTCAAATTTGGTGCAATCACTTGGAATCTTCATTGGAACTGGAGGTTAGTATGATGAATGAAGAATGGGATCATTCGTGAGCTTGGAAACATCGGGTAGCTCCAACATAGGAAAGAAAGGCAATTGCATGTCAAATTGCATATAGGGCCTTTGAGGAGACCCAAATTGCAGTCCATCCTTGTTGGTAAGGATTTTTCCCCCATAGTGGTGGATTTTGTCCATATAGAATCTAATTCTGTCCCCACTGAGGATTACCTTTCCCATAAGGAGGATTTGGTCCTGGATAGGTTTGATACTGCCCTGCCACAGGCCACTAATGAGCATTGTATGTAGCATACGGGCTATAAGGTTGTTGAAACTGCCGACCCTAGACATAAGGATTTTGAACCTGATATTGCAGGGGTTGACCTTGACCTTGCAAAGGCTGACCTTGCTGATACTCATATAAGGCTTGTTGTTGCCAAGGCTGACCTTATTGCTGCAAAGGTTGGCCCTGTGGCTGGAAAGGTTGGCCTTGCAAGGACAAAGGTTGGAAGGATTGTTGAAAAAACTGCGTCTGTGGTTGGAAAGGTTGTTGTGACTATTGCAAAGGTTTCCCTTGTGGTTGTAGCAGTTGTCCTTGCTGCTGCAATGCTTGCCCTTGCTGCTGCAAAGATTTCCCTTACTGTTGCGAAGGTTGCCCTTGCTGTTGTGAAGGTTGTCCTTGTTGCTGCAAGGGTATCTGGATAGTTCCTAGGGTGATACCCTGAGGGTATTGATAGTTCCTAAATTGGATCTGGCCATATCCACCAGGCACAGTGGAGTGACTAGGCTGAACGTGAGTCCCAGCTTGAGGAATGTAAGGCGGATTCACCATAGCTTGCGAACCATATGGGACATAAGCTGGTTGAAATGGAACCTAAGCCATATATGGCTACTAATATTGGATGTTACCTAACCCATCAGGTTAGGAATATCACTGTAAAAGGGTTGATTCATTCCAAACATGTGAGTTTGTAATCCACTCACACTGGTTTTACTAGACATAATGGGGATATTCGGATCTTGCCCCCTAGGCGATGTCACAGGTTGTCCACTCGTTGGAGGGATAAAAGAACTTACTGAGATCTAACCTAAGACTGTCAGTTCAACCAGGAGAGTCGGTCAAAATGATGAAACGAGTTGAGACAGAATGGTAGGTTAAACTGGAACTGAAGTGACTATAGTTTGCACAATCAGTCTAGAGGTTGTGTTATGAACAAACGGACCTGATGTAGGCATAGCGCTGGAAGACTAGATGGGATTCTGATACAATGACGAGGCATTAGGAGTGCCCGAAACCAACTGAGCTAGAGAGGTATAACCATGCGGCAATATGGGCTCACTAAACTCAGGATAAGAGAGAGACGAGACTCTTCCCGTAAAAGGGAAGCCTTCTAGAGGGAAATCATATCCCTAGTCATCATCTAGGTGACGAGTGTGGGTAGAAGAAACTTCCGAATGACCTAAAGAGGAGGCTAGGATCTCACCTTCTGACTCCATAGATGGAAACAACTAGTGACAAGGAACTAGATATGTATGAGGAGATAACTCCAAAGGAACATCGGGCCAATTGTACGGACTGTATGGATGCTACGTAGATATCACAATAGGATTGAACAATGGGTTTGGTGGATAAACAACTAGTATTTGCAGACTTTTTGGAGTCTGCAGACTCTTGGGTGTCCAGATAGGATTATCAGAGGAATCTGGATCAGATTCTTGTGGTGACCAGGAACCTGATGGAGGTTGGCGAGAAGACAAAGGTTAGATACTTAGAACAATTCCAAGTTCAACACCTTGATCCTTAAGCGACTGAGGAAGTTCTGGATGAACTCCTTGGGAGGACCCTTTAGTATCAGAAAACAAAGGGGAACTATGAGATGGAATCAATGTTTTAGCCATGATGGCTTCCCCTTAACAACAAAAAAGGAAAGGAAACAATTTTATTAAGGCTTTAACAGTATTGAAATTAGCAGGGAATTACTCAATTTGTTCTAAGAAGAAACTACTTGGGATGACATGTTTATTGTGGGCAGTTATATTTTAGAAAAAAACATTGCCCTTTCATCTTTTAAGAGTCGAGAAAAGGGCGAAAAGGTGACTCTAGCCACTTTCAATAGTTTTGTGAGCGTGAAAGGACACGTTTCTCGATGATCTCTTCAAATTTAAAGAGTCAGAAAAGATCAAATGACTTCTCAGGTGAATCTAGGTAAAAGGAGTACCAAGTAACCGCGAACTGCAATATACACCTCAGCCAAAAAAATGACCAAGGACTTGATGTGCGTGCAGGAAATCTCCCCAAATGCTGTGTTTGGTGTATCATGTTTAGAGGGCAGCATACTCGAATTCCTATGGATAAAGGATTGCAACCTAGAGGGGTCTCCCTTTATATATGCGATGGTAGAGGGAGCACAAGTCCATGCTAGTGTTGTTTAATGCCAAAGCGAATGACAGATGCTAAGTTTTAAAGACACTAGAACACGTCTCTAACCTAGACCACTAGATATGATTGTTAATGTTTCAAATTCTCCTTAGGTTAATTGATAGATTTTAAAGTTAATCTTGTAATTATGTCTCAATTTCAAGGCCTTAACAATGTTTCTTCTTCCTAAAATGCAAATGAGATGATGAAATGAAGTCTTTCAATTCGATGAAGGCTAGCTATGTAGGGAAGAAAATCACTCAAATCATGCATCAAACCAGATGAAATATGCATCTATTACCATATTCAAATGCTAAATGCAAAATATGAAATCTAATCTTTCACATGATAAGAAAATGCAACACCAAAACAAATCTGAAAGCAAAATTTCTTTAAGATGTAATGATGATTTTTTTCTTTTTCAAAATGAAACAAATGTAATCTAGTGCAAAGGGAAAGAGAATGCAAGCAAACCAAGAAGTATGAAAATCACTTTCACATTAATGATTTGAATGCAACGTAAAATGTTTCGATAACAAGGAAAAACAATGGCACTTTCACTTTTAGTTGAAACATAAAAAACTTCAAAGAAAACACTTTCTTTTCATCCCAATGAGATGATTGAATTGTAATCTATCATTTGTCAAATGAAGCTTAAGCAACTTTCACTATATCCTCTAATGAAAACAACGTAAGTTACAAGAACCAAAAGTAATCTGCAAGCACGTCTGAATACACAAAGACTTTTAAACATAGGTAATCAAACTTTGATATGAAGACCAACGAGTGTACTAAGGTTGACCTAGAAGACCTAGAACCCTAAAAGGCTAATCAAACTTCAAGAACACTCAAGCCAAGTCAAAAGGCAATTGCAAGCAGACACTGAGAGAGTCAATGAGAAACACACTAGTAAATCACAAGGAGAAGACAACTGAAACCAAAAATCAAAGAGAAAACCCTAAATTTCTTATTTTTCTACAATCATCACACCTGTCAGTAGTAAAGTAGCGATCATCACTACTATAACTAAAAAACCTGTGATATCATCACGATTGTCAAGCTCATATCTACGATGGTCAAGGAAAAGGACAAAGAAATCTAAAATTTTAAAAAACAACTCAAGTTAACAATCTTCAGACATCTACCAGGCAATGACACTGACTGCAAGCAAGCAATGAAGTCTAAAAATCAATGGTTGACCAAACTTGTCAAAAGACAAGGTGAAGGAAAGGAAGTAAAGGGTCATAGGCTCCCCAGTGGAGTCACCATTTTTTTTACAAGGTTAATATTCTCTGTGGAAAAAGACGATTCCTCTAGCCCAATGAGTGGGTCTAGCAACTGAAGGGACAATCAACTAGACATCTTCCTAGACTTATGATTGAAAAATAGAACAAGAGAGAAGGCCTACCTTGCTCTGATGCTAATCTGATTTTCTTTGTTGAGATCCTTGAGCTAATTATGTCAAGCTCTTATTCCTGCTTCTTTCAGCACTTATGTACCTACACAAACAACCAAGAGACAACAAATCATACCAAAACCAATAGAAAATCCAATAATAATCTATTTAGTTGATCAAGGAATGCCAAACCAATACATACATGAACATGTCTATTTTGGGAAGATGAACCAGCAGTTATATTATTATTTAAAGAATAAAGGGCAAGCTTACAAACATAGCCTTGATATTGAAAGGCTCTCCTTGAGTGGTAATCCAATTCCAAGCCAAGAACTCTCCAACACTCCTTCTCCAAGTCTAATGAATAACCTCTAAGCACAGGCTCAGCGTAGGGGTGCAAATGGACATTGATTAACTATTTGAGAATGGTAGAGGGGAAATTTATAGGCTAGGAGAGGGAGTTAAGCCTCCTCCAAAGATAGGATTAGGCCCACATCTTAAGGAGGTATCTCATAGGGATGAGACCAAGAGGTCAAATTAGGAGGATTCAAACTCATCTATGTGAAACCACCTCTAGCTTGTCACTCTGGAAGCTTCTAGATCATGAAGCTTCTCTTCCTCTTTGGGAAAACTTCCTTTTTGAGACCATCATAGGTATGAGAGAGAAAAGAGTGATGCCATCGTTAGATTAACAAGGTGAAATAGGCAATCATCATGGTTTTGAGCTTCATAAGGGCGATGATCTTCATTTTAGGGTTTCATGAGCCATTTCTTCATGAAAAGCTCCAGATATTGCCAAGAAAAGTTAAAGGAGGGATCTAAGCTGTATACATTGATGAGTATACTGTATAATGATCATGTTCAGACACTTCAGGGTATGTCACAAGGAACTGCAGGAGGCGTGACAAAATATTGTGTAACACCAGGGCACATGATCACACTTGTAACATTTTACTTTCTCTGGTGACCATTTTCCTTGAGCTATGACCACCTCTTGACCTTGATTATAGCTCGTATACATGCACGAAAGCCTATCAGAGCAGAAAAAAGCCTCGAAATGCATGTATAGCCCATCCTCCATGCAACTGTGGCCGAGATTTACTCTTTTTGTGCTTGCAGTCATGAACTGAGTTCCATAATTTTAGGCTTAGCCTACAGGACAACTTCCTAGAAATGTCCATAACTTTATTAACAAGGTTCCTAACTCTTCTCATCTTGTTTCTAATCCATGTTCTTCTTCAAGCTTTTCAAACACATGTTAATCATTTAGACAAACACTTTTTAAACATAGTACCTGCAGTTCATGAATACATATATGTTCACTATTTCATTATTTTCATTGGAGGTTCATCAAGAAGTCTTACTTCCCTCTCATACTTGTTGTAATAACCACATGTTAACTCATGCATTCATATAAAATATTCAATATATTGTCAAACTATGAACAATATAAATAACAAGGGCACATAATATCATAAGAAATATATCATGCATGTAACCAACATTTAACTAGAATGAATCCATGAAAAACCAATCATATAATCACACAATAAACCAAAAAATTACACTCATTTATCTCATTAAAGAATAACACATAATAACATATGCATCCATATTATAAGCATGAATGTGGGATCACATGGGATAAACCAAGAAATAACCATACAAGGAATCTAGAGAAAACCACCTCCACCCTCATGCCATAGTGATTTACCCAATACTGAGTGCATAAATCACAAAAACAAATACAAGCTTGGATGCCTCCGAATTTCTTCACCATACTCAGAGGAATTTTCCTATCTCCACCCACTTTTCAATAAGTTTCCAGAGAAAACCATCTCCACCCTCAACCCTTAGGATTTTCCTTAGAACACCTCAACCATGATCCAAAATCTACTGCAATCCAAATCTCAACCAAATAGGGAACCCACGACATCATGGTTATCCAGGAAATGGAATAATGAAAGGCTTCACATGACTATAAATTTAGGCAAATCCCATGCCAATGATAGAAAAAATGACCAACAAAGCAATGCTAGAACCATGCATTCAAATTCTAGCAAGATAATCAATCATGCACACTATTACCTACAAATCCACAACTATTTACCTTGCTTGCTGCTATCGAAATATTCTTCTTGGTTGCCCTTAAATTCCTCTTGTGCTCCTCGCTTTTTCCTTGCTTGTCTATTTCTTGTGACCAAGTGCTCTTCTCCTCTCCTTTTCTATAATGTTCTCTTCCTCTCCTTTTTCCTCTCTTTTTCCCAAAGAGTATGCTAGAATGTTGCCTCTCGAAATTTCTTTTCTTTTCTTTTCCTTTTCCTTCATTTTTCCTTGAATGCATATGCTTTTACTATTTTTCTCCTTTTCTTGTCTCTTCCTCTTCCCCACCTGTTGAAGTGGAATTTATTTCATTTTCGTTTATTTCTTTGGCATTTTTCCTCATGTCCCTGTTAGTGTGTAAAAAAACATTTTCCATTTATTGTCTTTTTCCTCTTGTTGATGCCAATGCCAATTTCCATAGCCAATAATAAATAATTAACCATAGGTGGATCCCATTGTAATGTATTCCCCTTCATTCATCTTGGAATACATGTCCCATGACCCTGGTTTTTATTTTTTCTTTCATAATGTCCATACATTATTTATTTACATGGAAATTCAACTTGGGGATATTATAACCCCTCCCTGGGCGAACACCTTCCTTGGTGTTCTATGACACTTATGACAACAGATTTGCTTCAACCAACAAATAAATAAGGATATAATTCTTGCATCTGATCAACCATCTCCCATGTAGCTTCATTAGGCCTGAAGTGCTTCCATTGCACTTTAAATTTCTCTATTTCTTAGTTCCGGAGAATGAGCTTCTTCCACTATATGATGCATTGAGGCTCTAGTTGGAACTCTCCTTCTGGTTCCACCTACAATATGGATTAATTAGTCACGTGATCAACATCTCATATATATATTTTAAGCAGAGAAACATGAAAAACATCATGGATTTTCATTGATGGAAGTAAAGCATGTTTGTATGCCACTGGTCCAATCCTCTCAATGATCTTGAAAGGCCCACAATATTGAGGTTTCAACTTGGCACATGAACCAATCTTCAAGGAACTCTTCTTCTACTTGATATGAAAGTACACATTCTCTCCAACTTGAAACTCCTTGAATACTCTACATTGATCTGCATAGCTCTTTTGCTCATCTTGTGCTACCTTCAAAATATTTTTGATAACCTTTATCTTGTACTCATCTCTCTCAACATATCTAGTCCAATCAACACCCTTCTCACTAGATCACTCTCGCTGATAGGAGTATTACAAATCCTCCCATAGAGAGCCTCAAATGGAATCATCTTTAAGGATTCCTGATACTGACGGTTATAGGAAAACTACACCAGTGGAAGATACTCCTCCCACTTCCTTTGTTGATGCATGACATACATCCTCAACATATCCTCAAGGGTCTTGTGATTCTCTCTGTCTTCCCATATGTCTAGAGATGATAAGTTCCACTGAAGGCTAACTCTGTCCCCAAGCTTGTAATCAATTCCTTCCAAAACTTTGAAGTGAACTGGGCATCTCTATCTGACATAATCCTCTTGGAACTCCATGTAACCTCGGTATATCCTTATTAAAGACTTGATCCCCTTCAATAGTTGAATTGCTAGACTTTACTGCAATGAAGTAAGCTACCTTGCTCAACCTCTCAATCACCACAATGATGGAGTCATTTTGCCTTGATGTCCTCTATCATCCTACAATGAAATCCATGGAAATAGCATCCCATTTCCATTCCAGAATCTGAATAGAATGCAAAAAACCAGTGGGATTATTTCATTCATCTTTCACATGTTGACATTCCAAACGCTTAGAAACAAGCTCAACCACCTCTTTCTTCAAGTTAGGAAAATAATAGAAATTATTAATAGTTGTCAAAGTGTTCTAGTATGCTGGATGGCCTAAATATGGCTTGAAATGAAACTCTCTCAAAATAAGATTCTTCAATTCAGTACAACCAAGCACATAGATCTTGCTTCTTAATCTAATCAATCCATCTGCTATGAGGTGATGCTCCTCATCCTTATCACTCTCACCTTGCTACTGTAATTTCTACTTCAGTTGTTGGCACCTCTCATCATATTTCCTTGCACGTAAGGTCCACTCTCTCAATCTATCCCATATGAGCTCACAACTAAAATATGATTCACCTATACTCTCCTTGTAAGAGCATCCACAACTCAATTCTCATTGCCTTTGATATATGTAATTTCAAAGTTAAACTCACTAAGAGTAGCCAACCATCTAGATTGCCTTGCATTCAAATTGGGTTGGTCAAACAAGTAGCTCAGTCCTCTATGATTACTCATCAAAATGAACTTCCTGCCAAGGAGATAATGCCACCACATGTTTAATGCATAAACGATAATTGCTAACTCAATATTGTGAATCACATAATTTTTCTCATGCTCATTCAGCTTTTGTGATTCATAGCAAATCACCTTCCCTTCCTGCATCAGGACTCTACCAAGTCCTTCCTTGTAGGCATCTGTACAAACCAGAAAGTCCTTATCATGATCTACAATTCACAAAACTGAAGCATTAGTAAGCAATTTCTTCAACTGATCAAAGTTGGATGCACACTCAGTAGTCCATTCAATCTTCCTTCCTTTTCTCTACAAAGGCGTGATAAGATAGATAATCTTGGAGAAATTCTTGATAAAACTCCTGTAATAACCCATTATTGCCATGAATTATTTGACCTAATTCACATTTTTCAAAGTTGGCCACTCCAAAATAACCTTAATATTTTCCAGATCCACTGCTATCCCCTCCTTGGAAACAACATGTCCCAATTAATGAATCTAATTTTGAAAGAAACTACACTTTCTAAGCTTGGCATACAACTTATGTTGTCTCATCAATCTCAACACTGTTGCCAAGTGCTCTGCATGCTCTTCCTCATTCTATGAATATACCAATATATCATCAACAAATACTATCACAAACTTATTTAGGTAAGAGAGCTTCACACTGTTCATCATACACATGAAAGTGGTTGGAGCATTGGTAAGAGTAAAAGGAACCACCACAAACTCATAGTGCCCATACCTTTTGTGAAATGCAGTCTTATATATGTCTTCTTCTTTAATGTGCACCTAATGATTTCATGATCTCATATAAATATTCAAAAATAATGCAGCTCCCTTCAGCTAGTCAAACAAATTGTCAATCTGAGGCAATGGATACTTTTTCTTGATAGTCACCTTGCTCAACTTCCTGTAATCAACACACAATCTGAGAGTATCATCCTTCTTTACAAAAAACACCGGTGCACCCCAAATAGATACACTTGGACTTATGTATCATTTATCAAGCATCTCTTTAAGTTGCAACATTAATCATACCAACTCAAGAGAGCTCATCCTATAAGGTGATTAGATGCTAGTGTTTCTCCTGGCATCAATCCAATAGAGAAATCCACCTCTCTAAGAGGAGGAAAGTTTGAAAATTTTGCTGGAAACACATCCTAAAACTGCTTGAAGATATGATACCTCCTAAGTACTTCACCATCCACATCATCCATCACTTTGTCACTAGAAACATGAACTACAAAAAATAAAAAACCTTTCATGTGGCTACACTTAGCTTGCATGGCTATAACCATCCTTATTAATGTAGGCTTCTTATTTCCTTGCAAGAAAATATTTTCTCCATCATGATCAAGGCACTCAGTGGCCTTCTCATACCAATCTACCTTGATCTCATGAATAAACAACCAATCCATGCCTAAAAGAATGTGATATGCACCTAAAGGATGCAAATTCAGGTTTTCTAATGTAGGCATTCCATTAAGCTCAAATTCACAAGACTTCACCCAATTATGAACTCTTCTCTTGGTCCATGTGGCCAATTGCATGAACCAATATTTTGCATGCACTTCCTTATCCAAACATCATTAGTCCACTCATTCAAGAGTAATATAGCTATAATTTGATCTTAGATCAATCAAAATAGAAACAACTTGATCACAAAGCTTACCTTCCATCTCGATAATGGATGCATGGTGGTGTTCCTTCCTGTTATCAATTGTTGCGTAAATCTAGGGAATGATCTAACCTACATCCCCAACTTTTTGTGCCTCTTATGCACTGTATATTTGAGGTTTGTCACCTTGATATTATGGAAAATATATCTTCCGGTGGTCTACATCACAATTCCAACACCTCAATGGTTCTATGCCATTACCCTGATTCTGTTGTTCCATAGGCTAAGACCCATGTCCTTTCTCATCTGCATTGGAATTCTTATGAGGAGCCATATTTTCCTTATTGTCTACATCTTGATATTTTCCACACTTCCTAGGCCATTTTCCTTTAGTCTTCTTGCTACCCTTTTATTCATGCTTGAACTTAGTCTTGCGCTTTGATTGTTCATAGAAATGCTTCAACTTCCTGCTGGCTTCTTCCAATGACTACGGCTCATCAAACTCAATTCAGTCTATGAATGATAGTGGCAACCATTTGATGAACCTTTGGATCTTTGCTTTCTCATCCTTAAGATAGGGCACATATCTCAACAATTCTAGAAATCTAGTTGTATATTCTTCGTCTGAGATGGAACCCATCTTGAGCTCATAAAATTCCTTGGCCTTTCTATCATAACACCTCTTAGACAGGTACTTATTTTTGAAGATTCTTTCAAATTCTTCCAAGTTCAGTTTCTCTTCCCTGATGCCCCAGACATGCTTAACACCTTCCCACCAACTATCTACTTTCCCTTTGAGACTGAGGGTAATTATCTTAGCCTTCATATTCTCTAAATAATCATGAAGTCTAAAGAATTTTTCTCATCCCAAGCTGTCATGCTTTTGCATATTCTAATTTTGACATCTCACCATCAAAAGTAGGGGAATTGGATTTCTTGAATTCCTCTAGAAAACACCCCTTCTCATTCCCTTGATAATGACATTGGCAGTGATGGTGATGATGTCTCCTAGAATTAGAGCTAGAATAAAATCCATGCATGATAGCCCTTTTCTCAGGTGTACTCAAATATTTCCACTCTTCATTGTATCATCCCTATCCATCCTGTACATTTTCTGAGACTGGCTTCCATCTACTCCATTAGCCTTTTCTTCTTACCTCTCTCCATGACTGCTCCCTAGTTGTCCATGTTTTCGTAAATCTGAAAGGCTTGGAAGAATAACTACATTAACCTCAACTTTCTTTTCTTGACCTTTCAGAAGCCTTTCATAATCAACTGCTCACTATCATCTTTACAACTTATGATCTATGCCCACATAATTCTTAATGTATCCTATAGATCAGGAGAGCCTCCCTCCCCCTTCTACCCAACTTATTTCTCCCATCTCATTGATTTCTCTTCTGACCTGTACAAGGAGTCATATGAAATATATTCAACAATTTTTCTCTTCATCTCTTGCCTTCTATTTTCTTGCAACATACCATTGTTAGATAAAATAAAAGACATAATCAAAAACATTACCTCAATTTACTTTTGGTGAGGCTATTGCATCTGCACAGGTCAATCCAGATTAGCATGATACATAATAATAATATCAAAAGAATTTCAATTCATACTATAAAAAAATAATGTACATAACAATAACAATAGAATAACTGACATGCATGCATGATAAACATATATATAAATGACATGAATGCATAACAATATTCATTTACCCCAAGGTCTAGTGCTTTGAACCTACTCTGATACCACTATGTAACACCCCTCCCCATATTTACCCACTTTTACAACTTACCAAGGTAAACATGAGTTGAGAATTACTATGCATGACCTAACGTCCAAGATCCAGTTATGGAAGTGGGGTCCACTTTCCAAAAATTACTACAACACCTAGGGCACATGATCACAATGCTAACATTTTACTTTCACTAGTGACCATTTTCCCTGAGTTGTGACCACCTTTTGACCTATATTACAACCCAGTTGAATGCATGCAATACTGTAAGAGGGGCCAGATGCTTCCAGCCACATGCATAACCCATCCTCCATGCAGTTGTGGCTAAGATTTCCTCTTTCTGTTCTTGTGGCCACAGACTCAGTTCCAGAATTTTAAGCCTAGCCTATAGGCCAACTACCCAAAATTTCCTATAACTTTATCAAAAAGGTTCCTGTGTCTTCCCATCATGTTTCTAAGCTCTATTCTTGTTCAAGAATTCCAAACACATGTTAATAATTTAGAAGAACACTTTGTAAACACAGTATGTATATGTCATGAATACATATATATTCATTGTTTCATTAGTTTCATTAGAGGTCCATTAAGAAGGCTTACTTCCCTATCATAATTATTGTAATAACCACATGGTAACTCATTCATTCATCTAAACTATTCAATAGGTTGTCAAACCATGAACAAGATCAATAACAAGAACACATCATATCATAATAAATATATCATGCATGTAATCAACATTTAACCAAAATGAAGCCATGACAAACTAGTCATATAATCACACAATAAATAAAAAACTTGTGCTCAAAAATGTCATTAAATAATAACACATAATAGCATATGCATAGTGCCAACCAAGTCATTGACTTCCACATACCACTTAACCATAGATTGGGTTGTAACAAATCTTTCTTCCAACCAATCATCCTCGTGCCATATTCCAAGCATGAATCTGGGATCACATGGGATAAGCCAATACATAACCATACAAGGAATCTAGAGGAAACCACCTCCACCCTCATACCACAGTGATTTTACCCAATACTAGGTCCAAAAATCACTAAAACCAATACAAGATTGGACGTCCCATAATTTCTTCACCATACCCAAAATAATTTTCCTATCTCCACCCACCTATCAAGAGCTTCCCGGCGAAAACCATCTCCATCCTCAACCTTTGGGATTTTCCTAAGACCACCTCAACCAAAATACAAAATCTACTAGCAATCCAAAACTCAACCAAGCAAGGAACCCACTACATCATGGCGGTCTAGGAAATGGTATAAGGAAAGGTTGCACATGATTGTCAACCCAGGTGAATCCCATGCCAATGAAAACAAAAAAGAAAAAGAAACCAATGCATGAATGATGCATTTAAATTCCAACAAGACAATCAAACATGCACATTGTTACCTCCAAATCCACAACTATTTTCTACCTTACTTGGTGTTGTCCAAATCTTCTTCTTGGCTACCCTCGAATTCCTCTTGTGCTCCTTGCTCTTTCCTTGCTTGTCTCTTGTTTGTATCCAAGTGTTCTTCTCTTCTCCTTTTTTTTAGTGTTCTCTTCCTTTCCTTTTTCCTCTATTTTTCCCAAAGAGTATGCTAGAATGTTATCTCTCCAAATTTCTTTCCTTTTATTTTCTGTCCCTTTTCCTTCATTTTTCCTTGCATGCATATTCTTTTACTATTTTTCTCCTTTTCTCATATATTCCTCTCCACCACTTGCTGAAGTGGAATTTATTTCATTTTCCTTTATTTCTTTTTCATTTTTAGTCATATCCTTGCTAGCCTGTAATAAATAATTTTCCATTTATTGCCTTTTGCCTCTTGCCGATGCTATTGCCAATTTCCATAGCCAATAATAAATAATTAACCACAAGCGGATCCCAATGTAATGTTTTTCCCTTCATTTGGATTGGAATACTTGTCTCATAACCTTGGTTTATTTTTTCATTCACAATGTCCATACCTTATTTATTTATATGGAAATTCAACCCGAGGTTGTTACACATTCATCTTCATACTCACTCCTTAAATAGAAATTGAAGATTATAAAGATCTTAATTATGAATTTTAAAGAGTGGTGAACTATTGGGCATGGAATCCCCCCAAGGCATGTTTTGGGTCTTAAAGCCCAAGTTTTGACTAAGTCCATTGTAAAGACTCTACGATTTGTAGGCACGGAGCACGAAGTCGTAATAGAGTCATAGGGTTGTCCACCCTTGGTTTTGTAATGTAATGTTGGTTTGAAAGATCTACCCATGGTACATGGACCATGCGATTGTATAAATAGAGCGAGGCTCTAAGTGTAGGATACATTTAATAGAATATAAGTAGGATGAATCTAAGGAATTGATGAAGCATTGAGTCGAAGGGTAAGTCGTGTATTTGAGTTGTAGAGTAGGAAAAGGCTCTGCAATTGAGTGCGCAGAGGCCTAGTAGTCTGCAATTGAGTGTGTAGACCCCTGCAACTGAGTGCGCAGGGCAGGTCGAGTCTGTAACCGTTGGAAGAATTAATAAAAGAGAAGTTTTACCATATTTCTATGTATCTTTTCCTGTTTTATGTATTATTGGGTGAGAATTGCAAGTCTACTATTTATTGATTGTGTGAACTCATATGAATGTGCTGAATAAGTAAATATCATATAAGGCATCTATTTATGCAAAGATAACTAACTACAATAAGAGGATAAGTAAGATATTGGGTATGACTTAGGGGAATAATACAGATCGCTACTCCAGTAGTGCGGAAACCCCACATCCCTTGGTTAGGGTTGCGGGATGGCAAATACACTAGGGCATGAAGGCTAGGGAAGTATGTGAAGTAACCAGCACGAAGAGACTCACGGTTGGACCAGGTCAACCCCTCAAACATCTCAAGGGTGTGGAAAACCGGTTCCAGCACCCCCCCATACTACTTCGGGTGAGACCTCAATCCACGCTCCGCAGACTATTGCAGAAAGGGCTAGTAGTACAAGGATGTGTTTGGCTAATTAACTCCGAATCTGGGTCAGGCCCCAACAAGCCAACAAATGGTTCTTTTGACGGGACCGAGATTTGTATAGAGATGTCTGATGTCTTGTCATTGGAGTCCAACTAAGAAATAATTTGAAGATTGGTTGGATAGGAAGATTCACTAGTTCGCAACGCAGGAGAACAGGAATCCATGACTATCAAAAGAAGAGTGGTTAGACTACTACCTGTACACAGAGATCCACAAAATTTTCTTCACCTCTTTCCCTACTGAGCGATACGAGTGGATCGTGAAGCTAGCAGATAGTGAAGGAAGGTGCAAGATCGACAGACCTATTGTGTGGACTTCAGGTTTGGTGCACAGACTGGAAGCATCGAAGGATAAGATCATGTGCGCTGTTGATCATTGGCTCGATCGAATTATAGGAGGATTCATTACTGAGTTCATGGTAGATACTTCAGTTAGCTATACTGAGGCAGAATGACACTTCCTCAAAGGATTGCGAGGTAAGTACGTTAAGTCTTTGAACACTTGGATTAAAATGCTACTGTGTAAAAAGTAGGTTATGCAAATACATTGATGTTTAGGGCTACGTGAAGTGGGAGAATTTATAGAAATGAAGGTACGACAGAACTGGACACTAGCCCCTTGATTTCACCTCTGCGAGGGAATGAAGAAGAGCTCGCGAAAGTCTCACCAAGAAGTGCGATCAATCTAATAAGGCAAAGGATTCTGTGCATACCACCCCCACCCACACCACTGCCAGTTTCACTGTCTTCACCCCCATCTTTGCCCATACCACCTCCGCCACCATCGTGAGTTAACATGGCAAGCGCGATAAAGTTGCCGGTGTTCAAGGGAGTAGGAAATGAAGATCCAGACCAGTTTTGGTTAGTGATAAAAGCTACATTGAAAGCGCAGGGAGTCATGGATGAAAATATAAAGAAAGTAACATTGGTCAACACTATGCAGGATCGTGCGCTGACCTAGTACATTAAGCATTCTAATGACAACCTGAATGCGGGGATCGCCAACATCCAAATTGCGTTGAACAAATAATTTAGCAGACCGAAGTCAGAGGCGCATTCAATCATTGGATTCAAGGAGATCACGATGCTACCAGGTGAGACTCCTTGGGAGTTGGATTAGAGATTGAAGTGCACAATTCGCGAAGCTAATATGACTCTGACGAATGGACAACATCGTGAATGGTTTGTAGCATCGCTAACGCCACATTTAAGAAACACATTGTCACAACAAAGGCTAAAAACTCAAGCCGAGGCCTTGGAGATCCTAATGAGACTGCATGAAACCCTAATACAGGATCCTAACCTAGGAGTTCAGCAGATCCACGCACAATTGAAAAACTTGTGCCTTGAGATGCATAGTCTAAAACAAGACAGGATAGCTCGCACTGAAGTGCGCGTGAGGTATTGTGTGTTAAATGTAAGGGTCAGGATCATTACAAGGACCACTGCCCAATGTTGTTGAGACCAGAGGCACAAGCAGGACCTATCACAGTGCCTGCATTATGGTGCGCGATTTGTCAAATAGGAGGAAATAATGCTATGAAAAACTGCCATCTGTTGCAGAAGTACACACAGAATTCACAACAGTTGTTCTGTAATTTTTGTAGATAAGTGGGACATGATGACCACACCTGTAGAAGTTATGAGCTGATGATGGATAGGAATCCCACCTATAGAGTTCTGGACGAAACACGATCCCTTGGCCAGAATGTAGGGATGGCGGGAACTGGATTTCACAGGTGCGAACGAGGCCGAGGTGGAGGACGACCTGGAAGAGGTCGCAGATAACTGATATGCTACAATTGTGGAGGGCCAGGACATTATGCCTATTGGGTTGTGTTATATTCTTTCCACATAGTTAACAAGGGGTTTGAGGGGTACCTGTAACCCCACTTTATGGGGTCCAGGGCAGTGCCCCAGAAAATTTTGATTTTGGACCCTATGTTAGGTTGGGTGGACCCACCTATGGTTTTGTGCATGATTTTTGCACATGTTTTTTGGACGTGATGGTTATTCGGTCCATGGTATTGGATGTGGTGGTTTTTCAATCCATGGTATTGGATGCGATGGTTTTTGGTCCATGGTATTGGATGCTTCGGCATGTATAAATATGTATTATAACATTGAAAGGAAAATAATGAAAAATCAAGCTGGTAGTCCTGGTTTTGGGATCCAGTGGGAAAATCTCTGTGTATATGTGTTTTATGTGTTATGCTCTCGCATTGTTTATTTTTCTGTGTTTTAGAATTCATATGCAGGTAATTTCTGTATGGGGTTAAAACCTACATTTGGTATCAGAGCTGTTTTTGGCTTCAACGGGACACCTTTGTTGCTAAGGGGTTTCGCTCGGGCCTGTGGTAGACCCTGTTCAGTGGGAGATCTGTGAGATCAATTCTGGTGGTGATAGAAATGGCGAGTGGTGGAAAGATAGAGATCGAGAAATTTAATGGTCAGAGTTTTGAGTTTTGGAAACTCAAGATGGAGGATCTGTTGGTGGATAAAGATCAGTGGATCGCGGTAGATCCAGGTACTAAACCAACAGGAGTGACCAATGAAGAATGGAAGAAGTTGGATCAAAAGGCAAAGAGCACAATACGATTGTGTGTCTTAGATTCAGTATTGTTGAATGTATAAGGGGAAGCTATGGCAAAGGCTTTGTGGGACAAGTTAGGGACTTTGTACCAATCTAAGTCTCTGGTGAATAAACTGTTCTTGTGGAAAAAACTGTATAACCTGAGGATGAAACATGGAGACTCGGTGACAGAGCATCTAAATGTGTTTAATATTGTGGTAAGTCAGTTAGCATCTGTTGATATTAAAATTTTAGATGAAGATAAGTGCATTAGTTTGTTGTGTTCTCTACCAGATTCGTGGGATAGTCTGGTTATTGCAATAGGTAGCAATGCAACTGCCTTGCATTTTGATGAAATAGTCTCATCCTTGCTGACGGAGGAGATGAGACAGAAAAATATGGAGAGCCAGAATGGTGATGCCTTGTCTGTATGAGGACAGTCCCAGAACATAAACAAAAATAAGTCATTGAGTGGGAGATCTAAATCTAGAGGGAGATCTAAATCTCCAGGAAAACTTGTAAAGGTGGTGTGCTGGAAATGTGGAAAGGAAGGGCACTTCAAAAGGGACTGTAAATCTAAAGCTCCTGATAAAGGAAAGGGATCTGATGATGCTCCTTCTACAGAGGCGAAAACCACCTCAGATGAAGGTGGGGATGTGTACTTGCCTTCTTCAAGTACACATGTAGATCATGAGGCATGGTTGATTGACTCATGTGCATCCTTTCACTTCACTCCCCATAGAGAGTGGTTCTGCGAGTATGAGAAATATGATGGTGGTGATGTCTTCTTCGGGGATGACAGGAAGGCTAGAATCATTGGTCATGAAAAAGTAAAGTTGAAGTTGCAAGGTGGAAGGGTTAGAACACTACAAGGTGTTCTACATATTCTTGCATTGCTCAGAAATATGATTTCTGTAAGCAAGTTGGATGATGCAGGTGTAAAAATAGTGTTCGAGAAGGATACCTACAAGATGGTTCGGGGAGCACTGGTATTGATGTGGGGATTTTGGATTGGAACTCTATACAAGCTGCAAGGTAGCACTGTTGTTGATGGGTGCAATAGTTCTGTTGTTCCTGAAAGTGGAGCAGAAAATCTAGTCCTCTTTGGAGAGAGGACCATGCTGTGGCATCAAAGGTTTGGACATATTGGAGACAAGGGTCTTCAAATACTTCATGGTAAAGGTATGGTAGAAGGTATGAGTAATATCTCTCTGGATTTTGATTTTTGTGAAAATTGTGTATATGGGAAGCAGAATCGGGTGAGTTTCCCCTCTAGAAGTAAGAGGGTGAAACAGATATTAGAGCTTGTGCACAATGATGTGTTTGGACTATTACACAAAATATTGTCACCATGACTTTCTGTAGTCAGTGTGAGTCTATCACCACTCATACTGTCCTCCTTTGCAAGTCTCAAACCTCAGCTCTTCATGTCAAGCCTTAAAAATGAGAGAAAGCCTTTGAAAATCACTAAAACTATGGTTCTGCACTTTCTCTTACCATTACCTGCGGTCCCGCACCCCTTGGTCATGTTACCTGCGGACCTGCGTGCTCTGTCTCTAAAGGAGTGGGTGTGGATCCCTGTAAAAGTAAAAAAGGCGCAAGTTTATTCTTAAAAACTCACTTTGGGTTAATTCTGGACGCTTCTAGAAGGAATCTTGACGTGGTTGGTTTGCTCCTAGGTGGTTCATGCATCCCATAACTAAAGGAGCTAACCCCTTGATGAGAGGAGCTTATCCCTTTGAAGGAGGACTCTATCCCTTTGAAGGTGGACCTAGTAACTTCCCTCCTCTGCACTATAAATTGAGGCATTGGGTTGGTTGCTAGGGAGGTTGAAAGCTGAACATTTTTTAGGGTAAATGTTGTTGGAATTTAGACTTCCTATTTGAGCTTGAGAGGAGAGATTACATACCTTTTGGCTTCATTGGGAAGAGAGTGAAACTTGTCAAAGTAGAGGAGATTCTTGCTGGACCCTGGGAGGAGCTTGTACAACATCAAGGCACCAAGGTTGTAAAGTTCTTCTTTGTTTAAAGTTAATACAATCAGATTCATTTTTCTCAATAAATTGTCTTCTATGATTTATTTCATGAATTCCTTGATCATCATGATAAATATGGTTTATTATATTGGCTATGCAGGTGGTATTTGATATGTGTGCATGTTTGTGTTTGCAGGTTCTTTAAAAGGGAGCTCATTTGGACAAACGGAGCGTGGCTTCCACAAACTAGCACTGGACTCGAGGTAGGCCTAAAACATCTATTAGCCTTTATTTATAAATCACATATTTAGAGAAAGATAGAATTTGTTTGGTTTGCTTGTCGCTAGATATCATTAGATACTAGGGAGATCGGTCTTGTCCACAAGAACGATTTATCCGCCCGACAAAATGGCGACTCCACTAGGGACTTGAATTTTTGGTTTTTGCCTTTGCTTTTACTTTGACTTGAGAAACTGTTTCTCTGTTTCTGGTTTTTGCTTGCTGTGTGGGATTGGGTAGGTTTTTAGATTTTGAATTGTTTTTTTTTTTTCATATTTTTGAGAGTGGACCGCACCTGCTGTTTGTAACATAGTGCGGACATACCCACACTGTTCCTTTACTACACAGTGCGGTACCGCACCTGGTTATACCAGGGGACTGTGGACCCTGTCAAATTTTTGAAAAAACTAAAATCTTTTCATCTAGTTAAGCTTAGGATTTGTTTATGTTGTTTAGCCTCTGCCCAGATCTACACGTGTCTTGTCAGAAACTTTTTGTGAGTGAATTCCATTGGCATTTAGGTTTTAGGTGAATTTCTAGAAGTTTTGTGTGCCTGGCTTGATTTTCGTTTGGTCTTTGTAGTAACTCAGAGCTTAGAAGCCTTAGAAACCTCAGATCACCCTGGTTTTTGCTGGTCTTCTTATGAGTCTAACCGATTTGTAAAATCTTCCTTTGGTGAGGAATACATCTCGTTTTTCTCTTTGTGAAGCTTCGAAAGAACTTGTTTTGAAAGTTTTGGATTTAATTTAAAAAAAAAAACAAAAGCTGGTTTTTTTTTTATTAATTTGTTATTCTGAACAAGTTAGTCCTTAGTTTGTAGATAACTAAGTAAAACATCCTTGAAAATAAATTTTGTAAGATTTTACTTCAATTAGGTTTTTAGAATTTGTAGATCTCAAAATTAGATTTTTTAATAGTTTTGAGTGTTTTATAAAACTTAAAAAAAAAGGATCTCTTTTGAAAAGGTTTGTTTTTGTAGTTTTTGATAGTTGAAGAAAAAGGAATTTTTCATGAACATAATTAGTAGTCTCGTTTTTGAGTTTATTGAAAAAGACAAAAAAGCTCTTCTTTTCATCTGTTTGTTAAGGAAAGATTTGTTTTTCAAACATTTGCATTCTCAACTCTTTCTTTAGCTAGAAATTCATTGAAGAAAAAGGATTGCTTATCATCTTAAGTGCATTTTTAGTGTTTTGGAGTCGAGTCTTCACACCATAAAGTTTCATCTCCGCACCTTTTGACTTAAGAAAAAACCAATAAAAATAACGCTTAAAGTAAATCTATCTAGCCATCTTTTTATTTCTAGGGCTCTTTATCACCAACATAGCTTAGGCTAGTATCTTGGAGTAGGGAGTAATTAACTCTCCAAGATAGTAAAAACAAATAAGTAGCTGTATCTTGCGGTAGGAGATAAATTCCAATTGTTACATCTATGCTCTGGGAAACTCCTCTTAAAGGAGTCAAGCACGAGATCGTATCTGAACCAGTGGGGTAATCAATCCTTCCTCATTGGGAACGATAGAAGATATACACGTATTAAAAATGGTAAACCTCGGATTGACCATTATCGAGGAGCCTGGGATCACTTGTTGGTAAACCTTGGATTATGTCAAGGAGCCTTCAAGGGGATTGAGCTTGCTACTCTGCCCTTGCGTGTGTGTCGGATCACAGACTGTTCTCCCAGGTATATTTGTTTCTGTTGGTAACCATAGTGACCATAATTTATAGGATTCTTTCCTAAGGTGACAGTGGAGGGAAGATCCCACTGTACCTGGAGCAGATGTTGAATAGACTCACTTGGATTTTCTGGGGCATTCTCTTCACTCGAGACAGTTTAGTGGAGAAACTTGTGCCAGTCTATTCATTAAGCAGGTTGTCGGGGTAACTGTTCCAACCGCCATTTCTGTATTGAATTCTGCGACGTTGGATTTCATCACCAACTAGTGTTTTTGGTACGGAAAGTTACTATTTGTGTGTGGTTTGACCTCCTAGATTCTTTAGGCGTGTGATTCAAAATTGTTTGGTTCTTTAGAGACTTTAGGTGGTTTTCATTGAGATTTTTCTTTGTTTGCGTGTGAAGTAATTAAAATATTTAATCGTGGCTGAATTACCGAGACAGTCCCGTAGACTTCGGGGCCAACCTCCTGAGTTTTCACCAAGCCAGCTTGAAGGGCTACGAGCCCTTGTAACTCCTAGTGACAGTAGAGTTGGGTCACCCGAAGAAGGAGAATCTTCTTTAGTTGTACATCCTGATTATCAAGTTCAAGCACCAGAGTATATTATTGAACCTGTTTCATTTTCTGAAGTTACTGGTAGTTTTTCTTCTACTAGTGAGTTAGCCGAGGAACCTGAAATTTCTGAACCTAAAACTAAACCTGCTGCTACTCCATCATCAGGATTTGCCTCTCCAACTTCCAGTGGTCCTGGTTCACCCAGGGTAGAAAGAGTCATTACCCAAAATCTTCCTTCTGGACTTATTGCTATTGAAGAACTTGTTACTCCAGAGGAAGGTATACCTATCCCTGAAAATCAACCAGCTATAGAACTTAGGGAGCGTGAATCGATCTTTTACAGTCCACCTAGGAGGGATGCTTGGTATCTTTTATTGACCAATTTTTTGGAAAACCCGGGACTAAGTTTTTCACCACCTCGCATTCCTTTTCATCCAACACCTAGAGGTTATTATCCTCCTTTGAATATGTCGAGACAGTCATCCATGTTTTCTCAATCTCCAGAAACATTTTTATATGGCAGTCCTTCTGTTCCCTCTGGGTATCAGTCACTTACTGGTACTTTTTCAGGAGCATCTCCTCAACCTGTTGAAAAAGGGTTATTAACTGGTAATAACAGAACTAAGCCGTTGAGTGTAGAAGATATTCTTATGATGTCAGGTACCATTCCAAATCCGCAACCTCAAGGTAGTCAGTTACCACCTGGGGGGCAACCTCAAGGTCCTCAATTATCGCCTGGGGGGCAACCTCAAGGACAGTACATACCTTCGGGACAGTACATTCCTCAAGGTCAACCCCAGACTCAGTATGTACCTCAAGGTCAACCCCAGTATCAGTACGTGCCTCAAGGTTATCAACCTCAAGGTTAGTACCCAATCCAAGGTTTCCAACCACCTTCAGGTCAATCATTTGTCCAAGGAGCTGGAAATGTACCTTTGAATTATCAGCCCTAACCTCAACCCGGTTATGGTCCTCAATATTCTCAACATTCTATGGGTCCATACCCTGGAATGAACTTAGTGTGGGATCCATCTCAATCCCAACAGATCTTGCAACCGAACATGCAATTGTCATCTCAATCTGGACAACCCTTGGTTTCTGGTTCAACCCAGCAACCTGTTCAGCCTATTATTCAAACTTCTGCACCTTCTATAGTTTCTCAGCCTGGGCCTAGTTCACCTCGAACTCCGCCTCAAACGACTGCTGCAACATCTGTTACATCTACCCCACCTACTTCTGGAGTATCAACAGCTCTGGTTTCTACTGTTCCTGTATCAATTCCTCAAGCATCTTTACCTCAGTCTGGACCCACAATTCAGACTCCGGTTCAAATGCCTGTAGAACAACCTGGTCCGAGTACAGTTGTCACAAGTCAACCTCAATTTACTTATCAACCGTACCAAGGACAGTACCAATTCGGTCTTGCTGTGCAGAACCCAGTCTATCAGTATCAACCGTACCCGGATATATTTATCAGCAACCTCAACAACCCCAGTACGGTCCGGTTAATCCTGGTTTTCTGAGAGGATATAATATCCCAAATGCAATTCCAATTCCTAGTTATCCTGGATATCCTCCTCCTAGGGCTGGTCTCATGACCCTGGGTTTTCGAGACCCTAATCGTCAGTTACCGTTCATTGCAACTTTGGACTTGCCTGATTTGTCGCGCCTTATAAGCAATCCCATTAATTATCTTCCGTTTTGGCCGCCAATGCCGAATAAGTTGCCCAGTGACATACCAAAGTTTGAAGGCAAATCAGGAGAAGATCCGTCAAACCATGTGATGACTTATCACCTCTGGTGTGCATCTAACTCCATTTCAGATGATTCAATTCGTTTACATCTTTTTCAACGCACTCTAATTGGTCTTGCGGCCAAGTGGTACATTGAGTTACCGCGAGCCACTTTTTATAACTTTAGTCAGTTAGCTACTTCGTTTTTAACTCATTTTTAGTTGCCTGTCAGATATGACAATGGCACGGAATTATTAACTTCATTAAAACAGTCAACTTCCACTTACATTTTAGATCACATTCATGAATGGAGACGTCGATGGCATTTAATGAAAGTTTTTATTCCGGATCAGATCTTAGCAGAATGGTTTGTTAAATCATTATTACTGAAAATCACTGAGGATGTAGCTAAGGCAGGAGTTGTTACTGAAGAGCAAGTAATTGCTCAAACTTAGTACCTTGACCTCGTTTATACGCAGTCGGGTACGTTACACGAGAACATCCCCGATCTTCCTAAACAAAATCAAATAATTGCAGCTCCTTCAGGGTCTCATGCCGCTGATGGTATGATTGGTACAGTTAATACCAAAAGTAGGAGGAAATCTTCCAAGAATTCTTCTCCTATCATAACTTTACCAGATTCCCCGACAGGAGACTCTTCCGCGGAAATTTCTGCCGATATTCATGTTGTAGAGTCATCTACGGCCAAATAAAAATCCGGCGGTAAAAAGAAAGGGAAGAAGAAAAATAAAACAAATAAAAATTCGAAAGAGAAACCAGATAAAACGGAATCAACTGATGAGAAATGTAAACCTCGTTATCCTTGTCTCATTTGTGATGAAGAGCATTTTACAAGAGACTGCCCTCATCGCGCTGAGGTTGTGAAAATCATCAAAGGTTCTCAAACGCCTGTTGTTTTGAAGGATCCTTTTCCTAGTCAAGACAGTAAGATGATAGGTTCTTCCTCAAATGCCTCAGAAGAACCCATAATGATGATGTCCCATGTTAGGATTGCGACACGATCGCAAGATTATGGAAGTAAAAGTCCTGTTGGTGGTAAGGAAGCAAAATCTTCTAATTCGAACCCATCAACTTCAACTCCCGGTTCCGATCCACTACAGATCGAGAAACCTAACCCAGACTTAGTAATCAAACCACCCGCCAAGGGTATACTTCAAAATTCAGCTTTCAATCCACATGCGAGAGCTGCTCAGAACTATAACATTGTTGAAGATTTAGCTATTTCACCTTCAGCAATGTCGGCTTTGGAGGTGCTGCAATCATGTCCAGCATAGCGTAAATTTCTATTGTCGACTATAGGAGCTGTTGATATTCAGGACTCGAACCTTATAATTTTCGATTTAGAAAATAGTACACCTCGCTTACCTCATCAAATGGCTTTCCAGATTCTAGTGTTAGTCAAAAACAGACCTTGCTATAGGACTGTAATTGATGAGGGAGCTTCAACGTGTATTATGTCGATCCAGTGTTGGAGATCGCTTGGTTCTCCTACACTTAATCAATCCCCAATGATTCTAAAGGCTTTTGATGGCCGTGGGTTCCATCCTTTTGGCATTCTACAGGATTTACCTATAGGGGTTGAAGGCAAAACTGTTAATCTAGATGTGGAGGTGGTTGATGCCCCTCTAGATTACAACCTTCTCTTGGGTCGTAGTTGGTATTACGCTATGACTGTTGTTGTTTCATCGGTCTTTCAGCTTATAAAGTTTCCTCATAATGGAAATATTGTAGCTATAGACCAGCTAAGTTACTTTTCATCCTACCCAGCCTCTTCTGAAAGTATCCAACATGTCGGCAAAACAACTATCCCTTATAAGGATGTTGGAGTAGGACTAGTTAAAGATTCTAGTTTACTAGGAATTTTTTTCCTTTCCTCCTCCTAATGTATCGCCTTCTACTGCAACCACTCATATGATTTCATCAGACACCATTGTTTATGATGATCCTTGGATCGTACCTTCCGAATCTGAGATGAATTGATTTGGCGATGCTATGCCTTTGAGTCCCTATGAAATTGCATATCAGGCCGTACAGTCATTTTCCGACCCTTCTTCAACCGAAATTGACTTGATGAATGTAGTCCATGAAGAATCACTTTCAAAATCAAACTCAGAGTCAACAACTTTTTCCGAACTTGTTCACACTGATGAGAAAATTCGTGAAATCTTGTCTGTTGATGATTTACCATGGGAAGATCTTCATCATAGATCTTCATTTTTACCTAAGATTGATCGCTTTGAAAATGATTTTTCATCTATTTTTACAACTGATTATGTCAAGGAACCTCAAAGTCCATTGAAAAATCCTGATTCTGAGTTAAATTTGGGAAATATTTCTCGAACTATTCCTATTGACATTTTGGTTAAACCTGGAATTGTTGAAAACATTCATATAGGTGCCTCTTGCACAGAAGATGAAATTCAAACATATAAGGCCCTATTTCAAGAATTCCACGACGTGTTTGCTTGGTCATATGAGGAAATGCCAGGAATTGATCCAACAATTGTTGTTCATGAAATCAAAACTTACCCGGATGCTAAACCCGTCCGGCAACGTTTGCGTTAGATTCACCCACGAAAAGCTGCTGCTATTAAAGCAGAAGTTGAGAAATTACTTAAAGCAGGTTTCATTTATCCAATTCCCTTAACGGATTGGGTATCGAATATTGTTCCTGTTAATAAAAAGCAAGGAACAATAAGAATATGTATCGATTATAGGGATATTAATCGAGCCTATCCAAAAGACAATTATCTGACTCCCTATATCGATCAAATCATTGATGATTGTGCCAGTAGTGAAATATTCTCCTTCATGGATGGTTTTTCGGGTTATAATCAAATCAATATTCTACCTGCTGATCAACCAAAAACGGCTTTCATTTGTCCATGGGGGACATTTTCTTACTGCAAACTACCTTTTGGGCTGAAGAACGCTGGAGCAACTTTTCAAAGAGCCATGTCTTACGCGTTTCATGACATCAAGCACATTGTGCAACCCTATCTCAATGATTTACCTGCTCATTCATTACGTAGAGCCGATCATCTTATTCATTTACGAGCAATCTTTATGAGATGTAGGCATTATCGAATTAGGTTGAATCCACACAAGTGTGTTTTCTGTATAGAAATGGGTCGGTTACTGGGATTTGTTGTTTCAAAAGCCAGCATTCGTGTCGATCCCTCGAAGGTTGAAGCTATTGTCAAATTGCCTCCTCCTTCGACTCTTCGCCAACTCCAAAGTTTGCAAGGGAAAGAAAATTTTTTACGTCGATTCATTCCTAACTACGCCGAGATAACAAAGGGTTTTACCAGGTTGTTGAAACAGAATACTCCATTCTTTTGGGATGAGATAGCTGACAAATCTTTTGATGCACTAAAACATGCATTGACCCATGCACCGTTATTGCATCCTCCCAACTACAACCAGGACTACTTCTTATATCTCGCCGCCTCTCATTCCACCATCGGAATGGTGTTAGTTCAGGAAGATGAATTCGGTAGTGAACATGTGATTTACTACCTTAGTCGAACCTTAAATCCGACTGAGCTAAAATATTCACATGTGGAGAAATTGGCCCTGGCAGCTGTTCAAGCTGTCCAACGTTTTCGTCATTACATTTTACTATGCAAAACTACTGTAATTTCCGACTGTAACCCTATGATCTATATTTTGACTAAAAAATTGATAGGGGGCAAGTATTCCAAATGAATTGTAATCCTGTAGGAATTTGACTTGGAATTTGAAAAATCTAAGTCAAAGAAATATTTAGTTTTTGCGGAGTTGATGTGTGGCTTCCCGCGTGCTGATACTGAAACTGTGGTGGAAGAGCCCATTGTGGACGAATCCTTGTTTCTAATCAACACTCTTGATCCATGGTATGGAGATATCATTGTTTATCTCCAAACCCAATCCTTTCGACCTGAAATTTCAAGATCTTAGCGTCGTAAAATACGGTTCCAATCCCAACAATTCAAAATTATTGGAGATACACTTTATCGTCGTGGGGCGGACTCTGTTTTCCGACGTTGTTTAACTCATGAGGAAGCTGAAAGGGTTCTAAATGATTGTCACTCTGGAGCGTGTGGTGGTCATATGTCTGGGTTTGCCACAGCCCAAAAGATATTGTGCGCTGGCTATTTCTGGCCATCTTTGTTTAAAGATTGTATTAACGCGGTCTGAAAATGCCACAACTGCCAAATTTTTTATCGAAAGATGCGCACTCCACCTGCTCCTCTCCACCCTATAATTGTTGTCGGTCCTTTTGCGAAATGGGGTATCGATTTTATTACATGTAACCCTCACTCGGCCGGGGGGCATGCATATATCATCCTTGCGGTAGATTATTTTACCAAGTGGGCCAAGGCGATGCCTACATTTTCGGCAGACGGAAAAACTGCTACGATTTTTGTTTTCAATCATATAATTGCTAGGTTCAGTGTTCCACAAGCGATTATCACTGATCATGGGCGTCATTTTCGAAATATTATGATGACTGAACTAACATACCAACTTGGCCTGCATCACGATAGTTCAAATCCATATTATCCATAGGCTAATGGTCTGGTTGAAGCCATCAACAAAGTTCTAGTCATTATGATCCGATGAATCATTGGGATTCATAGGTCGAATTGGCATAACATGTTATTTTTAACTCTTTGGGCATATCAAACCTCAGTAAAAACATCAACTGGTTTCACTCCTTTCCAACTAGTTTACAGTTTGGAAGCTGTGTTACCCATTGAATGAGAAATCCCGTCATTGCAAATGGCCATAGAATTACTTCCAGCCACTTCCGAAGAGGAGAAATGTTTGTTGTACTTGGCTCAAATAGATAAGAATCGACGTGATGCTGCACTAGCAATCGAAACTCATGCCAAATGTATTAAAGCTCAGTATGATCGAAATGTTACACCTCGTAATTTTTTGGAAGGAGACCTAGTCTTACTGTACGATCAAGCAAATGATAAGTTGGGCACTAGAAAATTCGTACCCATGTGGCATGGTCCTTATGTTGTTAAGCGAAAGCTAGCAAAAGGGGCCTATGAATTGGTAGACTTTGACGGAGTCTCTTTAGGTAAACCCAGAAATGGTCTTTACCTGAAGAGATATTATGCTTAAATCTGGGTGTGGAGATTTTAGTTAGGTTAATTTTCTTTCTAGCTGGTGTGTTTTAGATTAGAAAAGTGTGCTTAGTTTAGAAAGTGTTTTTTGTCATTATTCCTGCTTATCTGGATTTTACTCTTGATACTGCAGATGTCGACGTCTCTCCAAACATACATTGGTTTTGCTGATGTTGCTTGTCATAATACACGGAACATTTCTTCCGCAGCTTGGGTTATCTATTCACCCTCTGATGAGTTGGTATCTATGCATGGGGTAAGCCTCGATCAAACAACGAACAACATTGCAGAGTGTAGTGCAGTGATTGAGTTATTATCTGAATCCATCTCATTTGGGATTCAGAGTTTGATTGTGAGGTTAGATTCTGAACTCGTTGTATTACAGCTTAATAGAGTTTATGCCATTAGAAATCCAGTGTTATTGAGATTATTTTTGAGAGTTCGTCTCTTGGAACGTGAATTTGACTATATTGAATATCAACATATTCCAAGATATTTAAATACATTAGCAGATGCAATTGATTCTCGAATGTTAAGTAGACATTTGCAATAATCAAACAAGTAAATTTAAAAACATTCCATAACATGTTTTACAAGATAGCCGATAATAGTGATATAGCATAGCATAGAAGTGTGTCAAATATACATCGTCTTCGATCATAGGTTGAAAAACACCTTATGATCGGAAAAAATGATAGTACAAAAAGCAAAAATGTCATATGAGTCTACAACAGGCAATCATCCTATCACTAGTGATGATCACGATAAGAAACCACTATACGGGCCACCCTACAAAGGAACCTCCTGAAAGGTCCTGGGACCCCAATCACATAGCGCTGTAGCCTAAGAGGAATGTCATCTATGCTAGTCTCTGGAATGTCTGTTGTCAAACGCTCTAGATGGTTTTCCAATTCGGCCAAGGTCTCTGTAGATTCATCCCGTGGGGTTGGTGCTGCTGCAGCTGGCTGTTTCCTCTCATAGGGCCGGAGAGTGGCTGGTCGTCGTGGACCTACATCTGCATTTGAAACTTTTTACTATCAATTTTGGGATGATTTAGAAACAAAAAAAATAAAAATTAGAAAATGTTGAAAATAATTTTACCTGAGTCATCCCATTGCTCTCTTGGTGGAAGAGCCATGTCTGGGTCACCACGATAATCCATCCCGGCATAAGGAAAATCATGAATCGTGAAAACTTGGTTCTCCAACCAATGAAAATACTCAGGAGGAAATCGAACAACCTCTGAACCCTCCTCAGGATGACGGGCCATAACTGCAATCCAACGCATTAGTTTGGGCTCTCAGGGAAGTCCAGCTTCAACGGAAAGATGTTGTGGGACCAACATTGGGACCCTCTCTAGACCAAAGCTCACAACTAAGAAGCCATATCCAAAGTTTTTCAATTGTCCATGGCCATATGTAGTGCTGCGCTTCCGCAGAGCCTGGTGACAGTAAATGCAATCACTTTGAGTTCAGGATGGGAAATGGTTTTGATATCAATCCCTTTGTCCTTGGTTTGGTCGTTACAAAACTCTAGCCGGAGGCTATCGATAGACTGGCCACCTGGCCTAGTCTTGAATAGAGTCAATTGTTCACCTCTCTTAGGCAAACCAGTTAAAAAGTAAATGTCTTCCGGCTCCATTTCGAGCTAGTGGCCACCAATAATGAAACACTGGTCCTGCACATTCCACCTGTCTACCAGCCACTACAGAAAGTCCACTTGGGCCCTCATGCCAGGTATGGCCTAGAATTTATATAGCCCGCATGCCCTCAATGCATCTATTGAGGGTTGATGATTTAGTGCGGCAGCATCCACATCTTCGTGCTCCTGTTCCTGCCAGCTAAGCATGATGTATACCCTACATTGAAAGAAAAGGCGGATTAGAGTATTTTAAATCAAAGTTTTTGGGCAAAATTTGAAGAATTTGGAATTTTAGAACATATGCCGCGGGGACCGCACCCTCTAAGTTAGAGACAGTGCGTAGGTCCGCACTCTACCTAAACAACAGGTGCGGGCCCCTGACTTTTTTCTGCATGCGAAAAAGTCAGGGTCCGCAGGTTTCGCATGCTGTGCCTGCGGACCCCCGCAAGCAGACCTTTAAACAAAATTTTTCCAAAAAATCAAAATATAAACCTAAAAACAAAATTTCAAATGGTTGAAATGCAAGAGTAAGGTGATGTGGATTACCTAGAGGTGACGATGTTTGATTCCAACGGACGGATTTTCCGCAATCTTCATGGGAAGTTTCTTACCCAAAAGCTCTCTTTCTCACTCTGAAGTCAAACAGTAAACATGAATTTACAAAAACCCTTTTTATAAGCTTTTTTGAATAAATGAATTTTTAATTTGTTTATTTTTTACTTTAAAGAGGTAACTTTTGAAGCATTTTTTTTATTTTAAACAGGTATGAGTAATGTTTGAGTTTTTGTGCAGGATAACGGATTTTTCAAGCAAAATTGATCATTTTCGACAAAAAACATTAGAGTCACCTTTAAGCTCTTTTCTGACTCCTAAAATATGAAAAGATTGCCGAGTTTTTCTTTTTAAGCTCGTTAAAATGGAATTAAAAAGACGGTCCACTTACAGCTCTTTTCTGACCGTAAAAACATGAAAAGATTGCCGGATTTTTGTCGTTTCAAATTCAATATTGGTTATAAAATGACATGTCATTGATCACTTTTTTACTTTTTCGGATCAAAGACACTAATTATGAAAAGTACTCCTTGATCATAATGGTCAAGCGGTTCTCTCAAGTATTATTTTATACTTTTTCGGGCTTGGGAGACACAAATTTACGAAAAAGGACAACCATGGAGTTTTCTTAAATTTTTTCAGACTCCCTAAAATTGAAAAACACCGAGTTTCTCCTATACTGGACTCGTTAAAATTTAACAGTAAAGGACCTGTTCAATTACAAACAGGAACGGACCACTCCTTCTTAGGGTTCGAATTTAAACTAAGTTGGACTCATCCGAAGGATGAAATTATAATCAAGCAAATGTTATCCTCGTCAAGCTTATCAAAAATAAAGAGGTACTTGCTAGAAATGGTGGGGGAAAAGAGAGAAAAATGAACCTGTTTGTCATACTTTGTGTCTCAGAAAAACATTTAACCACCCTTGAACATGACACTTTTTTTTCACCTGGGTTGGGAAATCCTTTGCCTAACAGTTAATCAAACCATATTGAAAGTCTTCAGCCGGTTTCTGGGTATTAGCTTTGGGTCAATTGTCACCAAACCATCTGTAGTGTCGTTATGTGTTCAAGAGGTCAGTGCAAATAAACCATTCATCTGCAAAATATTTGTCATCCATCTTGAACATCCCTGAGTCAGTCCTTGCAACTATATTTCTTCAAACTTGATCTATGATTTTGTGTCGTGGGCTTGCCTACGACGGATCGCTTTCTATCAACTTCAGCTCATTATCTAGAAAGATGATCTAGAAATCATCAGTACCTTGGGATCTGCATGCCTCAATGGCAGGTTTCTCGCCTTCGACGATAGGTTGCATCATTGACCTTCGATCAAAGGATTCTGTGACATGTTCGACATCAACACATCTATTCACATTTCATGGATTGTACTGAGTACTTTGAGAGCCATTGACATTAATGGTGGTTTCTCTCACACTTGTTAACAGTTTACATCATTGACTGGTAATCAAGTGGTTTCTACCATGTTCAACTTCGACACATTCATTCACATGGATAGAATCGTACTAT
The DNA here is from genome assembly GCA_031772625.1 of Pinus tabuliformis. NCBI lineage: Eukaryota > Viridiplantae > Streptophyta > Pinopsida > Pinales > Pinaceae > Pinus > Pinus tabuliformis. Next base: position 1,068,826,628 of record CM062804.1, on the reverse strand, counting down.
TTCAGGAAGTAGAAATCAAGACCCTGGATCTAGTTTCCACCATCCAGGCTGCGAGGAATTTTGTATTCATTATACAGTGGACTATTCATAAACAGATGGTTGCGTCCATACTGTGTCTACATGTGTCTATACTTGTGATGTATTACAAGATCATTCCTATATCAGAGCAGTTTAGTTAGTTTTCTAGTCAGTTTTGATCTGAGTATGGGAATGCCTACCTCAGCGATGATATGATCTCATATATATATATATATATATATATATATATATATATATATATATATATATATATATATATATATATATATATATATATATTGCATTGAATGTTTTTATAGGTTCCAACCAGGCTCTCCACAAGATGATCCTCGAAATGATAAAGTACTTCACTCTTCTTAGATGATAAATGAAATCCTCATCTACTACAAACTTCGCACTTTAGGGGGCAATCTGTTACACAAAATATTGTCACCATGACTTTCTGCAATCAGTGTGAGTCTATCACCACTCATACTGTCCTCCTTTGCAAGTCTCAAACCTCAGCTCTTCATGTCAAGCCTTAAAAATGAGAGAAAGCCTTTGAAAATCACTAAAACTCTGGTTCCGCACTTTCTCTTACCATTACCTGCGGTCCCGCACCCCTTGGTCATGTTACCTGCAGACCTGCCCGCTCTGTCTCTAAAGGAGTGGGTGCGGACCCTTGTAAAAGTAAAAAAGGCGCAAGTTTATTCTTAAAAACTCACTTTGGGTTAATTCTGGACGCTTCTAGAAGGAATCTTGACGTGGTTGGTTCGCTCCTAGGTGGTTCATGCATCCCATAACTAAAGGAGCTAACCCCTTGATGAGAGGAGCTTATCCCTTTGAAGGAGGACTCTATCCCTTTGAAGGTGGACCTAGTAACTTCCCTCCTCTGCACTATAAATTGAGGCATTGGGCTGGTTGCTAGGGAGGTTGAAAGCTGAACATTTTTGAGGGTAAATGATGTTGGAATTTAGATTTCATATTTGAGCTTGAGAGGAGAGATAACATACCTTTTGGCTTCATTGGGAAGCGAGTGAAACTTGTCAAAGTAGAGGAGATTCTTGTTGGACCTTGGGAGGAGCTTGTACAACATCAAGGCACCAAGGTTGAAAAGTTCTTCTTTGTTTAAAGTTAATACAATCAGATTCATTTTTCTCAATAAATTGTCTTCTATGATTTATTTCATGAATTCCTTGATCATCATGATAAATATGGTTTATTATATTGGCTATGCAGGTGGTATTTGATATGTGTGCCTGTTTGTGTTTGTAGGTTCTTTAAAAGGGAGCTCATTTAGACAAATGGAGCATGGCTTCCACAAACTAGCACTGGACTCGAGGTAGGCCTAAAACATCTTAGCCTTTATTTATAAATCACATATTTAGAGGAAGATAGAATTTGTTTGGTTTGCTTGTCTCTAGATATCATTAGATACTAGGGAGATCGGTCTTGTCCGCAAGAACGATTTATCCGCTCGACATGGACCTGTGAAGGTTCCATCACTGGATAAGTCTGTGTACTATGTATCATTTATAGATGACTTCTCAAGGAATACATGGATATATTTCTTTAAGAAGAAATCTGAAGTCTTTGACAGGTTTAAAGAATTCAAGACTCTGGTGGAAAACCAGACAGAGAAGAAGATAAAGGTGTTGAGGACAGATAATGGTGGAGAGTTTTGTAGTAAGGAATTTGAAGAATTCTGTAAGAAGTGTGGTATAGCACGGCAGAAGACTACTCCATATACACCTCAGCAAAATGGAGTTGCAGAAAGAATGAATAAGACGTTGATGGAAAGGGCAAGAAGCATGCTCAGTGGTGCCAGGTTAGGACAGGAATTTTGGGCAGAGGCAGTGGATACTGCGTGTTACCTGGTCAGCATGTCACCTTCATCAGCGTTGGAGGATAAGACTCCACAAGAGGTATGGACTGGTAAGAAACCCTGTCTTTCACATCTAAAGGTATTTGGATGTGATGCATATGTACATGTTCTAAAGGAGAAATGAACCAAGTTGGATAGTAAATCTGAAAAGTGCATCTTTATTGGGTATAAGGATGGTTTGAAGGGTTATAATCTTTGGAACCCAGTAACAAGGAAGGTTGTGTACAGTCAAGATGTGGTGTTCAAAGAGGTGAAAGATGTTATGAAACATGATGTCCAACCAAAGGAACCTGAGAAGATAGAGTTTGAGTTAAAGGAGGAAGAATCATACTCTACAGTAGAGGAGGAATCAGAAGATGAAGAGCCACAAACTCCGGATGTAAGAAGATCAGTTCGAGAAAGAAGGTAGCCAAAAAGGTATAGTCCATCTGCTTTCTATTCAAATTTTGCTTTATCTATTATTGATGATGATCCCAGAACTGTGAAGGAAGCAGTGGATTCAGAGGATGGAAAACTCTAGAAAGAGGCCATGGTTGATGAAATGGCATCTTTGCAACAAAATGAGGCTTGGGATCTGGTGGAGTTGCCGACTGGAAGGAAACTCATTGGCAGTAAATGGGTGTTCAAAAAGAAGTCAAATGCAGAAGGAAAAGTGGAGAAATAAAAAGCTCGGTTGGTAGCAAAAGGTTATTCCCAGGTGCCGGGAATTGATTTTGGTGACATTTTTTCTCCTGTTGCCAAGGTAACTCCTATTAGATTAGTTTTATCTGTTGCTGCTGCTTTTGATTTTGAGGTAGAATAGATGGATGTGAAGACAACATTTCTTCACAGGGATCTGGAAGAGGAGATCTACATGAAACAACCTGAAGGCTTTGCGGTGAAGGGTAAGAAAGAACTAGTATGCAAGTTAAAGAAGTCTCTGTATGGGTTAAAACAGTCACCAAGGATGTGGTATCAGAAATTTGATACATTTATACGGGGACTTGGCTTTACTAGAAGCAAAGTAGATCATTGTGTGTATTTTAAATTAATTGGTGATCATGTTATTTATCTTGTCTTATATGTGGATGATATGTTGCTGGTTGGAAATGACAAAGAAATTATCCAGGATTTGAAGACCCAATTGTCCTCCAAATTCGACATGAAAGATCTTCGTGCTGCAAACTATATTTTGGGCATGGAAATTAAAAGAGAGCGGGAAAAGAGGAAGCTCTGGTTAAACTAAAGGAAGTATGTCGAGACAATATTGCAGAGGTTTAATATGCAGGATAGTAAACCGGTGAAGGTTCCTATTCCTATAGGTGTAAAGTTATCTACTGAACAGTGTCCGAAGACACAAGAAGAGGAACCTGTGTTCCATATGCAAGTGCAGTCGGTAGCTTGATGTATGCAATGGTCTGTACTAGACTAGACATTGCACATGCAGTGGGAGTATTGAGCAGGTTTATGTCAAAACCAAGAAAGGAGCATTGGACAACAGTGAAGCGGGTTTTCAGGTATTTGCATGGCACTAGTGGTTATGGTTTGTGCTACCAAGGAAGACCAGGATTGGACAGAGTGTTGGATATTTGTGGCTTTGTTGATGCAGACTGGGCTGGAGATCTAGATCAGAGAAGATCTACAAGTGGGTATGTGTTTAACCTATTTGGAGGTGCAGTCAGTTGGATGAGTAAGAAACAATCTGTAGTGGCACTATTAACTACAGAGGAAGAATACATGGCAGCCACTCATTCAAGCAAGGAAGCAGTTTGGTTGTAAAGATTGTGTTCAAGTATGGGGTTAGTACAGGAATCTATAAGGATAGACTGTGATAGCCAAAGTGCAATTTTCTTGGCAAAGAACCCTGCATATCATTCAAAGACAAAGCACATTGATGTTCAGTATCACTTTGTGAGGGATATGATAGAAGACAAAAAGGTGTTGCTGGTAAAGGTGGACACTTTGAAGAATACTGTAGATGCATTGACAAAATCTATGAGCTCTGAGAAGTTCTCCTGGTGTAGAGAAACAATGGGCATTTCAAGGCTAGAAAAATGACTAAGCTCTCCTGTGGCCCCCTGTGGAAAGAAAACAACGAGTGGGAGAATGTTGGGTTGTGTTATATGCTTTCCACATAGTTAACAAGGAGTTTGAGGGGTACCTGTAACCCAAATTTATGGGGCCCGGGGCAGTGCCCCGAAAAATTTTGATTTTGGACCCTATGTTAGATTGGGCAGACCCACCTATGGTTTTGTGCATGATTTTTGCACATGTTTTTTTGGACATGATGGTTTTTTGGTCCATGGTATTAGACGTGATGGTTTTTTGGTCCATGGTATTGGATGCAATGGTTTTCGGTCCATGGTATTGGATGCTTCGACATGTATAAATATGTATTATAACATTGAAAGGAAAATAATGAAAAATCAAGCTAGTAGTCTTGGTTTTGGGATCCAGTGGGAATGTCTCTATGTATATGTGTTTTATGTGTTATGCTCTCGCATTGTTTATTTTTCTATGTTTTAGAATTCATATGCAGGTAATTTTTGTACAGGGTTAAAACCTACAATGCCCGTAATTGTATGAATCTGACACGTCAATCATGCTTGTATTGTACATTGTTTGATCATGAGATGGAGGATTGTCCCACACTAATAGCAAGGCAGCACGACAAGGGAGCGCTCCAGCCTCCCCCGACTCAGAACCTACAAATGATCAGGTCTGAGCCATGCGAGGAAGACCCCAATGTAAAAATTGTGCTCTGAAGTGGGATGATGACAGGGGATGATAGAGGTAAGTAGCCTGAAGATAGTACTTGGGTTCGCAAGGCTCTAACGAAAGAACTAGAGTTTGATTTGTAGCATGCTAAGGAAACCTTCATGGAAGCTAGGAAGAACTTCACTAATGCCTCCACTTCAGGAAGAAAAGATAGACCGAAGCTGGAAATGGACCCCTCTATGCTCACGATGTTCCTAGAAACATGCATGAAACTATTGCGGGACAACAAGGTGGTAAAGGGACTACAGGAACTCATAAATATATGTATTGGGACTGCACGAGGAGAACTGCGTGTCGTCCAGAAGATTGGAAAGCATGCGTTGATGACAAGAAGAGAAATGATATTGACCGCAAAGATTGGAGAATACGAGATGGACCAAGTGATTTTAGACCTAGGATCAGATGTGAACATTCATCCAAAGTAGACATGGGAGTGCATGGGGATGCCTACACTGCAATGGTCTCCTATCCAACTATGAATGGTGAACCAGCAAAAGATCCTACCTATGGGAAGATTGCAGGGAATCAAAGTTGATATTTAAGGAGCGAGTGTGCTAGCAGATTATGAAGTGATAGAGATTGTTGATGATAGCAATCCCTACCCTGCGCTATTTGGAATAGAATGGACCACTGACATGAATGGGGTGATAAATCTGAAAAAGTGTAAGATGATTTTTGAGAAAAAGTCTTTGTGCGTAGTTGTACCTTTGGACCCTGCAGAAGGATTGCGCTACACGGAGCTAGTGCACGACTATGAAAGCGATGACGACTTGGATTACATCTACAAGATAACCATGCAAGAGCAAGACTGGGTAAATCCCACTACCGATGGAAGAATCTCATGGGAGTGTGAAAGCTCTTGTACATCGGATTTTGATGAGGAGATAGAGCGATGGCAGAATCGGTTAGACGAGGTAACCACGCTGAACTACAACATGATGACAAGATCATTGCGTTGCGTATCAACAGAATTAAGGGATCTGCCTACGTATGATGGGTTAAGTGAGGTAGATGATTTCTTGAACTAATTCGAGAGAGAAGTGCTGGAATGACAACAATTCGAGGCTTTGAAATGGGTACTGCGCGCTACGCCCCCGAGGTGGTGGGGCATGCACTAAGGAAGCTTCGAGGATTGGCACAAATGCTGGATACTGATGCACATACAATTTCGAAAGCCTCAAATGCGATTAACAGACAAGCTTGCCAGAGGAAATGCTCTACGTGCACGCCTGTTTAGATGGATACAGGCATATGTTACAAAACCTGTGTGGATGCACACAGACTTCACATTAGGAAACACGATCAATAAGCATGTGCGGGCAAGGCAATTACATGAATGACCCCTCCGGTTGGAATGATGAAGTATGGAAAGAATGATTGGGCAAAATGTTATCCACGTAGAAGCCTTTAACGGAGTATGCGAAGCGCTGAACAAGGTATATGATGCGCAACAGACTAATTGGGACCTGCACATACCAGCGATTTTGTGGGCTTATAGGACAACGTGCAAGAAACTGATGAAGTAGATGCCTCCAAAGCTGGAGTATGGAGGGAATGTTATAATCCCCATAAAGTATAAAATTCCTAGTCTGTGCATAAAAATGTCGGTAGATATGATGGCTTGGGGAGCCTTGGAAGAAGGGATGGTGTAGCTGAATGAAGCAGAATGCTTGGGACCTGAGGAAGAAATTCGACAGGGTGATCTTAGGCTCCAAGAACTTATGAAGGAAAGGGTGCGATTAAGGGAGAAAAGCGCTCTGGTGGAAGCGGAAGTCAAGAACCTTGAGGACGAAATAAAGAAGGATTTTCTCGACAAGAAAATTAGGGTGATAAAATAGGGTGCGCACGATCACATTGATGAATTTTGGGACTACCGCTGAGAGTTGATCAGCCTAATGCCTTGGATTAGACTGCATATTACTAAAGGGATCACCCATGGTGGCATGCTACAAATGATAAAGTGCGTGATGCAGACAGTAAAACCAAAAGGTGGATTGGTTCCAGGAAAAGTGACGGGTGATTGTTTGGAACCTTATACAGGTGGCGCGACCACCTGACTAGCCGTGGGAAGTATAGTCTTAGCACTCTAGGAAGTCGAAAGGAGGCGCAAGACTATAAAATACTCTACTTGGGAGCTGCGTGATGTTGGAGCTACGCGCAGGAGCAAAGTGTCACACGGTCCGCGACTGCACAAGGGGGGTTGTGCTACCGCAAAGGTTGGCTGGAAAGTGACTGTTGGAGTCACTATTCACGATGTGATGCTTGACTTGAGACCAAATGGAGTGGGTGATAGGCATTTAAGACACGCTTTATGGGCAATATTTGGGAAAATCTTCCGCCAAGGGAGCATTAATGGACAGGATTTGGGGGGAACGATTGAATTCAAATTCAAAAGGTGCTATAAAATACAAAGGGTTGCCCCAGAAACAACACTTAGTAGTTTGCGAATTAAGTTGTTGTGCACCTTGAGTATCTCGAATTGAGATCTATTTTTCCTATGCAAAGAATTGTTTGAATCCCCGAGTGAGTAGTTGAGAGATTTCTAGATGAACGAGATGGTAGCATCCGAAGAAGCCAGGGAAATCATAGGGATGACCACTGAAGAGGCCATGGAGGCCCTGGCCATAGAAGATGGCCCTGAAGGCATCGGGATTGTTGCAAAAATCCATAAATCACCTCGCATGCCAAGACAAAAGAAAGACAAACAACTCATGGTTCTGGTGTGTGTGTCCCCGTGAAACCCATTGTGAACTAGATTAGCTATGGAGGAAAACGGGAAAGCAGTTAACCTGGAAACTGACGAGGAGGAAGAAGACCTTGAAGACCTCATAATTGAAGAAGACGAGGACAAGAGCATGGAGGTAGAAACCGAGGTTGCACACCCTCCAACCAAGCTTCCCACGTATGTCCCCTCGCAGAAGGGGAAGGAAAAAGTGCCCAAGGACCTCGATGAGAGCAAGAGCTCTCTGCAAACTCTGCTCCTCCCGGACGATATCATTTTTGAGGGCACGCACCTAGGATGGGTGTTGAAATTAAAGCTTGAAGATTGGGATCTCACTGACCACAATAAATTCCCTCACCTAGATACTGCGTAGCTTATGAAGCCCAAGCAGAACACTATGACAGGAGTTATAGAATTGGAGCCATGACAGTGGTTACACAGAGTTGAAAAGGTAGGGCTGCTAAACCTGCTCTGGGTGTTGCATTACCACCATGCCCTAGTGATGATCTTCGTCATCAGGTAGCTCCCTTGCCTGGTGCATGCTGGGTGTTTGTGGCTAGAGGAGCCCATCCCCATCACGGACCACTTAATCCATCGTATTACCCAGCTCCCATGTAAAGGAGAGGACCCCACAGACATTTCAGAAGGGAAGAGTAGTGATTTGGCCATCACGGAGGCCATGAAGAAGAAATATAAGCTAGAAAGAAGAAGAGGGTTTACGCAATCTCTAGTATCAACAACAAAGCAGTCAGGGTGGCAACTCAGACACTAGTGGGTGAGGTCATCCGAAAGTGCTGTGTGGATGAGGTACCTATGCCGGTGGTGGCACTTGCTAAACAATGCGCAGAAGGGGTCTAGTTTAACTAATCTGAATTCTTATGCAAAGAGTTCCTAGGGAATTGCAGTGAGGCACAAGAACAAGGGAAAACATTCCACTATGCATGGCTTCTACTGTCCATAGTGCTGGTGGCAGGGGAATTGCTAGAGGACAACCATTTCCCCATGATTACAAGGGATCCCCTAGAGGCCGCGAAGTACGCTTTGCTATGGGCTACTAAGGACGTGAACCGAATCTGTGACAACAAGATATTCTAGGTGTTAATGGAGATGAACATCAGAATGGGGATTAACCACAAGTCACGGTTATCACCCATTGTCTTTAACAACCTATAAAGTTTTGCAGAATTTAAAGCAGACTTCCACCACATATACCTCAGGGCACGTAAGGACCCTATGAAGAAGTGGAGCGAACTACCCTTCATAGCCACTGATGATTTGATTTTCAATGTACTGAATACGTGGCCGCCGGAATGGCGCGCCCTAGACATCGCCGCGATGGAAAATTCTATTGCACAGAAGAAGAAGAAGGAGGCCAAACTATGCATGGCACAGTTGGAAGAAAAGAGAAGGCAAGAAGAAACGGTAGCAAAAACTTAGGAGGCACAGGACACTATGCATGCAGCAACATCACAAAAGGTAGCAGAAAAGGAACGTGAGGGCTAGAAATCTCCTCCGCTTGAGCAGGAGAAAGAGATGGAAACAGAGGAAGACGAGGCCGGCACAAACCCACAAATAGAGTCAAAAAAATTAAAGCAACAATGCCTGAGCGAGCAGACAGGGCCGCGTAAGAAGGTGAAAGCATCCAAGTTATCGATTGACTCGATCACCCTTACTGAGGGTGATCTGCATGATATAGGAGACATGGTGCATGACGTCACCACCGAGGCCCTCCAAAAATTCACAAAGGAGAATCATAATGTGTTGGGGGCCTTCTGAGCACAGTTTCAGGAGTTGTAGGTGTGCACTCCTCAGGTTGGTACTCTTTCGACCAGTCTCGCAGTAGGGATAGTTGCAACCAAGGAAATGCTACGCACTCGGACAACCAACACAATAGTGCTGCAAGAGGGGGCACTAGTTACAAAAAATGAGGCTGACAGGCCTATGGTTAATGCACTAAAAGGAAATAGGATCAACATGGTTGCGCTCCCATGGGAGACACTCTATGTGCTGCAGGATGGGATTACTGCACAATTGTGAGCTAGGGAGAGCCATGCATTGCAGGTGCTGAGTGAGTAGAAGATCAACATGGAGCAGTTGAGATTGCAGCGTGATGAGGTCATGTCTCATAACTGACAGATGGTGCAGGTACTTGAAGAAGCCTGTCAGATTGTCCCTGAGCTGGCCATCCCAGCAGACGCACCAACAGAGATGCACATCCATAGATTAGCAGTAGGGGTGTGCGAGGCACAAGAAGAAATGGCCAAGGTTCAGTTGGAGTTGAACCTTCAGATATCAAAGCTGCAATTAAAGGCACAGCCGTCCACTCCTCCAGAAGTAAGAGAACAGTGCGCTAGTGCTATTACATCAGGGATGGAGGAGATCAACAGTGCAGTAAGGAACTACACCAGAATGTTGGAAGAGTCATTCGAGGTCCTCACGAATCTACAGGAGGCCCCAACATCTAGTTCTTAGAGATAGAGGCATGTGAGATCCAGCAGCACTATGATAGCGTCAAAGGGACCGCGTAGATGGTGGCCCTCACTTAGAGGCTCGTGCGAATGCAATAGGCCAAAGCGCTAAAAGAGAAAGTGGCCGCAGCATGACACAGAGAAGCAATTTTGAAGGCACGCATTCAGCCTTAGATTGACGAGGCCTTCATCATTACAACAAAAAGTGAAGGCAATCTTGCACAAATGCAAGGGATGTAGGAATAAAAGCAGGGAAGCAGTTCCGACACCATGGTCTCAGAACAACGTGTACAAGATATTCAGCAGGCAGCCACTTAGTGTGTTGCCGACCTTGCAGTTGTTTGAGAAGAGTTGGAGGGTCTACCCACGAAGATGTCCACACCGACAGAGTGACTCGAGGGCGAGTCACGATGTTTGTGTTTGGGGCCTGTTGGGCATGGAATCCCCCGAAGGCATGTTTTGGGGCTTAAAGCCCAAGTTTTGACTAAGTCCATTGTAAAGACTCCGCAATTTGTGGGTACGGAGCGTGAAGTCGTAATAGAGTCATAGGGTTGTTTGCCATTGTTTTTGTAATGTAATGTCAGTTTGAAAGATCTACCCATGGTCCGCAGACCATGGGATTGTATAAATAGAGCGAGGCTCTAAGTGTAGGAGACATCTAATAGAATAGAAGCAGGATGAATCTAAGGAATTGATGAAGCATTGAGTCGAAGTGTAAGTCATGTCTTTGAGTCGTAGAGTAGGAAAAGGCTCTGCAGCTGAGTGTGTAGAGGCCTAGTAGTCTGCAGCTGAGTGTGCAGACCCCTGCAACTGAGTGCACAGGGCAGGTCAAGTCTATAACCATTGGAAGAATTAATAAAAGAGAAGTTTTACCATATTTCTATGTATATTTTCTTGTTTTATGTATTATTGGGTATGAATTGCAAGTCTACTATTTATTTACTGTGCGAACTCATATGAATGTGATAAATAAGTAAATATCATATAAGGCATATGTTTATGCGAAGATAACTAACTGTGATAAGAGGATAAGTAATATCTCGGGTGTGACTTAGGGGAATTGTACAGATCGCTGCTCTAGCAGCGCGGAAACCCCACAGCCCCTGGTTAGGGTTGTGAGAAGGCGAATACACTAGGGCACAAAGGCCAGGGTAGTGCGTAAAGTAACCTGCATGAAGAGACTCACGGTTGGATCAAGTCAACCGCTCAGACATCTCAAGGGTGTGAAAGACTAGTTCCGGCACCACCCCATACTACTTCGGGTGAGACCCCTGTCCGCGCTCCGCGACTGTTGCCGAAAGGGCTAGTAGTACAAGGATTTGTTTGGCTAATTAACTTCGAACCTGGGTTAGGCCCCAACAAGCCAACATGAATACATATTTAGATTTATCATTCTCTTGATCATTGTCATTTTCACATTGTGTTGAAGTTGAGTGTTTATTGAACTTTGGTAGTTTATCATTTGGAGTTTAACAATTTTCAGCATAACAACAAACCATATTGTAATGTTTGCATGTAAATTTATTTAAGTCACTGCCTCTTTTATATTAATAACTATAGTTAGGAGGTATCTCTAGCCAACTTCTTCGAAAGTTACTTAATTATTGTTGAAAATGACTTGTTCCTCTTCCTTGAATACATCCATGGCCATGCCTCCTATGAAACCATTTAGTTTGATTACCACTTTTTCTATTATTTACCCAAGCTCCTATCTTTTGTGAAATTTTAGTTGATGATCTACTAGACATTTGCCCCTAAAAAGAACATATCTTCACCAACCCTTTTTTCCTTCTTAAACATTATATCGTGTTGAGCTAACATATCACTCAATTGTTTAAATGATTTTCTCTCTAATCTTCCTATTAATTGTAAAGTTTCTAAGAAGTTATTGTAAGAGGATTGAAATCCTACAATCAAGATAGTTTCCATCAAACTATCATATATAACAATAATCCTTCCTTAGTGATTTCTTATCTAATATTTTTATGTCTAGAAATATAGCCGAGTACATCTCCTCCTCCAGTCAATTTTTGTTGAAGCATATTTAATTGAAGATCAACCTCTTCCATGAAAACCAGGCCTCTAATGCATTTTCGAAATGAATGAACATCTATTCATTTGACTATGTAACTTTTCATAGTTTGGAATCATGTTTCCATTTTGTTGCCTTTTTAATTGATCCGGATCTCTTCAGCTACCAAAATTAACCAATATCATTTTACTTCTGTGATGTTAGAAGAATTGCATTCAAAAGAGTATGAAAAGCCACATGTGCATACTGTAAATAAGATGAAACATAACGATGACCATCAAATCAAGAACACAAACACATTGATAATGGAGTTCACCCAGTGTGGGTTACATCTCCGAGCCCTGGTGTCAAGAGTGGGGAGGTCGCTTCATTAAATGCTGCAAAATATGATGATGTGCATGGTATGTTATTTATCATTACAAGGATAAATACCCTCAACCAGGGTGGCATGTATCTCCACAAGATGTTCTCAGGAACTCTAACTCATATGGGAAAATTCCCTTAACAAGAGTGGCATGTCTCTCCACGAGACGTTCTCCCTATAAGGTCTCTAACTCAAGTGGGTCTTCCTTAAACATGACAAGCTAATAAATTCTCACAATATGTGGAATACAAGTATCCCTCAACATAATGGTAATAAGGGAAATCAACAACAAAAACATCATCTTAGAAAATCAAAAGAAAAGCATGGCATAACTGCATCATTTACCTCCACTCTTAGAGATGGCCAAAAAATGAAAAGCTCAACTATTGAAACAGACACCACCGCTAAATTCATGGCGCGAAATCATGTCAAATGACTATAAACTTTTCCCCTTTCTAACACCGTCAAATTGTGGACCCTTGGGAATGTTGAAGATTCCCCCTAGGATTCCTTCTTGAATATGGGCGAAAAATCCACTGCTCGAATGAATATTCTGAGAACACCACTGTACTCAAGATTCTCCAAATATTCCTTGTTGTTGCACACCTGAATTTATGTTGCTCAAATGGATATTATGAAGGACGGTTGGACTCCTGAAGAGAAAATGTGCAAAAATGACTATAATCTTGTCACATTCTGACATTGGCATCTCTGGCCCTCTAAGGGAATCTTTTTGGCATCAATTGATTCTCCTCATTCATGTTCCACTTCTCCTCATGGGCAAGGTTCTTCTGCTCCTCCAATCCACCTCCCCCATCAATTGAATGGTTTGGTTTCTTATCTATTTCGGTAGGTGGAGATATCAAAATAGGGTCATTGGCCAGTTGGTGAGGGTGCCAAGTTTAGCGCGGGTAGGTCAGGGGTTCCAACCCCACCGACTCCCCTGTATAGAATGACACGCTATAATTTTTATGCTGGAAGGTTATAAATTTATGTTGGTGGTTAAGTGTTAACGGTTTTTGGCTTTGTTACATTATATGTCGGCCCTTGTTTAACGGGCGTTAACACATGACATTGCCAATGGTTTCGGCGGTTAACATAAACCATTTTACGTTTTTGGCAAAGGTTATATTCAACGATGTTTAACATTATTTCTACCATGGCTTCTTATCTCGAGGCTGTGTGTTAACACCGCTGTCAGTGGTTACGAGGCTGCCCATCGGGGGTGGACCCACGTGGGCTGGGTGGGTTCGAACCCCGTCGGCTCAACATTTTAGACAATGTTTTGATATATTTAACACATGGCTCTGTTGGGGGTGGCGGGGGTTGTGACTTGTCACACTGACTTTGAATCTTAAATGTATTTTAATACCATGCGTCCAGTGTCACCCGAACCATCCCCCATTTTTTTAATAATTTTTTGTTTTTAAAACAAAATTGATCTTTTTTAACTCTACCAAAAATAAGGGTCACTGAACAAATTAAGGGTTTGACAAATTCACCTATTCCAGTGGCTAGATTCTATTCCCTGAGTTTCTTCCATTTTGTTGCCTCCTTAAGCCTGCCACTTGGCTAAGTTTGACAAAAAATTTGAGCAGCCATAACTTGACCATACAACTTGGATTTGAGTGTCATTCACATCGTTGGAATCTGGGTGATGAGCACTATGATATGGTCCTATTTGTACTTTGATATGAGGACTTTGATTTTTGAGATTTTCCATAGCCATCATTGAATTATGAGTATTCTTGGAGCCACATGGATCATTCCTCCCCATTGAGGAGCTTTTGGTCCTCCAAAAGCATGAACATAATTTGCAAATGTTGTGTTACATTATTTGCACCACAAGTGTCCTGACATGTCACACTTCCTCCTCCTTCACCCTTGTCCTTTAGAGCCTTAAGTCATGAACCGAAACCTGCATCCTTTGCAAAACTATAATACATATCTTCAAATTACATGACCAATAATTACCCAAGACTTGCCGCACATTTATAGCATACACTTCATGGTCAAGTTTACATCATGAAAGAAAACAATACCCCAACTATCAATAAAAGGTCAAAACATCATTGTTTATTTAACAAGCGATGGAAAACACATCATCACTTTTTCAACACGTGATTTACAAAATGAGGCCATGACAAGATACTATAAATATTAAAACCATCTCTTACTCATTAAAGTGAACGACAAAGAATGTGGTGGATTTGCTTGTTAAACATCTTCACTGGTTGGTTTCTGTTGGCATTATGGCTAAAGTGTTGTCCTTGATGACAACCCATTCAGGTGATAGATCACAGTACTTCAAGTCAGCAGCAGAGATTGATGATCAGCTATCAAATATTGAAGAAAATAAGGGGTACGCAGGTACACCTTACATAAGGTGCGTACACGCAGGTCAGTGTTACATAAAGTGCGTACATACCCGCAGTTATCCCGTTCAGGAGGTGCGTACCCCCAGTGCACACATTTCAAGGCAAAGAAATTCACATGTGGGGTTTTCTTATGTTCTACTCTTGGTATTTAGCCGACGGTATTGGGTTATTATGGTGTCGGCTCGTGGTATTGATCCATGTTTTAAGGAAGAGCTTTCCTATATAAAGCAAAGGAGATCATTTGGCTTTAGCATGTTTTGGGTTGAATATCTTATGAGGGCTAGATCTGGTCTAGATCTAAATAAGGTGAATCTATTGATGGACTGAGATCTCTTCGACGCATGTTCAGATCTGTAGATCTGACTGTCTGGGTTATTTCTGAAGTCTTGAAATCATCTATGCTCGAAGGTACGCAGGTACAGTGAAAGAAAAGTGCGTGCATACGCAGGAACGAAGCGTTTCAGGTGTGTCGGTACGCAGGCACAGAAGGGTTTCAGGTGCGCCGGTACGCAGGCACAGAAGGGTTTCAGGTGCGCCGGTACGCAGGCACAGAAGGGTTTCAGGTGCACCGGTACGCAGGCACAGAAGGGTTTCAGGTGCGCCAGTACGCAGGCACAGAAGGGTTGCAGGTGCGGAGGTCCGCAGGCAGTTCAATGGACTCAGAGCGAGGTACGCAGGCGAACAGTTGAGCAGGGTGCGTACTGTAAGCAGGCAAGCAGTTGAGCAGGGTGCTTACGTAAGCAGGCGAGCAGTTGAACAGGTTTGAAAATTTATGAAAAGTGGTCCTTGTAAGAAAAGAAGTAGGGGGTTGTAGCTCCCTTCCAGGAGAGACTGGAAAACGAGAGAGAGTTGTAGCTCTTTGCAGGTTGCAGCCTGCGTACTGGTAAAGGACTGCACCAGTAAAAAACCATTGTAAAAGGAGTTTCTAATTTGAAAGAAGATAGAGACATATTGCAGTAGGTGGTTTTCACCCACATTGGGTTTCCACCTTACATCTTGTGTTCTTTGGTGTGACTATCTGTTTTCTTTGTTCATGCTCATTATTTTATGCTACTGACATGCAAAACTAATTCAAAGAACAAATAAGGAAGATTTATTAAAAGAATGAGATAATACTGATTCACCCCCCTCTCAGTATTATTTCCAACAATTGGTATCAGAGCAGGTCCTTCAGAGAAGCTTGATCGCTTGAAGGTAGATCGTTCATCATGAGCAACTACGAGAGAGAAGCATCAATCAGGCCACCATTTTTTGATGGGACAAACTTCAATTATTGGAAGGTAAGAGTTACTGCCTATCTTCAATCTCTTGGTACAGAAGTTTGGGACATCGTAGAGACAGGCTACGCTTTTCCTTCAGCTACTCCTATAGATGCAGCCGAGAAAAAGAAGTATGAAACAAATGCGAAAGCAGTCAGTACTCTATTAGGATGTATATCTCAATCAGAATTCATGAAGGTAATGCACTATAAATCCGCAAAAGAGATATGGGACAAAATTGTCACGAGCTATGAAGGAGATGAACAGGTAAAGCGTGCTAAACTTCAAACTCTCAGAATTCAGTATGAGACTCTCAAAATGTATAATGATGAAAGTGTGGCTAACTATTTTCTTCGGGTAGATGAGGTTGTTAATTGTATGAAAAATTTGGGTGAAGAAATAAAAGAGGCTATTGTGGTTGAAAAGGTTCTAAGATCATTGTCCCCCAAGTTTGAATCTAAAGTATCTGCAATAGAAGAAAAGGAAAATCTACGAATTCTTACTATGTCTCAGCTACATGGAATTCTAACTGCTTATGAAATGAGAAAGGGAGGTCCATCAGACAGAAGAGAAGCTTCTTTCAAGGCATCAGGCAAAGGAGATTATTATGAAGCAAGCCACGTTCCAGAAGAAGAGGAAGAAGAATCAAATTTTGTCAGAAATCTTCAAAGGGGTTCTGGAAGGTTCAGAGGTAAGTTACCTTTTAAATGCTTTTCTTGTGGAAGAGTAGGTCATTATGATGCAAAATGTCCTTATAAGGATAAAGGAAAGGAACCTGCTAGATGGAACAAGAAGCAGAACGCAAATAAGAAAAGATACTACACTCATGAAGATAGTGATGGTCTATCAAACAGTGATGAAGATGAACAAGGTAATGAATATAAGTTGTTAATGGCATTTGAAGATGATGATTATATGGATGCTATAGATGTGGATAACCTTTATGATGAAATTACTAGACTCAAGAGATGTATAGAAGAAAAGAACATGATCATTGATACTCTACAATTTCAAATTGATGAAAAGGAAAAACATCTTGAAAAATTAGAAGGTGAAATTGTTGGTCTTAGGAAAGAGATTGAGAAAACAAAAGCTATTAATCTCAAGTTTGTCAAAGGATCTGAAACTTTGGATGAGATTATCAATGTGCAGCAGTCTCCACTAAACAAGACAGGTCTGGGTTATAATGGAGAAACTTCTCAAGCATCCACCTCAAAAAGTTATCTTGATGCAGCAAGAAGAAATGAGCAAAAGCACAATGAAGATCATCAGGTAAAGCAGGGACGAATTACAAACAGAAACTATCAGGGGCAATCCATCTTAAGGGTGAACAAAAGCTACAACCAGCCACAGGTAAAATCTTCTCAATTTGGTTCAAGAATAGATGACAATAGAAATTACAATCAATTGGCTGGTAGATTCGATAACCGCAGAAGTTTCTTCAATGGACAATGCTTTTCTTGCCATAACTTTGGTCACAAAGCAGTTCAATGTGTTGCCTATAAAACAATCATGACTAGGGAAGCTCAAAAACAAAGAAGTATGACCGGGATTACAAAAAGGACCTATAACAACTTTTCGGTTCTTGAAAATGAAGTTGAATGTTCTATTTGCAATAACTTTGGTCATGAAGACTCTGAATGCAGGAGCAGGTTTCAGCAGAAAAAGGAACAAGCCTCAAGCACCAAAACATGGAGAATAAAGGAACCACAAACAGAAAGATGTGGGATAGCATTTTATGCAGAGGGACAGGAAAATCTATGGTACATTGACAGTGGATGTTCGAAGCATATGACAGGTGATAAAGAAAAACTTGATTCATATTCTGCTCTAGAAAAAGGAAAGAAAGTCTCTTTTGGAAATGATACTCTTGCAACTATAAAAGGAAAAGGCATTGCTTAGTTAAAAGAAAAGGTCAAGGCTGGAAACGTTTTGTATGTTGATGGATTGAAGCATAATCTTCTAAGTGTCAGCTAGATGTGTGATCAAAGAACCGAGGTTATATTCAGATCAAATGGATGTCTTGTTCGTGATCTTGATACAGGTAAAACAGTGATCAAAGGCAAAAGAACTCCAAATAATCTGTACATATTTGAAGAAGGACAACAACAATGCTATCTGAGCAAGGATGATGAGCACTGGTTATGGCATCGGAGGTTGGGACATCTAAGCTTTTCACAAATAAGGAAAGCATGCAAATATCAGGCAGTTCGCGATCTTCCAGATATCAAAATTCCTGACAACACCATATGCAAATCATGTCAGTTTGGAAAACAAACCAGAACTAACTTTCCAGAGAAAGAAGGTTCAGCTAGCATGCCTCTTGAGCTAGTACATACAGATACATGCGGTCCTTTCAGGAAAAGAACACCTCGAGGAGAAGAATACTTGATATTATTCATTGACGATTTCTCCAGGTTTGTCTGGTTAGGACTTATGAAGCACAAAGATGAAGCATTCGAAAAATTCAAATCCTTCAAAGCCTTGGTTGAAAATGAATCAGGTCACAAAATTAAGTGCCTCAGATCCGACAGAGGTGGGGAATTTACTTCAAATGAATTTTTCGATTTCTGTGAAGAACATGGGATAAGAAGAGAATTCTCTACAGCAAGAACTCCTCAGCAAAATGGAGTTGTGGAAAGAATGAACAGAACAGTCCAACAAATGGCTCGTGCTATGCTTGATGAGTCAGGAACTCCCGCAACTTTCTGGGGTGAAGCTGCACATGCTGCGGTTGTTATTCTCAACAAAACAAATGTCCGGGTGAACAGCACTCAAACTCCTCATAAGCTCTGGAGTGGTAGGACTCCTTCGGTAAAGCACTTCAAAATCTTTGGGAGAAAATGCTATATCAAGAATACTGATGAGCAGCTTGGCAAACTTGAACCTAGAGCAGATGAAGGCATTCTTCTTGGTTACTCTCCACATAGCAAAGCATACAAATGCTACAATAAAAGACTTGGCAGAATTGTTGACAGCATTGATGTAGTGGTTGATGAGAAGGGATACATTCCTAGGCAAGTACATCATGAAGACATCGAAGAAGATGAAGGCTACCCCCAACGACAGAATGATGAAGAAGAACCTCAAGAAGAACCAGAGGAGCAAACAAGAATAGAAGAAAAGACTCCATCCAGATATGTTCAGAAGAATCATCCAGAATCTCAGATTATGGGGCAGAAAGAAGCAGGCGTACAAACAAGAAGAACAGTTGCAGAAGCTTCAAGCTATTGGCATTACTCTCCTCTACTGAACCACAAAATGTGAAAGAGGCATGCAAAGATGAATGTTGGGTGAAAGCAATGGATGAAGAACTTGAGCAGATCGAAAAGAACAACACTTGGGAGCTGGTTCCTAGACCAAAGGATAAGAATGTTATCGGAACAAAATGGGTCTTCAAAAATAAATTGAATGAAAATGGAGAAGTAATTAGAAACAAAGCCAGACTTGTTTGTAAAGGGTATGCGCAGCAAGAAGGAATAGACTTTGAAGAAACCTTTGCTCCTGTTGCAAGACTTGAGGCCATCCGAATGTTCCTTGCTCTCTCAAGTTTTCAAAAATTCAAAGTATTTCAAATGGACGTAAAATCAGCCTTTCTGAATGGAGACTTGGAAGAAGAAGTATACATTGAACAGCCAGATGGGTTCATTCTTGGAAATGATCCAAATCTTGTATGCAGATTGAAAAAGGCTCTCTATGGTCTCAAACAAGCTCCAAGGGCTTGGTACTACCGTTTGGAAAAATATCTTCATCAACAAGGTTTTTCAAAAGGATCAGCAGATAGCAATCTTTATATAAAAGTTGAAAATGACAAATTGCTAATACTTGTTGTGTATGTAGATGACATTATTTTTGGTAGCAATGAAGAAGCTATGAGTCAAAGTTTTGCCTTGGTCATGCAGAAAGAATTTGAAATGTCCTTGCTAGGAGAACTGACATATTTCCTTGGTTTGCAAATCCAACAAAAAGAAGGAGGAATCTTTTTATCTCAAACCAAGTATCTCAAACAGATTTTGAAGAAATATGGTATGGAAGATGCAAAACCAGTATGTACACCCATGGTCACAGGATGTAGCCTCAGTGCAAATGATGAATCTGCAGCAGTACATCAACCAACCTACAGATCTATGATTGGAAGTTTACTTTATTTGACAGGTACCCGACCGGACATCATGCATGCAGTTGGAATAGTTGGAAGATTTCAGGCAAATCCGAAGGAGACTCATCTTCAGGCAGTGAAGAGAATTTTCAAATATCTTCAAGGGACTCAAAATTATGGCTTATGGTATCCTAGAGATACAGATCTTACACTTCATGCTTATACAGATGCAGATTGGGCCGGAAGCGTGGATGACAGGAAAAGCACAAGTGGTGGTGCGTTCTTTATGGGTTCCAGACTGGTATCTTGGTTCAGCAAGAAACAGAGTTCAATTGCCTTGTCTACAGCTGAAGCGGAATATGTTGTTGCTGCATCTTGTTGCACCCAACTCCTTTGGATGATGCAGACTTTGCAGGATTTTCAAATCACTTGTACACCACCAATCCCCATCTTATGTGATAACACAAGTGCAATCAGCATCTCAAAGAATCCTGTTATGCATTCAAAAACCAAGCACATACCAATCAAGTACCATTTTCTCCGGGAACAAGTGCTTGAACAGAAGGTCAAGTTGGAGTATGTTCCTTCTAAGGAACAAGTTGCTGATATTCTCACCAAACCATTGCCCAGGGACACTTTTGAATACCTCAGGCAAAAGCTGGGGGTTGTTGATGCATCATCTTATTGCTGAACCTCTTCTGATTGATGGTACAGGTTCAGGGGGAGCATATAATGCATTGTTGGCATTATGGAGGATGTGCAAAAGGAGATCTTGGAAGTAGCTGCAATATGTCTCTATCTCTTTCATGATGGATTATGGTTCTTCGTTGCAGATCTGGTTCATATTCAGGGGGAGCATGTTCTTAGGGGGAGCATAACCCTTTGCCCTTGATGTCAAAGGGGGAGAATGAAGCTGAAGTTTTGAGGTTGCCATTAAGTCCAAAGGGGGAGATTGTTGGCATTATGGCTAAAGTGTTGTCCTTGACGGCAACCCATTCAGGTGATAGATCACAGTACTTCAAGTCAGCAGCAGAGATTGATGATCAGCTATCAAATATTGAAGAAAATAAGGGGTACGTAGGTACACCTTACATAAAGTGCGTACACGCAGGTTAGTGTTACATAAAGTGCGTACATACCCGCAGTTATCCCGTTCAGGAGGTGCGTACCCCCAGTGCACACATTTCAAGGCAAAGAAATTCACATGTGGGGTTTTCTTATGTTCTACTCTTGGTATTTAGCCGACGATATTGGGTTATTATGGTGTCGGCTCGTGGTATTGATCCATGTTTTAAGGAAGAGCTTTCCTATATAAAGCAAAGGAGATCGTTTGGCTTGAGCATGTTTTGGGTTGAATATCTTATGAGGGCTAGATCTGGTCTAGATCTAGATAAGGCGAATCTATTGATGGACTGAGATCTCTTCGGCGCATGTTCAGATCTGTAGATCTGACTGTCTGGGGTATTTCTGAAGTCTTGAAATCATCTATGCCCGAAGGTACACAGTTACAGTGAAAGAAAAGTGCGTGCATACGCAGGAACGAAGCGTTTCAGGTGCGCCGGTACGTAGGCACAGAAGGGTTTCAGGTGCGCCGGTACGCAGGCACAGAAGGGTTTCAGGTGCACCGGTACGTAGGCACAGAAGGGTTTCAGGTGCGCCGGTACACAGGCACAGAAGGGTTTCAGGTGCACCAGTACGCAGGCACAGAAGAGTTACAGGTGCAGAGGTCCGCAGGCAGTTCAATGGACTCAGAGCGAGGTACGCAGGCGAACAGTTGAGCAGGGTGCGTACTGTAAGCAGGCAAGCAGTTGAGCAGGGTGCTTACGTAAGCAGGCGAGCAGTTGAACAGGTTTGAAAATTTATGAAAAGTGGTCCTTGTAAGAAAAGAAGTAGGGGGTTGTAGCTCCCTTCCAGGAGAGACTGGAAAACGAGAGAGAGTTGTAGCTCTTTGCAGGTTGCAGCCTGCGTACTGGTAAAGGACTGCACCAGTACAAAACCATTGTAAAAGGAGTTTCTAATTTGAAAGAAGATAGAGACATATTGCAGCAGGTGGTTTTCACCCACATTGGGTTTCCACCTTACATCTTGTGTTCTTTGGTGTGACTATCTGTTTTCTTTGTTCATGCTCATTATTTTATGCTACTGACATGCAAAACTAATTCAAAGAACAAATAAGGAAGATTTATTAAAAGAATGAGATAATACTGATTCACCCCCCCTCTCAGTATTATTTCCAACAGTTTCTGCATGGGCGCTTTGTCCTTAAGACAATGCTCTGGATGGAACCTCCAACATGTGGCTTGTTAGCTACCTATACCAATAGGTTTCATATTTCATGATTGACAATGAAAAATTCCAAATATGCTCTGCTTTGATCATACAAAGATCACATATTTCCAGGAGAAAAATCTGTGTATATAGCTTGATGTTGTCTCAATTTTGATGGATGATCCAACAGCCTAATCTGGATCATGCCAGGTTTTGAATTTCCAGTTGTAGAGTAGAGAAAGAAGTCTGTCCAAACTGTTTAATCTTGGCAGACAAGTAGTTTAGGTAGAGAAGAAAGGCTCCCAACAGCTTAATCTGGGACCTTGGAAGAAATAAGGGTAGAAGTAGATAGAAAAACAAAAGAAAGAGCCAGAGAAAAGAAAAGGCAAATAAGGGTCTGCAAGTCCAAGTGCACCCTCCAAGAAGAAACAAAAAATGCTAGGCAAGTAGATGGGTAGGCAGCTGGGGTTGCAGAAATATCATTCTTTGCAAAAATATGTGTGCTGAAATGTCCACAAAGGCAAATCAATGGTTGAGAAGCTCCTCTTCTCCATCAGGTTGCAGCAAAGAAAGGAAGCATGTCTAACTTCCCAAATTTCCCCTTCCACTCTTATTACTAACATCCCTTCATCCATGGAGATTGATGAAAAGATCTGAGGTTTCATGGTGGTTCTTATTCATTTAAAAGCCACATTTCTTGTCTAAAACTCTTTTCATTTTGCTCTACTCCCTAAGCTAAGTTATTTTCAAACTAACTTAGTGGTATCTCCCCTCACCCACTCCTCTCATCCATATTAACCCCTAACTCTATTGTATAATTCCGCTATGTTCCCCTTTCCCTACTATAATAACACTATGGTGTATAAATCCCAGCATTATATACATATCCTCCTTTTAGCATTATAGCTAAATAGGTTTGTCTAAGGGAGATTTTAGTCCACCTGGGACTATGCTCAACCCTGTCAAGGGATTACTCTAACCCCTGGTTAGGAGTAATAACCTCTCCAAAAGCCCAAACCTCACCTCTGATAAAACCCTCCATAAACCCTTTTTTCACAAATTAACCCAAAAACCCCAAAAAGCTCGCGAAAACCCTCAACCCTAAAGTTTTCCGCCAAAAGTATTTAATTGAATATTTAAATGAACCGGCAGGGCCCCCCCCCAACCTGCACGATCCGTCGGAGGACCCGCCAACCGTCCGATCTCTGCCGCCCAGATCTAACGGTGGGCGGTCATTTTCACTCCCCGACCTGCCGACCTTTAGCGTCCGGGGAAAGCGGTTTTCCACCCCGTACACGGGACGCGTGGCAGGCAGTGGGGTTGTTCGGAGCCCCCCTCCCCGATACCGCCTTTGCCCAAAGGTGGTGCGGGGAACCCGCTTACCACCATCCCGTTACCGCCTCCCCCTTGCGTCATCCTGACGTAGCACCCTTCCTCGCCCCTGCGCTGTGTGGCCCTCCACGTAACCCTGCCACCCTATCCACCCGCCACTGTGTCCTGCCACCCTGGCCGACACCTCAGCAGCCACGTCACCTTCGTACCCGGGCCCCACCATGACGTCATGCTGACGTCATCGGCGGAAAAGCGCCAATTGCACGTTTTGTCCAAATTTGTCGTTATAAACGACCAAATTAGCCGTTTGCGGTCATTTTCACGCACAAACGACGTAGCCGTTGTCAACCAGCTGCCGCGAAAATTCGTGTCCAGCCATCAAATTCAAGTTTCAGACCGCTGCAAGTCAACAATTCAGCTGCCTTAAGCCTTCAGGGTCCAGCCCGCAGGCTTTCAAGCTAGTTTGTCCAGGTATTCACCGTAAAGCTTACTTTTTACCCATGCATTCCTTTTCTCTGTAAAATTGCCATTAAAACACCTGTAGAAGTCCACATAAATTCTGCACCTACTACCTAAAACAAGCTAAGCTGACCTGTTGACCTCCGGAACCACAAATTCAGCATCAAAGCAGTCAATTCGTGGGCCAGAAACTGTAAAATTCTCCTCGAGGTGTTCGGCATTGTTCCCTTTTGCCGAGAGCGGGCCTGCTTCAATCTCTGCCAAAGGAAACCTCATACTCTCTGCAACTTACCATTAGCAGTTCACATCCCTGTGAATTTGCAGCAAACTGCAGAAACCAGCCTGCATTTTTTCACTGACAAAAACTCCTCAGACTGGGTCTACAGTTGACCTATCACTGAAACTCTTAAAGAAACTTCCCAAACCATTGCCATTACCTATTCAAATTCAGATTATATCATGGCAGCCTCTGCATCCTCATCCCTCAGTGTTGCTCCATTAAATCCACCAAATAAAGAGCTGGAGGCCTTGGCATTTGCTGACAAGGACTATCTTATTGAAGACTTTGAGGGTAACAGGGACTTCTTGCAGACCTTCTGTCAATTAAGAGAGGACTATAAGGATGGTCATGGTACACATGGGATATGGGAGTCAAACCTACCATACTATTGTCTCCCAGCTGTAAATGTCTTCCCTGAAATCATTCACCTATGTGCTGAAAACTATGATGAGCAGCACAGAGCTATTAGCACTCCATCTGGGAGGATCCTTTTCTACATTAATGCTGTGTCCATCAAAAAAATGTTGCATTTTGATCAGACAGAGTTGCTAATCCCATTTTCCATGAACTATTTGCTGGACACTGGTGCCAAGATGACCAGTGAGGAGATTCAAAAGGTCACCAGGAATTTCATGAGACCTGAGTGCCAGCCTACAGGGCCACCTCCCTACCTGGCTGTCCATTTCAATGATGTAGGCAGGCTTTTACTGGACATGATTGCCTATGTATTGGGATACAAAAACAGTGAGCATGTGGATAAAACAATGCTGGTATTGCTATCTGCTTACAGCCCACGCCAACCCCCTGCCCGCAAATATAACTTTGCTAAGTTCATAGCTAACAAGATTCATGATCAGTTGAGCAGAGTGGACAGACAGGGGGTCTTCAAGTACTCGGCCTATATTTACCACCTGTTCATGTACTACCATTCTGAAGCCTTCCCATGCTACATCAGAAGGCTGGATCACAAAGGGGAAAGAAGATCTGTCATCTTCTGGACCTCTGTCTATCACAAAGTCACAAATTCACCCTATACCTACTGTGAATTTGTTGACCAATTTGTATACCCAGTCTCTTGCCTGTTGATGAGGTCACCTCCTCCCAGAATATCAAATGAGATAAAGAAAGCTCTGCAGCTTTCCAAAAAATATAAAATAGGTGACTGGTACCTATATGAGAACCATACCGTCATTAGGATCTATGGCCGTGAGCTCTGTCCATACAGGCTCCCAAAATATGTACCTATGAGGTTATTTGCCTTGGAGTATTACAGGCAGTTGATTCAGTTCGACCTCACCCATTTCCACAGCGCCAAAAAGAAGGCCCACCTCAAGTTCAAACACCAGTTGGGCCCCTTCATCATGAACAAGAAAGAAGGGTGGGAAGAGGCATACCTAGTCCTTAAAGATAAATACAAGCTGTCCTATAGTTTTCGGTGGGTCCATTATGACCCTGAAGGTTTCATCACTGCTAGGAGAAACAAGTATAGGCTTATAGGCATTAAGCATTGCCAGTACCCACATATTGAAAAATATGCCAACCTGCAAGAATGGCAGATGGATACTCTAGTTGAAAATTTAACTGAGGAAGAGACAATGCTAAAGAATAGGAGGGAGCTTGAAAAAACTATTGACCTGGACTATGTGCAGCAGGTACCTTTCAGACCGCCTTATTCAGTGGGAGAAGGGACCTCGGCCACAAGGACTGCACCACAGGCGCCATCTACATCAGCACCGCTGACAGACAAAGGCAAAGGCATAATGGGTGCAGAGGAGGAAGCAGTGAAGGAAAAGTCTGCCCCTGTAACAGAGCAGCAAACAGGGCAGCAAACAGAGCAGCAGCCAGAACAACAGCAAGGGCAAACTGTCCTACCACAAACTGGGCTGCCAACAGCTCCAGCACTGCAAATTCCACCCCCACAAACTGAGCCAGTAACTGCCCCAATTTTGCAGACCCCAGCATATGAGGAAAGGGGTACAAAAAGAGATAGAGAAGAGTCCACTCCTCTTAGTGGATCCTCCCACTAGCCAGAAGCCAAAAGGCAAAGAACAGACTCCCCAGAGGTAGAAGACATTACTGAAGATGTCTTGGACAGTGCAAGAAAAGACAGGGAGGGCAGTCAGCATACAGGTACAAGCTCCTTTCAGCAGGAGCAAACTTTACAGCTCGGTTTGGAAGTGTCCTCCTCTTCCCAGCAGACCAAGAAGCCCAAAAGCACTAAGGCTTCTTTCAAACAAATAAAGGCTCAAAATGAGCTGCTAAGGGCTGAGGTCTACAAGCAATTCATATATGCAACACCAGCCCAGCAAGAAAGGCTAATGTCGGGGCTAATGTCGGTGTATGACATTCAACAGGAAAAGATAATCTTCAGCCACTTTAAGCCCAAAGGGCCGGAACCTAAGACAACTGCAGATTTTATAAAGACAAGGGTGGAGGTCCTAGCCAGAGATATACATCCCATGGACCAGATTGAACTCCATAAGCAAGCTGGGGAGATGGTCTATGCAACCTTGGTAGAGAAGGCCACCATGGCACATGAGCTGAAAGAGTCCCTGAAAAACACCAACACCCAGTTGGATTTTGAGAGAATGTCCTCTCAGGCCAAAGACAATAGAATAAAGTCTCTTGAGGAGATCATTATTGATCTAGGACATGATCCTAGTGATCCAACGGGTGTGAAGGCCCTCATGAAGAAGAAAGATGATGACCTCAATGCATTGAAGAAGAGGTTAAAGCTGCAGCCCACAGAGCATCCTCAAACAGCAGAACTTCAAAAGCAAAAACAGGCTGAGGACCAACTGGACCTCCTAATGCAGCAAGACCAGAGGATCAGGGAATTGGAGAGAGAGCTGGAAGGAGCATTACAAGATAAACAGGCAGAATCCACCTCCCAAGCTCCTCCAACTACTTCAACAACAGCGGCAACTTCAGGGGCAGCAGTGGCACCCACAAGAGAAGCAGCAGGAACAGCAGTAGCTCCAGATGCCAGCCCAAGTGTAGAGGAATTGACCAAGGCCGTCAAAGCAATGGAGATCCAGGCAGATGAAATAAAGAAGGCCAAGGAGAAGTTGGCAGAACTAGATGCCAAGTATGACAAGTCCAAAGTGACTGTAGCAGAACAGGGCAGAGAAATAAAGGCCCAAAAAGAAAGGATAAAGGCCTTAGAGAAAGAGTTGAATTTGGAGACTGCTATGGCCGACATAAAGAGAATCCTATGGGCCAAAATTGGCCAATCCATCAAACAGCAATGGAGGTCAATAAAAATAATGCATGAGCAGATGGATTTAATGGGCCAAGCTCAAGCAGAAATTCAAAAGGCCAAGACAGTGCTAGGGAACAAAGCAGAGCAGGCAAACAGAATGATAGACTTCCTGAACAGGCAAGAAAGGGAGGAATTGGCAGCTATAGGCATTCCCAACAGAACAGAGGCTGTCCTCTCTGCTAAGAAGATACTAACTCTCAGGAACTATATACAAACAGTGGAGAGGAAGTACTATGAGATGCAAGCAGATGTGGAGGAATACAAAGTTAAAATGGGAGTGTTGCAAGCAAAAGGCCTGCCCAGCTTACTAAGTGGTGCAGGAAAACTGATCTCTCCAGATCAAATGGCCAACATAATGGCAACCACTATTGAAAATCAGATTATTGCATCTGGCAGTTCATCTGAACAAACAGGGCCTCCCACAGGGCAGAGCTTATATGACAAACTTGAAGGCCTGTTCTTCATTGAGAATGAAGTGAATCACCTGTTTGAAACCCCTCCCAATCTTTATAGACATACAGAGGCCGAGGAAACATTGATAAAGATGCGCAGACATCAAATGCCTAAGGAGGATTGGTGGCAATTCATGCTTCAGATTTTGCCACGGTAGCTTCAGTCATTCGGCCACTGCCAGCTCCAGATCACTACAAGACAAATAACATGACAAATGTCAGCAGTTAAAGCAGCTAAAAAGTGACTCATCATACAGACAATGACAACTATCCAAGTCTCAGACAGCGCATCTCCATCCGACTCTAACAGCCATAAAGTACAAATATCTTCTGACTATTTTGACAGCTGAGGCGTTAAGGAATTACTGCAGCATTCACTCCTTCAGCTACTGCATTCCAGAGATTAGCATATCATAAATGAGATATTAACTCATTCGCTGATATTTTTGATGTAAATTTTGTATATATACTCCCCTGAGTAACTCATAAGGGGTTGGTAATTTTCTCTATGAGACAAATGTATTATACACTTTCTGAATTATCTAATACAAAGGGCTGGATGAGCTCAGTGATTTCCTGA
Organism: Pinus tabuliformis; assembly: GCA_031772625.1. NCBI lineage: Eukaryota > Viridiplantae > Streptophyta > Pinopsida > Pinales > Pinaceae > Pinus > Pinus tabuliformis. The sequence goes on along the minus strand of CM062804.1, from coordinate 1,068,798,013 downwards.
AATATTTGATGTCTGGATGATGCTCCATGTGCTGATGCAAAATCCCTGTGCTGTCTGATTAAATAACAAGTTTTTTCCTTAATCTCTGTTCTTGTCTTTCTTATGTTTATCAAATCATACTCATCTTATACTAAACTAGCAGTAAAAAGAAAGAATAGTGCTGGACTTGTTTCACTACACCTTGTACTCAATTTTTAATACTGTAAATGTTTGTCTTCAGGATTACTATGCACATGAATTCTTAATTGCTCATGTAGCTGTTAATTCTATATGTATGAATATCACCTAGAAATTCTTAAATGCTCCTAGGTCAATATTCTCACTGTCTTACTCCAAAGGTTTACTGTAAGATTCTTAATTGCCTTGCATAAACTGGACACAACCCACCCAATCACTTTATGAAAGTTTATTTCTCAGACACTAACCTTGCTCTGCAGCATCACTACAGCAAATCACTCAGCACCTCAAAATAACTAAAGGACCACTGACTCCATAGCCCAATGGACTAGAACATTTTGGAGAATGCATAAGCAGCTTGACTGAAATTATCATCCAACCAAAACATAAACCAAAACCTGAGCCCAATAACTAGCCTAAAATACTATCAAAACAGAGACAAATTATAAAGAGAGAGCCCTCTCTGATCACAGTTTGGCTAGAAACTGTGATCCAAAGATTGGTTAGTGGTTACCCCGGCCGTATTCCCTTGGGAGTCATAGGGAACAACCTGGGTGTTAACATAAATGGCGACTCCGCTGGGGACTTCTTAGGATTTTCCAATTTCTATACATCTCTCAAAGCTGCAAATCAAGCCTGAAAATTAGTCAGGAAGCCTTCAAAATTGTTTCTGTATCACATTGACAGCTTTAGGGAAGAGCTTTTTCAGTGAGTCTTCATCTCAGCTTTGGAATATATATAGCCATTCCAAAATCTTTATCCAGTCCTTGCAGATATAAAAACTTCCTATAAAATCCTAAAAAACAGTTAGAAGCTGGCTCCCAAGAAAAATCCACGTCATACTAGGGCAAATCCTGACCCTAATCCACCCATCATTGTTGATAATACAAATACCATCCCTAGAAACATTAGGAGGCAGCAAAGGCAGGAGAAGCCTGCTGATTTAACCTCAGATTCAGATCATCCCAGCCTTATCTCTACCCCATGCAAGGTCCTTTTCCGGTCTACCCCTAGTTCACCATCCACATCTCAAAGTCCTCCTCTCACATCTTCATCCACTGCACATATCCCCTTGACCAACACTCTAGGTTCACCCTTACCTATTACCCCTGTGGTACCTATTGTTCCTATTATCCCAACTGCCCCTATTAATCCTCTAAACCCTGTAAATATGGCTAACAGATATGCACCCTTACAAATACCAGCTAATGCTGCAGCTCTACCCCAAGATTACCAAACCAAAATCTCATATTTTGACTCCAATGGCCCTCTGACAGCTGTCCAGCATGCAAAAAGGATGCAAGATCATTTTGAGACCTATGAAATAGATGATGACAGTGTCAGAATGAGGATGTTTGTTCAAAACCTAACTGGGGATGTAAGAACTTGGTTTAGGTCCCTGAATGCAAATTCCATCACTACTCCTGATGAGCTTTATCAAGCCTTTACTAGCAGATGGGAGAAGAAGAAGGATCCTCTGCACATACTTGGGGAATATGACACTATCAAAAGAGGTCCCCAAGAGACTGTTTTGGAGTATTGTGCAAGATTTAACAATGTATATAACGCAATCCCACAAAATTTAAGACCCCCTCCTGATTTAGCTTTGTACAAATTCCCTGATGGTTTTGACCCTGACACGGCCTATCAGTTGAAGGAAAGAGATCCTCAATCCCTTGCAGAGGCCCAAAGGGTTGCTGTTACAGTGGAAGCCAACCTAATTGCCAAAAGAAATAGAGCAAGGTTGGAAAACAGGACTGTTTTCAAAGAGGAACCCTCTGCCTTTGATCAAAAGCTGGATGCAATACTCACTGGAATGAAAAGATTGGGTGATAGAGTGGAATCGGTTGAGAGAAAATCATCATGGGAAGCGCCACAAAACAACCCTCCTAGGAATCCAAATTTTAGGAGAACTCAAAACCCAAACGTTGGAAAGACCAGTGCTGACCAAGACATAAGACCCCCTTTCCAAGAAAATTATGCAGAGACTTCCACATCAACTGAACCCATTGAAGATTCTCAAATTAATTTAATGGGTCTAGATGGTGAAAGTCAAGTTTTCTTAACACAAGAAGATCATGAGGATGATGAAATCAAACTGTTCCAAACTAAATCAGGTGAATCCTTTGACTTTAAACAAGGCTATGACACTGCTGTTTATGAAGTCCATAAATAATACAAGCTGAGGAGCAGAACTGTGAACGCAAACCAGCCTGAAAAGATAAAGGATAATCAGCAGCCCAAAGGAGCCATAGTCACAGAGCCTAATGACAAAACAAATTCACCTGCAGAAGAAGTAATTATTGAAGAGATTACTGAACCATTGTCCTTAAAACAGCAGCCTATGGCTGCTTCATCCTCTCACCTTAATTTAAATGTTACTCCTCAAGAGATGAGTAAAAAGGATAAGTCACAAAAACAAGATAAAAAACAAGAAGAAGATCTAGTGAACAAGGAAAGGACCGTTATCCACAACCTTAAGACCCAATCTGAAAAACCCTTTTGACCTAGAAACTGAAATTGGCAAACTAAAGATAGCAATTCCTCTCTCAGAACTAGCCAAGCATGACATCTACAAACAACAGATCAAGAAGTCCCTTCAACTCACTAGCAACAAAGATGATGTCAATGTACTGGATGATACCCCAGAATTACTGTTCGGCCCAGAAGTGGATGGAAAAACGATAGTCACAGGGGTATTACCTTTCTATGTCAGCTTACATATTCATGATAAAATATTACATAATGCAATGTTTGACTCAGGTGCCTCTCACAATCTCATGCCAAAAGCAGTCATGGAGAGATTGAATCTAGACATAACAAGACCATACAAGGACCTGTTTTCCTTTGACTCCAGCCAAGTCAAGTGCTTAGGTCTTATAAAAGATTTATGTGTGTCTCTGGTTCAGTACCCAAACAAAACAATCCTAATGGATGTGGTAGTTGCTGATATCCCACCTATGTATGGGATGCTGTTATCAAGATCTTGGGGAGCTAAACTCCAAGGTTCCTTACAATTAGACATGTCATATGCCACCATCTCTGTTTTTGGGCAACCAAAAAGATTATACAGAGAAACACTCATGAAATACATGGTCAGCAGTGAAGAAAAGCCCCAAAACTTTCCCATATATGCTGTCCATTCAGACATAGACTCATACATTCTCTTCAATGACAGCACAACTCCCTCAAAAGATGAGGTTGAAGCCAAAATACTCATACAGGAGGAAGACTCTAATGAAAGAATTGCCACCCATGAAACAACAGTCAATCAAACACTAGATACTGCTGCTGCCCTAGTTGTCAAGCATATCCGATCAAATGAGGAGACTGTCCTAAAAGACAAGCCAGATGAAAAACCAGAACTTCAACTTACTTTGCCAGCCCATGAACAGATTGTTAAATCTCCTTCACAACAAGATATTCTATGGTTCCTTGAATTTGATGGCTCAGTCAACAAATTAGGGGCAGGAGCTGGAGTTTGGGTACACAATAAAGAAAACACTCATGCAGAGGGCAGAGCCTATAGATTAAACTTCAGATGTACTAATAACATGGCAGAATATGAAGCTCTTTTGCTAGGCCTCAAGTTAGTAAAGTTCTTACAAGCTGCCAGGGTTTCAATCATGGGAGATTCAGATTTAGTTATCCAACAAGTGAAGGGAAATTTTGTCACAAATGACAAAAGACTAAGGTCTTATAGGTCTGCTGTAGCTGAAGTACTAAACTTTTTCTCCGAATTCCAAATCACTAAAATTCCTAGAACCCACAATCTGCATGCTCATAGTCTGGCCACATTTGCTAGTACTTGCAAATTACCATTGGAGCCTAACAATTGTTTCACAGCTGAGATAAAACACAGGCCCTCCATTCCAAACAATGTCAAAGATTGGCAAGTATTTGAGGATGATATGCAAATAAACAATTTTTTAACGCTGCAACAAGAATTTGCAGGATTAAATATTGACATTGATACAGCAAGTCAATCACAAATACTTGATACAGCAAGTCAATCACAAATACTTGAAGGAGCAAGTCCATCACAAATACAGTTTCAAAAGGTTACTCACCCAATATCACCTAGAACAGCAAAACAAATGCTAAATCCAACTATTTTCAACAAGGAAAACATTCAGCAAATTCAATCAATCAATTGTGAGGAAGTGGCCAATGCTGAAACTGAAATCATAGAGCTGAAAGACAATTTTTTACCAACAGGCCTAACTCCACTAGAGGACATCTTTGATTCAAATGATATTCCCAGAAAACCAAAAATGCAGCCCTTAAATGCAGCCATTCAAGAATGCAACATAGGCACAATTGACAAACCCAAAATAATTAAATTGTCTGCATCTTTACCTCCTGATCAAAAGCCTAAATACATTGACCTCTTTAAAGAGTTCCAGGATGTTTTTGCATGGAGTTATGAGGACCTAAAGTCCTATGACACCTCTGTAATCCAGCACACTATCCCTCTCAAGCCTGATCAAAAACCCTTTAAACAAAAACTGAGGAGAATCAATCCAATGCTCCTCCCAGCAATGGAACAAGAGGTACAGAAAATGTTCAAGGCAGGCATCATAGCACCAATCAGATTCTCTGAGTGGATCTCAAACTTAGTCCCTACAAGAAAGAAAACTGGTGAAATAAGGCTGTGTGTGGATCTAAGAAATCTGAACCAAGTATCCCTCAAAGACAACTATCCCTTACCCAAGATGGATCACATTCTCCAAAGAGTGGTAGGGGCCTCAAGGATCTCATTACTTGATGGATTCTCAGGATTCAATCAAATCCTGGTGCACCCTGATGACCAAGACAAAACAGCATTTACAACCCCATGGGGAACCTTCAAATATGTAAAAATGCCTTTTGGATTGAAAAATGCAGGGGCAACATTTCAAAGAGAAATGGATATTGCTTTTGCCAAGGAGATTCATGAATTTTTAGTCATCTACTTAGATGACCTCACACCTTTTTCAAAATCTGACCCAGAACATTTAAAACACCTAAGGCAGATTTTCCTAACATGCAGGAAATATGGAATTTCCTTAAATCCCAAGAAATCCCTGTTTGGTTTGGAAGAAGGTAAGCTGTTAGGACATATTATTTCAAAGGATGGCATAAGAATTGATCCAGATAGGATACAGGCTATCCTACAAATGCCACACCCAAGAAATATCAAAGAGTTGCAAGGATTCTTGGGAAAGATCAATTTCTTGAGAAGGTCTATCCCAAACTTAGCAGAACTAATCAGATTATTAAATAACATGCTAAAGAAAGATTCAAAAGTAAAATGGACTGTTGAAGCCAATCAAGCCTTTGAAGGTATAAAGTTGGCCTTTACCCAAACCCCAGTCTTGACCAATCCTCAATTTGACAGAGAATTTATCATTTTCTCTTTTGCCTCCCAGCATACTATTGCTGCTGTTTTGTTACAAAAAGATGACGAAGGAAATGAGAAGCCAATTGCTTTCTTTAGCAGAGCTCTTAGAGATGCACCTTTAAAGTATCAAATCATGGAAAAGCAAGCTTATGCTTTGGTCAAAGCTATCAAAGACTTTAGGATTTACATCCTTTATTCACATGTTATAGCCTATGTGCCAAGTCCTATTGTCAAAGACATTCTCACCCAAGAAAATTTAGAGGGCAGAAGAGGAAAGTGGATTGCCAACATCTTGGAATTTAATATTGAAATAAAAACTACAAAACTAATAAAAGGGCAAGGTTTGGCCAAACTAATGACAGAAGCAAATTTCCAAGCCTTAGACATCTACCAGCTGGACAGTGAACAGGAGCTGGCGACTCCAAAGATCAATGTAGCCTTCGAACAATCCCCTTGGTACTCTGATATATGTTATATATTGCAAAACCTGTGTGCTCCCCCAGGATTGTCCAGAACTAAATGTAGGTTCTTAAAAATGAAAGCTTCTAAATTCTGTGTTATGGATGGAAATTTATTTTGGAAAAACCATGAAGGGATATTGCTAAACTGCCTAATTGAGAATGAGACTAACAATATCATAAAAGAATTTCATGCAGGTGACTGTGGTGGACACTTGTACTGGAAGTCCACTGTGGATAAAATACTAAGGGCTGGTTACTACTGGCCCACCATGTTTTCTGATGTCAAGAAATTCACCACCTCATGTCATAAATGTCAATTGTTTGAGGGAAAGAGACAGTTGCTGCCACTTCCCTTGAGGCCTATTACAACAGAGAGACCTTTTCAACAATGGGGCTTGGATTTCATTGGGGAAATTCATCCCTCATCTTCAGGCCAACATAGATGGATCTTAACAGCCACATACTACTTCACCAAGTGGATTGAAGCTGTTCCATGCAGACAAGCAAATGATTCCACAATCATTCAGTTCTTGGAGAGCAACATATTGGCTAGATTTGGTTGCCCTGACAAAATAATAACAGACAATGCTGCTGCTTTCAGATCCAAGAAAATGGTGAATTTCTGCCACAAATTTCACATTACCTTAGGCCATTCTACCGCATACTATCCCCAAGGAAATGGCCTTGCTGAGTCATCAAATAAAAGCCTGGTAAACATCATAAAGAAAGTGCTAGAAGAGAACAAAAAGAATTGGCACAAGAAGCTTGTGAATGCTCTATGGGCAGATAGACTAACAACCAAAAGATCAATTGGGACCAGCCCATATGAGTTGGTTTACGGATTAGAAGCCAAATTTCCTTCATCACTAGGAGTGCCTGTCATGAAGCTTCTTCAAGAAAGCCAAGCTGAACCAAATGATATGCAAAGAAGGATCAATCAAATAATATGTTTACAGCAAACTAGAGATCAAGTTTTCAGCAAAGTTCAAGTTCTACAAGAAAAATTAAAGAAGGCCTTTGACAGAAGAACGAAGGCAGAAGATTTCAACATTGGTGACAAAGTCCTCAAGTGGGATGCAAGAAGAGAGGATAAGGGAAAACATGGAAAATTTGATTCCCTCTGGAGAGGACCATTTGCTGTCCAAGCAGTACAAGGAAACAACACTTATTTCCTTAAGAGTCTTAATGAAACTGATTTGGATGAAGGTCCTGTGAATGGCAGGATGCTGAAGCACTATTTTGACTATCGCCCATAAGTACAGCCTGAGTTTCCATTATACATACTCAAGTGTATATATTACTTTCTGTGAAAATGTAAAAATGCAGTTTCTCAAGTTTTATTAACTATCAGCAAAAGATAAATAGATTCAGAGATCTACCAAGAAGGAAGGTGCAAAATTTTGGGCATTTCAAAGCAGCATACTTCAAATTTGGTAAAAGCAGTCAAGGGCCAAGGCATTCTGACCTGCTGTTCTTGGTCTTTCAAATGAAAAACCATCCCCATGTGGAGCCACTGTTAGCTACCTATACCAATAGGTTTCATATTTCATGATTGACAATGAAAAATTCCAAATATGCTCTGCTTTGATCATACAAAGATCACATATTTCCAGGAGAAAAATCTGTGTATATAGCTTGATGTTGTCTCAATTTTGATGGATGATCCAACAGCCTAATCTGGATCATGCTAGGTTTTGAATTTCCAGTTGTAGAGTAGAGAAAGAAGTCTGTCCAAACTGTTTATTCTTGGCAGACAAGTAGTTTAGGTAGAGAAGAAAGGCTCCCAACAGCTTAATCTGGGACCTTGGAAGAAATAAGGGTAGAAGTAGATAGAAAAACAAAAGAAAGAGCCAGAGAAAAGAAAAGGCAAATAAGGGTCTGCAAGTCCAAGTGCACCCTCCAAGAAGAAACAAAAAATGCTAGGCAAGTAGATGGGTAGGCAGCTGGGGTTGCAGAAATATCATTCTTTGCAAAAATATGTGTGCTGAAATGTCCACAAAGGCAAATCAATGGTTGAGAAGCTCCTCTTCTCCATCAGGTTGCAACAAAGAAAGGAAGCATGTCTAACTTCCCAAATTTCCCCTTCCACTCTTATTACTAACATCCCTTCATCCATGGAGATTGATGAAAAGATCTGAGGTTTCATGGTGGTTCTTATTCATTTAAAAGCCACATTTCTTGTCTAAAACTCTTTTCATTTTGCTCTACTCCCTAAGCTAAGTTATTTTCAAACTAACTTAGTGGTATCTCCCCTCACCCACTCCTCTCATCCATATTAACCCCTAACTCTATTGTATAATTCCCCTATGTTCCCCTTTCCCTACTATAATAACACTATGGTGTATAAATCCCAGCATTATATACATATCCTCCTTTTAGCATTATAGCTAAATAGGTTTGTCTAAGGGAGATTTTAGTCCACCTGGGACTATGCTCAACCCTGTCAAGGGATTACTCTAACCCCTGGTTAGGAGTAATAACCTCTCCATAAGCCCAAACCTCACCTCTGCTAAAACCCTCCATAAACCCTTTTTTCACAAATTAACCCAAAAACCCCAAAAAGCTCGCGAAAACCCTCAATCCTAAAGTTTTCCGCCAAAAGTATTTAATTGAATATTTAAATGAACCGGCGGGCCCCCCCCAACCTGCACGATCCGTCGGAGGACCCGCCAACCGTCCGATCTCTGCCGCCCAGATCTAACGGTGGGCGGTCATTTTCACTCCCCGACCTGCCGACCTTTAGCGTCCGGGGAAAGCGGTTTTCCACCCCGTACACGGGACGCGTGGCAGGCGGTGGGGTTGTTCGGAGCCCCCCTCCCCGATACCGCCTTTGCCCAAAGGTGGTGCGGGGAACCCGCTTACCACCATCCCGTTACCGCCTCCCCCTTGCGTCACGCTTGCATCATCCTGACGTAGCGCCCTTCCCCGCCCCTGCGCCGTGTGGCCCTCCACGTAACCCTGCCACCCTATCCACCTGCCACCGTGTCCTGCCACCCTGGCCGACACCTCAGCAGCCACGTCACCTTCGTAACCGGGCCCCACCATGACGTCATGCTGACGTCATCGGCAGAAAAGCGCCAATTGCACGTTTTGTCCAAATTTGTCGTTATAAACGACCAAATTAGCCGTTTGCGGTCATCTTCACGCACAAACGACGTAGCCGTTGTCAACCAGCTGCCACGAAAATTCGTGTCCATCCATCAAATTCAAGTTTCAGACCACTGCAAGTCAACAATTCAGCTGCCTTAAGCCTTCAGGGTCCAGCCCGCAGGTTTTCAAGCTAGTTTGTCCAGGTATTCACCGTAATGCTTACTTTTTACCCATGCATTCCTTTTCTCTGTAAAATTGCCATTAAAACACCTGTAGAAGTCCACATAAATTCTGCACCTACTACCTAAAACAAGCTAAGCTGACCTGTTGACCTCCGGAACCACAAATTCAGCATCAAAGCAGTCAATTCGCGGGCTAGAAACTGTAAAATTCTCCTCGAGGTGTTCGGCATTGTTCCCTTTTGCCGAGAGCGGGCCTGCTTCAATCTCTGCCAAAGGAAACCTCATACTCTCTGCAACTTACCATTAGCAGTTCACATCCCTGTGAATTTGCAGCAAACTGCAGAAACCAGCCTGCATTTTTTCACTGACAAAAACTCCTCAGACTGGGTCTACAGTTGACCTATCACTGAAACTCTTAAAGAAACTTCCCAAACCATTGCCATTACCTATTCAAATTCAGATTATATCATGGCAGCCTCTGCATCCTCATCCCTCAGTGTTGCTCCATTAAATCCACCAAATAAAGAGCTGGAGGCCTTGGCATTTGCTGACAAGGACTATCTTATTGAAGACTTTGAGGGTAACAGGGACTTCTTGCAGACCTTCTTTCAATTAAGAGAGGACTATAAGGATGGTCATGGTACACATGGGATATGGGAGTCAAACCTACCATACTATTGTCTCCCAGCTGTAAATGTCTTCCCTGAAATCATTCACCTATGTGCTGAAAACTATGATGAGCAGCACAGAGCTATTAGCACTCCATCTGGGAGGATCCTTTTCTACATTAATGCTGAGTCCATCAACAAAATGTTGCATTTTGATCAGACAGAGTTGCTAATCCCATTTTCCATGAACTATTTGCTGGACACTGGTGCCAAGATGACCAGTGAGGAGATTCAAAAGGTCACCAGGAATTTCATGAGACCTGAGTGCCAGCCTACAGGGCCACCTCCCTACCTGGCTGTCCATTTCAATGATGTAGGCAGGCTTTTACTGGACATGATTGCCTATGTGTTGGGATACAAAAATAGTGAGCATGTGGATAAAACAATGCTGGTATTGCTATCTGCTTACAGCCCACGCCAACCCCCTGCCCGAAAATATAACTTTGCTAAGTTCATAGCTAACAAGATTCATGATCAGTTGAGCAGAGTGGACAGACAGGGGGTCTTCAAGTACTCGGCCTATATTCACCACCTGTTCATGTACTACCATTCTGAAGCCTTCCCATGCTACATCAGAAGGCTGGATCACAAAGGGGAAAGAAGATCTGTCATCTTCTGGACCTCTGTCTATCACAAAGTCACAAATTCACCCTATACCTACTGTGAATTTGTTGACCAATTTGTATACCCAGTCTCTTGCCTGTTGATGAGGTCACCTCCTCCCAGAATATCAAATGAGATAAAGAAAGCTCTGCAGCTTTCCAAAAAATATAAAATAGGTGACTGGTACCTATATGAGAACCATACCGTCATTAGGATCTATGGCTGTGAGCTCTGTCCATACAGGCTCCCAAAATATGTACCTATGAGGTTATTTGCCTTGGAGTATTACAGGCAGTTGATTCAGTCCGACCTCACCCATTTCCACAGCGCCAAAAAGAAGGCCCACCTCAAGTTCAAACACCAGTTGGGCCCCTTCATCATGAACAAGAAAGAAGGGTGGGAAGAGGCAGACCTAGTCCTTAAAGATAAATACAAGCTGTCCTATAGTTTTCGGTGGGTCCATTATGACCCTGAAGGTTTCATCACTGCTAGGAGAAACAAGTATAGGCTTATAGGCATTAAGCATTGCCAGTACCCACATATTGAAAAATATGCCAACCTGCAAGAATGGCAGATGGATACTCTAGTTGAAAATTTAACTGAGGAAGAGACAATGCTAAAGAATAGGAGGGAGCTTGAAAAAACTATTGACCTAGACTATGTGCAGCAGGTACCTTTCAGACCGCCTTATTCAGTGGGAGAAGGGACCTCGGCCACAAGGACTGTACCACAGGCGCCATCTACATCAGCACCGCTGACAGACAAAGGCAAAGGCATAATGGGTGCAGAGGAGGAAGCAGTGAAGGAAAAGTTTGCCCCTGTAACAGAGCAGCAAACAGGGCAGCAAACAGAGCAGCAGCCAGAACAGCAGCAAGGGCAAACTGTCCTACCACAAACTGGGCTGCCAGCAGCTCCAGCACTGCAAATTCCACCCCCACAAACTGAGCCAGTAACTGCCCCAATTTTGCAGACCCCAGCACATGAGGAAAGGGGTACAAAAAGAGATAGAGAAGAGTCCACTCCTCTTAGTGGATCCTCCCACCAGCCAGAAGCCAAAAGGCAAAGAGCAGACTCCCCAGAGGTAGAAGACATTACTGAAGATGTCTTGGACAGTGCAAGAAAAGACAGGGAGGGCAGTCAGCATACAGGTACAAGCTCCTTTCAGCAGGAGCAAACTTTACAGCTCGGTTTGGAAGTGTCCTCCTCTTCCCAGCAGACCAAGAAGCCCAAAAGCACTAAGGCTTCTTTCAAACAAATAAAGGCTCAAAATGAGCTGCTAAGGGCTGAGGTCTACAAGCAATTCATAGATGCAACACCAGCCCAGCAAGAAAGGCTAATGTCGGTGTATGACATTCAGCAGGAAAAGATAATCTTCAGCCACTTTAAGCCCAAAGGGCCGGAGCCTAAGACAGCTGCAGATTTTATAAAGACAAGGGTGGAGGTCCTAGCCAGAGATATACATCCCATGGACCAGATTGAACTCCATAAGCAAGCTGGGGAGATGGTCTATGCAACCTTGGTAGAGAAGGCCACCATGGCACATGAGCTGAAAGAGTCCCTGAAAAACACCAACACCCAGTTGGATTTTGAGAGAATGTCCTCTCAGGCCAAAGACAATAGAATAAAGTCTCTTGAGGAGATCATTATTGATCTAGGACATGATCCTAGTGATCCAACGGGTGTAAAGGCCCTCGTGAAGAAGAAAGATGATGACCTCAATGCATTAAAGAAGAGGTTAAAGATGCAGCCCACAGAGCATCCTTAAACAGCAGAACTTCAAAAGAAAAAACAGGCTGAGGACCAACTGGACCTCCTAATGCAGCAAGACTAGAGGATCAGGGAATTGGAGAGAGAGCTGGAAGGAGCATTACAAGATAAACAGGCAGAATCCACCTCCCAAGCTCCTCCAACTACTTCAACAACAGCGGCAACTTCAGGGGCAGCAGTGGCACCCACAACAGAAGCAGCAGGAACAGCAGCAGCTCCAGATGCCAGCCCAAGTGTAGAGGAATTGACCAAGGCCGTCAAAGCAATGGAGATCCAGGCAGATGAAATAAAGAAGGCCAAGGAGAAGTTGGCAGAACTGGATGCCAAGTATGACAAGTCCAAAGTGACTGTAGCAGAACAGGGCAGAGAAATAAAGGCCCAAAAAGAAAGGATAAAGGCCTTAGAGAAAGAGTTGAATCTGGAGACTGCTATGGCCGACATAAAGAGAATCCTATGGGCCAAAATTGGCCAATCCATCAAACAACAATGGAGGTCAATAAAAATAATGCATGAGCAGATGGATTTAATGGGCCAAGCTCAAGCAGAAATTCAGAAGGCCAAGACAGTGCTAGGGAACAGAGCAGAGCAGGCAAACAGAATGATAGACTTCCTGAACAGGCAAGAAAGGGAGGAATTGGCAGCTATAGGCATTCCCAACAGAACAGAGGCTGTCCTCTCTGCTAAGAAGATACTAACTCTCAGGAACTATATACAAACAGTGGAGAGGAAGTACTATGAGATGCAAGCAGATGTGGAGGAATACAAAGTTAAAATGGGAGTGCTGCAAGCAAAAGGCCTGCCCAGCTTACTAAGTGGTGCAGGAAAACTGATCTCTCCAGATCAAATGGCCAACAGAATGGCAACCACTATTGAAAATCAGATTATTGCATCTGGCAGTTCATCTGAACAAACAGGGCCTCCCACAGGGCAGAGCTTATATGACAAACTTGAAGGCCTGTTCTTCATTGAGAATGAAGTGAATCACCTGTTTGAAACCCCTCCCAATCTTTATAGACATACAGAGGCCGAGGAAACATTGATAAAGATGCGCAGACATCAAATGCCTAAGGAGGATTGGTGGCAATTCATGCTTCAGATTTTGCCACGGTAGCTTCAGTCATTCGGCCACTGCCAGCTCCAGATCACTACAAGACAAATAACATGACAAATTTCAGCAGTTAAAGCAGCTAAAAAGTGACTCATCATACAGACAACGACAGCTATCCAAGTCTCAGACAGCGCATCTCCTGCCGACTCTAACAACCATAAAGTACAAATATCTTCTGACTATTTTGACAGCTGAGGCGTTAAGGAATTACTGCAACATTCACTCCTTCAGCTACTACATTCCAGAGATTAGCATATCATAAATGAGATATTAACTCATTCGCTGATATTTTTGATGTAAATTTTGTATATATACTCCCCTGAGTAACTCATAAGGGGTTGGTAATTTTCTCTATGAGACAAATGTATTATACACTTTCTGAATTATCTAATACAAAGGGCTGGATGAGCTCAGTGATTTCCTAAAATATTTGATGTCTGGATGATGCTCCATGTGCTGATGCAGAATCCCTGTGCTGTCTGATTAAATAACAAGTTTTTTCCTTAATCTCTGTTCTTGTCTTTCTTATGTTTATCAAATCATACTCATCTTATACTAAACTAGCAGTAAAAAGAAAGAATAGTGCAGGAATTGTTTCACTACACCTTGTACTCAATTTTTACTACTGTAAATGTTTGTCTTCAGGATTACTATGCACATGAATTCTTAATTGCTCATGTAGCTGTTAATTCTATATGTATGAATATCACCTAGAAATTCTTAAATGCTCCTAGGTCAATATTCTCACTGTCTTACTCCAAAGGTTTACTGTAAGATTCTTAATTGCCTTGCATAAACTGGACACAACCCACCCAATCACTTTATGAAAGTTTATTTCTCAGACACTAACCTTGCTCTGCAGCATCACTACAGCAAATCACTCAGCACCTCAAAATAACTAAAGGACCACTGACTCCATAGCCCAATGGACTAGAACATTTTGGAGAATGCATAAGCAGCTTGACTGAAATTATCATCCAACCAAAACATAAACCAAAACCTGAGCCCAATAACTAGCCTAAAATACTATCAAAACAGAGACAAATTATAAAGAGAGAGCCCTCTCTGATCACAGTTTGGCTAGAAACTGTGATCCAAATATTGGTTAGTGGTTACCCCGGCCGTATTCCCTTGGGAGTCATAGGGAACAACCTGGGTGTTAACATGGCTCTATGATGTCCACCTCTTTTTCAATGATTGCAAATATTATTCTTCATCTAGACCTTCTTAACCTACTTCCTTCCCTGATGTGGAGCAGGGCTTTCATGCATCATCCTCTTTCTCGCTTCCATTCTCTTCCAGCGCTTAACAACCATATGGTTATGTAAACCACAAAAACTACATGGTTTTCTATGCAATGAATTTAGTTCCTCATTAACATGATTGTAATCAATATGAACTCTAGAATATTGAGACTTTTTATACCTCTCTCAATTGTCTCTGTTGCAGTTTTGGCGATAAGATCTTGCCTTAGCTCTTCCTTTGCAATGTGCACTAACATGGGAGGATTGTGATGTGTTCCAATCATCCTCTTTCTCTGATGGCTTCAACAATGTCTTGGAAGCTTATGACACCTTTGAGCACTCTCTTTTAGTGTATCCCAAACCTACAAATCGAGGTCTCTGTACCACCTCCAATGGCTGAGTCATGCATTCCCCATTAACACTAAGTCCTCCTTGTTAGAAAATTATATATTACAGAGCAATGGAACAAATACAATATTGCATAAAACAAGAGAGACATAGATATACGTGGTTCACCCAATTTGGGCTACGTCCATAGAGAAACAGCCAGTCCTTCCATTTATATTATCTAGCAAAATGAAGAGATACAACCTACAATAGATCCGTTGTAATTCCCTCTCCACTCTCACACAATCTCCTCTCTCTTTCTTTCCCAAAATACACATGTACATAGCCGCAATACAATTCCCTCATATATAGCGAGGGGTTTTCTTCTAGGGAAAAAACACTAAATTAAACATAACTTCTACCATCATATTTCTGCCTAATGAATGGCCCAAATTGACTATGAAATTAAAACATTTTACAAGGAAATTTTACATCTATTTTTAGCTTCGGCGGCATTGCCCCCGATCCCCCGGTGGGGGGGAGCTCTAAAGAATTGCCTTCGCCCCCCCTTGGACCTCCTTGGTGGTGCACAAAGACGAGCAGAATTGTCACCACATTACGAACTGGGGTCCAATGCGGCGATACGTTTGAACAAAAAAGATAATGAAGCTCCACACCCAACAATCTCTCACTTGGAGACTGATTATAGCAACTCCATCGCTGCTTCATTTGTTGGATAATGACTCCACTTTGGACCTAGTTGTTTCTCATCTTCATCATCATACTTGAAGACCAACTCAACCCAAGCAGAATCTCAGTTTCTCTCTGGTTACGACTTTTATTACCATATCTGGAGGATTCTGGCTAGTGTGTATCTTTTCCAATTTCAACTATCCATCTTCTGACACTGACCATATGAAATGGTACTTGAGATGTATATGTTTAGTCTTGGAATGAAATGCAGAGTTCTTTTCAAGATTTATGGCACTCTGGCTATCACTGTATAACATGCCCAACTCCTACTTCTTACTCAATTCATCCAAAAACCTTTGTAACCAAATCATTTCTTTACTAGCCTCTATAGCACCAACATACTCTACTTCCATCATTGAGAGTGCAACAAATCTTTGCAACTTTGAAACCCAACTGATAGTTGTTCCACCTATAGTAAACACACACCTTATGGTGCTCCTCCTGTTATCTCTATCACTCGCCATATCTGCATCAACATATCCCTGTAGTGTAATGTTTGAACCACCAAAGCATAATGCTTGATTTGTGGTACCTCTCAAATACCTGAGAATCCACTTCACTGCCATCCAATGTTCTTTTCCTGGATTTTTCATGTACTTGCTTACAACTCGCATTGCATGTGCAATATCAGGCCTTGTGCAGACCATTGCAGACATTAAGCTTCCAACTACTAATGCATATGAAACTTTAGACATATAATCCATTTCTTACTGAGTCTTGGGACACACCTCCTTACTTAGTTTGAAATGGCTAACCAAAGGTATACTAACTAGTTTTTCATTCTGCATATTAAATCTTTCAACACCTTTTGTATGTACTCACTCTGAGACAGTGTTAATTTTCGATTCTTCCGCCTCTAGTTATTCTCATACCAAGGATTTGTTTTGTAGCACCCAAATCCTTCATTGCAGATGAGTTTGCCAATTTTCTTTTGAGCACATTTATTTCGTGCATGTTAGAACCTACAACAAGAATGTTATCTGCATACAATAACAATATAATATAGTTGCCATCATTTTGCCTTTTGAGATAAACACAATGATCAGAGTGACATCTAGTATAATCTTTTTCAAACATAAACCTGTCAAATTTCAGATACCACTACCTTGGATCCTGTTTTAAGCCATACAAGCTCTTCTTCAACCTGCACACTAGTTTTCCCTTCTCTTTTACCTCATATCCTTGTGGCTGCTGCATGTATATCTCTTCCTCCTAATCCTCATGGAGAAAGGATTTCTTTACATCTAACTACTCAAGATGCAAATCTTCAGCTGCTACTAGACTTAAAATAGTTCTGATTGAAGTCATTTTATCAACATGAGAAAATATCTCATCAAAGTCTATACCCTTTTTATGTGCAAACCCCTTCACCACAAGTCTAGCTTTATACATTTTTCTACCTCCATCTTCTTCCTTCAACCTGCAAACCCATTTATTTACAATGTTGTTTTACCTGCAAGAAACCTCACTAAGTCCCAAGTTTGGTTATGTACTAAGGAGTCCATCTCTTCTTTCATGGCTTTCTCCCACTTCTTCCTGGTTTCTACTTGCACTACTTCTTCATAACATTTTGGTTCACGGAATCAGTCAACAATACATAATATAATGAAGGAGAATATCGTTCAGGGGGTATACTTATCTTGGTAGATATTCTAACACCACTTTTAGGTATTTGAGGTGCTTGTTCTTGTTGTTGTTTTGGCTGTTGATCATTATGATTTTTAGGCACCTTCACTTTTTCTGTGATCTCATTAAGCATTGTGTATTCTCTGTTTT
Organism: Pinus tabuliformis; assembly: GCA_031772625.1. Taxonomy (NCBI): domain Eukaryota; kingdom Viridiplantae; phylum Streptophyta; class Pinopsida; order Pinales; family Pinaceae; genus Pinus; species Pinus tabuliformis. The sequence continues at coordinate 1,068,780,474 of CM062804.1, read as the reverse complement.
CTTTTTCCTGTTTCTTTTCCTACATCTGATCCTTATACAAAACCTTTTCATTGAATATGACATCTCTACTCCTAATGATTTTGTGTTTTTCATAATCATAAAAGAAATAACCAAAATCATTAACACCATATCCAATAAAGGTACATTTATTTGATTTTGCCTCAAGCTTTTCTCTATTTTCTTTACTAATGTGGACAAAGGCTTCACAACCAAAATTATTTAAAAAAGAGTAGTTTACCTTTTTACCTGTCCATGCCTCTTCTGGAATGACACCATCTAAGGAACTTGAAGGCCCTCTACTAATTAGATAAACAATAATATCTACAACATCTGCCCAAACTTGTAAAGGCAATCCTGCATGCAATCTCATGCACCTTACACGCTCCATGATTGTCCTGTTCATCCTTTTTGACACACCATTTCCTTGTGGTGTTCCTGGAACTATCTTCTCTCTACTAATTCCATTCTCTGAATAGTACCTATCAAACTTTTTGCTGAAATATTCATCTCCATTGTCTAATCTGAGACACTTCAGCCTTTCTCTTGTCACATTTTCAACCAAAGCTTTCCATTTCTTGAAAGTATCAAATACATCATATTTATTTCGAATACAATAAATCTAGGTTTTTCTGGTTGCATCATCAATAAAAGTAACATAATAATGAGAACCAATGAGAGATGATACCTGAGCAGGTCCCCATACATCTATATGCCCAAGCTCTAATTTTTCGCTTTTCTTTTCTTTCCAAACTCTGAGGAATCTGACTCTCTTATGTTTTCCATAAACACAATTCTCATAGAATTCCAAATCAACATGCTTCAAACCTAGCAACAAATTTCTTGAGTGAAGAATATGCATCCCCTTCTCACTCATGTGTCTGAGCCTATGATGCCACAATGACATATCTTCTCCTGTAGAGGTTAAAACATTAACAAAATTAGAAATACCATTGCATAAATACAATGTACCAACCTTTTCTCCTTTTTCTATTACCTAGGCTCCTTTAATGACCTTCCAAGTTTTATCTGTAAAATTAGTTACACGGCCTTCACCTCCTAACTGCCCTGTTGAAATTAGATTTTTCTTCAGATCTAGAACGTACCTTGCCTCCTTCAACAACCATTGATTTCCACTCTTATATTTTATGAAAATTGTACCCGTTCCAATGATTTTACAGGGTTTATCATCACCCAATCGAACCTGTCCAAAATCTACTCGAACATAATCACGAAAATGTTTCCTATCGAGTGTGGCATGGAATGAGGCCCCTGAATCTACCACCCAAGCATCAATAATATTTTCTAATGAAAGAATTGTTGGGTCGTTAATATGTCATTATTATTGTCACTTGTGAACGTTTATTCCACCCATTTCTACCATTCTTCATCATGTCATTTATTATAAATCCATTTTATGATGATTTATGCTCTTACATTATTTATTCTCCTTTATTTCTAATAAATTGATGATTATGCATTATTTTACCAATGATAGTTCTAATAAGTTGGTTATAACATTATTCACCATTTTTAGCCTCCAAGGTAACTTCCAGATTGAAGATTTGATTTTTAAATCTGCCAACTCATAAATTCGCTGGTTTAAGGAGTGACAGTTTTGCGGTTGAGATTCTGAGCAAATGAAGACGAATTTGAGAAATCTGAAACATGGGTTTTGTCCAGAACAGGCCCAATTAACTTTGTCAAAAAATGGTTTGCCCAAATTCGGCTTGTACAGGAAGAAACGCAGGGTTCTTTGAGTACGATTTTCTCAGATTTGCAGTTGCGGCCGTCCTCCAAATCTCAGCTGCAAACCCAAATTCGTCTTGCTTTTGTTGAAGAGATGAAGGGAAATATATTTTCTTGTTGATCATCTGGTTAGAATCAACCTAAATTTGTAAAAGAAATCATGTTGTAATTATCTATGCTCTGATCCTTCTCTATTTAAATGAAACCAAAGATCAGAGGAGGAGAGGATTGTTTTTGTAATTTTACAGTTTCAGAATAAACTTTGATCATTGAGTCTCATTGAGACCTGATTTTGTTATACTTTTGTGGATGCGATTAATATAGAAGACTTGGTGTTCATTCCGTCTCTACGTCTGGAGTAATCTAAGGCGGTGTACCATCGGCAGCTAAGGGCCCGGCTCCGAAGGACACTTGCCTTTGTATCATTATACGGTGATCTGTGTGTGGATTGTTTATCTTTATTACGTAGCAATCTGATACATTCTTTATATGATACGCTATGCTCTGTTATGATCAATGAATGAATGATTTCTCCATGTAAGAACTCTGCACTATATAATTGAATTCACACGGGGTCGAATTGTATCTTCATTCAGCCATTTCTGTAACAGAGTGCCGGTATGAATATTTGTGGGATTTGAGAGTAGCGTCATTCTGTTTAGAAACATAGTTATATCATCCAATATTCTCAGATTGCTACATTAGTGTGTTGTGTATATATGATTGACGTTCCTGTTTTATGATGAACTGCTGTTCCATAATTCATTTGTAAATATCTTCTCGTAAAGTAAAGATCATTGGAATTGCTTTTGCCGATTGTTATTTGATTGCGGAATGAGAGTTCAGTTCTAACTCGCGAGATTTAGTTCTTTTAATTGTTGTTTCATTTACTGCTGTCCATTTCGTTTCATTCTGTTTTTTTGCCATTCCTTTTACTTGCATTTATTGCTTTGGAGTGAGAGGAGGTCCAAGGCTGTCGTGAGCCTTAGCAGACGCTACCACGCTCCCAGATCCATGGTCCATACTCTATTCCATCAATTTCTAGAGGAATGAGTTATTGCTACTATATCCTCGATTGATGGTTGTTTGAATGAATGATTTAGTTTAGAACATTTCAGTTTCTTGTTGTTCCAATTAGATTTTGTTTCAAACGTTCATTTACTTTTGGGTTTTAAGCACTATACTGCGAAACATTACTCTTAAGTAAATAGCCGCCTCAGACAGAGTACACTCTTGAAATAAAAAGTCGTCCCTGGGTTGATAATTAATGTGAAGGTAATTAGGAGTTTGAAAGGCACCTTTTTATCGCTCCACATTTTGGCGCCGTTGCCGGGGAGAGTGTAGCCATTTCTAAAGAGTAGTGTGAATCTGATGAGTGCCTGCTAGGGAAGAGTTGGATCTTAAAAACGAAAGGTAAGAACCTGTGTACAGAGCATGTAAAAGCCCTGCTCCCCCGTCCGCTTTCCAGCAGGACTGTTAAAGAACCTAGAGTAGAAATAGATGTTTGAATTTTTGTGTGAATAATTAGGAAAAAGATAGAAATTTTTAAAAAATGAATCACATGATCTCACGCAAGTGGTGATGTAAGCACCACCCATTTCACTAACTAATTGACAGGAACATTTGAAGAAAGAACCTTGAAGAAACACATGAAGAACATCTTCTATTATGGTAAGAAATGGCTCACGTTTCTACTTTTGAATTTCCTATCGAAGATCTAGGAGTGACACAAATGCACATAATTCCCCATCTTTACCAAATTTTCATGGTTTAGCAAATGAAGATCCAGATACATTCTTATTCGAGTTTGAAATACTTTGTAGAGGATATGATTATTGTACTGACGATCAAAGATTGAAAGTGTTTCCTCTTACTCTAAAAGGAGCAGCTCTCCGATGGTTCATGAGCCTAGGTGGGAATTGCATCCAATCATGGGAGGACATGAAGAACATATTCTTGAAGAAGTACCAAGACTATTGCAAAGCCAATGAAGATATTTTCGATATGATACAAGGGGAAGATGAAAGTTTGGAGGACTATGTAGATCGATTTCATTACAACCTTCAAAAATCAAAATATAAGCATTTGGAAAAAGAGATCTTAAAAACACTCATTCTTAGAGGAATTAAAGATAAATTTTTAGAACTTTTAAACCTGATAGGAAAAGGCAATGTTTTTCAGTTGTTATATGATGATGTTTGTGAATTGTGCATAAGGTATTCAAGAGGAATCTCCAAGGCTGGTAAGAATTCTAGAGATGTTTGTTCTTTCTTTTCCAAATCTGCTACAAGAATAGGAGACATAAGAGCTGAAATCAATGTGTTATTTGAAAATTTTAAAGTTGATTTTATTAGCTCTCGAAATGAAAAATTGGATGTTTTGCAGGTTCAGAAAAATCAAGAATTTGATGAAGTGTTTTGCCCTCATGACCGAAAGGAGCATCTCATAGATACTCACTCTTCCTTATCTAGGATGGAAGTGGCATATCAAAGAGATGGGAAAGCTGCAACAAGGCCTATAGGTATGGTTCAAAACATTTTTTCTCCATTGTCATACTTTCATAATCCATTATGGAATGCTAATGTGTTAGGGCAGCCATGTCAATTTCAATATAACCACCAATCTTGTTTACAAGTTTGGCACGGTTCACCTTATGATTGCATGACTACTCTCCCTCATCTTTTAGCACAAGCACATTCTCCATATTCTCCACCGGCTCTTTTGCAACATCCTACTTGCATATCAAATTTATCCACTCAACCCAACCAACCACATCATCAAAATGGTCCATTCTATACACATTTTCCTGCTCAACTAATTCCACACCCTCACCACAATAAACCAGTACAACATGCTTACAATGTTGAACTGCCAAATTTACCCACCCTTCCCACCCATTCTATCTCACATGCGCCATTAAAAAAAATTTACAATGAGATTCAGAATGTTTTAAATTCTAAAATTGTAGAAGCTATGGAAGAAAATGAGGTTTCTTGTAGGATGCATCAACAAGTTATTTTAAAAGACCAAGAACTTCATGGTATGATGGCTATGGGAAATCAAGAAAGTAAAGGATATATTGAAGATTGGTTTCACTCCATCACTTGTTTGCAACATCACTCTATGCTTCAACAATTTTTGAAACCATCTTTTCAAGGGAAGTTGGCTTCTCATACCCTAATTTTTATCAACATGCATTTTTCGAATTTGGGTATGTGCATACATGAGGCCTTATTTCTAACATGGTTCCACTGGAAATACTCTTATATATAAACATAATCAATTCTCAAAGAAGAGTAGGATAGTGGAGAAAATAAAATAAATAAAGAAATAAAACAAACACATTTTTTTTTTATTTTTGTAAAACTAGTTGTTTCTTTTGTTGCAACACGCTATCGAAATCAACATCGGTGATAAATATTTCAATCTATTTGTGTATGTAGATGATTTATAATAGAAATAACAATTCTACAAACACTTATATTCATCTTTATCATCAATTTGAAAAAATGCTTGAATACCATTTTTTGGCTTGCGGGCTTGATGAACTTTCTGGAAAAACAGTCGGGACAGTCATGTTTTGAGGGACCAAAAGTGAATATTTCTAAAACCTATTTCTACCCTAGGTAGCCCTTGATGTCTACTTTCTAACCCAATTTGAACCACTCAATTTGGATTTGAAACGAAAAAGTTAGAACCAAAACATTGACCGGTTATCTAGCGGGCAGCTCAGGAACAGAGTTGGGACAGTCAATTTTTGGAGGCCTAAATGACCATATTTTTAAAACTTGTTTCTACCCTAGGTAGCCCTTGATGTCTAATTTCTAACCCAATTTGAACCACTCAATTTGGATTTGAAACGAAAAAGTTAGAACCAAAACATTGACTGGTTATCTAGCGGGCAGCTCAGGAATAGAGTTGGGACAGTCAATTTTTGGAGGCCTAAATGACCATATTTTTAAAACCTGTTTTTATGGTAGATTCTTCTATGAATCTAGTTTACAATGAAATTGGAATCACTCATTTTCGATATCGTATGGGGAAGTTATGATCAAAATACTGACTGTCTATCGTAAATCAGCACTCTTAAAACTTTGTCTTTCCAGCTGTTCTTTAAAGTATTTGACCTATCAATTCTTCTTGTATCCAAAACCTGTTTCTATTGGAGATAAATAAATGAATCTACTTTCATTTCCAATTTGAATCATTCGAATCCGACATCAAACGAAAAAGTTATGCTTGAAATATCAACTGTTGGTCTAAGCCGGGTAATCGAAAATGACTCTATTATGCAGGTTGTTCTAAACAAATTTGACATATCATATCATTGAGTTTTTAAAACCTGTTTCTATTGGAGATACACCTTTGAATTAGCTCTCATTTGGCTTTGGAATCACTCAATTTGGACGAAAAACAAAGAAGTTGTGATTAAAACACTGCTGGTTAGTATGGTCGACCACTGCTCTCCCGCAGGTAACAAATAAATTTTACTTTGTTATTTTCTCTGTGGATTTGTTCTACAGAGTAACTACTTGTTAGTTTTTTACATAATTCTTGGATTAAGGGAGCCCGTACACCTCTCTTTCTTCATGATTTAATGTTTTATTGCAGGTAGATACTCGTTTTTTGCAGGTCTTGGGAAAATAAAGAAGGTCAATTTATGGACGAGTGATTCTTGAAAGAAATTTTTTAATGAAACAAAGGAATTTCATCCAACTTATTACCCAACGGATTCATAATAGAAGAAATGAAGAATTGATTTCCATTTGAAGATTCATGTCATCTTTTTGCTGCCAAAACATTTTTTTTTTTTAAAAGATCATTTTTTTACATAATATCATAGCTGTTGTAACTTAATTTACATATTGTTTTTAAATAAAATGTTATTTCTTTTCTAATTTCTTTTATATTTTGTGTTTCAGGTGTTGCTTCATTCAAACTGTGACCCATCCTCAGCTTCAATACAGTGAACAACTAACTCATTCTTTGCGTGTTTGCATTTTATGGTTGTGTATTTTGCTGTTCTTTTTCTGAAGGGACATCATTTGTGTGTATTTTTGTCGTTCCTGCTGTTCCTTTTTCAAAGGGACATCATTTTCGTTTTGCTATCTATTTTCGAAAGGAATAGCCCTGTTTGGTTCAGCCATTCATTTTGTTGTTCCTTTTTCACAGTTCATTTTACTGTTCCTTTTCGAAATGGAACAGTTGTTGTTCCTTTTCGAAATGGAACGCACTTCTGCACTTTCACGTTGGGTGTGTTTTTGTTGTTCCTTTTCCAAAAGGAACAGCATTTGGTGTGTTTTTGCTGTTCCTTTTTTTCAAAAGGAACAGCAGTGCGTGTTTTTGCTGTTCCTTTTTCAAAAGGAACAGCAGTTTGAGTTTTTGTTGTTCCTTTTTTCAAAAGGAACATCAGTGCGTGTTTTTGCTGTTCCTTTTTCAAAAGGAACATCAGTTTGAGTTTTTGCTGTTCCTTTTTTCAAAAGGAACAGCAGTGCGTGTTTTTGCTGTTCATTTTTCAAAAGGAACAGCAGTTTGAGTTTTTGTTGTTCCTTTTTTTCAAAAGGAACAGCAGTGCGTGTTTTTGCTGTTCCTTTTTCAAAAGGAACAGCAGTTTGAGTTTTTGTTGTTCCTTTTTTCAAAAGGAACAGCAGTGCGTGTTTTTGCTGTTCCTTTTTCAAAAGGAACAGCAGTTTGAGTTTTTATTGTTCCTTTTTTCAAAAGGAACAACAGTGCGTGTTTTTGCTGTTCCTTTTTCAAAAGGAACAGCAGTTTGAGTTTTTGTTGTTCCTTTTTTCAAAAAGAACAGCAGTGCGTGTTTTTGTTGTTCCTTTTTCAAAAGGAACAACAGTTTCGCGTTTTTGTGTGTATTTTTGCTTTTTTTGGTATGCATTTTCTTTGTTGTTCCCTACACAGAACACCACTTTCTTTTTGAGTGTTTTTGCTGTTCCTTCAAAAAAAAAAAAAAAAAAAAAAGCAACACTTTGAGAGTATTTTTGAGAGCAACCCTTCCTTTCTCTTGTGGGATTATTCATAGTTCATCTCAACCACATTTTCCTGATTCTCTTTCATGGCATGAAGTACACTATTTTTATGAGGACAGGAATTATGGATTCTTTTGAAACGAGTTATTATCATTTACGTTATGATCTTTAACAGGACAGCTCCTTGATGTTAGATTCTTTTCAAAAAGGGACACAATTATTTATATATTACTTTACTGCATTGTTTTCTGCTGTACATGATACTGATTGATCATCTTAATACCATGCTGGTTCCACCCTTCCTGGTTATAATCTTCTCTGTCTGTAATAAATGAGATTATGGGTATATTTTTTTTTTTTATATATATATTGACATGTTCAACTTCTTCCGCCATCCCTGCTCTTAAGGCGTACTGAGCCTCCCTCTTTTTATCATAAAAATGTGTAATAACAACAACATTTTGTTCGCAGATGGAGGATAGGGGGTCTCATTACGAGCCAGCCTACCATGTTCATAAGGCTGTAACAAAGTGACATTCCCATTATGGCCACCACACCAGGGTTATGATCCATTGGATAGCCAAATTATCCTTGGAACAGGAGGTCTCATCACGAGCCGGCCTGATCACTTTTGCTACCTCCTAGTGAATGGCAGTGTGGTTATCTGGTTACCACGCCAGCACATTGATCTCTTCTGTAGAACAGCACTAAAACTCTCCATTTATAAATTGAGGATCCTGGCTCATATGGGTTAAAAAGCAACCCTGCCGAGGCTATGGACGCCTGCTGGCAGCAGCGGCTCTGCTTATGGTATTGAAGTTATACCTTTTCGTCAATTATTATTATAATACCCTTTTCTTATTTTCTTTTTATCAGAGAAGTTGTTTCCTTAACTTTTTCCCTGTTTGAACCTTTATGCATGAGAAATTGTTTTATGATCAATCACATCATTTTCAGCTAGAATACCGTCAGCAAAGCATCTTTTTAGCATATTGTTGTCCTTTTTCGTTTTGCATAAACTATCATCACTCCAAAGCATCCTATCTCTTATTCATAACTATCTTTACACACTTTGCTCTCAAAATAACCATAACTTTCACCGTCCTATCATTGATAAGTGTACTCTGCCTCCCTTACTGAAATATTGTTCATTCCATTGCCTTGCCGTCAGCACCACCCCTTTCATATGCTTTATGGTTATGGAACCCATTTTCCAATTGGAGGGGGGAATGTATGCATTATGGAATTGCATGCGATATGATTACTGCACTTTGCCATACCTTGTTGATTTGACAACATATTAGTATTGCATGTATACATAAGTTTTTCTAATTGAAATTTTTGCATGCATTTTATCTGTTGCTATTCAAACCCAACACTATGGCTTCAAGAACATTGTATGCACAAGTATGATTTGTTTACAGGAGAACAACAAGTATGGGCAGAATTCTATTCGTAGCATGACCACACTATTGCACTTCACAGTAGAGGCTCGCGAACGTGAACAATTCTTCAGACATGATGTGCTTCCCTGGATTCCACCTTTTGCATCACTTTTAGCACCAACTCTGCCTACATCAACTTCAACAATTGCCAGTATTTATATGTCATTCCACATTTTTGGAGGTAAAACTTGAGGTAAAATTGCATAGTTTTTTAATTTATTATAAATTTAGGAGAATCTAATGAAAATCCATTTTGAGCATTATTTGTCATCCTTCATTCCACATCTTTACCACTTCCCCTTTTTCAGCAGCATGTCATTTTCGAGTGTGGGGAGTGTTCTTTTCATTCATTTCTTTCTTATGACCACGCCATTCATATTCTTTATCATCCATTGCTATTCTTATTCATTCTCAACACCTCCCTTATGCCACGTTGTTTTACACCAAGCATAGAATTCAACAGATAATAGCTACCACCTCTATTTGTTTTCTAGCATCGCATGAGGGCATGCTAATTTTTCAAAGAGGGGGAGGAATTGCTACGCATGATGGATGTTTTCTATTTTCTCTCCTTTAAGGCATACAATTTCAGTGTAGAAATTGATTTCCCTAATATTTTTAAAACTATGAACTCAATTCTTGTGATCTCTAGGAAACACAGACATACTATTGAAATACACATACCTAGATAAATTCAAGAAATATTGGTTCATAAAATTTCGGAAATCATGCACTCTCACTTACAGCCATTTTGTTTATATCCCATGATCCATGCATCAAAACGATCTGATTTTTGGATCATAAAGGCCTTCATATATTACAAATCTACTTGCAACATTTCAACAAAATCTGGTTTGTAGTTTTGACAAAATGGTTAATGAAGTTTGTTGTTATCTATATCACATTTTGTTGCAACTTCATATATACATATAATTGAATGTCAATGTAAAAATTGTTATGCCTTCATCAAGATTACTAAAAGTGAATATTCATTAATTAAGGAAGCATTCATTTATTCTCAAATTTTTATTGCTTGGTTAACACATGTTTTTTGTCTTTGGGTTGCATGAGGACATGCAATATATTCAGTTTTCGTTGCATGAGGACATGCAACATATTGAGTGTGGGGGTATGTTGGGTCATTAATATGTCATTATTATTGTCACTTGTGAACGTTTATTCCACCCATTTCTACCATTATTCATCATGTCATTTATTATAAATCCATTTTATGATGATTTATGCTCTTACATTATTTATTCTCCTTTATTTCTAATAAATTGATGATTATGCATTATTTTACCAATGATAGTTCTAATAAGTTGGTTATAACATTATTCACCATTTTTAGCCTCCAAGGTAACTTCCAGATTGAAGATTTGATTTTTAAATCTGCCAACTCAGAAATTCACTGGTTTAAGGAGTGACAGTTTTGCGGTTGAGATTCTGAGCAAATGAAGACGAATTTGAGAAATCCGGAACATGGGTTTTGTCCAGAACGGGCCCAATTAACTTTATAAAAGAACGGTTTGCCCAAATTCAACTTGTACAGGGAGAAACGCAGGGTTCTTTGAGTACGATTTTCTCAGATTTGCAGTTGCGGCCGTCCTCCAAATCTCAGCTGCAAACCCAAATTCGTCTTGCTTTTGTTGAAGAGATGAAGGGAAATATATTTTCTTGTTGATCATCTGGTTAGAATCAACCTAAATTTGTAAAAGAAATCATGTTGTAATTATCTATGCTCTGATCCTTCTCTATTTAAATGAAACCAAAGATCAGAGGAGGAGAGGATTGTTTTTGTAATTTTACAGTTTCAGAATAAACTTTGATCATTGAGTCTCATTGAGACCTGATTTTGTTATACTTTTGTGGATGCGATTAATATAGAAGACTTGGTGTTCATTCCGTCTCTGCGTCTGGAGTAATCTAAGGCGGTGTACCATCGGCAGCTAAGGGCCCGGCTCCGAAGGACACTTGCCTTTGTATCATTATACGGTGATCTGTGTGTGGATTGTTTATCTTTATTATGTAGCAATCTGATACATTCTTTATATGATACGCTATGCTCTGTTATGATCAATGAATGAATGATTTCTCCATGTAAGAACTCTGCACTATATAATTGAATTCACACGGGGTCGAATTGTATCTTCATTCAGCCATTTCTGTAACAGAGTGCCAGTATGAATATTTGTGGGATTTGAGAGTAGCGTCATTCTGTTTAGAAACATAGTTATATCATCCAATATTCTCAGATTGCTACATTAGTGTGTTGTGTATATATGATTGACATTCTTGTTTTATGATGAACTGTTGTTCCATAATTCATTTGTAAATATCTTCTCGTAAAGTAAAGATCATTGGAATTGCTTTTGCCGATTGTTATTTGATTGCGGAATGAGAGTTCAGTTCTAACTCGCGAGATTTAGTTCTTTTAATTGCTATTTCATTTACTGCTGTCCATTTCGTTTCATTCTGTTTTTTTGCCATTCCTTTTACTTGCATTTATTGCTTTGGAGTGAGAGGAGGTCCAAGGCTGTTGTGAGCCTTAGCAGACGCTACCACGCTCCCAGATCCATGGTCCATACTCTATTCCATCAATTTCTAGAGGAATGAGTTATTGCTACTATATCCTCGATTGATGGTTGTTTGAATGAATGATTTAGTTTAGAACATTTCAGTTTCTTGCTGTTCCAATTAGATTTTGTTTCAAGCGTTCATTTACTTTTGGGTTTTAAGCACTATACTGTGAAACATTACTCTTAAGTAAATAGCCGCCTCAGACAGAGTACACTCTTGAAATAAAAAGTCGTCCCTGGGTTGATAATTAATGTGAAGGTAATTAGGAGTTCGAAAGGCACCTTTTTATCGCTCCACAAGAATCAAAGCATATTTTAAAACATCACCTATCACATTCATTTCATGATTGTTTTCTTGCTGCACATCTCCTTCTTTTCCCTTCCAAGACTTGCAGTCTTTCTTTAGGTGTCCTTTCTTCTTGCATTTCTAGCACACTATCCCCGATCTAGACTTGGATCTACCTTTCCTTGACTTACTGCAATATTTGATGACCCTCATCATTGGGTAACTATATGGACCTTAATACACCTCCTATCTTATTCAAATCAACTCTTCTCATAATTTCTTACATATTTTGATTATATTTTGCTTAATGAGATGAGTCAAGGTGAGATATTATGCCTAGTGGACTAATGTGCATTGATTGCAGATTTTTGAGATAAAATCATGGAAATTTTGGCTAATTAAGGGCTAAAACTCGAACGAGACAAGGAGGAGAGATTGCAGGAGATAGATCCTCCTCATTTACTCCTCACTCATTTGAATATCCCTCCATCAAATCACACTAGCTCGGAGTCACAAGCAGCCAAGTCATGAAGATCATAAGGGCAGTTGATCCAGTGACAGTTAAAGAGCCAGTTCATCTTTAGTTTGGAAGCCGAGCTTCCCTGGATTTAAGGAAGTCATTGGAGACTTCAGTTTTATAAATAAGGAGTCCGAGAGCCTCATTAGGATTCAAATTTTTGATGTAAAAACACTAGGCATTTTCGAGTTCAAGAATTGTGGAAGACATTGTTATGTAATTTTCTGACTTGATAATGAGAATGAGCACTGAGTTGACTCAGAGGGCTGAAGCTATTGGGTTAGGGTCCTACCCTAGTAGAAAAGGATCCTCTTCTTGTATTTGTATGCTTAGTTGATTTCATAGATTAATGGTTGAAGTGTCTTTAACATTATTTCATTACAAGTAGTTGTGGATTTGATTAGTTTGCTTCCATTTGTGCATTGCTTCAACATTAGCTTCGGAATATAAAGGAATGTTAAAAATATGTTAGTAGGTGGATTTGGCCTCAATCCTCCCTTCAGGGACCATGGTTTTAGGAAAGAACTTCTATGCAGCCCCAAAAAGACAGAATTCTGATTTCTCATGGAAATTAGGGTTTTCTGTTACATAGGTCAGCATTTTACTAGTTTTCAAGAATAGGATTTAATTGTCATTTCTGTTATCTTCAATCTTACATTAGGTCTCATCAAGGTTTCATGTTATTTTGCAAGTTTTCCCATGAATGAAATAGGCATCTAGCTCATGAAATTATGTTTTCCTTAGTTAATTGAAAAGCTTCTTGTTTACATGATTTATGGATAAATATGAATGATTGATGCATTGTAGGAGTTTCAGCAGTACAATATATTTCATGATCAGCAACCTCATCCTAACCTCATCCATCCATGGTTATCACTTTATTTCACTGAATCCCTTACTGAATTCATCATTCCACAAGAATACTTCTCCAACCTTGTTGAGCAAATCCAACCATCTCACAACTCTAGCTTTGAGTTTTGAAGGAGCCCTAGGAACTCCCTTGCCTCATTTCATCCACCATCCACCTTCCCTAAGCCTTACATCACCTTCCAAATCCCTCCTCTTGCTCTCGGTTGTAGCTTGTAGGAATACAGGGGATCCGGTAGGAATATAGGACATCTTGTAGGACGCATTAGAACATTCTGTAGGTTGACCTTTAGTGGCCTATTTTGAGGCCAAATTGTGGAAAAAGCACCTAGGAAGCTAGAAAAGGACCCCTACTTGCCTCCCAAACCATATTTCCATCCACCATCATCCCTAATCCACCTACCACATCACCAAAAGAAGTTAGCTTTCACACTTTCACACAAAAAAGACAAAAAGAAAAAAGAGTTATTTTGTTCATTTACATGCACAACAGTAGAATGTTTGATGTTCCAAATTGCATGCCTAGGATAGTAGGATTGTACATATGATAATTTAGCATTATCTTGAAGCAAAGCCTCTTAGCAGTTAGATTAGATGAATGGTGTGTTTAAGCATTTGATTTCAGTCTTTTTCCTTACTGCAGTAGACAAGATTTCTTCTAGTGTAGATTTCCCTTTTTCCTCATTGGTAATCAAGCTTCTTCTGAATCAATAGAATTTTGGTTTGAAAAACCTTAGTGGTCTATGGATAGCTTAGTAGTGACAAAGAGCGGACCTATCACATTTACTTCTGTATACAACACTGTCACCTCCAAGTTTGTATGAACCCTGGGTTGATAAAGTAAAGTTGGTAACCCCAGGAGTTGCAACATTCTTGTTGCAATACTGGTGCTCATCAATATCCTAGGCTCTTTCCTCTTTCCATTTTTCTCCCCCTAGAACTATAGTCAAAGAATTACCTAATGTCTCACTGGCCATAACTAAACCATTCCAACTTTCTGGCAACGAGCATAAAAATAATAGAACCCTAGCTTTATCATCGTAATTTACCCCTACAAAACTTCACTGACTAGTAACTATATTAAATTCATTTAAATGATCAGAAATTGATCCACCTTCTGACATCTTCATATTAACTAAATGCTTCATAAGAAATATCTTATTTGAGGCCGAGGGTTTTCATATAATTTGGCCAATTATGACATTAAACCCTCTGTTGTTGTTTCCTTTGAAATATTAAAGGCTACAGAAGCTGCTAGGCATAGCCGTATTGTTCCAAGTGCCTTTTTGTCGAGAATATCCCATTTTGTGTCTATGATACTCGCCGGCTTCTTTGTCTTTCTGCTCAATGGTAGGTACAGATATTTCTGATACAAATAGTCTTCCATCTGCATCTTCAATAGCTAGTAGTTTTGGCCATTAAATTTCTCGACCCTAAACCTACCATCTTCTGCCATTTCTCCCACTCAAACCAGGAATCCTTCTCTCCTGCGAGTTTATCAGCCAAATATACCTTTGGATCTAATAGTAGTTGTTAGAAAAATATATATTACAGAGCAATGGAACACATAAAATATTGCAGAAATATAAACACAGAAAACACATAAAACAAGAGAGACATAGATATACGTGGTTCACCCAATTTGGGCTATGTCCACAGAGAAACAACCAATCCTTCCATTTATATTATCCAACAAAATGAAGAGATACAACCTACAACAGATCCACTGTAATTCCCTCTCTGCTCTCACACAATCTCCTCTCTCTTTCTCACTCAGAATACACATCTACATAGTCGCAATACAATTCCCTCATATAGTGAGGGGTTGCTTTCTAGGGAAAAACGCCCTAAATTAAACATAACTTCTACCATCAGATTTCCGCCTAATGAACTGCCCAGATTGACTACGAAACATGAACACTTTACAAGGAAAATTTACATCTATTTTTAGCTTTGTCGTCGCCCCCCTAGACTCCCCTCGCAGTGCACAAAGACAGACGGTGTTTCTACCACATTATGAACTGGGCTCCAATGCGGTGATACCTTTGAATAAAGAAGACAATTAGGCTCCACACCCAACACTCCTCCTTTATATACCATCTTGGTAAGGAGTCTCATGGCAGTTCCTGAAATAGGTACCTCCATATTTCCAACAGAAATAGTGTCATGTGAAAAATAAACTGAAGAACTATCAATATTGTTTACCTCATTTATCGATTCTATAACAGGTGATGATGGCTTTGCTAAGACTTTGTTGTGCTTCAATTCTTCCAAGGCCTCTTCAGTGGTTTGTAGCTGAAGCTGCAGTCTCTTCTTCTCCTCTTTTTCTTCTTGCAGAAGCCTTCTCAATTCAATATTCTCTTCTTGAAGACTTTGATTGATATCCTCATCTGAATGATGAGAAGATGATCAAGAAGATGAATGTACACTCGAGGGGGTAGATGGAGCATTGTCTTTTACTCTTTCTTTCTCTAGTTACTCTCTTGTGATTTTCTACTCATAAGCTTCATACATTAAATCTACCATTTTTCACATCCTGTAGAAGGCCTCGTACATATCTCTGTCATCCTCTATTTTCTTTCTTGTTGCACATTCAATCATTCCCACTCACAATTCACATCACCGAGAAGACTTGCTATGATACAAAACTTGACCTGGAATGCTTTAGCTACTAGAATAAATCAAGATCTTTTTACTTCTGTGATGTTAGAAAAATTACATTCAAAAGAGTGTGAAAAGCCACATGTGCATATTGTAAAGAAGATGAAACATAATGATGACCATAAAATCTATAACACAAACACATTGATAATGGAGTTCACCTAGTGTGGGTTACGTCTCCAGACCTTGGTGTCAAGAGTGGGGAGGCTGCTTCATTAAATGTTTCAAAAGATGGCAATCTACATGGTATGTTATTTGTCATTACAAGGATAGATACCCTCCACCAAAGTGGCATGTCTCTCCATGAGACGTTTTCAAGAACTCTCACTCATATGGAAAAATTCCTTCAACAAGAGTAGCATATCTCTCCATGAGACGTTCTCCCTATAAGAACTCTCACTCAAGTGGGTCTTTCTTCAACATGACAAGCTAATAACTTCTCAAAATATGTGGCATACAAGTATCCCTCAACATAATGGTAATTAGGGAACTCAACAACAAAAACATCATATCATCAAATCAGAAGAAAAACATGGCGTAACTACATCATTTACCTCCAATCTCAAAGATGTCCGAAAAATACAAAGCTCAACTATTGAAATGGACACCATTGCTGAATTCGTGGCACGAAATCATGTCAAACAACTATAAAATTAGCCCCTTTCTAACACCTTCAAATTATGGGCCCTTGGGCATCCTGAAGATTCCCCCTAAGATTCCTTCCTAAAGAAGGTTGAAAAATACACTCCTCAGATGAAAATTCTTAGCACACCACTGTGCTGAGTGTGAAATTCAATGAAAATGACTATAAAGTTGGCATCACTCTACGTCAGTCAAAAATAAGCCTCCAAGGGAATCTTTTAGATTCCACAAGACTCTCAAAATATTCCTTGCTACCGCACACCTAAATTTATGCTGCTTAGATGGAGATTTTGACTACACGATTGGACTCCTCGTGAGAAAACATGCAAAAATGACTATAAGCTTGTCACATTTTGACACTGACATCTCTAGCCCTATAAGGGAATCTTTTTGGCATCAATTGATTCTCCTCGCTCATGGTTCCACTTTTCTTCTTGGGCAAGTTTCCACCACTTCTCCAATCCACCTCCCCTTCGACTAAATGGTTTGAGTTCTTATGTATTTCGCTAGGTGAAGATATCAATATAGGGACGTTGGCCCGTTGGTGAAGGCGCCAAGTTTGGCGCGCAGATGTCGGGGGTTCCAACCCCACTGACCCCCCTCTATATAATGGTGCATTATAATTTCTATGCTGGAGGGTTATAATTTTATGTTGACAGTTAAGTGTTAACAATTTTGGGTGTCGTTACATTATATATCGACCCTTGTTGAACCGGCGGTTAACACACAACATTGCAAATGGTTTTGGCAGTTAACATAAATAATGTTACTTTTTTGGCAATAATTATATTCAACGATGGTTAAAGTTATTTGTGCACGACTTATTGACTCCGGGCCAACAATTAACACTACTGTTTGTGGTTATGGGGCCACCCGTTGGGGGCGGACCCATGTGGGTCGGGTAGGTTCGAACCCCACCGAATCCACATTTTAAACAATGTTTTGATAAATTTAACACATGGTTCCATTAGCGGTGGCGGGGTTTGTGGCCTGCCACCCTGAATTTTAATTTTGCTATATTTTTAATACCATGCAACAGGTAAGGTGGATGTGCTTGGCTCGCCCCCAAATTTTTTAATAATTTTTCGTTTTTAAAACAAAATTAGTCTTTTTAAACTATATCAAAAATAAGGGACATTGGACAAATTTTCCTGTTCCGGTGGTCGGATTCCGTGCACCGGGTTTCTGCCATTTTGTTGCCTCCTTAAGCCTACCACTTGGCCAAGTTTGACCAAAACTTTGACCAGCCATAACTTGACCATACAAACTCAGATTTGAGTGTCATTCACACCATTGGAATCAGGGTGACGAGCACTACGATATGGTCCTAGTTGCACTTCAATATGAGGAGTTTTATTTTTGAGCTTTTCCATAGCCACTATTGAATTCTGAGCCTTCCTAGAGCCACCTAGATCAGGAATCAATTGTGCAGAGTGTGGAAACATTCAATTTTTCAAGTGGATGCTCCACCCATCATCAGGGACAAACAAGCTTTGTTTTTCCTAATGATGGGTGGAGTCCCCACTTGAAACGTCAAACATATCCACACTCTACATACTTGTTTCCAAGAGTAATCTATTCATTTACAAAGAATTTTATTAATTCCAAATACTTTTCATCCTTGAGTCCCCACTTAGCTAGAGGACATGATTTGTTGGATTTATTAGGTTTTATATCACTATTTCATATGCCCTTCTATAACCCATTGTAGTTTAAAGTGATTTCCATATGAAGCTTCCATGATTTGTAATTATGTGACCCTTCAAGTTGTTATATTTAGAAAAAAAATTGTAAGTCTGGACATGGTGTATGTTTTTCTTAAAGAGAAACTTATGTGACATAATCCAAAAAATGAATTAAGCACCATGCAAAAGGAATATCATAAGAACACCACACATTGTTTTTCAAAAATAGGACAATTGAGGCTTGGCCTTTGAATGTTATATAATTGATTGAAAAAGAGTGATTAAGGTTTGTCCTTGGATCTAGTAAACTATTAATATTCGATTATAGTTCAACTTGATAAATTATTCAAAATTTGATGTTCAAACTAGATTCTTACCTCTCTTGAAGTAATAAATTTCTTCATCTACATCAATTATAACTGTCCTCTTGCTCGCCCCACCCCATTGAAGTAGTAGCTTCAAATTACATTAATTAACCAAAAAAATACAATGCAACTTTTCTTTTATAGATCCTAATAAATATATGTAATTCCAAATAGACACAAACTTACCATATATATTTCTTTCATGCCCATATTATAGTTTTGTGCACATGGATTATCTTTATGACTTCATCATAGAAATGGTGCCCAACATGACATGGATACATGATCATATACAATCAACAATTTGCTCAAGGAATCAAATCTTGATGACTGGAGTAGTAGGTTTTAAAATATACCAATAGCATACCATGACTAATGAGTTTGGAATTCTTTTTCATTGCAAATATAACATCTACAACATGTCAAGATCTATCAAAATCAATGAATGGAAATATGCATTGATGATGGATTCAAGATTTCTAAGTACAATAGCGTGAAAATGGGAAAATTCATGGACAATTTGAGATGGAATAACGATTTGAATATTTGAAGAAACAATTATGCAATTGGAAACCACAATAAATAGCTAATAGCTATGATTTTATGGTTTCAATGTTGCGATCCCCAATGAAAATGGTTAACAGAAGTAAATCTCAAATTTCTATAAATAGATCAAATAAGAAGGATAGTTTGAATGGTTTATTGATGGAAAACTTATGGAGATGAAAATATAGTATTATACCTACTTTTGTTGGCATTTATGGATTTGGAAACAAATATTATAGGAAAGAATTCAATTTGGAAGGAATAGGTGGGTTGAATATGAGGACAAGAAATGCTATAATGCTTAATTAAAACCTCCTAAATTACATGGTTGACTATAGTATATTATAAATCATACTCCAAAACAACTGCACATATTCAAATAAAGACATGGAGTGAAGCATTGGCCAAATTTAAGTGAACATATGGGAATTCAACTAAAATATTAAATAAAAATAGAAATAAACAAAGTCTTTCAGTAGAAATCATATGAGAGAATTTTTTGGCGACGTGTTTCGAACCAACAAGTGTGGTTCATCATCAGGACCAGATGAAGAGGCAGACCATGGCAAAGGCTTAAATAGAGAGCAATGTAGAGACATAATTTCAAGTAACGGCTATATTTGAACAATAATGTTTAAATTATAATATTAATTTATTAATATATTAAAAACAAGTAAATTAATATATTAATATATTAATAAATTAATATTATAATTTAAACATGATTGTTCAAATATAGCCGTTACTTGAAATTATGTCTCTACATTGCTCTCTATTTAAGCCTTTGCCATGGTCTGCCTCTTCATTTGGTCCTGATGATGAACCACACTTCTTGGTTCGAAATGCGTCGCCAAAAAATTCTCTCATGTGATTTCTATTGAAAGACTTTGTTTAATTCATTATGGATCACAAAACCTTGAATATAGAAAAAATAGAAATCTTTTGCTACTTGCTAATATTGTAAATAAAATTTTAACTTCATCCAAAGATCAAGAAATTAAATTTAGCAAAAATTGAAGTGAAAATTTCAACTTCCCTTTCCTTTAAAAAATAGACATTCATACCATTGAATTGTTATCTAATGTGATGCGGTTTCCAATGTATTGTTTACTTGGTGTAACAACCCCTCCCACCACTTTGTACTATCTCAAGCTATGGAATGTGCTACCTATTGTTTGACCCAATTTCCAAGGTTCGTTATGGAAATGGAGTTAGCAAAAAGCTTAGTTTTTCAAGTTTGTGGAATTAACTTCTGATACCACTGTTGTGTTGAGCTCATTGAAAACTTTCAGACGATATAAAATTTACCTTAATCTGAGCCCCTAATCAAAAGTTAAACTCATTTAAAGTTTGACCTATTAAAAGAGTCATGTCAACAAGATGGCCATGTGGTGCCCACATGGCCTCCACATCACCCGAACAAGTCCACATAAGGGGGCCTGTTAGGTCACATTCATGTTAAGCCACTTGGTCCTTCTTCCTCCTATGAAATTCAAGACTAAACAAGGTGATGGGTTGTGAGTGGTGTATGGTGGTATTCTTGCATGGCACCCACATGGCCTCTACGTCACCTCATCATGTCAACAAAAAGGGGGCCCACCAAGTTGAGTCCATATCATGTTGCTTAGTTGTTTTTCCATATACACGATTCAAGACTAAACAAGGTGATGGGTTGTGAGTGGTGTATGGTGGTATGGTCGCATGGAACCCACATGGCCTCTACGTCACCTCATCATGTCAACAAAAAGGGGGCCCACCAGGTTGATTCCATATCATGTTGCTTAGTTGTTTTTCCATATACACGATTTAAGACTAACAAAGGTGAGGGGTGGTAAATGGTGGGTGGTGGTAATGTCACGTGTTTCCCGTGTGGCCTCCATGTCATGAAACCCAGACATTTTTTCACCCGTGACGTTCAATATTAACAAATGAATGGTGTGGTGAGTGGTGGGTGGAGGTAAGGCCATGTAGTGTTCATGTGGCCTCCAAGTCACCCCAATATGTGAGAAAAAAAGGGGGGCTACTAGGTCACGTCCATGTCATGCTGCTAAGTTATTTTTCCACTTGCAACATTCAAAATTAATAAAGGTGAGGGGCAGTGAGTGGTGGGTAGTGAGTGGAGTTTCGATGCTCCAAATTCCACCTGAACCCCACTCTTATCCTTATCATTTGAAATTATATTTACCCCTTCATGTTCATTACATGTATTGATTACGACTGATGGTCGATGGGTAGTGGTTGTTGCAGCTAGTTCTATTGGGGAATGGTTCTCGTAGTGTTTTTTCAATGTCAGCCCACCTATATTCAAGGGAATATAAACTCTATCACTCACCAATCTCATCGACATACACATATAACACATGAGATAGTTACCAAGGAATGTCTATGAATGAAAACTTATAGTCTAAAGGAATTTCCGAGGCTTGGTGGTCTAAAGCCTGAACCATTTAACTCAGCGATTTCATGGACATAAAGGGTGGCCCAATTTTCCCACTCCTAAAAGTTGCGGCCTAAGGCCTAAGTTCTTAACCCCTTGATTCAAACAAAGAAACCAATGCAATGGTATCTTGATCTATGTACTCATTTACATGCCATTAGAATTCATCTGAGTATACATAAATACATAACTGCACATTCATCATGAACGTAATAATATAAACTACCCTTTAGAACATACAATGAAACCATGATTTCACAAGATACCATTCCAATCAAAAACATAATAATGAGATTTGTAGCTTAGACAATTATTTATACTTAAAAAACATGGGATATTTCATCATTCACACATAGAAAGAATTCATCATAGTCCATAATACAACACTCACAAGTAATTTACAGTTATTTTTTTGTTTAAAGATGGAAGTTAACTGAAGGAGGAACTTCAACTCTCCACCCAACCACAGGCCAACCACACTACAATCTATTTTATATCTAACCACCTGAAATCCAGATCAAGAGTCTAAGGGGATTTTTTCATAAGGGAAATTCACACCAGGGCTTAGTCACACACCTAGGAGGTGAAGACCACTAGCCAAGTGGTTTATCAACTACACTTTGGCAGTAAGAACGATAGTGACTCACTTACTGTCTCTTAGATCAATTATGAGGACTCATCCAAGGCCCAGTAAGGGTATTTCTCATTTCCAAGAGAATGAATCCATTATTTAGGTGGTTCGACAGTTTTGTTTTTAAGGCAAGCATTGCAAGAGCATATAGCTCATAATCCATGTGGTTTCACATCCTCATGGAAAGAACCATAGTGGCTTAGCTTTGCCTACTAAGTGGTTTATTAGCTAGAAACAAGCACTCGAGCAGTTCAATACTCCACTGAGCCACCCACTGACTATTTAAGTTTAAGCTCCTTATTCAATGTATTCTCATCACAATGCAGGGAATTCATCCCAAATCCAAAATCTCTAACTCAGGGACAGTCCAGTTTGATACAACATTCTTCCCTATCTTCTAATAAATCAACTTCTATTGAATTTGGTTCCCCAATTACTCGACTACAAATAAAAAATCCTCTTCACGTGCATTCCTCTTTCTCTTATAGATTGAAAACTATTCTTTTTCTTCTCTTCCCTCTATTCTTCGCGCCCCCTTCCACCATTGCCCCCCTTTAAAATTTCTTCTTTGACCATTGTTCTTGCCTCAATCCTTGAGGAAGGAACCAATATGGGTGTTTTCCTTCATGCTTGCTTCCCAATCCAAAACTCTAGTGCCTGCAAGTGCAGTCAACACAGTGTTTAGGGAGATAGGTGACAAAGATAAATGGGGTAGGTGTGGCCTACTCATGACACTCCACCATAAATTCAAAAACCATGCAACCTTCCACTTCAGAACTTTGGAAGGTGTCGCATCACTGAAGCTACAATGCCATGAAGATAAAAAAATTTGCTATTCTATACACAAATTATATTAATTAAGTAAAAAATACATTAAAAATGTAAGAGGTTACAATCTCAATATTACTCTTGCATGAAAAGATTAGAGCTTAATTAAACTGATGATAATTTTTCTAAGCTAATTTTGTTATTGATATCTTATCACATAATCATTTCATTATGACAAGTGTCCATGTACAATAAATTAAGATTATAACAATTTCCTAATTATCGATTCTAAAAAATGACTCTTTTCTAGATGTATTATCTACTCTAACAAATTTCAATTTAGAAAAGCCTAAGTACAATAAAATATAATATTAGACTAAGTAATTTTAGGATCACAATGTTTAACAATTTTTCCCTTTGTTGTTGGATAAGAGTAGTGCATTGAAGAGATTCCTTGCATATTTCATTGAGTTTGTTGACTTCGTCTAATTGGCGTCTTCGAGCTATTGTAAGATCTGCTAATATTTGCATCATAGTTCTTAAAGTTTTAATTTGAAATTCAATTGGAAAGATTACTTGCTTACCATATACAAATTCATAAGGTGTGAATTTAGAGGGGTTCCTACGTGTTATCTTGTATGCCCAGAGTACCTATGGAATTTTATGTACTTAATCTTTCTTTTGTAGTTGTATTATCTTGGGAGAAATATTCTTGAGGACTTTATTTGTAGATTCCAATTTCCCATTGTCTTGTGGATGATATGGAGAGGATTTGTGGTGTCTGATATAGTATTGCTGAGAAATGTATTTAATCGATTTTAATGTGAACTATGGCCCTTTATCTATAACAATATCCCTTGGAACATTGAATAAAAAATAATGTTTAAAGTGAAAATATACATCTATTTGCTTGGTTGCTTGATGAAGAGCTTTGGCTTCTACCCATTTAATGGTATACTTCATACATACCATAATATATTCCTTCTTTGATGGTGAATTTTTGGGACCAACAAAATCAATATGGATCGATGGTTGAAGAGAGATATCATATACTAGATTTCGTTGGCCCATTCTCTAAAAACTATGACAACTTCTAACATACTTATTGACAACTCTAAAAGGAGTTGGCCAATAATATCCTAAATAAAGGACTTTACAAGCAGTTATTTTTTCATGTCTTCCACATTGTTCATTATGGCATGCTTTAAGAATATCAAATATCTCATCTTCTTGGACACATCCTTGGATGATCAAATCTATACCTATCTTGAAGAGATCTCCATTTATCCATGAATATGTGGCACTAGACTTGAAAAAAAAATTCTTCTCTTATGCATACAATGTGTATAATTTTCTTGTGGCCATGTGGTTGGGAATATATTCAAACCAAGGATAATTGCTATATATTGCAAATAAATAATTGTTAGAAAAAGTATCATTTACAGGAAAACAACACCTTAATTATTGATTCTAGAAGAAAATATATAACCAAATTTCCCTTACCAAGATTATCTAAAATAGTGTATTGAATTTCTATAACAACAAAAGCCACCTAGTAATTCTATTGCTCATGATTGATTTATTCATGAGATAACTAATAACATAATGGTCATTATGAATGAAAATTTCATATCTAGAAATATATTGTCTAAATCTATTTATAACATGTACTCTATAAGAAATCCATTTTCTATTACAATATAGTTTATTTCAAAAGGACAAAAAAATTCTAATAAAGTAAATATCATAAGATTGATTATCTTCTTTTCTCCCTAATACTATTATGATAATTGTGTCATAAGCATTAGTAGATATATGAAAGGGTAAATACTAATAAAGTACTCTTGATATTGAAGCTTAACAAAATTTTTATTCAATAGTTCAACATTTATCATTCCATTAAAAATCAATATCCTTCATAAGTAACTAAATAATGAAGAAGTTCCCCAGATGGGGTGGGGTGTCTCTTAAGCAAGGGGGTGGGAGTGGGATTACACCACCCCTCTCAGACACATGCTCAATGGACATGGTAGAATATACCCTAAGAGTTTTATTAGCCATGAAATATGTTTAAGTCATCACTACATTCAATAAACATGGTCACATTTACCAACCTGCTCCACAATACAACCTATATTACACTCAATTGTTCAAATAACCATTATATAGCTCTGCTTTCTCAAGCCATAGGTCATGATGTTAAGGTTGATTAATGGATTTATCCTTCCAAGAATTTCTTCAACATTTATATTGGGGACCAAATTTCAAGCCTTCATTTTTCCGTGGCTCATGGTAAGGCTTTGGAATGCTTTTCTCCCTTGGCTTGGAATTCGAGACTCGACTCATCATAAACTTTTTGATTTCCACTCCATGATGCAAAGTTTTAGGATTATGGTGGTATGGCCAACAAATGAGAGGAATTTTAGGATTTTCCTCCTGACAAATGGTGAACTAACACTCATAGGTTGGCTATGCTTGTCCTTGTCCACAGATCCTTAATGCCTCACCTACTCTTTGTTAGACCCTCCACCAAGGATGCTCAAGTGTGAAAGGAAATAACCACTTAAGCCAAGTTGTTCCTTTTTATCTTTTCCCGTCACACCAACAATCTTACAGCACCAATCTCTCGAATTACCTCTCGCGTTTATGGTTCATCCCCCAGTTTACTTTTCATTTCACTGTTTGGTTTCATTACTGGGAGTTTTGTGTGGCTATTCTATTTCTAGGGTCATGCTCTCACCTCACTAAGGAAATGTGTGCCCATTTCTACCCCAGGAAATCACTGTCATAGAGGGGTTTACCACCTCCTATTCCTTTGTGTTTGTCATAATATCTCCTTTCCTTAGGTACCACTTGATTCTTGTCTTTGGACCTCTCGCTCTAGTTCAACTTGTAGTTTCACTCTCTCAAGTTGAGAAGGAACCCATGCCATGTTAATGAGCATTGGTCCATCGTGATAAATCTTATTATCAGGATCATGGATGAACCTAGGCCCAAATATGAGCTAAAATCTCTATAGCTAGGTATTGGGAAATAAACCTGCAACTAATACAAGATGAACTCACCTAGGTGGAATAATAATTAGCTAATAAATGGCACATGCTCACTGATTTTGAAGTGTTAGTTGATGTGGCAGAATGGGTACCTGATGGCGGCCACTCTCAGTGTAGATATATCTAGTACATGTACATAATGGACATATACTATCATATCAAACTTCTTCTTGGTAGGGAAATCATGGACTAAAATGCTACCAGAGATGACATGTTACTCTCCCTAAACCACATGCAATGAAAGTTGCCTTCCATGGACAAAATGTTGCCACAAACTGAAAGAAAATTGGTCATTCCTCCTCACCCAAGATTCTCTCCTTTTGGAAGAAAGGAGGTCATCCAAGTAGAGGTCATTGAAATTGATCCTATGATCCATAAAATACCACATATATTCCATTAGACAACTCATCACAACGGATGTAATAAAATTATACTTAAAAATATGAAATCCACACGATGAGGGTTTATTAGTCTCTTTAGATGTTTGGATTGGTAAATTACTCTTTATTGTGTATGCATGGAAATTATAATTATGTGGAAAATATAAAACAAAAAAAAAAAAACTCACAAACCGTTGTTGACACAAGATATAATCTAGGAAACCCTTTCGGGAGAAAACCCAGCTGGAAGGTGAGGCCAATTTTCTCTCTTTCTATGAATAGAAAATGGATGTGAGTTAAAAGAACTAAGGCTTGTGGCTCATGGGCTACTACAATCCACAAATCCTTTATGTGTTCTCTCTCCCTATAATAAGCTTGTGGCCCACTTTTCTATGGAGAGATGCACTCGAAAAGAATGGAACCACTTTTCTTACTAATGGTCTGCTTATAATATAGCTTGGTTTGACTCCTTCAACCCTTGAGTTCCGGTATTAAATCTTCTACAGTATTCTTCATCATGATCATGTGGATAACCCCTTTTCCTCTAAGAACAGGGGCTAACATGACCTCCTTTGTAATTATGGTGGTCAATTTTGATAGGTCAAATTTCAGGAGGCATAACTTTCCCATACGAGCTCTGATTGAGGAAATTATTCTATTGTTGGAAAGTATCAATGTGTATATTTTGGAATATATGTCCATATTAAGGTCATGACCAAAAAAATTGTTCATTTAAGGGCTCGAAATGGCTCCTAAGGTCTTCTATCCTAAATTTTCCAAACTAGGAATGCTGGTAAAAATGGTCCTATGCACTGATTCCTCCAATTTTTCCACTCTAAAAGCATCAATATGGATGAAAGATAATATAATGATCCAATATGGATCACACCTCCCTATTTTGGGAGGCTTTTGGTCCCCAAAATCTTCTATTGAATGGGGTGAGGAAAGTTTTCCTCCACCTTCTCTGAGGTGTATCTTTTAGCATTCCATGGAAGTTATCCTTTCAACTCAATCTGCTAAAGGTCATGCTGCCCCTATCTTATACTTTTAAGCCTCTTCTGCAAAATTATATCCTCTATCAACTTCACCTGAGCATCTGGTGCCAAATCCTCTATAGAATGTAGGACTTGTTCCTCTTCTTTATCTAACATGGAAGGCTCATAGAGTTTCAAATTCGCTACATCCACAACTGAATAAATGTGCATGTACAAGGATAGACTTAATTTATAGGCATTATCTCCCACCTTTTATGGTATCTCAGAGGGACCATACCACAAAGCCTTTATATTATTACTAGTACCCTATAACCTCTCCTCGTTTAACTGTAACCATATTCTATCTCCCACCTTGAACAACTTTAAA
Source organism: Pinus tabuliformis (assembly GCA_031772625.1). Classification (NCBI taxonomy): domain Eukaryota; kingdom Viridiplantae; phylum Streptophyta; class Pinopsida; order Pinales; family Pinaceae; genus Pinus; species Pinus tabuliformis. The sequence continues at coordinate 1,068,752,523 of CM062804.1, read as the reverse complement.
AGAAGTATTGATCATGCCCGACCTTGTATTTTTCTTGTGACTTTTGCAGTGTCTCTTGTACGAGTATATGGATATTCCTATTATTTTCTACAAATATTTCTTCCCTTAAGGCACCACCTTTAATATCCTCCCTCATTGCTCCTTGCTTCCTATATGTAATATCCAAATGTAAAGGTGCTAAATATCCAAAACATGTTTCAAATGGAGACTTAATAGCAGAAGTGTGGATTGCTCTATTATAAGAGTGTTGAATATATACCATATTTTCATCTTAGGTCTTCATATGCTTTTGATTATAACCCCTCAAAAGCTATGCCAAAGTCTTGTTGACTACTTTTTTCTACCCATCCATTTGTGGATGGAATGTTGTATCTCTTTAACTTCATTTCCATATCCTCCCATGATGTAGTCCAAAATGCACTAAGAAATATTGTGTCCACATTTGAAACAAAGCTCATTGATATCCCAAAGTGCACCTAGACTAGTTCAAAGAAAAAGTTTTTTACTTCTTGCCCACTAGTGATCATTAGAGGAAATTTTAGCCTAAAAGTGCCCATAAAATTTTCACGTAATTACCATGTCATAATATGTAAAGAAATCAAAATACTTTAAATTTAAAAGAGGTACGTGTAAACAATTTGGAGGCAAAAGAAGAAAAGTTACTTCTTTTGATTGTAATTTTGGTTTATCTCCTTATAGGTTTACTCAAATTTCAAGTGTAGACATTCGTAGGATGCATAATTAAATTTTGCATCCAATGAGTACCCATCATGCATACTTTTGACAAGACCCACATTGATAAAAATCAAAGATACATTAAAAAGTGTGTTGACCACATTTTTTAATGTATGTTCATTTTTTTTTATCAATGTGGGTCTTCTCAAAAGTATCCATGATGTGTACTTGTTGAATGTGCAATTTAATTCCACATCCATTGAGTGTATACACTTGAAATTTGAGTAATCCTATAAGGAAATAAGTGAAAAATAAAAGTAAAAAGTAGTTTTCTTATTTTCCCTCCAAAATTTATAACTCTTATTTTATTATTTTAACTATTATTTTATTATTTTTCCTTAGGAGGCCACTTTTAGGCTAAAATTTCCTCTAATTCTTTTTACAAGGCATCAGAACACACATCTTGTTAAACCTGTCAACTACCATGAATAGGTAGTGATGTCCCTTCATAGCTTTTGGTAAACCTCCCACAAAGTACATTGAAATGCTTTCCCAAGGATGAGTGGCTATAGGTAAGGGATGATATAGACATTGTTTCCTGTTACTAGGCAAGTTGTCACTATCTTCTCTACACCAAAATTCCTTGCAACCTTAGAGGTGTGAGGCTCTTTAATCGGTTGCAATTGCTTACCTTTAGGAACACATAATGTATCTAGCTTGAAGAGTAACCCATCCTAGAGATGGTATTTAACTGTGTTTTCACAATCATGCTCATGAATTTAGTTCTACAATTGCAAAAACACCACCTTCAATTCCTCATCATCTAAATATGCCTCTTTATATGCATCATGAGTGAACAACTCCATGTGCATCAGAGTTCTCAAGGATGTTATCTTTGGTGTGGGTGGCTTCGAAAGCATGTCAACCAACTTGTTTATGCTTCCCCTTTTGTACTTGATCACTAAATGAAACTGCTATAGAAACCCCATCCACTCATAATTCCTAGTTTGTTGTAGCTTACTTTGGGCTTACCGGTATTGTGGTGGCCAATGATTTGTGAGTATCATTATCTCCTTTTCCATCATATAGTGTTTCCACTTCTTCATAGCTTGCACCAAGGAATTGAGCTCCTTGTTATAGGTAGGGTAGTTAGGAACTACCCCAGGAAATACTTCATAATGGTAGCATACAAGCCTTCCTCTCTACATCAATATTGTTCCCATAACATACCCACTCGCATTTGTCTCCACTTCAAAGCGCTTCTATAGGTTCAATAATGCCAAAATCGGTGCTTGACTACAATTATTATTTAGCTCCTCAAATGACATTTGTTGATCCTTTATGTTACGGGTCTATTTGGGCACTTCACTCCCGACATTCATATCAGTACAATTAGGGCTCATCAAACCCTAATTCAGTTGTTACATGCCCTAGACAAGTCATCAAATTGAATGCTTCCATCCATCAAAGTTTACTAGCTTGAAACCCTACTGAAATGCCTCCTTGGGACACCAGTGCAGCCTTGGTCAGGGGTAACTGTGCTGCAGAGTACATAGGCCCATTTAGGCCTGCATTGCAGTGCACTTACGCCCTCTTTGACCTGCGCTGGGTGAGAATGAGCGAAATTGACATGGGATTCTTGGAATATTCTCTTATTCTAGAGCATTCCAAAAGGATGCCCAGCTCTTATCTCATTCTATGAGGTTGAATTTGGATAGGATATGGATAAATTACCCCTCTATCCTCTCATCCCTTTCTCCATGGAAACTAACTCCAATTTTGGAAAGCCATTCAATGCCCAATTTAACATAACCACCTACATTTCCCTATAAATTGACCACCCATCATAGTGATCAAGGAGGCTAGAATTTGAATATTGTAGAGAAATATTTTTGGTTTGAGATTTGAGTTCATGTCAAGTAATGTTACGCTATTGGATTGATTTGCTTTTGGTGTGACGGGGGTTTGGACTGAAGCTAGATGAGTGACATGGGATCGAACCACTTTGGGTGTAACTCTTCCTTCTACATCAATAAAGTTGTTTGTTCATTTTCACATATTCTTGTTCATATCTATGATGCATATATGTTTCAATTTTGTCGATTCCATTGGTTTATAGTAGATAGATCATGTACTTTGATCGTTGTCATCTTTTGTTTCTTTTGATAGGTACCCATAGAGTAGATTCCATTCGAGTGGGAGCAATGGGAGAAATTCAAAGGGGGTCAAGGAAGCGAAAGATCACAAGTAAGTTCCTTCATCTCATCTATCTACTATAGGAAAAGGTTAAACTACTTTCTTTCTGTTGTTCTAAGTGTAACTACCCACTTAAGGAAAATGTGTTTATTCGTAGATACAAATTGCATATAACAAATTTGCGACTCCACTAGGGAACGATTGTTGTTCTTGGTATTTTATCCTCATCATATCACATCCTAGTAAAATTTACTTGACTTAATTGGTCCCTTTTCAGTCATTTTGAAGTGTTTTTGGTCAAAAAAGTGTGCTTGAATGTCTCCTGATTGGACTCTCTGGCACCAGCACAGTGCTGGTCTTGACACAGTGCTTTGCAGAGTAGCATTAGCTTAGAGACAATGCATTTCAATGCACTCTCTCCCACTTAGGGCTGCCCTGATCCCTGCTAATCTAAAAAACCCATATTTGGCTTGGTTTTTTCCAAATTTTCTTATGATGTTGTTTGCTGAAAGATCAATGTTTTCTATGGTTTTGAAATAAATTTGCATTTCTTCTCCTAGCCCTACTTTGGCCTTGATTGTTTAGTGTTTCTTAAGTGATTTATTTCTCATTATCAATTCATTGTCAAAGTTGGCTTACAATCGATTAGTATTTTATGAAAAAGAAGTGTCATAAAGTCTTCATTTCTTCAAAAAAGAAACTATCGTAAAGTCTTCGTTTCTTGCGAAAAGTATTGATTTATCATTTGTGCATTTACTTTCCTTTTGTTCATATAAACATTAAAGGAAATGAAAAAAAAAACATGCATAATGCATTTAGAAGTTTGTGTGTGCTTGTAGGAATAATATAGGGAAAGTTGCATTAGATGTGCTATATGCTCTTTCTTTAAAGTTTTGATTGCTCTATCCCTTTTAGTTATGGTTTTAATTGTTCAAATCAAATGAAAAGAATGTTTCTCATCATAGTTGCATTCTAGGAGTTTGAAAAACATTACGCGGTGAACCTGAAAGGAAAACTTTTAAACAAGATCAACTAAAATTTATCTCAATTAACCTAATGGAGCATTGTAACTTAACACGTAACATTTAGAGGCCTAGGCTAGAGATGTGTTCTGACGTTGTTAAACATAGCAGCTATCACTAGTTGTCTGCGATACATTCTGAGTGTGATACCTCATTCCATGTATGTAAGTATATGTTGGCTTGTCCACGTACCTTCGGGTATATAGGGCGGTGTTATAGTATGAAAAGCATAAAGGAATGCTCTCACTGTGCGGTTTTGCATTAGACATCGATAACACGGATTAGGCCTCCACGTACTTTCAGGTATATATGGGAGGACTACATTAGGTTTCTATCCATCCATAGGTAACTAATTTAGATGCCTTGTACACTGTGATACACCGAACACAACATTCAGGGAGATTGCTCGCACGTATGTTAAGTCATTGGTTTACTGAGGCAGTATATTGTAGTTCACAGTTGCTTGGTAATCCTTTTACCTAGATTATCCCTCTTTTGTTTTGTTATGTTATTTTTAAATAAAATTAATTGACCACGGATAACATCCTCCACATCACTCCTTAGTTGATCTTAGGTTGAGACATATGGCAACAACTCCAGAGTCCATCGATCAAGGAATTCCTTTTGATGGGAATCCTAGTCCTTTTCCTCCTTTCAGAAATATTAGTTGCTTATTACTTTGGGAGGAAAAATTGTTTATCTCAATGTGATGGTAGTCCCAGGCTCTTTAAATTACAATTTACTTCTTGGGCACGACTATGTTTATGACATGCGGGCTATTGTTTCAACACTCTTTCGAGTGATGTGTTTCCTACATGAAGGCAGAATTGTCACCATTGACTAGCTTTCATTTCCCAGTCTAAATATGGCTTCTAGTCAACCATTTTTCTTAAATGGTCCTTTTGTCCCAATGGTATCTTCCCTGCCATAGGTCAATTATGTGGCAACCCGTTCCATGCTTACATACGATCAATTTCATGATGTTGTGCATTATGTACTAGGGTCATTGGAACCAGATCTCTCTAATGGATTCATTGCTATGTATCCCTTCTAGAGCATTGTTCTCCCATCTGATGAGAACCTCTTGGAAGTCATGACCTCTTATGGGTCATGATCAAGGAATATGAGGATAGTTCCTGGTCTTGTGTCAACCTCGTTAAAAAATGAAACAAAGGGCATGAGCATAGTTCCTTGTCTTGTGTCAAGCTCATTAAAAAATGAAACAAGGAATATGAGTATAGTTCTTTTACTGTGTAAACCTCACCAAAAAATGAAACAAGTCCCAAAGCATAGTTCCTTGTCTTATGTCAATCTCGTTAAAAAATGAAACAAGGAATCTGAACAAAGTTCCTTTTCCTGTGCCAAGCTCATTAAAAAATGAAACAAGGTCCCCTGGAGAAAAGTTCCAATTTGAGTTTTTGATTAGATCTCGTAAAATCCCAGTCGAGTCTTTCACTTGATCTCGTAAATGAACCTTCATTCCATCCACCTCATAGCCACAAGTCGTCTACTTAGGTGAATGCAATGAATCTTGGGGGGCATGCACCTAGAATCGAGTCATCATGCTGGGGGCATGTAAACCAATCTCAAGCATAGTTTTTTTTTGTTTCAAGCTTGTGTAAACATGAAACTAAATCCAAGCATATTTTTTCATTTCAATCTTGTGTAAACATGAAATTGAATCCAAGAATAGTTCCCTATGGTTCAAGCTTGTGTAAAAATGAACCCATCTCCATTTTAACCCCCGTGATTGACATTCTGTCAGCCTCTTCCATCATATGAGCCTTGGTTTTTTCTCCTTCCATCGTCACTATCTACTTGGCCAATCATACACTTTCACTTGGTTGTTTTACCCTTTTTTAGGGATAGTTGCAATGAGTGGTCTTATTAGCCAACCTCTCCACATAAATCGACATGTTTTGAGCAGTTTCACCATTTCTAGAACCAGTTGCTACACTTTATACCACTCATTCCTCTAGGACAAGTTGCCTTTAAGCTCTTTTCTAACTCATAAAGAAAATGAAAATATCATTGAGTATTTTCCTTTTTGACTCGTTAAAAGAAAATAAAAACAGGGGGTCTACTTTCAAGCTCTTTTCCGACTCTTTAAATATGAAAATATTACTGAGCACTTGTCATTTTTAGCTTGTAAATGGATTGGAAACGACATCTAATCAGTATAAGTTTAATCCTTTTCCGGATTGAGATAGATTACTTACAAAAAAGGAATAAGTTGATCAAACATGGTCAATAGGTTCTCTCTTGTATTATTTTACACTTTTTCAGACCTGAGAGACAAATTTACGAAAAAGAACTTGTGGATTTTTCTTTTTATCCCTTTTCAAACTCTCTAAACATGAAAAGGACCAAGTTCTCATTGTTGTTAAACTTGTTAAAACATCAAATAGCGACAAACTTATCCATCACGACAAGACCGAGTTTCACCTTCGCTAGGCTCGTTAAAACATCACATAGCGATGGATTCACCTAAAGGGTCGAATTATACTACAAGCATATGTTATCCTCCTCAAGCTTGTTTAAAAAAAAAAAGAGGTACTGGTCAGCAATGACTGAGGAAAATGGGAAAAGGGATAAATCACTTTATGGTAGCAAGTCGCTCTTGAACATGACACTTTCACTTCATCTCTGTGACTATTTGGGTTAGGTTATCTGCTTGATGGTTATCATACCTATGATATATCACACCATCATCACTTTGGTTTTGGGTCAATGCTGCCAATTCATTTAGTGTCGCCGACATGTTCAAGCGAAGTCACTCAGTAAACTTCATCCTTTTTAATACTCATAAACCTTCATTTTCATGACCGCCATTCTTGAACATTATGTCGTTAGTCACATTTTGTCTTCAAAATCATTATACTCGTTTCATGTTGTTGATGGGGGATACATCAAGGCCCTCTTTTGACGAGTTTCTTCTTTTCGACATTAGTACATTATCCAAGAAGTCGACTTATAAACACCCTTCCAGTACCTTGAGGCTTGCATACATCAATGGCAAGTTTCTTGCTTCCGACGACAAGTTGACATCACAGGTCTTCGACTGAGAGACTTTGTATGGTGTTTGACATTAGAACATATATTCACACCATTCAGAATGTACTGTAGTACCTTGAGAATAATTAGCATTATCGGTGATCTCTCTCGCATCTGTTAACAGCTTACATCATTGGATGGTAATTAGACGGTGTCTTCCCATGTCCGACTTCAGATCACATTTTCACATGATTAGACTCGTACTTGAGCAAATGATTGGATGAGATAGAATACCTCGGATCTAGTTTCATCCATTTGGGCTGCAAATTCAAGAGAGTACTAAATCATCTGTACGATGGCTTTACACAGATGGTCATCCTATCATGGGTCTATATCTGTAGATGACTATCTGATTTATGTACATGTAATGAAAAGTTTATATGTTGAGTATGGGCATGCCTTCCCTAAGAAATTCATGGAAAATTCAAAATATCATGATGTTATGTATTGTAATCGATGCAGGTCGTCGTCTACTTCAGATCCTCCTCATCACATCATAAAGCATATCACTCGACATTATCATTTTCGACTTCATGCTTTATGGGGAAACTATTACATGTCTATTTGGGCACATCACTCCTGACATTCAGATTAGTAAAATTAGGGCTCCTCAAACCCTAATTCAGTTGTTACATGCCTCTAGACAAGTCATCAAATTGAATGCTTCCATCCATCAAAGTTTCCTAGCTTGAAACCCTGCTAAAATGCCTCCTTGGACACCAACGCAACCTTGGTCAGGGGTAACTGTGCTGCAGAGTAGGTAGACCCATTCAGGCCTACATTTCAATGCACTTAGGCCCTCTTTGACCTGCACTGGGCGAGAATGAGTGAAATTGACATAGGATTCTAGGAATATTCTCTTATTCTAGAGCATTCTATAGGGATGCCCAACTCTTATCTCATCCTATGAGGTCGAATTTGGATAGGCTATGGATCAATTACCCCTTTATCCTCTCATCCCTTTCTCCATGGAAACTAACTCCAATTTTGGAAATCCATTCAATGCCCAATTTATGACATAACCACCTACATTTCCCTATAAATTGACCACTCATCATAGTGATCAAGGAGGCTAGAATTTGAAGATTGTAGAGAAATACTGTTGGTTTGAGATTTGAGTTCATGTCAAGTAATGTTATGCTGTTAGATTGATGTGATTTTAGTGTGACGAGGGTTTGGACTGAAGCTGGATGAGTGACACGGGATCGAACCACTTTGGGTGTAACTCTTCCTTTTACATCAATAAAGTTGTTTGTTCTTTTTCCCATATTCTTGTTCATATCTATGATGCACATATGTTTCAATTTTATCGATTCCATTGGTTTATAGTAGATAGATCATGTACTTTGATCATTGTCATCTTTTGTTTTTGTTGACAGGTACCAATTGAGCGGATTTAGTTAGAGTGGGAGTGACTGGAGCAATTCAAAGGGGATCAAGGAAGCGAAAGATCACAAGTAAGTTCCTTCATCTCATCTATCTACTATAGGAAAAGGTTAAACTACTTTCTTTCTGTTGTTCTAAGTGTAACTATCCACTTAGGGAAAATGTGTTTATCCGTATATATAAATTCCATATAACACTTTCCCCACTAGAAACTCTTGCTACTTGTCATTATGGAGTGGAGTGGTGCTACTACCTCTAAACATGAGGCTATGAATTTCCTCAAGTACTGTGCTACCCCAACAAAAATCCTAACTTGAGAAACATTAGTAGGCACTAGAAATTTCATGATGTCCTCCATCTTGGCATGATCTATATTTAGCTATCCTCCACCTATCACATACCCTAGATACACCAAATATTGTTGTGCAAACTCACGCTTCTTGAAATTTGCTAGCAGTTCATGCTGCTTTAATGTCTCCATCACCCAAGTCAACTGTGATATGTGCTCCTCCAAGATAGAAATATAGAATAATAAATCATCTAAATATACAATTGATGGGCCTCCTAAATATGTGTAAATCAAGGCCCATCTGGCCATCCTTCAACATGAATTTACCTCTCTCTTTTCATTTGATGACACCTTTTTAGACTATAATGTATTTATTAGGGAGACTAGGGAATATTTATCATACCCTGTGGTATAACATGATCAATGTGTAGGAAAAATAATATTAATTTTGCAAAAGTACATTGGAGACAAATTGGAGGAAATGTAGGAGGCTTGTTCCTTGCATTAACTCACCAAACAACTCAGCTTGCTATTGGGCAATTACTACACTTAGTGGTTGTGAGGATCTTAGAAGTCTAGATCCACTTTTATAGGGATTTTGGAGGGATGCAACTCTCCTTCCAAGGAGGCTTCCCCCTCACTCATTTTGTATAAATAAAGGAGCCTAAGAGCTCAAAAGGATTTGACTTTTTAGAGGAGCATAGTGATTGCTAGAGCTAGGAACTTTTTGCTTATTATTTTAGTTTCTATATCAAGTATTTAAACACTTTTTGAGATCAATGGAAAGTATTTTGTTTTCTATAGTTTAAGTGTGTTTCATAGAGTAGAGTTCCCTTAGGTACCCTAGCACTCTAGTCTCTCTCCATTATACATTTTTGTTATGCATCTTTCTTTTCTATACTCATTTAAGAAGTAGTTCCTTTCTTACAAGCTTTCTGTATGAGAAAAGTTGCTTCTGTAGATCTATCAATCATCTCTCTTGAAAAGTGTGATTGTAGAATTTGTATTGGAAAGCATAAAAATATAGGTTTTTTCTTGATGTAGTAGTTAGATCTTGAATAAAATTCAACTCATCCTTTCCTTTCTAGTTTGATTTTATGCAATTATTGTTTTTAGCATTCTTTATATGTTTTAAAAGTTCAGTAACCTTCTTGGTGTGAAACTAAGAGTATTGGTTTGTAGTGCATATCACTATCATTTTCATTTGTAACCCTACCATCAACACCCTCCTTGAATTCTTATGAACTTCTTCAAGTGGTTCACATACAAAAAATTCAGGAGAAATTTGTTGAAGGTCATTATTTGCATGCCCTCCTTGTGCAAGATGGGATCCTGAGGAGTACAAAGCTTGGCAAGGACTCACATACCCTTCTCCCACCTTATCCTACCATTCTTCACCTTAAAATCACCTTCTAAGCTCTTGGAATGCTATTAGATTCAATCCAATAGAAATATAGGGCAATCATGTAGCACCATGTAGCAATCCTATAACATCTTGTAACATAGCATAGAACCCCTAAAAACTTGACCAAGATTTTCCTTTAAGATTGTTTTTTTCCTCTTATCCTTTCGTAATGTCTTTTAGGCCTTGGAACCAAGCTTGAGGAAGATCAGAGACCACTTAGAACTTTCCTTTTCATCACTACAATTTATTTCTACAATTAGGGTTAGTTATTGAGTTCATGAATTTAAAAGCATAGGGATAATTTACATTGCTACTTTTTGAAGTAGTTATTGAATTTTTTCATTAAGATATAATCTCATTTGAATACAGTAGTTTAGGATTGGTTTCAAGTTATTTACTTTATGCATCTATGCTAGGTTTATTTCTATGTCATCCATTTTATGTAATAAGTTAGGGTTTCCATTCCAAGAATTTCATTTCTTGCAAGTAGATTACAATTTCCTTCTATGAAACATTTATGTTTCTTGTAAGTAGATTAGAATTTCCTTTTATGCAACATTTACATTCCTTGCAAATAAATTTGGATTTCCTTTTATGCAACATTTTTTCTTGTTGCAAAATGGTGTTTGTACACCTTGGTTTGATCCACTACCTCAGAGCAAGTTGAGTGGAACTTAGCTTACTATGCATACAAAACTTCCATCTCTTAAGTTTGTATGAATCTCATATTGACAAATTAAACATGGTAGCTCTGAGAAATGTAACATTCTTGTTGCAATACTAGATCTCATAAACAATAATAATGAATCTATAAAAGGCACAATTTATCATTCATTAACCTCATAAATGTAGCTAGTGCATTTCATAGGGCGAATGGCATGACTAACCACATAAAATCCTTTCTTGGTTTTGAAGGTTGTCTTCCAAGTATATTGTTCTCTAACTCAAACCCAGTGGTATCCAAACTCTAAGTCAAACTTGATGAACTATGCCGCTTATTGCAATTGATTCAATAGATCATTTATTCTTAGTAGAGGGCACCTGTTCTTGAGCGCAATTTTTTCAATGCCCTGTAATTTATACACATTCAACAAGTCCCATATTTTTTTGGCACAATGATGATGGGTGACCCACATGATGATGTACTCGGTCGAATGACACCCTATTCCAATAGATGCTACAATCATTTCTTCACCTCCTTTAATTCTAAAACATACTTCCTATACAACCCAATGTTAAATAATGGAGGATTTGGAAATAGTTCAATCTTGTCATCCACTTCCCTCTTGGGTGGTAGCCCTTTAGGCTCCTAGAACACATCCCAGTATTCCTATAGTGAATCTTCCAATTATTGTTTATGTTTATTAGTACACCCATCTAGGGATTCCTTTGCTCTCTCTGAATCTTCTACAAATTTAGTTTCGATTAAAAACAATAAAGCATGCGTCTTGCTAGAACTAATTGGTTTCTTGGTTTAGTTGGAACTTACCAGTGAAACATTTTACTTTCCTTTGTGTCTATTGATGGTGAACAATTTTCTATCCTTGATGAGTTCTTACTAGTTGGCTCTACACATGAGGATTACATCTCACATGTGCATGTAAGGACTTCCAAACATCACTCTACATACATCAAGGGGAACTAAATCTAGTTATACTTCATCAATAAAATCAACACTAATAACAAATCTAATTTTTCACTATTTTTTTACCTTTATATTTGCATCCTTGTTTACCCATCCTAGTGGATATGGGCTTAGATGATCCTGAATTTCCAATCCCAATTTTTCGACCAACTCTGCTGCAATGAGATTTTCATATGATCCATCTTTTTATTCTTAAATTATATGTTTTTATGGAAGAGCTTGGTCTTTCCATTCTCTTCTTGTTGCTGAAGGATAATCAAATTCACCTTCTTCTGCACTGATGTATAAACGATCTTCTCATCCTTTTCTTAGATACTTTCAACCTAGTTTCTGGAATTTGTGTCCATGAGATTATTCTTCTTATTATCTTTCTTTTAGTTCTTTGATTTAAGCTTTGGATGCAACTTCAAGAACTTATCCTCTATATGACCCTCAATGTTATAGTGGTTGCAATGGTTGCTAGGATCTCTACAATGGTGTGTTATGGCTACCATATTTTTTGTTAAAAATAGCGACAAGAAATGATAAAAATTGAATCCAGTATATTCCAATTTTAAATTTGTCCTTGAATTAAAATTGAGAATTAAAATTCGAATTTGGTCTTACCAGTTGCCTGAAAATAATTAATTAATTCATCTTGAGTTAATTAGTTGGTGAAATTCAAACATGAAGTCTTTGTGAAGTCATGCAACAGTCATCACTTTGATTGAAAAAGTTATATCTTAATTAAGGAGATAAGGATGAGTTGTAATTAGTTAGCTTAGTTAACTGAGTTAAGTCCAATTAAATTAGTTCCAAACAGTTTGAGGAACTAATTGTGAGTTAGTCAATTAATGCATGCATGCATGAAACTAGTGTACTCCAGATAACTGAAGATTCTCTCATAAATAACTCATGCATGTCAGTTCAGACAAAGACCCAGTTGAGATTAAAGACAGGGACATTGTACTATTAGTTGGAGGAATTTTCCTATAAAGGAAACTCATCCATGCAGAAGGAATAAGGTTCCTTGAGGATTGCACAGTTTTACAAGGTGTGAGATTAGTGTGAGTGATCAGTGTTACACTTGGTAACAGTAGGATCACCCAGGAGAAAAAGTGCAAGGAAATAGGAGGCTTGGAGGGAAGAGGAGAAGGTTTGTGAGAAGCCTTGTTTTCCTGTGAGCATCTAGGAGGATTGTACTGAGAGCTGGCTAGCTGTGAGAGCTAAAGCTTTGTGTAATCTTGATGTATTTCCACCTTGTATGATAATATAGATAGCGGGGTTTTTAGCTAAGGCTTTCCCTAGAGTATTCTTCTGTGTTTCATGTGTATTGATTCTTCTTCTCTATTATATTTGTTCTGTTTGATCTTGCTCAAATCGATTAAGCTTCCGTAAGTTTGATTGTAGAAGTAGATTAAGTATTTTTCTTTAGTACATTGCATAATCAGATTAATCTACAGTGAGAATTTCTACATGGTATTAGAGCTAGCTGATTTATAAAGAAATTTCTACAATGTTATCAGCGCTATGAATAGCATATTGAGAAGGGAAAAGTTTGAAGTTTGAAATTCTTGATTGTAGGTACAAAATCGATTTCTTATCACATCTCAAAGTTCACCAATGGTGTTCAATGGCTTGAGGCTCGAGTATGCCCTGGATGGCAGCACGAATTACATAGCATGGAAGGATCACATGGAAGTGGTATTAGAAGACAATGGTTTGAACGATTTCATTGATCAAGGAGTCCCCAAGCCAGCAGCAGCTAATGCCCAAGAATTGGCAGAATGGAAGAAGTGTGTGGCGAGAGCGAGGAGGATTCTTCTTAGGGGAGTTCGAGACCATATTGGCTCGAGTCTCCATGGGAAGGAGACTCTGTTTTCAATGTGGAAGACATTGAAGGACCTATATCTGAATAGCAGTGACTAGAGGAAGCTGGCATTGAAGGACAAGCTTCAAAAAATCAAGTGTGAAAAGGGCAACATGATTTCTACATATCTGAACAAGCTCACCACCTATAGAGATGGGCTTGGAAGTGTAGGAATAACGACAACTGATGATGATATGGTGAGTCTTTCTCTCCTCGGTCTTCCTAAGAGCTGGCATAGCTACTAGGACTCAGTGAATGGAAGAGAGACACTACAGGATTGGGAGCAATTGTGGTCAAATCTCATTCAGGAGGAGATTAGGAGGAGCACACGAGATGTTTCTTCATCCAAGGAGGATGAAGAAAATATAGCCTTAGCGAGTAAGGCAAGGAAAGGGAAGGAGAAGGATTCTCATTCCAAATCGAGTTCTTCCCATGGAAGGAAGAAGATTGAAAAATCTAAAGTGAGATGTGTTAATTGTCACGAGATGGGTCATTATGCGACTAATTTCCCATTGAAGAAGTCCAAGAAGGGATCCTCATAAGGATCTGAAGGTGAGGCATTGGCCTCCCAGTTGGAGATGGACTTCACCCTCATCACATGCATGGTTTCATCGATGACGGGTTGTGTTTGGTTTCTTGACAGTGGAGCCTCATTCCACATGACCGACGACAAAATTTTATTCAGTAACTTGGAGGAGAAAGACCTCAAGATACTCAAAGAGATGGGTGACGATGAAAGGTATAATGTTTCAGGAGTGGGCATGGTTGCTTTTCAGAGGAAGCATGGAGCTTCTATCACCTTGACAAATGTGAAGTATGTGCCTGGACTGAAAAAGAACTTGGTATCGATCGTGATGTTGGAGGACAAAGGCTACGATGTTGTCTTCAATAAGGGAAAGGTTTTCCTTAGACACATCACCATAGGACAGGTGAAATAGATTGGTTCACGGGTACAGAACCTATATGCTCTTGAGGTTCAAGATGCATGCAAAGCCTTGAGGAGCAAGGCAAAGGTTAGAGACTTGGTGGTTGAGAGGGAGAGTACATTACCTCTCAATATGCAGCCCCAGAAGAAGTCTCAGACAATTGTGGAGGAGCCATAATTGGAGATGTTGAGAGGAGACTGAGAGGAGGCATCCACTCATGCAGAGACCTCTAGTAGGGGGGAATTTCAATCCAAGTTAGTAGAGGGATCACATGCAGCCATACTTCCAGGTGTGAGGTGGGGCAACGTGAAATGATAGTCCCATGAAGGCTGAAATAGGGGTAGGATCCTTGAGGTACCCAACCTCTTTGATTAGACCTTGCTATGGGAGCCCCATGAGGAGTAGCAGGACTGGCTGAGTGGGTAGAGATGGATGTAGATGGAGTGGCAGAGGGAGCTTCAGCATCAGAGGGGGTTTCTAGCCCAACCGGGAGGTCAATTGGGAGATCAGTTACCTACTTCTCAGTAACTGAGTTGTAGTGCAGCATTAGGTAGCATAATGCAACATGATGAGAGGAGGTGTAGTGCGGATGCAGTGCTAAGAGATAGGACCAACATCAGCATGTATGCAGTAGGAGGAATCAGTGTGATTGACGCAGTCAAAGATCAAAGTGACAGAGGCTAGAGCAGTCAGATACTGAAGAGCATAGAGGTGCAGAGGTTTTCAGTCGACAGAGGCAATAACAGTCAGAGACTTTAATGACAGAGGCATCATTCTGATTCAGGTTGGATATTTTTTTGTGTTTCTAGAGTTATTGGAGCAACAACACTTGAGGGAAGTGTTGCATGCAGAACATTCCAAAGGTTTAGGATCGAGATCGAGTTGAATTCCTTTCTTGTTGAGAGGGAGTGTTAAAAATAGAAACAAGAAATGATAAAAATAGAATCCAATATATTCCAATTTTAATTTTTCCTTGAATGAAAATTGAGAATTAAAATTCAAATTTAGTCTCACCAATTGCTTGAAAAATAATTAATTAATTCATCTTGAGTTAATTAGTTGGTGAAATTCAAACATGGAGTCTTTGTGAAGTCATGCAACATTTATCCCTTTGATTGAGGAAGTTATCCCTTAATTAAGGAGATAAGGATGAGTTGTATTTGAGCTGTAATTAGTTAGCTCAGTTAACTGAGTTAAGTCCAGTTAAATTAGTTCCAAATAGTTTGAGGAACTAATTATGAGTTCAGTCAGTTAATGAATGCATGCATGAAACTAGTGTACTCCAGATAACTGAAGATTCTCTCATAAATAACTCATGCATGTCAGTTCAAACAAAGACCCAGTTATGATTAAAGACAAGGACATTGTACTATCAGTTGGAGGAATTTTCCTATGAAGGAAACTCATCCATGCAGAAGGAATAAGGTTCCTTGAGGATTGTGCAGTTTTACAGGGTGTGAGATCAGTGTGAGTGATCAGTGTTACACTTGGTAATAGTAGGATCACCCAGGAGAAACAACACAAGGAAATAGGAGGCTTGGAGGGCAGAGGAGAAGGTTTTTTAGAAGCCTTGTTTGCCTATGAGCATCCAAGAGGATTGTACCGAGAGCTGGCTAGATGTGAGAGCTAAAGCTTTGTGTAATCTTGATGTATTTCCACCTTGTATGATAATACATATAGCAGGGTTTTTAACTGAGGCTTTCCCCATAGTATTCTTCTGTGTTTCATGTGTATTGATTCTTCTTCTCTGTTATATGTGTTCTGTTTGATCTTGCTCAAATCAATTAAGATTTCGCAAGTTTGATTGTAGAAGTAGATTAAGTATTTTTCTTTAGTACATTGCATAATCAGATTAATCTACAGTGAGAATTTCTACATGGTATCAGAGCTAGCTGATCTATAGAGAAATTTCTACATTTTTATCCTTTTCCCCTTTCCACTTATTATTCCCCTTGTTATAAGAATCTTGGTGCTCCTTTTACTTAAATTCACTTGATTTCTATTTCTTCATGCCTATGTTCTTCAGGTATCATTGCCTTTACAAAATCCTCATCAACCAATTTGGGCTTGAACAACATCACTTATTTTTATAGTTGGTTGTATAGACCCCTTAGATACTTGAGGAGTACATTTGGTTTCTTTTTGGAGATACAAAACGTTATGGAAATGTTTATAAATTATGTGGTGTACTCTTGTACACTCTACGCCTACTTCTATCTGAAGTAGTGCCACTAGATCCACTGATAATCTAATAACTGATAGGGTAAAATTGTGACTTTATAACGGATTTAAATTCCTCCCATTTAAGCATTAGAGTATCTTCCTCCAACCTCAAGGTCTCCCTATGGCTTTCCCTCTAGGTCAAGGCACGACCCTATAATTTACGTTATGTAAATGAAATGTTATGTTCTTCCTCTATATGATGAATGCTAAAATAAACTTATAATTGATACAACTAGTTATTTAACTTTAGAGCATTGATATCACCTTTATATGAATTGATATAAACCTTTGCTTCCATTTTTAATAGGGATTGTGAATGGTTCATGACACCCAAACTAGGTTGATATTTTTTGGGCCCTTTCTTCAGGCCATTCTCTTTTTCTTCTCGATCTCTTAATCTCTCCTCTAATTGAACCTTTGTATTAGAACCCCCATCTTCTCCAAATAACTCGAGCTTATTGTTTAGGGATACCGTGAGGATATTCAAATTATGGTTTATATCTAAAACTTGTGCTTCCAGCTGTGAAAACCTCTCCTTTGTAGGATCATGAGGGTTATTCACAGATTCATCAGACATGACTAGTACTTTATGACTTTTGGCCTAGCCAATCTAGATACAATGAATAAATCCATAATATACACAGAAAAACCCACTATGATACTGATCCAAAATGGATTTTGGATAGACTCCTAAGTCTAAGTGTTCCTCACTGAGGAAATTGAAAGTCCAAGGAAGTTCCTAGAAATAGCCCCATTGCAGAGATCCTTTCCTTCTGAATCTGTTGCAACTTGAATGGGCAAAAATGGAATTAGGATGCAGAAGTTATCGCATAAAGAAGATGCCCTATGTTCTTTAGAAAAAGAGAAAAAATCCTCTAAAATGGGCAAAGAACCCTTATAAAGGGAAATCACATCGGAGGAGGGCCAAAGGCAGACTTAAGCAGAGAGTGAAGCCACCCCCAGGCCAATGCGATATGCCGATCACCGATATCAGTGGATCAGCATCGGAGATGGCATGGGACTTAAGGCAGGACCCTGGGCTGAGCAACGTTGCGATAAGTGAAATCAACAAATCGGCATTGGCAATGGCATGGGACTTAAGGCGGGACCCCGGGTCGAGCGACATTACAATCGCTGAAATCGGCGGATTGGGAGATCGACCATCCTCGATATACAGGGCCAATGCGATGAGCGATGCCAATAAAAAGGCTGGACCCAATAAGTTTTCAAAGCCCGATTGTATAAAATTTCAGGTCCAGGAATTTAGATTTTCACGTATTTCCTGTGTATTTGGGATTTTACCCAAAATACATATGCAATGAGATAGGCGATAAAAGGCCGGACCCGATAAGGTTTTTAGGGACAATTTGATGGAATTTCATGTCCAAAATACACACCCGATAATGTATTTTTGGAAAAATCTTTGTGTATGGGATTTTCTCCATTTTTGGCTTTTTGCCTATGAAACAACCCCGATTCCTTCTGTAATGGCCCCTAATCATCATGCCACACTACAGCAGGTGTTTTTACATGCAATGATGCATTGTGAAGCGACAGAGCCGCAGAGGGACAATGAATCGCAAAGAAACGACCAGGGAAGCCAAAAAGCCGGGAAGATGCCTCCAAAGAGCCAAAGAACATGATTGAGAGCAAAGGAACAAGGCAAGAGAAGCCAACGTAGGAAGCTAAGGTGAAAGAGAGAACAAAGAGCTCAATTGAGAGCAGACTTAAGTGAAAAGAGGCCAAGGGAGCAAAGGCGAATGCGGAGAGCAACTTTTGGAGTCACTTGGAGGTTAAGTGAAATCCCAGAGAGTTGACAGGAGGAAGAAAGCCAAAACCAGAGCTGAAAAGCCAAAGCCAGAGCCAAGAGCCAGAGCTAAGAGCTAGAGCCAAGAGCTAGCGCCAGAGCCAAGAACCAAAGTGATAGCCGAGAGCTTCAGGTCCAGGGATAAGATGGTGTCTAAACCCATTGTTTTTGTGTAAAACAATGGAGTTGAGCCAAGAGCTTGTAAAAGGACTTTTCCATAATCCCAGAGAGCCTAGTTGAGTTAACTAGAGCTCATGGAGATGTAGCCCAAGAGTTTTGGGTGAACTCCAAATTAAGATTGTTGTCCATGTGTTTGTTATTTGCTGCATTGTTTCACTATCATATGTTTTATATATCATTTTAAGAAATCAATTTACAGCACATAAACAATTTTAAAATAAACATCATCATACACCTGTATTTTCAAGCATATTCTCAATTCCGCATTGGTTAATCAATAATACTTGGGAATATTTTAAGCTTTGGAAGTGGGAGAGGTTCTTGCAAGTTAGACAAGAAGCCTAAGTGCCCCATTTTCAACCCACCTTCAAAGAAGGCTATATCAAAATGCTTGATTGACAGGGCAAAGATTGCTTATTTGAAAGGTGTTTCGGCAGTCAAGGACTAATTGTCTGATTGACTGTATGCTTGTTGCAGACTCACTGTTTTTTGAGTTTGCAGAGGTGAAGGGAAATCTATTGATAGCTTAGTCGAGGAATGATAAGAAGGAAGAAGGGTTGAAGGCATTATTTTATCCCAAAGGACCTCAAGGCGATCCTTGAAGCACAAGAGGTTTACTGCAAAAGGTTGCTGAATAAGCTCTTTATTAACCTTGTTTGAAGTTCTTTTGTTTATTTTTGTAATGACAACTTCTACAAGTGTATCCTTAAATTCCTCCTTCATCACAAGATTCTTTGATGGAGAGATGAAGCAAGAATTGTTCATCATGATGGACAAGGTGAGAAAAATGTATGAGGATGGATGGAAGAGTAGCATACTTAGAGAGCAGTTTAATTCTGTGGAGGAAGAGAAGCAGATGCTTTTTGACAAATTGCAGGAAATGGAGAGGCAACTTCATATTGCAAATATGAACCTAAAGAGGATGCATGATTTGGAGTCCCATCTCTTTGTTGCCAAAGAAGCCTTGGTCAAGTATCAGCTTGAAGAAGAAGTAAATAGTTCCTGTTTGTCTTCAAATTCTTCTAAGAATGCTTATATTGGTTCTTTTGAAAAACATACTAGAGGCATACGTTCCAAGCTAATGTCCAAGATGGGCTATGAAGGAAAAGGTTTGGGAAAGCATGCACACGGTATTGTAGAACCAATAATGGTTGAGGAAAGGCCTAAGTATTTGGGTCTTGGCTATGGACAGTCTTATGGAGAGAGTTCCAAAGCTGCCATGAAGGCCATTGAAACAACTCCAAGAAGGAGTTGCATTGTAGAGTGTGAATATTGTATTCAGGAGGTATGCAATAGCTTGAAACATCATTTGCAGGATGCCGATGTTTAGAAGCACACACTTGAACCAGAGAGTTGTGGAAACTCTGACAGCCTTTAAGATATTGATAGTGTTGCAGAGGGAGCCACTTCCTCATTTGCTTCATCTCCTCATGAAGGCAATAAAGGTGAAAGAGGCAGGTATAAATCTGGTTCTAATCATATTCCTTTTGATTTTGCAAAGCATGATAAATTTCCACATAGATATGGGAAAATAGTTGCATGTTCCTTTTGTGGTTTGGATAAGCATCATGTTTCTAGATGTTGGAAGAGAATGGCCACATACAAGAAACTTTTGAAGGGAAATAAACAAGAAGCCAAAGGTCCATTGGACAAGGCAAATCATGCTGTCAAGAGGATGCACATGTGTTGCACTTACTGCCATAAGCAAGGGCATCTTGCTGAAAAGTGTTGGACTCTAAATCCAACAATGCTTCCACAAATGCTGAAGAAAATGGAAAGGGAAGATGGTAGAAATGGAAAGGAAGATTCCATGGGTGATGTGCCTCAGGGTGATTCACATGTTGATTCTGATGTGCAAAAAAAGGTAGTACCTTTGAAATGGATTGGTGAGAAATGGCTAGAGTTCTTATCCAATTAAGGTTGCATGTCTACTATTTGCATTTCTTTATTAATGAGATGCAAGTTGTAGGTTATTACCAAGAAGGTGAATGGGAAAGTTGAGTAGAAGACTCACTTTATTGCCACAACATTATATTTCATTTCAGCTTCAAAAGTACAATGTACTTAAGTCGAAGCTGAAGGATGAAATGCATGCATGAGCATGATGTGCATGGACACAGGGATGTTGATGTTTTCCTTGTTTTGAACATGTATGTGTAATTAACTTGCAGGGTTGATTGCTTTGACATGCATATGACGCAATGTTGACTTGGGAGAAGTTAAATTGGTCTCTAAGATGGAGATAATGATGCAGTGTTTCATCTTTTGAAAAAGAGTCCTAATGGTCCTTTTCTACATGCTTGACTTGAAGGGTCATTTGTTTTAAAGGCATGTTTTGTGGGCCTGTTGTCTAGTCCATCATTTGTATGCAGATGTAAGACATGGAGGTGTTCACAAGGTGTGAAATCTATTTCTTTTGTTGAAGCAAGAGTTTAGTCCATCTAGTTGTTGTATGTATTCTTGTTGCTATTAACAGTTGTTGTTGTCAGCTTGTCAAGCAAGTACAAATGAAAGTTTTGTGGAGCAGGTGTACTTCACATTTGTTTGAGCCACCTTGGATCAATGATCAAGGTAGAGAAGTTCAAACTACCTTCTGTGACCATCTAAGCAGGAGTTCTGCAGGAAGGCAAAGAAGAAGGCAACTCTTCCCAGGAGGACCAGCATATCCAGGAAGGAAAGTGGTCAAAGGCTTTGGTTTAGAGGCACTATGCAAGGCAAGTGTATGGAGGTTGAAAGAAGAGGGTGATGTTACTCTCAAGTACTGTTCAGATCAGTATATCAGTCTTTTGGAGACCAAAAGTTCTTTTAGTGGGAAGGCGTGATCCAAAATGGATTTTGGATAGACTCCTAAGTCTAAGTGTTCCTCACTGAGGAAAATGAAAGTCCAAGGAAGTTCCTGGAAATAGCCCCATTGTAGTCATCCTTTCCTTCTGAATCTATTAACAATGTAAACTTTGAAACAGGAACTATAAACTCAAAACGGGAACTCTGGCCAAAAAACCCCAAAAAACATCAAAAACAGTGCTCAAAACGAAAAGTGTGTATACTGGAACGATGTTTTTATTTTTTAGGCGTCAATTTTGAACATGTTTTAAAATTGGCAGTGACTACAAAATTTACTATGAAATTTTCGTGCAAAACATAGCTTCAAAATGAAAGAGATGATACTGGAACAATGATTTTTTTTTTAGGGTCAATTTTCAGTATTTAAAAAAAATGCTAATAAAACCAAATTTTTATGTGTCAAACAAAGTTGTTTATGCGGGAAAAAACACACTAATGTTTTTGGTAGAATATCATTTTTCTTTCCTAAGTATAAATTTAATATGTTTTCAACCATAACATGCTAGATACAAAAAAAAATGAAATTTTTTCAACTATAAAATAAAAAAACCATGACATTATGAACAAATTACATCACTAATCGAAAAGAGTATGACATTATGAACAAATTACATCACAAATTACAATGCCAAGAGATTAGAGCTGCTAATCGAAAAGTGTCAGGTCCATCATCTTCAAAGGCAACAGATAACACAGATGTTTCCACGGAATCGCCACCCTCAAAGCTACAAAATGCATCTAAGGGCAAAACCAGAGGAAAGAGTGCCAAGAAGAGAGAGAGAGATACAACTTTATCCGTAGGAAGAGTTCACAAAACGCGTCGAAAAACTGCTTCCGACGATGTGAAGGCCGCTTCTAAAACACCAACAAGGGATAACGTAAACTCTGCATCTCCTTCAAGTCCGCTTGTAGTTGTGTCAGATAGTGACTTCGAGTAAGCCACAAGCACATTGGTGTTTTTCTACATTTAAAATTTGGGTATATATGAATATTCAATTGTAATTTATTTTATCGTCGAGCAAATCCATTTGAAATGATGGCTACTTTTTTTCAGTTGAATTTATCGGTGCATTTGAAATATTCACGGTTCCGTGTTTGCTTATACTCCTTTTACAGAAGTATTATATATTCTGTGTAGGTTCATACAGAGTCCCAGTGTATTAAATGCTACCAGTGACAAATGGATGTTTTCCCACTTCAAGGTAAAAAATATCCATGAACTAGTCCGGCACTTTGCTGTCGATGGCTACCGAGATTTGGTAAATAGTTTAATGATCAAATATATTAATAAATTTATACTCATTTCTTTCGCGTGTCACAAGTAAAATTAGGTTGGACTATACAATATGTATACGTGATA
Organism: Pinus tabuliformis; assembly: GCA_031772625.1. Taxonomy (NCBI): domain Eukaryota; kingdom Viridiplantae; phylum Streptophyta; class Pinopsida; order Pinales; family Pinaceae; genus Pinus; species Pinus tabuliformis. Next base: position 1,068,729,662 of record CM062804.1, on the reverse strand, counting down.
ACTATCCTGGCATTCTGAATGGGGAAAATATCAACGAAGATAATTACAAAATAATTTTAATTTGCGCTACTTATCACCTTTTGCAAGAGAGTCATAGCCTACAAGGAAGAATCCTAGAGTCATAGCCTACAAGGAAGAATCCTAGAGCTTGTGATCTCATTTATGTGGTGGAAGTTGTAGATCTCGAGAGCTAACAACTTTGATGAAAAGAATAAGATAAAATGAAAGAAATGAAGGCCTTATTCTAACCCTAACCCTAAAGATTGTAAAAAATAAACAAAAAAATATAAGAATTTTCTCTTTTAAGATAATATTTAAGTTATTTGAATTGATAAATTTGATTTAGAGAATTGATTTTACTATTAATTTCTTTTGACAATATTTCTTTATTGTATGTTTTAAAATTTAAACTTAAATAATCATAATTAAAGTTGCATTAGACAATATTTATATTATAACAACAAATAAGATTGAGGGAACATTATAATAACACAAGAATTTATAAATTAAAATTTACATAAACTATATACAAAATATAAAATCTAACTAAAGAAACAAAACTATAGTAAAAGGATTGAAACCAATTAAGAAGCACAATACAAAACCAAAGTTAGTGGTGAAATATTGATATGTTAAACGGTCAAAGTTAAGACGTTCTTGATATCAAGACAAGGCCATACATTTATATTGGTTCCATAATAAATGAACAAAAACAGTGTGCACATGTACAACATGACCAGAATGAATGTGCCCAGAAACTAAATTCAACAAAGCAGGTGGATGTACAACATCGAAAATTTAAATGCATAAAATTATGAACACGAAATATAAACCAAGATGCTGAGAAAATCTTGACAGAGGGTAACTAAACCAGCAAGGGAGTTTTCTTATTTTATTGCTTCAGTCTTTCAACGCAAAGCTCTGCATAAGATGGCATGAGCATATGAAGAAAAGCGGACATAGTCATGTTTAAATAGATGAACGGCCTAAAGGAAAACCATATACCCTTGCACAATCATCATGTCATCAATGGTGGAAATTGCACAAGAAATTAATATGATATCTTCACTGTGCCGTAATCTATTGATCTGTGCCTTATCTTCCTTGGGTTTTTCTTAGAAAGAAATTTGCAATTTGAAAATAACCATCAATGTACAAAGATCAAATGCAAGAAATAATAAAGGAAGAAATAATAAGAAAACTTCAAAACACCAGCCAAAACCCTCACTCTCTATTTTGGCAGCATTTGGGTATGAGGGAGTGGGAATCCTTTGCACAAAGCAGCAGGATCCTTTTACAGGTCTCCCGAGGTTGATAAATGATATGAGTTTTCCCTGAAGTTAGCTGGATTGTGAGATGGGCTTGGGATGGTTAGGTTTGCACCTATTTAATTGTCTAGGCAACTGCTCAAAATTTTTTATTTTATAAATTACTCTTTGAACCAATCTTCTTGGTCATATTTAAAATACCATCTCTAATTAAAAAAAACTTACAATTAGTCCCTGCCCGGGACTAAAGCGTTCGATAGAACATTGACGGCCTATATGTCACGATAACATATTTCATTTTAAACATGATTGGGCGATCAAAGGTTTGAGCTCTTATTGCCGAGACTTTGAATTGAAACTTTGGGTAAAAGAGCTTATATAAGCAACTCTCCTCAATTATTCATTCTCCCATGTTAAAACATATATCAAAAGTTTTCTCCCACGTTGAATACATATCCAAAGTTTTTGCTCGATTCATTTTTCTCAGAGTTTTTGCTCGATTCATTTATCTGGGATGCACATATTAGAAGTTTATATCCAATAACTTTTTATATCTAAACTAGTGTACACCAGATTCTCTTTCAAGTTTAATACATTTTATGTTGACTGGCACTTGGCACTTCCCCTGATTTGTTGATGCCAGATATTGTCCACACGCCTTCACACTACGTTGCCTTGTATCACGCCGCCTTTAACTTCATCTTACCTCTTAGGCTTCCAATTTTTGCATCTACTTCTTCGAGCAAAAATAATATTTCATTCACATGAGGAAGTCTAACAAGGGAGCCCGCAGGTGTCAAGTCTCTTCCACAAGGTCTTCAAGGTTAGTTGATGAAATCAAATATGTGGTTCTAGTAGATGTAGTGAGTTCTGTAATTGGTGACACACCGCAACAGAAAACAAAAAATAAACAAGTAAACGAGATGTGTTCATTAACACACTTTAGAATGTATATATGCTGTAAAAAAGAGTATCTGTTCCCTCTCCCTACTTTATCTTCCACACCAAAGTCTCTTCCACAAGGTCTTCGTCGTCTGATAAATTCGACGACACGAGTAAACATTACAATGCGGTTTTAGATGCCGATGAGTTGAAAAAACCCGACGCGGGGTGGCAGGGCGATTCTGAGAATCGCCCCACCACCGGCGATTCTCAGAATCGCCCGAAACAATAACAAAATTTGTGGCATGAGCGCACAACATCATTTGAAACTCTACAAACGTCGAATTCTGAGCTGAGCTAAAGCTGCATACTAGGAATAATTTTTTTTACGTGGATCCATTTGTAAAAACTGGTTTCTTCCTTCATTAACCGTGAAATGTGAAAGTGCCAATCCCCACCAAAATACGTGTATGAAAACGAATTTCATTGTTATCTCCACTTATGGCGCTATCCACTATTACAACTTGATTTGGACTGAACCTGTTGACTCTCGCCTTTACCATTTCGGGGTGGCAGGGCGATTCTTCGGGGTGGCAGGGCGATTCTGAGAATCGCCCCACCACCCGGCGATTCCCAGAATCGCCCGAAACAGTAACATATGGGTGGTGGAAAATTTGTGGCATGAGCGCACAACATCATTTGAAACTCTACAAACGTCCAATTCTGAGCTGAGCTAAAGCTGCATACTAGGAATACAATTCTGAGCTGAGCTAAAGCTGCATACTAGGAATAATTTTTTTTTTACGTGGAACCATTTGTAAAAACTGGTTTCTTCCTTCGTTAACCGTGAAATGTGAAAGTGCGAATCCCCACCAAAATACGTGTATGAAAACGAATTTCATTGTTATCTCCACTTTTGGCGCTATCCACTATTACAACTTTATTTGCACTGAACCTGTTGACTCTCGCCTTTACCATTTCGAAAACACCATCAAAGCAACGTACTCATGTTTAAAAACACTACCTATTTCACAAGATTTCCTGCACCATCGCTAGAGGAATATCTTTGACTATGGGGCATATGGCCACGTAAAGAATCGCCTCGCCATTTATATTATATATGTTATTGTTTCGGGCGATTCTGGGAATCGCCGGGTGGTGGGGCGATTCTCAGAATCGCCCCACCACCCGGCGATTCCCAGAATCGCCCGAAACAATAACATATGGGTGGCGGAAAATTTGTGGCATGAGCGCACAACATCATTTGCAAACGACGAATTCTGAGCTGAGCTAAAGCTGCATACTGGAATAATTTTTTTTTACGTGGAACCATTTGTAAAAACTGGTTTCTTCCTTCGTTAACCCTGAAAAAGTGCCAATCCCCACCAAAATACGTGTATGAAAACGAATTTCATTGTTATCTCCACTTATGGCGCTATAGACTATTACAACTTGATTTGGACTGAACCTGTTGACTCTCGCCTTTACTATTTCGAAAACACCATCAAAGCAACGTACCCATGTTTAAAAACACTACGTACTTCACAAGATTTCTTGCACCATCGTTAGAGGAATATCTTTGACTATGGGGCATATGGCCATGTAAAGAATCGCCACGCCATTTATATTATATATGTTATTGTTTCAGGCGATTCTGGGAATCGCCGGGAATCGCCCGAAACAATAACATATGGGTGGCGGAAAATTTGTGGCATGAGCACACAGCATCATTTGAAACTCTACAAACGTGGAATTCTGAGCTGAGCTAAAGCTGCATACTAGGAATAATTTTTTTTACGTGGAACCATTTGTAAAAACTGGTTTCTTCCTTCGTTAACCGTGAAATGTGAAAGTGCCAATCCCCACCAAAATACGTGTATGAAAACGAATTTCATTGTTATCTCCACTTATGGCGCTATCCACTATTACAACTTGATTTGGACTGAACCTGTTGACTCTCGCCTTTACCATTTCGAAAACACCATCAAAGCAACGTACTCATGTTTAAAAACACTACGTACTTCACAAGATTTCTTGCACCATCGCTAGAGGAATATCTTTGACTATGGGGCATATGGCCACGTAAAGAATCGCCCCGCCATTTATATTATATATGTTATTGGGCGATTCTGGGAATTGCCGGGTGGCGGGGTGATTCTGAGAATCGCCCCACTACCCGGCAATTCCCAGAATCGCCCGAAACAATAACATATGGGTGGAAAAAAATTTGTGGCATGAGCGCACAACATCATTTGAAACTCTACAAACGTCGAATTCTGAGCTGAGTTAAATCTGCGTACTAGGAATAATTTTGTTTTTACGTGGAACCATTTGTAAAAACTGGTTTCTTCCTTCGTTAACTGTGAAATGTGAAAGTGCCAATCCCCACCAAAATACGTGTATGAAAACGAATTTCACTGTTATCTCCACTTATGGCGCTATCCACTATTACAACTTGATTTGCACTGAACCTGTTGACTCTCGCCTTTACCATTTCAAAAACACCATCAAAGCAACGTACTCATGTTTAAAAACACTACGTACTTCACAAGATTTCTTGCACCATCGCTAGAGGAATATCTTTGACTATGGGGCATATGGCCACGTAAAGAATCGCCCCGCCACTTATATTATATATGTTATTGTTTCGAGCGATTCTGGGAATCGCCGGGTGGCGGGGCGATTCTCAGACCGCGCCAGGGTCCACCACCCGGAGATTCCCAGAATCGCCCGAAACAATAACATAATAACATATGGGTGGAAAAAAATTTGTGGCATGAGCGCACAACATCATTTGAAACTCTACAAACGTCGAATTCTGAGCTGAGTTAAACGTGCGTACTAGGAATAATTTTTTTTTACGTGGAACCATTTGTAAAAACTAGTTTCTTCCTTCGTTAACTGTGAAATGTGTAAGTGCCAATCCCCACCAAAATACGTGTATGAAAACGAATTTCATAGTTATCTCCACTTATGGCGCTATCCACTATTACAACTTGATTTGCATTGAACCTGTTGACTCTCGCCTTTACCATTTCGAAAACACCATCAAAGCAACGTACTCATGTTTAAAAACACTACGTAATTCACAATATTTCTTGCACCATCGCTAGAGGAATATCTTTGACTATGGGGCACATGGCCACGTTTTACGTGGCCCATGCACAAAATCTCCACTAAATCTGTTCACCACAATATCATATCTCCATTAATTACATCAGGGTTTGATCGTTAAATGTGGCATATTTGTTACAGAAAATCGTGGGTCAAATATACAAAATCTCCACTAAATCTGTTCACCACAATATCATATCTCCATTAATTACATCATGGTTTGATCGTTAAATGTGGCATATTTGTTACAGAAAATCGTGGGTCAAATACGTTGATTATCGACATCGTTTTCACAAATGTTGTGTGGTCCGTCGATTTTTTCGTAATCAAAACCTTTATTGATGCCATCGTAATCACCATGTGGTTGCGCTCATGCCACATGCATACATCATCATTATGTACCAATTTGGTCTCAGGACTAATGGCGTAATAGGAGAGTGGGACCCTGAAGGACAGGGCATGCATGCGAGATGAGAATGTGGCCATCTAAAAGTCAACAAACGAATAACTTGGCATTTTTATCTTTGTCGTTACTTTTGGCATTTTGTTGTTCTAGCAGTATATAGATGCCATGGCTTCCACATGTATGACAAAATTTTTATTGAAAAATATTAACCAAACTAGATCAGTCTATTATAGATAAGATATGTGTCGTTTTTGAGAGTCGAGAAACTTTATTGGCGTGATACACGAAGGGTGAAGGAAGTTTTACAACGGCTTTATTAAAGGTTAAAAGCATATGTTTATGGACGCTAAAATATTAATTAAAAAGTTAAGTTTAAAATTTAATTTATAACAATAAATTATAAAATTTATATATATATAAAGTTTTAGCATGGCTTTATTATAGGTTAAAAGTTGCTAAAATATTTCCACATGTCAACAGAATTTTTATTGAAAAATATTAACCAAACAACATTAGTCTATTATAGATAAGATATGCGTCATTTTTCAGGTCGAGAAAACTTTATTGGTGTGATACACGAAGGGTGAAGGAAGTTTTAGAACGGCTTTATTAAAGGTTAAAAGCATATGTTTATGGACGCTAAAATATTAATTAAAAAGTTAAGTTTAAAATTTAATTTATAGCAATAAATTATAAAATTTATATATATATATATATATATATGAAGTTTTAGCATGGCTTTATTAAAGGTTAGAAGATGCTAAAATATTTCCACATGTCGACAAAATTTGTATTGAAAAATATTAACCAAACAACATTAGTCTATTATAGATAAGATATGCGTCGCTTTTCAGAGTCGAGAAAACTTTATTGGTGTGATACACGAAGGGTGAAGGAAGTTTTAGAACGGCTTTATTAAAGGTTAAAAGCATATGTTTATGGACACTAAAATATTTATTAAAAAGTTAAGTTTAAAATTTAATTTATAACAATAAATTATAAAATTTATATATATATATATGAAGTTTTAGCATGGCTTTATTAAAGGTTAAAAGATGCTAAAATATTAATCAAAAAGTTAGGTTTAATATCTAATTTATAACAATAAATTAATATATATATATATATATATATATATATATATATATATATATAAACCATGAGGACTGAATAATCAATTTAGGACTTTTTATGACTATTGTTCCAAGATGGGTATTATAGTTAACACTGACAAGACTCAAATCGTGATTTTTACATTAATTTTTAAGTTAGTCATTATTTTTGAAAAAAAAAGTGATTATTATTATTCTTTTGACATGAAATTCATAAAAATAACTATTATTTAACCATTTTTAGTTAAAATTTTCGTATAAAAATTGTGATTTTGACATGTCAATTCTAGCAAAAAATTATCAAAATGTGTAGTTTTTTAGTTATATTTATGTTAAAAATGGTTATTTTTGTGTTCATTGTTGAAAAAGATTGCTTTTTAGAAACAATTATTTCATGTGGATTGAAAAATTAATTAAGGATGTATAAATATGTAGAATATCGAAAATTCAAAATGTCAACCTTCTAATTTAAAAATGCAAAACAATAAAAACCTCATTACAAAAAAATTAAAATTAAAATTAAAAACAAGAAAATATGAAGAAAACAACCACTTCAAAAATTATTAAATTTACAAAATAATTATTTACATTTCATACATTAGAAAATTTAAAGTCAAAAAATAGGTCTTTTGAAAAAAGGGTCTGATGCAGAATACCCACTTTTTTAAATCAGCATGAAAATCACTACCATTCTAAAATGTAATGTACATAAAAAAAATTAAAGTGCCAAAAACTATGCTCTAAAAAAAGCATATGTGTTCTGCATCACCCATTTTCAAAATCAGGTCACTTTTTTGCTATCTCTACAAAACGGGTAACAGTATCAGTTCCCGTTTCAAAGTTTACATTGTTTATTGCAACTTGAATGGGAAAATATGGACTTAGGATGTAGAAGTTATCGCAGAAAGAAGATGCCCTATGTTCTTTAGAAAAAGAGGAAAAATCATCTAAAATGGGCAAAGAACCCTTATAAGGGGAAATTGCATCAGAGGAGGGCCAAAGGCGGACTTAAGCGGAGGGCGAAGCCACCCTTGATTGCCGATCCCTGACATATCGGGTCGGAGGTAGGCTTGCGCATTTAACATAAGGTAAGGACCCCTCGGGCCTATGCGATATGTCGATCACTATCGACAATGGCATGGGACTTAAGGTGGGACCCCAGGCCAAGAGAGATTGCCATCGCTGAAATCGGCAGATCGACGTCGGCGATAGCATGGGACATAAGGCAGGACCCCGGGCCGAGTGACATTGCGATCATCAAAATCAGTAGATCGAGAGATCGGCCGTCCCTGATACATGGGGCTGATGCGATGAGTGATGCCAATAAAAAGGCTAGACCCGATAAGTTTTCAAAGCCCAATTGTATAAAATTTCAAGTCCAGGAATTCAGATTTTCACGTATTTCCCGTGTATTTGGGATTTTACCCAAAACACATATGCGATGCGATAAGCGATAAAAGGCTGGACCTGATAAGGTTTTTAGGGGCGATTTGATGGACTTTCACGTCCGAAATACACGCCCGATAGTGTATTTTCAGAAAAATCTCTGTGTATGGGATTTTCTCCATTTTCAGCTTTTTGCCTATGAAACGGCCCTCATTCCTTTTGTAACGACCCCTGATCATCATGCCACGCTGCAATAGGAGTTTTTATAGGCAATGATGCATTGTGAAGCGATAGAGCTGCAGAGGGACAATGAATCGCAGAGAAATGGCCAAGGAAGCCAAAAAGCTAGGAAGATGCCTCCAAAGAGCCAGAGAGCACGATTGAGAGCACAGGAGGAAGGCAAGCAAAGCCAAAGTAGGAAGCTAAGGTGAAAGAGAGTAGAGAGAGCTCAATTGAGAGCAGACTTAAGCGAAAAGAGGTCGAGGGAGCAAAAGCGAATGCGCATAGCAGCTTTTGGAGTCACTTGGAGGTCAAGTGAAATCCCAGAGAGCTGAAAGGAGGAAGAAAGCCAAAGCCAGAGCCAAAGAGCCAAAGCCAGAGCCAAAAGCCAGCGCTAGAGCCAAGAGCCAGAGTGAGAGCCGAGAGCTAGAAGAGGTGAGAGCTTCAGGGCCAGGGATAAGATGGTGTCTAAACCCATTGTTTTTGTGTAAAATAGTGGAGTTGAGCCACAAGCTCGTAAAATGACTTTGCCATATTCCCAGAGAGCCTAGTTGAGTTGACCAGAGCTCATGGAGACGTAGCCCAAGAGTTTTGGGTGAACTCCAAATTAAGATTGTTGCCCATGTGTTTGTTATTTGCTGCATTGTTTCACTGCCATATGTTTTATATATCATTTTAAGAAATCGATTTATAGCACATAAACAATTTTAAAATAAACATCAACATACACCTATATTTTCAATAATATTATCAATTCCGCATTGGTTAATCAATAAGACTTGGGAATATTTTAAGCTTTGGAAGTGGGAGAGGTTCTTGCAAGTTAGACAAGAAGCCTAAGTGCCCCATTTTCAGATCAGATTCTAATATGATTTGATGTGTAAATTACATTGGATAATTTTTCATAATAGATATGATAAAATTATTGTTAAAAATCTGAAATCTACAATATGAGGGTTTATTTCTCTTTAGATTTTTGGATATGTAAATTACTATTTATTGTGTATGTATGCAAATTATAATTATGTATAAAATAGAAAAAAATGAAATAAGAGCTCACAAACCAAAATTGACATGAAATATAACCTTGGAAACCCTTTTCGGAGAAAACCCAACTTGAAGGTGAGGCCACTATGTTCCCTTCTTTTAAATAGAAAATTGATCTGAATACAGAGAAGGCATGTGGCTTGTGTGCTACTATGGTGAAAAAATCAATTGTGTGTGCTCTCTCCCTATCTCCTTGACTACTCTACTCATCTATGGAACAAATGCACTCAAAAAGAATGAAACCCCTTTTCCTCCTAGTGGTTTGGTTATGACACAACTCGATAGCCTAATAATGGTTAGGTTTGAATCCTACAACCCTTAAATAGAGTTACAATATTAACTACTCTATAGTATTCTCTATCATGATCACATGGCTAGCCCCTTTTCCATTAATAATGGGTGCTGACGTGGCATCCTATCGAATTATGGTGGTCAACTTTAACGGGTCAACTTACGGGAGGCATAACTTTCTCATACGAGCTCTGGGTGAGGCAATTCTTACACCCTTGGAAAGGTATCGACGTGTATAATATGGAATCTAGGTCCATAATAATGCCAAGTCCATACAAAGTATTCATTTAATTCCTCAAAATTGGCTCCATAAGTTTTTGACTCAAAATTTTCCAAATAGGGAATGTTAATAAAAATTGTCTTGTTTATTGGTTTCTTCACTTTTTCCACTCTAAAAGAATAAATATGGATGAAAATAATATAATTATCCAATCTGGATCATCCCATGATCTGAAATCGATTTCTAGTTAATGATGTGCTAGTATCATTTCCAGATATAAAATTTTCTTTGCTTTGGTTTGCTTATCCATAAAGAGTTTATCCATGAGCATGTGATTGTCAATTCATCTAACTTGGTGAAATTTAGTGTTTTGCATGAACTTAAAAGCATGAATTTAAATGGTTTAACAACTAAAAGCACAACAAGCACAATAATAGATCTCAATAAACATTTTTTTGTTGAAGGAGTTCACCCCTCCTAGGCTACATCTCCTTGGTCCAGCTTCATAGTGTGGGCCTTTGTATTAGCTTCAATAGTGCTCAAATTGTTGTTACATGCTTCCATTGCTATTGGAACCTATTCTAATGAGTTTAAAGCATTCAAATCTATAAAAAAAAATGAGCATTTTTTTACTCAATTTGGTTACCAGCTGCTTTGGGAATGGCCTCCAACACCTAGTGGGCCTGGGCTTCAAAAATATTCAAGTGGCCAAAAACACCTGTAGATGACCTCTTATGCATCTGAAACCTACTCCAATTAGTTCCTACTATGCCAATTAACCAAAAATGACTATTAAGTTTCGAAATTTGGCTGAGAATTGAGTAAGTTATGGCTCAAACAGTTTTTCGTAGAAAACCTCCACTAAATCTGGACAGACTCCAATTAAGTCTGCCAAAACTGGTAGTTTCCGCCTAATTTGGTGGGCCTACAAAAATGCCACCATATTAAACTCAGGTTAATTAAGGCTGAATGGGGTTAATGGTGCTAGTCATGCTTAATGGTTGGCGTTGGCCCATGGTTTTCATTTGGTGGTCATATGGAGAGGGGGTTGGCCTCGCAGGGCTGGCTCCCTCCTCTCCGCCGTCAATTCTGTATGCACTTAAAATACTGGGTTGTGGCAATAGTCTTCAACATGTGCGCTGGTGGTTGAATGGTAAAGCATGGGAGTTATGATGGGTAGGTCACGTTTTCAAACCCGCCCTCTCCCAAATCACATTTTTTTATAACATATAAATATGCAATCTCGAAACTTTGGTTAATCGGTCATTTGAATATTATATAACATTTATACAATGAAGACTTTGGAATAGTTTACATACATGTGAAGTTTAAAATAATATTTAATTAATATATTAAAATATATAATATATTATATTATAATATATAATTTAAAAATTATATAATATAACATAAAAATTAGATATAAAATATATATAATAATATTTAATTAAATAAAAAAAATCAAATTCCACCTTAGAGGTCAATTAGGCTTTTCCCTGGCACAAAGCCACATTGATGAATATGAAGATGACACTTGTCACAGTGTCACTGGCTAAAACTGGAGAATATTCTCTGCATGCTGACCGGGCATCCAGTCAACCCTAGTCAAACTTTGACTTTGACCTTTTTTTACCAAAATTTCAGAAGCTCTAAAATTTTCATACGATGTCGATTTTTTGAACCATTCATGATGTTGGAACCCTAGTGACGAACTCTATCCGGTAATTCAGATCTGAAGCAATTCTAAGCACTTTCATTTTTTAGCTAAAATATTGATCCCTAATCATTCCTCCCCACTAGAAGCCTTTTGGACCCCAAAAGCTCTCTTGATCACTAATTATGTTGATGAGGGGACTGTTCCCTCATCCTTCTAGTATTTATCCATTGAAATTTTCTTAATTTCATCATTTGGAGCTTTTCATAAAAAGTCAAAAATTTCCTTGATTCTGACGACCATCTATTGTTGTCTTTGACACCGTCATGCTACAATATTTCTGAATGTGTAGAACATAAATCTAATTTTGCAGAAAACATCTTGTTCCTACCTTGGTCAACAATCAAAGGAAACTTGGAATCTTTCTCACCTTGCACCTTGTCTCTATGGCGATTTTTAGCTGCTTTTGCCTTGTACTTGAGTCAACTCTTGCCCAAGCTTCTTCGCCATTGTGATATGCCTTTTGGAAACCAACAATGAACATTTTTGAAACCCATGCCTTCTTTGCCAAGCTGCTTTGTCCTCTTCTCTTTGACCTTTGCAATTTCTTGCACTGACACCTTGTTTTCAACACCGCTCAACACCAATGTTGGTTGCTGCAAATGTTTTCCACCTTGTTTCAAAGGCAACCTGTTATCATTCTGAAACAACTTATTAAAAAAATAAGCATCTTTATGAAAAGTATGATTCAAAACATCTTCTTTTTTTTTTATCATCAACAATGTCAAGTTCTAACTTGCATTCACTAGCCTCTTCATTTGCCTTGCATTAACTAAAGAAATGTTCAATTTCTTGCGATGAGCTCTCACAATATACTTCACCCCTTTAAGCAAATGATAAGTGTGCTCATAGCGATGAAACACCACTTTCCCGTCATACAAATATGGACTTCCCAAGATAATTCCAGAAATGTCAAGTGGAACCACGTCTAACTCGACTTCATCAACAAAGTTTGCAAAAATAGCAAATCTAAAAATGCATTTCCTTGAAACCTATAAATTGGCATCCTTAACTATCCAACCCAAAGGGTATGGTTTATGATGTGGTACGGTTTCAAGTTTAAGCTCTTTAATTAAGTCTTTTGAAATCAAGTTTGTGATCCACTATTAAGGAGTGCATCAATCTTGGTATGATTTGAGATTACTCTGACAGTGAACAACTCTTCCCTTTTGTCTTCATTTGGAGTGTGGTTGTGACTATTTGAGGAACTAGTACTTTCAACATGTTGACCTTTCAAACCCATAGATGTAATTTTTGTCTCATCTCCTAAATCTGACCCTAAGTCGTTTTTAGCTATAGCAACAGTTTTTCCCTTCTCTTTGGCTTTCAATCTATCTGGTTTTAATTCTGGATGAAGCTGCCAACAATGGTCTTCATCATTGCCAGTATTTGAACAGTTTTTTCATGTGAGTTTTTCCTTCTCTTTTTCGATACTTGCATTCTTCTTTCCCTTCCATTTTCCTCCCTTCTCTTTTCCCTTACCCTCGCTTTCACCTTTCTCCTCTATGTTTTGTTTCCCCCTTGCCTCAAGATGCATTGCTTGCACACATACTTCATCAAAGTTGCTTGGGTTAAACATAAGGATAGTATGCTACAAATAGGAATGTAAACCTCCAATATATTTCAAGAGTGTGTCTTGTAAATTCAAGCTTACTCCCAACAATAAAGCCCTCTTCCTAGACTCTTGAGTGTAGTATTGGACAGTTTGGCCTTTTAGTTGCCTAAAGTTTTTCCAACTCATAATGGATTTTTGCATATAGGCTAAAGGATAAAACTGTCTCTTAATTGCAGAAACGAATTCAACCCAAGAAATGGATATCTTAACATGGATTCTCATTTCCTTTTGAGTCTTTGCTTCCCACCAAACTAGTGCAGCTCCTTCTAGCCTCAATGAAGCCAACTGGATCTTTATGCCATCATCTTGAAGGTTCAGAATTTTGCAGTATACCTCCAACTGTCGAATCCAATTGTCCAACTTTTCTGCATTCACTTCTCCATTATACATGGGAAGTTTGAATTTTATGTCCAATTTCAGTAATGGAGTTTTTCCTTTTGGGGTTTTTGAATGAGTATGGGCAGTGGTGGTAGTGGAAGATGATGCTATGTGAGATGGTGAATATGATTAGGATGGTGGAGATGGAGGTGGCTTTCCACCGTTCCCTTTGGATCATCTTTTTTTCCTCTGAGCTTCCTTCTCCATGTGGAGGTTTAGAACTCTATCCAACGATTCTAGTGTTTCTCTCTTCATAGAGGACTTTAACCATCTCAGTCAAAGTGTAGAAAGCTTTCTTGAATTCTTCCTCTTTTGAAGAGGGACCTTCAGGCTCTCTTTCTCCAGACATAATGGCTATGGATTCAGGCTTAGAAATTTGTACTAATTGTACCTCTTCAATCACTTCAACCTCTTGTGCAATCTGTGCCTCTTCTATCTCAACTGATGGAGATGGAACTTGAGGTGATTCAGGTGCTACCTTGAGTGGTCCTTTGGGTGAGGATGATTCTTTCTCAGCCTTCTTCCTTCTTGTCCTAATCTCAGGACTAGCTATCTGTAGCTTCCCTTCTCCTCTCTGTAACTTCAACCTTGTAATCATAACAACAATTGCAACTATTAAAACCTTCAAGGAAATCAAGCAAGAAACCTTTTGTTCTAATTCCAATTTGATCTAAAATTGATTTCTAGTTAATGTTGTGCTAGTATCATTTCTAGATATAAAATTTTCTTTGCTTTGGTTTGCTTATCCATAAAGAGTTTATCTATGAGCATGTGATTGTCAAGTCATCTAACTTGGTGAAATTTAGTGTTTTGCATGAATTTAAAAGCATGGATTTAAATGGCTGAACAAAAACATATCAAGCACAAATAACAGAGCTCAATACACAAATTTGTGTTGAAGGAGTTCTCCCATCTTGGGCTACATCTCCTTGGTCCAACTTCATAGTGTGAGCCTTTGTATTAGCTTCAATAGTGCTCAAATTGTTGTTACATGCATCCAATTATCTTGGAACCTATTCCAATGAGTTTAAAACATTCAAATCTATTATAAATTAGTATTTGTTTACTCAATTTGGTTACCAACTGCTCTGAGAATGGCCTCCAACACCTAGTGGCACTAAGCTTCAAAAATCTTCAAGTGACCAAAAACACATGTATATTACCTCTTCTACCTTTGCAACCTACTCCAATGAGTTACTAGCATGCCAATTAGCCAAAAATGACTATTCATTTTTGAAATTTGGCTGAGAATTGGGTACATTATGGTTCAAACAGTTTTTCCTAGAAATCCTCCACTAAATTTGGAGAGACTCGAGTTAAGTCCGCTAAAACTGGAATTTTCCGCCTAATTTGGCGGGCCTCCAAAACTGTCACCATATTAAACTTGGGTTAATTAAGGCTAAACTGGGTTAATGATGCTAATCACGCTTAACGGCTAGCACTGGTCCATGGTTTTCATTTGGTGGTCATATGGAGAGGGGGTTGGCCCCGCGAGGCTAGCTCCTTCCTCTTCACCCTCATTTCTGCATGCACTTTAAATATTGGGTCGTGGTACTAGTCTTCAACATGTGCATTGGTGGTTGAACAGTAAAGCATGGGAGTTATGAGGGGAGGTCACGGGTTCAAACCCGCCCTCCAGCAAATCACATTTTTTTCATAACATATAAATATATGCAATCCCGAAACTTTGGTTAATCGGCCATTCGAATATTATATAACATTTATACAATGCAGACTTTGGAACAGTTTAAATACATGTAAAGTTTGAAATTAATATTTAACTAATATATTAAAATATATAATATATAAATATGATTTTTATATTATAATATAAAAATTATATATAATAATATTTAATTAAATAAAAAAAATCAAATTCCACTTTAGAAGTCAATTAGACAATTTCCCTTGCACACAACCACGCTGGAGAATCTAAAGATGACACTTGTCACAGTGTCACTGGCTAAAACTAGAGAATATTTTCTACATGCTGATTGGGCATCCAATCAACGCTAGTCAAACTTTGACTTTGACTTTTTTTTTAACCAAACTTTCAGAAGCTCTAACTTTTGCATACGATGTCGGTTTTTTGAATCATTCACGATGTTGGAATCTTGGCGACAAACTCTATCCGTTCATTCAAGTCTGAAGAAATTCTTAGCACTTTCATTTTTTTATCTAAAATATTGATCGTTGATCATCCCACCTCTTGGAGAATTTTTGTTAAATTCTATTAAGTTTCATGTTGTATTTTGTAAATCTTTGTTTTCTAAAGACCCTTGCGGTCGAGCTACTTTTTTTGGTTTTCTAGATTTAGTGAACAAGGTTAGATTTTGGACAAGGATAATTTTGAAAAGTTTATATTTTTTCTTCGGTCAAGACTACCTAATGGAAGACTATTCCAATTCTAAATTTTAACTCTCGTTTGCATGAAATACAAAAATTTAAATTTACTAAAAAAAACTTAAATAATGGAAAAGTTATTTTTTGCAAAATTGTTGATAAAACACCTATAAAATCCCACATACCTTTAAAAAATGCCCTTCATTCTAGATATTTGGAATCGGAAGCTTCAAAATATCCTCAATTTGGCAAGGGTCCACCTTGATTCCTATAGGAGAAATGTGATGGCCAAGAACAATAGCTTCGTTCAATGACGTATGGCATTTTTCATCACTTAAAAAAATATTTGTTTTTTGGTATCTATTTAAATTTTCAAAATTCCCTAAATAGGAAAATCATCCATATATACTTCTAGAAAATCATGGATTAAATCAGAAAAAAATAGCTATCATTTCTTATTAAAATGTTGTAGGAATGTTACATAATCCAAAAGGTAATACCTTGTAAATTTATGTCCCTCATGGACATGTGAATGTGAATGTTGTTCTTTCTTAATCTTTAAAAGAAATATGAATTTGATTGTAATCACTAAATATATAAAGAAAAGAAAATTATTTTATTCCTTTTATTGTACCTAAACTTTATTCTATTAAAGGAAGAGGAAAATAATATTTCCAAGTCTCTTTATGTAACTCATAGTATTTTATACGAATATGCCACTTACCATTTTTCTTTGGAACACTAATTAAAGGTGAAACCCAATTATTATCCAAAATGGGATAAATGAAGTTCACTCTAAGTAACTTTTTCCAACACATTTTTGAAAATGCCTTCTAAAATAGGATTAATGGATTTTTTGGGTTATTTAAATATGATGTGTGCATGTACCATGATGAATGCCTTGCATACTATGTATAATGTCACGCAAAAACATTAGAATATTTCTATAGTACTTTAATTAAATGAATTTTATGGAATGCATCAAATCTTGAATTAATATTGATATTTTTATGGTACTAGTTTCAATAACAATACTACAAGAGTCACATAGTGCAACTATAAAAGGAATAGAATCTTAAAATGGTTACAACAAAGTGTTCACAATACAATTCTCTTAAAAATGATAACTAAAGTTATGATCAAATGAAAAGGAATGCCCCCTAAAATATTAAATAAAATTTGAATTAGCAATAAAATTATTGATTAAATTTTCTTTAATGGATTGTTTGTACAATATCATCATCACTATATTTATTATCTACCCATGTTGCAGTTTACATTTCAATTAAATATTTGGTGAGAGAATACAAAGTAATCAAGTCACCATATGAAATAATCATTTGTCCAAATCTACAACTAATAAGTGCATTAGTGGTGGTCAACCATGGCCTTCCCAATTAAGGGATTCCTACCCATAATAGATTATGTTGGAGAAATATGAAATCAATAGGGTATTCCCAAGAATCTAATGAAACTATTATTAACTTATGACACACCTTCATGTTTTATTTTTTATTTATCTATTAATTCTAATACTACTGGTGTGGGTTGAAGATTAAGAAATTTTGATTATGTCATGGTTTGAGTGGCCATTACATTGATTTTAGCCCTTGAGTCAATGATGGTATTTAAAATTGGAATATTATTGATGTAAGTAGTGATAATAGGATTAATTAGATAAACATATCTTTCCATTAAAACCTGACATGAGTTCTGATAATTGACCATTGACCCAAATTGTTGGTGGGTCTTTCTTCTTTCTTTTGGTATATTTCAAACATAACCCCCTAAATTGGCTTATAAATATTGGAATATCTTTAATAAATTGGAGTAAGGGAATTTTAATATAAATATATTTCAATTCAACCAAAAAATCATGAATGATCAATTGGTTTATCCACAATAAATCTTTCTGGATAGGGAGGTAAATTAGGTGATCGTGCTTTTTCTTGCTAAGAGAAAATGGCTTTTTCATTGGAATTAAATATGGATCATTATCAAATTAATTGCAAATTTACTCCATAATAACTTCTTCATGGTTATGGGATAATTTTTATTTATGATATTTCCTAATCTTAGATGAAATCCTACAAGCTTACAAGAGCACTTAAGTAGATGGGAAAGGTTTGTGATTTACCATTGTAGGTTGGTTTAACTACATTATTATTCATATTGGGAATTGGCTATGAAAGTAATTGAGTAGGTCATGGTTGTTGTTGATTACTTGGTTGTTATTGAGCTACTTGTGGTTGTGGAGCTGAAATAGGAAATGATTGCTACATTGGTATAGGCTATTAGGAGTATTGTTGAGGTGGTTGAGATTGTTGTTTCTATGGAAATTTTGATTGTTGATAATATTGTGTTGGGAACTTTTATTATTGATATTATTGATGTGTAAAAGGGTAAGGAGGCATGTTTCCATATGTAGGTCATCACCATCTATATTACCAAGGTTAGTTTTTGGTTTTCTAAGGAGAACATGATTTCCAAGGCATAGGGACATTCCGTGTTTGAGGATACTAATTGTTAGAATAAAAAGTAGGAACATAGGTGTAGGAGCATAACCCCCCTCAAATCATAATCGATATTTGGAAGCCTATAGAATGCCCATAATGGCAAGAGAACATGATTTCCTTGAATTATGTGCAAAATCTCGAAATGACAACCAATATTTGGAAGCCTTTAGAATGTGAATTGTGGCAAAAGGAAATAATTTCCTCAAGTTATGTGTAAATGATATTTTTGTTTTTGTCATTGTTATTTAAATGTGAGCCATTAGGCATTGAAGGAAGGGGGGTACAATATATATCAAGTCAAGGTGTGACCAAGGACAAAGTTGTGTCCTTACTATGTAACATTGATCTTGACTATAATAAAACTTGTGTGTGGATTGATTATGTTATATCTATGATTTCCCTAGTTGTTTATGATTTTGTGATTGAATGCAAATTGAGTTTGCAGTGTAAATCTATGTTCTTTGTAGTTTAACAAGGTGAGAGTATAATGGTCAAGGTTCGAATCACGACATCAATAACACTTCAAAAATATTCACCTTTTTCAATCCTTCCATGAGTTGATGATGACAGAACTATGTTTTGTCATTTTTTCTTTCTACTGTCATTGCCCAATTAGGAAATTGCCTAAGGTTGAATACTATAGATGAGTGGAAAGTGGTCTTGTCAATTGGCTGACCTGATAGATGGGACATTTTAAATTTATCATTGCCATTGATCTACCACCACCTCCCTATTATGAAAGTACAATAGGTCATAATCGTTGATGAGTGGTGGATAGTCCTATTGATTAACAGACCTAATAGATGAAAATTCTCCCAATAGTTGTCAGTTCCATCTCAGCCCCAAGATCTTGGGGATGTGTGCAACTTTGCAAATTATCGAAGGTAACACACTAATACGAGAGGAGGATTTCACATGTTGGGCTTTGGCTTTCAACATAGCACAATGTTTTTTTTGTCATTCTGGCTAGTGATAGAGTGAAGGAATTTGGGGTTTGCATAAATCGCTAAGTGTCCTCATTAGCATTGGATGAGGAACCTTGCGTGTCACAATAAGATCTAGTGGAAAATGAGAGGATACAGTGCATTATATTATTTCTATGGATGTGATTGGTCCAATTTCATGGGCCAGTAACCCATGAGTCTAAGGATCAAACTCATTTAGAAAATCAATCTAAAGGACCCCCAAAAACAATATTCATCATGTGTTTTCAAAGCAGGGGAACAATTTCCTGCTTATTGGAGAGTGGAGAACAACTTCCAACTGCAGTTGTGTAGAAGTCATTGAGGAAATTCCACAATTTCAATTATGGGTAAAATTGTCATGGGAAGTGAGTAGAGTGCAAAATATTGAGCAATGAATGTTAAAATGTTATAGCGGAAAGAACAAAGAATACCAAAAGACCAAGTCGAGCAGAATCTTGGTGAGGTATTGTATAATAGGGTGAAACAAAATTGTTACTGCAAAGGCTATGTGCATCTCTCTATTAAGCATGATAAACCCCACCAAATCATAATATATATTTGGAAGTCTCTACAAGGCACATTGTGGCAAGAGGAAATGATTTCCTTGAATTATGTGTGAAACCACCAAATCATAACCAATATTTGGAAGCCTTTAGAAGGCACATCATGGAAAGATAACACAATTTCCTCGAGTTATGTGTAAATGATAAGGTTTTTTTTTGTCATTATTTTTTAAATGTGGGCCTTCGAGCATTAAGGGGAGGGGGGAAAATGTGGATCAGGCCAAGGAGCAACCAAAGCCAGAGTCACACCCTTACTATGTAATGTCGAGCTCAACTATAATAAAATTTGTGTTTGACTAAATTATGTTGTATCTATGATTTCCCCTTGTTGAGTGCAATTATGTGATTGAGTGCAAACCGAGATTGCAGTGTAGTTCTATGTGATTTGCAGGTTAACTAGATGGGAGTAGAATGATCAAGTTTTGATTTGTAACATCAACAAAACTTCAATAATTTTCACCTTTTTCAATCCTTTTGTTAGTTGATGATGATGGAAGCCTATTCTATCTGTTTTTCTATCCATTTCCATTACCCAACTGATAAAGCACCCAAGGTTGAATACTACCAACGAGTAGAAGGTGGTCCCATCAATTGGATGACCTAATATATGTGACATTTTATGTCTATTGCCACCACTGGTCTACCACCACCACCCTATAGTGAAATCACAATGGGTTGTACATGCTAGTGAGTGGCAAGTGATATTGTTGATTAAGAGATCCGATAGACTGAAATTTTCCTAATGGTTCCTAGTTCCATCTTAGCCTTGGGATTTTTGGAATGTACAAAGATTTGTGGATTGTCCAAGGTAATGTGCTGATACAAGAGGAGGCTTGCACCTATTGGGCGTAGGCCTTGGACATATTGCAAGGTCTCATGTCCATTATAGACAATGATAGAGAGAAGGAATTTGGGGTTTGTATAAATCTCTAGGTGCCCTGGTTAGTGTTGGATAATGAAGCTTTGGGATTACAATGAGACCTCTTGTTAAATGAAAGGAGATGGTGTATTCTACTACTACTATGGACGTGATCGGTCTAATGTTGTGGGCTAGTAACCCATAGTTATGAGGATGAAACTCACTTAGAAAAATAATTTTAGGGACCCCCAAAAATGGTCTTCATCAAATATGTTGCATAGAGTCTTAAGACATGCTTGTTATTCTTTATTTACAAGGTTTCTTACGTGCAACATATAAAAGTGACTTAGATACTTCATTTTCTCCTTGGTAAACTAAGTTTATGCTTTGGAAATGAAGGACAAAATTTGGTAGAATGTTTTCCTGCACATATAACACAAGCTTGAAAGTTATTTAAAGGACACACTCTTAATGAGTGTTTCTACCTACAACTAGAACATAAAATAAAGAAAATTTCATTTTCTTCTTCTTGCCTTTCCTTATTTTTTAATTTGTCCAATTGTGAACTAAGAGTACCAAGGATGTTAGTTTTAAAATTTTCTAATAATTTATAGAGCTTAGCCCTAGTGACTCCTCCTATGACTATTCTATTACTCTTAAAATAACATCTATAGGTCATCTAATAGATTTAGCTTGACTTCATGGATATCATTTGCATAAATCATACATGTTTTAAAAGTTTTAAGGAGAAATATTTGTCGATCCCATGATGTTATGTACATCTATGAATTATTCACAAATTCCTTTCAAAAATACAGTACAAACAATATCATGACTCAAACTAATTTGTTTTTATTTTCGAATATTATATAAAATTCATTCAACATATTCTTATAGAATTTCATCTTCTTGTTGTACCACCTCAAAAATATCCTCTCGTTAATCTTGAGGCTTACATTATTCTTGATATTTTTAAGTAATGCCCTTTGCATGTTATCCCAAATCCTAATCGTGTTCTCTCCTAAGCCCATAAACTATCACAAAACATCATCTTTAAGTGTTGTAGGAAATAGCTTAAGCTTTTGTGAAACATTAATAAATTTATAATTGTGACACAAAATATCAAATTTAAATAGAAAATAATCAATTTCTTCAGTAATCATACCATGAAATTTTAGCAAAACCTTTGGTGGAATTTTTTCTAAATAAAAAATCCAAAGTTACCTCTTCATCTACTTCTACATTGATTCTATTTATTATTCTTATTCCATATTTCCAAAGAGGCTAAATTGGATAGGTTTAGGATAAAAGATATATTTCAAAGATGTTGGTTCTCATATTGCATTTTCTTCACTCTCTTTTTATGTTATTTATGGTATTTCAACTTTCTCACTTTGTATTTCTTCATTAACTATAATATCAATTTTAGAAATGAATGGATGCACAAGTACACTTTATTTTGGTATTTTACCTTTTAAATTTATGTTGTAGATTATGCTTTAGGGTTGGACTAAGTAGCTATAATTCTTGTTTTTAGTCTACCTCATGGTACCCCAATGGGGGTGTTTTTAAGGCTACCAACGATGTTAGCAAGCATGATTGGCATGTGTGACAAGGAAATGTAGAAGAAGAAGGTGCGCTTGGGGAAGAGAGCTGACATAACCATCTATCTAGCCCTGACCCACATGCAGCACTCCTACTGCCTTCAGGCCCAATCAAAACAAACTATGTCAAATCACTTTAAATGCATGCAAGTGGTGGGAGAGGGAACTTTGTCCAACATTCTCCTAGTTTACAGTTTCCAACTTTTGAGTCTGATCATAGACACATTTGAAGGGATGGTGCACATGAAGTGGGTGTTTAATGTGATTGTTAGCTTGCATGCCATAAGACAAACTTGTCCTTATTTGGCTTCTAATCATGCAGGTAGTCTTTTCCGCCCGTTTGATCTTTAGGTCATGGATTTTCTTTATAAGCATGGGAAGTTCACTTCAGGGTGGTGGATTTTTACAACTATTTCTAGGACTGCAGTAGTTCCAGGTCTGTATTAATCACCAACATTGGCGCTCTGCAAATTCGGTGAGGTTCCATTTATATATTTACCTCCTTCCCGCTTCATTGTTTGTTGTCAATTCATGGGTTATTGTGGATCATTTTGGCTTGGTAGTTTGGTTGGTTATTATAGGTGCCCATGTTTTTTGTTCTCTTTCTACACAACGCAATGATGGGTCCTTTTTTTTAGTAGTTCCTTGTGCTGCCTTTTACGTCCTCCCAAATCGCCAACTCTACGGGAAATTCATTTAGTTGTCTAGTCCTGGTATGTGGTGTTGGGTACTCAAGAACATTTTCAATTTGGTTTTGAAATAATTATGAGCCTATTCTTCCCAAGAGTATTTGGTACAGTCCTCACATGCCACTCCCAAATACAATTCCAATGCTAAAAGGAAGTTTCCATTCACAGGGGTATAGGGTTATTCACCTTGTTTTTGGTCAATGACGTCCTACATTACGCAATATCACTTGTCCATTCTCCAGGTTTGATTTCTGGTTATACCAATTGTGTCAAGTTAAGCAATCTTTTTCACCCTAGTTTGTCACCCCAATTAAATCTATCTATACCAGTTGTTTTCATGGCTCCTTAGATGCACCAACCAACTCGCGAGGTCGTGCAGTAGGAGCATCCACCTCTTTTCATCTGCGTCTATTCCGTTGGAAATAAGTGGCTTACCACTTTGACTCTATGCCCCCAGAAGTGAGGACTAAGATCCTTCACTTGGAAACCAAGGAATTTGGCAATCAAATATATTTTTCTAATACTGAAATCAGTGGCAACACCTTCAGGTGGACTCTGGATCCTGGAAAATTTTACAAAAGGAAACTTCATTTTCTCCACCTAGTGGCTTTGCACCTTCAACTAGAAACCTTGCCTCACATGGTCATATGTGACAAGAAAGTTGACCAATACTAGTTATTTGCTGGACAAGAGGAGATTAAAAGTATCCTCCGGGACATCAAGAACAATCTGAATGATATTGTCACCAGATTAATGCGGGTGGAATGTTATGGGTGTTTGATTCAGACTCTGGATCAGACTTGTAGCCTCACACCCAAGTTATTATCAATGCACTAGAAGAAGCTCCACTACAAGGCAACTCCAATGTTATTTCTCTAGTTATTATAGTAGGCTAATAGTCTTTTCTAGCACTTGGATCCTCATTTTTGTATATGATATGTCTGTTTCTCCTATGGTTTTATGGCTTTCAATATGCCTTAGTATGTTACATGTGCACATAGTTTTTCTTGATAGGCCAACACATACCAATGCATGTAATTACTAATGGGCTACGTCATTTGATTGTTAGTGAGTTTTTCTTATTGTATTTTTTGGATAAACCATGGATCATGGGAATATGGTTTTTCTAATCTATTTGTTTATGGGATCCCACCGAGTTTTTGGGAAACAAAAGCTATCAATGTAATTGTTGACACCAGAAAATCGTAAACATGTTTACATAATATAGAAGACGCTAAAGGACATCTAACAGAATGCACAAGAGAATATTTTCCAGCTGAAGACATCACAAAGTTAAAAAAATTAATTTCTCCTAAGGTCCAAAGTTTATAAAGTTAAAAAATTGAGGACTTTGTGGTGTTTCTTTGATAGTCGCACACCACATGGAATTTTCTTTGAAAGTCGCGCAGTTGAGAAAATGCACGACCTAGTGAATTCAAGACCACTTCACACACTTAGAGGTGATTACTTGACAAGATCTCAATCTAGGACTGTTATCACTCATAATTTTCTCAAGGTTAAAGAAAGCAATTCCTGAGGTAACCACAAACCAATCTTTTAGACTCGGGTTTTAGCCAACCTAAGTCCAGAGAGGGCTCTCTCTTTATAATTTAGCTTTGTTTGATGGGATATTAGGCTAGTTATCAAAATTCAAGGGGGTTTTTGTTTTGATTGGATGGTGGAATTAAGAAGACAAATGGACAAAGAAAGTATTTAGGCCATTGGGCTATGGAGTCAAGTATGAAAGGTTTATTAGGAATTGATTAATCACCGAGGTAAGAGTTCACAAGGAAAGCTAGCATAGCAAGGACAAATCTGAAGGTTTCAATGGATGAAAATCTTAACCAGGGCCAAGGGCAATGAAGAATCCTTAACGGGGTTTAAGATGAAGAAGGGAGGTTTGGAAAATAGCAAGGGTAGTTAATAATCCTGTACTAGGGGGCAATGGAAGGAATGAATTATAGAAGTGAGGGAGCAACTAAGAATTCCCAAACTTAAGCAATTTAGTTGAAAACATGAAATAAGCAAACAGTTAAAACAGAGAGCACTTTGGCTAATTCTGATAGTATTTTTCCTTGTTTGCTTTTCAGAATTATAAGAAAACACATGTGAAGTTTCATAACATAAAGGAAAAAAATATTCAAACTTAGAGAAATGATACTTATTTGTTTCCCACAGTGCACATGAATCAAGTGAAATGTCCTCAGCTTTATTTAATCCAGTAAACCAATCTAGCCTTGATTACAATAGCTCCTTTAGCTCAAAACAAAAAGTCTACAGAAATGCTTTTTAATCCACCCAAAATACTTCAAATGAAGAAGTATTTATACAAATTCTAAACTAAAATATCTTGAAAAAATATCAAGATTGGTTTTACAAATATCTCAAACTATTTTAAATTAATAGAACTTAAATAAAGGACATTCAAAACTAATGAATCTATTTGGCACTATTTTTATGGATTTATGGTGACAAATAAGAGAAATTCAAATTTGATAGAAACTCTTAATTGATGATGAGGCATCCCAGTCACTAACTACATCCTTTCTTTGTGCATTCTGCTCCAGAAATTCTACAAACTTAGGGTCAAATGATACACTTTTATATCTCAATCCGAGATAGATATGTAAAAAGTGAAAGAGGTTATTGTAGATAAATATGTTATTAAGATAAAACTCTCTAAGTTTCCAAAAATTCAGCTCCAGCTGTTCACAATATTCTCTGCAAATGGATGTCAAAAATAGGACTTTGCACAAACTGAAAAATAGGTTGTGAAGATATGTACTTATCTCACATTTTGTAATACCTGTGTAAAAAGTGAGATAGGTTTTTGTATATTGGCCTATTAGGAACAAAAACCTCCTCCACTTTCTCAAAATACCTCTTGGATTGGCTACAATAGTTTCTGCAAAACTATGACTTAAACAAGAAATTTCTTAAGAATGTACCATTTTTCCTCTGATTTCATCTTTTAACCTCAAATTTCTTTTAACTATTTTTCACTTTTACTTTGGATTAACTTCATTGTTGTTGGTGAAAGTGTTTTCATCTCTATTTAACCCTTACTTCATCCAAGTTTACTTTTACTGTTTTACTTTTATCGTTCTATTTTTTCATCTGTCTTCACTTTGACATGAAACTGTATGCTATGCTTTGTAACTGTCTTCCCTATTGTTTATCTTCATGCTAGCTGATTTACTTGACTTGGTCTTCAGTCTGATACTCTTTAACCCTGATACACTTTGACTGTTATTTACTATGTCCTTTTACCTTCACTGTATATTTTACTATTTACTGTGTATTTCAATTAGTAATTTCTTTTGTTCTTGTGTATATCAGCATTAGGTAGTGGATATAGGTTAAGTCCATGCTTATTGTATTCATCTGCCTTGTAACTATATTCTCTGTCTGGTTGCTCTGTTCTGACTGTCAATGCTCTGTGTAGTTGTCTTCTTTTCTGTTTCCTTGTACAATTGTGTTCATCCTCTGAGCACAAGTTCTAAATGAGGTTTTCTATTGATTCTTGGAATAAACCAGTTCTATGACTAGTATCAGAACTGTTTATCCAAGCTCTGATCTTAGTTTGATAACCTAAAAAAATTCAATATTATTTAAGAGAATACAGGTCTTCATGAAAGGCGCTTGATGGCTCTCTAGCACAGGGATGACTAGGAAAGGTGTCACAATAGAGTTTTGGATTGAAAACAGATGGTGAAATCATGTTGCAGAGGTTCAGGGAGGCACTGGGAGGTTTCATAGGTTTACACAGTCAAACGGGAGAAAACCATAAAAACATAGGTTTTCACATTAAAAGGTTTAACGGGGATAATTTCGAAATATGGTGCGAAATTCAATTAAATGAACGAACGGGCAGTTTATCAAAATGGCGAGGAAGTGGCATTTGAAGGGCCATTGCACTGCTTTTGGGTGCTTGGCAGTATTGCAGGGAGGCCACTCGATGCCATTCATCGGGTGCCACGTAGCGGTAGGGTGAACAGTGAAACTGCTCACATCGGGTGGGTAACGTTTGGCATGGGAGGCCGCCCAATATGAGCGTCAGCCATCAGATCTGAAGGGGTCAAATCGTACAGTGATCAGAGAATGATTTGATCGGAGTTTTAATGGAGGGGCCCGACGCAGTTTTAATAAACGAAAGGGTCAATTAAATGCTGATTAGGGAGGGTTAATGACATCTGGGGTGATTTGATTGGCAGGGACAGATTTAATTAATCATTGATTGACTAATTACTCTTTTTTATTCAGTGGAAGGTTATGGTTCTTAATTAGTCGCACATCGACTAGTTAATCCATTTAATTATTTTACTAATAAGGTTTATATTTCAAACCTTGGGGGTGGGATATTTATAGTATGGAATTTATTTAAAATATATGGGGAAGGGTTATTTTCGGGAATTAAATAACTATAGTCAAAATTAGGGGTTAATATGAAATGAAAGTGGAAAAGTGATTTTTGTGCTAAGTATAATGAGTTTAACATTTGTTTTTCATGTTTGCACTTGCGCATTATAACTTTTTTTTTTTAAGGTTAAGCGGGACTTTATATTAATAGAATACAGTAAAATACAAAATGCAGAGTGGGAGTCGAGGGGACCTCCCTGTGTCTTCCTTTACAAAACTACCGGGGCCTAGTCTGAGAACCCAGCAAATACTCTGTGTCTATTTTCTAACAGTACACTTGCATCCAGTAGAATTATCGATATAGATGCATACATAGAAGAAACAATGAAAAATAGTGACAGAGATGCTCTCCGTGATTACTTGGCCCGAAGGTCCGTGTTATTAGTAGTATTGCACGTAACTTTGATTTCCCCATCCTCCAAATCTTGCCAAAGGATGTGATAGTCTTCAAGATTGGACTGAATGCCAGCATTGGCCAAGGCATCGGCCAACTTGTTGGCTGTTCTTCGAACCACTTGAAAGGTGACACCTTGAATATTGCTGAGGTGGCCTTGTAGGTCCCTCAGAATTGCCGAGAGCCTCCATCTTGGGGTTATCTTGTCCACCTGGGTGCCAGTTTGGAGTTTTTGCAACAACCTAATGACAATCTCCAAATCTCCTTCCACCACCAGAGGTAGAATTCTGTAGCGATCAGCCAGAGTGATGCCTTGGATGAGAGCAATTAGCTCTGCAGTGTTATTGGTGTTCACGCTGAGATTGCCATGATAGATGAGATGGATGGTACCGGCATGATCCTTGACTGCTCCACTGTAACCAGCATTTCCCAGGTTTTTCTTTGACGCCCCATCGAAATTCAGCTTGAATGTTTGAAATGGAGGCAGACACCACTTATCCTGCGACATAGCAACTGAAGCCTGGTTCCTTCTAGTAGGAACGGTCGTGGCTTTGATATTTAGGATCTGGATTATTCTTTGGTCACTCAGAGATGTGCTTCCCTTTGGCTGCAATATACCCATGGCATTGGTCGACTCTGTGATGAGTTGTCACGTCTTTCCTTTTAACATGTCCACTGCCATTGTCGAATTATTGAAGATTCTTGCATTTTTCTCTTTCCAAAGGATCCATGCTATGGCTCTTGAAATGAGATTCCAAGCTCTGTTGACCAAAGGGTTGGAGGATATGGAGGATCTCCAGTTGCTTAGTGAATGACAGATAGAGTTCCTGCTTCTGTCAGATTGTCTGAAGACGATGGCCATGTCATCCCAAAGAGAGCAGGCAATGGGGCAAGTGTTGAGAATATGATTGAGAGTATCCCGATCATTCTCACAGAGAACATAGCAGGAAGGCCCTATGAAACCCCATTTCTAAAGATTGTCCCATGTGAGTGCTCTGTTATGCAAGACCAGCCAGGAGAAAAGGGTGATTTTGGGCTGGGTTCCTATGTTCCAAAGAGCATGCCATTTGGGGTCTGGTTGCGAGTCAGGGGAGGCCGCCATGATCTTGTAGGTTGCTTTGAGGTTGAAGGTTCCTTTAGTATTATTTCCCCACCGAAGGATATCCTCTTTATTTGATGTGAGGATTCTCCGCTGATCTAGGTCTTGTAAAAGAGGGTCTATATTCACATGGCAGTCTTGGGTGAGCCATTGCTCTTTTAATAGCCATTTTTGCCATGTAGTAGTTGCTTTCATAGGTTGCCATAGTCTGCTACAGTTACCAACCCTGCTTCTTGCATGGACGTTTTAAGAGTAGTCCAATCTAGATGGTCCCACGGGGGGAGTTGCTGCCAGGCATCCTCCCAGAAGAGCGTGGTGTTGCCTTGGTGCACTTCCCAGAAGCTATGCCTCTGAACAATATGTCAATTTTCCCATGCTTTGTTCCAGAGGGGAGATCCTTGAGTGTTTCCAGTGAGCCTGATGAGGTCTTTGTCCCTGACTTGATTCATGTACTTTTCTTTCCACAAGGTGTCCCAGAGGGAATTAGGATTTTTCACCCATCTCCACCAAATTTTTGCTGCTACAACCTTGCTTAGGATTTCAGGATCTCTTAGGCCCAGTCCTCCCGCCAATTTTGGTTTACAAATGTCTGTCCACTTGAGGAGAACCCACTTTGATTTCTTAGAAGCTCCATTCCAAAGGAAGGACTGCTAGATGTTTCAAATGGATTTATAAACAGCTTTAGGAGCCACTAGGGCCAAGAACAGATAGGTTGGCATAGTTTGAAGAACTGATTTGACCAAAACCAGTCTGCTAGCCATGTTTAGGGCTCTGTGAGTCCGGCTACTTAACCTGGCCTTCAAATTGTTAAGGAGGGCTTCCCAGTTTTCATATTTGGGGGCATATTATGAGAGTGGAATGCCAAGGTATTTGGTTGGAAGGGAGTTCTTTTGAATATTAAGAATTCTGCTAAGATTTCTCTACACAGGAATGGAAGTATTGAAGAAAAACAATTTGGATTTTGTGAGATTGATTTCCATACCTAAGGCCTCTGAGAAGGTCTTTAGCACGTTGCTGATGGTTCGAGCTTCCTGCACTATGGGGGAGCCCATGAGCATTGTATCATCTACAAATTGTTGATGTGTTACTATGGGGCCGTGAGGTGCAGGTTTGATGCCTTTGAGCTGATTCTTTTGGTTAGATTTGGATAGAGATCTTCCCAGACCCTCTGCCATAATAACAAAGAGAAAAGGAGACAGGGGATCTCCTTGTCTTATACCTTTGGACAGAAGGAAGGGTTGTAGGGGCCCTCCATTCAGCATGATTGAAAAGAATGCTCCCGAGACCAATTCCATTATCCAATTTATCCAAATCTCACTAAAGCCGAAAGCCTGGAGGATTGCTCTTATGTAGATCCAACTGATTTTATCAAAGGCCTTTGAAATGTCAAGCTAGATGAGCATACCTGGAATCCTCTGTGTTTTGATAGAATACAGAACCTCATGAGTGAGGATTATGCTGTCGGTGATCTTCCTGCCTTCAACATATCCTGATTGTTGTAGAGATATGATTGAGGGGAGGATGGTTTTAAGTATGTTATCCATCAGTTTGGATAGGATTTTATATATGACATTGCAAAGGGCTATGGGCCAAAACTTGTCGGGTGAGTCAGCTTGATCAGATTTTGGAATTAGGGTGAGGAAGGTGGTATTGATGGTAGGCAACACTCTCTTGGTTCTGTGAAAGTTCTTTATAAGGTTGAAAAGGTCGGCCTTGATAGTGGGCCATCAAGATTTAAAGAATTCAATTGTAAAGCCGTCTAGTCCAGGAGCTTTGTCAGTAGCCATGGTGAAGACGACTGCTTCAATCTCTTGCTCAGTGTACTCTCTTAAAAGAAGAAATTTTTGCTCCTTCATAACTAAGGGGGGGATAGCACTGATGACTTCACTGATGGCTTGGGTTTTATCACGAATGGGATCTTTGAGAAGTGAATTGAAGTATGAGTTAAGTTCAGTTCCTATTTTCTCCCTGGTATAAACTTTAGTGCCATCAGCTTTTTTGAGGGATAGAATACAATTGTTGGCTCTGTGCTGAATGGTTGACATATGAAAGAAACTTGTGTTGCATTCTCCATGTTTTAACCATTGCACCCTTGATTTTTGTTTCCAAAGTAGCTCTTCTTGTCTTAGCCTTTCTTTCCATTGCCTTTTTAGGTTTGATTCTTGAGCCAACCTTTCATCAGTGGGCCCTTCCTTGATCATTGTTTGCTAGAGGCCCGCCATTTTTTTCCTCGAGCTCTCTTTTGGCTTGAAAAATGTTTCCAAAGGTGTTCTTGTTCCAGCGTTTGAGATTGGCTTTGATGATCTTGAGCTTTTGCTGGAAGATGTACATGATATTATCGCCCTCTATGGTGGTTTGAATCCACCAACTCTGTATATTTTGCATGAATGTTGGGTGATCTATCCAAAAAGCCTCGAATCTAAAAGGTCTATTGTGAGGCTTGTCCATATTGGTGAAGTGAATCTACATTGGCCAATGATCAGATCCCCCAATTGGTAGAATGTTGGCCTCCATATCTATATTTTGGAGCATGATGGATTCCGAGATAAGGAACCTGTTGAGCCTCGATGCAATTTTCCAATTTCCCCCTTGCTTATTGTTCCAAGTATGCATACCATTGACAGTGGGGACATCAATGAGTTTAGATGCAGTATGAAGGTGTTGAATGTTTCCGTGTCTTTATCCAGTCTTCTTAAGCCTCCCTTCTTTTCCTCTAGGGTGGTAATCATGTTGAAGTCACCACCTAAGACCCAGTGATTTGTCCCATGGTGTTGTCGGACCTCGTCCAGGTCTTCCAGCATCTTGAACTTTTCCTGGATCCGCTGAGGTCCATACACATTGGTGATGCATATCCTATGCCTTGATTCTAGCATGTCGAAGATGACTGATAATGTATGCTTAGTGGATAGAGCATTCTGCATAAAGAACTTGCTTTTATTGCAAAACATGAGTATCCCTCCTTCTTGCCCAATGGCTTCTGTGCTTATGCAATGATAGCCTTTTGAAAAGAGTTTTGAGCATCTCTATGTTGTTGGATGAGCATTTGGATTCTTGAAGAAGAATAAGGTTTGGGGATTGCGAGAAAATATGGTTTTTTAGGATTCATCTTTTGGAGGTACCATTTAGCCCCTTGATGTTCTAGGTTGTGATCTTCATTGAGTAACCTTTGGAGTGGATAGGACTAAGGTCCTGATTTTTCCTTCATTGATTAGACGCCTGTCGATTTCTTGTATTTGCTGTTTTGTGGATTTTTGCCCCCTCTTTCTTCCCGAACCTTTCGGCCTGTATTGGTCCAGATCCAGGTTGGATTGAATGCCCAATTGGCTGTTGTTTCCCCATTGCTTTTTGGCTACATTTTGGTTGAGATATTCCAACTGCAGGTATGCCATTTTTATTTTCTCCAAATGCTCCTAGGGGATGGAATCCACTCCCAGTTTGGACCATTGCTCATTGACCTTTTGGAGATCTAGGTCGCCTATGATCTCCTCCAGAGGATTAGTGGGAGTGCTTGAGGATGGCTGGTCTGAATGGGTTTATGTGCAGGGAGGGGGTTGCAATAAGGCAAGGCTCATATTTTTTTGGATAAGAAGGTTCAAGGGGCTATGGGTTTTGTTGCTATGGCTGGGCTTGGTGTGAGTTAGGGTTCGGGATGGAAGTGTTTGATGGGTCTGATAACTAAACAATCATGGATAGATATTGAACAATAGGGGCGGGAGATTCCAGAGGGTTCTGATTTGGATCAAGGTTGTCAAGTGCTTCAAAGCTATTCTACTGGGTGGGGGTCGGGTTAGTGGAGGGTTTCAGAAGATTTTTGCCCTTCTGCCCTTTGTTCTTCCTTGATACTAGGATGAATCCTGGGGGTGGATTATCCACCTTTTCTTCTTGGGGTTGTGGTGGGGGTTGATTAAGGGGGCAACCATGAGTAAGATGTCCATGCTGCCGGCATGTCCGACATCTGAATGGGATGTTTTCATAGTCAATGGATTGCTTCCAATGAACTCCCCTATGGACCAGATCAATATGGCCTGGGAGGGGTCCTGATACATGCATCTAAACATAGATTCTAGCATAGGTAGTGTACTTACCTTGAGATGTGAGATCTGAGCTTTTGATTAAAACTCCCAGCTAATTCCTGATGGCTTCCAAGATGTGCTTATTCCAGTAGTCAACAGGAAGAGAGTAGATTCTGATCCATACTGGAACATTTTTGAAATATTCCTATTCTGGAGCAAAGTTGGGTCTCCAGTACATCATGTAGAGTCCTGCAGAGTTGTAAAAGTAAGGGCTTCCTTCGAAAATGTGATCTCTGTCATCCCTGTGAGCAAAGATGACAGTGAAAAATTTCCTTGATCCCAGCTGAAGTTCATAGTCCCCTTGAGGCTTCCACTTCTGGTTTATCCACCAGCAGAGAGCCTTTTCATTGAGTCAAACTCCCATGAATTGGCATATTAGGGCATGTTTACTCATGTGATCTCTGTATTCGTCAATCCAAGGATCTTCAATTATCAATGTGGGTGTTTTCTCCGAGAGGGTTTTGCAAGGGGATGGGCCTATTGTACTGTTCTGACTGGGAATGTTCCCCGCAGACACGGAGCCATTGGCTCTAGGGTTGTGGTTTGTAGCCGAGGCTTTGCTGTTGACCTTGGATCGGGAGCTTGATGGGGTGTTGGAGGGATTAGAAGGAAGACTGCCAAAGACAAAAGGGTCGAAGGCTGGTGGGGTTGAACCCCCCCGCCCAACCCCCGAGGTGGTCATAGAGCGATAAAGATGGGTTTTGCTCAAGGTTTGGGAGTGCTTCATGCGCTTAGTCTTACTTGCACATTATAACTCAGGCTAAATGCTTTTTATGGGTTTTTGTGAAAAAGGGGTTTTTGTATAGGGGTAAATAACTTTCCCTAGGTAAATGGAGATTCCACCTTAGGAAAAGGGATTTTCCAAATGAAATGAATGAATTGTGAAGGGGTGAACATGGGCGAGGGGATTTTAGTACTTAGATCCTATAATTTATTGGGCCAAGGGTCCAGTCCCTCCAGAAGTCAGAGAAATGCTCTAAACCCCTTTAACTTAAGGTTTTAGGTACTTTTGCTTTTACTTGTGGGAAATTAGTAAATTAAGGGTGAAATGAATAGGGAAATTAACCATTTGACTTTGTAAATGTTCCATTATCATCCGCACTCTTAGAAACTTGATGATGAAAGTAAATGATATGACTTTATCCAATCAATCACCATAATTCTGCAACCATTCTTCTACTTACCCACCTACTCATCCTACCATTTTTACTTCTCTTTATTAGGGTGCACTTAAACTGACAAACCCTTATCAAAACCTTTTCTTTTCTTTTACAATAGTAATCTAACTAAGTCTAACCTTATTACATCCAAGGGCTCAGATTAAACAGTTGAGCTCCTTTTATTCACTCTACCTAATCTAATTATCTGCCAAGGTTAAACAGTTTGGTCAGATTTTCATTCTCTATCTATAAACATGAAATTCAAAACATGGAATAACCAAGATTAAATTGTTTGATTACCATGGATTGTGGCATGAATAACAAGTTGCACACAACCTTTTATTTTTCATCAAAGTAAATGGTAGTGGCATTTAGACTTGCACACTTTCATGGTCTTTTTATTTTTTCTTGGGGTTCATTTTCTTTCATTTCTTTTTTGACCTTTTTCTTTATTCTTTTTGTCCTTTGATTTTTCTTTTAGGACAGACCCTCTTTACATTTTTTTAATTTTTTTGAATTTTTGAATATGGAAAACATTTGTAGAAAGAAAAGGTATGTACATATTACAGAGATAAACTAAGTCAATCATAAATTATGACACCTATTAGTATAGGAACCTAACAACGGCTTCACTTGGGGATGGCATTTCCTTGTGAAATGTCAAGAACACCGTCGACTAGTAGCCTGATCCATTGGGCCAATCCCACACATGTGTATGCTCTGTTGTATAATCTTTGTGATTGAAAATCTTGAACTGAAATTGTAGCCTTTTCTGCAAACTGAAATCTGATCTAACATAAAGTTGCTGCTGAAAACTGAATTTATTCAAACTGAAATCCTACCTACTTACTCTAATTAGCTTTCTGACTGTTGGTTAGGTAAAATGAAATGACCAATGCAACCACTCAAGCATCATATACATTGGTGACTTTTGTTGCTTGTGCTTGTTGGTGGTTAAAATTGAGATCTTGAAATCAAATATAACTTTGTTAACCTTTGAGAAGATAAGGAAATTCCTAATTTCCTTTGTTGACTCTAGAAACTGTATAAAAGGATCTTGTAAAATATATACACTATTCTTGAACTGATTCAAACAATTGTACATCTGTTGTGTATGGCCTGCATGCCATGAAATTGAAATAATACTTTCATCTTTATCACCCTGCATGTTTTCAAATGAGCTTTGTGATGACGTTTCTTCTAAAAATGGCAAGAAAACTAGTTGCCTAGCCAAGTCTGTATTAATACTTTTTTCAAAGTCATAGTTAGCTAATGGAGAAGGACTTTGACTACAATTTCCATCCAACACATCAACTATTGGATCATGAAAGACTTGAATAGACTGTTGTTGTCTGTTTTCTATTAGTTCCAATGAAATTGCATGATTTTCTAAAAACTGCTCATCCTTTTTTATAGATAGATTATGAAAAATTCCTTTCAAAAACTAAACTGCCTCAAAATAGAATGTTAGGGAATTATCTTGGATCATTTGATCATATGTTCTAGCTTCCAAGTCTTCTTCTACAACCTAACATTCAATGGCATTTTGGGGCTACAAATATAGATATGAGAAGTCTTGAAAAAGTATTTTATTGCCTTCTAGATGGTTAATATCAAAACTTGTTGACATCTGATTTCTGATTGCATGAAAGTTATCTCTGATAAACTGAAACAAAGCAAAACATAATGGTAAAGTTCCTTCACTGATATCAAAATTTTCTGCATTTTCCTCCTCATTCTCATAGCTTCAATGAACAAGTTGATCACTATTTTCAAGCTGCTAAACCTAAACTTTCTTATTCCTCAAATTAGCTTCTGATTCCTCTGCAAGGTTAATTTATATTTGAGGAACATCATCATTATTATAGTGATCAAGCTTAGGCACATCATCATAAGAAGTAATGTCACCAAATGTACATATTAGATCAGCAGATTGCCTCTCCACATATGGTTCTATAACTCTATCTTCAGATTTATGGTAGTTGGAATTAACAGGAATTTGTTCATGGTTGTCAACCTCTTCTTTTTGTGAAACAAATGTGTCATGGTGATTTTGAACAAAAAGTTCATATTTCATGGTGATATCCTATATCCTCTCCTCTATCTTCTTTACCAAAATATCAAGTTTTACCTCTGCTTTTGCTTTCAACTTTTCTCTTCTAATTTGCAAATTAACTTCTACATCTACTGCCATGTTCTGCATCTATTCCAGTGTTGAGGAGTTTCTTTCTCTTAGCTAAAATTCTAGCTCTGGATCAAATGCTCTTGGGTAATTCAAAAGAGCTGAACCAGGGGGAGGTCTTATATTTGATGGCATTGAATAATATATTTGATTAAATCTTTCTGAAAATTGTGTATTGTTTCATTTGGATGTCTTTTTAACTGATTATTTTCTTCTATGATCACAAACATATTAACTTTGATTATCCATTTATCAAGGAAGTATTTGAGAAACTGTTGGAGATTTGAGATGCTTGCCTCAGGCAGGGTTTTGAACCAACTCTTGACTTTGTCTTGCAAAGAAAGAGCAAAAAGCCTAATACTGACATCCTCTTCATCTACTTCATATAAGTTAAGATAATCCTCAAAAGCTTGAACATGTTTTTGGGTAGTGATACCATTCTCTCCATCAAACCTAGGGAGATACTTGTGATAATCATTAGGGAAAACATGGAGTGTGTTATAGACATTTTTGTGCCTTACAGCTATAAGCATGAAATGTCCATAATTCAAGGGATCCAAAGTCCCTAAAGATGTTGTTACAGCTCCTAAAGGAACAAGGTCAACCAATGACAGCTTCTCCCAGAAGTTCTCCACCAAAAACCACTCAGAAACAGTCAATTTAGGATCAATTCAGAAGCTCCACTAGCTGCCTGTGTTGAAATGCAGAGTTACACTGGCTAGGTGCACTGCAACGCAGGTGGAAGCACTACCAGGGTGCACTAAGCAGGAAATGACAAATGGCAAGCTCATTCAACGAGGTGGAAAGACCCTGGAAGCTTCCAGAATCTTCTCCAATGACACTTGCCTCAATGAATTCGACTAGTGATGAGTAAGAGGCTCTCAACCTCTAAGTGGAAGCAAGAACTGACAGAGAGAAGCCACAAGTCAAAACATAAGCTGACTCATCCTCTCTGCTTACATCTATATATGGATCTCTCACCCAGAGGTTCAGGAGGTTGGAATTTTGTACTTTGCAGAGAATTGTTGTTGGTTTGAGATTGAGATTAGTACATTGGGTGATTTATGCTTTGTTGGAGGAGAGGAAGGGATTCCTTTGCTGGGAGGTAGATGCTGGATCGGAACTCACTTGGTTGTATCTCCTCTTGGACTTTATTATCATATCAATAAACTATTTGAGTTTCTCCTACATGTTGTATACCAATGATGTTTTGTTATGCTTACATGTTTAGCTTAATCTGATCTTGAGCTTTTTATGAATGTATATCTGTATCTTTGTGTAGTTTCTCTCTCTTGTGATCTTGCAGGAATTCGGTGAAGCCAGGCTGGTGAAGGAGCAAGAAGCTGGGAGCTACTGAAGAGAGGAGTGATTTGGATCGAAAAACTAGCGGAAGACACAAGTTAGTTAGATCCTTCTTCCTCATTTACATTTCGTAAAGAAGAATACTCGAATAAGTTTCCTTGTTTGTTGCTAAGGCACTATCACCTCTTAGAGTGGGATAGGGGCATTCCGAATTGGATACTTTTCCCAAAAACAGAGTGTAGCAGGTAACATGAGGGGCTTATATCTATCAGGAACTTTATAAGGTATAGGAACGTGTACGGGGATTGTATGATTAGTCTTGATTGTTTCAATTTCTTTGATTGGAATATGATCTTCATTAGATTCAGAAGAAAGTTTTTCAAATATGTAAGGAGACTTTATATCTACAACTTTTAAAGGAAAATAATAATAAATTAATCTAAAATATTCTCTAAAATACAATATACATTGAAAAACTTTATCAATGAGAAAGAACATAATGTCTTGGATAACAATCCAAGTTAAAAGCCTGATCTTTTCACACAGTTCTTTCAGGTTCATTTCTCCAGTGGAGTCTTGATTGTGAAATTGATTTGGAGTCGCCAGGTGGATGATTTTAACCTTTGTGTGTCTGATCACTATCCACCATCATAGATCAGATCTAAACCTGTAAAACAATTCTGAAGAAAATGTTAGTTCTCCCCAGTATGGTCGCCACTATGTTATCACTCAGAATTTTCTCAAGGTTAAAGAAAGAAATTTTCGAGGTAACCACAAACCAATCTTTTAGACTCAGGTTCTAGCCAACCTAAGTCTAGAGAGGGCTCTCTCTTTATAATTTAGCTTTGTTTGATGGGATATTAGGCTAGTTATGAAAGTTCAAGGGTGTTTTGTTTTGATTGGGTGGTGGAATTAAGAAGACAGATGGGCAGAGCAAGTATTTAGGCCATTGGGCTATGGAGTCAAGTATGAAAGGTTTATTAGGATTTGATTAATCACCAAGGTAAGAGTTCACAAGGCAAGCTAGCACAGCAAGGACAAATCTGAAGGTTTCAATGGATGAAAATCTTAACCAGGGCCAAGGGCAATGAAGAATCCTTAACGGGGATTAAGATGAAGAAGGGAGGTTTGGCAAATAGCAAGGGCAATTAAGAATCCTGTACTAGGGGCTAATAGAAGGAATGAATTACAGAAGTGAGGGAGCAACTAAGAATTCCCAAACTTAAGCAATTTAGTTGAAAACATGAAATAAGCAAACAGTTAAAACAGAGAGCACTTAAGCTAATTCTGATAGTATTTTTCCTTGTTTTCTTTTTAGAATTATAAGAAAACGCATGTGATATTTCATAACATAAAGGAAAACAATATTCAAACTCAGAGAAATTATACTTGTTTGTTTCCCACAGTGCACATGAATCGAGTGAAATGTCCTCAGCTTTATTTAATCGAGTAAACCAATCTAGCCTTGATTACAATAGCTTCTTTAGCTCAAAACAGAAAATCTACAGAAATGCTTTTTAATCCACCCAAAATACTCCAAATGAAGAAGTATTTATACAAATTCTAAACTGAAATATCTTGAAAAAATATCAAGATTGGTTTTACAAATATCTCAAACTGTTTTACATTAATAGAACTTAAATAAATGACATTCAAAACTAATGAATCTATTTGGCACTATTTTTATGGATTTATGGTGACAAAGAAGAGAAATTTTAATTTGATAGCAACTCTTAAGTGATGATGAGGCATCCCAGTCACTAATTGCATCCTTTCTTTGTGCATTCTGCCCTAGAAATTCTACAAACTTAGGGTCCAATGATACGTTTGTATATCTCAATCCGAGATAGATATGTAAAAAGTGAAAGAGGTTATTGTAGATAAATATGTTATTGAGATAAACCTCTCTCATTTTCCAAAAATTCATCTCCAGTTGTTCACAATATTCTCTGCAAAAGATGTCAAAAACAAGACTTTGCACAAACTGAAAAATAGGCTGTGAAGATATACACTTATATAACGTTTTGTAATACTTGTGTAAAAGGTGAGATAGGTTTTTGTATATTTTCCTATTAGGAACAAAAACCACCTCCAGTTTCTCAAAATACTTCTTGGATTGACCACAATAGTTTCTACAAAACTATGACTTAAACAGGAAATTTATGAAGAATGTACCATTTCTGCTCCGATTTCATATTTTAACCACAAATTTCTTTTAACTGTTTTTCACTTTTAATTTGGATTAACTTCATTGTTGTTGGTGAAAGCGTTTTCATCTCTGTTTAACCCTTACTACATCCAAGTTTACTTTTACGATTTTACTTTTACCGTTCTGTTTTTTCATCTGTCTTCACTTTGACATGAAATTGTATGTTATGCTTTGTAACTGTCTTCCCTGCGTTTATCTTCATGCTCGCTGATTTACTTGACTTGGTCTCTAGTCTGACACTCTTTAAATCTGATACACTTTGACTGTTCTTTACTGTGTCCTTTTACCTTCACTGTATATTTCACTGTTTACTGTGTATTTCAATCAGTAATTTCTTTTGTTCTTGTGTATACCAGGGTCAAGTAGTGGATATAGGTTAAGTCTGTGCTTATTGTATTCATATGCCTTGTAACTATATTCTCTTTCTGGTTGCTCTGTTTTGACTTTCAATGCTCTGTGTAGTTGTCTTCTTTTCTATTTCCTTGTACAATTGTGTTCATCCTCTGAGCATAAGTTCTGAGTGAGGTTTTCTGTTGATTCTTGGAATAAACCAGTTCTGTGACTAGTATCAGAACTGTTTATGCAAGCATTGATCTTAGTTTCATAACCTGAAAAAATTCAATATTATTTAAGAGAATACAGGTCTTCATGAAGGGCGCTTGATGGCTCTCTAGCACAGGGATGACTAGGAAAGGTGTCACAGTAGAGTTTTGGATTGAAAAAAGATGGTGAAATCATGTTGCAGAGGTTCAGGGAGGCACTAGGAGGTTTCATAGGTTTACACAGTCAAATAGGAGAAAACCATAAAAACACAAGTTTTCACATTAAAAGGTTTAACGAGGATAATTTCGAAATATGGTGCGAAATTCAATTAAATGAACGGACGGGCGGTTTATCGAAATGGCGGGGAAGCAGCATTTGAAGGGCCATCACACCGCTTTTGGGCGCTTGGCAGTATTGGGGGGAGGCCGCCCGATGCCATTCATCGGGCGCCACGTAGTGGCGGGGTGAACAGTGAAACCGCTCACATCGGGTGGGTAACATTTGGCATTGGAGGCCTCCCGATATCAGCGTCAGTTGTCGGATCTAAAGGGGTCAGATTGTACGGTGATCAGGGAATGATTCGATCGGAGGTTTAATGGAGGGGCCCGACGGGGTTTTAATGAGCGGAAGGTTAATTAAATGCGGATTAGGGAGGCTTAATGATGTCGGGGACGATTTGATTGGCAAGGACATATTTAATTAATCATTTATTGGCTAATTACTCTATTTTATTTGACGAAGGGTTATGGTTCTTAATTAGTTGCAGATCGACTAGTTAATCCATTTAATTATTTTACTAATAAGGTTTATATTTCAAACCTTAGGGATAGGATATTTACAATATGGAATTTATTTCAAATATATTGGGAAGGGTTATTTTCAGGAATTAAATAACTATAGTTAAAATTAGGGGTTAATATGAAATGAAAGCAAAAAAGTGATTTTTGCACTAAGTATAATGAGTTTAACATTTGTTTTTCATGTTTGCACTTGCGCATTATAACTTAGGCTAAATTCTTTTTGTGGGTTTTTGTGAAAAAGGGGTTTTTGTATAGGGGTAAATAACTTTCCCTAGGTAAATGGTGATTCCACCTTAGGAAAAGGGATTTTTCAAATGAAATGAATGAATTATGAAGGGGTGAACATGGGTGAGGGGCTTTTAGTACTTAGATCCTATAAGTTATTGGGCCGAGGGTTTGGTCCCTCCAGAAGTCAGAGAAATGCTCTGAGCCCCTTTAACTTAAGGTTTTAGGTACTTTTGCTTTTACTTGTGGGAAATTAGTAAATTAAGGGTGAAATGAATGGGAAATTAACCATTTGACTTTGTAAATTTTCCATTATCATCCACACTCTTAGAAACTTGATGATGAAAGTAAATGATATGACTTTATCTAATCAATCACCATGATTCTGCAACCATTCTTCTACTTACCCACCTACTCATCTTACCATTTTTACTTCACTTTATTATGGTGCACTTAAACTGACAAACCCTTATCAAAACCTTTTCTTTTCTTTTACAGTAGTAACTTAACTAATTCTAACCTTATTACATCCAAGGGATCAGATTAAACAGTTGAGCTCCTTTTATTCACTCTACTTAATCTAATTATTTGCCAAGGTTAAACAGTTTGGTCAGATTTTCATTCTCTATCTGTAAACATGGAATTCAAAACATGGAATAACCAAGATTAAATCGTTTGATTACCATGGATTGTGGCATGAATAACAAGTTGCACACAACCATTTATTTTTCATCAAAGTAAATGGTAGTGGCATTTAGACTTGCACGCTTTCATGGTCTCTTTATTTTTTTTTGGGGTTCATTTTCTTTCATTTCTTTTTTGACCTTTTTCTTTATTCTTTTTGTCCTTTGATTTTTTTTTTAGGACAGACCCTTTTTACTTTTGAGTTTTTTTTGAATTTTTGAATATGGAAAACATTTGCATAAAGAAAGGTTATGTACATATTACAGAGATAAACTAAGTCAATCATAAATTATGACACTTATTAGTATAGGAACCTAACAAGGACAACTAAATTCAAGTCACCCTAAAGATATGAAACCCTTAATGGAATCATTTTGTCCTACTCATGAGTCATTATCATGCGTGAACCAAGAGTGGGAAGATGGATTCAAAAATTCTATATAAACAGGCAATGGGAGAACCAAAATATGAGACAATGTTTTGCTAATGAAAATGCTATTAAAGCAAACCAACATTTCATTATTGAAGCCAAAGAAAGTGAAAGCACTAGCATGTTGGCCATATTTCTTCTAAGCAATCCATCATCTTGGTGAGAGGAGAAGAGTCCATCATTGGAGAATCTTCGTACTTCTTTGAGAGACAGAAGAAGCTTACAAAGAGATTTAGGAAAAGGACCTCCTTGCTGAGGATTTTTTAGCACCATAGGTCAAAGAATTTTCTCCAAGTGTTTAAGATTCATCAATTCTATTCAACCTATACTACCAGAAGTCAATAAATGGAGCTTTTTCCATTATTTTGTTGACTTGTTTGCTCCATTGAGCATTGCTTTTTTATTTATCTCTTTTTTTTAGTTTATGTTTGTATATGCATTGTTTTCACTATTTGCAATGTGTTGTTATTTAAGTCTATTCACTAAAAACGCCAACTCTACTTGTGAACATTTGCAAGGAACAATCAACTGCTAAAGAGATGTCGATGTCTTTTGGTACACCATTACCACAAAAACACTACCACAGTAATATCAATTGCTTCGTAATATAAATATATTTCTAAAGCGCAAAAAAAAAACTACCTCATGGTATTCTTGTTGCAAATGTATTAGGGGGTGGTGTTCTCATAATACCATAATATAAAGTAGTTCGAATATGGGGGTGGTGTTCTCATAGTACCATAATATAAAGTAGGTGGAATAGTTGGGTATGTTCTTCATGTATCTCTATGAAATCTACTTTTACTATCCTTACGCTTATTTGTTTAATATTAAGCAATT
The DNA here is from genome assembly GCA_031772625.1 of Pinus tabuliformis. NCBI lineage: Eukaryota > Viridiplantae > Streptophyta > Pinopsida > Pinales > Pinaceae > Pinus > Pinus tabuliformis. Next base: position 1,068,686,111 of record CM062804.1, on the reverse strand, counting down.
ATGCATAAATTATAATGAAATAGAGACTTTACCATAGTGTTTGGGGTGAGTGTGTAGGTTCTTCACTATCGTCGTAATGCTATTTCGTTAAAATGCATTTTATTCTACATATGATATAAATAGAAAATTAAATTCAAAAATTTTAAAATATTAATAAAATTAAAATCAAAATTAATATTATAAAATTTCCAATTAAATTTAACATATCCCCAGCAAAAACACCAAAATTTCAATTAATTTATATGTAATTTTCGAGAACGAAACTATTACATCAACCCAGGGTCATGATATTATGTGAGAACGAAACTATTACATCAACCCAGGGTCATGATATTATGTGAGTGAAATTTATTGATTCATTTAAAACTTCAAAATAAAAGGATTATATTATTAAAGTCTATCGACTATCTTAAAGCAAGCATAAATACAACTTTAAATGAAATAAAAGTCCAAACATGTGATTGAAGAAATACATAAATATATTTAATATTAAATTGTTATACAAATACATAAATATATTTAATATTAAATTGTTATACACTGATACTGCAATTATTGGGACATAAGTAACAATCTTCATTCAATAGGAAAGAATACAAAATTTCTGTAAAAATACACTATGCAATTCATTCAGCAATTCATTCAATAAAAATTATTAAGGAATATTTCCGTTAAATTGTAAATATAAATAGTAAAAAAAGAAATTAATTAACATAATAACATATATCAGAAGTTAGAGGATATCATATCTTGAAACACATTGCAGGAGTACAGTCCTAAAGGTTCAGGAAAAAATTTAGTTGCATCATTATTTCTTATGGTTGTTGAGGTTGATGAATGTTTTTATAGGTTCCTATTAATAAGGGGGTTCTATTTATATGAAATGATTTTTCTCAAAGATCATGTAGCACCTTGAAAAAGGTGTTTATTTATACTCCCCCACTAAGTCCTTTGAACTCTAGTAGAGATTTCTTACTATACATTGGAGCATCTAAATAAACAATTATTATTGTTCTAGTTCTAGAAGATGGTATGCACTAGGATCATGTTGTGTATTGTTAAAGCAAAATCCTTTCCATACTTGAACTAAGGTTATAATATGTTGAAAAAATAACTTTAAAACTACTCATGTTACCTAATGACTATGACATCATATTATTATATGGAAAACCACCATGATTGCAAATATGAATCATTTTCCAATTTTTAATTGACCATATGATTCATCATAGGAAAGTAAAACAAATGGATGGTGATTCTTCAAGGGTTCAATCTAGAATTCACATCAACCAAGTTGAAGAAATCTCTAATTTTCAATGAATTAATGTTGGAATTGCCTAAAGAGGGTGAGGATGAGAATGGAATTGACTTGTTTTCGAATGATAATTTTCTCCTCATCACCTCAAGTGACCCTTACTATTACATGCTAATATATACCCAAACCTAAAGGTTTCTGCCTGTGTTCTCCCATGAGTGATGTCTTTTTTTCCACTATGAACTACCTTATCATTGATGACACTCGTTACCATCAAAGAGTGGATTCAATTTTGTGTCATTGTCTGAATGATGAGGAAGAAAAAAAATAGTTAGTGATTTCAATAGTGGATCCCATGGTGCTTATCTTTCTCGATTGGAAACAACCAAAATGATTTGTAACTACTGTGGATATTCCACTGGACAATTTGTCACAACATATCTACTAAAATATATTAGAAACCATGAAATCTACACTATGAGGATTTATCTCTCCTTAGATTTATGGATATGTTCATTACTATTTATTGTGTATGCATGAAAATTATAATTATGCAAAAAATAGAGAATAGTGAAATAAAATCTCACAAACCACAATTGAAATAAGATATATCTTGGGAAACCCTTTTAGGAGAAAACATAGATGGAAGGTGCTTCCACTCTACTCTCTTTCTTTAAATAGAAAATGGATGCAGGAACAAATAAGTAAGGACTATGGCTTGTGGGCTACTACAATGCATAAATCCTCTTTACGTTCTCTCTCCATATCCCTCTTGGCTACTCTACTCTTATATGGAATAATATGCACTCCAAAAGAATGGTACTCCTCCTCCCCCTAGTGGCCTAGTTATAACACGGACCAATAGCCTACAAGTGGTTAGGTTTGAGTCCTTCAACTCTTAACTAGAGTTAGAACATCGACCATTCTAGAGTATTTTGCTTCATGATCATGTGGATATCCCATTTTCCATTAATAATAGGGGTTGATGTGGCATCCTCTTGAATTATGGTGGTGAAAACAAGAAGGTCAACTTTTGAGTGGCATAACTTTTGCACACATACTCAAATTTAGGCGATTCTTGCACCATTAGAAAGGTATCTATGTTTAGAATAGGAAAAATAGGTACCATGGTAAAGGGGAAAATTTTTACACCAAAAGATGTTTTTCGATTCCTAAAAATGCTCCCAAAAGGTTTCAAACACCAATATGCAAACTGGATCCCCCCATTAAAAATGGTTGTGTTAGCTGATTCCTCCAATTGCACCGCTATAAAAGCATAATATGGATGAAAAAAATATAATAATCCAATATGGATCACAACTCCACACTTTGGGAGGCTTCTAGTCCCCAAAATGTTCTACTAAATGAGGTGAAGAAAATTTTCCTCCACCTTCTCTGGGGTGTACCATTTATCCTTTCATGGAAGTTTTCCTTTCAACTCAATCTACCAAAGGTCATTCTGCCACTATATTTTAGCTCTTGACCTCTTCTACAAATGCCTGAGTATTTCATGCCAAATATGTTATAGAAGGTAGGACTTGTTTTCCTTCTTGGTCTAGCATGGAAGGATCATAGAGTTCCAGATTCTCTACATTCAAAACTGAGTAAATGAGCATGTATGGGGGTAGAATGAGTCTATAGGTGTTATCTCCCACCTTTTCTAGTATCTAAAAGGGACCATACCATAGATCCTTAATTTTCTTACCATGACCCTCAACGCTCTCCCTGTCAATTATAAGCATACTCTCTCTCCCAACATGAATGAATTTTCTGTTATGTGTCGATGGCATGCCAGACCTTACATTTTTCCTATGATTTTTGCAGTGTCTCATATACCTATATATGGATTTTCCTGATCTTCTCCACAAATATTTCTTCCCTCAAGGCATCCCCTATAAGATCCTCCCTCACTCGTTTCCCATATGCAGTATCCAAAGGTGAAGGTGGAAATATCCAAAATAAGTTTCAAAATGGGGATTACCAGTAGAAGTGTAGGCTACTCTATTATAAGAGAGTTGTATATTTACCATATTTTCATTCTAGTTCTTTAGATGCTTCTAATTGTAACCCCACAAAAGATGACCAAATTCCTATTGACTAATTTTTTCTACCCATCTATATGAGGATGGAATGTTATAGACCTCTTTAACTTCTTCTCCATCTAATCCCACAATGTATTCCAAAATGCACTGAGAAATATTATGTCCCTATCTAAAATGATGCTCCTTGGTATCCCAAAGTGCACTTAAGCCTACCTAGAGAACAAGGTTGTGGATTCTTGCCCCCTGATTGTGTTTTTATAAGGCATCAATGTTAATTGTAGCAAGAAAAGGATTCATTTGACTTATGCCTTAGTCAAATGGAGAAATTTGATTTTCCACATCAACAATATGACTTGAGTTGCAATTAGCAAGAGTGACATGTCCAATTCACTCAATTAAATCAGTCAATTCGAGCTTGTAGGCTAGAAGTAGAGTTGTGTATGAGTTGATTGCTAAGATATAGTAATCTAGTGGATTTATTGTTAGTTAAACTAAATTATTTGAGCTCTAGTATAGAATAGAGTCAGTAGGAGTTCAATTGAGTAGTAGTAATTATTGTTAACTCACTGATCTCTTAGTTAACTGGTCAATTTACTAAAAGTATCCCTAGTCATGCATGGAATTTAAATTTCGTAGTTGAGGTGGAGGAAAAGGAACATTGTAATTGCCAATTGTATACTAGTTGAGTGTACAGGATTTGCAATTGAGAAGGTGATCAATTCCTTCAATATTTATGCAAGGAAATAGGGAATTATCCTATTTTTTAGTGGCTAATTTCCTCAAGGATTGCGCAAGGAAATAGGAGGAAGGTTGAGGCGTATTTTGTCTAAGTGTTGATCAGGGCATGTCAGAGAACAGGAGATCAATATTGCAGTGCAGGTTAAGCTTCAAAGATTGAAGTTGTAATTGTAATAGATCCATATTATCATCTGATTTAATAGAAACTTAGGAGGAGTTTTTCCTAGTTGGGTTCCCCAGTAAAAATATTGTGTTCATTGTGATTGAATGATTTCGTGCATTTTTATTTGGTGTTTTCCTTTTCGTAGATTGAGTAGAATAAATTTGTGTATATTATTTTTAGTCTAAATTCATTAGCAGCTACAAATTTTGAGCTATTTCTATATGGTTTCAGAGCTATTGAAGACTACATAGAAACCAAGTTCAGGATCTTCTCTCAGAGAAATTTTGATTTGCAAAGTTTTTGGTGCAGATTTTATTCAGTGTGGGATTAATGTCTTTCAATGGATTGAAGCTTGAGTATGAATTGGAGGGAGCCTCATTTTTTTGTGCTTGGAAAGACAAGATGGAAGATGTCTTGGATGACAATGGAGTATTAGAGTACATGAAAATTGATATTCCAAAACCAGTAGATTCTGATGCACAAGCACTTTCTCAGTGGAAGAAAGACACAACAAAGCGAGAAGGATTATTTTGGAGGGTGTCAGAGATCATGTGGTTTCAAATTTGCATGGAAAGGATACTATTAGTGCAATGTGGAAAACTCTCATAGATTTATTCCAAAGAATCAGTGATGCGAGGATATTGGCATTGAGAGATAAGCTCAGGAACATTCAAATGGAAAAAATGAAATTTTGTTCACTACATATCCAGATTCACTCAGGTTAGCGATGAACTTGGAGGAGTAGAAGAAAATGCACCATCATCTGAACTTGTGAGCTTAGAACTCCTTGGCCTTCAGAATTCGTGGCACAACTATCAAGATTCAATTAACGGAAGAGACAAGCTCCCAGATTGGGAGAGAATTTGGTCTGATTTGGTGTAGGAGGAGATTAGAAGAAACACTAGAGATGGTGTCACATATAAAGCTAAAGAGGAAGAAAAATATGCTCTACCAGCAAATAAAAGAAATCCAAGGGAAAGAAGGCCCAAGGAAAGGTAAAATCCATATAGAACCATGGCAAGAAGAAAGATCTCAATGAAATCAAATGTATTCACTACCCTGAATATGGACACTATGCAACCAAGTATCCACACAATAAATCCAGTCAGAAGCTTACATGAGTAGTAGGAGGTGATGTTGTCAAATCACAATTTGAGTTGGATTTCACCCTCATTTCATGTATGGTAAGTATTGTATGAGATAGTGTATGGTACTTAGATTCTGTTTCTTTATTTCATATGAAAGGAAGTAAGGAGTTCTTCAGTAGCCTAGAGGAGAAGGATCTACAATTACACATAGAGCTTGGAGATGATGGGAGGTATAGTACCAAAGGGATTGGCACTGTCACCTTTAAGAGGGATTCAGGTTCCCATATTCACCTACAGAATGTAATGTATGTGCCTAGTCTAAAGAAAAACATAGTTTTTGTAGTTGTACTTGAAGATCATGGATATGATGTGGTTTTCAGTAAGGAGAAATATTATCTGAAGCATGTTGCTACTGGACAAGTACAACAAATTTGTGTTCAGGCTAAGAATATCTACAAGCTATATTTGTATGCATGTGTTGCATTGAGCATCAAGGCAAACATGTTCAGGGCCAAGATGTTGGAGAGCTATGGCATAGGCGCATGGGACACCTATGCCATGGAGCTTTGAAAATATTGCAATAGATCACCACTGGAATTCCAAAATGCACCCTTGATCAACATTATGTTTGCAAAGGATGCACTCTCGGAAAATATGTTAAATCCTCATTCTAGGAATGAGATAGGAGAGCTAGAGCCATCTTGGAGTGAGTTCACTTAGATGTGTGTGGACCTTCTCCAATAGTCTAAGTTGAAAAGCACAAGTATTATGTGATTTTTGTAGATGATTTTTCCTGCAAATGCTGGATATATTTTATGAAGAAGAAAGATGAGGTTTATTCAAAGTTTTTTGAATTTAAAGCCTTAGTTGAAAATGAGACTGGACATAAAATTATGATAATGGAGGAGATTATGTGTCTAAATCCTTCAAAGAATTATGTGCCAAAGAGGGTATTAGAAGGGCATTACTGCACCTCACAATCCACAACAAAATAGGGTGGCAGAGAGGAAAAATAGAAGCATTGTAGGGGCCATAAGAGCAATGTTTCATGATCAAGGATTTCCACTATACCTATGTGAAGAAGCATGCAATATAGTTGTTTATTTGCATAACATAATCCCTCAAAAAATTCTTGGAATGATCATACCCGAAGAGGATTTCTCTGGGAGGAATCTAGATGTCTCCCACTTTCACATTTTTGGATCCATGGACAAATTTCATGTCTCCAAAGATAGCAGGAAAAATTTGGAGCCTATTATATACACCTCTCATTTACCAGGTGTATATGCCTTCACTTAGGACAATGGTGATGAGGAGAAGTTCGTGACAAGATCTCTAGAGTGAGAGCCAAGAATTCCACCAGAGGAGGAGCTTTTAGCTCTAAAGGAGGAACCCCAGTAAGATCCATAAGATGTTGTGGAGCAGCCACATGTGGAGGAGCAGAGAGGAGGTAGAGTGGAGGCACCCACTCACACAAATCCTTCCAGATAAGGGAGGAAGAGAACCAGGGAGGCAGACAGATTGGTGCAGGATGCTCAGGAGCATGTTGGAGCTCCTAGCTCCTTGCGCAGACAGAGGAGATCACCAAACAGATATACCAGATATATGGCACTCATGATAGAACTGATTGATTTTGAGCCTTCTTCATTTGAGGAAGCAGTTTCCCAATAGGTGTGGGTAGATGTCATGGTGGAGGAGTATGACTCCATCATGAAGAATGATGCTTGGGAGGTTGTGCCTAGACTTGAGGGAAAATATTTTATTGGCTCCATATGGGTGTGTAAGGAAAAACATGAAGTTGATGGTAGTGTTGAGAAGTACCAGGCCATATTTGATTATGAGGAGACATTTTACCCTATGGCAAGATATTCCGTTATTAGAACCATACTAGCATTGGCAACAGTGTTTGGGTGGATGATTCACCAAATGGATGTTAATACTTCCTTCCTCAATGGAATGGTTGAGGAAGAGATCTACATTGAGAAACTTGAGTGATTTGAGACATTTTATAGGGAGTCACATGTGTGTAGACTCAAGAGAGCCCTTTATGGTCTCAAGCAGGAACCTCATGCTTGGTACACTCACATAGATTCCTATCTCAGTGGATTGGGCTTCACTAAGAGTGAAGCAGATGCCAATATCTACTACATTTTGGTAGAAGGAAATCTTCTCATATTAGCCTTGTATGTAGATGATTTGATACATACATGCGATGAGAGATTGATCTAGTCTTGCAATGAGGACCTTGAAAGAGAGTTTGATATGAAGGATATGGGATTGATGCACTACTTCCTTAGTTTGTAGGAGTGGGAGGGAGATGGAGAGCTATTTGTTGGTCAAGGGAAGTACAACTCTAAAATCCTTTAGATATTCCATATGCAAGAATGCGAGCCCATGGACACTCCTCTAACTAATAACTAGAGGAAAGAGGATGCTTATATATAAGAGGTGGTACATGGAACTATCTACATATAGTTGGTGGGGTCCATGATGTACTTAGTGAACACAAGGCTTGATATTTGTTTTATAGTTAATCAACTTAGTGAGTTTATGGTGGAGCCTACCAAGTTTCACTGGAAAGTAACAAAACATGTTCTCATATACCTCAGAGGCACAATAGATTTTGGTTTATGGTATGGGAGGACTAATGGAGTGAAGCTCCAAGGATTCAAAGATGCATATTGGGTAGGGAGTCCATCAAACAGGTGGTGAGCCCTGATATTGCACCAAGAGTGTTGCAACTCCCAAGGGATCCTCAACTCAAATTATCAACCCAGGGTTCGTACAAACTTAGCGGTGATAGTGCTATATGCACAGTAGGTTAGGTTCTATTCATGTCACCCTCAGTCATGAAATCAGATCAAGGTGTTCAGAGACTATTCCTCCAACTAACTGTAGTGAAAATTTCTTATGAAAGCGAAATTGAACCTGATTCTAACTATGAAAGTGAAAATGTCGTTCATTCAAATGTAGATGCTAATTGACATTACATGAAAGAGAAAGGTCTCGTCTACTTGCAGAAGTAAAGGTACTCTACTTTGGACATTTAATAAAATCAGTAACCTACTTGCATGTATCATTGATTTACTTTACATTTTCTTGAAAATAAGGAATTTAACTTTTAACATGCTTATGAGAAAAATACTAATTCTAACTTTGTTTTACAGTGAGGAAAGGAGGAGGTTGGAGTGGTCCAAGAGCCTTACTTAATCATCAAATCACAATTTGGGGTCATTATTCAACTTAACTAGGATAGGATCAAAGTGGGGAGAAAAACTGGTTGAAAAGAACATTGCTATAGGAGGTCCTATATTGCTATAGGGGGACCTGTTTTTCTACATGTGGGTTTCCAAGAGCCTTTTGAGGGTAGAAATGGTGTCTTGAGGGAAGGAGAAGATGGATAAAGGTATGAGGAAGTGAATGAAGGTTGGGGGATACCCCTAGCCAGACCTAGGTCCTCTTGGAGGTCTATCTTGCAATAAGGGTGATGCCCACGGTGTCCTCTATTTTCCTTAACATAATGACTATGGAAATAAAATTTGGGAGAAGTGTGAGGTGCAGAGGAAGAATATGGAAAGGTCTAGGTGGAGATATAAAGATGTGCCCACCCTTGTAGATCAACACAACCTTGTAGCTAGCCAAATACATGCATCAAATGACCAATAACATAGTGAGAAAAACTATCATGGAAAAGATGAGTTGAATTTGACTAAAATATATTCTATTCCACAACACTACTCTGATCATTGAACTAACTCCTAAGTTGCAGAGAATAAACATGCAAAAGGATTACAACTAACATCTATCTATTTCCAAGAAATCATAAACAAATGTTTTTAGACTGAGATTGTAAATCTTTCCAATCACTCTTCCCATAAGAGAGGTGATAGGGAAGCCTACAATCACAAGTTTTTATATCTTAACATCTACTAAAATAAGAGAAAGACATGAAATGATTTGAAATAAGAACAAGAAAGAAATATAGAAGAGGGACTAAATCCTCTGGGTTGGGCCCAAACCCAAGGGTTTCAACCCTCTAAAACTAGCTCAGATGCAGATCAATGGCAAACTTCTCATTAGCAGAAAATAATAGTCTCATACATCACATGAAAGTTAAGAATAACAATGTCAAGCACTAGGCTCAATAACTACTCTTAGCTAAATCAAAAATTCAAATCCTAATGAGCCTTTCAGCTAGTTTATTTATACAAAAAGGTAGTTGATGGAAGCTCCCTTGAAAATATGAGTGATTCCCTCCAAGATCTCAAGAATTGTGGATATGGTTCTCCTTGATCTTCACATGGACTTGGAGTCCCTCGGTTGCTAGTGAATTCAAGCCATGAGTGAGGATCCTATGATCCTAAGCTGAGTTAGAGAGTTAAGGAGGTGGACAAGCCCCCTAGATTCTCTCTTGGTTGTCTCCATCAAGCCCCTGCATAGTAAATTCCTCGAAAATGCCTCTTTTTCCTACAATTTAATCACATTATGCCTCACAATATGAAAAATACCTTTTAATCTTCTTACTAAGCATATTATCACTAAAAATGTGAATTAATGTGAGAAAATGATAGTTTTAAGGGCTAGAGAATAATATAATGAACTTCAAAATATACCTATTAATGGGATCCATCAATACGAAGATCACATCAGGATCTATCTTCAATTTTTGGTTAGCAACAATTGCCTGGTACAATAGGAAATAGAGAACTGTAGCACTCAGATCAACAGAGTTCGAGTATATGGTTTCTATTCAAGAAGTGTGTGATGCTATTTGGATGAGGAAGATCTTGGTTGGTCTCTTCAGTCAGGGGATTGATCCAGGTGACTCCAGACATGCTCAGAATTTAGCAGTGGCTTGAAATAACTCAAAAATCAAAGTCAGATTAAAGTGAAACTAGGACCATATCATAGTGCTCGTCGTCTTGATTCCAATGGTGAGAATGACACTCAAATATGAGTATGTATAACCAGCTCATGGCTCTTTAAAGTTTGACAAGACAGGGAAAAATCAGGGTCCGCAGTGTGCCACATGGCATCCCAGTCAGCAGGTCGACCCACAAGCTTATGTGGCAATCAAGTGTTGCCCTACCAGACCCTGACACATGGAATCCTTTCATTGGCTTCTTATACCTACAAAAAGACAAAAAAAATATATCTATTAAAAATTCCATTAAAAAACAAAACCCATATATATATATATATATATATGTGTGTGTGTGTGTAAATATGAAAAATGGTTATTTTAATATAACAAAACTCATAGATAATATATAATATGGTTAATATGATTGAAAACAAAACAAAATGAATATTTGTAACCATATACATATATGGTTAATTGAAAAATGTCGTATGGTTAAACAATAACCATATACGGTTATGGCCCCACTTGAACCATATCATAATATGCCACAAAACGGTTATGCCAAAAAAAAACGTTAACACTCCATTCAACGTAATAAACACTGCCTGATATAACTAACCACCCACGGTTTATAGTAAACACTGGTTTAAACAAGTTAAAAAAATGGTGCAGCGGGTATGGAAACTAGAACCTCACCTATAACATTTAATATGCCAGCCAAACTACCCAATCAAAGGCTTTGGAAGCTTTGCCACATTTTGCTATAAAAAAGCTCAAATTTTCTCATTCGAAGAGACATAAAAGGAGCCCCGAAACAAGGCCAAACAAAACCATGAGCGTGTCCATAGAGGCAGAACCTTAACACGGGGTGGAACCATGCTTGGCATGTTTCTCAAGACGAAATATTTGTAGGAATATTCTCTGATGCAATTAGGAATTTGAAAGATCCATGAGAGGTGTTTTTTCATAATGATGGAAAGATACCAACTTTATACTCAAAAGAGCTATAATTTAGTAGGGAATGTGATGGTGTGGTCTATTTCCTCATCTAAGCAGCATAAATTCAGGGATTCAGCAGCAAGGAATCTTTACAGAATCTTATGGAATCTAAAAGATTTTTTTGGTGGCTGATTTTTTACCGAGGCAAAATGATGCCAAGTTTATAGTCATTTTTAACAAAATTTTGCAAGGAGCGTAGTGGTGTGCTCAGAATCTTCATTTGAGCAGCAAATGTTTCCTCCATTTTTAGGAAAGAATCTTTAGGGGAATCTTCAAGATGTCCGAGGGTCCAAAATTTGCCGGTGTAAAAAAGGGGCAAAATTTATAGTCGTTTGACATGATTTCACAACACGAATTCAGCGGCGATGTCCATTTCAGCAGCTGAGCTTTGCATTTTTTGCCCATCCCTGAAAGTGGAGGTATATGATGTAGTTATGTCATGCTTTTCTTTTGATTTGCTGAGATGATGTTTTTGTTGTTGAGATCCTTGATTACCATTATGTTGAGGGATACTTGTATGCCACATATTGTGAGATTTTATTAGCTTGTCATGTTGAAGGAATGCCCATTTGAGTGAGAGTTCCTATAGGGAGAACATCTCGTGGAGAGACATGCCACTCTTGTTGAGGGAATTTTCCATATGAGTGAGAGTTCATGAGAACGTCTCATGGAGAGACATGTTACTCTAGTTGAAGGTATTCATCCTTGTAATGACATCGAACATACCATGTACATCATCATATTGAAACATTAATGAAACGACCTTCCCACTCTTGACACCAGGGCCTGGAGACGTAACCCACATTGGGTGAACTCCATTATCAAAGTGTTTGTGTTCTGTGATTTGAAGGTTGTCATTATGTTTCATCTTCTTTACAATGTGCACATGTGGCTTTTTATACTCTCTTATATTTAATTATGCTAATATCACAAAAGTAAAAAATCTTGGTTAATTTCAGTAGTTGAAGAGATCCCGATCAAGCTTGGTATCAGAGAAATCTTCTCACTAATGTGAATTGCGAGTGTTAATTATTGAACATGCAATAAGAAAGAAAATGGAGGATGGCAGAGATATGTACGAGGCCTTCTATAGGACGTCAAAAATGGTAGACATGATATATGCAGATTATGATTAGAAGATGGCAAGAGAGGAACAACCGAAAGAAAGAGTAGAGGATGGTGCTCCATCTACCCCCTCAAGTGTACATTCATCTTCTTCATCGTCTTCTCGTCATTCAGATGAAGAGATCAATTAGAGCCTTCAAGCAGAGAATGTTGAATTGAGGAGACTTCAATGACAAGAAAAAGAGGAGAAGCAGAGATTACAGCTTCAGTTATGAGCCGTAGAAGAGGCCTTGGAAAAATTGAATTGCAACGAAGACTTAGCGAAGCCATCATCACCCGTTTCAAAATTGACATCTGAGGTAAAAAATGTTGATTATTCTTCAATTTCATTTTCACATGACATTATTTCTATTGGAAACATGGAGTTACCCATTACAGGAACTGCCATGAGACTCTTTACCATAATGAGATATAAAGGAGGAGGACTCGGTGTTAATGGCCAAGGAATGAATCAGCCATTGGAGGTGGTACAAAGACCTCAATTCACAGGTTTAGGATACACTGAAGGAGAGTTCTCCAAGGTATCAAAAGCTTCCAAGACATTTCCGAATCCATCGGAGAAAGAAGATGGTTGGAACACATCACAATCCTCCCATGACATTGCACATTGTAGAGGAAGAGCTAAGGAAAGCTCTCATCGCCAAAATTTCACCAGAGACATCCAGGAGAGGTATAAACAATCTTAGTACTCTAAAATTCAATTTGGTTACAAGCATGCTAATGATAAACAAAAATCATGGCATAGAAAACTATGTAGTTTTTGTGGCTTACATAACCATGTGGTTGTTGAGTGTTGGAAGAGAATGAAAGCAAGAAAGAGAATGAGGCATGAAAGGCCTTCTCCCCATCAGGGAAGGAAGCAGGTTAAGCAAGTATAGAGTAAGTCTTTTTTTGCAGTCATTGTAGTAGAGGTGGACATCAAAGAGCCATGTTTTGGAGGTTCAATCTAGAGTAGCGTCTCAAGGACAAAGCACCTATGCAGGAACTAGTTGGAAACATTTTTTGACAAGTGAATCCACCATAGGGAGATGACCCATTCACCTTGATGAGCGAGAGATGGTTTCACTAGATATGGTGTCTTGTCATAGATGCATTTTGTAAATAATGTGTTGTGATATAAATGTAAAAGTGATGATGTGTTTTACATCGCTTGTTAAAGCAACAATGATGTTTTGGCCTTTTTTTGATAGTTGGGGTATTGGTTTCTATTCTAATGTAAACTTGACCAAAGAGTATGTCTTATGAACTCTTGGCAAGTATGGGGATGCTTGGTTCATGGTTGGTCATGTAATTAAGCATGTAATTTGCAAATATTGTACTAAAAAATTGCATGGGATGAAGATGTCCACTCATCACTTATGGCTCCAAAGGACAAAGGTGAAGGAGAAGGAAGGGTGACCTGTCAGGACACTTGTGGTGCAGACAATGTAACACAATAATTACAGATTATGCTCATGTTTTTGAGGACCAAAAGCTCCTCAGTGGGGAGGAATGATCTAGGTGGCTCTAGACATGCTGAGAATTCAGTAGTGGCTTGAAATGGCTTAAAAATAAAAGTTAGATTGAAGTAAAACCAACACCATATGTTAGTGCTCGTCGCCCTAATTCCAATGGTGTAAATGAGACTCAAATCCGAGTCTGTATGACCAACTTATGGCTCTTTAAATTTTGACAAGATAGGGAAAAAGCGGGGCCCATAGTGTGCCACATGGCATCCCAATCAGGGGATGGGACCCTGACACATGGCACCCTTTCAATGGCTTCTTTCACCTAAAAAAGAAAACACAAAACAAACATCAACCAATATTTGTAACCATATACATATATGGTTAATTGAAATGTCGTATTGTAACCATATACATATATGGTTAATTTAAAAATGTCGTATGGATAAACAATAACCATATATGGTTATGGCCCCACTTGACCCTGTTGGAAATAATACTGAGAGGGGGGTGAATCAGTATTATCAGATCATTAAAACTTTTTCAATGCTCAAAACATATACGCTACTTCAGTTAAGTGAACTCGCGTGTACACGCTGCTGTGTCTAAAGCAACTTGCGTAAATCCAGAAATCTTATGATTCAGTTAGCTTATCTTCAGTAAATGCATCAGAACATTATTAACCATATTAACAGTAAACAGGTGCAGTATAACAGAACAGATCATCACACAAAAGCCACACACATGAACACAAAGATATAAGGTGGAAACCCAATGTGGGTGAAAACCACCTGCTGCAAGTCATCTCAATCTTCTTCTTAATAAGAAAATCCTTTTATAATATTTGTACTGGTGCAGTATTATACCAGTACGGGAGCTACAACCCCCTTTGCTCTTGTACTAGCCGATCCATTTACTAGTACACAGGCTGCTACCTGCTACAATGCTCCAAAGATCTCCCTTAGCTTTTGTACTAGCTTAGATACTAGTACGTAGGTGCTTGCCTACAATCTTCTCTCCTCCAGGTACCACGTTTCATCAATTTTCAGACTGGATATTCCTGAAGCACAACATATAATCTGAAAGGCCACTTTTCATCCAATTTTCATACTGGACCCATAACTATCATTGAAGCTCAAAACAATCATCAAACTCTGAATCACTGAAACCTTGTTAACAACACCGTCACCAGAACACAGAGCAGACACAGAACTCTTTAATAACCATCAGACCCATCTGCAACTTCAAATATCAAGCTTTACAATGTATACGCTACTTCGATGAATCAAACCCGCGTGTATACGCGCTTTTACAAAAGACAACCCGCGTACAGATCTAAAAATAATTTCTCATAACTTGCAGCTGTACCAGACATCAGTCATGCTCATAACACTTATAGAACAATACATGCGTCAGTATGTAGATCTAGAATAAGCATCATAAAGATAGTTCATTTCAAACCATTTGATCCTGATCTCTCCTTAGATCTTGTTCTCAATCAGCCGGTGAGATCCCTCCTTAGCTCAAATCAAGCAATGCATCATCAACCCATAACCTGCATACTGGATCTCATACTTCTTCAGATATTCAAGACATTTCAGATACACTTACCTAATGATTTCCTTCTCCTTATATAGCCTTAGGCCTTGTTCAATACCAAGAGCAAAAACCATAGAAATCCAATACCATCAGCTTCAAAACTAGGGATCAACACGTCCGTCGAGACACCAAGGTCCGAAACCATAGGCACAACTTCCAAGGAATAACCGCCGTGGACCAAAGATAAGTTTTCCACATACACGCGCTTTCACTGAAGCCAACCGGCGTGTACACGCGACTTGGTATATAGCGAACCTGCGTATATGCGACTTGGTATATAGTGAACCTGCTTGTATACGCGACTTGGGCTTAATGAACCTGCGTGTATGAACTTTCTCTTCTTCTTATAGTCTGATCATCAATTCCTTGCTGCTGACCTTCTGTACTATGATTTGTCATCAGTGTGGTTTGCCATCAAGGACAACACTTATCTCATAATTCCAACAATCTCCCCCTTTGGACTTGATGGCAAAGCTAACTTGTCACACTTAGAACTATCATCTGATTCCTTTGAGCTGTCCTCCATTAGTCACATCTGATATCTCTTCTGAAGATTCATCCAGTTATACATAAGTGAGATATTCTTCTATGAGAGGGTTGCCATCAAGTACAACACATGCATCATAATGCCAACAATCTCCCCCTTTGGACTTGATGGCAACAACACCAAATCACTCTCCCCCTTTGACATCAAGGGCAAAGGGTGGACCAAGATGTTCTCTTCTTTTGCTGAACATTTCGCTGTCCATACTCCCCCTGAGTATCTGTTAAAATCTCTGAATGATCTCCCCCTTTGTATATGCCAAAGTGTACCAATCTGTCAATGCTCCCCCTGAGTACATGCCAAGTCTCTGTACTGCTGAAGTGTGCTGTTCATGCTCTTCCTGACTGTAGGCAAGATCTGCAAAAGACGTTCTTCAAGAAGAACATGACTCTATACATCATAAAAGACCTTCCTATCACCAAAGACTCATACATACATCCATCTCTCAACTAAGTGAGGGTATACAAAAATTGACTCATCCACCCAACCAAGTGGGGATACATCAAAAGTTTACATATGACAACCAATCATATTGCATCAATCATCCCAGGTATAGTGGGGAAACCAAAATAGGCCGTTACATGACCTTGACACCATGAAAGAGATACCAAAAAAGAGATATATGACATAGAGACGAAAGAACTAGACCAAGACTTATGAAAGTCACCAGCAGCATCTGATAATCACCATTCAGATCAGCAACCAAGAGATCCTTCTATTCTCCTTTCGCCTTTGTTCCACCTGAAACCAACAACAAATGTGAACCAGAACCAAAAGCTTTAAGATAATGCCAACAATGCATCATTGGAAGATTATCTGCTCCCCCTGAACCTGTGCCAGATGATCTCTGTCAGACCCATATCAGACTTTCTGCAACCAACATCTGTCCCTGCTGATTTCCTTCAAAACTCCATATACGCGTCTGCATCCACATAAACAAGCGTATATACGCGGATAGGCCTTATGAAACTCGCGTACAGCTATTTTCATATCAGCAACCTGTAAATGTCCTGCAGCAAGGTATGTCTGAACATAGATGTCAACTCCTCCTTTTAAACATCATCATGAAATCATTCACATTACATGTGAAACCACCATAGCCATTTCATCAACGTCAAGATCTACATGATTCAAGTATCATTACTTGGGAACATCTACATCAACCAACATATGTAAGTATAAACCTATCATCATATAGACACGAACTCATCATCATGTCTCCAACAAAGTGACTTTGAGGAGTCATCCATGTATCAACACTATGTATCTTGAGCTCAAACTCTTTTGACAAAGCTTCTGGATATCATCATCAGCAACAATCTTTATCCACATGAGTGCCTGCATCATAACTGTATGATCTTTATGCATATGACAACAGCAGTATATAAGTGACTCATCATCAAGTGAGGAAGATGTGTATTCAAGCTTTGTACTTCTCCTTGTCCTTATGAAGATCACCATGCAAGCACCATATATGCATCATCAAAGAATCAACCATGAATCTGATGTGAACATCTTCTATGTGACTTCAAGAATCATATGAGAGTTTATCATAGACAACTCACAACATCATATCATAGCAAGATATATCATTTAGCCATATGAGAATCATCACCAAGGATTATTAACCATAATGCCAACAATGAATTACTAAAGGAATATGCTCCCCCTCAACCAGTGCCATCTGTTGCATATATCAGCAATAAGCATCAAAACATCATCATCCTCAAGTTAGGATCAAAACACTTCTAGACATCATACAAGTAACAAAACATTTCCACACATCCTCAGCAGACTGTAACCAATAGAGCAAATAATAGACTGAATCATATCAGATCCTTTTTCTGATCCTGACCCCACTGCTTTTCTTCAGACTGACATATACGCGACTTTGCAGTGTCTAACTCGCGTATGTACGCGACTTCCCTTTAAGGAACTTGCGTATTAGATTCAGAACACTGATGTTTTACACTTTCAGCTCCCCCTGAGTCTGATATGTCTGTGCTGTGCTGTGTCTCAGTCCATTGTGCTGACTGTACTTCCTTCTTCCTCCATATCTTCAAGTGTGATGAGGTTTTCTTCTTTTGGTGTGATGTCCATCCTTTGTTCCTGCATTCCTTTGCTATATGTCCAAGCTTGTTACATGCATAACATCTAACATGTTTCATGTTCCTCCTGTAGCAATCAGCAGCTTTGTGACCAAACATATTGCAAGCAAAGCAATATCCATTAAAGTACCTTGAGTGTGATGATCTTTCTGCATGATGGTCTTGAACCCTTCTTCTTCTACATCTAGCTGCAACATGTCCAAGATTATGACATACATAACATTCAACATTATTCATAGGAGGAGTAAAGGATTTTCTTTGAGGAGTCTCTTTCCTTGATTGTTGATGGGGTTGACCTTTCATCTCCTTGTTGATCATTTTAGATTTCTCTTTAGAGTTCCTTGCCTCACCTTGTGAACTAGATTCACCTTCAACAGATTCATGAAAACCAAGACCAGTCTTGATAGCAGGAGACCTTTGACTACTAAGAATATCTTCCAAGACTTTAGAACTATCTTGAAATCGTAAAAGCTTATCCTTTTCTTCTAGTTTACCTTTCAAGATATTTACCTCAACCTGAAGCTGTTCTTCAAGAGATTGCTTTTTCAAATCTTCTTCATCTTTCCTTCCTTCTTCCATTTGTTCCCTTAGTTTGAGAATCTCCTTTTCTTGTTCTTCATTCAGATCCTGCTGCATTTGACGAACTCGGAAGGCACATTCTAGTTGAGATTTTAAGCTGGTGGCTTCGTTTTCTTGTATTGCAATAGCTTGGAGTAGATCTGTATTCTGCTTCTTTGATTCTTCAAGATCTCCTTTTAGTGCGAGGATTGTAGCTTCAAGATTTTCATAGTAGCTGGATCTATCTTTGAGTTTCTGGATGGTTGTGCTTCTTTCGTTGACTTCTTTTCTTAATGATGTCACTTCATGCTGCAATTTTTGACATTGGTCTTCCTTGTCCTTGAGAAGCTTTCTTACCTTGTTTCCTTCTTCTAGTTGGGCCTTTAGTTTGGTAACTTCTTCTTTGAAAGCACATTCCCTTTTGTTTAATAGATCTTGTTGATCTTTAACTTTGTCTGCAAGCCTTCTAAATACTGCCTCTATTTGATACTTTTCTTGCTCACCCATAAAAGCATGTTCAGTAGTTTCACTATCACTTCCATCACTTTCACAAGGAAATATAGCAGGAACATCAGAGGATAACACATTCATACCTGATAATGATTCTGAATCTGATTCTGAATCTGAAGAACTTCTTATACCTAATCCCCAATCGACTCTCCCACTGTCATAGATCTTCTGAGATGTCTTCTTCTTCTTATGAGCTTTCTTCTTAAGCTTCTTTCCCATTGTTCCACGGATCTCCTTCAAGCGATCAAGCTTCTACCAAAGGACCTGCTCTGATACCAATTGTTGGAAATAATACTGAGAGGGGGGGTGAATCAGTATTATCAGATCATTAAAACTTTTTCAATGCTCAAAACATATACGCTACTTCAGTTAAGTGAACCCGCGTGTACACGCTGCTGTGTCTAAAGCAACTTGCGTATATCCAGAAATCTTATGATTCAGTTAGCTTATCTTCAGTAAATGCATCAGAACATTATTAACCATATTAACAGTAAACAGGTGCAGTATAACAGAACAGATCATCACACAAAAGCCACACACATGAACACAAAGATATAAGGTGGAAACCCAATGTGGGTGAAAACCACCTGCTGCAAGTCATCTCAATCTTCTTCTTAATAAGAAAATCCTTTTACAATATTTGTACTGGTGCAGTCTTATACCAGTACGGGAGCTACAACCCCCTTTGCTCTTGTACTAGCCGATCCATTTACTAGTACACAGGCTGCTACCTGCTACAATGCTCCAAAGATCTCCCTTAGCTTTTGTACTAGCTTAGATACTAGTACGTAGGTGCTTGCCTACAATCTTCTCTCCTCCAGGTACCACGTTTCATCAATTTTCAGACTGGATATTCCTGAAGCACAACATATAATCTGAAAGGCCACTTTTCATCCAATTTTCATACTGGACCCATAACTATCATTGAAGCTCAAAACAATCATCAAACTCTGAATCACTGAAACCCTGTTAACAACACCGTCACCAGAACACAGAGCAGACACAGAACTCTTTAATAACCATCAGACCCATCTGCAACTTCAAATATCAAGCTTTACAATGTATACGCTACATCGATGAATCAAACCCGCGTGTATACGCGCTTTTACCAAAGACAACCCGTGTACAGATCTAAAAATAATTTCTCATAACTTGCAGCTGTACCAGACATCAGTCATGCTCATAACACTTATAGAACAATACATGCGTCAGTATGTAGATCTAGAATAAGCATCATAAATATAGTTCATTTCAAACCATTTGATCCTGATCTCTCCTTAGATCTTGTTCTCAATCAGCCGGTGAGATCCCTCCTTAGCTCAAATCAAGCAATGCATCATCAACCCATAACCTGCATACTGGATCTCATACTTCTTCAGATATTCAAGACATTTCAGATACACTTACCTAATGATTTCCTTCTCCTTATATAGCCTTAGGCCTTGTTCAATACCAAGAGCCAAAACCATAGAAATCCAATACCATCAGCTTCAAAACTAGGGATCAACACGTCCGTCGAGACACCAAGGTCTGAAACCATAGGCACAACTTCCAAGGAATAACCGCCGTGGACCAAAGATAAGTTTTCCACATACACGCGCTTTCACTGAAGCCAACCGGCGTGTACACGCGACTTGGTATATAGATAACCTGCGTATACGCGACTTGGTATATAGTGAACCTGCTTGTATACGCGACTTGGGCTTAATGAACCTGCGTGTATGAACTTTCTCTTCTTCTTATAGTCTGATCATCAATTCCTTGCTGCTGACCTTCTGTACTATGATTTGTCATCAGTGTGGTTTTCCATCAAGGACAACACTTATCTCATAATGCCAACAGACCCATATCATAATACGCCACAAAACGGTTATGCCAAAAAAAATGTGAACACTCCACAACATAGTAAACCCTGCCCGTTATAACTAACTGCCCACTGTTTATAGGAAATGTCGGTTCAAAAAGGTTAAAAGAAATGGTGTGGTAGGTATGGAACTCAGAACCACCCCTATGACATTTGGCATGCCAGTGAAATTTCCCAATCACAAGCATTGGAAACTTTGCCTTATTTTGTTATAAAAAAACTAGAATTCTCTCATTCGAAGAGACAGAGGGGGAGCGCTAAACTAAGGCAGATCAGAACCATGAGCGGTTCCACAGAGGTGGACCCTTAACATAGATTTCAAAGAGGAACCATTCCTGGCACTTTTTTCGAGACATAATCTTTGCAGGAATATTCTTTGACGTAGTGAGGAATCTAAAATATTCCCGGGAGGGTGATTTTTCACAGTGACGGAAACATACCAAATTTATAATCAAAAGAGCTGGAATTTCGTAGGGAACATCATGGTGTGGTTTGTTTCCTCATATAAGTAGTAGAAATTCTTACATCCAGCAACAAGGGATCTTTACAAAATCTTGTGGAATCTAAAAGATTCCCTTGGAGGCTAATTTTTGACCAAGGCAGAATGATGCCAACTTTATAGTCATTTTTCACAGAATTTCATAGGGATCGCAGCAGTTTTCTTAGAATATTCATCCAAGCAACTGATTTTTTTACCATCTCTGGGAAGGAATCTTTGGGGGAATCTTCAAGATGCTCGGGGGTCCA
Organism: Pinus tabuliformis; assembly: GCA_031772625.1. Classification (NCBI taxonomy): domain Eukaryota; kingdom Viridiplantae; phylum Streptophyta; class Pinopsida; order Pinales; family Pinaceae; genus Pinus; species Pinus tabuliformis. Next base: position 1,068,664,462 of record CM062804.1, on the reverse strand, counting down.
AAATTTGACGGTGTCAAAAAGGGGAAAATTTTATAGTCATTTGACACGATTTTGTGCCACAAATTCAATTGTGACGTCCATTTCAGCTGCTAAGTTTTTAATTTTTCGGCCATCCTTGAAAGTGGAGGTATATGATGTAGTTGTGTCATGATTTTCTTCTAATTTGTTGAGATAATGTTTTTGTTTTTGAGATCCCTAATTACCATTATGTTGAGGGATAATTGTATGCCACATCTTGTGATATTTTGTTAGCTTTTCATGTGGAAGGAATGCCCATTTGAGTGATATTTCCTATAGGGAGAATGTCTTGTGGAGAGATTGTTATGTGGAATTTTGCATCTATGGATAAACACAATTTCCCTAGGTGGGTAGCTACACCTAGAACAACAGATTTAAAGAGTTTAATATTTTCCTATAGAATATAAATAAGACAAGGGACCTACTTGTTGTCATTCACTTCCCTTTGTCTCCTTTGAATAGCTCTCTTCGCTTCTTCTTGAATTGAATCCGCTCGATAAGTCCCTGCAATCATAAACACAGGACAAAAACCAATCAAAGCAAGAGACCTATCTACTATAAGCAAATGGAATTGAAATCATTTACATGTATAATCATCATACATAATGAAAAGAATATGGGAAAAGGTGTAAACATCTTTATTAAGCAGAAGGAAGAGTTACAGCCAAAGAAGTACGATCCCATGTCACTCATCCAGCTTGAGTTCCATCTTCATCACACCAAAAGCACAACACTCTGGAAGCATAACAATACTTGCTATAATATCAAACCTCAAACCAACAGTATCTCCCTACAAACTATCAAAGTCCAGCCCCTGATCACTATGATGAGTGCTCAATTTATAGGGAAATGGAGGTGGTTTTGTCATACTTTGGGCATTGAATGTCTTTCCAATTTGGGAGTTAGTTTCCATGGAGGAAGGGATGAGAGGATAGGAGGTTATTTGATTCATTCCCTATCCAATTTTGATCTCATAGCAGAGGATAAGAGGTGGGAATCTTCTAGAATGGTCTAGAATGTAGGAATATTCCCAGAACCCTATGAAGATTTCGCTCAATCTTGCCCAGCGCAGGTCAAAGTGAGCCTAGGTGCTCTGCAGAGTAGGCTTGAATGGGCCTAAGTTCTCCACAGTGTAGTTACCCCTAACCAAGGCTGTGTTTGTCCCTCAAGGAGTCATTTCAGGATGTCTTCAAGCCAGGAAACTATCGAGAATGATGGCATTCAATGTGATGACTTGTCTAGGGCATGTAGCAACAGAATTAGGGTTTGATGAGCCCTAAAAGTACTAATCTGAATGATGGGAGTGATGTGCCCAAATAGACTTGTAACAGTTTCCCCCTAAAGCATGAAGTCGAAAATGATAATGTTGAGTGATATGCTTTACGATGTGATGAGGAGGTTCTGAAGCGGATGGTAACTTGCATCAATTACAATACATAATATCATGATATTTTGAATTTTTCATGAATCACTGAGGGAAGGCATACCCATGCTCAACATATAAACTTTCATTACATGTACATAGATAGTTGTCTATAGATATAGACCCATGATGGGATGACCATCAGCATAAAGCCATCATACAGATGATTTAGTACTCTCCTGAAATCGCAACCCGGATGGATGAAACTAGATCTGAGGTCTTCTATCTCATCCAATCGTTTGCTCAAGTATGAGTCTAACCATGTGAATATGTGATCTGAAGTCGAACATGGGAATACACCATCTGATTATCAGCCAATAATGTAAGGTGTTAACAAACGCAAGAGAAATCACCGATAATGATAATGATCCTCAAGGTACTGCAGTACATTCTGCATGGTGTGAATGGATGTTTTGATTTCGAACACCATACAAAGTCTTTCAGTCGAAGGCTAGTGATGTCAACCTATCACCAGAAGCGAGAAACTTTCCATTAATGTATGCAAGTCCCAAGGTACTGAAAGGGTGTTTCTAAGTCAACTTCTTGGATAATGCGTTGATGTCAAAAAGAAGCGACTCGTCGCAGGAGGGCCTTTATGTATCCCACATCAACAACATGAAATGAGTGTAATTATTTTTGGAGATGGAATGTGACTGACGACACAAGGTTCAGGAATGGCGGTCATGAAAATGAAGGCTTATGTGTATTGCAAAGGATGAATTTAAATTGAGTGACTTCTCTTGAACATGTCCGCGACACTGAATGAATTGGAAGTATTAACCCAAAATCAAAGTAATGGATGGTATGATAGACCATAGGTATGATAACCATCAATCGGATAACCCAACCCAAGTAGCCACAAAGATGAAGTGAAAGTGTCATGTTCAAGAGTGACCTGCTACCATAAAGTGGTCTACCCCTTTTCCCATTTTCCCCAGTCATCGCTGACCAATACCTCTTTATTTTTATCAAGCTTGAGGAGGATAACATATGCTTGTTGTATAATTCCACCCTTCGGGTGAATCCATCACTATGTGATGTTTTAACGAGTCTAGTGAAGGTGAAACTAGGTCTTGTCATGATGGACATGTTTGTCGCTATTTGATGTTTTAACGAGTTTAACGATAATGATAACTCGATCCTTTTCATGTTTAGAGAGTTTGAAAAGGGACAAAAAGAAAACTACACAAGTTATTTTTCGTAAGTTTGTCTCTCAAGTCTGAAAAAGCGTAAAATAATACGAGATAGAACCTATTGACCATGTTCGATCAACATATTCCTTTTTCGTAAATAATCTATCTCAGTCCGGAAAAAGGGTTAAACTTATACTGAGTAGATGTCATTTCCAATTTGTTAATGAGCTGAAAAGTACAAGCGCTCGACAATCTTTTCATGTTTCAAGAGTTTGAATAGAGCTTAAAGAGGACTCCGCTTAGAGGAACGAGTGTTGTCTAGGATAGCAACTGGTTCCGGTGGTGTTGGAACTTCTCAAAACATGTTGATTTATGTGAAGAGGCTGGAAAATAAGACCACTCATTACAGCTGTTCCTCAAAAAGGGTAAAACAACCAAGTGAAAGTGTATGATCTACCAAGCAAATAGTGACGATGGAAGAAGAAAATCCAAGGCTCATCTGACAGAAGAAGTTGATAGAATGGAAATCACAAGGGTTAAAATGGAAATGGGTTCATTTTTACACAAGCTTGAACCATAGGTAATTATGCTGGGATTCAGTTTCATGTTTACACAATCTTGAAACAAAAAACTATGCTTGGATTCAGTTTCATTTTTACACAAGCTTGAAACGAAAAAATATGCTTGTTGGTTTACATGCCCCCAGCATGATGACTCGATTCTAGGTGCATGCCCCCCAAGCTTCATTGCATTCACCTAACTAGACTATTCATGGCTATCAGCTAGATGGAATGAAGGTTCATTTACAAGATCAAGTGAAAGAATCGACTGGTATTTTATGAGATCTAATCAAAGACTCGAATTGGAACTTTGCTCCAGGGGACCTTGTTTCATTTTTTAATGAGCTTAACATAAGACAAGGAACTCTGCTCAAATTCCTTGTTTCATTTTTTAACAAGGTTGACATAGTAAAAGAACTATCCTCATATTCCTTGTTTCATTTTTTAACAAGGTTGACACAATACTAGGAACTATCCTCGTATTCCTTGTTTCATTTTTTAACGAGGTTGACACAAGACTAGGAACTATCCTCGTGGGACCTGTTTAATTTTTTTAATGAGGTTGACACAGTAAAAGAACTATCCTCATATTCCTTGTTTCATTTTTTAACAAGCTTGACACAAGACCAGGAACTATGCTCATATTCCTTGTTTCATTTTTTAATGAGCTTGACACAAGACAAGGAACTATGCTCATATCCCTTGTTTCATTTTTTTTAGCGAGCTTAACACAAGATAAGAAACTATGCTCTGATTCCTTGTTCATGACCCATAAGAGGTCATGACTTCCAAGAGGTTCTCATCAGATGGGAGAACAATGCTCTAGCAGGGATCCATAACAAGGAATCTAAGATCTAGTTCCAATGCCCCTAGTACATAATGTACAACATCACGGAATTGATCGTCAGTTGATGTAGGCATGGAATGGGTTGCCACATAATTGACTCATGGCAGGGAAGATACCATTGGGACAAAAGGACCATTTAGGGAAGATGGTTGACTGGAAGTGATATTTGGACTGGGAAATGAACGCTGGTCAATAGAGACAATTCTGCCTTCATGCGGGAAACACATCACTCAAAAGAGTGTTGAAATGATAGCTTCCATGTCATAAACATAGTTGCGCCCAAGAAGTAAATTGTAATCTAAAGGGCCAGGGACTACCATCACATTGAGATAAAGAATTTTTCCTCCCAAAGTAATAGGAAACTAAGGAAGGATCCCTAATGGTTGACTATTTCCTCTGTTAAAAGGTAACAGAGTCTAGGTAATAGGCACAAGTGGCCGCAAACCGAGCACTTGCCAAATAGTAGAGGAAAGGATACTCACTTATGCACCTTCATCTATAATAGTGTCAGGTACAATTATATTACAAACCTGTACTATGATCTGGAAAGGCACATAACAAGGAAGACGACATCCTACCAATCGATTCCAATCAAAGGAAGTGACCAGACTACTTGGAGGGGGTATCGTAAGAACGAGAGAATTACCCCCTTGAGTTATGAGAATGGGAGGATTTTCCTTCTGTCTTGATGGAACAGAAGGGTTTCCTCCAAGCTCATTGGAATCTGAAGAAACAAAAAGAACCTGAGTGGTATCATACTCACTCTCTACGGGAAAGGTACAATTAACTGAAGGTGAAATCGGGTCAACTGATTCCTTGACCTATGATTGGTCAGGTATAGACTCATGGGATTCACATTCAGAGAGAGTGGGTTTGACTGATGGTTGATTTGGGTCAGTCAGCTCATCAACTAGTGAAGGATTAAGGGAAAGTCTCATGTAACCATATGTAAGTTGCTGCGGAGAAGTAGGACAGTTATCCAACACTTTTTGGGCTTCATCCACATAGGGACAAAGGTGAATGGGGTGATTCCCTTTGCATAACCTATAGGGAAACTTAAATTTACCCTTCTTTCCATGAACTTTACTACCACTAATTGATGGTGTGTCACCAGCATCATCTCCAGAAGTTGATGACACAGGATGATGTGAATGAGAAGACCATTCTTCTAAGATCTTAGGAATACCAAAACAATTTTGAAGAAGATGGTCTCCCGTACAAAGTTTGCATGGATATCGAAATTTGTGAGGCTTATTGGATGGTTTCCCATTAGAATTTGCATTCAAAAAAATGGTTGCTTGGTTGCCCCCGTGCTGAATTTGCTTCTTCTTCTTCCCTTTCTTCTTCTTCTTAGCCACCTAGTTACTAGTACCAATACTTTCACCAGGTGAAGAGGAAGAAGGGGAGGAAGAAACAACCAAGGAAGAAGGCAAAGGGTCAACTTTAGGATCAACTGGAGGTTGATTTTTTCTAGTTGTAGGAATATACAGTTGCGGGGTTGAGGAGGTTGAGAACAACCATACTAGCAATCCGATGGTAAGTCCTGAAAGGGACAATGTAGCCATATAAGGAGCACCAATATTTTCGAAAGGAGGAAAAGGACTAGGATTCCCATCAAAAGTAATTTCTTGATCAGTGGACTCCGGAGTTGTTGCCATATGTCTCAACCTAAGATAAACTAAGGAGTGACGTGGAGAATGTTATCCACGGTCAATTAATTTTATTTTAAACAAAATAACATAACAAAACAAAAGAGGGATAATCTAGGCAAAAGGATTACCAAGTAACTGTGAATTGCAATATACTGCCTCAATAAACCAAGGACTTAACATACGTGTAGGCAATCTCCCTGAATGTTGTGTTCAGTGTATCACAGTGTACAAGGCGACCAACTCGGTTACCTAAGGATGGATAGCAACCTAATGTAGTCCTCCCAAATATACCTGAAAGTACGTGGAGGCCAATCTGTGTTAGCGTTGTCTAATGCGAAACCCACACAGTGAGAGAATTCCTTTATACTTTTCGTACTATAACACCGCCCTATATACCCGAAGGTATGTGGATGAGCTACAATATACTTACGTACGTGGAATGAGGTATCACACTCGGAATGTATTGCAGACAATTAATGATAGCTGCTATTTTTTACGACGTCGGAACACGTCCCTAGCCTAGAACTCTAAATGTTATGCGTTAAGTTACAATGCTCCATTAGGTTAATTGAGATAACTTTTAAGTTAATATTCTTAAGAATTTTCCTTTCAAGGTTCACCACGTGATGTATGTTTGCAATTCCTAGAATGCAACTAACATGAGAAACATTCTTTCATTCAATGAACAATGAAAACCATAGCTAATAAGGGATAGAGTAATCAGATCTTTGACAAAGAGAAAAGAGCACACCTAATGCAATTTCCCTAGTTATTCCTATCAAGCATTTACAAACTACAATATGCAAAATGCAAGTTTTTCTTTTTAGTCCCTTTAGTGTTTATATGAACAAAAAGGAATTAGATGCACAAACAATCAATCAATACTTTTCACAAGAAACAAAGACTTTACGACAGTTTCTTTTTCAAAGAAATGAAGACTTTACGACACTTCCTTTTCAGAAAATACTAATTGATATAAACTAACTTTGACAATGAATTGATAATGATAAAAAAATCTCTTAAGAAACACTAAACAATCAAGGTCAAAGTAGGGCTAGGAGAAGAGATACAAGTTGATTTCAGAACCATAGAAACATTGATCTTTAAAAAAACAACTTCAGAAGTAAAATGGGAAAAATCCAAGCCAAATATGGGTTTTTAAGGTTAAGGAGGATCACCGTAGGTCATAGTGGAAGTAACTGCACTGCAGAGCACTATCTTTAAGCCAAGGGTGCTCTGCAGAGCACTGTCCCCCGACCAAGCCTGAGCTGGTGCCAAAGAGGCTAATCAAAAGACATCTAACCTCAATTTTTTGACCAAAAACACTTCAAAAAGACTGAAATAATATCAATGAAAGCAAGTAAAGTCTATTAGGGTGTACTATGATGAGGTTAAACTACCCGGAATGATGGTCAATCCCCAACGGATTCACCAATTTGTTAAATTAAATTTTGCATCTACGGATAAACATAATTTCCCTAGGTGGTTAGCTACACCTAGAACAATAAATTTAAAGAGTTTAACATTTTCCTATAGAATATAAATAAGGCAAGGGACCTACTTGTTATCTTTCACTTCCCTTTGTCTCCTTTTAAAATCTCTCGTCGTTTCTTCTCGAACTGAATCCGCTCGATAAGTACCTGCAATCATAAATAGAGGACAAAAACCAATCAAAGAAAATATCTATCTACTATAAGCAAATGGAATTGAAAGCATTTACACATATAATCATCATACATAAAGAAAAGAATATGGGAAAAGGTGTAAACAAATTTTTTAAGTAGAAGGAAGATTTACAACCAAAGAAGTCTGATCCCATGTCACTCATCTAGCTTGAGTTCCATCTCCATCACACCAAAATCACAACACTCCGGTAGCATAACAATACTTGCTATAATCTCAAACCTCAAACCAATAGTATCTCCTTACAAATTCTCAAAGTCCAGCCCCTAATCACTAAGATGAGTGCTCAATTTATAGGGAAATTGAGGTGGTTTTGTCATAAATTGGGCATTGAATGGCTTTCCAATTTGGGAGTTAGTTTCCATGGAGGAAGGGATGAGAGGATAGGAGGTTATTTGATTCATTCCCTATCCAATTTTGATCTCATAGGAGAGAATAAGAGGTGGGAATCTTCTAGAATGGTCTAGAATGTAGGAATATTCCCAAAACCCTATGAAGATTTCGATCAATCTCGCCCAATGCAGGTCAAAGTGGGCTTAGGTTCTCTGTAGAGCAGGCTTGAATGGGCCTAGGTGCTCTGCAGCGCATTTACCCCTAACCAAGGCTACGCTGGTCCCTCAAGGAGTCATTTCAAGATGTCTTCAGGCCAGGAAACTCCCAGGAATGATGGCATTCAATGTGATGACTTGCCTAGGGCATGTAGCAATATAATTAGGGTTTGATGAGCCCTAAAAGTACTGATCTAAATGATGGGAGTGATGTGCCCAAATAGACCTATAACAGAGACATGCCACTCTTGTTGAGGGAATTTTCCCATATGAGTGAGAGTTCCTAAGAATGTCTCATGGAGAGACATGCCACTCTGGTTGAAGGTATTCATCCTTGTAATGACAAAGACCATACCATGTACATCATCCTCTTGCAGCATTAATGAAGCGGCCTCCCCACTCTTGGCACCAGGGCCCAAAGAGGTAACCCACATTGGGTGATCTATGTTATCAAAGTGTTTGTGTTCTGTGATTTGATGGTTATCATTATGTTTCATCTTATTTATAGTATGCACATGTGTCTTTTCATACTCTTTTATATGCAATTCTTCTAACGTTACAAAAGCAAAAGATCTTGGTTAATTCCAATAGCTGAAGAGATCTGGATGAGGAATGGAGCCTACATTGATCCACTATGACAATAGTTGTATCAAACTCTCTAAGAATCAAGTGTTTCATGATAGGTCCAAGCATATAGATATCAGGTACCATCACCTGAGAGAATGTGTGCAGAGGAGGATCATCATGTTAGAGTACATTCCTACAGAGGATCAAGATGCAAACATTTTGACAAAGGCTTTGTCAAGAGGAAAGTTTGAGTTCCACAAGAGCGGGATTGGGGTGGTAAAGAACCCTTTTCTTGCTAAGAGAGAGTGTTAAAATGTAGGGCTTCATTTGACTTGTGCCTCAGTAAAATAGAGAAATTCAATTTTCCACATCAGCAGGATGACTTGAGTTGCAGTTAGAAGTAGTGACATGGTCAAATAACTCAGTTAAATCAGTTAATTCGAGTTTGTAGGCTAGAAGTAAAGTTGTGCATGAGTTGATTGCTAACATCTAGGAATGTAGTGTAGTTTTTATAGTTAAACTCAATTATCTGAGATCTAGTCTAGAATAGATTAAGTAGGAGTTCAGTTGAGTAGTAGTAACTATTGTTAAGTCAATGATCTCTCAGCTAACTGATCAATTTACTAAAAATAGACCTAATCATGCATGGAATTTGAATTGCCTAGTTTAGGTGGAGGAAAAGGCACATTGTAATTTTCAATTGTATACTAGTTGAGTGTACATGTTTTGCATTAGAGCAAGTGATCAATTCCTTTAGGATTTTCACAAGGAAATAGGGAATTATCCTATCTTTTAGGAGCTAATTTCCTTAAGGATTGCGCAACGAAATAAGAGTATGGATAAGGCCTATTTGGCTAAGTGTTGGTCAAACTAGGTCAAAGAGTAGAAGATGAGTATTGCAGTGCAAGTTGAGCTTCAAATATTGAAGTTGTCATTGTAATAGATCCATATTCTCATATGATTTAATAGAAACAGGGGAGGGGTTTTTCCTTGTTGGGTTCCCTAGTAAAAATATCATGTTCATTACGATTGAATGATTGAACGTGTTTCTATTGTATATTTTCCTTTCCTTAGATTGAGTAGAAGAAATTGGTGTATATTTTTTTCAGTCTAAATTCATTAGTAGCTACAAATTTTGAGCTATTTCTACAATCAAAACACACATCTTGTTGAACCTATCAACTACCACGAACAAGTATTCTTTTCCCTTCCTTTTTATTGGTAAACCTCCCACAAATTCCATGGAATTTCTTTCCCAAGGACGAGTGGATATATATAAGGGATGATATAGGCCCTATTTCTTGTTACTAGGCTTGTTAGTACAACAAATCATGCAACCTCTTATGAACCTAGATACTTCTTCTTGCATCTTAGTCCAATGCACATACCTATATAAGTTGGACATTGTCTTTCCTACACCAAAGTGACCTACAACCTTGGAGGTATGAGCCTCTGTAATTAGCTACAATTTCCCACCTTTAGGAACACAAAATTTATCTAATCTATAGAGTAAATTGTCTTGGAGATGGCAGTCAATTGTGTTGTCACCATCATTCACATGACTATGGCTCTGTGATTGTTGAAACACCTACTTGAAGTCATCTCTATATATGCTTCTCTAGATGCATCAAGGGTCAATGGACCCATGTGCATAAAAGTTCCTAAAGGTATGATATTTGACATAGGTGGCCTTGAAAGCATGTCATCCAACTTGTTTTTGCTCCCCTTCTTGTACTTGATCATTAAATGAAACTACCATAAAAACTCCAAGCACTTGTAATGCTTGGTATGTTGTAGCGTACTCTTCCTATAGGTACTAGAGTGGCTAGTGATATGAGTGCATTACTATCTCCTTTCCCATAGGATAGTGTTTCAACTTCTTCACAACTTGTAATAGGGCATAAATATCCTTATCATAGGTAGGGTAGTTAAGAAATTCCAATGAAATACTACACAATGGTAACACACAAGCCTTCCTCCTTGCAAAAAGAGTGCTCTCATAGCATACCCATGCGACACCTGTCTTCACTTTGAATGGATGCTATAAATTTGGTAATGCTAGAACTAGTGCTTGACTGATATTATTCTTTAGATCCTCAAAGGACCTCTACTAAACCTTTCCCCATTGCAAACTCTTGCCACTTTCTATTATGGAATAAATTGGTGTTTCTACTATTGAAAATGAGGCTATTAATTTCCTCTGGTATTATGCTACCCAAATGAAAATCCTGGCATCAAAAACATTAGTAGGAACTAACCATTTCATGGTGGCCTTTGTCTTGGCATGCTCTATTTTCATCTCTCTTCCACCTATCACATACCTTAGATACACCAAAGACTATTGTGAAAACTCACACTTCTGGAGGTTTGTTAGCATTTGGTGCTTCTTTAATGTCCCCAAAACATGTGTCAAATGTGAGATGTTCTCCTCCTAGTTAGCTTTTTATACCAATGTATCATTTAAATAAACAATAACAATTGAATCTACAAAATGTTGCAGTATATCATTCATTAACCTCCTAAACGTAGCTAGTGCACTTCATAAGTCAAATGACATAACTATCCACTCACACAAGCCTTACATTGTTTTGAAGGCATTCTTCCAGGTATCTTCTTTTTTGAATCAAATATGGTGATATTCAAACTTTAAGTCAATCTTGGTGAATTATTTCATTTGTTGCAACTGATCACACAAATCATCTATTCTAGGATGGGGGTACCTATCTTTTAGCATAATTTTGTTCAACACCATGTAATCTACACCCATTCACAAGTCCCATCTTTATTCGACACAATGATGATGGGTAATGCACATGGTTATGTATTCAGTCAAATGATACCTTGTTCTAGTTTTTGTTGCAATTGTTTCTTCACTTCACTTCCTTCTATAATAAACTGCCTATACTAATCAGTTGATCAATATTTAGCTCAAAACTCAAAGTGCTTAGAATCACTCAAAACCTGAATGACCACGTCCTTTTCGTCGATACAATCCCAACACAACTTGTTTCACTCAAAACACAGCTCGTATGAGGAAGATATCACATTCTGTTCACTTTGCCAAACAGAGGAATTTTGAAAAAAAGGTACAATCATTGTACAGTCAACAGTCCGTACTACTAACATGGCAGGTGACTCAACAAGTCAAAAGGATGGTCAATAGCTAATGGAACATCACCAAGTGGCGCATTGTGGTTGGTTTGTAGTGTGGTGAGTTGGCTATTTATTATTGGTGGAGGAAGGACCAATGAAGAGGAGACATGTGGCAAGCCCAGACGCCACCATGTGTCCCTCCCCAAAGGCCAGGCATCGTTGGTGCGCAGTGGTAAAATTTTATGTCAGGTCGGCAGGCTCGAACCTACGACCTCGCCTAAACATGACCAAAATTCCATTGTTATACCATGACTATGTGACTTAACATATAAAAATTTCAATTCGTATAGATTATGCTTAACCGTAGCAGTTGGGGGAGGACAGGGCCAGCTCCCTCCCATGTGACCACTACCACTTAACCATCAGCTAACGACTAACCATAGCCACACAGATTAAGTGCTAACTGCATATTACGCCTAATTAATCTGAGATTATCATTTAATTAATGCGTAGTTAAGTTGGCAGACTTTTGGTGGTCCCCTAAATTCGGTGCTAACTCCAGATTTAGTGGATTTAACTGGAGTTCCTCTAGTTTTAGTGGAGAATTCCTAGGAGAAACTATTTTGGCCATAACTTTTGCAATTTTCGACCAAATTGGGCTCAGAAAAAGTCATTCCTAGATGATTTTGATGTTCTGAGCACATTGAAGCAGGTTTCAAGAGTAGTAGAGCATTGTAAACATCACTTTTTCCATTTTGAGCTAATACAGAGGCCTAAGCCATGGAATCTGGACCAAGGAGATGTAGCCCAAGAGGGGTGAACTCCTTCATCAAAACACTGTGTTAAGTGTTCATTTTGATGGTTTGTTGTACATTTGTTTGTTGTTGTTCAACACTTGATTTACATGCTATTTTTCTCATGAATTTGACATAAAACTTGACAAAATTTACATGTTCATTCACAAACACCATAAAGGAAACCTATGCACATGAAGCAAATGATAAGCAATTTTTTTTTTAATTCTAAAGTTGAAATTAGCACAGCAAAACTAATATTCAACAATAGATCAAGTTGGTATCATAGAAAAGGTTATTTGCTTGATTGCTTGAGTTTTGTGCAAGTAGGGTTTTAATGGTTGCAAATTTGTGATGCCTACAAGGTTAAATTTGCATAGAGGAGAAGGGAAATTATTGGTTGCAAATACTAAGGTAATGCCCAGATGAAGGAGAGCCACAAGGCCATAATCTCCACCCAAAGTTTCAATCCTAGCTGCACTTGAAGCACCTCAAGTTTTACCTTCAATTGAGATTGAGGAGGTACAAGTAGTACCAGAAGTTGAGCTTGAATCCAAAGCCATCATGTTTGGAGCAAGAGAGACTGAAGGTCTTTTAGAAGAGGAAGCATTCAAGAAATATTTCTATGACTTAACTGACATGGTTAGAGTCCTCTATGAAGAGAGGAATACTAGAATGGCTGGAGAGAGTTCTAAGTCCCCACATGGAGAGGGAAGCTCAAAAGATAAGAAAGATGAAAAGAAGGATTCAAAGGGTAATGGAGGAAAGCCTCCTCCATCTCCACCATCTTCATCATCTTCCTCATCATCTTCATCATCCTCATCATCTCAAACAACATCATCTTCCACTTCCACCACAAAAACTGTTCATACTCATTCAAAAACCCCAAAAGAAAAAACTCCCTTACTCAAATTAGACATTAAGTTTGAACTTCCCATGTACAATGGTGAGGTAAATGCAAAAAAGTTAGACAATTGGATTCGACAATTGGAGGTTTATTGTAGAATTCAGAACCTTCAAGAAGATGACATAAAAATCTAGTTGGCTTCATTGAGGCTAGAAGGAGCAACACTAGTTTGGTGGGAAGCAAAGACTTAAGAGGAAATGTGAATTCATGGTAAGATATCAATTTCTTGGGTTGAATTTGTTTCTTTAATTAAAAGACATTTTTATCCTTTAGTCTATATGCAAAAAGCCATCATGAGTTGGCAACATTTTAGGCAACTCAAGGGCCAAATAGTTCAAGACTATACCCAAGAGTTTAGGAAAAGTACTTTGTTGTTAGGAGTAAACTTGAATTCCTAAGATACACTCTTGAAATATATTGGGGGTTTACATTCCTAATTAAAACATACTATACTTATGTTCAATCCAAGAAATTTAGATGAGGTATGTGTGCAAGCCACGCACCTTGAAGCAAGAGGAAAGAACATTCAGAAAGAGCGTAGTAAGAAGAAGACATTAAAGGGTAAGGAGAAAGAGAAGGGTGGAAAATGGAAAGGAAAGAAGAATGCATGTGTGAAGAAAGAATGGGAGAAAACTATATGCCAACATTTTTCCAAAGTGGGGCATGATGAAACCCACGATTGGAAACTACATCCTGAACTAAGGCCTAAGAAACCAAACAATAAGGGGAAACAAAAGAAGATCACTACCAGACAACATGATCTTGGATCCGATTATGGTGATGAGACCAAGATTTCGGCCATGGTCACAAAACGAAAAGAAGCTATAGCAAGCACTAGTTCCTCACATAGTCACAACAACACTCCAAATGAAGAATCAAGGATAGAGTTGTTCCATGTAAGGGTAATTTCAAATCATACAAACATTGATGCATTATTTGGTAGTGGGTCAAAATAAAACTTAATTTTAGAAGGCTTGGTCAAAAATCTTAAACTTGAAACTGTACCTCATCATAAGCCATATCCCTTGGGTTTGATAGTCAATAATGAAAATTTATAGGTTACAAGGAAATGCTTATTCAGGTTTTCCATTACTGAAAAATTCATTGATGAAGTAGAGTTAGATGTAGTTCCACTTGACATCTCAGGAATCATTATGGGGAGCCCATATTTTTATGATAGGAAAGCATTATTTTATCACCATGAGAACAAATTCCATGTTCTCAAGGATGGAGTGGAATATATTGTGAAATCTCATCGCAAAATGTTAAACATTTCTTTGGTTAATGCAGGGCATATGAAGAGACTAGTAAATGCAAGTAAAAATTTTGTGCTTCTCATGATCAAGAAAAAGAATGATATTGATTATGAATCTTTTGAAGGTTGTGATGATAAGTTAAAATATGATTTGTTTGATGTGGTAAGAAAGCATGGCGAGATGTTTTAGGAACCAAAGGGTTACCTCCCAAGAGGGGAATTCAGCATGAGATACAGCTGTAGTAGGATGTTCCACTTCCAAACATTGGCATGTATCGCATGTTGATCATGGAGAGCATGGAAATAAAGAAGAAAAATAAAGAATTGCTGAACAAAGGTATCATACGGCCATCTACTTCGCCATGTGGTTCACCCATTGTCTTAGTGCCAAAGAAGGACGAGATTTGGTGCATGTGTGTGGATTTTTGTGCACTGAATAAAATAATGGTAAAGAATCGTTATCCACTCCCAAGAATTGATGATTTGCTTGATCAATTGAGGTATGAAAATTATTTCACTAAGTTAGACTTATGAAGTGGTTATCATCAAGTTAGAATAGTTGAAGAGAACATTTAGAAAACCACATTTAAAACTAAACACAGATTGTTTGAGTGGCTTGTTATACCTTTCGGTCTTACAAATGCTCTAGCTACTTTCATGGGAGTTATGAATGATGTAATTGTTTACTTAGATGATATACTCATATTCAGTAAATCCAAAGATGAACATGTCATGCATGTGAACAAAGTACTTGATGTCTTGAGAAAAGAATAGTTGTTTTTAAATATGTCAAAGTGTGAATTTGGCAAGAATTCTTTAGTTTATTTGGGACACATTGTTGGAGGAGGTGAGCTGAAGATATACCTCTCTAAGGTTGAGATCATTGGGAATTGGCCCAAGCCAAATACAATTACAGAGGTAAGAAGATTTCTTGGGGCAACACAATATTCGAGGAAATTTATTGCTAATTTTTCTTCCATTGCAGCACCACTACATGCATTGACTAGTGTCAAGAAAGTCTTCCATAGGGGAGATGTACAGAAAAAAGAATTTTATGCTTTAAAACAAAAGATTAGTTCAGCACATGTATTGGCTCTTCTAGATCTTAGACAACCATTTGAGATTCAAACAGATGTTAGTGATTATGCCATGGGAGAAGTTCTTATGCAGCATGGTAAGCCCATTTCATTTCATTCTGAAATTTTTAATGGTGCTGTGACTAACTATCCCACTTATGAAAAAGAACTTTATGCATTGGTACAAAGTGTTAAAAAATGGAAACACTACTTGATGGGGAAGGAGACCATTATCCATACCGACCATCAACCATTGCAGTATTTACAGTCACAGTCAAAGTTGCAACAATCATGACACTTCAGATGGATGGGTTTTCTACAATAGTTTCATTTGGTTATCAAATACAAAAAGGGAATATACAATAAGGTAGATGATATGCTTTCTAGGCCTATTGTAAATTCATCTATTATACTCAAGCATAATTCTGTTTTACATGAAAGTTACATTGAGCAATATGCATATGATAATGACTTTCAAGATGTGTATGTAAGCTTGAGACAAGGAAACCAATTTGAAGAGTTAGATTACCATGTACATAACAGTTTGTCGTATCACTTGGGAAAGTTATGTATTCCACACAGAGGAAGAAACAATATCAGAAGGGAGGCGCACACTTCATTGATTGCTAGACACTTTGGTGTAGGTAAGACAATATTGAATATCCAAAGGTATTGTTATTGGCCATGCATGTTTGATAATGTATCTCATTTAATTAGAGGATGTTATTTGTGTGCAATAAGTAAGCCTAGAAATAGGAAACTAGGATTTTACACTCCACTTCTGATACCTTCCTGTCCATGGGAGAGTATCTCAATGGATTTTGTAGGAGGTCTTCCATTGTCAAGGAAAGGTCATGATTACTTGTATGTCATTTTAGACAGGTTCAACAAGATGTGTATTCTAATGCCATGTAAAAATAAAATTACGGCTGAACAAACAACTCATCTTTTCTTTCAAAATATTTGGGTTCATTTTGGTCTTCCTACTTCCATTATAAGTGATCAAGATTTTCGATTTGTTGGGATTTTTTGGTCAAATTTGTGGGACATGATGGACACTAAGTTGAAGAAGAGTACAACCTTTCATCCACAAACAAATGGACAAACCAAGGTGGTCAATAGGACATTCATTCATCTTCTTAGAGGATATTGCAACAAACACCTCAAGTTGTGGGATGAACAGTTGCATTACATACAACATGCATACAACAGGGAAAAGCATTCTTCCACAAACACATCGCCATTTGAGGCATGTTTTGGGTACTTGCCAAGATCACCATTGGACTTCATCTTTGAGAAAGATGTCACTGTCGATGGTCATAGTGACATCGATTAGGAAAGGAAGTTCATTGAGACAATTCAGTTGATACATCACATAGTGCAAGAACAACTGGAAAAGAGTCAAAGCAGCTACAAGGCAAGGCATGACAAACACTGCGTCGACCATAAATTTCAAGTTGGAGACAAATTTTGGTTATATATTAGCAAAGAAAGACTTCAAGGGGAAGGTAAAAATCTTAAGCCAATCCATTATGGTCCTTTTAAAATTTTGGAAAAGATTGGTAACAATGCATTTAAGCTAGATTTGCCTCCTTATATGAAAATATACTCTATTGTTAATGTTGAGAACTTTAGATTGTTTGAGCCTCCTTTGATTGATGATCAAGAAGAGCATGTTCAGTTGCCATCAATAGATGATTTCTCACCAGAATATCTTGATGAGCTTCAGCAAGATCTCCTACATGACAAAAGAACCAGAACTTCCAAGAGAGGGAACGTCGAATACCTTCGAGTGGGACTCAAGGTACAAAATCCTTCTAAAGCCAAATGGATGAAGATCAAGAAGGTGAGGGAGTTGTACCGTCACTTGTTGAAGAATTGATAGTATCTTTTGGGGTCCAAAAGGCTTCCAATGGGGAGGAATGATCAGGTGATTAGTATTTAGCTCAAAAATCAAAGTGCTCAAAGTCGCTCAAAACCTAAACGACCGCGTCTGTCTCGGTAATACGATCCCAACGCAACTCGTTTCACTCAAAACAAAGCTTGTGTGAGGAAGATATCACATTATGTTTCTTTTCCAAACAAAGGAATTTTGAAAAAAAAAACGTGCAATCACTGCAAAGTTAGCAGTCCGTACTACTAATGTGGAAGGTGACTCGGCAGGTCAAAAGGATGGTCAACAACTAATGGGATATCGCCAAGTGGCACATTGTGGTTGGTCTGCAGTGTGCTGAGTTGGCGGTTTCTTATTGGTGGAGAAAGGACCAATGAAGAGGAGACATGTGGCAAGCCCAGATGCTACCACGTGTCCCTCCCCAAAGGCCAGGCATCATTGGCACGCAGTGGTAAAATTTTATGTCAGGTCGGCGGAGTCGAACCCACAACCTCGCCTAAACAAGACCAACATTCCACTGTTATACCATGACTATGTGACTTAACATATAACGGTTTCAATGCATATATATTATGCTTAACCGTAGCGGTTGGGGGAGTAGAGGGCTAGCCCCCTCCCTGTTATAGACATTTTTGTGCCTTACAGCATGAAGCATGAAATGTCCATAATCTAAGGGATCCAAAGTCCCTAAACATGTTGTTCCTACCCCTAAGGGAACAAGGTCAGCAAACCACAGCAATCCAAACAAGTTCTCCACTGAAAATTACTCAAAAACAAAGCAATTCTGGATCATGTCAACTGCTCCACTGAGCATCTACGCTGAATGTCAACTGCTCCATGGACCACCTGCGTTGAATGTCAACTCCAACAAAGGCTACCTACGCTGAGCGAGTCTTGACATGTGGAAGTCTCATTCCTCAATGAGTCAATGCCCAGGAAGCTTCCATAATGACACTTGGATCAAGGAATTCGACTGGTGATGAGTAAGAGGTTCTAGATCTCCAAGTGGAAACAAGAACCTCCAAGTGGACTCAAGAACTGAAGAAGAACTGGAGTAGGAGAGGACACTAGTCACATCTCAGGCTGACTCATCCTCTCTCCAAACTCCTATATATGGATCTCTCTCCCATGAGATCCAGAGGCTGGAATCTTGTGAATGTAAAGAATTGCTGTTGGTTTGAGTTTAGAACTATTGGGTGATTTACTTTGAAGGAGGTGAAGAGGAGATTTCTTTCTGCTGGGAAGGTGATGCTGGATTGGGCCTCTTATGGTTGTATCACTTCCTGAATCTTACTTCTTCCATTAATAAAGCATTTGAGGTTCTTCTATATGCATGTGTCTCAATGGTGTATTGTTATACTTGTGTATTTGATTTATTCTAATCCTTGAATCAATTATGAATGTATGCTTCTTGTAGTTTCCCTCTCTTGCCATTTTGCAGGATCTTGGTGTAGCTGGGCCAGTGAAAGGGCAAGGAGCTGGGGGCAAGCAGCAAGGAGAGAAGATTGGATCAACCATTAGCGAAAGACATCGGTTAGTGGATCTCTTGCTCCCCTCTTTTACATCTCATAAAGAAGTAATCTTAGATAGCTTTGCTTTGATTGTTGCTAAGGAACTATCACCCTTAGAGTGGGATAGGGTCATTCCGTATTGGATACTTTTCCCAACAACACTCCCATGTGACCACTACCACTTAACCGCCAGCTAACGGCTAACCATAACGGCACAAATTAAGCGCTAACTACAAATTATGCCTAATTAATCCGAGATTATAATTTAATTAATGTGGAGTTAAGTTGGTGGACTTTTGACGGTCCCCTAAATTCGGAACTAACTCCAGATTTAGAGGAGTTAACTGGAGTTCCTCCAGTTTTAGTGGAGAATTCTTAGGAGAAACTATTTTTGCCATAGCTTTTGCAATTTTCAACCAAATTGGGTTAAAAAAAAAGTCATTCCTAGATGATTTTGATGTTCTGAGCACATTGAAGTAGGTTTAGGAGTAGTAGAGCATTGTAAACAAC
Organism: Pinus tabuliformis; assembly: GCA_031772625.1. Taxonomy (NCBI): domain Eukaryota; kingdom Viridiplantae; phylum Streptophyta; class Pinopsida; order Pinales; family Pinaceae; genus Pinus; species Pinus tabuliformis. Next base: position 1,068,644,991 of record CM062804.1, on the reverse strand, counting down.
ACTTTTTCCATTTTGAGCTAATATAGAGGCCCAAGCCATGGAAGCTAGACCAAGGAGATGTAGCCCAGGAGGGGTGAACTCCTTCATCAAAACACTGTGTTAAGTGTTCATTTTGATGGTTTGCTGTACATTTGTTTGTTGTTGTTAAACACTTGATTTACATGCTATTTTTCTCATGAATTTGACATAAAACTTGACAAAATTTACCTGTTCATTCACAAACACCATAAACGAAACCTATGCACATGAAGCAAATGATAAGAAATTATTTTTAATTCTGAAGTTGAAATTAGCACAACAAAACTAACGTTCAACAACAAATCATATACAACCCAATGTTCAACAATTGAGAATCTGGTAATCGCTAGATCTCATGCTCCACGTCCTTCTTGGGTGGTAGCCCTTTAGGATCCTAGAACACATCCTTGTAATAGTATATCAACTCTTCCAATTGTTATTTCTCTTTCTTAGTACACCCCTCTAGGGATTCCTTTTCTCTCACTAACTCTTCTATAAATTTATTTTTTCTTAGAAATAATAAAACATACTTCTTGCTAGAGTTGATAATTTTCTTAGCTTCGTTGCTACATACCAACAAAATTATGGACTTTTAATTGTGCACATTGATATTGAACTATTTTCCACCTTTGACGAGGCAGTATTGGTTGGATCTTTGCATGAATATTGCATCCCACATGTACATGTAGAGAATTCCAAATGCGACTCCACATACATAAAGGGAAACTACATTTAGTTCTAATTCATCAATAAAATCGAAATTGTTAGAAAATTTTATCTTGCATTATTTTGTTACCTTTATTTATGCATCCTTAATTATTCATCCCAATGGATATGGGCTTGGATGATCACGAAATTCCAATCCCAATTTGTTGACAAGCTTTGTGGCAATGATATTTCATTGTGAAATCCTGATTTGTTGACAAGCTCTATTGCAATGATATTTCATTGTGAACCTGAGTCAAACAGAGCATCAATATTGGTATGTTTAACCTGTATCTTTATATGGAAGATTTTGATCTTTTCATTCTCTTCCTATTATCAAAGGCTACCGAGATTCAACTCCTTTTGCTCTAATGTAGATATGATATTCCCATCCATGTTTGAGCTGCTTTCAACCTGGTTTCTCAAATCATCGACCATGAGATTCTTCTACTTTTTACCTTTTTCTTTTTTTTTTAGTTTAAGCTCTAAATGAAACTTCCAACACATATCCTCTATTTGACAGTCAATGTTATAGCAATTGCAATGGTTGTTGTGATCTTTTCTCTAGTGTGTTGTGGCTACTATGTTTTTGTCCTTTTTCCCTTTCCACTTATTTTTCCCCTCCTTAGAAACATCTCGGTTCTCTTTTTTATTTGATCGATTTGATTTCCATTTCTTTTGGCCTATGTTCTCTAGATATTGTGCCTATACACAAGGATTTTCCATTGATCTAGGCTTGAAAAACATCACTTACTTCTGCAAATGGTAATGTAACCCCCCCCATATACTTGAGGAGTACATTTCGATTCTTTGGGGAGATACCCAACATTATGCCATATTTCTAAATTATGTGGTGTAATCTTGTACACTTGGCCCATACTTATGCCTAAAGTAGTGCCACTAGATCCATTGGTATTTTTTCTTTGATCCATTTGATTTCCATTTCTTTTGGCCTATGTTCTCTAGGTATTGTGCTTATACACAAGGATTGTCCAATGATCTAGGCTTGAACAACATCACTTAATTTTACAGATGGTTATGTATCCCCCCTATATTCTTGAGGAGTACATCTAGGTTCTTTGGGGAGATACCCAACATTATGCCATCTTTCTAAATTATGTGGTGTACTTGTGTACACTGGCCCTTGATTATGCCTAAAGTAGTGCCACTAGATCCATTGGTCATCTACCTACCCTATAGGCTAAATTTTTTACCTTTATGAGGGTTCCAAAGTCCTCCCACTTATTCATTTTAGGATCGCCCTCCAACCTCGAGCTCTCTGTGTGGCTTCCCCACCAAGTGAGGGCATGGCCTTCTAATTCCATTCATGCAAATGAAATCTTTTGTTCTTCCCCTATATGATGAACACTAAAATACACTTCTAATTGCAACCAATGATTTAGTTTAAGAGCATTGATCTCACCTTGATATGGCTTGATATCAACCTTCGCTTCCATTTTGAATAGGGATTGCAAGTTTCATGGATGTTGTACATTTTTGGGTTCCTTGTTTGATTCCTCCTCAGTTTCTAGTTGATCTCCTAATCTCTGCTCTGATCAGACCTCTGCATTAGAACCCACATATTCTCTTAATATCCAATATTATTGGTCAGGGTTACCATCAGAAGATTCACATTGTGGTTTCTATTTACAAATTTTTCTTCCATCCACAAAAACCTATCCTTTGTATGATTAGGAGTGTTATTCATCGATTCATCAACCATGACTGGGGTTTTATGAATATTGGCTTAGATGTTTTAGATACCATTATAATCTCCACAATATACCCAAAGAAAGTTAATCTGATACCAATATTATTCATAAACGACCATGTATATTTGATTGGATTGTTCATCACAATAGATCTATTGAAATATATTAGAAAACCTAAATCCACTCTAAAAGGGTTTATTTATCCTTAAATACCTAGATCTATTAATTATCATTTATTTCATATGCATGCAAATTATAATTATGTAAAACATAGAGAACAACAAAATAAAAATTCACAAACCAAAATTGGCACAAGGTATATTGTGGGAAACCCCTTTGGGAGAAAACTTAGTTAGAAGGTGAGGTTGCTTTTCTCTCTTTCTTTGAATAGAAAATGGATGCAGGTACAAAGAAGTAAGATATGTGGCCTGTGGGCTACCACAGTGCACAAATCCTCTCTATGTTTTCTCTCCCTATCCCTCTCAGCTACTATGCTCATATATGGAACATTATGCACTCCAAAAAAATGGAACCCCTCTTCCTCCTAGTGGCCCGATTATAACACAACCTGATAGCCTATGAGTGGTTAGGTTTGACTCCAACTCTTAACTAGAGTTACAAAATTGACTCTTCTAGGGTATTCTTCATCATGATCACGTGCCTAGTCCTTTTTTCATGAATAATTGGGGCTGACATGGCATCCTCTCAAATTATGGTGGTCAAAATAGGAAGGTCAACTTTTGAGTGGAATAATTTTTGCATACAAAATCTGTCATGTATCATTGCAAAGGCCTTTGCCTATAGAATAGGAAAAATAGGTGCTTTAGTAAGGTGGAATTCTTTTACCGCCAATAAATGTCATTTGATGCCTCAAAATGCTCTTGGAAGGTTTGAAACCACAATCTGTCAAATTGGGTCCCAGTGATAAAAATGGTCTTGTGAGTTGATTCCTCTACTTTTTATTCTATAAAGCATCAGATGCATGACAAACAATATCATGATATAATTTGGACCACACCTTCCCATTTTGGGAGGATTTTGGTCCCCAAAAGCTTCTACTGAATGAAGTGAGGAAATTTTTTCTCATATTTCTCTTAGGTATACCATTTAGCCTTTCATGGAAGATGACCTCTCAACCTTATTTTCAAAAGGTCATGTTGCCCCTTTCTTGTCGTTTTCGATCTATTCTATAAAAATGTATCCTCTGTCAACTCTATTAAAAATTTGTATTAATTGATTCCAACTCTTATTCATTGATTTCAAGTGTCAAGTTTAGGGGGAGCGTGGTAAGTGTGTTATCATTGATGTGTTGCTTCTTAGCCTGAGTTAAGGATGAAGGTAATATATTTGAAGCAATTTCTTCTTTATTTCTTTACCTCCCATGAGAAAACTATGTGATTAGTTGGATATTCCTCTTATATACCTTTCCAATGGTTTATGGAACTTGACTTAACTCCCAAGGATCACAAAGAATATTCGGTTTGAAGTTTGGTAGTTTAAGCAAAGTTCTAATTGATTGTGGTTATGCATATGCCAAATAATATTGGACATCCTCTGCTTGTTCAGCTTCGGAAAATATCAAGGGTCCTGAAGTGTGATTATGGCCATCCAATTTGAGAAATGGATGGATTTGTGTTGTGTGCTTGGGAGAAGTGGTGGTGATTTAGTCACATATGCGACAAATCCCAGACCTACCCCTTTGTTAATAATCGGATAGACCCCAGGGGGCATGATGGATTATATTCGTTAATCCCATTTAAAATATTTGTGTTTTGTCAAAATATTTCTATTATTTAATCTAAGCAAGAGGCAACTGGGTGGCAAGCCTCAAGTCATAGCCCTTGGATGCAAGGGGTCGGTAAGCAACATACAAGTTCCTACTAGACCACCTAATCCAAGTTTATATTCACACATTGAAAAAAGTAGTGAACATCAGTGAGTGGAAACTAGAAAACTAACAGTCCCAACCCTTGGTCACAAAGTGATAGCTAAAGCACCCGAGTGTTTGTTGGCCTTCCAAGACAATTTGGTTGAACATAGTATTAATGAGCGGTGAGCAGCAACGGAAAATTTTTGGTATAGGATTGAAGGTGCCAAGTGGAAATTTAGTCAGCATTGACATGGAAAGTGATTTAGCAAGGATGACATGTCAATCATTTTTTCTATTTTTGGGTGGTCAAGAATGTAGAAATTCCCACTATAGATCACCTGATAATGAAATATACTAAAGCAAAATACTTTATCTACTTCTACAAACAATTATGCGGAAGCTTAATCGAATTGAGAAACATCCATTGAACACATATAACCGATAAGAAGAAACCAATCACACATAACATAGAAGAAAAAAACCAGGGGAAAGCCTCAGCCTAAAACCCCAACTTTGTATTATCATACAAGTGGAAATATAACCAGTATTACAAAAAGAATCAGCTCAAAATCTATCCTTCTCTCTCTGCAATACCTCTGCTGCTCATAGACAATCAAAGGCCTTTCTCAAACCTCCTGATCTGCCCTCCAAGCCTCCTATTTCTTTGCACAATTTTGATTGGGTTCCAGTGCAGCCACTTGTGTGAATTGGCCTCTTCACACGCTCACTAACCTCTTATCCAACTACGCAATCCTAAAGGAGATAAATCCTTCTCCATGGATGAGCTTCCTTTATAGGAAAAAATTCATCCAACTGATAGTACACAGTCCCTTCTTTGATCTCAACTGGGTCTTTGTCTGAACTGACATGCATGAGTTATTCATGAGAGAATCTTCAGTTATCTGAAGTGCAATAGTTATATGAAATCATGCATTAACTAACTGAACTCACATTAATTTAAACAAACTGTTTCAATCAATCTAACTGGACCTGACTCAGTTAATTGAGCCAACTAATTACAACTCAAATTAGAACTCATCCTTATCTATTTAACTGATGGATAAATTCCTCAATTAATAGAGAAACGGTTGCATGTACTCACATAGACTTCATGTTTTATTTTTCACATCTAATTAACTCATGGTGAATTAATTAATTTATTTTCAAACAACTGTTAAGTTCAAATTCGAATTTTACTTCCTATTTTTAGTCCAAGAACTGACTAAAATAGGAATCCATCCTGAACTGCTAAAAAATGAGATTCTATTTTTAGCACTTCCATTTTTCATTCCCTGTTGCTCAATCTAGCACTGATACTCAAACTGCTATTTATAGCAGTGCTATTTTTAGCATTTCTTATTGTTATTTTCAACACTCCCTCTCAACAAGAAAGGCATTCAACTTGAACCTGATCCTGTACCTCTGGAATGTTTTGCATGCAACACTTCTACCATGTGTGGTTGCTCTAGCAACTCTTAGAACAAAAAACTCCCCATTGACCTCTCTGTTGGGCTAGAAACATATGTTGATGATGAAGCTCTACCTGCTGCTGATAAGTGCTCCCTCTCTGACCTTTGAGCTATTGCAACACTCCATGCATCTCGCATCGTTGCACACCTCTTTGTGCCATCCTGTAGTGGTGCAACACTCTTGTGCCTCTCACATTGTTGCAACCTGCTAGCTCTACAGAGTCCTGGGACTCCTGCACTATAGCTCTCTCTGTCGCTCCATCCGCATTTGTCTCTACCCACTCAACCGGTCCTGCTACTCCTCGACGGGGCTCCTGTAGCAAAGTCAAATCAAAGAGGTTGGGTACCTCAAGGATCCTGCCCCTATTCCAGCCTTCTTAGGATGATCACTCCACATCGCCCCACCTCCTACCTAGAGGTATGGATGCATGTGATCCCTTTGCCCACCTGGTTCGAAATTTACCCCTACTGGAGGTCTTTGCATGAGTAGATGTCTCTACTTGATCTCCTCAACTTCTCTAGTTGTGGCTGCTCCACAACCTCTTGAAGATGCTTCACCAATCGTGGCTCCTCCACAATCGTCTGAGACTTCTTCTGGTGCTGTGTGTTGAGAGGTAATGTACTCTCTCTCTCTCAACCACCAAGTCTCCATCAGTTTCCTTGCTCCTCAAGGCTTTGCATGCATCTTGAACCTCAAGAGCATACAGGTTCTTGACCCGTGAACCGATCTGTTTCACCTGTCTAATGATGATTTGTCTAAGGAAAACCTTTCCCTTACTGAAGACTACATCATAGCCTCTGTCTTGCAGCATCGCGATCGACACCAAATTTCTCTTCAGTCCTGGTACATACTTGGCATTGGTCAAGGTAATGTGAGCTCCATGCTCCCTCTCAAAAACAACCGTGCCTATACTTGAGACACTATACTTTTCATCATTACCCATCACTATGAGTATTTGGAGATATTTCTCCTCCAAAGTTCTGAACAAACTCTTGTTGCCAGTCATGTGGAAAGAAGCTCCACTGTCAAGAAACCAACCACTTCCCACCATGGATGAAACCTTGCATGCGAACAGTGTGAAATCCAACTCAAACTGTGAGGCTAGTGCCTCACCTTTTGATCCTTCCACGGATCCCTTCTTGGATTTCCTCAGTGGAAAATTTGTAGCAAAATGACCCACCTCATGACAATGAAAGCATCACACTTTCGATTTGTCAAACCTCTTCCCACCTTGGGAAGAATTGGATTGGGAAAGAGAATCCTTCTCCTTCCCCTTCTTCACCTTACTCGCTAAGGCGCAGTTTTCTTCATCCTCCATGGATGAAGAACCATCTTTGGTGCTTCTTCTTATCTCCTCCTGCATCAGATTTGACCAAAGTTGTTCCCAATCTGGCAATTTCTCTCTTCCATTAACCCAGTCCTGGTAGCTATGCTAGCTCTTAGGAAGACCGAGGAGTGCAAGACTCACCATGTCATCATCAGTTGTCGCAATCCCTACACTTCCAAACTCATCCCTACATGTGGTGATCTTGTTTAGACACGTAGAGATCGTGTCACCCTTTTCACACTTGATCTTCTGAAGCTTATCCTTCAGCGCCAGCTTCCTCTAATCACTGCTATTCTGATATAGATATTTCAATGTTTTCCACATTGAAAATGGTGTCTCCTTCCCATGGAGGCTCAAGACAATGTGGTCTCAAACTCCCTCCAGGAGGATTCTCGTTGCTCTAGCCACACATTTCTTCCATTCCGCCAGTTGAGTAGCATCAGTCGGCTTGGGGACTTCTTGATCAATGAAGTCCTTTAGACCGTTATCCTCTAATACTACCTCCAAGCGATCCTTCTAGGCTATATAATTTGAGCTGACATCAAGGGCATACTCAAATCTTAACCCACTGAACACCATAGGTGAAATAGAGATGTGATAAGAACTCGATTTCTATATTCAGGAACCAAATTTCAAACTTCTCCTTCTTGTATATTGTTCTTTGCCTTGATCACATTTGCTCTGATACCATGTAGAAATTCCCACTGTAGATCACCTGATAATGCAATATACTAAAGAAAAATACTTGATCTACTTTTACAAACAATTATGCGGAAGCTTAATAAAATTGAGCAAGATCCATTGAACACATACAATTGATAAGAAGAAATCAATGACACGTAACATAGAAGAAATAACCAGGGGAAAGCCTCAGCCTAAAACCCCAACTCTATATTATTATATAAGTGGAAATATAGACAATATTACCAAAAGAATCAGCTCAAAAGCTATCCTTCTCTCTCTACAATACCTCTGCTGCTCATAGACAGTCAAAGGCCTCTCTCAAACCTCCTGATCTGCCCTCCAGGCCTCCTATTTCTTTGCGCAATCTTGATTGGGCTCCAGTGCAACCACTTATGTGAATTGGCCTCTTCACACACTCACTAACCTCTGATCCAACAATGCAATCCTGAAAGAGATAAATCCTTCTCCATGGATGAGCTTCCTTTATAGGAAAAAATTCATCCAACTGATAGTACATTGTCCCTTATTTGATCTCAACTGGGTCTCTGTTTGAACTGACATGCATGAGTTATTCATGAGAGAATATTCAATTATTTGAAGTGCAGCAGTTATATGCAAGCATGCATTAACTAACTGAACTCACATTAATTTAAACAAATTGTTTAAATCAATCTAACCGGACTTGACTCAGTTAACTGAGCCAACTAATTACAACTCAAATTAGAACTCATCCTTATCTCTTTAACTGATGGATAAATTCCTCAATTAATAGAGAAACTGTTGCATGTCCTCACATAGACTTCATGATTGATTTTTCACAACTAATTGACTCATGGTGAATTAATTAATTTATTTTCAAATAGTTGTTAAGTTCAAATTCGAATTTTACTTCCTACTTTAGTCTAGAGACTGACTAAAATAGGAATCCATCCTAGACTACTAAAAATAGCAATTCTATGTTTAGCACTTCCATTTTTCATTCCTTGTTGCTCAATCCAGCACTGATATCCAAACTGCTATTTATAGCAGTGCTATTTTTAGCACTTATATTTTTAGCATTTCTTGTTGCTATTTTCAACAAAGAAGGATGATTCCAAGTGACATGTGGCATGATGATGTCAGCATGACATGACTGAAGCATAGGTGGCAACCCTTGATTGTGTGTAGAAAATTATGAGGCAAGCACAATGGAAAGTGACATGGACATGTGGATCTCAAATTGGGATATCATGGAACTGGGCACTGAAAGTGTAGATCATTTTGTAAAAACTCGAAGTCAATACCTTTGCAACGTGGTAGGCATGAGGTGGTATATTTTCCACATGTCACTCAATAGCTGGACGACATGGATGATGGGTAGAAAGTGACATGTATATTATGATATCAACCATTGAGGCCTTAGGGCACCAGATTAATTGAGTGTAGTAATGAGTATTGGTCAATAGGGCAAGGTCACAGTTGTCAATTGTGGGAGTTAGACAAAAAATCACCTGAGAGCCTATCAAACTCTCATCCTATTGGTGTTTGTAGAGATAAATAATTAAAACAAAATCAACAGAGTGGTGAACATGATTTAGGCCCTTAGTGTTTCCCAAGGTCACATGGGACTATGAGTTGAGTACTTAAGGGCTAAATCCTATCAGTCATTGCCCATGGGGCTATGGTTGCAGAAATGTATGTAGAGAAATACAACAAACCAATAGACTAATAAGCACATAGGAGCTTAGGCAAAGGTTCTAATTCATGGACACACAAAGAAAAATGCTAAAGAAAAGGAGCTATATAAAATCCCTAATATTGATGAAATTAGTTTTAATAGCATTTTAATTATTTATACAATCAATTAGTTTAAATAGTTGATACAGTCAAGGAGAAATCTCATGGGTGAAACCATGGATTCTGACTCATGGTAATTGAAGGGACTAACTATAAAGGAAAAATAAGAAGAATGCAAGAAGGTTGGTTTTTCTAATGAGTAATTGAAGTAAAGTGAGGCAGAGATCTGATGAAGAAAAAATGATTTTGTAAGGATGTTGAACAAAAAAATTGAAGTTGTTGTGTGAGAAAAAGAACATATGTGTATGAGTTGTGTGACTGAATCAATGAGGAACTGTATGTGAGATAATAATTCAATAATATATAACTATTTGAGAACATAAGTGAAAAAATATGAAGATTAAATTGAGTAAAATGTGTTTGTAAGTCTGAGTATGAAAATGAACGAAAGATGGATATGCTAAGATTAGTAGGTTGGTGTCGATATATTATGGAAGTTAGTTCTTCTAGCAAGTGCGTGCTTGAAAATGAGGGTATGGGTGTGTCCTTCTAGTTGGTTCTAGTAAATTTGATGTAATAATAGGTTGGGGCTTGCATTTGCATAAAGAACAAAAAGAATATTTTTGGTTTTCTCCTTTTATAGGTTTCCATGTAAGCATCTATGTCTCATGTATGTATGTTATTTGATTTATGGTGTTTTTTTGTAATTGATTAGTGATAAAGTAAATAATCTTAAAAATGTTTTTAAAATTTATATAATATGGATTCACCCCCACTTTCAGTATTATCCTAGTTTCTAACAATTGGTATGAGAGTTGGTTCCTTCAGCAATAGTCTAACAACTGAAATGTAGATTCGTTACAATGGCTAACCAGGATGGACATTCCACTAGTAAAGTCCCCATGTTCACTGGAACAAAATATTCATTCTGGAAGGTACAAATGAGAACCTACATAATGTATTTTGGTTCAAATGTCTAGGACATAGTACAAAATCATTATAAAAGAATGAGCACAATGACTAGTAAATATGAGAAACTTGAGTTCACTAACACTGCTAAAGCCATGAATGCAATACTGAGTAGTTTTCCTAAATCCAAGTTGGTTAAATTCATGCATTCACAACAACCAAATATGTATGGGATAAGATGAAAAGTTGTTATGAACATGAAAATGGAGTAAAGAATGCCAAATTACAAGGTTATAGAAATCATTTTGAAGCGATAAAAATGAAAGAGGAAAAAGATATAACCAAATTATTTTTTCGAGTGGAAAAGATAGTTAACACCATTAGAGGAATTGATGAAACAATGAATGACCCATTTGTAATATGAAAGGTGTTCAGATATCTATCAACCGATTTGATGCCAAAGTATAAACAATTGAGGAGATGCAAGATATCAATTCATTGACATTGGACTGATTGCACGAAACACTGATAACCTATGAAATGCAAAATTCAAAAGGAAAATCCACACTAAGAGAGGTTTTTCTCAAAGCCAACAAAAAATGAAAATAAGATCTAGACGAATGGAGCTATGAATTTGATGAAGAAGAGGCAAATTTTGTTAGGAGATTGAAGAGAGGTTCTAGAAAGTACCGAGGTAAGTTACATTTAAAGTGATTAGGTCATGGTAAAGTAGGTCATTTTTCATCTAAATGTCCTTACAAGTAAGAAAAGAATGAACATGATCAAACATAAGAATAAACATAGGAAAGTAAAGAAATAAAATAAGTTAAAAAAAGAGTTTATATACTCAAGAAGACAACATTTCCTCAAAAGATGATGATCAACAATCCTCTGATGAAGAAACAACAAAAGAAACAATGAATTCCTTTGTGTTCATGGTGGTAGAATCTCTAAATTAAGGTCAAGATGAGTTTGATGAATAAGAGGCTGAAGTAGACGTGGAAGGTAAATTGATTAGTTCTTTAGTAGAGATCCAAAGGCTTAGGAAAATAATAAGAAACAAAAGGAAATGTTTGGAAAAATTAAAGAGAAAAAATAAAATTTGAAGATTAATCCATCCTTCCTCTGAAAGTTGAGTTGGAGGAAGAAAAGAAAATTGAATATACTCTATTGCAACAACTAAAAGAAAAGAGAAAGGAGTGTGAAAAATGAGAAGAAGAAATTGTCTTCCTCAAAAAGGAATTAGATAAAGTTTTTGGGGCCTTAGTTTAAATTTTGAAAAGGTTTTGACCAATTTTGGCTGACCAAGGGATTAGAAGGAAACGGGTGGCAACAATGGTTGGTTGGCGGAATAAACAGTTACACAAGAGTTGCGTGAAGTTGGCAGCGGAAGGCAAAGGCAACCGAAGGGGCGGGAAGGTGCAGAAGCAGCCGAGGGGAAGAACTGGCAGTCCAAGTAACAGAGAAGGATATAAAAGGAGAAGACCAGGAAAGGTGCGAGGTTATATTTGGTGAGGTTGAGAGGACGAGCAACAGAGTCGTGAGAGGAGGTGAAAGGATCCCCAGTTGCAGCAGACAGAGGGAAGGTTGTAGGAGCTGGGAAGACATGGTCCGCGAAGCTGAACAAAACCTATGGAATTGAGTCGGGTATTTCATGTAGTTGTTGGTGGCGGAAGCTGACTTATATTGTAATGTTTGATTGTTAAGATTAATATAAAGACCTGCTAAGATCGGTTGCAGCTTGTTATGTATTTGGGCCCTGTGTATGATGAATCTCTAAATTTTTTATAATTTCATGTAATCAGTAGTCTGTATGATATCATGAGTATGTTGTTATCTCTGTGTTATATATAATGTGTCCATATATGTGATCGAATGTAACCCAGTTAAGACTTTCGTGACTCCATGCTGAACCCTTCTCCCTTTTGGTCGCGGCGCACCTCAGGTGAGACTCCTTGCCATTTGGGGTAAGGTGAAAATGTTAGTGTTGTCCTAGACTACAACGGACCATTTTTGGCCTCCTGTGCCCAAAGCTAAGGTCTCCCCCCTGATGAATCTCACGAGCCAACAAATGGTTTCATTGCCGAGACCCGAAGGTATGGGAACTGATTCAGACTATGGTGTCAAGGATATATAAGAGATAGACCAGGGATTGGGGGAACCATAGAGTAGATAAGTTTGTAGCAGAGAAGGCTACCCATAGAGGTCAACTGATCAGCAAGGCAAGCGAGGAAATTTTATATGTTGATGGCACTAATGATCAGTATGAAATTTTCTGGTGTAAGTTCCTAGAGGACCTGTACAATTGGTTAAGAAGGCTGAAGAGACAAACTCAGCTAGGTGGATTAGTGACAGCTCGCCAAAGCTGGACTCCATCGGATGTCGCCCTGCTGCAACAGTTGGATAATGATCTGAATCGAGCAGTTGACTTTTGGGTAAGGACTACGGTGGAGGGATATGTAGTTGAGTTTGCTGCGGAGAGTTATCAATATTTCTCAAAAGCAGAAGTTGTGTTTTGCTCGAGACTGAGAGGTGAGTTGATGAGGGAATTCCTAACATGGATCAAGATGTTTATGGTGGAAGAAAGACTGTTGTCTTTGCCTGCTTCGGGGATGGCAGCATAAATCCCCAGTACCGGGGAAGACGTAGAGGGGGGAATGCGGGGAGAATATTATCGGTTGAGGGATAGAGATGCTGCTGAAGGGATGGATGTCGAAGAACTGAAGAAAGAAAGAGATGTCAGGGTGAAAAGAAGGGAATTGCTAGCAGATAAGTGGCAGGCGAGAGTGATTCAGACTCTGGGGAAGAAAAGGATGGGGCCCCACCAAGTAGGAGTGGTGAAGGGAAAACCACGAGTCTAATAGGAAGGAGAAGAAGGTGTTGGGCTAAATAAGAGTGGTGGAGGAAGATGGAGGAGCCGGGGAAAGGAGGACGGACCTTCCCTGCAAGTTGCAGAACCCGTATCGCAAGTACATGTTGCAATAGAGGAATTACAAGAGAAGAGGCTGCATGGGCATGAAGAAGGAAGCAAAGAGGATACAGGTGATGTGATGAGGAGATTATTTAGTGAAGAGGAAGCATCCGTTAAGAGTCAGCAGGAATACTCCCAAGACATAGGTAGCGTTTCCCCTGATCTTCCCCTGGTACTTTATCACAATCCGGAGGAATTTATTATTAGCTTAGCTAAGGCATTGAAGGTATATAGTGCGTGGGATAGATACCGAGTCAAGTTCAACATCGGGAGTGGCACAGGAACAAGTTCATATCCTGAAGATGAACCACCATTGCTGGTTCGAAACGTCGATCTAAACAAACCTAATGCGATGAATCTGGAAGATAATATACACAACTAGTAGTATTAGTAATTTAGGATTACAGGGATCCCAGCAGCCGGGGAGAAAAGGGTTTGTGCTGATAGCTCCTACCCAGATCAGTATGGCGGGATCTTTTACCAGATATCCCAAATTTGTGGCAAGAGAAAGTGAGGATGTAAAACAACACTAGTATCTTTGTGAAGCTATTTTGAGGGCCCGTCAAACTCCAAATAATGTTAGGGCAGTAGAATTCCAAACCACGCTGAGGGAAAGGGCCCTGCGCTAGTTTATAAAGTGGGCAAAGTAGAATCAGAACCCCACAATAGATGATATTAAGAGAGGATTTGTGCAGGAATTCAAGGTACTGCAGACGGATCAGCAAGGGCTATCGAAACTGTGGGAAATTAAATAGAGGGAAGGGGAGACGACTTGGGATCTTATGCAAAGGTTTAAGGTTTCCATTCCCAAGTTGAGTTACACTTTGGACTCAAACCACCAGCGGGACTAGTTCATTAAGGCACTCTTGCCTTTGACCAGAACGCCACTAACCCAACAAAAAATAGGAACCCTCCAGGATGCATTGGAACAAGCATCACACATAGAAGCTATGGCAGGATACCCACATGAGTACAGGGGAGGGGCGAGCCTGCAAGATCTGTCGATTTTAGGCCTATAGAACCAGATCACAACCTTGACAGAGAAACTGAAAGATCTTCAGCCAATGCGTCCAGCCAGACCCAATATTTGGTGCACCCACTACATGGTGGAGGGGCACATTGTGATAGAATGCCCAAGGTTGTGAGGGATTAATCATCCAGGTGGGGTTGCGGGGTCATCAAGAGCCTCACCAACTGCAGGAGTTGTGGCGGTGGGAGCGCAAGGGGCCTTCCCAGGGAGGAATAATCAAGACTTTTTTGAGGTCTGCAGGGCATATAGACACCTGCCACGGATGTGCCCTATTTTGAAAAAGTACTCTAACATCCCCAATAACACCTACTATGAGTTTTGTGCATCAATGATGCATCACACCGATCAGTTCCGAGCACTGGACGCTCTAGTATAAAGGCTGGATAGATCGACGTTTAGGATCAATGAGTCAAACAGGGGGGTATGAGGAGGAAATGGGCGAGGAGGAAGAATAGGAGGAAGAGGGTCTGTGAGGTGTTACAACTGCGACCAGGAAGGGCATGTTGCTAGAGAATGTCTGCTGCCAAGGAGACCCTAGTGCTCACAATGTAGAATTAATACCCATGCAATGGAGGACTGTCCAAAACTCATTATAAAGTGGGAAGAAAGGACTAGACAGAGAGGGGCCAACTTGGTGAATGTTGAACCACGGACCAATGATGGCCTCCCCACAACCAATATTAATATAGTCACCAGGGGAGGGAAGAAGACAGGGGAGGACCGCTACACAAAGGACCCCCCCTTAATCCTTAAAGTGACGTCTCCACAGAAGGGCTATCAGCCTAAATGCCAAAAACAGTACTATCAGGAAGTAGCTAAGTTGTTTGAAGGGATGACCACGAAGAAAGATAAAAATATTGCGAGATCACATGCCTGATCACACCCAGCCGATTGGATAATGGTTTAAACTGTTCTTGAAAATTGTTGGGGATGAAGGCATGCTGAAGGAGTTGAGAAAAAGTCTAAAAGCTGTGATATCCATGGAAAAAGAGGAAATGGAACAACCATGCGCAGGGTTGTCAAAGAAGGCTTCCAGAAGAGTGAAACGGAACAAGAGAAGAAGCAGCAAGGAGTTCTGAATCAATGCGCAAGTGGCAAGATTCTAGATAAGGGACACCATGTTAGACTTCAGGTCGGATGTAAAGATTCTACCTAGGAAAACTTAGGAGGCAATGGGGAAGCCTCAACTAAAATATTCACCAATTCAACTAAGAATGGAAAATCAGTACTGCATGCTACCAATTGGGAGATTGGAGAATGTAGAGGTTGATGTGGCAGGGGTGAAGACACATACCGAATTCAAGGTGATTGACATCATGAGGGATAATGTCCCATACCGATACCCAACACTCCTGGGGTTTGATTGGGCATACGAGAACTATGCGGTCATAGACCTGAAGAAGGGACTAATGATTTTTGAAGCAAACAGGCTAAGGGTGATCCAACCGTTAGACCCCTACGAAGGACCTAGGTTCATAGAACCAATAGATGACAGGGATGAGCCAGGAGAGTTATACCAACTATACATTCTCACATTCAGGAAGAGGGATGACTACATCAACCCCACGGTCAAAGGAACGGTAAGATGGCAAAGTATCCAAAGCTCAAAAAACTGTTCAGAAGCTACATGGGATGCATGACAGCAGGGGGGATACAAATTAACCACTAGATGGTGTGCAATGATAAGCCGACTAAACCGGGGAGAATGGAGATAGCTGACTACCCAAGGTATCATGGCCTTGAACTAGTGGACACCTTCTTAGACAGAGTAGACCGGGAAATGACAGAGGATCAAAGGATCTCCTTTCTAAGTATCAGCCTCATGGCAACTCCAACAAGATGGTGGAGAACACATTGCAATACACTAAGAGACTGGGCGAGTGTCAAACAAGCCATGAAGGAAAGATTTTCCTGGGATGAAGATCAGCCACAGGATAAGGAAAGATATAGGGGGGATTCAAGTCCCAAGGAGCACATCAAGGATTGCATAATCAATTGGAAAAGAAAAGGAATGCCGAAGGATCGATGGGTACACACATTTATACATACCCTCGGAACTGTCCCCCAAGCTTGGTATGTCTAAGAGGAGCTCCGTCGGCAGACAACAGATTGGGATACCATGGAGGTATAGTTTGTTAGCAACTTCTCATTCAGAGGCGAAGAGGCACAAATGATAGAGTAACTCCAAGAAATAAAGGGAGTTCTACTCACACCAGAGCTGGTGGTTGAGGGAGTGGTCGACGAAAATTTTCTGCAGTATCTGTATGAAATAGAGTCGCTAGGATATGTAGCGTGTGACAGGGTAGACGCAGGACCAGATGATGATGATGGGTTGGAGGGACTGAGACACCTAGCCTTCGGGGAAATGGAAGGGGAGAGGGATATCCGGGAGAGCCCCCTAATAGAAGGTGCTCACCTTCTACCAATGAAGCTGAGGAAGCAAAACGTTGGGTTAGAGGATAAGCCCAAGATAGCATCGGTGGGAGACTACTGGGACGAGCAAGCCACCAAAGAAATTTTTGACCTACTGCATGAATATCAAGACCTATTCCCGGCTTCAGTGGTAGAATTGAAGGGAATAAAGGAAACCTTGGGGAAATGAAAATTATCTTGAGACCGGATGCCCGACTGGTGAAACATAAACCATACAGATTAAACCCAAGGGTGAAAGAGAAATTTAAGAAGGAAATTGAAAAAATGTTGGAGGCAAGAATCATTTTTCCCGTGGATGAAGCTGAATGGATAAGCCCGATAGTTATTCATAAAAAGAAGGATGCAACCAAAATCAGAGTATGTGTCGACTACAGAAGCCTGAACAATGCATGCGTGCATGACCCATTTCCTACACCCTTTAGTGATGAGGTCCTAGACAATGTTGCAGGGAATGAAGCATATTCGTTCACAGATGGGTTTTCAGGTTACCACCAAGTCAGAATAACTGAAGAATATAAAAGGAAAACAAAATTCACTATGGAGTGGGGGTCATATGCATATAATGTGATTCCATTCAGACTAAAGAATGCACCAACAGTCTTCTCAAGGATCTTCATAGCTGCATTCTGAGATTATATTCATAAGTTCCTAGAAGTTTACATGGATGACTGGACGATATACAGTTTGTTGAAAAAGCACACCAGCCTATTAAGAATAATGTTCGAAAGGTGCAGACAATTGCAAATCTCTTTAAATCTAAAAAAATGTATCTTCGCAATCCCCTTTGGAAATCTACTAGGCCATATTGTCTGCAAGGATGAAGTATGTGTAGACCCTGCAAAGGTTGTGAAAATTATCCACATGGAACCACCACGCAACGTAAAACAAATAAGAGAAACTCTAGGACATACAGGGTACTACAGGCGATTTATCAGGAATTACGCATCCATCATAGCTCCAATGGAAAGATTACTGAAGAAAACGGAAGAGTTCATTTGGACTACAGATTGTCAGATAGCCCTGAATAACTTAAAGGAAAGACTGGTAAGCGCCCCTATATTGGTGTATCCTGATTGGAACAAAATGTTCCATGTGCACATCGATGTGTCAGGAATAGCGCTGGGAGCGGTCTTAGCACAACCAGGGGAGAAAAACATGGACCATCCAGTGTACTATGCTAGCAGAAAGTTGTCTACTGTGGAAAGAAACTATACAACAACCAAAAGAGAAGCCCTGGCAATGGTTTACTCTCTCCAAAAGTTCAGACACTATTTACTGGGCACGTCATTCAAATTCTTCACATATGTTAAAATATTTAGTAAGCAAGCCAGTACTAGAAGGGAGAATATGCCGATGGATGTTATTGTTCCAGGAATTCATGTTTGAAGTAGTGGTAAAGCCTGATAGACTCAATGTGGGACTAGACCACTTGTTGCAGCTGGAAACAGGGGAGAATGAAGGAGCAACGAATGATCGATTGCCTGATGCCAATTTATTCAGAATATAGGCAATCCCGGAACACCTGGAAGAAATCACCTCATTCTTAACAACCGGTAACTACCCAGCAGAATACACAGCAACAAAGAGATGACACTTAGTAGTTAGGGCAGCATATTACCAGCTGATTGCAAGACACCTTTACAAGTTGGCCTTAGATCAAATACTGAGGCATTGTGTCCTTTAGCATGAAAGGAATGATGTCTTATGGGAGTGCCATGCAGAGGTCCCAGGAGGTCATGTAGAAGGGAATGCCACCGCAAGAAAGATAGTCCACATAGGACTATGGTGACCAACTATCCATAAGGATTCTAAAGAATTCGCCAGGACATGCAACCTCTGTCAAAGGGTTGGGAAGCCTTCGCAATGTGATGAGATGCCTCTACATCTAGTCCACACAATGCAAATATTTGATAAGCAGGTGGTAGACTTCATTGGACCCATTTCTCCATCGGCGAGGCATTCACAAGCAAGGTACATCATAACAGCAATAGAATACCTCACAAGGTGGGCAGAAGCGGCACCTGTAAAGGACTGCACAGCAAAAACAGCAGCAAGGTTCATATTTGAGAACATCATTTCACGGTTCAGATGCCTGAGGAGCCTCACAAGCGACCAAGGCATGCATTTCTTGAACGAGACCATTGAGTCTCTGCTAAAGACATTCATGGTTCAACACAACAAGAGTAGCCTGTACCACCCACAAGCCAACAGTGCAGTAGAAGCATTTAACAAGATACTGGAGAAAGGACTCATGAAAGTCGTATCTGCCAATAGGGATGACTGGGATGAAAGAATACCCATGACCCTATGGGCATATAGGACGATAATAAAAAGACTCCATAAGCAAACTCCATTTTAACTTGTATATGGAAGGGAAGTGGTGGTACCAGCATAATTTATACTACCTAGCAAGTTCATTTCAAAGGCAACGAGAATGACAGACAACAGTGCCTTACGAGACAAACTAAACCAGCTGATGGAACTTGATGAAACCTAGTTTTTAGGAGAATTCCATCAATCAGTGGAGCAACGAATCCAGAAATATTGGCACGATAGGCATATCAAGAGGAAGTTGTTTGAAGTCGAGGAGCAAGTGCTCCTGTACGATAGCAAGTTCCAGAAGTTCCCAGGG
The DNA here is from genome assembly GCA_031772625.1 of Pinus tabuliformis. Classification (NCBI taxonomy): domain Eukaryota; kingdom Viridiplantae; phylum Streptophyta; class Pinopsida; order Pinales; family Pinaceae; genus Pinus; species Pinus tabuliformis. The sequence continues at coordinate 1,068,625,454 of CM062804.1, read as the reverse complement.
AAATTGCAGATGCACGGGCTGGGTCCATTCATAGTAACAGAAATAAGAGATTCATGTGTGGTAAGGCTTGCGAATCTGGATGCCATCTTACTGCATGGATGGGTGAATGGGACATGCCTTAAGCCCTTTCACAACTCATAAAAAAAAACAAAAAAAAAAACAAAAGGTGACAGATATTAATAAGGTTGCAGCAAAGTCTTTGCATACTACAACCCATTTATGGTCGAGGGGAAGTAGCGTCAATGGACAGACAAGTTGTCCCAGTCAGCAGAGTGAGTGGACGAATAACATTAGTGGATACACATGTAATCCCAGTCAGTAGAGTGAGGGGCCACACACATAATCCTAATCAGCAGAATACACATAGGCATGCACTTTTTCCAACATTTATGACCACACAGATACCTGTCCTGTCCGCCGTACCAGTAGTCATTTCCTAATTAAGTAACTAAATAAGAAGTTGTCAGAGTAGGAGCCGCAATATATTTTCCCATTAAGCATAAATTTAGTTAATAAATAAACCCATCACGGCAAAATAAATACGCCATGCAACCCACTCTGTACCTTCCAGTCCACGTCAAGGTTGTCACGTCCAAGTCGACCGATGGCGGCAAGGTCTAGCTAAAATGCATGGGAAGATCGACGAAGTAATTAGTTATTAAGGCCTCGTCAGTCAGGGAACATCATGTCAAGGCTGGCTACTTAAGTCGTAGAATAATGAAGGGAATTCCAGAATTCCAATTGCAGACAACATAAGAGTTACAAGTTTGCTCTGAAGAATAGGTATAGAGACAGAGAAGCAGGAAGCCTCCAGTGCAGATAGTTTATCACTGGAGAAAGGAGATGGCCAAGGACTTGTATCAGTTCCACAGGACACATTAGATGTGCAAATCGAAACAATCGATAATTTATATGGCAAGTATGATAAGGCAAATCTGATAGACAATGACTTCACAGACTGTTGCCAGTTCTCAACAATGAAAAGAGAAGTTGACGCAGAGGATTTCTAGAAGGAGGATGGCACTAAGTCCTCTAGGGTTAGGGAAGAATTTAAGGGATTACAGAGATCGACAATACTCCATTTGAGGAGCCTACTTGTGTTCGACACTCAATTTGCCGCGATGCAATGTACCAAGCTATTAGTGAGTAGGATGCATGGAGGATCACTATGGCTAGATAAGGAGTACCCTATTCATGTGGAAGATATCAGTTGGCTCATAGGACTAGACGAGGGGGGAAATGTAGTTAGCACTGCGTTTTAGGTAGGGAATAAGCGTGACAAGAAGCAGAGTGAAGACAACATTTATGCAAGATATGGGACCGAGCGGGGAAAAAGAGGAGAAAAGCTAGACAAGATTAATAAGGATGACATTAGATTTGCCTGCTACCTCATTGCAGGCAAAAAAAAGTGACACTTCACAAAGAACGAATGCACCTTGGACGCAATCTCAGTTGCGAAACATTTCTGTTGAGGGGAGGTGCTCAACTAGTCAGCCTATGTTCTCAATGAGTTATTTGAAGCATGTGAGGATGTGTACAAAAGGGGTATTGGGTTCGTTTTCCGATATCTTTTGGTTTCATTGGTGATGTGGAAATGGAGGCCACCGAAGGAGAGGGAAATGGCACCAATCCTTGAGGGCTAACTAATTGCACTGTGGTATGACCCATGCAAGTCATTAGGAGACCCCAGCATGAAAGAGATCAACGAGATAGCCTTCAGAGAATGGTACGAGCAAATGCTAGCCACCATAAGGTCGACAGAGAGGATACCCAAAGCTCTGCTAGACGAATTCTCAAAATACCTTTGGTTTGGTGCCTCCCACGTGCATACATACCCAATACCAAGATGTGTCCACCCTCAAACATTTAAGATGAGACCGTTGAGGTTTGTCCTAACTAAGGAAGTGGTACATAGAGAAGTGGGGTCATGGTCGGGAATGGCTTGTGAGATAACAGAAGGCAAGCACAAGTACCTCTTTGGAGCGCTGACTCTGTAAGGGCAAGGGGAAGATGGGGCAGAGAGTAGTAGGAAGTGGTCAGCTGGGGACGAAATCAAGCCGATGGTGCTCCAGATGGAGGAAAGGATGTTCGAGCTCCGATGAACAATTACTAGCTTTGGGTGAGGTGAGAGCAACTACCCTGCCATATTTTAGGGCTCCACCATGTTTACACCTATTGTAATGATGTCGTTGGCCATGAAGCTCCCAATAGGAGTAGCACAAACCCCCTCCCAACCCACAGTCCCCAAACCCAAGAAGAAGCGAGTCGCCTACACTCCAGCTATCAAGAAACTGAAAGTTATTCCACCATCTCTGATCTTCAACCTTACTGTGGAGGTCGAGCAATCAATCCTTGCAACCACCATCATTGAAGGGATCCCCAGCACCACCTCCACTGCATTACATCAGTCACGAGATTCGTCCCCACACACCGCCTCAACCTCCGCGACTTTATCTGAGACTCTTCAGCTTGGCCGACGAGGGACGATTGCGGAAGAAGAAGTTCAGTCAGCTAGGCGGACATAGGGCACCACTCATACCACCGGGATGCAACCTACGTAACTCACCACATTCCCGATGCTTGGTCGGACCTACTAGAAGGGGGAAACTTACATTCTACTTCACAGGGAGAAAGGGTTGAGCCATACTTGCCACCTTTCCCTATAAGTCTCACAGTGAGCCCAATTCCCAACATCATTCCACCCACTCCATAGTTCACCGCACCATCACAACAAGCCCATTCGCCCACCTCCCATTCTGATAAATCCATTGCCAGCGGCCTACCCCTACAACAACAGTTCCGAGACCCTAGCACAATGCAGGTCGAGACGCTCCAGCACTGGTCATTGGCCCAATTGTTTTCATTTATTCAACAGCCAGCACATAGGGTTGAAAGGCTCCATGAGGACCTCGCCCATGCGCATGAACAACAAACAAAGTAGTTGCAGGCAGTGCATAAGAGCGTGATCACTTGCGGAAAGTACACACTGGATTGTAGGACCTAGTCCACCAAGTCACACAGTGGTTTAGATCACTGTGGCCAACCATCACCTAGGTGGATACTGAAGTACCAGCAGACATGGCTACTTGGAGTATCGATTGCGAGGCTAGTGGACACTATGCGAGCCTATGGAGTGTGAGCCTACAACTCGTGCAGCTCTGTCCGGAGAGCCCCCAATACCAACTGTTGCTTCTCTTTAAACAGTTGGAGTGCCTCTATGGTGACATCCCTCACGTTTCTCCAATATCGTGCAAATCCCCCTCAGTGAGGGTGATTGGGTCCAAGGATGTCTTTGAAGCCTTGGTTTTCTTCCGCGACGCTGCCTTCTCCTATAGTTGCTGATGCTTGAGTTGGGTGGATGTTGTTTGCAGGTCCGCACCACCCTGTTTTGTTGGCTCCTCTGTTTCTGCTTCAGTTCTGGGTGAAGGTGACTTCTGTCCTTCGCACTCTTCTCCTCCTTTTTTTTGTTGTTCCGCCAATTTCCCGACATCGCGCACTACCTGGGCCTTAGCCTCTGCTTCCTCCTTTCTATGCTTCTCAGCTAGCTGCACCATTTGGAGCTTTGTTTCTTCCTTATTACGCTGTGTGGCAGACTTGTTCGTTTCCACCGCGGAGCCTGCTGGAGCGCGCCACTCCGGTGGCCAAGACTCGAGGACTGAAAAATAACATCGTCAATCGCCAGATATGGTAAGTTATGCCATGTCTCCGTAGGGTCCTTCTGCGCCATGATAAAGACATGGTAGAAATCTGCTTTGAACTCTACAAACGAGCATATACTGTGGGCGACAACAGCAGCTTGTGATTGATCCCCATCCAGATACTCATCTCCATCAAGATCCAAAAGATCTTTCTTTCTTTTATGCATTGCATGTCCTTGGTTTCCTACAACGAAGCGTACTTTGTTGCCTCTGGAAGGTCCGGCGTGACCGAAGGGAATTTCTTGTCTTTAAGAAGCTCCCATGCCACCAATACCATTGACAGCAGGAGCCACACGTAGTGAAACGTCTTGCCCTGCTCCTGTGCCTCGCGACAGTTCAGAAGGAACTCGCTGCATAGATAATTCGCCTAGTTGAATTGGACTCCTTCGGTGCATTGAGCTGCTAGTGCAATCACAGGCACAGGCACCTCATCCGCATGGCACTTTTGCATCACCTTCCCTGCTAAAATTTGTGTTGCTACCTTGACTGCAGGGTTGTTAATGCTGGAGATGGCATGTCCCTGCTTCTTCTTCTCCAACTTGAATTTCTTCTTCATAGCTTCCATGAGGGCCAACTCGCCACCTTTTCCTTCTTATATATTGGCTAGATCCTAGCCTGAGTAAGGCATCCGTGTGATCCGACGGATCAAGTGGTCTATGATGGGAATGGGCTCCTCCAGCCATAAACACCCATCATGCACTAAGCAAAGAAGCTTCCTGAAGATGAAGACGGTCACTGGGGCGCGATGGTAATGCGGCACCTAGAGCAGGTTGAGAAACTCGACTTTCTCTACACCCTTGAGCCATATCCGCGCCTTCAATTCAATCATTCCAGTAGTCACGTCAATCCATCAACGCATTAGCTGCTCAGTCCCTAAGTGCGGGAATTTATCGTGATCTGCAAGGTCCCAATCTTCAAACTTTAGTACAGGAACCCACCTTAAGAGCGCCCCTCAAAAAAATGTCATCCAGGAGCAACAAAGTTTGCAGGGAGCTCTTGCTCTTGTCTATGTCCTTTGGCACCTTGGCTTTGCCCTTACGCGGCGGAACATATTCAAGTAACTTGGTAATAGGGTCCGCACCCTGGATTTCAACTTCCATTTCCACGTCATCCTCATCCACCAGGATTTCTTCAGATTCTTCCTCGTTGACCTCCAAGTTGATGGCCTTCCACTTTTTCTTGGTGAGACAGGCACCAAGATCATAGTCTGCTTATCCTTCTTTGGTCTCAGTGTTCTGGGTGATTTAGGGACTTCAAATATCACTCCGGCACTCTCTGGGGCTTCTACTACTACAATTTCCTGCGCGGCTTCCTCGGGTGTCGACATCATTCTATTCAGGAGGTCCTTCATTTCCTTCAGAAATCTCTGAAATGTTGAACTTACTGTCAAAGCCTCGAAAATCGTAAGGTCCATACACACCTGATAGCGCAACAACTGAATTTTCAAAATGCCAAGTGTTTTTCGTTGGACAAACACCTGTAATATATAGGGCCTTTTGAATTCAAATCCGACCATTCTCCCCACATTTGGCCCATTAATGATAGATTGGCAGTATATTTTCAAGAATCTAACCCATAAATTTCTCCTTAAATTCCTATCGCCTGCACCATTTGGCCACAAACCGACCATCAAATCGTGAACAGTGACTTTAACGGTCATTATCTTGTGGACCTACACTCTATTTCCACAAGTAGTGCAGCTGCCTTCGGCTGTCGTGGACCCTGTGACACTTCGCTACTTTGCGCAGTCCTGAAATCGCATAGCTCCCCAACCCGGACAGTGTAGTTTATAGTCCCGCGCCTCCTTTAAATTGCTTGAAGCACTAAGAATTTTCTTCTATCACATAGTTAGATGGTCGGGCCACTTGTGTATGGCTTCAATCAATTTCCATTCACCTTTCCTAGGAAGGGATCTCCATTCAACTTAACCAACTGGACTTCACCACCATCGGTAATCTCCTTAATAACATAGGGCCCCAGCCAATGCATTCTGAATTTCCCTAGAAATTTATCAAACTTATTGTCATACAACAACACCAAGTCATTCACCTTAAAGGTGCACAACTTAATATGTCGGTCATGCCACGGTTTTTCACGTTGCTTTTGGACCTGTTGGTGAAATCCAGCCAAAAATCTTTGTTCTTCAAGATCATCCAACTGCACAAGCCACTCTTCCAGGGCTCCACAATCTGTCATGCTTGTGAGCGTTGTTATGCGCAGACTAGGCACGATGTATTCCATAGGAATTACGGCTTCCACACCATAGACAAGCCTAAAAGGGGTTTGTCTCATCAGCCTTTTGCATGTTGTCCGATAAGCCCACAATACTGCAGGTATGCGGGGGTCCCAATCATGTCGCTGAGCATTGCAAACCTTGGTCAGTGTGTTTTCAAGCACTTTGTTGAATCCCTCCACTGTCCTATTAGCCTGTGGGTGATAAGGTGTGCTCTTTTGGTGATACACCTAAAATTCCTCTGTTAGTGCACTGATCGTCTCATTCAGGAAGTGCGTACCATGATCACTCATCAAGATCCTTGGACATCCAAATCACGTCAGTACATGCTCAAATAGAAACTTCGTGGTAGTCATGCCTGTGCAATCCTTCACCGGCTATGCTTCTGCCCAACGAGTCAAGTACTCCATCGCAGTGATAATGTACCTCGCACCTGTCTTCCCTTGTGGATAAAGGGGTCCTACAAAATCTATTGCCCACTTTTCAAAGGGTTGCAACGTCATTTGTGGATTCAAAGGCATTTCATCCCTTCGTGATGGCTTGCCTGTTCTTTGACATACATCACACACCTTGCAATATGCTTTTGAATCCTGATGAAGGGTTGGCCACCATAACCCAGTGTGTAGAATCTTCTGTGCAGTTGCTCTCCTTGCATAATTTCCTCCCGTGGCACCCCCATGAGCCTCCGTGAGGATGCTGCTTTATTCAAACTCAAGTACATACCTTCACAATATCTCATCAGTCCCCATCTTCTATAGATGCCTAGCAATGACAGAGAAATCTGCCGCACGCACCACTAATTCCTTCTTTTGCTGGACACAGTATCCTTCCAGTGTAGTTCCAGTTGTTAGGAAGTGTATTATATCCTTGAAATGACCATTTGAGACACACACTGCAAATAGCTATGCATCAGGAAATCCTTATTCCAAGTTAGTAGGTTCCTCCCTTGTTTCGATGCACAACAGATGGCCTAGTCCCACGTTCAGTCATCCACACTTCACAACTTCAAAATCGTACTCTTGGAACAATAAGAGCCATCTGCATATTCGCCCCCAACACAGTCTTATTGACTAGGTATTTCAGCGTGGAGTGATCTGTATACATCTTAAAGTGGCCTCCTAGCAAGTAGTGTCAGTACTTCTGGAGCGCATACACCATAGCTATCCCCTCGCGCTCAATGGTGGAATAGTTCTTCTCCTCTTTGGATAATCTGCAGCTTGCGAATGTGATAGGGTGGTCCAAGCCTTCTCCACCATCCTGTGTTAGTACTGCCCCCAACACTATACATGACACATCAACATGTACATGAAACTATTTCTTCTAGTTCGGGAAGACTAGAATCGGCGTGGTAACCATCTTTTCTTTCAACATATCCAAGCTTTTCTTACAGACATCATTCCAGAAAAATGTGACATCCTTCTTCAAGAATTTTTCCATCGCTGCAGTGATCTGGGCATAGCTTTTGATAAACTTTCTGTAATATCTCATATGTCCCAAAGTAGCACGTAGCTGTTTCACACTCCTCGGTGCTTCCAAGTTCAGAATCACAACGATCTTTGCAGGGTCTACCATCAGTCCTTGTCTGCAAACCACATGCCCCAATAGGTTCCCAAAAGGAACGCAAAACAGACACTTCTTGAGGTTGAGCGCGATATGGTATCTTCGACAGGTATCCAGCATCAAGCACAAGCTATCTACATGGTGCTTAACCAACCCAAATACAATCCAGTCATCAAAATAGACCTCCAGGAACTTATGAATAAATTCCTTGAATGCTGCGACAACTACACGCGAAAAGATAGTAGGCGCATTCTTCAACCCAAATGACATTACAGTGTATTGAAAACAACCCCACTTAGTTGCGAAGGTTGTCTTGCTCCTATCCTCCGGCACGATTTTTATTTGGTGGTACCCAGAGAACCCATCAGTGAAGGAATATGCTTCCTGGCCACCTACATTGTCCAACACTTCATCCGTGAATGGAGTCAGGAAAGGATCATGCACACAAGCATCATTTAGTTTTCTGAGATCCACGCACATCCTTATCTCATCCTTCTGCTTTTTCTCTTGCACCACCATTAGGCTTACCCAATCGGATTCCTCCATATGCTCAATGATGCCTGCTGCTAGCATTTTGTCTAGCTCTAATCGAACCTTCTCCTTGTATTTCGGATTTATGCGGTAAGGCCTCTGCTTAACTGGCTTCGCATTGAGCTTTAATGTGATCTTCATTACTCCTAGATCTCCAATTATTCCTTTCAGGTCCATAAAATTGGTAGGGAATAAGTCCTGATATTCACGGAGTAATTCAGTGACCTTATCCACTGTTGCGTCGTCCTAGTAGTATCTAATCTTTGTGAATTTGGGTTTTTCCTCCGTACCAATGTTCACCTGTTTAGTTTTCACCGACGCGGTTATATCAGGGTTCTCAATCTGTGGTCCTTGAACCTCGCAGTGGCCTTCTGTTTCTGGAATGTTAATATTTCGCAGATCCTCGTCCTCCTCTTCAGCAATTACATTATAACATTCCAGCACGCGACTCAGCTGAGTAGCCCATTCAGGCTGAATCAGGTCTAAAGGATCCTGTGGTATCCTAAAGATAGTTGCTTTCACCTCTTGTAGCACTTCATCAATACTGTCAAACCCATCCTTAAAACTGAATGTCATCATGAATCCTTCGCACAGGATATCCCATTCACCTGTCCCATGTCGTAGCTCTATTTATATATACCAATTCATTGGGATAACATCCAGGAAATGACAGAACAGGTGCACCCACTCAGGTTGTGGCTTTTCTCCATAAGCCTACATCCATTTGGCCAGATGCTCGCGCAGATCATTCTGTCCATCGTACTTTCTATCAGTCACATCATAGGCTTCCCAAATCATGCTCGCATCATCCTCCTACGTTCGCACCAATCATCAAAGCTTCCCTTATGCGTACCCCACCATCTTGCTGGTGTAGTGCGCAATGCCTAGTCCAAGGCCTAGAAGCGTTGTTTTTCTGGAACCTCCCATTCAAATGCATCCAAAAATATATCTACCTCACTTAGACCATCATAAATAGGTATATTTCTTACCTTTGATGACACATAGCGCAGCGACTGGGTCATCTTGTTGCAATTCAGCCTAGTTACTTCATGTAACCGATTCTTCCAACATTCTATTTCTTCGTCGGAGTCCGAAGTGCAGGAACTCTCGCGATCCCACGTAATCCATCCATCTACGGTGGGATTCACCAATCTTGGTCTCGCGCTGTTATCTTATAGATGCAGTCCAAATCATCATCACTCTCATAATTGCAGATTGGTTCCATATAACGCGATCCTTCAGCAGGATCTAGGGGTATTATTACGTGCAATGATTTCTTCTCAAAGATCATCTTTCACTTCTTCAGATTGACATCCCCATTTATATCAGTAACCCAGTCGATTCCCAGGAGCGTAGGGTAGGGATTACTATCATATACTATCTCTATTACTTCAAAATCTTCCAGCGCACTCGCTCCCTCAATATCCACGATCACCCCCTGCAGCCACCCCATGGGTATGATTTTTTGTTGATTCGCCATCCTTAGCTAAATCAGAGACCATTGCAGCGTAGGTCTCCCCATTTGCTCCCAAATCTGCTTCGATAGAACATTCACATCTGACCCTAGGTCCAAGATGACCTGATCCATCTCATACTCTCCTATCTACGCAATGAGTCTCATTTCACGCCCCATCCTTGTCTTATGCTTGCCAATCTTTCGTACTATGCACAGTTCACCCGGTGCGGTTCCAGCGCATCTATTGATGAGTTCTTGTAGCCCTTTCACGGCCTTACTATTATGTAGTAACTTCATACAGGTTTCCAGGAAAGTTGTGAGCATAGAGGGGTCCATCTCCAGCTCAAGCTTATCCTTTCTTCTGAGGTGGAGCCCTCAGTGAAGCTCTTCTTAGCTTCCATGAATGCTTCACGAGCATGCTCCAAATCGAACTCAACCCTTTTGTCGAGGCTTTGCGAACCCAAGTACTATTTTATGGTTGTTTCCCCTTGTCATCTTCCGTCGCGATTCCACTCTGGAGCACTATATTTACTTTCGGATCTTCCTCCTGTGGCTCAGACCTCATCATCTCTAGGTTCTGAGTCGGGGGAGGTGGTAATGCTCCTTTGTCGCGTATCCTAGCTATCAGCATAGGATGTCTCCCGTTTCATGATCAAACAACGTGCAATACCTGCACAACGAACACATTGGATTAGTGCAATTACGGGCATAGTGTCCTAGTCCTCTGCAATTATAGAAAATAAACTTTCCTCGACCTCTACCAGGTCCTCCTCCACGTTAGCCTCGTCTGTGCCCCTGAAATCCTGTCTGCAGCATCCCTATATTTTGATCAAGGGGCTGCGTTTCGGCCTGAACCCTGTAGGCAGAAGTTTTGTCCATCATCAATTCATAGCTCCTGTAAGTACGCTCATCATGTCCTACCGACCTACAAAAGTTGCATAACAACTATTGCAGTGCTTGTACATACTTCTGTAGCAAGTGACAGTTATCTGTGGCATTTTTTTAGCTACATCACAAATAGCACACCATAAAGCAGGCACCGCGCTAGGTCCTGCTTGAGCTTCTGGCCTTAAAGGCATCGATCCTCCTCATGCAATGTAATTTGTAAAGACCGGGCAATGGTCTTTGTCATGACCCTGACTCTTGCATTTCAAGCACCATACTTCCTCGCGTACCTCTGGCCGAACCATCCTATCTTGCTTCAGACTTTGCATCTCAAGGCATAGATTTTTCAGCTGCGCATGGATCTACTGGACTCCTAGATTAGGATCTTACATCAAAGTCTCATGTAGTCTCATGGCAATCTCCAAGGCCTCTGCCTGAGTTCTTATCTTTTGTTGCATCAACGCACTCCTTAATTGGGGTAGTAGCGAAGCCACAAACCGCTCGTGATGCTGTCCATCTGTCAAATTCATATTGGCCTCACGGATTTGACACTTCAATATTTGATCTAATTTGAAAGGTGTCTCACCTGGTCACATGGTGATCTCTTTGAATCCCACGATCGACTGTGCCTCAGATTTAGGCCTGCTAAATTCCTTATTTAGTGATGTCTGGATGTCTACTACTCCAACATTTGAGTTATCGTTAGAGTACTTAATATACCAGGTTAGCGCGCGATCTTGCAGAACACTAACCAGTGTCGCCTTCTTTATATGGTCATCTGTAACACCTTGAGCTTCCCTTACAGCCCTCACGATGAACCAGAATTGGTCCGGGTCATCATTTCCCAAGCCTTTGAGCAAAGGCAACTTCACTGTATTCTCCATACTGAATCGGGGTGGAGGTGGCGATGGTACAGGTGAATTTGGAGGTAATGGCAATGAAGTTGGACGTGGTGTGGGTGGAGGTGGTATTCGCGAGAATCCTTGTCTTATTAATTGAATAACGCTTCACATAAAGACCTTCGTTATTCCTTATTCGTCTCTTCGCGGAGGTGAAATCAAGGGGATATACTCTGGACCCTTATTTGCTTCATTTCTGTAACTTTTTCTGCTTCACATAGTCCCAAACATCAAGGTAACTAAATAACCCATTTTTCTCATAGCAACATTTTAATCCAAGTATTCAGAGATTTTACGTACTTACCTCGTGGTCCTTTGAAAAAGTGTCGCTCCACCTTGTTGTAGCTGACAGAGGTGTCGACCGCAAATTCAGTAACAAATCCCCATATGACACGATCGAGCCAATGATCGACAACACAGGCGATCTTATCATCTGATGCTTCCAACCTCCACACTAGCTCCGAGGTCCACACAATAGGACTGTTAAGTTTCCACCTTCCTTGGCTATCTGCTAGCTTCGCAATCCACTCATATAGCTCAGTAGGAAAGGAGGCCAAAAATATTTCATGGATATCTATATACAGGTACCTGTTCAACCACTATTCTTTTGATAGTCGTGGGTTTTTGTTTTCTTGTGCCGTGAACTTGTGAATCCTTCTGTCCAACCAGATTTCAATTTATTTCTTAGTTGGATTCCAGCGATACGACATCGCACATCTCTTATGCAGATTTTCGTCTTGGCAACAAAACCATTTGTTGGCTTGAGGGGGCCTGACCCAGGTTCAACGTTAGTTAGCCAAACAAATCCCTACACTACTGGCCCTTTTAACATCAACTCATGGAGCGCGGCCTGAAGTCTCATTCGAAGAGGTATGGGGGGGATGTTGGAACCAAGTTTCCGCACCCTTGAGATGGTTGTGATGTCGGTTTATTCCGGCTATACCTGATTTCGTGCACGTTGCTTAGCCCTCTGTTCCACCCTTCAATACCTTCGCGAAAGGGTACAATTGGCTTTCACGCAGCCCTAACCTGCGGCTCAGGGACTTTCGCACTGCTAGGGTAGTGAATTGCAATCTCTCCCAAACTAGGCTAAGTGTCTTACTTACCTTATTAACCAATCTTAGTTAGCTTTGCGTAAAAAGATTTTCTTACTTGCGTTCACTTAACCAACACATTTACATACAATCATGCATCATATAAGCATCATAAGTGAAATTCATACCCAACATAACAAGATGCATAAACAAGAAAGAAAGACACATATATTGTATAATACTTCTCTTTATTGATAATTTTGGATAATTACGGACTCGACCCTGTTACCGGGAAAAGTGTCTATTTAGAACTGCTCTATCCCACTAAGGCGTGACAGCTGCCTTAGAAACAAACAGAGAAAAACTACTTTTGTATTTCCTTTATGAACTATAGATAGAGAGGAATAGAAAGAACCAACCTGTGTCTTGCGCTAATCCTTTGATCCAATCTCTCTCTTCTTTGACAGCCTCTAGCTACCTGCTCCCTTACTTGCCCAGCTTCACCAAGTACCTGTAAGATCATAGAAGAGGAACACTATACAAAGACATGGATCTATATTCATAAACAACTTAGGATCAGATTTAAGTTAACCATACAAATGTAACAAGCATCAATGATACAAAAGCATGGAGGAAAAACTCAAATAGTTTTTATTGATAAACAAGAATAGATCCAGGAGGAGTTACAACCGATGGTTTCTGACCCAGCATCAACCTCCCAGCAAAGAAGCCCCTCTTCACCTCCAAAAAAGCATAGATCACCCAATACTCTGATGTTTGTCTCAAAACCAACAGCAATTCCTTACAATGTGCAAAATTCCAACCTCTGGATCTCTGGGATGAGGGATCCATATATAGATATGTGTAAGGAGGATGAGTCAGCTTGTGATTTTATTAGTGTCTTCTCTCTGTCAGTTCTTGCTTCCACTTGGAGACTGAAGGTCTCTTACTCATCCTTGGTCGAATTCAGTGAGGCAAGTGTCATAGGAGAAGATTCTGGAAGCTTCCATTGTCTCTCCACCTCGTGGAATGACACTGCCATTTGTCATTTCTCTCCCAACGCACCCTCATAGTGCATTTAGGTGCATTGCAACGCACCTAGCCAGTGTATTTAGGTGCAATGCAACGCACCTAGCCAGTGGAGCAGCTGAAATGATCCTGTTTTGACTTATTCTGAGCAGTTTCTGGTGGAGAACTTCTGGGAGAAGCTGTAATTTGTTGACCTTGTTCCTTTAGGGGTTAGAAAAACACTTTTAGGGACTTAGGAACCCTTGGTTTATGGGCATTTCATGCTTGGAGTTGTAAGGCACAAAAATGTCTATAACAGTTGCCTCCTAAAGTATGAGGCCGTTAACCTTTTGGTGTCAGGTGAAATGCTTTATTATGAGGATCCGAAGTTCTTTCAATGCTGGGAGGAGACCTGTAATAAGATACAATACAATACATTATCTTCATACTATTTTTCATGATCTAGCTGAGGTGGGCATTCCCATGCTCAGCTTTATAAATTCATTTTCATGTACATAGGACAGACAATCTTCTGATTGTAGACTGATGATTCTGATAGAGCCACCATCCTTTTGGTAGGATGATTACCTGTGCTGCAATGTTGTACATTTAATGTCTTTATTTCCCTGAATATATATCGCAGCCCGGATGGATGAAACTAGATCCGGGATCTTCAATCTCGTCCGATCTTCACTCGAAGTACAAGTCGATCCATGTGAGAAATGTTCTGAAGTCGAACATGGAAAGACATCGCTTGATTACCAGTCAATGATGTAAACTGTTAACAAGCGCGAGAGGAATCACCGATAATGATAATGATCCTCAAGGTACTGCAGTACAATTCACGTGGTGTGAATAAAGGACTTGGCATCGAACACCACGCAAAATATTTCGGTCGAAGTTCATTGATGTAAACCTATCGCCGGAAGTGAGAAACTTGCCATTGAGGCATGCAAGCTTCAAAGTACTGAATGGGGTGTTCCTAGACCAAATTCTTGGATAATGAGCTGATATCGACAAGAAGTGATCCGTCACAGGAGGGCCTTAATGAATCCCACATCAATGACACGGAACGGAGCAAATGATTTTGATGGAGGTGAAAACGATCTGATGATATACGGTTCAGGGTGGCGGTCATGAAAAAATGGAGTATAATGTATGGTAGTGGGTGGGACACAGGTGGCTTCTCTGGATGACTTCTCTTGAACATGTTGGCGACACTGATGTGATGGATTGGTAGCATTAACCCAAAATGTGGATGGTATGGTGTGACCATGGTGATGTGACCGGTGAATGAAACAACCCAACCCGACTCGGGCACGGAGTGGAAGTGTCATGTTCAAGAGCGACTTGCTACCAATAAACATTCTTTGAGTTTTCTTCCCAATTTTTCCCCAGTCATTGCTGACCAGTACCTCTTTATTTCAAGCTTGAGGAGGATAACATATGCTTGTTCTATAATTTTCCCTTCGGGCAAACCCATCGCTATGTTTTAACGAGCCTAGCGATAGTGAAACTCGTTCTCGTCTAAAGACAAGTTTGTCGCTATTAATCTTTTTAACGAGTTTAACGACAAAGATAACTCGGTCCTTTTCAATTTTAGAGAGTCTGAAAAGGTACGTAAAGGTAACTCCAAAATTCCTTTTTCGTCATCTAATCCCTTAAGTCCGAAAAAGTATAAAACAATATAGAAGGGATGAATTTTCGATAGTTTTAACGAGCCGAACAAAACAAGCGCTCGATCTTTTTGTGCAATAATCCCTCAGGTCCAAAAAGATTAAAATCTAGATGAGGGATAACACTTCCTGTCCCTTTAACGAGCTAGAAGGCCAAGGACTCGACAATCTTTTCATTTTTTACGAGTCAGTTGAAAAGAGCTTAAAGAAGACTCGTCTTTTGAGGAATGAGTGGTAAAATGGGTAGCAGCTGATTCCAGGTAAGGTTTGGAATTTTCCAATCACGGCAGTGTCACAAGGATGGCTAGTGAAATCACTCTTCACAGTTGTTCCTCAAAATGGGTAAACAATCAAGTGGAGGTGAATGATCGGCCAATGAAAAAATGGAGGTGACGGTGCAAACACGACCAAGGCTTTAATGGCTGAAGTACTACATTCACGGTGGTTATTTACCGGGGGATAGTTCATTTTTTAACGAGCTTAAACACGGGTGGAAACATTTGCTCATGTCTTATGTTTATTTTTTAACGAGCTTGAACTATGTGCTAAAACTGCTCGATTAATCCAGTCGTATGATAAGAATGTCTCATATAAAAACGACAACTTTTAGAGTTTTGCCCCACATCCTTTCTTTATGCAAGTTAGGAAACAACCAATCCAAAAAACAGATAAATGATCGCTCTTTGTTTGCACTCCAAAAGGTTTGCATGCCCCCAGGTATAAAACAGAGTTTCAAGGTCACCCTCTATTCGAGCTGACAAAACATTTGTTTTATCAGGAAGGGTATACCTCTTACAGGTTACCCAAAGATTGTTCTATTCACGGCACAAACAAAACACTTCTTTGGCAATGTCTACTGAAATAAACAAAGGTGAGCGGATGGTATAGTGTGACCATCCCTGACATAACTTTGACAAGAGGATCTTGTTCCAGTCCAACTCCCTCTTCCACTCACAGACGGGAGTATGAAGGTCATACTCTCTCGCGAAAACCTACCTTATACCCGAATTTTCCCTGCCGAAGCAGACCAGTATGCATGCCCCTTGGGTTTCAGTCATATCCCTCCGAATTACTCGCGCTCATCGGAAGGACGGACTGGATATTGAGACATTTATTGCGTGAAAAGACCATTCAGGGATGGTATATGACTATTTTCTCTATATGATCCAGGAAATGAAAGCTGGTCCACAAGCTTGACCACTCTTCCTTCGTGCGGAAAACACATTACTCTAAAGAGTGAGGAGACAATGGCTCCCATGCAATAAATATAGTCTCGTCCAAGGAGTAGATTGTAATCCAGGGGTCCTTGAACTACCATTACGTTCATGTGAACTGTTTTCCTTCTCAATGTTATGGGCACATTGGGAAGGATCCCTAACGGTCGACTGGTTCCTTTATCAAAGCCTGTCAGATTTCTCATCTCAGGCAAAAGCGATGGTGAACCAAGCGCTTTCCAAGCAGTTGAGGAAAGGATACTCACAAAAGCCCCCTCATCTATGATGGTACTAGCCATAACCATTCTATATATTTGAACGATAATTCGGAATGGTATGCTTGCTGGTAAACGGGGTCTGCCTAGTTGATTCCAGTCGAAGGAGACAACCAGGTTGCTTGGAGGTGGGATCGAATAGACGGCCGGGTACGGCTCTGACGAACTTCCTTCCTACGGTAAAGGAACGGGTAAATTGCCCCCTTGTTCATCGGAGTCTGTGTTTATGAAGAGAATTTGGACGGTGTCATCCTTGTTCTCTTCAGTGACTGTATCATCTGAAGGTGAAACCTCTGAAGACAAGACCGGGTCAACTGCCACCTCGACCTTTTGACTTTCGTCTGGTATGGATCCAGATGGTTTATCTTCAATGATAGGTGCTTCAGTCGACCACCTGAGCGGGCCAGCCGGATTTTCAACTAGTGACGGACTCGGCAAGAATTTTTTATATCCAGGAGGAAGTCGTAACGGTGAAACCGGACGATCATCCAAAACTCTTTTAGCTTCGTCTAAGAAGGGACAATGGTGGACGGCATGATCGCCTTCGCACAGTTTACAAGGAAATCTACATTTCCCTTTTTGTCCTAGGGCTTCACTTTCACTAGTTGATGGTGTGCTTTCAACATGATCATCAGAGGTTGACGACACCGGGTTGTGCAAACGAGGAGACCAGTCCCTTAATATCCGAGGGATGCAAGGACAATCTCTGTGAAAGTGGTATCCTTTGCAAATGACACATGGCGATTTAGGCCTGGTTGGTGCAGTGTGTGGATTTTCGTTAGACGACACTCGTTTTCCCCCATTCGCCTTTGGCTCCTTCTTCTTCTTCTCTTTCTTCTTCTTTTCCTTCTTCTCCTTAGGAACTTGACTTTTGGCTTTACCAGCCCCATCAAGCGAAGAGGAAGGAGGAGAGGAAGAATTAGAGGAAGTAGAAGGCTGGTGGGCAACTCTGGACTCGTCTAATTGCTGATTCGATTGTTCAGGAATAGCGGTGTTCTGAACGACAGAGGTTGAGAAGAGCCATACAGGCAAACCAATTTTCAGCCATGGAAGCGACAATGTGGCCATATGGGGCACACCAACATCTCCCCAAGAGGAGAAGGGACTAGGATTTCCTCCAAGGGGAATTCCTTGTTTGGTAGACTCCATTTTCTCAACCCAAGATCAACGTAGGAAAGGGTAATGAATATTCCGTTTAAAATAAATTTTATACGCTTTGACACAACTTGTTTTTTCAGTTTTTAAGAGTCGAGAAAAAACAAAAGATGACTCTAGTCTCCTTCGATTTTTAATGAGCCTGAAGTGACAAGTGCTCAGATGGACCTTTTCCGTTAAGGAGTCTGAAAAGGAACGAAAGGGACTGCTCTGGAGGTCTAGGTAGAGGGAGTACCAAACCAATCGCAAAACTGCAGAATACTTTTTACGGTACGGCAGTCAATCTTCCCGAATGCTGTGTTCAGTGCATTGTGATCGATAGGGCGGCAGACACGACTTCCTAAGGATAAAGGATTTAAGCCTATAGGGGTCTCCCAAAATATACTCGACGGTACGTGGGAGCACAAGTCCGTACTGGCACTTATCGTCTCAAAGTGGAGGAATCACCCAACCATCAGTGAGGACAACAGTTACCAGGCTTTACGACGCCGGAATACGTCTCTAGCCTAGACCTCTAAATGTTGTGCGTTAAGTTCCAAAGCGTTGTTAGATTCATTGAATTTATTTTAAGTTGATCTTGCTTATGAAGTTTGCCTTTTGGGTTCACCACGAGATGTAGATGTAATTCCTAAAATGAAATCTAAAGATGATAAACAAACTTTTATCTCTTTTGTGCAATGAAAATCCTAGCTACTAGAGGAAAAGAAAGACACAATCTTTTCACAAAGAGCAAAGAGCACACTATAAATGCACTTTCCTAAATCAAGCCAAACAGACTGTCTAAATGCAAATGCACATGCATGTATTTGTTTTCGACTTTCTTAGTATTGATGCTAAAAAGAAAGTTGATGTACAAATCTGAATTTGCTTTCAAGAGACAAACACAAACAAGCTTCTTTTCGAAATCAAAAGATAGAGACGATTACGACACTTTACGATTTTGAAATGAATACTTGTTTTGACACTAGAAAATCACAAATTCAGACCAAAGGCGATAGTAAAAGTATAATCGACCATCAACAGCAATCAAACTTTCTCCTATGATCGAAATGGACACTCGCGATAGATCTAAATCAAAGGACGACAGTACGACTATTCTACTTTTGCAATGGAAAACTGTAAACGACTCAACAAACACACAAAAACATCTACAGTTCTTTTGTACAAAGGAGGCGGAATAACAGCAAGGAAAAGGGGTTTTAAACAGACATATACTGATCACAAGCAGCAAAATTCAGAGATAGAACTGGAGAGAATGAAGCACAAGAACCTCAGCTGCACAGGGCTAGTCTAATCAACGCACCTGTAACACAGAGAAATTGCATTGCAGCGCAGGTTGCCCTTTTGGGAAGTGCGCTGAAATTCAGGATCTCTTAACAGTACCTACGCTGGGCCAGAAACGAGAATCTGTCCGGGTTCTGGGTCACAGTTTGCAGTTCAGTCTTTGGTTTTTGGCCGAGTAAAAGCAATCAGTAATGCACAATCAGGGGTAGATCTAAAGAGGGTCTAAGAGCTATCACCAGGGCAATCAGATAGTTTGTGAATCAGCTGTTCAAATCATAAACAGATCCAGTGAATGGATTGAAGCAGCAGATATCTACTTTGCATTTGTTATGGCAAATGCAGTTCGAATGCTATTTATAAGTTTATGAAACAAACAACAAAGAATGATACACAAACAAACTAATTATGTCCCCAACGGAGTCGCCATTTTGTTACCGGGAAAAGTGTCTATTTAGAACTGCTCTATCCCACTAAGGTGTGACAGCTGCCTTAGAAACAAACAAAGAAAAACTACTTTTGTATTTCCTTTATGAACTATAGATAGAGAGGAATAGAAAGAACCAACCTGTGTCTTGCGCTAATCCTTTGATCCAATCTCTCTCTTCTTTGACAGCCTCCAGCTACCTGCTCCCTTACTTGCCCAGCTTCACCAAGTACCTGTAAGATCACAGAAGAGGAACACTATACAAAGACATGGATCTATATTCATAAACAACTTAGGATCAGATTTAAGTTAACCATACAAATGTAACAAGCATCAATGATACAAAAGCATGGAGGAAAAACTCAAATAGTTTTTATTGATAAACAAGAATAGATCCAGGAGGAGTTACAACCGATGGTTCCTGACCCAGCATCAACCTCCCAGCAAAGAAGCCCCTCTTCATCTCCAACAAAGCATAGATCACCCAATACTCTGATGTTTGTCTCAAAACCAACAGCAATTCCTTACAATGTGCAAAATTCCAGCCTCTGGATCTCTGGGATGAGGGATCCATATATAGATATGTGTAAGGAGGATGAGTCAGCTTGTGATTTGATTAGTGTCTTCTCTCTGTCAGTTCTTGCTTCCACTTGGAGACTGAAGGTCTCTTACTCATCCTTGGTCAAATTCAGTGAGGCAAGTGTCATAGGAGAAGATTCTAGAAGCTTCCATTGTCTCTCCACCTCGCGGAATGACACTGCCATTTGTCATTTCTCACCCAACTCACCCTCATAGTGCATTTAGGTGCGTTGCAACGCACCTAGCCAGTGTATTTAGGTGCAATTCAATGCACCTAGCCAGTGGAGCAGCTGAAATGATCCTGTTTTGACTTATTCTGAGCAGTTTCTGGTGGAGAACTTCTGGGAGAAGCTGTAATTTGTTGACCTTGTTCCTTTAGTGGTTAGAACAACACTTTTAGGGACTTAGGAGCCCTTGGTTTATGGAAATTTCATGCTTGGAGTTGTAAGGCACAAAAATGTCTATAACAGACCCACCTTGCACACTCAACTGCAGGGGTTTGCACACTCAGTTGCTGACTTCTATGCCTTTGCGCACTCAGCTGCAGAGCCTCTACCTACGCTACAACCTGAACTTAGACTTCTACTTCATAGCTATCTCTCATACATCATATATTCATTTCTTTCCTTATTCTTCTAACTACATAGAGCTTAGCTCTATTTATACAATCCCATGGTCCGTGGACCATGGGTAGATCTTTTACAGCCAACATTATATTTCCAAAATAAGGGTGGACAACCCTATGACTCCTTAACATCTACGCGCTTTGTGACCACAAAATGCAGAGTATTTACACTTGGATTACAAATTTTGAGCAAAATATGGGCTTTTAGCCCCAAAACTGCCCTTGGGGGATCCCGTACCCAATAGTTGGTCAGCCGCTGTGACCACATCTAGGCGGCATACTCACGCCTGGCAACTAGCAATGCCGAGATGAAGAGGAAATTGGAGATGGTGAGATCTGCACTACCAAATCTAGTGGCAATTTACGCAAGGATGGTCGAGGGAAAGGTCAGGGAATTGGAAGCAAAGAAGAAAGCTTTAGCTGATGCCCTCGCCGATGGATATGCCTTGATGAACAAGGTCCATGACTAGTCTGGCAGCCTGGCATTGAAGAACCACTTGGTCTACCCCCTCAGAGAGAAAATACATACTATGTTTACCATAACGAAAGACTACACAGACCCCGCCCAACTGCAGCAAATCAATGAACCATTGGACACCCTTAAGGCTCAAGTTGATAGTATCGAGGAGGAGGCCACGAGGATGAAAAAGATAATCAGGGATCTACAGCCACCGGTCTGAATGCAGGTGTTACTTCTGAAGGAGATGTGTGACTTTGACAGGCAACAATGGAGCGACCTCGAAAGCCAGCGACCAATTGAACTTATGTTGCACTCAGCCGATGTATTTACTCAGGCCACTGATGCAATTCTCACTCGGTTGGACACTGCCGTTCAAAATTATAAAATGTTTAGGCAGCAGACCACGACCTCTGTCCCGGAGTTGGAGCCTTCATTTTGAATGGGGGAACCTCAGGAGCGAGAAGGTACAATAGAAGTAGATTCCACTCTGCAAGCAATGATCAAATCAGAAGAAGCACCTACACAGCATACAGCATAACCAGTGTAGGAAATATCACAGCCACCACCCATAGGATCAGCAGGACCGACAGAGGATGAAATGACTTGACTCGGGGACATGTCAAGGAATTATGGTTGGGGCCTGTTGGGGCCTTTGTTTAAATTTTGAAAAGGTTTTGACCAATTTTGGCTGGACCAAGGGACGAAAAGGAAATGGGTGGCAGAAATGGTTGGTTGGCAGAACAAGTAGTTGCGCAAGAGTTTTGGAAAGGTGGCAATGGAAGGCAAAGGCAGCTGAGGGGGAGAGAAGGTATAGAAGCAGCCGAGGGGAAGAATTGGTAGTCCAAGTAATAGAGAAGGATATAAAAGGTGAAGACTAGGAAAGGATCAAGGTTAGATTTGGCGAGGTTGAGAGGAGGAGTAGCAGAGACGTGAGAGGAGGTGGAAGGATTCCCAGTTGCGGCAGATGGAGGGAAGGTTGCCGGAGCCGGGAAGACATGGTCCGCGAAGCTGAACATAACTCGTGGAACTGAGCTGGGTATTTCATGTAGTTGTTTGTGGCAGAAGCTGAGTTATATTGTAATGTTTGATTGTTAAGATTAATATAAAGACCTGCTAAGATCGGTTGCGGCTTGTTATGTATCTGGGCCCTGTGTATGATGAATCTTTAAATTTTTTATGAATGTCTTATCAATTGCATGTAATCAGTAGTCTGTATGATATCATGAGTATGTTATTATCTCTGTGTTATATATAATGTGTCCATATATGTGATCAAATGCAACCCGGTTAAGACTTTCGCAAATCCATGTTGAACCCTTCTCCCTTTTGGTCGTGGCGTGCCTCAGGTGAGACTCCTTGCCCTTTGGGGTAAGGTAAAAATGTCGGCGTTGTCCTAGACTACAACGGACCATTGTTGGCCTCCTATGCCCAAACCCAGGGTCTTCCCCCTGATGACTCTCATGAGCCAACAAAAGTCAAGGGTTAGCTAAAATAGAATTTAAAATTTATTAAAGGATCCAATAATCTAGATAAGATTCTGAGTATTCAGAGATATCCTCTCCTCAAAACTGGTCTAGGGTATGAAGGATAATTAAGCATAAAGAAAAATAAAGATAAAGGACCAATCAAATACTCTGAAGCAAACAAAGGATTAGCCAACAATGTAGTCAAAGGAAATGAAAGGAACCAACAACACAAAAAGGAAAGTTATTGCATAAGTCCAAAAAGTCATGGGCTCAAGTGAATCATCAAATAAGACCTCATTTCTCTCCGAGAGAAAACCATGAAAGAGTAAGTGGATCACACCCTCAAATACCAAAAAAATAAAAAAAGCTTCTTAGATTATGTTATGTCCCTATAATACTAGTGATTCCCATATTACTATTGTCATTATAGCCCTTATTGTTATTTTTGTGCCCCTATTGTCCCCATATTGTTATTATTGTGCCCCATAGAAGCCTACTACTGTTATTATTGTGCCCTTAAATTATTATTGTTATGTCAGCTTTGGTTATATTGTGACCCCTTAGTCTCCTATATATAGAAAGGAGGTTTTGTCATTTGTATCATCCAAGAATTGTTCATTTATGTAATTTAAAGGAGGTTTTCCCCTTGAAGAGACTGATTTTGAAGGTGTTGATCTATCTTTTCTTCTATTTTCTGAGCTGGTTGCATAACATTTGGTATAAGAGTTTTGGATTCTATGGTTTCGCTGCTCCAAACAGGTCATCGTGGAATTTTCGCTATAACTTTGTTTCTGCCATGTTTCAGAAGCTAAAACAAAAACCCATTTGAGCCGAAATCTCTCTGAACCACGGGTCATAATTTCAAATCTTGTCTCGCTATATTCTCGGAGATATGATCCAAGGAATTTAGGGTTTTTGCAGGATCCCAAATTATATATCAAACATGGTACTTGAGGAAAATCGTCATAATGTTATTTCTGAGAATCATATTGAAATTAAATAAGAATTTAAAGAAATAGAATGGCCTGTATTTTTCTGTGTATTGATTTCAGGTCCTAAGGTCGAAACAATGACACGTGGAACTTCGTACAAGTTCGCTCTACTGAACCAGTCTATAATCAAGTCATCGTGGGAGATTTGGCATAACTCTTCCTTGGAGAATCCAATCTTGATCAGACTTGAGGGGTTGGAAAGACAACTCAGTGGGCTACCGGAGGATACAAGTGAAGATCTTGGAGATCCAAAATTACAGAGATACAATAGATTCAATATCGAGATCCTACAAAGTGAAAAAAGGTGTGTAGTTTTTTTAAAATTTTGCATAAGTTTGGTTTGAAAAAATAGTTTGAAGGAATTCAAAGGGCATAGTGAAGCATTATTATCATTAATTGATGCCCTGAAGAAAGAAAATGGAAAAACCTAGTAAGCAGCCTGAAATATCTAGCATGACTCATGAAGAAGAGGAAGAAATACAACATGATATATCAAAATTACTAGATCAAGTTCAACAAAATTCACTCTCACAAAAAGTAATAGAAGCTAAGATGGATAGTTTAAAGAAAGGCATGGAAGCTAAGATGGATG
The DNA here is from genome assembly GCA_031772625.1 of Pinus tabuliformis. Classification (NCBI taxonomy): domain Eukaryota; kingdom Viridiplantae; phylum Streptophyta; class Pinopsida; order Pinales; family Pinaceae; genus Pinus; species Pinus tabuliformis. The sequence goes on along the minus strand of CM062804.1, from coordinate 1,068,601,408 downwards.
GGGTGGAAGCTAAGATGGATGGTTTAAAGAAAGGCGTGGAAGCTAAGATGGATGGTATATAAGAAAAACTTAAAGGCAACATGGAAGATTTGAAGATAGGCATGGAAGCTAAGAAGGATAATAAATTATTACCAAAGTATTATGGTCCATACAAGGTGTTGCAAAAGATTGGTACTATGGCATACAAATTGGAGCTTCCTGCAGCTTCCCGAGTGCACCCAGTTTTCCATGTTTCATGCTTAAAGAAGGTTATAGGTGACAAATTTCTAGTTCAAACAATACTGCCAAAACTTGACGAGGAAGGAAAAATCATATTGGAACCTGAAGTAGTCATAGAAACAAGAACTTGACAACTATGAAATCGATGAATTTCATAGTATCTCATCAAGTGGAAGAACTTACCCATTGAAGATTATGCATGAGAGGGTGAGAATTTTATACAGAAGCATACAAAACTACTCAAGCGTTGAGGACAACACTTTTTTGAAGGAGAAGGGCATGTTAGGTCCCTATAATACTAGTGACTCCCCCATTACTATTGATATTGTAGCCCTTATTGTTATTGTTGTGCCCCTATTGTCCCCATATTCTTATTATTATGCCCCATAGAAGCCCACTATTGTTATTGTTGTGCCCTTATACTATTATTGTTATGTCGGATTTGATTATATTGTGACCCCTTAGTATCCTATATATAGAAAGGAGGTTTTGTCATTTGTATCATACAAGAATTGTTCATTTGTGTAATGTAAATGAGGTTGCCTCCTCGAAAAGGCTAATTTTGAAGGAATTGATCTATCTTTTCTTCTATTTTGTGAGTTAGTTGCGTAACAGATTAAACAAACTCAAGAAGAATCCAAGACCAGAAGAAAGAAAAATGATAAAAGAAAGGAAGAATGTGCACCATGTTCTATGCCCAAAACCAAGGGAGCCACTGATATGTAGATAGTGGTTGCTCTAAGCACATGACTGGAAATAGAAGAAAATTGTTGTCATTGAATGTATAAAGATAGGAAGTCTCATTTTTGCTATAATGTCTCAAGAAACATCAAGACAAAAGGAAGAGTAAGCTTGGATATTGGAAGAGGTAAAGAATAAAAAATATTTTTGTAGAAGGGATGAATCACAATATATTAAGTGTAAGCCAAATGTGTGACCAAGGGTATGATGTTACCCTTCGTTCCAAAGACTATGAAATAAAGTTAGAAAAAACATGAAAGGTAATAGCAACAAGAGTAAGAACATCAAATAATGCATACTCAAAGAATAAAATGATAATTTTTATTTGGGGAAGCTTGGTGGTTAGCTAGTTGTGGCATACAAGACTAGGAAATTTGAATTTTAATCATATCATGAAACTCAACAAAAAGGGATTTTTGATGGATTTTCCAAAAATATCCAAGCCTAGCAAAACAATTTGTAAATCATGTCAAATTGGTAAGAAAATATGAATATCTTTCAAAACCAGGAAAAATTCATCCACCAGGCTGCTTCAGTTAGCTCATATACACTTGTGTAGAACCTCAAGAACCAAGAATCTAAGTGGTGAGATATAACTCATGTTGATTATTTATAAATAGACCAAACTTACTTGGGTTGCATTTTTGAAGGAGAATTCTGAAGCATTTTGAAATTTCAACATTTTCAAAACCATGGTTGAGAACCAAATTGGTTGCAAACTAAAGTGTGTAAGGTTAGGAAGGGGTGGATAATTCATTTCAAATGAGTTTAACAATTTTTTTGAAGGACATGGCATAAAAATATGGTTGACCATTGCTAACACACCACAATAAAATGTTGTAGCTAAAAGACAAAATAGATCAATGCAACAATTGGTAAGAGCTATGATAGACAAAAGAGAACTACCAAAAAAAATTTGGATTAAAGTTGTGCATACAACAATCCATAGTTTAAATAAAGCTCACTTTAGAACAAATAGTGATAAGACTCCATATTTTCTATGGTATGAAAAAAATAGCCACAATAAAATACTTCAGAGTCCTTAGCATCAAATGCTATATAAAAAAAATGATGATAATTTGGGTAAGTTTGATGCAAAGGTTGATGAAGGAATATTTCTAAGATGTTCTACTAAAAGCAAGGGATACAGATGCTCTAATAAAAGGTTGTGTAAGATAGCTGATCAAATTGATGTTAAGGTGGATGAGGAGTGACCTCTCAAAAGTGAACAATAATTATTGTTAGTCCACCTAATCAGACTAGTAGTGAATATGAAGCTGAACAATTTGAAGAAATAGGAGAAGAGGAAGAAGAATAGGCAGAATGCTCACACCCAAAAACTCTCTTAATTAGGTATGTACAAAAGCATAATCCCACAAACTAGATTGTTGGTGATAAGGAAGTAGGTGTTGAAACAAGAATTAAATTAATCAATACCTTTAGTCAAGCACATATTGTTATGTTGTAATGATTGAACCAAAATAATTTTCTTAAGAAAGCTAAGATGACCATTGGATAAAAGCCATGAATGATGAAGTGGATCAAATTGAGAAAAATCAAACTTGGGAATTAATTATAAGGCCAACAAATAAAAAACTTATTGGCACTAAATAGGTATTTAGGAACAAATTGAATGAGAATGGATGAGTTGTAGGAAATATTGCTAGATTGGTATGCAAAGGCTATGCTCAAGTTGAGAGAATATATTTTAAAGATACTTTTGCACCTGTAGCACAATTAGAAGCAATAAGAATGTTTCTTGAATTTGCATGTAACATACACATCAAATTATATCAAATGGATGTAAAGTTAGCCTTCATGAATGGAGAATTTGAAGAAGTGATATACATAGAACAACCTAAAGGCTTTCAACTATCAGAAAATCCTAAGGAAGGGTGTGTGATGAAAATGCTTTGTATGGACTCAAACAAGCACTCAAGGCATGATATTCTAGACTAGACAAGTACATACAATAGAAAGGATTCAAAAGAGGAGAAACAAACAATAATTTGTATATCAAATCTGATAATAATAGTCTTTTAATTATTATTTTTACGTTGATGATATCATTTTTGATAGTGATGCATATCTACTTAACCAAAAATTTGCAGCAGATATGAAAAATGAATTTGAGATGTCCTTGCTTGGAGAAATCTCATTATTTCTTGGATTGCATATTACTTCATAAAAAAAAGGCATATTTATCTCCTAGATCAAGTACCTCAAGGAAATTCTAAATAAATTTGGAATGGGAGAGTTCTCTCTTTCCAGTGCCCCTATGGTCACTGGATGCAAGCTCAATAAGGATGATGAATCACTAGAGGTAAATAAAACGATGTAGAGATAAATAATTGGTAGCATTTTGTATCTAACAACCTCTCAGCCAAACATTATGCAAGTTGTTAGTGTAGTTTCAAGGAAGCAATATACCCCAAACAAAGTCATGTCTTAACTTCTAAGAGAATTTCCAGATATATCTGAGAGCCATAATGGACTACATTCTATGGTATCGAGAAGGTCAAAATATTTCATTAAATGCATACACATAGGTTGACCTGGAAGGGTAGATGATCGGAAAAACACAAGTGGTTATGTTTTCTTTTTTGGAAACAACTTAGTGCCCTGGTTTAGAAAAAATCAAACATCCATCTCACTTTATACTACTGAAGCTGAGTAAATAATAGTTTTATTGAGTTTCACTAACATTCTATGGATGAAATAAACATTATAAGACGTGATGGTAATGTATGATAATATAAGCACTAACAACATATCCAAGAATATTATTCTTCATTCAAAGACCAAGCATATCCCCATCAAGTATCATTTTCTTAGAGAATAGGTAGTTTATCAACTTATGAAATTACAATATATCTCAACAAGTTTCTGAAATTTTTACCAAGCCTCTTGCTCAAGAACCTTTTGAATATTTAAGGTAGAAGGTGGGAGTGATATCTCATTCTTCTCTTCATTAATTTTTCTCTCATGAAAATGGGGTAGTTGTTCAATATGCATTAGAATGGTTGTTTTACCTGAGACAAGAACAAATAACTAACTCAGTTGGAGTTTTCAAATCAACAAGAGGGGTACAATTTTAGGGGCAAAAGTTCATAACATTGTTTGGAAGAATGGTAATGGTGTATGCAAAATCGGTAACAACCTTTGTTGAAAATGCAACAAGAAAGAACCGGATTTAATTTTCCCTTGACTTAAATTAGGAGAAAAATTGTAATTCCACATCACAAGACAATTTTCATGAGTTAACTAAGTTAATTTGACTTGGTTGGCTCAATTAATTCGAGTTGAGGGTCTAACTAGAGTCATGTTGAGTGTCTCCTACTTTATAGGATCCCTGGTTGAGTTTATTTTGAGTTGTAATTAATTAATTCAGCTTAACTGAGTTAAAGTCAGCTAAATTAGTTCCAACTGATGGAGGAACTAGTAGGAGGTCTAACAATGGGGTGCTTCTTCATGTGTTCAACTAGTTAACTGATGATTCACTCATAAATAACTCATGCATGTCAGATCTGAGAGTTATCCTGTTGATATTGGAGTTCAAGGGTGATGTACTATTAGTTCTATAATCATCCAAATTGTACAGGTTGTGCATGTAGGCATAAGAGGGCTTATGAGGATTGTGCAATTCCAATTGAGGAATTTCCCTAATTAATAGGGGATAAATCCTAAGGAAACAACACAAAGGAATAGGGACTTGGGTAAGCAGAAAATTGGTTAAGTATTGGCCAAGGATTGTCTAGGAAGCTGTGAGATAGATAGAGATATTGCAGAGGTTGCTCAGGCTTGAGAAAATCATTGTAATCTTTTCATATTTTCTGACTAATGCAATATACATATAGCAGGGGTTTTTAGTTGTGGCTTTCCCCCAAGAAATAATTGTGTAATGTGTTGAGTGAATTATTTCTCTTGTATGCTTCGTGATTTATCGATTGTTTAATTGTTTCTACTTATGAGTATAGTAGATTCAAGTCTTTTGTTTTAGAAAATTACATAAGCAGTTTAAATCTACAAGTATTTTCTACATTGTATTAGAACATAAATCAATCTAGAAGAGAAGAATGTGAGTTTGTCTTTGCAGGTGAAATCAAATTTGCAGGATCATTCTTCATAGCCAACAAGATGTCGTTCTATGGATTGAGACTCGAGTATTCCCTTAAGGGTAGCTCAAATTTTATTGCTTGGCAGGAGAAGATGGAGGCAGTGTTGGAAGACAACGAGCTGAAGGAATTCATAGAAAATTATATTCCTAAGCCTCCAACAACAAATGCCCAAGATCTAACAGAGTGTAAGAAATGTGTTGCAAAGGCGAGGAGGATCATATTAGAAGGAGTTTGAGATCATATTGTCTTGAATATCCATGGGAAGGATACACTGTATGCAATGTGGCAAGCCTTGATCGACTTGCTTCAGAACAGAAGTGACCACAGGAAGTTGGCACTAAAGGACAATCTTCAGAAGATCAAAATGGAGAAGGGAAACACAATAACACAGTACTTGAGAAGGTTCACACAATGTCAAGATGAGCTTGGGAGAATTGGTATTATAGTTGTTGAAGAAGATCTGGCTAGCCTAGCACTTCTAGGCTTTCCCATGAGCTGACATAGCTACCAAGATTCGGTAAATGGGAGGGAGAATCTACCAAAGTGGGAGCGTTCATGGTTTGACTTGGTGCAAGAAGAGATAAGGTAGAGCACTAGAGATGGAAGCTCATCCAAGCATGATGATGAGGAGAATTGTGCCTTGGCTGGAAAGGAAACAAAAGGGAAAGGGAAGAAATCAAAATCCAAAGGGGATTCCCATGAGGGCGGTGTTATCACTTAAGAATTCTAATTTCAAAGCCACTCACATTAGTTTGATGGTAAAAAAAAAAAAAAAAATCGGTGCTAGTCTAAGTTTGATTTTTGTTTTTAGAGTCTTGAGTCAACTAGGTATTCTCATTCATCACCGGTCATTCTCATTCATCCCCGTCTCATAGCCATGTGTCAGTTTTGTTCAAAAGTTACTATGTGTCACAAAGCTCTTTAGGTTATTTCGTAGCGCCTGTAATCATTTTAAAGTGGTTTCGCAGCACATAAATCCCTTTATCAGTTTCGCAGCGCAACATGTTTTAGGTGATTTCGTAGCGCATAATTCATATTTTGCACTGGCTGCGCTACGAAATTGGGGATTTGTTTGAATCCATAGAAAATATTTCACAGCTGTCATATCCAGCAAAATCCATCAACAGTTGTCAGCCTATACACTTCGTCTATCATATCCGACCGCTTATCCTCATCATTAGGTCGTTAGGTGTCTTGGTACTGGTACGTGTTTGCAGTTGTATTTTACTCTGCGGGTTTGGTCGATCAATCAGGCTTTTCAAAATAGTACCAGTGCAGTCAGAAGAAATTAGAGCGATGGCAAGGCATTGTAGTGTTGGCACTGAACTGAGGATGTCTGTTGAGCGGTTTATTCTCCTTGACACTCAGCCTGTATTTAGTGCATCTGTTTTGGCGGAAATGATGAGGCCTGATGGATCTTCTTCGATTTCTGTTTTAAGTGAAGAGCAGTTATCAGCTGAGTTGGCTCATGAGTTAATGGGTATTCAGGGCACTTTCTAGCTTGGCGTTTTCCTTGCTTCAGTCTGCCATGTGCTGTTGCTTGTGACAGAGGGCCTTCATGATATCAGTCTCTGGAGACTCATGCTAACGGTTGATATGCTAAAGCAGGGGATACCAGACCCATCTCTTCTGAATTCCCCTTCAACTGGAATAGGTGCCTATTCACAAAGTTCAAATATAGCGTCTGACAGAGAGGAGCGGGACACTTTACAGGATGATTCAACTGAGTTTTTGGCTGATCCAGTGTTCATTCACACAAAGTTGCGTGAACAGGAGTTTTCTTGGTACAATGTTTTGTGTTTGAGAAAAGCGCTTTCACTTTATTTCAATTCATCTTCTTTCAGGAAGAATGGGTTTGTTCAGTATTTTCCATCACGGCTCCAATACAATGATCATTTGGATGTGCTGAATGAAACCCCGTCTCAACCAAATAAAGATGAAGCTGGCCCTCAAGGGCAGCATATATTCAATAACTCACAGAGCAGATCTTTTGAGATTCCGACTAATTGGTCAAGTCCTGGTGAAGTTAATTTCTACGTTCTTCCATTGAAGGTGTCAGATGATTTAACAAAGATCCAGCTTGAGAGCTATACCTCAATACTGAAGCAACTCCGTGATCAGGTGCTTTCGATGCCATGTCGTTCCTTTGCAAGGCCAATCAGTGAGCGTGAATTGCAGTTTACATGGTGTGAGTTCGGCAAAAGATGTAACACGTTTCAAGACTCACAAAGGGTTTTGGGATGAAGTAGCCGAGAAATTGAAAGAAGAGACAGGAAAATGTGTATCGCCATGGAAGTTTTGTACCAAGTTCAGGACCATGAAAATAAGATACCTTGCAAAAAAGCAGAGTGGTGTTCAACACCAAGATAAACATGATGAAGAACTTTTTGGGATACTCGAGGAAATGTTTGGCAATGTTCGGAAACACAGATCAGACAACCATGGCTCTACTGGTTCAGATGTAAAGGGAGAAGCATCAGGTGGTGACACAATTTTGGTAGATACAATGTTGTCTACAGAAAGCTGGTGCATCATCAGAAACTACGTGGACCATGCGCACAACTTTTCCTGAATATGTTGTTGCTCTTGCTACAATTGTTGGATCAGTACTTTTTTCTATATTTGGTGGTGTAGGTATTACTTGTTTACCTTTGGGTCTTGTCTTCTCCTTTCTTCGTCGACCAAAAGCTATCATTACTCGTGCACAGTATATCAAGGAGGCCACTGAATTAGGGAAGCGGTAGCAAAGGCAGAAAATGGCGGAAAATGTAAAGGCAGTTGAGAAGGAGCTTCTTTTTCTAGAAGAAGATGTGAAGGCTTTGGAGGAAATGTATCCTCAGGGTGAAAAGGCAGAGGCATCATGGGCTTTAACAGTGCTTGGCTATTTAGCAAGATTGATACTTGGAATATTTGGGTTTATTGTTTCGGTGGCTTGGGTTGCGCACATTGTGTTATACATGTTGATCAATCCTCCTGTCACTCCCTTCCTTAATGAGGTTTTCATCAAGCTAGATTCTGTTTGGGGGCTTTTTGGAACTGTAGCATTTGCTTTCTTTTGCCTCTACCTCCTCCTTGCTGTGATAGCAGGGGCAATGGTTCTTGGCTTAAGGCTTGTTTTTATAACAATTCATCCAATGAAGTGGGGTGGAACATTGATGAATTCTTTCCTTTTCAATGTGGGGCTTATTCTTCTCTGTTCAATCAGTGTCATCCAATTTTGTTCCACAGCCTTTGCTGTGTATGCACAAGCAACTGTTGCTCAGGAGATATTTGGTCACACTCTTGAATCCTTGCGTGGCATTAAATACCTTTACAAGTACAATGTGTTCCAAATAGTCTTTATTGTTTTGGCTGGAAAAAACGAAAACCAAGAGGAAGGCTACAGCTCGCTAGTTAAAATGTGCAGTTCTTGAGATATCCTGTATGATGGAAGTTGCATGTTATTCTCTAGGTACACCTGCATGTCAGAATGCAGTGTAGGTATAATTGGACGGAAAGAGAGCAAAGGGGCAGAGTGAAGACCAGAAGTGTGAACGTAAGGCCAATGTGAATAATTTAGTGCTTCGTTCAGGTGTCAAGACAGTAAAGCGGCGTGTTAAGAGGGTAAAGTGGGTTTTGAAAGATGAAATTTGTATTGCTTCTGCTGTACAAGATAGTATAAATCGTGGTGCACATGGTGTGACATCTTTAAAAAGATGCAATGAAATTTTTATAGAATAGAACAGCTTATCTTGGCTACTATTCCTCTTTCAGAAGATAATCCAGCTCCAAGTATTGTGACAGAGAAGAACATCAAGTTATTATTTGAAATGCAGAAAAAGGTGGATAGAATTCAAGGAAACTACTCTGGATCATTGGTATCTCTAAAGGATATCTGCATAAAGCCGGTTGGTAAGGAGTGTGCTAGTCAAAATGTTTTACAATACTACAAAATGAAACCAGAACTGTTTGATGATTATGAAGGGTCTTCACATGTGTTGTTTTGCTTTGAGCATTACACATCTTCGGAGCCATGCTTGAGTTCATATCATGCTCCTGTTGACCCAAGCACAATATTAGGGGGTTACAAGGAAAGCAACTATTCACAGGCTACTGCATTTGTTATCACATATCCTTTTAATAATGCTGTGGACAAGACAGGACATGAAAATGGAAAAGCGTTAGCATGGGAGAATTCTTTCATTCATTTAGTGAAAGAAGAGCTTATTCCAATGGCAAAGTTGCACAATCTTACTCTTGCATTTTCTGCAGAAAGTTCTGTGCAGGAAGAACTTAAGAGGGAGAGCACTGCTGATGTTGTAACCATATTGATCAGCTACATTGTCATGTTTGCCTACATATCAGTGACACTGGGTGATATTTCACCACACTTTTCACCTCTTTATGTTTCATTGAAGGTGTTACTTGGTTTGTCAGGGGTTCTTGTTGTTGTCCTTTCGATACTTGGATCTATTGGGCTATTCAGTGCACTTGGAGTGAAGTCCACTTTAATTATTGTTGAAGTTATTCCATTTCTAGTGCTTGCGGTGTTAGTGGACTTCTTACTGCAAGTGACTGCATTTGTTTCTCTTATGACATTTGATTTGATAAGAACAGAAGGAAACAGAGTTGATTGTTTTCCTTGTATTAGAGTCAGTCCATCAACAACTGAACTTGAACATGATAATTTGGGCAGGAGGCACCAAAAACCTGGCCTTTTGGTGCAGTACATGAAGAATATCCATGCACCTGTATTAAGCATACCAGCAGTGAAAGTTGCAGTCCTATTGGTGTTCAGTGGTTTTGCTTTTGCAAGCATTGCATTAACTACAAGGCTTCAACCAGGTTTAGAGCAACAAGTGATACTTCCAAGAGACTCTTATTTCCAGGGCTATTTCAATAACATATCTGAGTACCTTCGAGTTGTCACTCGAGCTACAAATGACTTCAATATTACACCAAATGGCATGCTTCTAGGGCAGGGTTCAGTTCTGAATGATGTTCTTGTAGCCAGATTCATACAGTTATATTTGGAACAGTGAAAGGCTTACAGCACATCAAGGACATGACAGTCTGCTCCATTTTGGGTAATTAAAGGATAAAGAACATGGCTAATTATTTCCGAATATCTTTGAGGAAAACAAAGGCATAAAAACAAGGGCAGTTTCCTATGTTTCAGGGCATTGGAAAACATGTGATATCGAAGAGCAACATGAAGCATTAAAGGTCCATCACAGCCACCGCCAGAAGGGAACCAGATGTCAGAGAACGAAAATGATTGTAGACCAAGGCTGTTATGGAATTAGAGTCCTATTTGATTTAGAAGTCTAGAAGATCTAGTAGAATTAGAATCTTAATTGTTTTAGGATTCCAGAGCTGTCAATTAGTAGTCAGTTGTAATTATTAGTTAGTTAAAGTGTTAGTAGGTGTCATCATAGGCAGAATTGGAGTTCCCCTCACGCTGGAGGAGGAACCTCAGTTAGGTGGAAGAGCTCTATATATAGTTGAAACAGCAATGTAATCAGGGTTGGAAATTTTATGAACAAAGCTTGTATTTGGCTTATGTAAAGACTCACTTTCAGTAATATGATTTTGGTTTTACTTCTCAGGATTCATGAAGGATTTTTCTATATTCAGAATGTGTGATGTTGTCTTCTTCTTAGTTTTGTTTACAGTGGTATGGATGTATAATCACTCAGAATTCACTGAATGTGCTCTGATTTCCTGTATGCATCTATAAACTGTGTGGTTCCTTATGAGAATATATTCTGAATATTCAAATGTTGAATGCCCTGACTTCCATGTAAGGTCAAGATCTTTGTTGTATTGAAGTGTTGTTGACTCCATAGGCCCAATGGATAGTTGTTTAGTATGTTTCCAGCATTCATATTTGTTACAGTTGTTTCACAAGATTTAGCCATCTTATCTTAATCAAAATCATTAACCCATCTAGAGAGAGCCCTCTCAGGTTGAGGAGGCTAAGCCTTAGCCTAAAGTAGGTTTGAAATAGTTACTTGAAGTCTTCCTGGTCTGCAGCCTTCCAGGGCTTGATTTTGAGATAACATTTTCAAACCTAGCTGTCCATTTAAAATCTGCTCCTTTCTTTAACATCTTTGTTATGTTCTTAACCACTTCAGCAAAGTTAGGAATGAATCTTCTAACAAAGTTAACTTTCCCAAGAAAAGATTGAATCTCCTTCTTATTCCTTGGTAAATCTAGCTTTTGAATTGCACTGACTCTATTAGGATCAATCCTAATTCCCTCTTCAGAAATAATATGTCCAAGCAGTTTGCCAGAAGTTAAAGCAAAAATACTTTTGATTGGGTTCAGGGAAATACCAAACCTCCTACACTTCAGTAGGACCCTTTCAAGGTGCTTTAAGTGGTCTTCTTCCTTCTTTGAAAAAACTGTGATATCATCAAGATAAACCACCACTGATTTGTCCTTTTCTTCAGCAAAAGCGATATCCATTGCTCTCTGGAAAGTTGCTCCTGCATTCATGAGGCCAAAGGGCATTTTTGCATACATGAATGTTCCCCATGGTGTAGTGAAAGCTGTCTTCTCCTGATCATCTGGGTGAACAAGGATCTGTTTGTACCCCGAGAAGCCATCAAGCATAGACATCCTTCGTGAACCAACAATGTTTTGCAGAATGAAATCCATTTTGGGGAGAGGGTAATTATCTTTCAATGAAGCTTTGTTTAAGTTCCTGAAGTCTATACAAATTCTAATCTCCCCATTCTTTTTCCTGACTGGTACCAAGTTAGCAAGCCAATTTGAGAATCTGATTGGAACAATAATTTTGGCATCAAAAAGATTTTTCACTTCTTTTTCAATCAGTGGCATTAGAAGAGGATTAATCCTTCTTAGCTTCTGCTTAAAAGGTTTCTCATTCTGCTTAATAGGGATGGTATGTTGTATGATTGAAGAATCATATTGTTTCAAATCAGCATAGCTCCATGCAAAAACATCAATGAATTTTTTCATCATTTCAACATATTTGGTCTTCATATCAGCTGAAAGGAACTTTGAAATCTTGACTATTTTAGGCACAACTGAGTCACCTAAATTACAGTTTTCTACTTCCTCCTCATTAGCTTGCAATCTTGGTGCTTTGAACACATCATTTTGATCAAATAATTTTTCCAAAGGAATGAGGCCTTTAGGGATTAAATTGTTTTGTAACTGTAAGACTTCAGAACTTTCTTTTGACTCTATTAACATGTTCTGCTGATCTATCTGATTGTGCTCAAACTCTTCTTTTAATTCAATGAAATTCCTTACATGCTGATCATCCTCAAAAACTTGCCAATTTATGATATTATCCGGTATGACTGGTCTATGGCGAACCTCCACTTCATAACCATCAGAAAAGTGCTTAGGAATGATGAATAGGCTGGCTGAAACAGCAAGAGAGTCTGCAATAGAGTTTTGGTCTCTAGTTTTGATGCTAAATGAGTAGGTTTGAAATTTTTCTAGCATCTCCAACACTAAATTTCTGTATGCTCTCATTCTTGCATCCTTGGTTTGATATGAACCTTCTATTTGTTTAATTACCAATTCAGAATCTCCACACACAGCAATATTTTTGGCTTTCAACTTTATCAAGGCTTCCAAACCTAAAACTAGAGATTCGTACTCAGCCATATTGTTGGTACAATCAAAGTTCAATTTGTATGAGAGAAACTTACTTTCTTCAGTTGGACTAGTGATCCAAATGCCAGCTCTTGCCCCTTCTTTTCCTGCTGATCCATCAAAGTACAATGACCAACAGCCATTGATGTCCTTTTCATCTCCTTGCTGTCCTTCTTGACTCTGATTTTCTGCAGGTTTATCTTCTAATTCTCTCCCAACTGATTCATTGAAAAGGATAGCTGAACCAAGACCAGTATCACATGAGTAAATAGGAAAATTCTGAGGCTTTTCTTTGCTGCTCACCATGTAGGCCATCCTTGTTTCGCGGTACAACCTCCTTTGTTCACCAAACACTGGAATGGTAGCATATGTAAGATCCATCTGCATTGTGCCCTTGATTTTTGCTGCCCATGACCTTGAAAGAAGCATTCCAAACTTCGGTGGAATGTCTGCAACAACAATGTCCATAACAGTTGTTTTTGTTGGAATTTGTGTAAGCCCCACGACAACATCTTTTATCAAACCAATACAATGGACTCTCTTTGAATCAAAGGAAAATAAATCCTTATATGGCCTAGTAACCTCTAACCCCAGTCTTTCCATGATTACTTTAGGCATGAGATTATGTGATGCCCCCGAATCTAACATAGCATTATGTAGAGTCATGTCATGAATGGTAATGCTTATGTAGAAAGGAGGAAATTCTTCATTTTGTTCATCCTCAAGTCTTGGACCCAAACAGATAATAGGATTATCTTCTTGTACATTTAGGATATCAGCCACTCCTGGTTGTGAATTAAGCATTTCAACAATTTTACTTCTGTATTTGTCTACCTTGAGAATTTCATTAAAAGGGACTGATATTTTAATTTTTGCAATCTCATTCTCAATATTAAAAACAGAAGTAGTCTTGTCAATTTCCTTGGGAGGAGAAGGAATTTGAATGTCCCTTTTGTCAAGAGGAGGATCATCTTTACTTTCAACTACCTTTGCTAATTATTTCCGAATATCTTTGAGGAAAACAGGCGGGAAGATGAAGTACTTGTTAAAGATTAAATGTTTTCATTGTCATGAGTTGGGACACTATCCAACAAAGTGTCCACACAAGAAGGCTGACAAGAAGCCCTGAGGAGGAGTGGCAGGTGAAGCTCTTGCTTCAAAATTCGAGTTAGATTTCACCTTCATTGCATGCATGGTGACATCGGTGATGGGTAGTGTGTGGTATCTAGATAGTGGAGCCTCATTCCATATGACGGGAAACAAATAATTTTTCAGTGACTTGGAGGAGAAGGACCTCCACATGCACATCGAGATGGGAGATCATGGAAGGTATAACACAACCAATAACTGTACTATTACTTTTTAGAGGGAGTCTAGTTCTCCTCTCACATTAAAATATATCATGTATGTTCCAGGTTTGAAGAAGAATTTAGTTTCATTTGTTATGTTGGAAGATCGTGGCTACAATGTGATAATTAGGAAAGGAAATGATTTCCTTCATCACATAGCCATGGGACAAGTGAAGAGGATCAGGGTTCAAGTGAATAACCTCTACAAATTAGATGTAGAAGATTGTGTATCATTAAGCACAAAAGCAGAGAAGGTGCGAAGCTAAGACAACGATGAATTATGGCATAGAAGATTGGTCCACTTGCACCATGGAGCCATGAATATCATGCAACAAATTCTACATAACTTCCCAAGGGTGCACTAAAGCAGCTAGATACATGCAAACAGTGTACATTTGGGAAGCACACCAAATCCACCTTTCATAATAAGGACAGTAAAGCTTAAGCAATCCCTAAAAGAGTTCACCCAGATGTGTGTGGACCATTCTTGATAGCGTCCACAACAAAACACAAGTATTATGTGTTATTTGTAGATCATTTCTCACCTAAGTGTTTGATTTTATTCATGCTTAAGAAATATCATACGTTCTCTAAATTTTGTGAATTTAAATCACTTGTTAAGAAAGACACTGGCAGGAATGTGAAGGCTCTTAGGAGTGATAACAGTGGAGAATATGTGTCGAATGAATTAAAGAAATTTTGTGGATCAGAAGGAATTTGACGTGAGTTAATAGCACCCCATAACCCATAAAAGAATGGGGTGGATGAAAGGAAGAAAAAAAGTATTATGGGAGTTGCACGGGTGATGTTACATGATCAGGGCCTACTATTTCATTTGTGGGATGAAGCGTGCAACACAACTGTATATGTGCAGAACATGAGTCCTCATTAGATTCTCGAGATGAGTACATCATAAGAAGATTTTTTAGGTAAGAAAATAGATGTGTCACACCTAAGGATATTTGGTTCATCAGTTAACTATCATGTTACCAAGGATGCAAGGAAAAAGCTAGAATCCATAGCTGAGTTGGGCATATTTTTTGGGTACACTGATACACCTCACAACTAGCGGGTGTACCTTCCATCTCACAGGTTGATAGTTATTCGTAGAGATGTGAAGTTCGATGAAGAGAAGGCCATAAGATGTTCCCTTGAGAGGGAGATTCAGTTACATGCAGATGAGGAGTTTTTGGCTCCAAAAGAAGAACATCAGGATGATGTGGAGCATCCACATGCATAGGAGCAGAGAATGGAAGCACCCACTCATGCAGATACTTACAAAAATGGAAGGAAGCACACTAGAGAATCTGACATATTAACGTTTGATGCGAGAGTGAATGTGGGGGCACTCACATCATAGTGCAGGAAGAGGAGGTCACCATATCGGTACACTGGCTACATGGCTTTGATGAGTGAGACTGTATATACTGAGCCATCCTCATTCGAGGAAGCAGTGTAGAAACCAGTATGGGTTGATGCCAGGGTTGAAGAGTATGACTCCATTATTAGGAATAGTGCTTGGGAAGTTGTCCCAAGGTTAGAGAACAAGTTAGTGGTAGGTTCTAGGTGGATCTACAAGGTGAAGCAAGCAGTAGATGGGAGTGTCGATAAACACAAGGAGAGATTTGTGGCCAAGGGGTTCTCTTAGGTGGAGGGAATTGATTACAAGGAGAATTTTTCTCCAATTGCAAGGTACTCTTCAATCAGATTTATTCTAGCACTTTCAACACAGATGGGATGGAATATACATCACATGGATGTGAAGACAACCTTCCTCAACAAAGTGATTGAGGAAGAGGTGTACATTGAGCAACCAAAAGGATTTAAGACCTTTAACAGAGAGTCACATGTGTGCAGGCTCAAGCAAGTGTTGTATGGATTAAAACAAGGACCTCATGTTTGGTACACTAGGATTGGCAACTATTTCACTAGGTTGGGCTTCACCAAAAGTGAAGAAGATGCCAACCTTTACCATGTTATGGTTGAAGGTAAATTATTGATTATAGTATTATATATCGATGATTTAATTTTAACAGGTGATGATAAGCTGGTGAAATATCAGAAATAGGATATTAAAAGAGAATTTGAGATGAAGGACCTAGGACTCATGCATTATTTCATTGGTTTGGAAGTATGGAAAGGAGATGGGGAATTGTTTGTCTATTGGGGCAAGTATGCCAATCTGATACTAAAGAAGCTCCACATGGAGAGCAACAAACCCATGGAGACTCCTCTAGCAGGAAATTGGAGGAAGGGAGATGTTACTTCCAGTGAAGTAGTGGAGGCTACTATTTATAGGAAGCTTGTGGGTTCACTTATGTACTTGGTGAACACATGAACATACATGTGTTTTGCAATTAACCAGCTTAGTCAAGAAATCATTAATCTAACCAAACTATATTAGAAGGTAGCTAAACATGTGTTGAGATACCCTAGAGGCACCACTCAGTTTGGTCTTTGGTACAAATAGATAGAGGAAGTGAAGCTGCAAGGCTTCATAGATGCAAATTAGGTAGGCAGTCCATCAGACAAGAAGATCAGATTAAGGGAAATCTTTAGTATTGGGTCGGCAATAGTTTCTTGGTACAACATGAGGCAGAGATTAGTTGCACTCAGTTCAAAAGAAGCATAATACATGGTTGCTAGTCAAGCAACTTGTGAGGCTATTTGGATGAGGAAGATCCTTGTTGGGTTATTTGGTTAGCATATGGATCCTACAATGAATTAATCTAACAATCATAGTTGTATCAAACTCTTTGAGAATCCATTTTTTCATGATCAGTCCAAGCACATAGACATTTTGTATCACCATCTATGAGATTGTGTGCAGAGGAGAATCATGTTGCTAGAGTACATTCCTACAGAAGAATATGATGCAAACATCTTTACTAAGGCACTGTCAAGAGGAAAACTCGAGTTCCATAGAGATAGGATTGGGGTATTTGATAATCCCTTTCTTGTTGATAGGGGGTGTTGAAAATTCAACAAGAAAAATCCTGATTTAATTTTCCCTTGAATTAAAATAGGAGAAAAATTGTAATTCCACATCACAAGATAACTTGTACTAGTTAACTAAGTTAATTTGACTTAGTTGGCTCAGTTAATTCGAGTTGAGGGTCTAACTAGAGTCATGTAGAGTGTCTCCTACTTTATAGGATCCTTGGTTGAGTTTATTTTGATTTGTAATTAATTAATTCAGTTTAACTCAGTTAAAGTCAGTTAAACTAGTTCCAAATGATGGAGGAACTAGTAGGAGGTATAACAGTGGGGTTCTACTTCATGTCTTCAACCAGTTATCTGATGATTCACTCATAAATAACTCATGCATGTCAGATCTGAGAGTTATCCAATTGAGATTGGAGTTCAAGGGTAGTGTACTATCATTTGTATAATCATCTAAATTGTACATGTGGTGCATGCAGTCAGAGGAATGACTATGAGGATTGTGCAATTCCAATTGATAAATTTCCCTAATTAATAGGGGCTAATTCCCAAGGAAACAACGCAAGGAAATAGGACTTGGAAAAGAAAAAAATTGGTTAAGTATTGGCCAAGGCTTGTCTAGGAAGTTGTGAGATAGATAGAGATAGTCCAGAGGTTGCTCGGGCTTGAGAAAAGCATCGTAATCTTCTCACATTTTTTGACTAATTCAATATACATATAGTAGGGACTTTTAGCTGTGGATTTCCCTAGGAAATCACTGTGTAATGTGTTGATTGAATTCTTTCTCTTGTATACTTTGTGATTTCTCGATCGATTAATTATTTTTGTTGATGAGTAGGGTAGATTCAAGTATTTTGTTTTAGAAAATTACATAAGCAGTTTGAATCTACAAGGAATTTCTACAACCTTTCCAAGGAAATCTTGGTACCAAGTCAAGATGATATATTAAGAGAACATCAGATAAGTTCACAAGAATATCATATTAGCCACAAAATAATAAACTACTCATACAATTTAAGGAGAGATTACTCACATGGGGATACCTAAACCATTTTTCCTTTGATGCTAAATGGGGAGAATAATGTGTAAAAAATGTAGATATTAATGATGAAGATTGTTCAATCATTGGAAACATGGTGGGTGGGGGGGGGAGGCAGCGTGAGAAAATAACAAACGTTTTTCCAGTATGACAAGGGGGGTTTTCAAGTTGTGGTGTTTTCATTAATTACAAGTAAAGTTTGGTGGTATTTCCATCGATTCCAAAGGGGGATATTGTTAAAAAAATTGTCATTGATGTCAAGTGTCAAGTTTAGGGGGAGCTTGGTAAGTGTGTTATCATAGATGCATTGTTTCTTAGCCTGAGGTCAAGGATGAAGGTGATATATTTGAAGGAATTTCTTATTTAATTCTGTAAATACTATGAGAAAACTAAGTCTTCAGTTGGATATTCATGTCAGAGACCTTTCCAACGAAATATGGCACTTTATCTAACTCTCAAGGATCACAAAGAAAATTAGGTTTCAAGTTTGGTAGTTTAAACAAGGTTCTAGTTGAAAATGGTTCTGCATATGCCAAATATCGAACACCCCACCCATCAAACATCATAAAATTTGGGTGGCCTTAAAGCACTATTATGGTTGTTTGATTTGAGAAACTGATAGATTCATGTGGTGCACTTGGGAGAAGTGGTAGTGAGTTAGTTGCATATGTGAAAAATCCTAGAACCCCTATGCCCCCTTTGTTAAATGTTAGATGGACCGGGGTGACAAGATGGATTACAATCATTGATCCCATTTAAAATGTATCTGCATCCTTGTAATATTTCTATTATTTAACGTGAGTGATAGGTGACAAGGTGGCAAGCCTCGGGTCATAACCCCTAGATGCAAGGGGCTAGAAAGAAATGCCCAAGTGCCTACTAAACAACCCAATCCAAACTTGTGTTTATGTATTGCCATGAACAATGATGAGTAGTGATCGATAGGCCCCTAGTCCCAACCCTTGGTCCTAAGGTGTCAGGATAAAACACCTAGGTGTTTGTTGGCCCACTAAGCCAATTTGGGTGCACACATTATCAATGAGTTATAAGAAATAGGTAGCGAGTATTGGCATAGTATTCAAGATGCTAGGTAGAATAATAGGTGATAACCCAATTAGTGTTGACATGGCAGGTGATTTAATAGGGATGATGTGCAATGTACACATGGCGATAAAAAAGGTTGATACATGTCACTCATTTTTGGTGCTTTTTGGTGGCCAAATGGGCTTATTTTAGGTGACATGTGGCACCACCCAGAGGATGACATGTGGCATGATGACGTCAACAAGATGTTGAAGAAGCATAGATGGAAAATCCTAATTGGTTGTAGAAAATGAAATGGAAAGTAAAGTGGCAGGTGACATGGGCATGTGGGTCCCATATTGGGATAGCAAGGAACCATGCACTCAAAGCGCAATTAAATTTTATAAAAACCTAAACTAATACTTATGACAAGCATGAGGTGGAAGATTTTCCACATGACAGTCAACAGTTAGTCAATGTGGATGACAGGTAGTAAGTGATGTGTTTATCAACCTAACAACCATCAAGGCCTTAGAGAACTAGATTAACTAAGCCCAGCAGAGAGCAGTGAAAAACAAGGTAAGCTCACAACCCTTGGTTGTGGGAGTTAGACATACAAGCACTCCGAAGCCTATCAGCCTTTAAATTTTAGAGTGATAAATAACAAAAACAAAACTAAAGGAGCAGTGAGTGGGATTTAGGACCACGCTCTTGCCCCAACTCATAGGGGACTACAAATTGAGTGGTTCAAGGATAAATCATATCAGGCATTAGCCATCGGGCTATGGTTGTAGAAATGTATGTAGAAAAGGAAAATAACCCAACATAATGATAAGCACATAAGATATTAGGCAAAACTTCCAACTTGTGGATACATGAAGAAAAATGTTAAAGAAAAGGAGCTATAAAAAATCCACACCAATGACAGGTTTTACTATAATAGGATTTGAATTATTGTTACAATCAATCAATTTGAATAATTGATATAGCCATGGAGAATTCCCATGGATAAAACCTTGGATTATTTCCCATGGTATTTGAAGGGTTGAGCCTATAAAAGAAAAAAGAAGAAAAATATGACAATATTGGTTATTCTAATGATTAATTGAGATAGAGTGAGGAAGATAGTTGACGAAGAAAAATTTATCTTGTAAGGAAGTTAAAGAGAAAATTTGAAGTTGTTTTGTGAGAAGAAGAACATATTTGTTTCAGTTGTGTGAGTGTAGTAATGAGGAACTGTGCATGAGAGAAGAATTCAAGAATATCTAGTTGTTTGAGAGACAAAGTGAGAAAAAATTGTAGATTAAACTGAGTAAAATGTGCCTGTAGGTCTAAGTATGAAAACCAATGAAAGGGGGATCAATTGAGCTCAATAGGTTTATGCCTGCAAATTTTGGAATTTGGTGCTTCCAGTAAGTGGGTGCTTTCAAATTAGAGGATAGGTTTCTCTTTCTAGTTGGTGACAATGAATTTGATGTAATAGCAAGTTGGAGCTTGCATTTTCATAAACAACAAATAGAAGATTTATATTTTCTCCCTTTATTGGTTTCCATGTAAACATCTATGTATCATGTGTGTATGTTATTTGATTTATGGTGTTGTGTTGTAATGGATTAGTGAAAATACAAATAATATTAAAAATATTGTTAATATTTGCATAATATTGATTCACCCCCCTCTTAGTATTATCCTGGTTTTTAACAAACTCTTCCTAAGCATCTGGAGCCAAATCCTCTACTAATGGTAGGACCTTTTCCTCTTCATGATCTAGCATGGAAGGTTCATAGAGTTTCAAATTATCTACAAACACAACTAAGTGAATCTGCATGCATAGAGGAAGACTAAGTTTATAGGCGTTATCTCCCAACTTTTACAATATCTCAAAGGGACCATAAAGTAGAGTCTTGATTTTGTTTTTAGGACCCTATAACCTCTCCTTATTCAATTGTAAGAATATTTTGTCTCCCAACTTGAATTAATTCTATGTTTTGTGATGATCACGCCTAGCTTGTATGTTTCCTATGACTTCTGCAGTGTCTCATGTACCTATATATGGATTTTCATGATCTTCTCCATAATTTTTTCCATTGTCAGACATCCCCTATAAGGTACCCCCTCACTCCTCCTTGTTTCCCATATGTAATATCCAAAGGTTAAGGTGGAAAATATCCAAAACAAGTTTCAATTGGGGACTTACCAATAGAGGTGTGGACTTCTCTTTTATAAGAGTGTTGTATATATACCATAATTTCATTCCAGGTCTTCTGATGATTCTAATTGTAAGCCCTAAAAATTTGAACCAAAATATTGTTGACTACTTCTCTCTGTCCATCTATATAAGGATGGAATTTTGTAGACTGTTGGCTAGTTGAATTGTTTATTGATTAAACATTCAAGTACCACATTAATTGTCAACCTGGGAAAGTCTTTTTATTGCAAAGGCTACCGCGTACTGTATGTACTTACTCCTAAAAGCATTAAAAAGCTGTAGTATATGTAATCCTTACGCTAAGTTGTCATTGTACTGATAAAATGAGAGTAATTAATTAAGATTACAAATCTGAAAAGCGAAATGAAGGATGCTCTGTTGGCAGAGGATCAGGACCCTATCCTCCAGGTGAGGACATTCAGCACCTGCCTCTATAATCAGATTGCTAACACACACTGCACTCAAATTCACCGGTGAAATATCCTTGCACAACTTCAAACAATGAATGAAACAGAGTACTAGCAAAGCGGAAATACCAGAGGTAATGCTACAGAATCCAAACAGAGTACCAGCGGAAAGAAACTATCACACACTTACACACTTTAACAGAAAAGTAAATGGGTGAATCTTGTGAGGAAGGTGGGCCCAGTCCCTCTCACAAGATTCCCCAGAACACGAAGATGAGATTAAATGCTCAGAACGATTCTTTATTCATCTGCCAAAAGATTCAAGTACAATAAAGTTCAGAGTTGCTGATGTCTCTCAAAATCTCTCTTACAGATTACACATTAACCCCCTTCTAATGTAGATGTCTCCTCTTTATAGAGGAGACATCTATTACAATAGATCATTACAGTTCATTCAGTTAACTCATTTGATCAAAAATAAAAGTTACAGATTGCTGTTACAACAGTATAACAACATATTCTTTCTTAAGTTCTGGCTGTTACACAGCTGGTAACTGTCTTCGACCATCTTCTTGGGATCTTCACATTCCTTTGCCGTTTCCCCATGCTGTCCTAATTTAAGCAGTGGTAACTGTGTTCTACCTGCTTTAGATAGTTGTAGATCGTGCCGCGTCAGCGTTCTTCAGATAGTAGCCGGTTGTTATTTCCAGCTGTTGCAAAATAGCCTGCTTTAGATGGTTGCTGTTGCTGACTATAGCAACTGCGTAGTTGCTGCTTCTGGTGTTGCAGCAACTGCGTAGTTGTTGTTTCTAGTGTTGCAGCAACTGCGTAGTTGCTGTTTCTGGTGTCACAGCAACTATAACTTATAATTCCTGC
This sequence comes from Pinus tabuliformis, assembly GCA_031772625.1. Taxonomy (NCBI): domain Eukaryota; kingdom Viridiplantae; phylum Streptophyta; class Pinopsida; order Pinales; family Pinaceae; genus Pinus; species Pinus tabuliformis. The sequence goes on along the minus strand of CM062804.1, from coordinate 1,068,578,870 downwards.
AGGCTTAAGACAATTACTTGACAATTTAATCAGCTTTTCCAAGATAAATATAAAGATACTCACGAATATGCAATGAACAATTAAACATATAGATATGCGGAAAGTTACTTCATACCTTGGGTGATTAAGTCATCATGTACTCAAAGTTTACAACTTATGACTGAAAAGGATAACATTAAGGCAAAAATATGAGGTCAAAATAGGTCAATTCTGAGTCCTAACATCCCCCCCAACTGAAGATATTGCATGTCCCCATGCAATGCCTACTCTGAGTCTGAGTCGGAGTACTGGGATGAACAATGTAGATTACTGAGACAATAGTTATAGGCAGTGGCATCAAACTTCTTTCTGAATCCACAGGCAGTCTGTATCTGCCTCCATGCTGCTGCTTCTTCCCTGCTGGACAATCCAAATTGTCCTTTGTATTGTTCACCAGACAGCCATAAAAGTGGAAATCTAAATCTGTAACCCATCCAATTCTCAGCACAGTGCTGCATGCAATTAACATAATGAGATACCCTTGAGAGTGCCACCTGCAGATTAGGTGGATTATAAGGGTGGTATTCCTGCCTCTCCTTGGGGCAGTTTTCCCAAAACAGTTTGTTTGCTTTGACAGCCAAGGATGCCTTGGTCTTTACATAATGCTGACAGTCTTTCAGGACCATTGTTTGCAGTTGCTTAACATGGTCCTTCATTTCAGGATCACTTACCATGCTCAGGTGTTATGCAATAAAGGTGGCTGCGTTCTGCGGTTAAGCTCTAATCCACAGAAGACAATTCTGTTCATTATGCTGAGCTAAAACAAAGGCGTTCTACCATGTAAGTTGATTAGCTAAAAAGGAGATAAAGGCTCTCAACTGTATGTCGCCGACTACAGGTATCATGTTCATATTTCTTTCCTCGGACATGGCTTCGTTATGGAGATAGAGCTCGCATAACAAATGTTGATCGTTTTTAGGTGCCTCTTCAAAGGTTTGCATAAACTGTTCTGACGTGACTACCTGATGAGGTCTACCTTCTTTGACAGCCTTTATCTGCAAAAATGTGAGTCTTTCCCTTAGAAATGTTGCATAATTAAAAGAAGGTTTCCTTGTGGCAAGTAGTCTTTGAAACAATTCAAACATCTGGGTTAATCTGGCTTTTAGTTCTTTGATCTCCTTGTACTGGGCTCTGCACTGTTCCAGTGCTTCCCAGTTCTTGTATGCGTGACTAAACCAGATCCCTTTTTGCTGCTCGAATGCCTTGCCTTGCGACTGCTCATATTCCCTCCACCACTGTCCCTTCAATGTTTCAAAGCTATTTGTTTCTGTGCATACATCAGTAACGGAGGGAAGCTCTGTCTGTGTAAAGGCATCCACAAGGATAACCTGCTCTGTAGGAATAGTCTGGGATGATCCAACATCTTTTTCTTCATTTCTGGTTAGTGTCTCCTCTTCCTGTTGTGCTGATTCATTTTGTTCCATGGTGATTTGGGTGGGCCGGGGTGAGTCTGTGCCTTTTTCCTCATTTCCTTCTTCTTCTTCTTCTTTTTCCTGATTTTCTTCTTCTTTTTCTTCTTCCTGATTTTCTTCTTCTTTTTCTGCTTCCTGATTTTCTTCTTCTTCTTTTTCCTGATTTTCTTCTTCTTTTTCTGCTTCCTTGGCAATTTGAATAGAGCTGGGTGAGTCTGATTTTTCTTCATTTTCTCCTGAAACTATTTCTTTTTCCTCCATAACAGTTTGGGTAGGCCGGGGTGAGTCCATACCTTTTTCCTGATTTTCTTGTGCAACTACTTCTTCCATAGTAAAATGGGTAGGCCGAGGTGAGTTTGTGTTTTCCTCTTTCTCATTCCTTATTTCTTCCTGCATAATTTCTGGGGAACTTGCTGGTTCTTGTGTGTCAGCAAGCCCTTCTGCTTGTTCCTGCGCAATCTCTGGAGAACTTACTGGTTCTCGTGTAGCAGTAAGTTCTTCTGTTCGGACCTGTGCCGTTTCTGGGGAACTTACTGGTTCTTGTGTGTCAGTAAGCCCTTCAGCTTTGTTTTGTGCAGTTTCTGGGGAACTTACTGGTTCTTGTGTGTCAGTAAGTCCTTCAGTTTGGTCCCGCATCTTCTCTAAAGAGCCTGTTGGTTCTTGTGTGACAACAGGTTCTTCTGTCTGCACTTCTTCTGGAGTACCTGTTGGTTCTTGTGTGACAACAGGTTCTTTTATTTCAGCAGAAGATTGTGGCATTTCCGTCTGTATAATAGCAGGCTCTTTCGTTTCATCAACAACATCAGACGCTTCCTTCATTGGCTCTGCCACTACCTTATATCCTGCCTGAGTGTATATTTCACCACAATTGGTGCACACATATTCATTATCCTTACTTTTTTCTGCTGCAGATGCTACTCTTGCTAAAACATGCAAGCTGAATTCCTTCTGATATGCTTCCTTAACCCTTATTATTTCCTCCTGATAGTCCTGAATCTGAGATTTCAGGAATTCAATTTCTTCCTGTAGGGCAGGTATGGTAGGCTGGTCCTGCGGAGCAGTAGATTCCAATGGGGGCAGAGGTTGTGTTTCATCATTCTGATCAGTATTCCCCACAGGTGGTTCTTGTGTGTCACCTGCAGTAGTGGCTGTTTCTTGTGTTGCAGCCACTTGGTCACTATTATCTTGGGTGTCGGCAGCTGGTTCTTGTGTGTCAGCTACCTTAAAATATGATGTCACGAAGCTATGAACGCTCTGCATCTCTGCTTCCGAGGGTGAAGGAGAGGAGTTCTGAGGACTAGTGGGAGTACGGATCTTTATATTAATGGGCGGTGAAGGGTTATTTAGAGCGAGGGCTCTATTAATCAGTAATTGGGCTAAGCGGTGGTGTTTTAAGGAAACTAGTGGATGCTTCGCTTTCACAGCATATCGTGACATATTTTGGAGACAACCCAATAGATAATATGGCATGTTTATTAACTGACCATTTCTTAGATGATTTAACAGGACAAAGTCGTGCTGGTAAATTACCTGGTAGCGGCCTTCGCACGTCAGATATTGCTTGACAAATTCAGCGACTTTCGGCCACGGTTGAGGTAACGACCGAAGTGCTACGCCTCTGCCTTTGGTCTCTACGTGCTCGCCTGGTCGGAGAAAATCCTGCTGCGCATTAAGAATCAGGTGCTTTCTGCTGAACCACCGTGTGCCATTAGCTGGTAGCCCGGTAACTTCGGCTATGATTTCCTCTGTGACTGGAACTTGAATTCCCTGGACGACCGAGAATCCTTCTGTTAAATTGCATGCGAATTCAAGGACTTGCTGCTTGTCAAAGTCCGGAAGTCTCCTGAAGTACTCTATCCAACCCGCTTGCAAGAAAATTTGATAAATCTCCGGAAAGAGTTCAAGGACTGTTGTCGAGCCAGGCTCATGAGTAATGAGGGTTCCTCCCATAGCTGTTGCTTCAGTAACTTTCAGAGTTCAGAGCCGAGCTTCCAATTTCAGTTCAGAGTAGAACGTCGCAAATGGTAACATGCTGTGATAGGGTGGCTTTTACATATTACCGGGAGAATTAAGGGTGGCGGTAGTTGGCGTGGTATGTCATTATGAGAGTTGCTTTGGTAATCCCCCCCCCTACGTGTCAACGATATGATTGGAAATACAATGATTTGATAGTCCTATCAACTTCTCCGCATTATCTATCATTTAATGTCCATACATAATCATGCGTACCTTCGTATTTTACCTTTTTGATTGCTGCGTCAAAAAGTCTTGTCTTGTCTTGTGCTGGATCATAATGATTACCGCGGATCTACAAGCATGGGAATACCGGTAATGATAATGACGGGAAGTGATAGTAGGGTGTTGTAATCATCACAAGGAGTGGTATATTTTATCAAAATTTGTTCCTTGGGGCTGAAGTGGTAAGACTGGCGTTTTCGTACATGAAGTAATCTGCTGGGAAAGATATTCCGTGATCGGGAAGTGATATTGTAGCACCGGGATTGGTGTTGCAGCCACGGAAAATTGCTGATGTGGCAACAGGGAATGATGTGAGACGTTTGTGAAAACGGGAATTGTGCGGGAGCAATAGGAATGGTGTTACAGCAACGGGAGTGGTGTTGCAGCAACAGGAAAATGGTGTTGCAGCAACGGGAAATGATATTGCGGTAACAGGGAATGGTGTTGCAGCAACGGGAGTGGTGTTGCAGCAACGGGGAAATGGTGTTGCAGCAACAGGGAAATGGTGTTGCAGCAACAGGAGTTCCGAGTCCACAAAATAATTCCTTTGAAACTTTTGTTCTCAGCTACTTCCCGGGCCAAAATCTGCAAAATACTGAAATGTAATATCGCAATCCTTGGCAGGATTTATTAGTTTCTAAAAAAGAATATCTAACCTAAAAAAAATTACATAAATAATAGAAACTCAAGTGCTTTGAGGGACAGCAAGTTCCCCTGGAAAAGAATACTGTTTTATTGCCATGCAAGTGGCTTTAAAATCCTCTTTGGAAACCGTCCGCTGATATAACCGAAGTCGGTATCCATTTACTAACAGTGGTGTTCTGCTTCCATCAATTGTTAAAAGTTTAACTGTTCCATTTGGGAAAACAGTATCCACTTCGTACGGCCCTAACCATCTTGTTCTCAGCTTCCCTTGAAAATTCTTGAAACGTGAATCATAAAGTAGAGCCCAGTTACGTTTCTGGAACTGCTTTTGCTTGATGGTTCTGTCATGCCATCTGCTTCTTTGTTGCTATATCATAGTTGTTTGATGGACGGCATCCAGTCTTTTCTCATCCAATTCCTACAGTTGCTGCAACCTGGCTGTCTGTGCATCAGTTAAATCAAGGTTAACAGCTAAGGCAGTTCTTAAGGTTTTAATCTCAAACTCTACAGGAAAAATAGCATTCTTTCCAAAAACTAATTCATAGGGTGAAAAGCCTGTTGTATTCCTCCAAGTGGTTCTATAGGCCCATAGAGCCTCGGGCAACCTCTGAAACCAATCCCTTCTATTCTCCTTTATCGTTTTTGTTAATATAGCTTCTATGACCTTGTTGGTACTTTCCACCTGCCCATTTGCTTGGGGGTGGTATGGTGTGGTCATTTTATGCTTGATATGATATTTTTGTTGCGTATCTTTGAAGCCATGAGAATTGAAAGGAGGTCCTCCATCAGTGACTAATTCTCTGGGTAGTCCAAATCTAACAAAGATTTCTTCAAATAAGAATGTTAGTACTGCTTCTTCATTAGCTTTAATGAGTGCTTTGGCCTCTACCCATTTAGTCATGTAATCTGTGCATACTAAAATATAAACTCTTTGATTAGATGGAGGATTAATGGGACCTACGAAATCTAATGCCCATTTCTCAAAAGGTTCAAGAGTTACCTGGGGATTAAGTGGCATCTCATCCCTATGGTTGGGCTGGCCCATTCTTTGACAGCTGTCACAAGCCTTCACATATTTTCTAGCATCTTTAAAAAGTGATGGCCAGTAATAACCCATTCTAAGTACCTTGTGAGCTGTCCTTTTATCTGCAAAATGTCCTCCACAAGGACCATCGTGACAATCTTTCAGTATATCATAAATCTCGTCTTCCCCAACGCATCTCCGGATTTCTTGATCTATTCCTGTGTGGAACAGACACCCGCTTATCCAGCTGTACCTAGCACTTTGCTGGATGATCTTTCTTCTTTCCCTGTGTGATAGGTGTGATGGTAATTTTCCTGCAACTAGATAATTGGCAATGTCTGCATACCAAGGTGAGTGAGCAGAGACTGCAAATAAATACTCATCAGGAAAAGAATCATCTACTGGAGCATTTTCATCAGTTTTTAAACGAGAAAGGAAATCAACAACTACATTTTCTTTACCTGGCCTATCTACAATTGTGATGTCAAATTCCTGCAATAGTAATAGCCATCTGGTGACTCGGGCATTTGTAACTGATTTATTCATTAAATATTTAATGGCTGAGTGATCAGTATGCACAAAGGTAGTGTAGCCAGTAATATAGTGTCTAAATTTGTTAATAGCATAAATAACTGCCAGAAATTCCTTCTCGGTAACTGTGTAATTTAGCTCAGCTGGTGTCATGTTCTTGCTGATAAAATAGATGGCATATGGGAGACTGTTTTCTTCCTGACCCAGGACAGCTCCAATTGCTATGTCTGAGGCATCAGAGGAGATATGAAAGGGTAATTCCCAATGAGGTCCTATCAAAATAGGAGCTGCGGACAACTGATGTTTAAGTTTATTAAATGAATTTTCACAATCATCAGTCCACTTAAATTCAGCATTTTTCATTAACAACACAAGTAGAGGAGAAGCTATTTTGGAAAAATCCTTAATGAATCTTCTATAATATCCGGCATGTCCAAGAAAGCTTCTTACATCAGTTTGTGTTTTTGGGATAGGGAGGTTCTGAATTACCTGTATTTTAGCTGGATCGACTTGAATCCCTAAAAATGAAACAAAGTGACCCAATACAATACCCTGATTCATCATCATATGGCACTTTTCAGTGCTTAAAGCAAGGTGTGCTTCTATACACCGCTTAAGTACTTTTTCAAGATTTTGCAGTGCATCCTCAAAGGTCACTCCATAGGGAGTAAAGTCATCCATAAAAATTTCCAATGAATCATTTAACATATCAGAAAAGATCCCTATTACCGCTCTTTGAAATGTTGCTGGAGTGTTACACAGCCCAAATGGAAGTACTCTGTAAGCAAAGGTCCCCCATGGGCTAGTAAATGTGGTTTTGTCCTGGTCCTGGGGTGCAATCTTGATCTGATTATATCCACTAAACCCATCCAAGAATGAAAATAATTTCTTTCCTGCTAAATTATCCAATACCTGATCAATAAATGGTAAAGGGAAATGGTCTTTTTGGGTGGCTTTATTCAATGCTCTGTAATCCACACATACTCTCCATTTCCCATTTTTCTTTGGTACAATTACAAGTGGGGAAACCCACTCACTATCAGATATGGGGTATATAAATCCTGCATTTAAGAGTTTTTGAAGTTCCTCCTTGACAATTTCTCTAAGGTTGGGGTTCATTCTTCGCTGGGGTTGACAGACTGGCCGGGACCCCTCCTTAATATAAATACGGTGAGTGCATAGTTCAGGGGAGATCCCTTTCATGTCTGTGTAGTCCCATGCAAATGCCTCTTTATTTTCTTGACTTTATTAATTTTTGTTTTTCATCATTAGTCAAATCAGGATTAATATTTAATGTTTTACCAGGTTCAATTTCAATTGTTGTACTTTTGGAAGGGCTGCCTACTGCTGTCTGAAATAAGTTTTCATCTTTCATGTTCTGCTGGGATTCAGATTCTAAGATTGTAGTGAAGTGATTATATGTTTCAGGGCTGACCGAAGAGGGTTCAGAAATAAAGCTGTTGATTAATTCATCTTCGGTGGAGTCCTTAAAAGTCAAAGCTTGTCCAATAGTTAGTATAGGTTGGGTCTCCTCATCCTCATAGTCTACCCATACAGAATTATCATTATTAATCATGGGTGTAGCATGAGGATAGAGGGTAAGCTGTTTAGTTTCCTGTCCATTGGAGATGGTCATTGATCCAGATCTACAGCTGATGAAAGCATCTGCTGTAGCCAACCAAGGTCTCCCTAGAATCAACGGATGACCCCCCAACTTTGTTTTAGTTTGTAACACCACAAAGTCAACCGGGTAATTCCAGGATTCTACAGAGATTATAAGATCTTCAATGACCCCCTCAGGTTTGATCGTAGAACGGTCAGCCAACTCTAAGATAGTTGGAGTTTCCCTGATAAAGTTTTTTAACTGGAGCAATTGTGTTGTTTCGAGTGTCATAATATTTATTGCAGCTCCCAAATCTACTAGGATTTTAGAGATAAAGGTTTTTCCGACCTGGACTGTTACTGTAGGGTGACCAGGGTCACCATACTTCACAGGATAATCTTTTTCAGTCATTAAGGCAGTTAATTCCCCCATCACATGAACTGTGAGGGGATCTTTAGCCTTCCTTCCAGGCTTTTTTATACAAATGTCCCTAATAGTTCTAGCATAAATAGGAACATCCCTTAATGCTTGCAATAATGGGATTTTAACATACAAGTTCTGTAGCTCTCCTAGAAGGTTAAAGGTAGGTTGTTCAGGTGTTTTAGTGAGAGCCAGCTGTTCAGGGAATGGCGGATCTATTGTTTGATCATTATTGTTAGGTGTTGATTCTGCTGTTTCAGCATTATTGTTAGCTGGTTTCTCTTTTCTAGCTTCTTCTTTGTCAGAGTCAGTAATATCATCTATAATGGGTTCAACAATTCTCCCTGAGCGAAGATGAATATCATTACATTGCAGGGGAGAGACAGGCTGATTTTGAATGTCAATAACTTGCAGGGCTTTATTATTATTTGGATTGGGGTTAGGTTGCACAGGCAGCTGTGGTCTCATTGCCTGGTTATTCGGAGGAGTATTAGATGGTAAGGAAAGAGACTATTGTTGTTGAGGAAATGGTATCTGTTGGGTTGCCCAGTTTGGATTCCATTGATTAAAATACGGTTGCTGGGGAGCCCAAGGATTCCATATAGTAGGATTAGGAAAAGGAAGATTTGGTTGCTGCATAAGTGGAAAATTCATTGTATTAAAGGGTGGGTACTGCATTTGGTTCATGGGTGGGTAGTTTGTTTGAAAAGGAGAGTTATTATTCCAATGATTGAATGCTGTGTTAGAGCTCATACCTTGTCTTTGTGGCCATTGCCTCCTCTGTGTCATCAGGTACACTGCTTCAGCCTCTTCTTTGGTTGACTGCAGTGTTGCTTTGATTCCAGGCAAAGAGGGGCATTTCTGTGTTTCATGGTCCTTCTCGCAGATTGTGCAGATAGGTATCTTATCTAGTGGGCATTCTCTGAGTGGATGTTTTTCTCTGCATTTGGAACAAAAAATTGCCAGAGCAGCTTCTGCTTCCCTTTGTTTCTTTTGACCTGCAGAGCATCAATTTGTGAAGCAAAAGAACTTCGCATCTCAGTTTTAAATTCTTCCAATAAGTTACCTATTTCAGCTCTTGTTGCTCCTCCACTGGCTGACTTCTGAACTCTTGAATACACATTATCTCTGCTTTTTGTTCTTCCTGCTGCTCCCCTTGAACATCTCATGCAGAGATTAATAATTTCATCAAAGGGTTCTTTGGAAATGTCCCCTTTTCCAAGCATGTTCAACATGTCCAGGCAGTCATCTCTTACCCCTTTCAACAATATGGTCTTCAAAATATCTTTACTCATATTAGGATGATCAGACCGCTGCAGATTATACTGTAATCTTTCCACAAAATCTTCCAAATTCGCGTCCTCTTTCTGAACCATTTTAAACAATTCTTCCTTCCTTTCTCTTGTCCGACAGTAGTCTTGATACTTGGCCAGAAATCCCTCTTTCATCTGGTCCCAGGTGGTGATTGCCTGAGCTCCTAAGCTCATAAACCACCTCAACGCATTCCCTTTTAGTGTTGCTGGAAACAGTTTTAGCTTCTGATTAGGACTTATATAATCATAACTTCTACATAGTATGTCGAATTCAAAGAGGAATTCGTCCGGGTCTTCAGAGGATAACCCATGAAAGTTGGGTAATGCCGAGAGTGGAATGTTTTTCATGGGGGTTGTTCCTCTCGGGAGCTCCCCAATAGGGAATTCCAGGGTAGAGAGTGAGTTCTCCCCTCTTCCATCTGTTCTGTTATCCTCCATTGGTCTTCTTCCTGAATCACTTGCTTTATCTTTTGTGTCTTCTGTTTCTTCAGGTTCTTCTACTGGTTCCTCAGCGTATTCTGGTACTTCCAGCTTCCTTTTAGGTCCTATTACCTCCTCCGTCTGTCGGTCTGTTTGTGAGGAGTATTGGATCTGAGGTCTCCGGGAACTCATCCTCTGTGATGTTTCGGCCTTTGAGATGATTTCGTCGATATAAGTCTTTCTTCCTCCTTTACCGCCTGTGAAATTAGGTTTCTTGCGTCCTCTCATGCATCTGTTATTCTCAGAAAGAAATCATTAATGCCTTTAGAAATCTCTAGTTGCCTTCCCCGGCAACGGCGCCAAAATGTTGGCTAGTTGAATTGTTTATTGATTAAACATTCAAGTACCACATTAATTGTCAACCTGGGAAAGTCTTTTTATTGCAAAGGCTACCGCGTACTGTATGTACTTACTCCTAAAAGCATTAAAAAGCTGTAGTATATGTAATCCTTATGCTAAGTTGTCACTGTACTGATAAAATGAGAGTAATTAATTAAGATTACAAATCTGAAAAGCGAAATGATGGATGCTCTGTTGGCAGAGGATCAGGACCCTATCCTCCAGGTGAGGACGTTCAGCACCTGCCTCTGTAATCAGATTGCTAACACACACTGCACTCAAATTCACCGGTGAAATATCCTTGCACAACTTCAAACAATGAATGAAACAGAGTACTAGCAAAGCGGAAATACCAGAGGTAATGCTACAGAATCCAAACAGAGTACCAGCGGAAAGAAACTATCACACACTTACACACTTTAACAGAAAAGTAAATGGGTGAATCTTGTGAGGAAGGTGGGCCCAGTCCCTCTCACAAGATTCCCCAGAACACGAAGATGAGATTAAATGCTCAGAACGATTCTTTATTCATCTGCCAAAAGATTCAAGTACAATAAAGTTCAGACTTGCTGATGTCTCTCAAAATCTCTCTTACAGATTACACATTAACCCCCTTCTAATGTAGATGTCTCCTCTTTATAGAGGAGACATCTATTACAATATATCATTACAGTTCATTCAGTTAACTCATTTGATCAAAAATAAAAGTTACAGATCGCTGTTACAACAGTATAACAACATATTCTTTCTTAAGTTCTGGCTGTTACACAGCTGGTAACTGTCTTCGACCATCTTCTTGGGATCTTCACATTCCTTTGCCGTTTCCCCATGCTGTCCTGATTTAAGCAGTGGTAACTGTGTTCTACCTGCTTTAGATAGCTGTAGATCGTGCCGCGTCAGCGTTCTTCAGATAGTAGCCTGTTGTTATTTCCAGCTGTTGCAAAATAGCCTGCTTTAGATGGTTGCTGTTGCTGACTGTAGCAACTGCGTAGTTGCTGCTTCTGGTGTTTCTGCAACTGCGTAGTTGCTGTTTCTGGTGTTGCAGCAACTGCGTAGTTGCTGTTTCTGGTGTCACAGCAACTATAACTTATAATTCCTGCAGGCTTAAGACAATTACTTGACAATTTAATCAGCTTTTCCAAGATAAATATAAAGATACTCACGAATATGCAATGAACAATTAAACATATATATATGCGAAAAGTTACTTCATACCTTGGGTGATTAAGTCATCATGTACTCAAAGTTTACAACTTATGACTGAAAAGGATAACATTAAGGCAAAAATATGAGGTCAAAATAGGTCAATTCTGAGTCCTAACATAGACCTCTTTAATTCGTGTCCATATTCCCCCACATTGTAGTCCAAAATGCATTAAGAATTCTTGTGTCCCTATCTGAAAATATGCTCCTTGGTATCTCAAACTACACCCATGCCTATCCAAAGACTAAGGTTGTTGCTTCTTTCCCACTTATGGTATGTTTACATGGCATCAAAACACACATCCTGATAAACCTGTCAACTATAATGAATAGGTAGTCATGTCCCTTCCTAGTTGTTGGTAAACCTCCCAAAAAGTCCATGAAAGTGATTTCTCAAGGACAAGTGGGTATAGGCAAGGGATGATATAGACCTTCGTTCTTGTTACTAGGCTTATAGGTAAACCAAATCATGCATCCTATTATGAACCTAGCAACCTATTCATTCATCTTAGGCTAATATACATACCTATGCAAGATGGACATTATCCTCCCTACACCAAAGTGCCCTGCAACCTTGGAAGTGTCAACCTCTATAATCAACTACAACCGCTCATCCTCAGGAACATATAACTTATTTAACTTATATATTAATCCATCATGTAGATGGTAGTTAATTATGTTGTCACCATCGTGCACATGAATCTAGCTCTGCAACTACTAACCATCTCCTTAGAGTCCTCATCCTCTGAAAATGCCTCTTTGTATCCATCACGAGTGAATGGATTCTTGTGCATTAGAGTTCCTAAAGTTGTGATATTTGATGTGGGTTTACTTGAAAGCGTGTTAGACAACTTGTTAGTGCTTCCCTTCTTGTACTTGATCACTAAATGAAACTGTTCTAGAAACACCATCGACTTGTAATACTTGGTTTGTTGTAGTTTACCCTAGTCCTGTAGATATGATAGTGGCAAGTGATATGTGTGGGTTATTTTCTCCTTTCCCATTATATATTTTTCCACTTCTTCACAACTTTCATCAAGGCATACAGCTCCTTCTCATAGATAGGGTATTTAAGAACTTCCCCATGACATACTAAAAAATGGTAGCTTATAAGCATTCCTACTTGCATCAAGATTACTCCCATATCATACCCACTCACATCTATATCAACATTTAAGGGATGCTACAATTTCGGTAATGGAAGAATTGGTGCTTAAATAATATTCTTATTTAGTTCCTCAAAGGCCCTCTGTTGACCCTTTTCCCACTAGGAACTCTTGCTATTTGTTGTTATGACATGGAGTGGTGCTGCGTCCTGAAAATGAGACTATGAATTTCCTCAGGTACTGTGATACCCCAACGAAACTCCTAATCTTAGAAACATTAGTAGGTATTTTCCACTTCATGATGGCTTCCATCTTGGCAAGATCTAATTTCAACTCTACTCCATTGATCACATACCCAAAAAACACCAAATAATGACTTTGAAAATTCACACTTCTTGAGATTCGCTAATAGGTAGTGTTTCTTTAATGTATGTAGCACCTGCATCAACTGTGAGATTTTCTCCTGCCAAGTAGAAATGTATATCATTATATCATCTAAATACATAATAACAAATGACTCTATAAAAAGGCACAATATACCATTCATTAACCTCATAAATGTAGGTGCATGCATACGAGAAATGACATGATTAATCACTCATTAAAAACTTTCTTTGTTTTCAAGGAAGCCTTCCAAGTATCTTATTCTCTAAATTGAACTTGGATATATCAAGAATTTAAATCCATCTTGGTGAATTATTTTGCTTCTTACAATTGATCTATCAAATCATTTATTTTGGGTAGGGGCTACCTGTTTATCGTAATTTTGTTTAAGACCATGTAATCTACACACATTTTCCACTTCCCATCCTTCTTTGGAATAATGATGATGGTTAACCCACATGGTGACATACTCGGTTGAATGACACCCTATTCCAATAGATGCTACAATTATTTCTATAACAAACTACATGTGAAACTCAATGTTTGGCAATGGGGAGGCTAAAAATAGGTGGAAAATAGTTGGATATCATGCTCCACTTACCTCCTGGGTAATATCCCTTTAAGCTCCTAGAACACATCCTTGTAAGCTTGTAGAAACTCTTCTTATTGTTGTTTCTCTTTCTTAGTACATCTCTCCAGGGATGCTTTTTCTCTCATTGATTCTTCTATAGACTGATTTTCTCTTAAAAACAATAAAACATACTTCTTTATAGAATTGATCATTTTCATTGATTGGTTTGAACTTACGAATGAAATTTTTGGCTTTCCTTTGTGCGCATTGATGTTCATTATATTTTTCCATGCTTGATGAGGTAGAACTAATTGGATCTCGACATGAAGACTGCATTTTGCATGTACATGTAGGGACTTCCAAACATCACTCCATATACATCAAGAGGAAATACATATAGTTTTACCTCATCAATAAAATAAACTTTGATAGCAATTCTAATTTTCACTTTTTTGTTATCTTTATTTTTTCACCCTTATTTTCCCATCCCAATGGATATGGACTTGGATAATCATGAACTTCCAATCCCAATTTTTTGACCAAATTTGTTGCAATGAGATTTGTATATGATATTGAGTTGAAAAAAGAATCAATCTTGGTATTTTTAACATATATCTTTATATGGAAGAGTCCAATCTTTTCATTCTTTTCTTGTTGTTGATGGCTACTTAAATTCACCTCCTTTTTAATTGATGTATACACAATCTCTTCAACCATTTCTGGCCTACTTTCAACCTGGTTTATTGAATCAATGGACATGAGATTCTTCTTTGTATTATCTTTCTTTTTTTTCTTCGAATTGAATGCAACTTCCAACACTTCTCCTCTATATGAATATTAATATTAGAGTGATTGTGGTGGTTGCTAAGATATTTGTACTGGTGTGCTAGGGCTACCATATTTTTATTTTTCTCCCTTTCCACTTCCTTTTTCCCTCCTTAGAATCTTCTTGGTGCTTCTTCTACTTTTATCCAATTGATTTCCCTTTCTTTTGGACGATCTTGACTGGGTACTATGCCTATACACATGCCTTGTCCATCAATCTGGGCTTGAATAGAATCACCTGCTTCTGCAGATGTATATGTAGCCCCCTAGATACTTGAGGAGTACATCTGGGTTCTTTTGGTAGATACCTAACATTATTGCCATCTTTATAAATTCTATGGTGTACTCCTATACACTTTGCCCTTGCTTCTATTTAAAGTAGTGTCATTGGATTTGCTTGTCCTCTACATACCCGATAGGTTGAAATTGTATATTTATGATGGTTTTAAATTCCTCCCACTTAATTACTGGTGTATCTCCCACCAACCTAAAGGTCTCCATGTGGATTTCCCACTTGGTTAGGGCATGACTTTCTAATTTCATCCACACTAATGAAATCTTCTATTCTTCGCTATATGATGAACATTGAAATAAACTTCTAATTGTTGCAACCAATGATTTAGCTTTAGATCATCAATATAAAATTGATATGGATTAATATCCACTTTCACTTCCACTTTGTAGAAAGACTATGTGGCTCACAACAATCAAATTGGGTTAATCCTTTTTGGGTTATTTCTTCAGCTCCTTCATTTTGTCCCAATCTCTTGATCTCCACTCTAATTAAAACTTTGCATTAGAACCATCATCTTCTTCGAATAACCTAATCTTATTAGTTAGGGACATCTTGAGGAAATTCACGTTACGGTTTATATCTGCAACTTATGCTTCTAGCCATGAAAACCTCTCCTCTATAGGATCTAGAGCGTTATTTATGTATTCATCAACCATGACTAGGGTTTTAAGAATTTTTTCTTAATCAATCTAGATCCCCTATTAATATTCACAATATACCCAAAGAAACCTACTTTGATACCAATATGATCCACAAACTATCATGGGTATTCCACTAGACAATTCATCACAATAGATCTACTAAAATATATTAGAAAATATGAAATCTACACTATGAGGGTTTATTTCTCCTTAAATTTCTAGAATTTTTAATTATTGATTGTTGTGTATGCATGAAAATTACAATTATGTAAAAAATAGAGAACAATAAAATAAAATCTCACAAACCGCAATTAACACAAGATATATCTTGGGAAACCCTTTCGAGAGATAACCCAACTAGAAGGTGAAGTCACTTTTCTCTCTTTTTCTAAATAGAAAAATGGATATAGGTACAAAAAAGTAAGGCCTCTGGCCCATGGGCTACTACAACACACAAAACCTCTTTGTGTGCTCTCTCACTATCCCTTTCATCTACTATGCTCATCTATGGAATAAGATGCTCCAAAACAATGGAACCCCTCTTCCTCCTAATGGCCTAGTTATAACATAGTTTGATAGCCTACTAGTAGTTAGGTTTGACTCATTAAACTCTTAACTAGAGTTAAAACATCAAATATTATATAATATTCTTCATCATGATCACATGGCTAGCCCATTTTCCATGAATAATGGAGCTAATATGGAATCCTCTCATATTATGGTGGTTAAAATAACAAGGTCAACTTTTGTGTGGCATAACTTTTGCATACAATTTTTAATTAAGGCGATTCTTGCATCGTTGGAAAGGTATCTTTCTATAGAATAGGAAAAATAGGTTCCACTCTAAAGAAGAAAAATTTCACCCCAAAAATTTATATTTGACGCCTCAAAATTCTCTTATAAGGTTTCACACCCCAATATGCCAAACTAGGTCCCGCTGGTAAAAATGGTCCTGTGAACTGATTCTTGCACTTTTTCATCTCTAAAGGTATCAAGATGGATGAAAAACAAATATTTTAGGTCGGATATTTTTTTCCATCAATCTTTAAAAAATTGGTTAATTTTTTCATGAAAAGTCATCCATACCAAGTTTTTACAAAGAAAATGTGTGCACCTAGCTCTACTCTTCCTCATTACCCTTGTTGGCCGACATTTCATAAAGAGGAGGTTTTATTTCATGACATGTCACCTAGATTTAGTTAGAGTTTACAAGAACATTATCATAGTTTTTAACTACACCAAGTGGGATGAGGCCGTTCTAATATTTTGGAATGATGGTCAGATGATGGAATTATTCATATTTGACCAAGTCATAAATAATGTTGACACTCCCAAGGAGATTCTAACTAATCATGGTGGTCATTTCCTAAATAATATGATGTATGCGTTTCAATTTAAGTTAGGGTTCTATCATAGATATTCATCACCTTAATATGCATAGGTGAATTTTCAAGAGGAGGTCATCAATAATTCCTAAATACCATTCTCCAATGCACTGTTAACGCCAACAATTCCAACTGGAACTTAATTATTTTCCCAAAACTCTAGGATAACTAAACACCTATTAAGATCATTGTATGGTTCATGTCTTTCCAACTCATTCACAAGATGGAAATAGTTCACTCGGTTGAGTGTGAGATTTCGTTTGTCAAGATATCCATTGAGGTCCTTCCTAACACCATTGCCTTAGAAGAGTGCCATGTTTAGTTGGAATGGTTCGATGACCAATGTAGAGATGCACCCATAGTGAATGAAGCACATAAAATGGATGTTAAGGTCTAATACAATAAGTCTCTCCACCCTCGAGTATTCTCCATAGGAAGCTTGGTCTTGTTCTATAATTAAGACAAATATGCCTTGTGAGAAGGAAAATTTAACCCCATGTAGCCTGACCCTTACATAATGATGCATGTATTTCATAAAGGATATTATGTGTTAGAATATTATGAAGGGAATGTGTTGTGTTGTTCCTTAAGAAACCAATTTCTTGGTTGTGTAGAAATTGTGATTAAGACATTAATGTTTATAAGTATTTTCACTTGTTTTTCACTTAATTATATGTTGTATTCTCAAATGAAGAACCTGAAAGACTTGGCTTTTAACCCTTAATACTTTGGTGACATGAAAATCTCATTATGCCATTTGATTGCTAAATATAAATGATGAATGTAGAAAACTTGAAGAAGCCAGAGAAAATATGTTATTTTACACAGAATCTATTGTCTGTGACACTTGGAGAAGTTAAATATAATATGTTGTCTTACACAGAAACTACTATCTGTAACTTAGAAGAATTGCAGAGGTAGGAATTTCAAGTATAGGAGAGCTCTTTTAAGGGATTTTAACTTCATTTACATAAGCAAATAAAGACATGCAGCTTCATTACCATACTTAAAGGAAGAAAACATATGATGACACATAACAGAGAAGTCACAAAATCATACCCAACAATGTGTGGAAAACTTATTATTCTTTCATTAATCAATGGTTTTATCAAGAATACAGTGGCCTAGTCTCCAGGTTCTCCAAAGTTCGAACCCTTTCTCTATAAATTTTCCTCCTTTTATACATTATGAGACAATTGGTAATCACCAAAACTATCAAACTACTTAACTATCTCCTAACTGCTTAAAGTAAAAGTTATTACAGAATATTACAATGGAGGGTAAAGACACCTCATTCTCAAGAAAATAAAATAACAGGAAGTAACGGAATTTAGAAAACTGATGATGGTTGTTCGCTGTTCAGATCTGTGGCTTGGCTGCTGATGAAGTTTCTCTGTTGATGTTTTGATAATGGTTAAACTGTTTTAACACAACATAATGCATTTTAACAAAACCTCGTGTGTGGACTTGTGGGCCACGTATATATCAGAAATGTTCAGATTGGCTAAAACGCAAGGAAACCCGACTAATCACTGTTGCCGAAAACAAAGGAATAAAGCCCCAAATCATTACATATCGAGTCCACCTGAGTCGTTAACCCTCGCGCACATTTGAGCGCTATCCCTGTCTGATCACTCATCCAATGGACAATCCAATCCTTCGAAACTCAATGAGACTTTAAGCCTTTTGAACAAAACCTTATCACGTCTATTTTTTAAATAGCCCTTTGACTCCCACATGGACTCGATATGAAATAAAACTACCATCTAAAGACTTAACGGGTCCGATTTTAAAAATAAAACCCAATTACTTTTCGACATGATATCTGTAGGATCTCATCCCTTTCGATGAATGGTTGTAATTGATCCAGACTTCAATATATTAGACTGCATTTCATACACCATCACATCCAATTTCTGAAATAAACCTCATTCATGTTATCTGTGCGACTACCGTCAGATCTGTGGCCTGTTGATCGGACGGCCCAGATCTTCTTGTGGGTTTATCACTTTCAAAACCCATTAATAATATAAAATCAACCATTTCTTTCAAATCTCCGCATTTCCTTTTATTTCCGTTATAACATAATATTTGGTTTTTCTTTCATATTTTTTATTTTTCTTTTGTTTTGTGATAAAACTGAAAATAAACTTAAATAACAATGGATGCTATAACATCTGGCTCCACCTGGGGATAGTGCTTTTGCCACAGAAGCACTAAGAATTGCAGATCAATGCCTTCACCTTGGGCATGGAGTCACAATTGCTTAGCCAATTAAACTTCTATGGAATTTGTACAATGAATTCACTCCGGTATCTACAATGACAGGATGCTTATGCTTCAGAACTGGAAACAATGTTTGAGGTATTGCCCACTAACAGACAACTACAAAGATTCACCATCAAGATTCTCCAGGAAGAATGTATTATTTGTCCTTCCTTCTATAATTCTGAATGGGCCATACCAGAGAGGATCAAACTTTCCATGCTTACCCTTATCTTCTCTTCTAGTATCCCACCTTAATACCAGTTCTCCAACTTTAAAATCAATCTCTGTAGCTTTTCTGTCAAAAATACTCTTCATCTTTGATTGATACATAACCAAGTTGTCTCTTACCTTATCCCTGTTTTCACTCAACTCCACTACCTTATTCATTCTTCTTATCAGAGCATTGGGCTCTTCTTTTGCCTCCTGAAGCATTGCAATCATAGGCTTCACAAGCTAACTTGGGAACAAAGCTTGAGTTCCATACACTAACTCAAAAGGAGATTTTCCTGTAGATCTTCTTGTAGTCACTCTAGCAGCCCATAGAGCAAACTTTAACTTAGAATCCCAGTCTTTCTGGTTCTCTGCAATAGTTTTCTTAAGGATCTTCATCAAAGTTTTGTTAGTGGATTCAGCCAATCCATTTCCTTGTGGATGATAAGCTGTTGAATGGGATAAAATAACATTATACTTTTGAAAAAAAGAAATAAACTTACTTGAATTGAAGACTTGAGCATTATCTATTATGATTTTGACAGGGCATCCAAATCTGCTGAAAATATTCTCCTCTAAGAACTTCATCACCACCTGGTCATTTTCCCTTTTAGTAGGTATAGCTTCTACCCACTTGGTGAAATAATCAGTAGCTGTGAGAACCCACTTGTGTTTTCCACTTGAAGGTGGGTTAATCTCTCCAACCAAGTCCAGTCCCCATTGTCTGAATGGTTCTTCTATCAAGACTGGGATCAAAGTCAAGGGAGCTAACTTCTTCTTCTGAGCAAAAATCTTACACTTCTGACAACTTCTGTCAAACTTATATGTATCACCAAATAGAGCAAGCCAATAAAAACCTGCCTGGAGGATTTTATGTGCAGTAGCCTTCCAACTATAATGTCCTCCACATAACTTCTCATGATAATCCTTAATGGTCTTTGTAAATTCATCCTCTGTTAAACATAACAACAAAATTCCTACAGGATCCTTCCAATACAATCTGTCCTCAACAATCACATATGGTTGGGCTTTGATCTTTAATGCTCTATACTTTGTTCTATCCAAATATTGAGGACAAGAGAGGAAACACAAATAATGTACTATGTTCTTGTACCATTTTGGACATAAAAACATATACCTGATCTTCATACATGAGCCTAATTTTTCTTCACCTTCTTCAATTATTTCTTCATTCATAGGTGTCAGCAAGTTGATTCCCAATGCCTAAAAGTTTGACTCTATCAACATCTTCACCAATCCTTGCCCTTTCACCAACTTTTTGGGATTTATGTCCAAGTCATACTCTTGGATCTTGGTTATCCATTTTCCTCTTTTTCCTTCCACGTCGCTCTGGACTAATACATCCTTTACTGCAGCATTTGGTACATAAGCAATGATCTGTGACTGCAGCACATAAGTCCTGAAGGCCTTTAGGGCTTTTACCAAGGCATATACCTATTTTTCAAGAATATTATACTTTAGTTCAGCATCTCTGAGAATCTTGCTAAAGAAAGCAACTAGCTGCTCCTTTTCTTCATCATTTTTCTGCAACAAGACAACAGCTATTGAATTAGGTGATGCAAATGAAAAAACTTGGAAAGGTTTTTGATAATCAGGGCTTATTAGGACTGGAGCAGCTTGCAATGCTTCTTTAATCCTAGAGAATGACTCTCTAGCTTCCTTGGTCCAATGCACTTCATTCTCTTTCTTCAACATATTAGTAATTTATTTTACAATTTCTACATAATTGGACACAAACCTCCTTAAAAAGTTTATTTTTCCCAGAAATTTCTGAATGTCCTTCTTACTCCTAGGCAAAGGTATTTTCTGCACAGCTTGCACCCTTGCTGGATCTATCTTCACTCCATCTCTAGAAACAATGTGCCCCAGCAATTTTCCCTCCTCCAGAGCAAAAATGGACTTCTTAGGATTCAAGGAAAGCCCAAATCTTCTACATTTCTCAAAAGTCTTTTTTAGATGGTCCAGATGCTCCTCATCAGACTTAGAGAAAACAGTGATGTCATCCAAGTATATCACTACAAACTTATCTCCCACAAAAGCAATGTCCATAGCCCTCTGAAATGTAGCACCTATGTTCATCGACCCAAAAGGCATTCTAGCATACATAAATGTTCCCCAAGGAGTTGTGAATGCAATCTTCTTCTAATCTTCTTTATCCACAACCACTTGGTTATACCCAGAAAACCCATCCAACATTGACATCCTGAATGATCTTGTTACCTTCTGCAACACATGATCCATTTTAGGTAACGGATAGTTACCTTTCAAGGAAGCCCTATTGAGATTTCTAAAGTCCACACATAGCCTTATCTCTCCATTCTTCTTCCTTATAGGTACTAAATTTGCCACCCAGTCAGAGTACCTAAGTGGAACTATAATCTTGGCATCAAGCAACTTTTTGACTTCTTTCTCGATCAATGGTAAAAGCAGAGGGTTTATCTGCCTGAGCTTCTGCTTGAATGGTTTAATCCCCTCTTTCAAGGGAATCTTGTGCTGAATAATACTTACATCATATGTTTTAAGATCCTTATAGGACCAAGCAAAACCATCAACATAGTCCTTGAAAAGTTTAATATATATCTCCTTATAATTAGGTGGAACTCCATTGAATAATTCTACTAACCTGGGCTCCTCCTGGGTTCCAATATTGTAATCTTGGATATGCTCATCCTGTGGAATTTTCTGTGAACTAATAGCTACATCATTAGAGTTAAAAAGTATTTTAAGAGGGACAAGTCCCCTTGACAGAGTATTATCTTTTAATTGAATAATATTTTGATCAACTATAGAATTTTTCAAACCACTTACCTTCGCACCTTCTGTTGCTTCATCTGCATCTTGATCAATCTCTGTACCCTGAAAATATTCAATCTTAGTCAAGACTTATTTAATCTATTGATCATCTTCAAAAATCTTCTAGTGCTTTATATTATCAAGAGCATAAGGTTTGTGCCTCATTTCAACCTGATATCTTAGCTTCGGATTAATAGGAGGCCTAAAAGTACTAGCAGCCACAGCCAAAGAATCTTCTAATCTGTTTCCATCTCTTGGAATGAACTAAATGTTGAAAGCTTCAAAGAAGTTCTCAACCAAATCCCACACTTCATTTCTGTATGCCCTAAGCCTAGGGTGTTTTGTCTGACAGTGGTTCTTTATTTGCTTTATAATTAGCTCTGAATCTCCAAAGACAAAAATTGACTTGACTCCCAATTGTTGTTGTTGTTTGCAGAGAAATGATTAAGGACTCATATTCTGCCACACTGTTTGTTGCTTTGAACTTCAATTCAAAAGAAAAAGGGAACATATTACCCCCAAGTGCAATTAGAAGGAAACCAACGCATGTTCCCTCCTTAGAATAGGCTCCATCAAAGAAGCACTTCCACACCCCTTCGGTTTGCAGCTCTGTATTTACACTAGCTGAAGCAAGTTGCCTTTGGTTATCTTCAACCAATTTTGCATTATCATGCAGCATGAAGCAAGAAAAATCATATTTCTCTTGACCATGTATAGGTGAATTACTTGCCCCGTTATTTGTGATTGTTTTTACAAATATGGTTTCTCTATACAACCTCCTTTCTTCTCCACCAAAAATTGGTATAACAGCATATGTAAAATCTAGTTTCAAAACACCACCCAATTTGGCTCCCCATGACCTAGATAGCAACATTCCAAACCTAGCAGGGATATCTGCTACCACTACATCCATTACCAAGCTTCTAGCTGGGATCTGGGCTAGTGACACCACCATATCTTTAACAACCCCTAGACACTTGACTTTATTTGAATAAAAGGAATACAAGTCTCTTTAAGGTTTAGATGTTTCATCACTGATAATAGCATAAGGTTATGTGAAGCTCCTGAATCAAACATAAAATTGTGCAAGAGGAAATCATGAATCAATAGATAAATGTAGAAAGGAGGGGTTGAAGAATCCACCTCCTCCACATGTGGACCAAAAACCACTACTAGTTTATCTTCTTGCATATTCACAATGTCATTTACATTCACATTCTCTCTTAGATTAATAAACTCAGCAATCTCTCTCTAATAAACTAGTGTTTTGACTAACTCTGTGAGGGGCACTTGAATTCTGATTTTCTCTAATTCTTTAGTTAGACTAAACACACGACCTTGTTTAGTATTCCTTTCATTTTCATCTTCACCTCTCTTCATGACTGAAATCTCTTGTGGAATAGAAACAAGTTTTTCTAAAGGAATTTTTTCACTTTTGTCTTGAGAAGACTCACCTTGAAGCATTTGAGTCTTGCTACTTGTATTTTGCTGCCACTTTCCTTTATTCAATTGTTTTGCAGGATGTGGTTCTTGTGGAGTCGCCTTCTGTAAGGGAGATGGAAATTGCTACTCACCTTCATCTTCTTGACTTCTAGACCTTTTCCTTGATCTCAAGTCATATTTCTTATGTAGTTCTGCCTGCATAAAATCAGAAAACTGCTTCCAATACTCATCAATTTCATTCTCATCATAAATGGCATCTGTTTCAGCATATTCATATTCTTCTCCCTCAACACCTAGTTCATCTTCATCTACTACATACAATGTGGAAATCTGATCATCATGGTCCCTAGAATGCTCTAGTATTTCATCAGGATCTACTTCTATATACAGTGGTGCTTGAATCTGATCTTGATCTTTTCTCTCCTTCTGCAAAATTTGCAGAGGTTGTCTTCTATATTGAGGATTAAAATTTCTGTTTTGTTGTTCTTGCCTTTGAGAATTATTACTCTCCAACTCTAATTTAATAAATTTATTCGACAAATTTTTAATTACATTACTAATATCCTCTAATGTTTGACTTTGAGAGGACTCTACTTTAGCCTTTCCCTTATCTTGGATAGGTTGTGTCTCTGGTGTTTTACCTGTAGCCACCAGATTTTCTTCTATCTCTTATGCATCAGTTTGGATCTGATGCAGATCTTATCTCTCTCAATGTAAATCCAAAATTTGACTCAAAAGCCCATGTAAAAGTTATTTTTACTCCAGTAGGAGGGGGCTTAATCTCCATTGGAAGACTATTGTACAATTAATTGAACCTTCTGATGAATTCAACAACACTTTCATCAGACTTCTTCTTGATAGCATTAAACTATGTGAGTGAATACCTATGGTCTCTTTTCTCTCCCCATCTTTGGGTGAACAGGTGCTCCATCTCTTCCCATGTTGTAATAGAATTATTAGGAAGCCCTTTAAACAATTTTCTTGCTTCACCATCCAAGTATTGCACGAAAAGTCTCAGAACAACATCTAGATGTTCAACATTTAGATTTTCTGCGAAATTACAAAATATTGATATATGATTCTCTGTTGTTTGTTCATCCTCCCCTGTGAAACGAGGAAGAATCTTCAAGTATTCTTGTGGCATTTGATTCAACTATTGTGGCAATTGAATAGGTGCATACCTGTTCATCAAAAATGCAGGTGCTACCATATTTGCTCCTGAATTTACTGAACCTTGATTACCAGCAGATGTGGAACCTGACTGAGGAGTAAATGGAGTGTGCAGAGGTGGTAATGTAGTTATAGGTTCAGGCTGAATAACTATAGCAGATACTGAAAAAGAAATAGACTCTAAAGACTGTTCTTGACAGTTGGGTTCTTGAAATGAATTGGATGTAAAAGGTGACTCTTGGTCAATAAAAGATGAATGTGAAAGATGTGATGAACTACTGCCAGGTGCAGACAGTGTAGGACTTGGTGTAACTAGATTTTTAGGCCTTCCAACCCTCTTGGAAACTAGCCTCTTAGGATATGAAAGGGCTTGAACTTTTTGCTGTGAGGTATCTGACCTTGTATGAGGCCTCTTTGGAGCCAGAGTTATTTCTTTTGTTCAAAATAGCCAAATATTTCCTCCTCACTGAACAACCAGAGGAAAATATTGAAAACCCAGGGAAAAGTGTTCTTGTCTTCTCTCCCCGACAATGGTGCCAATTGATGTTGTTCCTTAAGAAACCAGTTTCCTGGTTGTGTATAAATTGTGCTTAAGACATTAATGTTTATAAATATTGTCACTTGTTTGTCACTTAATTGTATGTTGTATTCTCAAATGAAGGACCTGAAAGACTTGGTTTTTAACCCTTAATACTTAGGTTACATGAAAATCTCAGAATGCCATTTGATTGCTAAATATAAATGATGAATGAAGAAAGCTTAAAGAAGTCAGAGACTATTGGGTTGTGTTATATTCTTTCCACGACTAACCTACGTAGTGAACTGGGGGGTTAGAGGGGGGGTAGAGCCCCCCCTTCGTTGCGCCAATTGCGCAGCAGGGGGGTCACAAGGGGGGCAGCAGCCCCCCCTGTCCAGGGGGTTTGAGGGGAGTGGGTAGCCCCCCTCTACCATGGACCCTATATTAGGTTGGGTGAACATACCTATGGTTTTCGGTCCATGGTTTTGGACGCGATGGTTTTCGGTCCATGGTTTTGGACGCGATGGTTTTGGTCCATGGTATTGGATGCTTCGGCATGTATAAATATGTATTGTAACATTGAAATGAATACAATGAAAAATCAAGCTGGTAGTCCCGGTTTTGGGATCCAGTGGGAAAATCTCTGTGTATATGTGTTTTATGTGTTATGCTCTCCCATTGTTTATTTTCTGTGTTTTTTAGAATTCGTATGCAGGTAATTTCTGTACAGGGTTAAAACCTACATTTGGTATCAGAGTTGTTTTGGTTTCAAGGGGACGCCTTTGTTGCTGAGGGGTTTCACTCAAGCCTGTGGTAGACCCTATTCAGTGGGAGATCTACGAGATCGATTCTGGGGGTGAAAGAAGATGGCAAGCAGTGGAAAGATAGAGATCAAGAAATTTAATGGTCAGAGTTTTGAGTTATGGAAATTCAAGATGGAGGATTTGTTGGTGGATAAAGATCAGTGGATCGTGGTAGATCTGGATACTAAACCAATGAGAGTGTTCGATGAAGAATGGAAGAAGTTGGATAGGAAGGCAAAGAGCACAATACGATTGTGTGTCTCAGATTCAGTATTGTTGAATGTATCAGGGGAAGCTACGGTGAAGGCTTTGTGGGACAAGTTAGGGACTTTGTACTAATCTAAATCTCTGGTGAATAAACTATTCCTACAGAAAAAGCTGTATAATCTGAGGATGAAAGATGGATACTCAGTGACAAAGCATCTGAACACATTTAATACTGTGGTAAGTCAGTTAGCATCTATTGATATTAAAATTTTAGATGAAGATAAGTGCATCAATTTGTTGTGTTCTCTACCAGATTCGTGGGATAGTCTAGTTATTGCAATAGGTAGCAATGCAGCTACCTTGCAGTTTGATGAAATAGTCTCAGCCTTACTGACAGAGGAGATGAGACAAAAAAATATGGAGAGCTAGAATGGTGGTGCCTTGTCTGTATGAGGACATTCCTAGAACAGAAACAAAAATAAGTCATTAAGTGGGAGATCCAAATCTAGAGGGAGATCTAAATCTCTAGGAAAACCTGTAAAGGTGGTGTACTGGAAATGCGGAAAGGAAGGCCACTTAAAAAGGGACTGTAAATCTAAAGCTCCTGACAAAGGAAAGGGATCTGATGAGGCTCCTTCTGCAGAGGCGAAAACCACCTCAGATGAAGGTGGGGATGTGTACTTGGTTTCTTCAAGTACACATGTAGATCATGAGGCATGGTTGACTGAATCAGGTGCATCCTTTCACTTCACTCTCCATAGAGAGCGGTTTTGCGAGTATGAGAAATATGATGGTGGTGATTTCTTCTTGGGGGATGATAGGAAGGCTAGAATCATTGGTCATGGAAAAGTAAAGTTGAAGTTGCAAGGTGGAAGGGTTAGAACACTTCCGGGTGTTCTGCATATTCCTGCATTAGCCAGAAACCTGATTTCTATAAGCAAGCTGGATGATGCAGGTGTAAAAACAGTGTTCAAGAAGGATACCTGCAAGATGGTTTGGGGGGCACTGGTACTGATGTGGGGAGTTCGAATTGGAACTCTGCACAAGCTGCAAGGTAGCACTATTTTTGATGGGTGCAACAGTTTCATGGTTCCTAAAAGTGGAGAAGAAAATCTAGTGGTTTCTGGAGAGAAGACCATGTTGTGGCATCAAAGGCTTGGACATATTGGAGAGAAGGTCCTTCGAATACTTCATGGTAAAGGTTTTGTAGAAGGTATGAGTAATAGCTCTCTGGATTTTGATTTCTGTGAAAATTGTGTATGGGAAGCAGAATCGGGTGAGTTTCCCCTCTGGTAGTAAGAGGGCAAAACAAATATTAGAGCTTGTGCATAGTGATGTGTTTGGACCTGTGAAGGTTCCATCACTAGGTAAGTCTGTGTACTATGTATCATTTATAGATGACTTCTCAAGGAATACATGGATATATTTCCTTAAGAAGAAATCTGAAGTTTTTGACAGGTTTAAAGAATTTAAGGCTCTGGTGGAAAACCAGACAAAGAAGAAGATAAAGGTGTTGAGGACAGATAACGGTGAAGAGTTTTGCAGTAAGGAATTTTAAGAATTCTGTAAGAAGTGTGGTATAGCACGACAAAAGACTACTCCATATACACCTCAGCAAAATGGAGTTGCAGAAAGAATGAATAAGACGTTGACAAAAAGGGAAAGAAGCATGCTCAGTGGTGCTGGGTTAGGACAGGAATTATGGGTAGAGGCAGTGGATACTGCATGTTACCTGGTCAACAGGTCACCTTCATCAGCGTTGGAGGATAAGACTCCACAAGAGGTATGGATTGGTAAGAAACCCTCTCTTTCACATCTGAGGGTATTTAGATGTGATGCATATGTACATGTTCCAAAGAGAAACAAACCAAGTTGGATTGTAAATCTGAAAAGTGCATCTTTATTGGGTATAAGGATGGTTTAAAGGGTTATAAGCTTTGGAACCTAGTCACACGGAAGGTTGTGTACAGCCGAGATGTGGTGTTCAGAGAGGTAAAAGATGTTATTAAACATGAAGTCCAACCAAAGGAACCTGAGAAGATAGAGTTTGAGCTTAAGGAGGAAGAATCTGACTCTACAGTAGAGGAGGAATTAGAAGATGAAGAGCCACAAACTCTGGGTGTGAGAAGATCAGTTCGAGAAAGAAGGCAACTAGACAGGTATAGTCCATTTGCTTTCTGTTCAAAATTTTCTTTATCTATTATTGACGATGATCCCAGAACTGTGAGGGAAGCAGTGGATTCAGAGGATGGAAAACTCTGGAAAGAGGCCTTGGTTGATGAAATGGCATCTTTGCACAAAAATGAGGCTTGGGATCTGGTGGAGTTTCTGGCTGGAAGGAAACCCATTGGTAGCAAATGGGTGTTCAAGAAGAAGACAAATATAGAAGGAAAGGTGGAGAAATACAAAGCTCGGTTGGTAGCAAAAGGTTATTCCTAGATGCTGGGAATTGATTTTGGTGATATTTTTTCTCTTGTTGCCAAGGTAACTTCTATTAGATTAATTTTATCTGTTGTTGCTGCTTTTGATTTTGAGGTAGAACAGATGGATGTGAAGACAACATTTCTTCACGGGGATCTAGAAGAGGAAATCTACATGAAGCAACCTGAAGGTTTTGCGGTGAAGGGTAAGAAAGAACTGGTATGCAAGTTAAAGAAGTCTCTGTATGGGTTAAAATAGTCACCAAGGATTTGGTATCAGAAATTTGATACATTTATACAGGGACTTGACTTCACCAGAAGCAAAGCAGATCACTGTGTGTATTTTAAATTAATTGGTGACCATGTTATTTATCTGGTCTTATATGTGGATGATATGTTACTGGTTGGAAATGACAAAGAAATTATCCAGGATTTGAAGACCCAATTGTCCTCCAAATTCGACGTGAAAGATCTTGGTGCTGCAAACTATATTTTGGGCATGGAAATTATAAGAGATCGGGAAAAGAGGAAGCTCAGGTTAAACCAGAGGAAGTATTTTGAGACAATATTGCAGAGGTTTAATATGCAAGATAGTAAACCGGTGAAGGTTCCTATTCCTATAGGTGTAAAGCTATATGCTAAATAGTGTCCCAAGACACAAGAAGAGGAAGAGGATATGTCCCGTGTTCCATATGCAAGTGCAGTCGGTAGCCTGATGTATGCAATGGTCTGTACTAGAATAGACATTGCATATGTAGTGGGAGTATTGAGCAGGTTTATGTCAAAACCAGGGAAGGAGCATTGGACAGCAGTGAAGCGGGTTTTCAGGTATTTGCGTGGCACTAGTGATTATGGTTTGTGCTACCAAGGAAGACCAAGATTGGATAGAGTCTTGGATATCCGTGGCTTTGTTGATGCAAACTGTCTGGAGATTTGGATCAGAGAAGATCTACAAGTGGGTATGTGTTTAACCTATTTGGAGGTGCAGTCAGTTGGATGAGTAAGAAACAATCTGTAGTGGCACTATCAACTATAGAGGCAGAATACATGGCAGCCACTCATGCAAGCAAGGAAGCAGTTTGGTTGTAGAGATTGTGTTCAAGTATGGGGTTAGTACAGGGAGCTATAAGGATAGACTGTGACAGCCAAAGTGCAATTTTCTTGGCAAAGAACCCTGCTTATCATTCAAAGACAAAGCATATTGATGTTCAGTATCACTTTGTGAGGGATATGATAGAAGACAAAAAGGTGTTGCTGGTAAAGGTGGACACTTTGAAGAATACTGCAGATGCATTGACAAAATCTGTGAGCCATGAGAAGTTCTCTTGGTGTAGAGAAACAATGGGAGTTTCATGGCTGGAAAAATGAGTAAGATCTCCTGTGGCCCCCTGTGGAAAGAAAACAACAAGTGGTAGAATGTTGGGTTGTGTTATATTCTTTCCACGACTAACCTACGTAGTGAACCGGGGGTTAGAGGGGGGGCGGAGCCCCCCCTTCGTTGCGCCAATTGCGTAGCGGGGGGGTCATAGGGGGGCCGGTAGCCCCACTTGTCCGGGGGGTTTGAGGGGGGTAGGTAGCCCCCCCTCTATGGGGTCCAGGGTAGCGGCCCGAGAAAATTTTTTTTGGACCCTATATTAGGTTGGGTGAACCTACCTATGGTTTTCGGTCCATGGTATTGGATGCTTCGGCATGTATAAATATGTATTGTAACATTGAAAGGAATATAATGAAAAATCAAGCTGGTAGTCCCGGTTTTGGGATCCAGTGGGAAAATCTCTGTGTATATGTGTTTTATGTATTATGCTCTTGCATTGTTTATTTTCTGTGTTTTTTAGAATTCGTATGCAGGTAATTTCAGTACGGGGTTAAAACCTACAAAGACAATATGTTGTTTTACACAGAATCTACTATCTATGACACTTGGAGAAGTTAAAGATAATATGTTGTCTTACACAAAAACTAATATCTGTAACTTAGAAGAATTGCAGAGGTAGGAACTTCAAGTATAGGAGCGCTATTTTAAGGGATTTTAACTTCATTTACATAAGCAAATAAAGACCTGCAGCTTCATTACCATACTTAAAGGAAGAAAACATATGATGACACATAACAGAGAAGTCACAAAATCATACCCAACAATGTGTGGAAAACTTCTGATTCTTTCAATAGTCAAAGGTTTTATCAAGAATACAGTGGCATAGTCTCCAAGTTCTCCAAAGTTCAAACCCTTTCTCTGTAAATTTTCCTCCTTTTATACATTATGAGACAGTTGGTAATCACCAAAACTGTCAAACTACTTAACTATCTCCTAACTGCTTAAAGTAAAAGTTATTGCAGAATATTACAATGGAGGGTAAAGACACCTCATTCTCAAGAAAATAAAATAAAAGGAAGTAACAAAATTTAGAAAACTGATGATGGTTGTTCGCTGCTCAGATCTATGGCTTGGCTGTTGATGAAGTTTCTCTATTGATGTTTTGATAATGGTTAAACTGTTTTAACACAACACAATGCATTTTAACAAAACCCTGTGCGTGGACTGGTCGGCCACGTATATATCGGAAATGTTCAGATTGGCGAAAATGTAAAGAAACCCGACTAATCACTATTGCCAAAAACAAAGGAATAAAGCCCCAAATCATTACATATCGGGTCCACCTCAGCCGTTAACCCTCGCGCACATTTGAGCGTGATCACTGTTCGATCACTCATCCAATGGATGATCCGATCCTTCGGAACTCAACGAGACTTTAAGCCTTTTGAACAAAACCTTATCGCGTATGTTTTTTCAACAGCCCTTTGACTCCCACACGAACCCGATAAGAAATAAAACTGCCAGTTAAAGATTTATCGGGTCCGATTTTAAAAATAAAACCCGATTACTTTTTGACACGATATCCGTCAGATCTCATCCCTTTTGATGAACGACTGTGATTGATCCGGACTTCAACGTATTAGACTGCATTTCATACACCATTGCATCCGATTTCCAAAATAAACCTCGTCCATGTTATCTGCACGACTACCATCAGATCTGTGGCCTGTTGATCAGACGACCCAGATCTTCTCATGGGTTTATCACTTTCAAAAGCCATTAATAATATAAAATCAACCATTTCTTTCAAATCTCCACATTTCCTTTTATTTCCGTTATAACATAATATTTGGTTTTTCTTTCATATTTTTTATTTTTCTTTCATTTTGTGATAAAACTAAAAATAAACTTAAATAACAATGGATGCTACAACATGTTGGATGAACCCCATAATTAACTCTACCTTAAGAGATATCATGGTAGAGTAGAGTTACCCTATCATCTGAAGCTACAAGAGTTATTATATCCATGTGTTTTTATGACCCTCATCTCCTAGGAAACCCCTATATTTAGAAGTTACCATATCCCTATTCTTGTCTTAAGGCTTATGACCCTCTAGCCTTCCTCATACTCATGTGGAGAAAATAATGGGAGGTGAAAGAGTCCGAAGTGACCTGTGGATAAAGGAATCTATACGAAAATTATAAACATTGATATACATTTGTAATGCCTTGTATTAATAAATAATAAACCATAGTGAGTGGTTTGAAATGTGTCGACTAGATAACTATCTATGTGATTGATCTGAAAAATATCTTTCTAAATAATGAATCATAGAAGCTTGCACACAAAAATTATATAATTATAATCATTATTATAATTATAAATAATAATTAAAAACCAATAAATATAACTTCACCACAAATGGTCCATTAGGGAATTAAGAAGAACTTAGAGAGATTGCAAATTGGATGCAAAAAAAGGATTTGAAAATATCAAAGATATCTCAATATGGAATGATAAAGGAGTTCAGTTCAGTTGGTATTTCCCAAACCTACCTCCCAATCTACAATATAAATGGGAGTTTCTTATTCCCAATCTCAAAGGAATGACCCTCATTTCATGCTTAGAGAAAGATCAATGCACATGGAGTCTAAGTCCACTCCAAAGATATACAATCAAAGAAGGCTACACTTCCCTCATAAACAACAACCCCATCTAGCTCTAGATAGGTTGTAAAACAACCACCCCATCTAATACACATCGAAGTAATTTTGGAGGTTTATTATGAAAGGTTCATAACCTAGAAATTTTTCTTGGCCTTGAAAGCCCACATCTCTGGTGGTGTGATGTTGGTTATCACCTCCTAAGTATATCTATTGGTAAGTATGACTAGCTAGAAATGGCATAATTTTTAAAGATGAAAAGCCAGATCCCTCAAAATTATCTCATAAGGCATTTTCTATCATGTTTGAAGCTATCACATCTTAGCGATATAAATCTTCTAAGGTGGACAATCTCAACCCATCTGAAAAAGAATGACTTAGGGTGGGTAAACCTACATATCATGCCTAGTAGCTTCAAGATTCACCCAATTGGAGGGAAACCTCCCTATATCAAACAAAATATGGTGGACTTTAGAATTGGCATGCAAGAAAATCGTAGTACTCTTTATTTTTTGATGGGGCTTCGAAAGGTAATCCACAGGTGGTAGGAATGGGAGGGGTGATCCTTTTCCTGATGAAAAACTTGAGATACAATATGCTTGGGGTCTAGGTGTTGCAACCAATAATCAAGTGGATTTACTTTCTCTTTGGAAAGGGTTAGAGCTAGCTATCGAAAAGAAGATCCAGAAAATCATTGTATTTTGTGATTCATTGATAATAATATAATGATTATGGGAGGCTAAAAGTTGGCACACCAACATCCTGCTTTGGATTTTTCTACAACTTTAGTGTTTTGAAAAATTTAAAATTTTTCATGTTCTAAGGAATTTGAACTCAAAAATAGACTCTTTAGCTAATAGAGGAACAATACTGGACCAAGGGTCCATAAAATTGAACAATAGTTTCATTTTAAATTACCCTTTGCCATGATCCTCCCTCCAAACAAAAAGGGGACAATTATAAGCACTAAAGAGCATTTAAAAATGTTGAATTACGAGGAGCTTGAAGTGCAAACAAATATTTGGAAATTTAAGGCATCATATCATCCTCTGGAAATGGCCCATATGGTCTGGTGGCCTTCATTTACTACTCAACCTCAGACTACACCCTTCCAATACTCCCATCGAAATCGTTTCCATAGATGGAATGTAAAGTTAGCATCTAGATGCCTTGTGCTTCCATTGCCTTGTGTCAGACTTTTGGTTTTTAATCGGTCAAGGATAGTGACCTTGAGTTTGTAGTCAATGTGCCCCAGGTTAGTGTTATTTTTACTCCTCGTCTTTATCAATTTGCATCTCCATAAAGAATTTTGAAGTCACTCTTATATGGATGAACCATTCTCGTAATTAATTCTGATAAAGGGCAGGGAGGCAGGGGGGGGGGAAGGATCATAGGTCATGATGGATATGACAATTTCACCACCAAGACCTTTCATGATTATGTATTATGGAGAAGTATTTATTGTTCTCTACAAAGGGCATCGAGAAAGGAAGGGACCTATTATAGGGAAGTGATGACAATTAGAGCCAACATTTGTAGGCAACCTTCGATGTTGTGCTAGCTCACCATGGACAACATTGGATCCTCATTCTGCAACAATGAGCGTGTGAACATGAACTAGCTTAAATGGATAAGATTCTGGAGGCAATGGAAGGCATGTTGAGCACCTTCAATCAATGGAATGAGGTTGAAGAGAAAGCGCAAAAATCTCTCAAGTTGTTAACAAATTCCAAGCTCAAACTGATGCAAATCAAAATTGACTAGCTGCAAAGTGAATTCAGGACATAAATGGAAACCATTCATTGCAAATTATCTAAGATGGAAGAAATGTATGTAGTCGAGATTTCAGCTAGCGCCAGCAGAAACCGAAGTTAGTGAAGATGCAACAAGGAAAAAAGTGAAGAGAGTTCAAGATCTAGAGCAGCATGTTTGATCAATGAAATTCTTTATAAAAAAGAGCCTAACTTGGCATACAAGTCGATTATCTGTTTATCTTTCTTGTTTTAGTTCTTAATGTTATGTAACTTATATTTGTCTAAGAGTTTATTACGTAGTATATAATAGGCTTCTTTTCAGAATTGTAGGGAAAAAATGTCATAAAGATAGGCTTCATATGTTTTGGACACCTAAAATTAGAATCATAGTGGAGTTAGATGCAATGTGTAAAGGTTCTGGTCCAAAAACTAGATTTTTTTTTTTTAAATAAAAAACTCCTAACCATCCCTTTGAAAATAATTAAAAATAAATCAATTAATAATAATAATAACAACAATAAAATCTAATGTGACACGATGACACATGGATTATGTACATACGGATCTTTTTCCAATCCCCTTTCCAGTTTTGAAATCGTTTAATTTTATATATATTTATTCAGAACTTCAATTTATTATTTTATTATTTACTATTATTATATTTTCTTCATTATTTATTATTTTATTTATTTATATATTGATATTATTTTATTTTATTGTGGTGAATACAACCTTTCATATATTGGTGTTGATTCAAATAAAATGAAAATGTGTTTCTTTCCTTCCATCATGAGTAATTTGTAAGGATATAACCTCTTTTGAATATTTAGTTAGAGTTCTAATTCTCCTTACCAGAGTTAATTAAAGTAGTTATATTACCATATTTTCTTTTGCTTCTCCTAATAGTTTGAAGTCTCCTAATAGTTTGAAGAAGGTATTTTCTTCATTGTGTACATGCTTGTGAATTTAAGTTGGAGCGAAGACAATGGGAACCGAGACAACCCACATGAATCATCTCTAAACAACTATCAAAACTAGGTTAGTCACTCATAACCAACTAACTAGTAAATACACTAAAATTGTTGTGCACTAATTTAAGAAAATATTTACATTGTTACTCAAATTTTTACTATATTAATGACCCGCCCCGGCCATAGGATAGTTTTCATTTACGATAACTCGTCATATTTATAAATTTCAATTAATTATTTTAAATAATCAAATTACTTTATAATTAAATATTTATAAACTTTAGTTAATTAATTTAAATTATCAAATTATTGCACAATTAAATATTTATAAACTTTTAAAAAATAAATATATTTTTTAAATCAAATATTAAAAAAATTAAATATCTAATAAAATGACTCATTATTTGATCTTATAAAAATACAAAATGCCTTTAAAGACTTCGCATCTTCCATTTAAATAGTACACTTCATTACATTAAAGAGTAGGCCTCAAATTGTCTACTCTTCCAAAAAAATATATATATATATAAATATTTCTAAATTATCTTCACCAATGAACTATATGCCCATTACAAAAATAGTACCATCACTTATCAATTCTTGCAGCATAGGAAGTAAATTCTTCATCGAACCTGCAGGGAATTGTCCAAATTAATGTGGAACGCGTCATTTAAGCAGTTAATTGATTTTAATAAATAAACCAACAAGATGACAGTTTGGATCATTACCTAATTTGTTGTTGCTTCATCTGGATTTTCATAAACAATTTCAGGCTTTGCTGTCCAAACAGATAAGCGTTTAGAAGCCCTTTCCACCTAACATCATCATATTTGAAGATACAATGTGATGTTAGATCAGGAGGAAAAAAATTATCTACTGAAATTAAATGTGGTTTATGAAATTTCAAAAATATGAATGTAGAAAATTTAATAGGTGTAAGATAATGTTTTTAAAATCAAATAAATTTTTTGAGTGTGTCTTGATTTTTATGAGTTAATAAATTAGTAATGGTCGTGGAAATGAAGTCTTATAAAACCTAAAGTCTTGGGTTCAAATCTTGTGTTATCTCTAGATCGGGGTGAGAAGTTGGACATGATGAAGATATATTTGATGACTTATCTTTTCAAAATATTTTAAGTATTATTTAGAAATTAGACATAATGAAAATATAGTCCTATCAAACTTACCCAAAAAAAAAAGTTTGATAATTCTATCTTTTCAAAATATTTTAAATTTTGTCAAATTTTTAACTGCAATATTAGATAAATTTAAATATGGAAAATCCTTTAATACTGCACACAAAATTTAAACCATTATCTCTCATACTAAAGCATATCCATTCCATCTTTTGTAATATGTAAACCATGCAAATAAGAATTTTATAATGTTTTACATCATTATTATAAGAGTAAGGAATGTCATGTACATAATCATATAGTGTGATGGGAAAACAAGAGGAATTTCCCCTCTGTATCTACATCCAAATATTATTGATATTTGTTTCAATGGGAAAGAAAGGGGTATAACCCTACAATTTATGATCATGAGATTTAATATTAACTTAGATGATATTTTAATATGGTTGACCAAAGCTTAATTGATTGGATTGGTTATCCATTTTTAACAGGGAGATCACATATTTCATATTGGATAGTTCATTTAGGCAGGTTAATAGTTAATTCATTTTCTATCTAGAACATCATGAAAAGAGAGGGAGTGTTTTACAAAGAAATTGTTTTCAATCCATGAATATTATGGAAAAAAGGGGTGCTTTACAGGGAAATTGTTCTCAATCCTTAGGCCATTGGTATTTAAATGAATAAAGAGTCAAAATTATCTTAATGTGTTGGAATTTATACCAAAGGAATATTTCCAATTTAGAGGTCATATGTTCCAATTTAGTAAAGTCCCTTGGGGATACTAGTTACAAGGTTAGTAGTCAATTCACTTTCAAGTAAAACGTTATTAACCTTCAAACCACTAATATTATTTGGAATGATAAGAGGCCTTCAAGACCAAACATGACTTGTCCCTCAAGGACATAAAATATTACAAAATATTCCTTCTTGATTATAAGTTATAAAAAATGCCATACAATTATTAATTTAAGGGAGAAATAAATATACAAATTGAATTTAAGAATAAGCTTAATATAATATTAAATATATAGTATATTTTGCATTTAACACATTGGCAAATTAGAGATGTGTTTGGAAGAAATAGAATCTGCTAACACTATTTTAGCTAAATAATCACCGCCCTTCCTCTTTATGTGAAGAATGTTGTTCTTATGGTGAAGTGTCCTTGTAATATTGAAAAGCAACTAACAATTATAAGTATTTCTATTCTAGCATAAGTATGTCACTTAACATTAATAAACAAAATGTTATGATAATCAAATCCATAAAGATCATTTCCTTTAATTTTGTGTATGATAATAACAATTCAAATGAAGTTACTTTATATAAATATATCATATTCAACCTTTATCACAAACTTAAATAGAATCGTGGCATTGAAAACAAGATAATGGGGTGGAAGCCAATTTCGTGTTGAAAATAATTGTAAATCAATAGATTTTTTGTTGTCAAAAAAAAATGAACTTCTATTTGAGACCCTATTGCTTCTGTTATCTTGGAAAATTATAGGCATATTTGGAAGAAATAGGATGTGTGAACACTATTTTAGTTAGAGTAATCACCATCCTTCCTCTTTATGTGAACAGTGTTGTTCTCATGGTAAAGTGTTCTTGTAATCTCAAAAGAAACTAACAATTCTCAAGTACTTCTATCTTAACATAAGTATGCCACTAAACATTAATAAAAATAAATCTTTTGATAATAAAATCCATAAAGATCACTTCATTTAATTTTGTGTATGATAATAACAACTTATATGAAGTTGTACTTCATACAAATATATCATATTCAAACTTTATTACAAGCTTAACTAGAATCATAGCATTGAAAGAGGATTGATGGAAGTGGAAGCCTATTGGTTGTTGAAAAAAACTATAAATCAATAGATTTTTGGTTGTGGAAAAAAAAGAAACTTCTATCTGAGACTCACGTCTTTGTTGTTATCTTGGAAAATTAGAGACATGTTTGGAAGAAATAGGATGTCCTAACACTATTTTAGCTAGAATAATCACCATCCTTCCTCTTTATGTGAACAATCTTGTTCTAATGGTGAAGTGCCCTTGTAATCTCGAAAAGCAACTAACAAATTTCAACTATTTTTATTCTAGCATATGTATGCCACTAAAAGTTATTAAAATAAAGGTTATGATAATCAAATACATAAATATCACTTCCTTTAAATTTGTGTATGACAATAACAACTTAGATGAAGTTAGTTGATACAAATATATCATAGTCAACCTTTATCACAAGTTTAAGTAAAATTGTAGCATTGAAAAAGGGATTAATGGAGGTGGAAGCCTATTTGGTGTTGAAAACAACTATAAATCAATAGATTTTTGGCTGTGGAAAAAAACAAACTTCTATTTGAGACTCCTATTGCTACTATCATCTTATATGGATGTGGCGTTTGGGTCTACAACATATTTAGATTGGGAAAATATAGAAGCATTTTATAATTTATGATCTTAAATTTAAAATAAATATACCCTATCATATCCTCCTTATGGAAGGTTGTATCTCCTTCATTCAAAATATGGTTGTTACTGTGTACTTAATGTACAATCTTAAGACAACTAATGTGAAACCCACATTCTCTACCTCCGCAGAGAAACCTGATTCTGAGGGCTTCACCAGGGTAAACCATCGGAAAAAAAATCATAAAAAACCTGCATCTCAATCCAAAACTCCTCCAGTCAACCCATCCATGCCATCTACCAGCAACAGCTTTGACATCTTAGCCCATCCTGCATCAATAGACCTTGAACCCCCCTTACCCTCCACCGACTCTCTCAAGTCCAACTCCAAGGTCATTCCCACTGGTTCAGAGTATAATCAAAAGTCCTCACACTCAAAGGAGACCATCTCTTCCCCTCACAGTAAGACTCTGATCTGGAATCCACATGGCATGGATATTGAAATCCTTCATCAAACACCCATCGCTTCAATGGACATCTTAACAGAAAATAGCGAACCTAATCCTATGGAGGAAGAACCTGAAAGCATAGATCTGGGAGATCTGGACATTTTCGGACTAGAACAAGCTTGCAAGAAAAAGGAATTTGACAAAATCCCAGAAAGACAGCTGGAAAGCTTGGAAGTCATTCTCTCCAGAGCACATCAGCAAAGATCTCTCGGAATCCAACCAGGAAGTCATTGGGATGGGAAAAGTATACCCAAAGACACCAAAAAAAGAGGAAGAAAGACAAACTTACAAAGAACCATCCGTATCGGAGAAATTCTAGTGGAATCAAGAAGATATTCCAAGCTTACAAAGTACTATAGTCTCATCCCCAATAATGAACTATGAAGCTCACATCATGGAATATAAGAGGGCTAAATAGCTCAGGGAAATACAGGATGATAAAAAACTTGATACAATAGGAGAAACCTCAAATCTTATTCATGCAGGAAACAAAATGTAACACTATCACACTTGGCCAAACTATCGCCAAAGCTTGGCCACAAAGTCAAACAACAGTAGTGGACGCTCTAGGAGCCTCGGGAGGGCTAGCAATAGCATGGGATGAATGAGCCATCACACTCACAAACATCCATGCAAGCCATCATTTCATTCAAGCTGACTTCCATATTTTAGGAACAAAGGTCACCTCACCAATGTTTACTTCCCCCAGGACGCAGCAAATAAGTTAGCAATACTAAATACTCTAACATTGCTCAACTCCACCAGAACACATCCACTGTGGATAACTGGAGGTGATTTTAATATGATTACCAATTTGGAAGAAAAACGAGGAGGCAGAAACAAACTGGACAGTGACAATACACATCTGAAGAATTTCATTCAAAGCAACTGGCTCATCGACATGCCTTTCAATAATGGCATTCACACATGGAATAATAGAAGAACCGGAACCCAGCAAATCGCTTCCCGACTTGATAGATTTCTTCTTTCAGACAATGCAATACATCTTGGAGGAGATCTTTCTGCCTCGATACTACCACTTGATGGGTCAGATCACTGGCCAATCTCGCTTCAATGGCAAAGACCAGGGAACATCACTTGGAGACCATTCCGATTTGAAGCCTTCTGGCTATCGCATCCTGACTTCAACAATCTGGTCCAATCAGTATGGAAAAGCTTCAGTATTCCAGAGGGATAAAAAATGTTTAAATTCCAACAAAAACTCAAATTCCTCAAAAAGAACATTAAGCAATGGAACCAACAAACTTTTGGAAATATTTTTCAGGTGCAGCATGCTTTAGCTCAGGAAATGCAATGCATCCAGCAGATAATCATCACAGAAGGAAGCACAGAAGCCCTCTTAGAGCAAGAAAAACACCTTCAGAATCAGATAGTAGAACGAGAAAAGCAGGAGGAAATACTTTGGAGACAAAAATCCAGAGTCAGATGGCTCAGGGAGGGAGAAAGGAATACCAAATTTTTCCATCGCACTACCATACAGAGAAGGATGCACAACAATATCGCTCACATTCAGAATCAGCAAGGAGAGCGACTGGAAAACCATAAGGATATTGAACAAGAGCTACTTGATCACTTCAAAACAGTTCATCAAGAACCACAAATCGACCAACAACCAGCTATAGAGAAGATCATTCAAAACATCCCAAGAATTATAATAGAAGAACATAATCAGCTTCTCCTAAGCCCGATTTCCCTACAGGAAGTTGAAATGGCAATGTGACAGCTTAAGGAAGGAAAAGCACCTGGTCCAGATGGTTTCACCTCCAATTTCTTTCCTCACTTCTAGGACCTCATTAAAGAAGAGATATGGCAAGTAGTTGAAGATTCACGTACCCTTCGATGGATG
Source organism: Pinus tabuliformis (assembly GCA_031772625.1). Taxonomy (NCBI): domain Eukaryota; kingdom Viridiplantae; phylum Streptophyta; class Pinopsida; order Pinales; family Pinaceae; genus Pinus; species Pinus tabuliformis. The sequence goes on along the minus strand of CM062804.1, from coordinate 1,068,537,926 downwards.
CTTCCAACTATGACTGCTACTTTCATTGCTCTCATACCTAAAGAAGAGCATTCTATCACACCAGACAAATTCAAACCTATAGCTCTATGCAATGTCATCTACAAAATCATTTCTAAAGTCATAGCTTCTCACCTGAAACCATTGTTACCTATTCTAATCTCGCCAGAGCAATCGAGCTATGTGGGAGGAAGGCAGATCACAGATGGTATCATTCTCACCCATGATATCATTCACTCCTTGAAACATCTTAAAAAAACAGGTATGTTCCTAAAAATTGACCTTTCAAAAGCTTTTGATAAGTTAAGTTGGACTTATATCCAAAACATGCTACAAGCTTTTGGCTTCTCTCCTCCTTGGATTAGATGGGTAGTGAGTATGATAACCTCTTCTATGTTTTCCATTCTCGTCAATGGTATTCCTACCAACCCCCTTCATCCATCCAGAGGCATCCGTCAAGGGGATCCTCTCTCCCCTTTTATTTTTGTCCTAATGGCGGAAGGGCTAGGCAGAAGCATAAAAAATGTGTTACTTTCACAGCAACTCAAAGGAATTTCCTTCCTCAATACCCCTGCTTTTACTTATCAACAATTTGTAGATGACAATATGTTGTTCGGTCATCCCTCGGTTCAGGAAGCCCTAAGATTCAAATCCCTTCTGAATGAGTTCTCTGACGCTTCTGGAGCCAGCATTAATAATGTTAAATCCCAAATTTTTTTCTTTCATACCCCCCCATCACTCAATCCTCTATAGCACGCATTTTTGGATTCTCAATCGCCTCTCTCCCTTCTAAATATCTGGGTGCCCCCTTGACTAATTCTGCTTTAAAGCACTCCTCATGGCAATTTCTTCTAGAAAAATTTGAAACTCGTCTTTCTTCATGGACCTACAGAGCACTCAACATGGCTTGTCGTCTAGTTTTAATCAAAGTTGTGTTGCAGTCAATGCCGCTGTATCTCTTCTCTGTCTTGGCAGCACCAAAATGGGTGCTTAAAAAAATAAAAAACATACAGCAGAACTTCTTATGGGGTTCCACGGGTCAGAACAGAAAATGGGCATTGGTCAATTGGTCAATTGTATGCCTTCCAAAAACATCAGGGGGGACTGGTCTCAGAGATCCTCAACACAGCAATGCAGTAATGGGCGCAAAATTATGGTGGAAATGGATTTTGGCACCGCATACACCCTAGGCAATCCTTTGGACTGCCAAATATGCAAACAACCGCCCAACAGATGAATTAATAAGGCTCACAGGCGAAGACAAAGGATCTCTAATCTGGAACTCAGCCACTCAGCATAAAGCTCTTATCCAACAGCACAGCTTCTGGGAAATAAGGAATGGCAATAATGCACGATTCTGGGATGACTCTTGGCAGCAAAGACCAAAATTAAGAGACTTGATCGAACCTGATCAAGCACAAGACTGGGCAGCGCATCAGATGGAAACAGTTAGCCAACATTGGAAACCCACCCTCATTCAGGACTATAGACAATGGATGAGCTCAGCACAAATTATCAGGCAAGGGAATCCTACTACACATAAGGACTTGGATAAAGAGCTCAACAACAGGAAAATCCGCTTCTCTGAAAAGAAGGATAAAATACGATGGGGATATAATGCAAGAGGCACCTATACCACTCAGGAGGCATATAAAATCCTCATTGGAAACCAAACAATCAAAGATCCTCTATGGGATAAAGTTTGGGCCCCAAACATTTGGCCCAAGGTATCCACTTTTCTATGACTAGTTTGCAAAAAAAAAATACTCACATGGGATAATCTAAGAAAAAAGAATTTCCACGGTCCCTCCATATGTGCCAATTGCAAACATCAGGAAGAAACCATTCATTACCTCTTGCATAACTATGAATTGGCAAACAAACTTTGGGAAAAAGTGACTTTTAGATGCCAAAAAGAAAGAAGAGATAAAGAAGACATTACCAATACCATCTGCAAATGGGCAATCAACCCGTTTCAAAGCAAACTGCTCAACTTTCTGTGGAAAATCATTCCAAGCCTTCTCATGTGGTCTATATGGAAAGAAAGGAACCGTCGCATCTTCAAAGATAAATGTACAACCTTAGAAGTTCTATGGAGCAGTGTCTATAATAATCTTCAGGAAACTTTAACACTCCAAACTTGGACTGAAGAGGATTTTCCTACCCAGGAACAGGAACAAAATATATGGAAAAATTGGAAGTTGAGGATGAATCAGGCATAGGCCAAAAACACTAGTCCCTCTTCCCATCACAGCTCCCTGAGCAATTGGACTCCTCCACCACTTAATATGATTCAATTGAACTTTGATGGAGCGTCCAAAGGCAACCCAGGCAAAGCAAGATATGGGGGAATATTTCAGGATCATAATAGCAAACCTCTTGTAATATTTATCGAATCAATTGGATGGGATATGAACAATTCAATGGAGCTATAAGGGCTATGGCAAGGACTCCTTCTAGCCCAACAACAAAAATTCTTTCCCTTAGTAATCGAAGGCGATTCTCAGATTCTAATCAATATGGCCAAACAGATTTTGCAGGGGACCCCTACAAACAAAGTGGTCAGCAGCTGGCAACTGGAAAAAAGGTTAGAGCTCATAGAACACTGGCTCAACAAAAACAGAGCGATCACCTTCAAACACATTAGAAGAGATGGAAATAAAGTGGCGGATTTCCTGGCAAATTTGGGGGTGGATTGTGATCAGACCTTGCACACAGGCTCATGCAATATTATTACCAATGATTCCCATTTACAGGAACTCAAGGAACTGGTTCAAAGAGAGGGAGTGCACCCAGATGTGGGTGATTAATGGGAATTCAATGCTGATAAGATAGGAGAACAGCAGACGACGGTGACACATGGCCACCTGCATCCTCCTTCATGCCAAATTATGGAAAAATACAAGTTACATGTAGGCACCATTAATCTGGTGCACTGGTTGAGGCAACCATAACAAGCTTAAGGCCATGGCGAATATCAGCAACAATTCATTATCCCTCTCCCCGCTTGACTGCTCTTTCCCCCACAAGTAGAGGGGCCGAACACACACACTGTCACAGGGCAATGCTGCTAGCTTCTATGTTGTGTGGATTTGGGCAATGGACACCACTTCACCCATTCCACCCATTGTGCTTTGAATTTTACCTAGAATTCCTCTGCCTCTAGCCCAATCAACACCAGAAACCCCAAAGCGATGATATCGTATATTCTTCTAATTCTGGTCATAACTCTGTTATCCCCACTCAAAACTCCAATAGCCATCCTGTTGGTCACGCAATGATTTGGATTAGGCAGATAATGCATTGCAGATGCGGAAGTAGTCGAGGTTGTATCACTCACCTAGCCACTCAACCCACCCCTGATTCAGAAGCCCTGTCTCCTCGCCCTCTTCTGGCCAATTCAAAGGTCATCTCTCTAACAACTATGAGCATAGTGGAAGAGGCCGAGCACAGATTCATGGTGCTCGTAGAGTGAATGCTGCCACTCAAATGACTGGCCCTCTTGTTATCCCTCACCCCTCTTACCACACTACCCAGTTTCACTTTCAGAGCATGATGAATCAACTAGCCATCCTTGCCACCATAACTGTGGCTTTCAGTGAGGAATTGAATCAACAGGAGGCAAAAATCACCCAGACACAAGAACCAGAACCAGAGAAAGGGACACCAAGTAGGCAGGAGAAGGCTGAGAAGCTGGGTGATATAGGAGCTGGAGCAAACACAGAAAAGAAGATTGTTTCGTTCAAGCACAGAGAAAGATATGACAACACCCTGCATGGTGAGGATATGGCTAGTGGCAAGCATGCAGGAGATGAACGCAGGGGAGACACGCAAAATGCCGAAGGTAGCCAGGGTGGCATGTCTACTGCAGTGGCGGAGGAGGAAGATTACGGCTGTCACGTCGTGGAAGAACCGGTGGATTGGGTGGACCATGGCTACCGCATAGTGGAAGAGCAACCACCTAACGACCAGTGGGCTCCATTGGACTGCTGAGAATGATAGGTGGGCATCGATGGACCGAATCATGTTTTTCTCTGTTTTGACTATATGTCTCATTTAGACTAGATCACAACTGGGTTTTACCCATTTCATGCTGACTAGAATCTGACTGGGTTTATACTCTTTTTGTTTATGAACTGGCTTTATTTCGTGGATACACTCAGATTGGTTTCCCCTCGGTGGGCAGTCTTGTTTTTTGTATTCTAAGATACATACAGAGATAACTTTGTTCTGCACCGCAGAGGCCGGAGCCTCCATGTAATTTTACTTTTTTACTTTAATAGATCAGCATTACTTAGAAAAAAAAAAACATGACAGACAAGAGGCTTCCAAAAATTTCTTTAGGCTCTAGTCAAAGTGACTTGTGACTTAATAGGGGTGTGTGACACACACACATATTCAAACACATAAACATGAAAATTATTGTCTAAATCATTGAATAATAGAGCAAGAGATCATTTTATGGAATACTAATACCATTAAAAATACTAACACATCTAAATTTAAAGAGAAATTGTTGTGTAATAAAGAAATAGAGGATAAGAGAAAAGCAAAATATTATAAAAAGTTCATTAATTCCAATTGATCAAATCAAAAGTATCTTCATGCTATATCTGGCTTTAAAAAGAAGCAACATTATAAAAATAAGAACAAATTTTCATAACCTCCATAGTGAAAAATGGTGTTGGACAATTCCCAAATTGCAATGGGATGAAAGAATTTGTCATCTTAATGAAGCTTTGCAAAGAACTTTCTAATAGAATGTTTTGCCAATGCTCACATTGGATTTCAATTTCAAATTGTTAGTAATAATACCAACCTTCCTAACCCATTAAATCATTAGAGATATGAAAATTTAGGAAATTTTTTCTCCAAACTTTTTTACTGTAGAAATAAAATTCTAAAGAAAACCAATTAATTATAATCATTTTATTTAAGGTCCATTAAAATAAATTGATAAAGTTAGCAAAAGTATCCACAAAAATGTAATTTTATAGATTAGATAGAAAACATTACATAAGGGGTGAAAGGCATAACACATATATAACATTTCGAGCCTCATCTCAACATGTAATGTGTCCCTGATCAACAACTCAAGGATGATCACTCTGAAAAGGCTATTCCAAGGCCAATCTATCTTCTAGGGATTACAATACTTCTAGAATTAACTTTATTGTTCTAGAAAAAATACATTCTAGAATAAATGTATTGATCTAGGAAAACTATCTAACTAAATAACTTTTAGGATTATGAGGTCAACATTCCCCAGTTTAATCCTAAAGTTTATTTTTACAAATGCCAAGTTCTTCTCTAAACTTCATGAATTCTATTTTTCCTAATGGCTTACTGAAAATGACTTAAGTTTGATCTTTAGTTTGAAAATATCCTGACTTGATGATGCTATTGTTGATGGGTGTTCTTATGAAGTGATACTTGGTGTTGATATGCTTGGTATAATTATGAAATATTTGGTTCTTGGAAATTTTTATTGTTCATTAATTATCAATGAATAATGAAATTAGTGTTTTCTATAGAGCACCAAGAACTTGTGAAATTCTACATAGCTAGACAATTACACAAGCTTCTTCCCAAGATGAAACAATTTTGCCTCTGCTGAAGAATTTTCCATTGTTCCTTGCTTTTTACAACTCCAAGAAATCATTGTTGAACCTATGTTCATTAAATAGCTTGATGTTGATTTTTTACATCAATATCACTTGCAAAATCTGTATTTGAATATGCAAAAAGTGTAAAGTTATTATTCTTCTTATAGAGAATCCCAAAATATTCTTTTCTTTTTAAGTACTAAGGACCCATTTTTTTCCATTTCAGTGACTTTCTCTCAGTTCTTGCATGAGTCTAGAAAGAATGCTAACATGATATGACAAAGTTGGTTGTGTAGTTTTCAAGGAAATGAGATAGCCAATCAATTATCTATAACTTGTACTATTTACCAATTCTTCCCTTTGAGATTTTGAAAGTTTGAGGTTTTGCTCCATAGGAGTAAGAGAGGGCTTATAGTCTTCCATGCCAAACTTCTTCAACAATTCTATATCATACTTGGTTTGAATAAGAAATATTTGACATTGTTGTGAAAATTCTACTCCAAGATAGAACCAAACTAGCCCTAAATCTATCATTTTGAATCCATTTTGAACTTCATGTTTTACTTGCTTGATGTGATATCCATGATTTCTTTTAATAATTAATTTATCAACATAAAGAATAATGATAACCAAAATTTGATCTTTCATCTTGAAATACTGAGGGTATTTTCACACTCACTACAATAAAAAAAAACATGCTTGAGTTATTCATCCATTTTGGCATACCAAAATATGGATGCATGTTTCAAGCCATATAAAGCTTTGATGAGTTTACAAATGTTATGCTCTTGCCCTTCAATTTCATATCCCAAGAGTTGACTCATATAGAATTCTTCTTTCAAACCACTATTAAGAAAGGAAATTTTTACATCCATTTCATGGAGTTCCAAACCATATTATCCAACTAAATTTATCACCATCTTTTCTGTGTTCCACTTTGTTGTTGGGGAAAAAGTTTCTACATAGTCAAAGACTCCTTTTTGTTAAAATAATTTAGCCACAAGTCTTTCTTTTTACTTATCTATTTCACCATTTTATTTAAACTTAATTCGATAAACCCATTTAGAGCATATAGGTTTAACATTTGTTGGATAATCAACAAGTTTCCACGTCCCATTTGCAATTACCAAATAATATTCATCCACCATATGGCTTGCTGCCATTTCTTATGCTCTGTTGCTTCTACAAAAAATGTTTGTTCAATGAAATCATTAATGGCTAAGGAAAAACTTAATTGAGTTGAACTTCTAGTCCCTCTTTTGTTTTGTTCATCCTCATGAACATATTTTAGTACTTGTGTGAACCATTTTGGTCTGCAATGTTTCCCCTGTTGTGAATTTATTGCAGTAGATTTTTAGTATGTTGAAGAATATCTTATAAAGACGAGTTATCTAACTCATGAATAATACTAGGGCTAATTCTTTCTCAATCCAATCTTATTTTCCTTGAGGAATTTATTTTTCTACCTTGTTCTCTACGTGAATAAGAAAATTATCAAACTCTTATAATTTTTTAATTTCTATTTCATCAAAGGAAACATCCTGAATAATAGTAAACTTCCCATTAAATAAAAACCTATCCTTTATTTTCATATGAATAACTAAGAAGAATGCATTTCATGTTGCAATTATAGTTCATTTTTCCTTAGCAAATAAGGCATAACAAGTGGGGCAAAAAAAGGATGATTTATTGAAGGATTAGTAACATACAAAGTTTCATATGAAATAATTCCATCTAACACTAAGGTGGGAAATTGGTTCCATAGAAACTATTGTATGAATTGTTTTTGCTGGATATTTTTTGCTTAACCTCTTAAAGTGTAACATATATTTGGTCATTATCATTAGAGATTTATTCATTCTTTCTATGAATCCATTCTATTAATGGAGTATAAGAATTGGCCAACTACTTTTTTATTCCTTCTCTCATACAATGCTCATTAGATTTATTTGAACTGAATTCTCCCAATTAACTATTCTCAAAGTGGCAATCTTTTCTTTAGTGGCATTTTCAACTAATCATTTAAATTGAATGAATTTGTAAAAGGATTATGACTTCTCCTTTAGAAAACATACCCAAGCCATCCTTGTTAAATCATATATGAAAAGAGTAAATTATTTTCATCTACCAAGAAAGGATTCCATAGAGCCACAATTGTCACTATGGATTAGTTGCAAGCATCTATTGGCTCACCATGTATTTGTGGGGAAAGGATCCCACTTCCAATAATACAAGCTTCACACATAGCAATCTCTTTTTTTAAATGGGGAATCCATTAACCATCTAATTTGTTTTAATATTACTAAGGCTATTAAAATTCAAGTGGCAAAATCTATAATTCCATAATGTTAGAGATCTAGGACATAAATCCACTAAATGTTATTGAATCTTGTTTGTAAGAAAATAATTTTCCCTGCAACCTTAGAATTTTTCCATTTTCATATCCCTTCATTATTGTTTTGAAACTATGTTTAACTAAATTGGTTCTAATCCATCTAACTTCCATTATGATATGACAACCTCCTTTTCTAATGAGCACCAAGTATAAAAACATTTCTTAGAAATTTGTTGTTGGCCATTTAATATCCACATTCATTCTCTTGAGTTGTTGTGAATACATAATCATCTTCCTCGTTTTTTTCATACTAAACCGATGTTGAAGAATTATACTTGAAACTTTGTTTGACATTTTTTATTCTTCAACAATTTATCATTTACTACTCTACAACCTTCTACCACATCTCCAATGGGAAGACATCTTTTTCATTTAGGTTGAGTCATTTCTTCACCTTTTGAAAATTCTCTTGGCATCTCCTAAAGTATTATTTATTTTGATCATTTCTTCCTCTTCCTTGGCTTCTTCCACAACCTTGAGCAAAGTCTTGATGGCTTCAAGTTCCTCTATATTGTCACTAGATGAACCTCTTCATTTTGTATTGTATGAGCTTCTTCCTCTAGTACTTTCATCAGAAGTACCTCTTTCACTTCTATTTTCATTATATGAACCTCTCCATCTTTAGATTTATTCTTTCCTTGATGTTGTAGAGAATGTTTTCCCCCGACTTATTCTTTTTACCAAATTTTTTATCATGTTGGGCCAACAACTCACCAAGAGATTAAAAAGTTTGATTTCCCAATTTACCAATAATTTGAAATGTTTCTAGAAAATATTTATAATAGGGTGGAAATCCATTCATCAAGATGGTGGTCATAAAATTTTCTTCCACATTTTAAAACCATATTTTAGGGATCCTTGTCAAATATTTTTCAAATGAGAAATTTACTCCAAAACATCCCCCCCCACTTCAACCATATTTTGATTAAGAAATTTAGTGTGAAACTTAACCATTGTTTTTTTGGATTGAGTATCAAACATATTTTTAAAATTTGTCCATGTAGTCCAAGTAGTAGATACATTTTCAATATGCATATACAACTCATCAATGACTGAAGATCTCTAAAGTGTAAGTGCCTTTTCATCTCTAAATTAGAATTTTGCAAGTTGTCTAACATCAATGAGATTAATTGGGGATTTGTGTCCATTACATATATATTTCCTCATATCATCAAAGAAAAATGTACTTTGCATATGTCGACACCAAGTCTTGTAGTTCTTGGCTCCTTTCAATTTTCTATTTCTACAAAGAACTTACTAGTTTTGACATCATGAATTATTTATCGAATGCCCATGATCAAGAATTTGAAGAAAAAATGAACAAGAGACACTGCACACACTGCAAATGAGTGTTATAGGGTATTTTCCTTAACCTTATGATATCCTAAGAAAAAATAAATGTTGATAAAGTTTTTTACTCAACTCTTATTAATGTTTTTAATTATAAACTACAGATTTATTTCATCAAACTTCCAAATTTTGACACAATATTGTCATGCCCCCTTTGAAGTGATCTTGTTCACTACTTCAATTACAATAAACCAATATGCCCCCTTTGAAACTAGTAAAATATTTGAATTAAAACATCAACCTTATTGCTTATCATTTCAATGACATTAAACTAAGATTTCAAATTAATCTCAATCTTCACCCTTATAAATCCAATTACATACAAAAGTTTGTTTCATCAACTTTACACAAACCTATATATATCCCAAACTAACAATATGCATTTCACCCTTATACCTCCCACTTTATATAATTTTCCATGTTTTTCTATATAATAAGCAATATTGATAATATTTTAAAAATTATTTTACCATGTGGTACTGTGTCACATGTCAATTCATTTCACTTTTGTAAAAAACAAATGATTTTATATTTCTTATGCCATGAATATTTTGTATGAAAGTGAACTTTTTTTTTTAACTTGTAGTTGCTATAAAAATACTCAAACAAATAGACAACCTCTCATATTAATCAAATTCCTTATTAGCATGAACACTAGTTTGAATAAATTATGGTTCATTATGCATCCTAATTTGATGTAAATAATTTTCGACACCATCAACCACCACTCTTTGTGCTTTCCTCGATGGTCCTTTACATGATCACTTGGACATTCATAACCCTGGCCATTTATTGTATTATCAATTCACCGAGGTAACACTAGTTGAGGTTATATTTCTATGCATCCAACTATGGATCCCACCATGCCTTGATGCACTATATGATAATGTGACTAATTCCTACACGCTTCTAAAAATATTGTTGGATGTGGAGCCTAATTATCTTCCTGATTCAAAGGTCTTGCTTCAGTCACGTTTGGATCCCAATCCCTGATAGGGGGTGTGGGGGGCTTCCCCCCCCCCGCTATTGTTGTGTGGTGTGGGGGGGTTTGCCTTGTAAAATATTGTTATTTCATAGTCAATCTAGGGCGTTCATTAGGAGGATGATATGATGGTAGAAGTTATGTTTAATTTAAGTTTTTTCCCCTAGAAGGCAACCCCTCAGTTTATATGATGGAATTTTATTGTGGACGTGTATTATTATTCAGAGTGAGAAAGAGAGAGGATATTGTCTGAGAGCGAAGAGGAAATTATAGTGGATCTGCTATAGGTTATATCTCTTCATTTTGTCAGATAATATAAAAGGAAGGACTAGTTGTTCCTCTCTAGATGTGGCGCAAATTGGGTGAACTAGGTATATCTGTGTCTCTCTTGTTTCATGCATTTATATATTTGTGTTTCCACAATATTTTGTGTATTTCATTGCTCCGCTAATTAATTTCTAACAAAGATAGATAATGTCCTAAACCAAGACTCATTGCCCTATTAATATTCCATCAATATTACCTTATATAGGTTTAACATATCATTAATTGTAACACCAGAAGAGGCCAAAGTCTCTCCTAATTTAACTAAACCAAAGTGCTTTAACATAAATATAATAACCCTCATTTTTTATGTGGAACACTAACAATTGAATCATATCTAGTGGATAAAGGAAATGAGAGGGAAAATAAAGTTCATGAGGGAGCCTCAGATACCCTGTGAATTTGTGTATGCCAAGATTGAAGGGTGGAAAAATGTCTCTTTTTTGCATGGTGCAAGTTTCTTCTCTTCAATGGCATTTTCCTCTTCGTGTGGATGAGCATATTTATTCCTTTTCTAAATATTTGTGTGCTAGCAAATATGAAATTTATCTACTCAAATATAAAAATGAAGTCAACATACAAAGGTTAGGGATTGGTACAAAAATGATATGATCCAAATTTGGAGGGCATGAATGCGGGGAATATGCTCTCAAATATGGATTGCAATAATTGAAATATATGACTCTTGGAAGGATGATAATTTCTAGATTTATAAAGCTCTAGAAAATTCTTACAATATAAATCCCTCACTTTTTTCCTCAATAAAAAATAGATCCGAGATCTACAAATTATTGTTCATATGTCCAAGAAAAAACTTAAAAGGAATGAATATTTTGAAAAAGTTCCAAATCTAAATTATTTTGTGAGAAATATAAATTTAGAATTTTAAACAATAAAGTACCTCACAAACCAAAACTCCTTTGTTGACGAAGAAACTAGGTTGAAGCATTGGAATCTTCCTCTTCATTGATCCATTATGGTTTTATTATAATGATACCATGATACTCTCATTATACCAAACTTTGTTTATACCAAATTTAGCAAAATCATCCTCAAACAAACAATTTTATTAATTAGAGAAAAAACATTACATGATGGGTGAGAGGCCTAGCATATATATGACATTTCTAGCCTCATGTCAATGTCCCATGTGTCCTTAATGAACAACACAAGGATGATCACCATGACAAGTTTGTGACAAATCCTATCTACCTTATGGGGAATGCAAAACTTATTAAATTAACTTTATTATTCTAGAAAATTAACATTCTATAATAACTTTATTAATCTATGAAAGCTTTCTTACTAAATAAACTTTAGGATAATGATGTTAATATAAAGTTGGTTTGTTTGGATGGCAATCATCATCATCATTGTCAACTATATATATATATATATATATATATATATATTAAATTATTAAATTTTTTAATTTAATAATTAGTATTACATATCAAGAAAATTATAATGCATTAAAACATTAAAACTAGACACCGCACACATAGAAAGATTAAATAAGAATAATAAATTAATATATTAAATAAATAATAAGATATTTATTAAATGAGAAAGAGGATAAAGTGATGATTCTTAAGCCAGACCACACTATAAAATTGTTTACTAGTTAAAACTTAATAAATAAGATATTCTTGTCAAATCTTGTTAACACAATTGGATTTCAAGGGTTTCACTTTGTAAGGGAGTTGGAATTTATCGCTTTAGAATTTAATAATGTCTAGGTTATGTTCGAAGAAATTGTAATCTGATGTAAATTTTTTTATCCCATATTCACCATGGAGTAAAATATCCTTGTAATTATTTATTATATAAAGATGTGAAATTACATTAATCCCACATGTATTATTAGGATTTAATTCCTCCATATATCTTGGCATCCTTTCCTTTGCATTAGCTTTCATTATTGTTTGGTTCAGAGGATTTCTATCATATGATAGCCACATCTTGTGTACATTGGAAATATACGAGTTCTTCATCCGAGTTCTTCCAAATTATTAGCCTGCGGGTTAAACTCGCATTGGTTGATGTGGGATGCCTTAATGCCTTCTTCCAATGGATATTTTCCCATCAAATTTAACTCATTTCTCTGGAACAAGGTCTATAGTCCTTTTTTTACTATCTTAGGGTTTGTAGTCATTAGTTGCAAGCTCCTTCACTATCAACAGTGAGAATACATTATTGTATCCTGATTGATAGATTCTTTCAAGTGTTCAACTTCAACACATTTATTCTCACTTGTTCTATTGTACTGGGGTACCTTAACACTCATTATCATTATTGGTGAGTTGTCTCGTGTTTGTTAACCATATACATTAATGACTGGCAATCAAATTATTTCTCACATGGTCGTCTTCAGAGCATTTATTCCCATTGTGTAGAAATTCACCATCTGTGATCGGTGAAGACCTTGGGTTTTGTCAGCATATTCGTTCACTTGACAACTCCTTTAGTTTTCTTCTAGTGACACCTCCCACCTTTATGTGTTATAGTCCTTCACAATAGCATCTTATATGTTGGCACCCAAGTTTGTGCAGTACCATATTCCACCTATATGACTTGGTACTTTTATGAGGATCAATTATGCAACATCATTGATCAAAGATTCATCTAGCATCATTGATCAAATATTATTTTATATATGATATTGATACATAACACCATTGTGTTCCTTCATGGATATGATTTGATGATCGATTACGTATTCTTTAATGCTTTCTATACACTTACGTATACATTCTGGATCTACTTTATACTTGATCAACAAACATGATTTATTACTTCTGAGCATGGGAATGCTCGCCTCAAACATGAGTTTTCTTTTTGAATCCTTCCACATGTATTCAATGAGATGGAATTTGGTGATCTCCTCCTTGGTTTTCATATGACTCCTCTCTCTATACTTAATATATTTCAGTCATCGTGTACCTCTTCTAACCTCATATATTAGGGGCATATGTTATAGCATCATTCAAAGCTCTTGTAGACTTGATGCTCTTTTATGGCCCTAGAGAGTCCCTTTTCCCATACAGACTTGATCCTATATTAAAAAACAATATTTCAAAATCCATACACAACTCTTCCCACACTAAATCGCATACATACATGGGTCCTATAACACTGCACCTCTGTATACCTTTTAAAATGTGAATTTAAATAAAATAAAAGAGCCCACCTACAAGAGCCCGTGGCCTAACTGTAATAACCAATTTCAGGTGGTATATATACACCCCTTGGGTAGGCCTAATTAATACAAGAAAATGATATCAACATTATACCAATTTTTCTCCTAGATCAAATATGTTTTTCTCATGCCTCCTGCACTCCTAGTCTCTAGGAAACCCTCGTTTCCTTTGCAGAGATGCTCATCATCCTTATATAGCATAATCTTGCACTTGTTAGAGAGGTTATCTTCATGGCTCAGGTTGGATAGATCTAGAGGAAGGCTTCATCAGTGCCTTTGGCCTGGATAAATTTGTACCTTTCCTATACCTATTGTTGTTAATCAATAAATAAGCTCATGTCTTGTTCCTGATATGTTGTTGTCTCATGAATAATAGTTTATATGCTTATATATGATGATTTAACATATCTTTTATGTATGCACATTGAATTAACTATTATGTATATGCTTGTATGAATTGACTTGTAGGTTTGCTTGTTTCGTAGGAAGCGAAGAGTTTGGACCCTATGGGAACATCATCAAACGTAGGTCCTCTAGGTATGTTTCCAAATCCATGTTTGGTAATTCATATGTTTGGCATGTTTGTCTAACTATTCTTTGTTAATTATCTTGTTCTTCTTTGTTGAGGCTTTCAACCCTTTCCTTAGGGAATTTTTCCCACCAACAGGTTGTCCAAATCAATATTCCTTTATAAACATTAAAAATCATTTTTGAGTCCACCATCTTCTTCTTCTTGTCAAGAGATTTCCAATGATATAAATTTATCTCATTTTGAGCTTTGAGCACAAAGTTATGCCCACTAGAGAATTGTCCCCAAGTGCCACATCATCATTCCTACCATGCCATTTGGTAGACACATGGTAGTCCTTTTTCCCATATGTTTCCATTTTATATACCATGTCAACTACCACATCGAATTATCCAATCTACTAGTTATCATACCAACGACGTAGCCACTGGGCGAACACACCACTTGGGTAATCTTCTTATTTTCCTTCTTGATCAATCTTAGTCTATTCTGTTTGCATGGCTTTTTTAGCTCCCTTTCACATGCTCTCTTTAGGATAACCCTTTCTTTATTCTTTTATTCTCTTGTCATTATCCCCGGGTTCATTTCATGAATGAATTCACTTCTACTACCTCAAAATTCATTTCTAGTAATGAATTTTTTTAATATCAATATCTTAAGGGAAACCTACACATTTTTTCCACTTCACAATTTCATTCACATGTCAATTATAAGGAATATCAATTAAAACATATGCCACAACATTTCTAAATTGTTAGCAAATTCATTTTACTCATTCATTCATTTTCAATATCTTTTAGCAATCTATCAAGCATTATTAAGCTCAAGTTATCCTCTAATTCGATTTATATTATAGTCAAGTCTACTTGGACTAATTCCTAAATATTCAATCCACATCCTATTATGCAACTCTTCTTTTACTTAGCAAGGGAACTTGGAAAATTCATTCAAAACTTAACATATCTATCCAATGCAAAAAAATAAAAATTAAAGTGTCCTTAATCAATCCCTCCACTAGCATACATGTACATATAGATTGTCTCAATATATATTATATAAACATAATTAATTATAATCATGTATACAACTCTACCATGGGCCTTCCTTTAACCTTATAATAATCTTAGATATATTTTGTCAGGAATAAAAAACAATAAGTAATAAAATCAAAATGAACGTGGAAATAAAATATCAAATGAAATACTATAAATAAGACACCAACACATATGGTTCACCAATTTGGGCTACATACATAGTGAAATAGTTAGTAATTTATTTTATTCCATTAAGAAAAATGAATTGATTATAAATTACAACGCATCAGCTGCAACCTCCTCTTTTCTCTCACATAGTCTCCTCTCTCTTAATTGTAATATTATAACAATAATATACACCCACAATAGTATTCTTTCATTTAAAAAAAGGAGGACTTCCTTCTAGGAAAAAACCTTAAGATAGTATCTATTATATATTATGTCTAATGATGAATGGTCTATATTTACTATGGAGGCGGGATTTGGGTTTCCACCACCATCCTCGATCCTGCTCCTGCTCCTACTTCGTTGATCTGGGTTTGTCTGCAGATCCAGCTCAAGTCAGACGTTGCGTGACCAGATCAAGTTAGATCGTTGTCCTAGCCACTTTCTGCAATGTCCAAGAATTTAAAAGGCTATTTTTAATTCTTCCACAGGGCTTTTTCATTCTTCCGTAGGTTTTTCTATGTAAGGCTCGTTAGCTCGACAGGGTTTTTTCTGTGTAAGGCTCGTTAGGGAGGATTCCAGGTTAGTAGGGTCTTTTTGGAGGGCCAGAAGAGGTCGGAGGATGTGCGCCAGACCCAGATCGACCGCCTTCTCCAATAACTGTCCTCCCGCGGCTAGGGTTTATCTTTGCCATTGTCTGCATTGATCGCTGCTGAGAATTTCTTGTTGCTGTAGGGTTTGTCTGCAGATCCAGATCAAGTCAGACGCTGCATGTCTGCAAGGCTTTTTCATTCTTCCACAGGGGCATACATAAGCTTGGGAATCATTCATCAGCCTTGATCCAGATGGCTCCCAGCTTTGCGAAGATAGTTGTTGGCTCAGTTCCGTCTACCTCTGGGGGGCAAGCCCCTACCCATATCATCAGTGAAGCCCCATCTCCCACTATCTAGGTGGTCCAAGCCTCACTCGATGAGGCTTTGAAGTTTTCTGAAAGTGCCCTAATCTGCCAGTTCAATGGTTTTTGGCCGCGGTTGATAGCTCTCCACAATTGGATCTCGAAGGTATGGAAGTCTGTCATTTCTAATGAAATTAATATCTACCCCTGTGCTAGGGGTTTCTTTATAGTAGATTTTGAAAACCTTGAAAGCAGACAATATATTCTAGATTTCGACCCTTGGTTTTGGGAAAACTCAAGCCTATTCATGAAGCCATGGAACCCATCATTCGATCCCTCAACAACAGTCATAACCTCAGCACCAGTTTGGGTGAGATTGCCAAACCTACCCTTGCATCTCTAGAATTTCACCTTGCTAAAAGCCATTGGAAATGCAATTGGGAAATTTTATTGCAGGTTCCCAGAAACAGAGAAATATGTCAGAACCACCTATGCACGCATCTGTGTGGAAATGGACTTCAGCGCTGGATTCCCAAATGTAATAAACCTAACAAGTAAAGACTATGTGTGGAACCAGAAACTCGATTATGAAAGTGTCCCCTTCAAATTTCGATCCTACTTTGAGACAGGCCATCTAGCCAAAAATTGCCCAAAAGCCTCCTAGAAAAATTTTGCTAGAAAGAATCACCACAGATCTACATGGTGGGAAGGAGCACAAAAAGAACATTACACTATCATCAAGGAAGAATACTCTCCAGAAAACTCTGAATCGCAAGAAATCGGGCAAGAAAGAAACAACTCTCAAGACAAGCAGGGGGAAAGCCCCGCCCAACAACAAAAAAGTGAACTCGACAATGCCTCAAGCATCAATAGTTATGAGGATTCGAATACCGCACAAAATAAATCTTCATTTAACAGCAAAGCATATCTCCCAAACCAAACTTCTTCTCTGACTATCCTCAAAAGGACGAACACAATAGATCGCGAAGCTAAGACACCAATGTCTCAAGAACCAGAAGAAATGAAGGAGATGCAAGATAAAGGAAGTTGCAAGACTGCAGAGAAAAAAAAAGAAAGCTACAACACCAATCTCACCAAGAAAGACAAGAAGCCAGACAATTAAGAACTAAGAAAATTGTAGGTTCGATAGACCAATTTGGTCTCAGTGGACATTAACCACCACCACCATCATCATCATCATAAACAAATACAATATTTTACAAGGCATTTTTCCCAAAAAAATCTCTTTATGGGCACTCATCAAAATCTTTCTGGGGGGGCTCCAAAGAATGGTTCCCACCCCCCCAACAACTCTAGAGCCCTTAGTGACATTAGTATGGGGGAAATACTTCCCCACACCCTCATTAGGAATTAGGGTCCAAATGTGGAAAAAAAAATAACCTCTAAATTATGAAGATAGTTAAACTCCATAACCAATAATCTCCCACTTTGAGACTGGTTATAGTAACTCCACAGTTACTACAGCTACTACATGATGCTTCAACTTTGGACCTACCTAGCTTCTCATCTTCATAATCATGCTTGAATATCAACTATAACTAACCAAAAACTCAATTTCTCCTTGGTTATTATGTTTGTTAACATGTATGTAGGATTCTGACTAGTATGTATCATTTCCAATTTCATTTGTCCCTCTTGCAAAATTGATCATATGAAATGGTACCTTAGTTTTATATTCTTTTTCTTAGAATGAAAGGTTGATTTCTTTGAAAGATGAATGCCACTCTTTATCTCACTATAAAACTTGTTATTCTCTTTCTTCATTTTCCAATTCCTCCATGAACCTCTATAACCAAATTATCTTTTTACTACCCTTTATAGTAGCAACATATTGTAATTTTATTGTTGAAAGTGCAATAAATGGTTTAAATTGAGAAATATAGCTTAACGTGTTTCCACCAATAGTAAAAGTATATCCTATGGTTCTCCTCATGCTATTTATATCACCTTTCATATATGAGCCAACATTTCCTAGTAGAATAATGTTTTAACCTCCAAACCATAATTCTTGAGTAATAGTGCCTCTCAAATACCTGAGAGCCCATTTTATTTCCTTCCAATGCTCTTTACCCAGATTGTTCATATACCTTCTCACAACTCCCATTGCATGTTCAATACACGACCTTGTGCACACCATCACATACATTATATTATCGACTGTTGATGAATATTGAGCCTTGCACATGTAGTATATCTCTTCTTGTGTCTTCGGAAACATCTCTTTAGTTAATTTTAAATGGGTAGCCAAAGGCGTACTAACTAGTTTTGTATCATTCATTTTAAATCATTCTAACATCTTTTCTATGTACTTACTTTGAGACAATATTAATTTATAGTTTTTCCCATCTCTTGTTATTATCATACCAATTTTTTTTTTGTAGAACCTAAACCATTCATAGAAAATGAATTAACTAATTTCCTTTTAAGCACATTTATATCATGCACATCAGGCCCTACAAAAAGCATGTCATCTACATATAATAACAAGATAATATAGTTTGCATTATCTAGTTTCCTAAATAAATACAGTGGTTAGAATGACATCTATTATATCCTTGTTCTATCCTAAAGCTTTCAAACTTCAAATACCAATTCCTTGGAGCTTGCTTTAAACCATACAAACTCTTATTTAGTCTACATACTCAGTTTTCCTTTCCTTTTACCTCATATCCTCGTGGTTGTTTCCCCATGGAGAAAGGTTGTCTTTACATCTAACTACTCAAGGTGCAAATATTCTACTATCATTGAACCAAAAATAGTTTTAATTGAAGTCATTTTGAAAACAAGAGAAAATATTTCATTGAAATATATACCTTTCTTCTAGGAAAACCCCTTTACAACAATTCTAGTGTTGTACCTCTTTTTGCCTACATATTCTTCCTTCAACGTATAAACCCATTTATTGTGACATTCGCTTTTACCCACAGGAAACAGGACCAAATCCTAATTATAGTTACGTACCAAAAATTCCATCTCTTCTTCCATACCTTGCTCCCATTTCTTTCTAGTTTCTACCTACATTTCTTCTTCATATCTTTCTAGATGACCACAATAAGCCAAAAATACATAATACAATGAAGAGTATCATTTAGGGGGTCTACTTGACTTGGTTGATCTTATAATGACAATTTTAGGAGTGTGAGCTAAATCTTGATGTTTTTGTTGAATATTTTGATTTTCTAGCACCTTTGGAATTTCTTTCTAAGTGATTTCATCAAGCACTGTGTATTTTATGTTTTATTTTTATTATTTATTTCTCTACAACTGATCTTTGCATATGACCTTCTCATTGAATACCACATCTCTACTCCTAATTATTTTGTGCTTTTGATAAATCTCATAAGCAATATCCAAAATAATTAACTCCATATCTAATAAAAGTACACTTCTTGGATTTTTCTTGAAGATTTGTTCTATTTAATCTATCAATAAGGACAAATGCTTCACAATCAAAAGTCTTCAAAAATGAGTAGTTTGATTTTTTACCTATCCATTCCTCTTTTGTAATGTCGCAATCCAAGGAACTTGAAGGACCTCTATTTATTAAGTAAATAGTAGTATAAAAAACACCTTCTCAAAATTGTGAGGGAAATCGTGCATGCAATCTCATACTCATTGCATGCTCCATGATTGTCTTGTTCATCCTTTTTGACACACTAGTTACTTGTGGTTTTCTTAAAACTTTATTATCTATATAAATCCCAAGATATGAATAATAAATATCAAACTCCTTGTTGCAATATTCGCATCTAATTCGAAACACTTCAACTTATTTTCTATCTCATTCTCAACCAAATATTTCCATTTCTTAAAAGTATCAAAGACATTGTATTTCCTTCTAATTTAATAAAACTAAGTTTTCCTAGTTATATCATTATTAAAAGGATGATCTAGATTGGATCATTATATTTTTTTCATTCATATCAATGCATTCGGAGTGGGAAAAATTGGAGGAATCGACTCATGGGACTTTTTTAATAACAGGACCCAATTTGGTGAAACATGGTTTGAAATATTCCGGGAACGTTTTGAGGCATCAAATGACATTTTTTGGGGGTTAAAATTCTCCTCTTTAATGTGGTACATTTTCATGTTGTTCTGCACACAGATATATTTCCAACGGCACAAGAATCATGTCAATCAGAGTTAGTATGCAAAAGTTATGCCACTCAGAAGTTGACCTTCCTGTTTTCATTCCTATAGTTCGGGAGGATTCCGTGTCAACCCCAATAATTCATGGAAAATGGGATAGCCACATGTTTTTTTTATGTAAAATACTCTAGAAGAGTCTATATTATAACTCTAGTTAAGAGTTGATTTAGTCAAATTTAACCACTAATAGGCTATCAGGTTGTGTTATAATTGGACCACTAGGAGGAAGATGCATTCCATTCTTTTGAGAGCATTTTGTTCCATATTTGACCAAAGATAGCTAGATGAGATAGGAGGTAGAGCACATAGAGAGGATATGTGCACTGTAGTAGCCCACAAGCCACATGCATTACTTCTTTGTACCTACAACCTTATATTCTAGATAGAAAAAGAGAGCGAAGTGACCTCACCTTCCAGCTGGGTTTTCTCCCAAAAGGGTTTCCTAGAGCATATTTTGTGTCTTATGTGTGTGTATGTGAGCTTATGTTTTTCATTCTCTACTTTTCTGCATAATTTCCATTCGCATGCATGCACTAATTACAGTTAATTCTACAGATCTTAAAGTTTAATAAAACTATAATTGTGCAGAAATTATACATTTTAATATTTTATTATCAAATATGTTCTAATGAATTGTCCAGTGGAATATCCACAGAATTTTACGAATCAAAGTAACACAATAATAAGAGACACCAAGAGATGATACCTAAGTTGGTCCCCACACATATATATGCACAAGCTCTAATTTTTCACTCTTTTTCTCCCTCATAATTAAAATAAATCTAACTCTTTTAAATTTTATATAGACATAATGCTCATAAAAGTCCAAATCAACCTTCTTCAAATCTAGAAATAATTTCCTTGAGTGGAAAATCTGCAGCCCTTTCTCATCATGTACACAAGCGTATGATACCACAATACTATATCCACTCCTTTAGAAGCTAAAGCAATAAAAAGGCAAACATTACTGGTACATAAACATAGTGTACCTACCTTCTTTCCTTTTTTCTAATATTAGAAATCCTCTAGTGACCTTCCATGAATTTCTTGTAAATGTGATTATACAACCTTCACTTCCAAAATTCCCTATTGAGAATATATTTCTTCATAAATTAGGAACATTTCGTACTTCTTTTAACAACCACCAATTATTTCCATTCTATAATTTTATCCATACCTTAACCTTTCCGAAATTTTTACATGACTCATCATCACCCAAATAAACTTGTCCAAAATCACCTTGTTAGAGATCCTCTAGTGACCTTCCATGAATTTCTTGTAAATGTGATTGTACAACCTTGACTTCCCAAATTTCCTATTGAGTATATTTCTTCATAAATTAGGAACATTTCGTACTTCTTTTAACAACCACCAATTATTTCCATTCTATAATTTTATCCATACCTTAACCTTTCCATGACTCATCATCACCCAAATAAACTTGTCCAAAATCACCTTGACTGATAATCTTGAAAAAAACTCTTATGGGATGTGGCATAAAATGAGGACACTGAGTTTATCACCTAAGAATGAACAAGGGTATCTTCGGGAAGGATTAAATGATCTTGTAACAAATCGCCCACTACATTTATTTCCTTATTATTCTCATGTTATCCATATGCTTTTTTCTTTCTTTTCATTTAGAGACCAATGATCTTTCTTCTTATGTCCTTTCTTCCCACAATGCCAACATTCTAGCCCCCCTTTGTATTTATATGTACCCTTATTATTATTTACATGATTCCCAAGGCTCTTTCCTCTCTCCCTTTGTCTTCCCATGTTCCCTACACTTTAAGAATTACTTTACATATCACCTATGATTTTTTTCTTCAAATTTCCTCACTATGGATAACATCAAAAATGTCATCAAACTTTAAAGTGCTTAACCTAGAGATAGAATTATTCATAGCCATTACCAAGTCATTCTAGCTTTCTAGAAATGAGTACAAAATAAAAAAGATCCCTAACCCCATCATCAAAGCTTAGTTGTACAAAACTTAAATGACTTGTGACTATATTAAATTCCTTTAAATGGTCAACAACAAGCCCACCTTATGAAATCTTCAGATTTAATAAATTATTCATAAGAAATACCTTGTTGGAACCTAATGGATTTTCATATATTTTAGCCAATGGCATCATAAAACCCTAGGTTGGTATATTTTAGTTTTATGTGGTGTGTTTTTGCAAACAAGGAACTCATATTTTCCATAGTGATGTTTGAAAGTTGTCGGCATTTCAAATCGAAAAGAGGATCCATCTTTGGGACAATGGTCGAAAGGAGGAGGCAAATAGAATGTATAAGCATAAAGAAGCAAATGAAGTGGAATGAACCTATCTTTTTATGGAAGTGTTAATGTCAATAATAATGTTGTTTAATTTATGAAGTTATAAACCAAAAGTAGAATTAATATTAATATATGATGTTAATATAATACATAAATATTATTAATAGTATATATAATACAAATATCATTAATACTATTAATAATAAAAACAATACATACATACATACATATATACATATATACATATATGTATGTATGTATGTATGTATGTATGAGAAGCGTTAGAGTCAGTTTATTATAATATATTAAAAAATAGTTAATGATTAGGATTAGGGTTAACATAGAATGGTAATTTTGTTCAATCAATTATGATCTAAGAAATCATATCCAGGACACCAATAGTTAAGAGTATTGGGTATAGATTCATACCTGACAAGGTGTGGAACTAGTTCATGGTATCAAAGGTATCCAATTACCACTAATCTCAATACCACCATCCTGGTTAAAATTATAGAGATGTTTTATTATCTCAAGGCCTTCCTTGATTCATCTTCTCTGACAACATCCTTCTCTAGTGATAATCCTAGAATTCTCCAAGAAAACGTGATGTTTAGTCTTCAAGAAGTGTTCAACGAGGGCTAAAGTGTGTGACCATTCATTATTAATGTCAGCTCCATGCTCTTTTAGTCTTATTTGCAAGGAGCATCATGTTTATCCATTATAATTTTTACCACAAGAGTTTTCTATTATGTAGACTTCTTTAAGTTGATGATGATCAATATTGTCTTTTACGGATTTCATTCTTTGCTTAATTGTTCCTACTATTGTGCACCCAATATATATATATTTCTTACTTAGGATCTTTGCAATCTTGTAAGTAACTCCATGGATGTAAGGAAGGTAGAGCTTACCATTGTGTGCTTGAGGGCCTTGGGAGTTAATTTTACTTTCATCCCTTTTAATGGCCTTCTTTATGTCCATTTCCATATATCCTATACTTTTAAAGATTGTATTTAGGTGTTTCTTCTATTCATTGAGGTGATAGACATCAAAGACTCTAAGGGATTTAAAAACAAGTGTATTAAGTACATCAAATTTTTGGTTAGGATGATGATAGGAATCAACATCAAGGTGACTCTCTAAAAAACATCAACAACAAAAACTTGGACAATAACATCAAGAATGTACCAAATTATAGTGTTAGGTTTGGTGATTGAAGTGTAGGAAAGGATCTTGATAGATCCATTGGTAGCCTAGACAACAACAAGAGTTGCCTTTATGTTGATTCCTATCATCATCCTACCCAAAAATTTGGTGTACTTAATACACTTACTTTTAGAGCCCTTATAATCTCTGATGTGGATCGCCTCAATGAAGAGAAGAAAAACTTGAATACAGTCTTTAAAAGTATAGGATATAAGAACAAGAACATCAAGAAGGCCATGAAAAGGGTTGAAAGTAAACTTAACTCACAGCACCCTCAAGCACATAGTGGTAAGGCCTACCTTCCTCACATCCATGGAGTTATTGACAATATTGCAAAGATCCTAAGTAAGAAAGATATAAATACTGGGTTCACAACATTAAGAACAATTAAGAAAACAATGAAATCCATCAAAGACAATATTGATCATCATCAACGTAGAGGATTCTACATAATAGATTGCTCTTATGGTAAAAGTTATATTGGAGAAACAAGACACTACTCGCAAATAAGACTAAAAGAGCATGGAGCTAACATTATGAATGAATGATTGCATTCTTTAGCCCTTGTTGAACACTCCTTGAAGACTAAATATCATGTTTGCTTGAAAAATGTTAGGGTCATTACTAGAGAAGACCACAATGAGATAATATGAATTAGGGAAACCCTTGAGATAATAAACATCCCTATAATATTAATAGGGATGGTGGTAATCAACTATCTTTGATACCACATACTAGTCGCACAACTCCTCAAGTATGCCTCTCTCACTCATATCTTAACCATTGGTGTCTTGGCCTTGATTTCTTAGATAGTAATTGATTAAACAAAATTACCATTCTAGGCTAGCCCTAACCTTATTCATCAACCATTTTTTAATATAATATCAATGTCATAATATAAATATGTGTGTGTGTGTGTTATACATAACAATAACATAATAATACAATATTAATATTGATAGTATTAATATTATTAGTATTAGTATTAGTATTAATAATATTTGGATTGTATTATTAATAATATTTATGTATTATATTTAGATCGTATATTAACATAATAATACAATATTAATATTGATAGTATTAATATTATTAGTATTAGTATTAGTATTAATAATATTTGGATTGTATTATTAATAATATTTGTGTATTATATTTAGATCGTATATTAATATTAATTCTAGTTTTGGTTTATATCTTCATAAATTAAATAATATTATTGTTGACATTAACACTTTCATAAAAATAAAAATAAAAATTAGAATTTTTTTATCAATCGGCCATTCCCTCTCATTGGCCTCTTTATACTTATACATTCTCTTTGCCTCTTCCTCCTTTTGACCATTTTCCCAAAGATGGATCCTCTTTTGGATTTGAAACATCGACAAATTTCAAACATCACTATGGAAAATACATGTTCTTTATCTGCAAACCATATGTTGTCTTTTCTTTCAAAATTTTGAAATCCAACTATGCTACCATGAATATTCATATTATTCCTAGTTCCTTTCTTTCAAGAATCTCCATTATTTCTCTTTCGTACTTTATGGCTTCTTTGTTATTTTTCCCAATGGTGAAATAATATTTTTCTGATATAGATAATATCCCATTTACATCTTCCATAACTAGTAGTTTTGGTCGTTAAACTTCTTAACCCTAAAAACTTCTTTCACCATTACTCCCACTCAAACCGAGAACCCTCCCTTTCTATGAGTTTTATCAACCAACTAAACCTTCGACTCTTATACCAATTATTGGAAATAAAAAACACAGATAAAATCAAAATGGATGTCAAAATAAAAACATAAAATGACACAACACAAAGAAGGCACCAATGTACATGGTTCACCCAATTTGGATACATCCATGGAGAACTAGCTAGTCCTTCCTTTTATTCCATTCAACCAAAAATGAAAGTATTACAACTTACATCACATCCACTGCAATATCCTCTTCTCTCTCCCAAAGTATCCTCTCTCCCACTACAATTCTATGTCAATGATACATTATTATAATACAATACCCTTATTAAAAAAAAGTGCATTTATTTCTAGGGAAAAAAACCCAAAAATAATATCTATTATCAAATCCATGACCTAATGATGAATGGTCAATATTTACTATCAAATTACAATATTTAAAAGGAAAATTCTCCAAAAACAATATCTTCAGGGGTAGTACCTCCAAACCCCCACCAAGGAGAGGCTTCAAATAATTGCCACTAACCCCCCTAGACCCCCCCTCCACAATAGTAGTAGCAGGGAAAGCGCCCCCCCCCCCCCAACACCTCCATGAGGAACCGGGGTCCAAATGTGATAAAAGAAAATACCTCAAAATCGGGAAAATAATTATATTTCACAACAAACATATTTTTCCATTGTTTCCTCATTTCTCTTAGGCTCACCACAAATGATAGGTAACTCTGCCTTTTTAAATTCCCTAGTTATCTTCTTGTAACTAGTTATACCAGCCAAGGACTCCTGGCATGCCTTCTATCTTTCCATCTACACCATTGCATCCTGGAAGTCAGCCTTTTGAGTATCTATCGTTGAATAAATAGTATACACACTTATGTTTACTCCATCCATTGTAGTATACTTCTAGATATTAAAAATGTCCCTATCACCATACTTCATATAAGGGAAGTCATGAAGAAGTTTCCCTGTTTCTCCTCTACGCACCCCCAACATTTCAATAGTATTTTCTTTGGCCCACTTCTTTCTATATTGTTGATTTCTATCCCATATATTCGAATCATAGTTGGGATAAGAACCTTTTTTTAATTAATCTTGTTCACACTGATGGTAGTTTTTCCATGTTGCAATTGCCTATGTATATTGGAAAGACTTTGTGAAGAACTTATACTTCAATTTGCATTGCCACCTCAAGTCATCCTATTACCTCAAGGATAACAAAAACATGTCCATTTTGTTGCTTTAATATTGGACAACAGTCCTTATAATCTCATCATAGGATTATAAAGTTTTAGTTCACCTTTGACAACCTTAACCTTGCTCTAAAAAAGATCAAAGGCATTTAGTCCTCTCATCAGCATCACTCACTCAACTGGTCTACATTATCATTTATGTCCAACTCTTTCACCCATGAGATAACCCATTTCACTATGATACCTCAAATTCTCTTTCATATACCAAGGACAACATTGACCTATTCTTAATATCCTTCCATTTTATTTTAGATAGTGGGTCTCACATCCCTACCATGGGCTTTTATTTTGAAACTCAAAGCATCCTAAAAAGGCTTTCCATTTCTCTAATGGCAAGCACAGAGGCACTATTACCAATAGAATTTCCTTTTCCATGAGCAACCCTAATATATACAACATCCTCAATCACATCCTAAGTGAGTACTTGTATCAACTTTATTTAAGGATATTATTATCTCCATTACACATAAATCATCATATATGGTCACCCCCTAACTTGACATTCTTGGCCATAGGCTTACCTCCCACTCGTACTCACATCAAAAATCAACAAGTTACCATGCATCCATACCATGTAGGTATATCGTTTCATTATAACTTAATGATTCCTAAATAAACAACATTCATAGAAGATAGATTCTTGAAGCAAGTGACTCACCAAGGAAAAAATAAATCAAGCATGACTTTCTTCTTGTGGAGAAAACTCTTTCATCTATACAATTGCTAAAATTCAAGCAACTAGACTTATCCAAGGTCACATAAGGAAACACTATTGTTGCCAAACATAATCTAGTTTTCTCTTTGTTTACTCCAAATGCATATTTGGGGTTTATTTATAGCCCTTTAGGCCTAGTGGTGAACCACAAATTTGATAATTTTATCTCTCCTAAGCCCATCCATGCTATGTATTGAACCTTTACTCTAATACCAATTGTAACATACCAAACCCCTTAATTCCTAATCAACATTGTAACAGTGTCCAAACCTAACCTCCTAAGTCACCTAAAGGGAGTGGGTTTGTCCAAATTGATCTTCCTTAAACCACCTTAAAAATCATTTTTGAGGCCACCATCATCATCTTTTGAATAAGAGCTTTCCAACTATATAAATTTCATCTCATTATGAGCTCTGAACAAAAAAATGTGCCCATTAGAATATTTTCCTAAAGTGTCACATTGACATATGATACCATGCCACTTAATAGGCATGTGGTAGTCCCTTTTCCCATGTTTCGCCCTCATGCATGCCATGTTAACTGCCACATCGACTTGCTTAGATCATTGCGTATCATATTAGCCACATGGTCATCAGGGCAATACACCACTTTGTTAATATTCTTGCTTTCCTTGTTGATCAATCCCAATCTAATCCGATAATGGGCCATCTAATTCCACCACTCCACTTAGTTTTTTCCCACTAAGGTTTCATCCCATCAGGTCGCCAAGACACCAAACAATTATAGAACCCCGCTAATGATGCTTTTTAGACTCAATAGACAGATGTTAACTGGAAGGAATAATCCCTATTAATCAATGGATGTATCGGGATCTGTCAGTATCAAGGGATTGTGATGGGGGTTGCTCAAAGGCATTACCTAGCACTTGACACTCAATCCCAACATTTGGCCACTCAATGCCTTAACATTTGATAGTCTAATATCTTAATATCATGAATTATACAACACCGTTACCTTGAATACCACCTCAACACTACTACGCACATCATCATTTCTCATCATATTTCCACACTAACACATTCTCATCATGCCACAACATTGTGACATGTCATCTCACCACATTAGCATGCCACATTAGCCAAACTTACCAAGATAGCATATCATGTCTAAACCTTATTTGTTTTAATTGGTCTATGGAGGAAACCCAAATATTTGGTGTCTCAACCTCTCAATTCATGACACCCAATAGCTCAATACTTTTCCTACTCAGCGATAAACTATTGTAATTCCTAGACTCCAAAACATGATAGCAAGGCATCGATGCTATGAAATTTGATAATATGAGGAAAATAGTCAATACATGATAAAGAATAGTCAACTAATAGAATGGTTATAGTAACTAACATAGGTATTGATATTTGTCATTGTTGGGGGTTCACAATAGAAGGCGCTCAACATATTCTCGCCCACCAAAGCCTGATATCCTAACAGTTTGATAGTCCACCTTTAGACTTAAGCATCATTCAATTACATCTTGGCCATAACCACCCTATCAGATAATATGACCAGGGGTTGGGGGAAAAGTCTTCAATCTTTAAATTTACAAAACTTTTGATAAGAAATCCTTGAAATTCTAAAGATCATCCCCAAATTTCAGAACATCCTGCTAATCTTTTAAACTAGTTTCAAAGAATTGAAACTAACTCTAATAATATTGTAGAAAAATTTCCCAGATAATTCTAAATTCTAAAAATATTATCCATCCTATGAAGGCATCCAACACTATCTTCAACAAGGCATCATCATGATAGAAAGACACAAAATGACCAATGGCCAATTATCCTCAACTTCTCCCAACTAAATGAGAATTATTCTCATTCCTTTTGGTTACAAACTACACTCATCACACTCTCTGTATCCAAATAATTACACAGAAAGGGGCTAGCATTATGTCTTATCTTTAAAGGAAATAAGGTCTACCCTCTTTAAACGACTTACAAGTCTTCTCATTCAATAGAGATACAATCACAGATGTTCCCCTCCCCCCCGCCACCCCTACCCCCCACAAACTCAAGTCTGGTAACAACGATTAAAACAAAAGAATACAAGAAGAGCCTTAGAGCTCCATTCAACCTTTAGTTACTATTCACAAATCAAAAGTACTTCAAATATATTACAACAAATATCCTTTATGGAATACTTATGCATATAGCATTTATTCATGAAAGTATTCATAACACTTTTAGCTCATCATTTATATTTAACCAAGAAACCATGATGGTTTCTACTTTACTTAATCTTTGCTGGAATCTGAAGAAGGGAGTGCACATTCCACCTCACCATATGCTCAACTACACTACAATCTCTTTTGTAGTTGACCACCCCTGAGTCAAATCCGATGCCTTCAGGGAAAGGTTCTCTTAGGGTGTTGTAGTTTTCATGTCAGGTTAAGCAACATGAAGGCCACTCTTCTACACATACAAGAATCAAGAATTTGCCTTTCTATTTATGAGCTACACGGTCTATTATCTATCATAGAATGGCCTCTTTGGGCTTGCATAGAACAATGGGAGCCCTTCACTAAACCAATTTTCCTTAAACATTTCTCTAAAAAAAATCACTCAAAATTTCCTCCTAGCCCTCTAACTCATGTCGAATGCCTACTTAGTGATTCCCTTGTCCAATTCCATAACTCAAAATCACAACTCCAAAGAGGATGGTTGTGACTCAGAAGGCTTCAATCTCCTTCTATTTAGAGTCACTTTCTTAGTACCCCCATCCCATTCATTTTTTTCCCATGGTTTTTATGGTTCCCTTGCACATACTTTCTCTGGTCTTCTTTCTCTTCTCTTATGCTTTTCATTGTATTCAATCTCTTCTCTCTCTCACATCCCTACAAGTGCTTCCCTAACTAACACATTGCCAGTCGAGAGAAATAGATTCCTTTCCTTGAGATACATGGTCAACCAAAAACCTATAGAAGGGTCATGTAGTTCATACTTCTAGCAAGTTTAGTACCACATAACCCCTAAACACACCCCACCCCCCCCCCCCACCCTCTCCCTCTCTTTCTTCTCATAACTACTGCAAATTTGGTAGTTTAGTTACCCAAATATAGATCTCGACAATTAATTCAAGTAGATATGGAAACTTCCCAAATTCCCCTGATATCTTTTACCCTCAAGCAAGCTTTTATCTTAAGAATTGGGAGCTATGTTGGATACCCCCTTTTTAAGATTTAGTAATATATATTAAATTAAAATGAATATTTACATCAAAAGGATTATGTTAAAGTATCCATGCTATTCATTCGACATTATTAGTCTTAATAACATATTAAAATTTTGGGAATTAAGAATGGGTGTTACACAACCTACTTCCTTTAAAAGAAAAGTAACTTTTCAATGTAAATTCCAAAAAAGATAAGATATATGGGACAACCTTATTTGACTTCTATATTTGCAATTAATCTCTTCTGCCTAGTCCTCCCAAAAAATTATCTTTTTTCACATCAAATATAATTAAATTAATAATATTTCCCAAATATATTTTAATATTAACTTATGTATTTTTAATTAAATATTATGGAGTTCTTGTACAACAAAGAATATAGTCTCCCTATGGAGCTAGTTGTTACCCTCAAAATGTAGATCCATTTTGGAGGTGATCTTTTCAGTAGTAGTTAAAAAATGATTAGTCTTCTAGAAGTAAATTACCTATAGATGTAGATGTGGAATTTGAGAGCATCATTTAATCATCCTCTTCCTTAACATGATCTTTTCTTTCACATGGTTGGAGGATGCTCACATCCTTTAAGGAATGTTTAATGGTTGAGTGCACATGTTTTGAGGTAGTGCTACACATATGGCATAGATTTACCTTTTGGATATATTTTCTACATCTTCTCATGTGTATTTATTCATTGAGCATGCATCTCATGTATCCAAGGAAGCATTGCATATTTGGAGGCATTTCCTACTGTCAGAGCTTCTAGGGAATTCCATGAGGACACAAGGTATTCAAGTAATAAGCAAGCACTTAACATCTAATAGGAGTTGAGTTTTCCATATTTTATTGGCATATGTGTAAATATAGGATGCTAATTAATAAGAGCATATGATATTCGTTAAATCTAATAACCAACTTGAGTCTACTTTGTAGATACCACAAGAAAATGTGGTCATTTGGGTTGTTGTTGTTGTTGTTGTTGTTATTAAAGGAGAGATTTTTTTGGATGATAACACATGGCATATGATTCACATGGTTAGCATTCAAGTATTACCTCACATTTAGAGGTGGACCATCATATTCTTTGGCTATATTAGGTAAAATCTAGATCACCCAAGGAAGGAATCTTACTTCTAAGGATCTTGACAAGGCCTTAATTCGTCAATAAAACATTATCTAAGAGTGCACCACTTCTATGGGCACCCCATTGATATTTTTCTTGATCAAATGGTCAAGGAAGGAGAGTTCCCTAGCTAGAAAAGACATGTGGCATGTATGCATCATTTAAAAACGAGTCATTGGACCTTGAGGCACCTTTTTCACATTTATCAAATCACACAACTCAAGAATAGGGATTGGTTGGTATTTCAGGAAGGGTTAATGAGCCCTTAATAACACCTTGCATATCAAGGGAGCATTTCTTTTAATAATTTCTCTATGTTATTCCAAGTGATAAAAGGAGCGTTTTTTAAGAGCATTCTTTTGAGAGGCTGAAATATGGTGACTAACACATTATCCAAGGCCTAAGAAGACCCTAGAGAGGAATGTTCTCATTGACTTGGTGTTTATGGTTATTTTAGCAAGAGCGGTTGCTAGAGGTTGCCTTGATGAGCACTCTAAGGAGAAGGAAAGACAAGTGGCATAACAAATCCTCTTCAATGGTTAAAGAAGCACATTTCAAAGAAGAACATTTCAAGGAATAAATTTGCAAATAAGGTTGTTAAAGTGGCATCCAAGGCTCATTTAAGGCCCATTTCTAAGCATGGTTTATTATCTTTTAAGAGTTTGTATCTTTAGAGAGAATCCTTATGTATAATTTAAAATTTTGTAGAACAGAAAAGTGGATATATGATTTACTTGTTATTTTTTTAATGGTAGGAGGTTGAGTTAATTTTTTATATAAAGAGAAACTCTTTTATTATTTTGAACATGGTTGGATTTATGAGGAGATCCCCTCCAAGCCTAGTTGAATATTTGTTAGAATAAAGAGTTAACAAGCTTGTAAATGTGAGGTTCATCATTTTTTTTTTGTATTTTCATGGATGTATTTCGTTGCTAATATTACTACTGGGCAATGATATTTTCAAGAAGTGATCTTATGCTTCAACAAGAAGAAACAAGTTTGAGGTGAAACACTCACCATGACTTGTTCAAGGCCCTTTCTTTAAATTTTGCATGACTTCGTGTCATTAGTTATAGAATGTTTATGACAACATGACTATGCTTCTTTCTATCTTGTTTGAACCCTCTTACTTGTTGATTTTGACTCCATAACCCAATTCATAGGAATTTCTCTTAATCCACCATTCCATATTTCTTGTAAATTTTACTATACACTATTTAAAGATTCCACCCTTGTGCCAGAGGAAAATAAACTTAAATAGAGAGGAAAGGATGTTATGCTAATAATGGGAATTCTTTGTGAGTTACCTTTGCACTCATGTTTTAGGGTTTTATCACTTTGATTAAAAATATAATCGTATATACTTTGAAATTAAGAGATTATTTCCCGCAA
The DNA here is from genome assembly GCA_031772625.1 of Pinus tabuliformis. Lineage (NCBI taxonomy): Eukaryota > Viridiplantae > Streptophyta > Pinopsida > Pinales > Pinaceae > Pinus > Pinus tabuliformis. Next base: position 1,068,504,417 of record CM062804.1, on the reverse strand, counting down.
ATAACCACTAGTGAAAATATTGATTTTTGAATTAGATGAAAGTTTTTGAGTGACACGCAACATTAATGATTTTAAAATGATTTACATCTCTTATACTAATAAAAATGAAGTTAAAAAATAAATATCATCTTAATTTTAAATAAATGACATTAAATTAACAAAAATGTAAATGCTCATTAATTAGCAGATAACAATAATTTATTTAATGTTTTAACCATGGAAAATTGGTAACACGTTGATTTAACCTAAGTGAGCTTCATGATCAAATCTTGTAGTCGCCACTATAACACCAAGAGTATAGACACCAATAGCTTATGACTTAGCAAGAGTCAAGATATCACATTGGTGGGGGTTCCTACTCTTCGAGTCTTATCACATGATGTCAAACATGTTCCTTGGAATTGAATCCAAGTGGATGAGAGAACAAGCCCTACTCCTAACCACTTGAACTACCAACCTAGGACAATAAATAATAATAATAGTAATCTAATTTTATGTTTATGGTCAAGCCAAACACCAAATTGGTATATAAAACCCTCTTGTTTGTGTGAGAAGAGACCTCTCTCTACGAGAGCCTACATAAATATATATACTCTACCCCTCAATATTCACTATTAATTTAGAGAAATTGCATTATAGCCTAATCAACAAATAAAATGGTTCCTTGAACACTTCCAAAAGAATGCCGCCACATACTTCTATATGCTTTTTTTCAACCCATGTTGGAATTTGAAAAAACTATTTAAAAAAATGAAATTGATAACTAATTAAGAATGCTCATTTCTAACTTATACAATATTAATAATTAAATAAAATATTATAATCAAATGTTCCGATGTAAAATATTATTTAATAATGCTTTAAATCATATCATATTATTGAAATCTTAAAATAATGATAATTATTTTAATATCGAAAAAATTTATATAAATTATTAAAATAAAAATTACAATATAAAAATGAAAATTATAAAATTTATGTTTATATATAAAACCATAATCCTTACCTCTTTGTCCCAATTTGTTCGATAAGTAATGACTAATAAAATTAAAGTTTGTAAGCATGTTCCTCCTAACATCCCCAACCATATTCCCTGAAATTAAAACAAAAAAACCAATATTAAGTCAAACATAAATAAGTAATAATGCTTTCACAGTTAAACGAAATTTATAATTTCTCTTAACATGTGAAATATATATATCTTTCCAACTGACCTTGACTTCATATCCAAATTTGAAACCCAATATACAACCTGTGGGTATCCCAACAACATAGTAACAACCTACATTAATATATGCTACAAGAGCTTGCCATCCACAACCGACAGCAACACCTGTGGAGTAATACAGAAGGAAAAACACATCTATCATAATGTTGTGTTTTCAATGTATCAAATCTGTGAGTGAACATTAATATATTTTTAACATTAATTAGAAGTGTTTATAAATAAGAACCTGAAAGTACTGGCTGTACACCATTCAGGATAACCGAGACAGCAAGAAAAGGAGAAAGTTCTGCTACTGCATGTGATACTTCCTCTCCCTCTGTAAATGCATAGCTCATAACATTTCGTAACAAAAGAATTGCAATGGCAAAACACACTGATATTAGGAAGGACATCAGGGTAACCATATTCACTGCAAATGCTGCTGCTTTTGGGTTTCTGGCACCAAGTTCATTGCTTACTCTAACACTGCATAAAATACATTTAAAAACTTATTAATAAATGGGTTTTAATGCATTTCATAACATACACAATTATTTATTTGATTGGTATTGAATAATACAAGTGAGTGCATGTTATAAGTGTGCATGGACCAACAAAAATTGAACTTCCATATTTATAATAAATCAGCACGTATGAGCAAGGCCACATGTAGAGAATATGGGTTTCTCATAGGATTGAGGTGCAAGGCCACATGTAGAGAATCTATATGCATTACCAATTAAAGCAATAACCATGTGGTGCATGGCTTGTGCTAGGATTTTCGAGTTGCTTGAGTTGTTTCTTGTAAATATACAGTGATATCATGACTACTCTTTGTGATGATAATGCACGTTCTTTCTTCTTGAATCAAACATGCATTATTTTAATCTTAATGTGTCGAAGTAGTTGGTCTCATAGATGTTTTATAAAGTTGGTTTTAATCGAAGGAGACTCAACTACATGGATTGAACCCGAGACATATATATCTCACTAAAGCAATTGGATCGATAAGATGTTAAGTCATGAAGGGATATATCCATTTTTTGATCTTCAATGATTGGTTATGTAATGGGACAAACTAAAGTCTTTATGTGACTCTTCAAGCATGAAAAAGTAAGATGTTTTTCATAAGCAAGTTAAAGATAAAGGAGAGTGTGTTTCTTTTTATATTAATTTTATTAATAAATTAATATTTTTTTTTGCATGTGGTTCACGAGCACCTTGGTCAGTGAGTGATCGCTACGTCCACGGAAAAATCTGGGCGATAGCTGGGTTAAATCGCCCCTCAGCCTACTGCAAGACCTGACCCCAAGGGCTTCGGGTGGATTCGACCCTGTGACCTCCCAATGGCGAGGCACGGTTTTTTACCAACTGAGCTAACCCTTGGGGCTAATAAATTAATATATTTATTGTTTAATGTTGGAGATCTAATTTATGTAGTTCTTTTAAATCTAATGTTTTTTTTTAAATTATATAATGTATTTTTATTGGTATTATTGGTGAGAAAATATGTCTATCTTTGAATAGTTGTATGAGGTCATCTTATCGAAAGAGATGTAGAAAAGTACTGGAAGTCATATGGAGATTGATTGTGCTCGATTGTCCTTAAAATATAAGAGAGATGATTCCAAGGCATAAAATGACAATCTTAGTAATTTGAATCATTGTCATGGGGTGGTAAACATCTTTGTCCAAACGAATCTGTGATAAGTAGAAAACGAGAGGGACATATCACTAAACATTATCCTATGAAGAGGTAGGGAAAAAGGAGAAGACAAGGTTAACAACATGATGAAGGCTATTTCTACCAATTTAACACTACATGAGGTGATGTATTTGATTTATTGTATAAATAAGTATATAAATTATCATTGTTTTCAATAACATCCCAGTATATCTAATACATTTAGCTGGAAAAATGATTCATTATGGTACAAAGATCACATATATCTTTGTAAAAATTCCCAACTCAAGCAAAAGATTCTTTTGGAATTGCACACCTCCCCTTTAGGAGGGCACTGAGGATTTTTAAAAGCATACCACAGGGTCAAGAAGGAATTTTTTGGGGATGGTATTAAATCTGATATTTAGAAGTTTGCGACGGACTGTTTGGTTTGACAACAAAATAAAATTGAGACAATTAAGACCTCAATTCTATTATGACCTTTAGCCATTCCAAGTTAGCGGTGGGAGGAGGTCTCAATGGATTTTATCAAAGATTTACCCAAGTTTGAAGGAAAGAGTGTCATCATGGTGGTAGTTGATAGACTTACTAAGTATGCACACTTTTTTGTAGTATCTCATACTTTTGAATCCAATACAATTGCTATTGCATTTATGGAAACAATTCAAAATATACATGGAAACCCAAAGATTATTGTGAGTGACAAAGATCCCACTTTCACTAGAAAATTTTAGATGGAATTATTTTATTTTCCTAGCACTCAATTAGCTCATAGCTCATATTATCATCCTCAATCTGACGAGAAAATTGAGATAGTGAACAAATGTTTGGAAGGATATCTTCGTTGCTTTGTATATGATAAACAAACACAATGGGTCAAGTGGTTACCTCTAGCTGAATAGTGGTATAACATTTCGTTCCATGTTGCAGCGAAAATGACCCCATTTATGACACTTTATGGATATCATCCACCATCCATCACATCATATTTAAGAGAAAATTCTAAGGTTCGAGCAATGGAAGATCACATTGAGTATCAACAACAAGTTCTCCAACTCTTAAAGGGTAACCTCACTTTGGCACATAATCGAATGAAACAGCAGGCAAATCAGCGTCGCAGTGAAAGAACTTTTGATATAGGCGACTGGGTATTTTTACAACTACAACCATACAAACAAATGTCCCTCAAGCAAGCTAGGAAGGATAATAAGTTATCACCCAAGTACTATGGTCCTTACAAGGTGTTGCAAAAGATTGGTACTATGGTATACAACTTGGAGCTGCCTACATATTCCCTAGTATACCCAGTTTTCCATGTTTCATGCTTAAAGAAGGTTATTGGTGACAAGCTCTCAGTTCAAATAGTGTTTCTAGAATTCGACAAAGAGGGAAATATCATATTTTATCCTGAAGTAGTCATGGAGACAAGAACCCGACAACTAAGGAATCAATTAATTTCAGAGTATCTCAATAAGTGGAAAAACTCGCCTGTTGAAGATTCCACATGGGAGGATGAAAATTTTATACAGAAGCATCCAGAACTACTCAAGCCTTGAGGAAAACACTTTTTTGAAGGATAGGGGCATGTTAGGTCCCTATAATACTATAGTATCCCCCTTATTTTTATTGTTAGTGTAGTTTTGTATTGTTATTGTTGTGCCCATGTATCCCCATGTTGTTATTTTTGTGCCCCATAGAAGCCCACTATTGTTATTGTTTAGCCCATGTATCCCCCATGTTGTTATTGTTGTGCCCCATAGAAGCCCACTATTTTTATTGTTGTGCCCTTACATTATTATTTTTATGTAGGCTCTGATTATATTTTGTCCCCTTAGACTCTTATATATACCAAGGAGGTCTTATCATTTGTATCATCCAAGAATTATTCATTTATGTATCGTAAAGGAGGTTTCCCCCTCAAAGATGATAACTTTTAATTCGTTGATCCATCTTTTCTTTCGCTTGTGAGTTGGTTGCATAACATTGTTTCATACTATATCCCATGAAACTAAGTATACATAGCTTGAATACGATCTTCATTTTCCTTTGAATCATTTACTATGTCACCTTTAGCTCTTTATCGGAGTTGAATCCACCATTCTGTTATTATCCCCATAAATCCATTAATTAATTGGATCATAATATATCTTGGTGTGAGTGTAACATATTCTGCCTTTTCTACAGTTACCTAATTTATGAGCATATGGAGGGAAAACATGTCTTCTTCTATTAACTAGCATACCAAATTAACTATTGGATGATCAAGCATTATAGAGATTACTTTGTTGGTCGCATTTATTCCTATGGATGTAAAACTTGTATTCTATGAAATAGAAGGCATTGGATATCAAAAGGAATATATTTAGGATCATTTTTTGTTGCCAACATCTGAAGATATCTTTGCTCATATTATGGCTTTAATGGATGTTGCCACTTTTTCATATTAGACACCTCATTTTATTTTCTCTAGAAAACATCTTCACTCTCTCCAAAATCCCATTCAAATTTCTCTTCCTGGGTCTGAAACATGTTTATAGATTCATTCCTTTTATGCTTAGATTATGCTTAACTATCTCTAAAAATATCCTTATGCTCAATCGAAGGACTTCTTTTTATTTTTCTAGATATTTTTTTACTTCATCCAGTCTAATAAGAAATGCATCTAGATGATTTAACCTTACATTTACTTTATTCGAGTTTCTCAATGTTGTAGTGTTTGTTAATGCATGTGACAAAATATCCACCCTATTTTCCAAATCTTTTATCTCTTCTTTCTATGATTATGTTGTTTCTTTTATTTTTAGCAAGTCTTTGTGCAAGTCATATATATTTTGACTAGTTAGCATAGTTTGCAGATTTGATAAATCCAAAAGCTTGCATTCATCTAATACTATCTTAGATATTGGAGAGGACCTAAATAGAAAATATCCCTTCTTGGTTTTCATATCTTTTGAAAACTACCTAAAGGGAACTATAGGTAGGTTTCATCTAAGGATGTATGACTCCTTTGCACCATGAACCTTTTTTATATTCCCTAGCCCTTCCTTAGGATGAGAAATCATGCACAATTGAATAGAGGGGTTAGAGGTTTTCATGGATCTGAATCCTTTGATATTTTTTATCTTCTCTTGACATGTTGGACATTCCATATGCCTCTCTATATGTATGTTTAATCCATGCTCTATGCTAGAAAATGATTATTGATAGGTATGGGCCATTTCCTAGGAAAATGCATATAGTTCAAGAAGTTGTAGAGATAGAGATCTAATTATTACAGATAATGGAATTGGTGTTTTTTTCTTAGACACATGGGTGAGCATTTGGTGTTTAAGATTGGATTATTTGTCTTCCCATGTAGTTGGATATGAAATTCTGGTCCAGTCAAAGGTGAGTGGTTGGGATTGCTTAGACTTATCTTTATCTATACTATGCATTTGTGATGTGGTTTGTAATGTCTTCTTTAAAGGTGGGAGTGTACCATTTCCAAAATGAACAATCACCATAGATTTTAGCTAGATAATGCAAGACTTTATAGACATGTCAAAACTAGTAGGTAGAATATAGGCTTTGAGTAGATCATATATGTATGGGTCATCTAAAGAAACATAATACTTCGAAAATATTGTAGCAAAGTTCAAGCCATCATGAAGAGGGGTGAAAATCCTCTGACTAAAGAATCAAAAAAATTATTATGGATGGTGTCAATTATGCAGAATAAGGAGAATAATGATAAATATGGTCTGACAAGCAAGCTGAGACCGAACTTGATGGCTCCCATATGGGCATATTGGTATTTTTTTTTGTTTTTTCCCAATCTATTATATCTTAGTCAAGGAGATTGATATTTGCACGGTCTTCTAATGGGGAGAAAGAAATGTCTACATAATGGATTTTATTAAAGGGATGAGAAACATAATTCCACCAAATTAGCTTGTAAACATCTATGTTGGGGGGAATCGAAGATAAGACTAGGGAATCGCCTTTAACATCGTAACACATCAATCCTCAGCTTCAAAGACCATAACTCATGCTTCACATCCCACTATCAATTACTTTTCATAGTATTTACTAGCAAATGAAATTGCATGAAGGAATAACAAGATTGACAAAGAATTGCAAAAAACACTGCATGATAGAAATAAGCTATTACATATTATAAACTCAAAGACTTTACCATTGGAGACATAAATTTCCTTGAACTCGACTCTAATACCACTTGCACCTAGGACCACCCAACTACTTGCACCTCAAACTTACACCTGGAAATTTCCAAGAGCTACAGACTAGATCTCATACCTTTTCTTGTGCTTTAGAATATAATCTTCATATTACAAGCATAAGACATTGAACATCAACATTGGCTGGTTTACAATTTAGATTTAATGTTCCATTTTGCTCAATAAATAATTGTCATTAAGTCCTAATAAAATGGTGTTTTCATCTTTGAACTAATTATCCAATTCAATAATTTTAATTTCATTGCGCATATTCTCTTCTATTCATTTCATACTAGATATTTGATTTAATTAATAACATCAAATAAAAAGATAACTTAACATAATGTTTTCATCTTTAAAGTAATTATCAAGCTCAATAAAAATAAGTAATTATCAAGCTCAATAAAAATAATTTGATTGTGCATATTCTCTCCCATTCATTTTAGAGTAATTATCAAGCTCAAAAAAAATAATGTGATTGTGCATATTCTCTCCCATTCATTTCATACTAGATTTTTGATTTAATTAATAATATCAAGTTAAAAGATAACTAAAATTATTGTAAAGATTTGAGGGAAGATTAAGTAGGACTTTCTATGTATTCAAGATTCATAAGAGATAACTGACCTGGCTGCTGCATTGAAGCCAACGGAAACCATGAAGACCCACCCTAAAATTGTCGTACTGCAAACAACATAACATATCAATAAAAATGAGAAGGCACATTCAGTCAAATTTGTAGTATAGTTTATAACAATTCAGGAAATACTTTTTACTGTTCTTGTTAATAAATAAAAAAGGGTCAAATAAGAATAACATATACCATATAGATAACGAGTCTAATGCGATTTCTGCATTTTTTAAGAGCCCTGCCAATAAGACCAATATTTGGAAATACCATGTTTCCAAACTGGCCCATAAAACATAAAATTTAATTAGTAAGTGGAAAGTGAAATTCTAAACCTAACCATTTATGCAATTGCAGAATATAATTATTTTCAAACCATTTACGGAAGTGTATAATAAAAGTAATTTCTACACAGTTACATATAAGTATTTCAAGTTTTTAATGTTTTTAAAATTTTAAGATACATTTTAATATTGAGGTTACCGCTGCATAATTCATTGTAATCTTAACCAAAAAAATTGATTTAAAATCATAAAGGTAAAATAAAAATGAAATATGATAATAAATATGAGTTTCTCTTGATTTGATAATTAAGTAAATTAAGCCATTAAAAAGAATGCAGGGAAGATTTTGGAAGGATAGGAAAATGGTAACTTTCATGGAGTATTAGGGTTATTTTAGAAGGATAGAAAAAGGGTAACTTTCATGGAGTATTAGGGTTTTTTTAATACTGCTGGTTAAGTGAGGAGCAGTTGGACTACTCAGCAAACCCAATGAAGGGTATTGAAATGTTCAACATGGAAGATGACCTACTTTAGAATGAAAGAAAGAGGATTAAGCTTAGTATGATAAGAGGATGGAATTATGAAGTATGTCTCATAATGCACTATATTACTTGAAATCCACTATTATGTGCCTTTTTTCACGAGATGTGACTGTGTTGATGAGCCTAAAGTATGATGATTTCTACATATGTGGCCTTGTGGGATGACTTGTTGTACAAGTGTTCAGGCTAGTGATAGCCTAGGTCCCATATGGTGGATTCTCATGGCAAGTCCTTTTAGTCCCCATTCTCAAGGTGCTTGGTTTTGTTGTTCCATTCGACTATCCATTAGTGGTGGTAACTCCCATCATGTTGGGAATTTATGTCCTGGGTGGATATTCAAGCATTTTGGGATGGATCTGCTAGGACACAAGATTTATGGGAGCCCTAGTTACTTACTTTATGCAATGTAAAATGTGATTGAGCTTTGTAAGGGTTGTCACACCCATGGTTTAGCACACCTATTTTCCCCACATCGACCCTCTCTATTCTTATGTATTTTCCACACTTTGGCCATGATCCCTTGGAGGTGATTTTACTCATGTTCATTCATTTTCATGCTTCCCAAGGTGGTCTCATAGTTTTTTAGGCATATCATATTCTTTGAGTCACATGTGGGCTAGTAGCATCCACTTGGACACCCCTTATAGATACTAGAGAACTCCCCTATTTTTAATTTATTTGAGCCAATTTTCATTACTATAGAAGGTTGACCCACACATGTCAGCGTCTATGGTAGTGGTTGGGGTATTTTCAAGCTGATTTGATGATGTGGATCACACTTAAGTGAAGTTTCACCTCACTAATATGACATGGAACTCACTTAAAGGAACTTTATGATGAAAAGAAAATTTAAAAGTATCCTTTATAGGCTAACTAGATCAAAAAAGAAAGTCATCCACCTAAATATGGATTTATTTCACTTGTAGAAACATTGTCAAACCTGCTCTTTCTAGGGATCAGAAGGGGAGTTGACAAGGAACCTTGCTTGCACTCTAATGAAGCCTCCATGCATTTCAATCAAAATGTTGCACTTCTGAAGCAAATCAACCCTCTTCTAAGTTTGATGTCTCTTTGCTTATTGGGGGTATTATGATTATTTTTTAGACTTGGAAAGTAATTTATGTATTTCATGGAAGTGCCTTAACCTAAGGTACCTCCATGGGTGATCCAAGTGGATATTGGTAGCCACCCACCTCTTCCACTAACTCATTGGTTCTCTATATTCTTAGAAATTTTTCTATGGTTTTTCAGGTCCTAAACTTACAAGGCCATTTTGATGCCCTAAATGATGTTTTATGGCCATTCAGGGGGTAGGGGGTTTCCATGGCACGACTAGGACATATCCAAAAGTTGTAATACTAGGATAGTTCTTTTCAACAAATTGTTTTTCACCCAAATGAACATTGTATGCAAAAGTTGTGCCCCTAAGAAGTTGATGCACCAACTAACCACCTTGAAGTTCGCCAACCTCTTAGTGCTTCATCTTTTAGGTTTAGAGTTTTAGACATTTATGGTTCTTTCTTTATGTTAAAAGGTCATTCTTTTATCCTCTTGTAACATGATTTTGTGAATGTGTGCTGACGCCATCTCTCTCGCTTGATAGATAGCTACCACCATTCTAGCTAGTTTGCATTCTACAATATTTTTTTATTTTATTATTAATAAAAGTTGGATTTTCAATATATTACTATGCTCTCTACTACATTTATCTACATGTGTGTTTCATTTCCTTCCCCTAACTTTAATTTCATTCCTTTTATAATGAATATTAGTGGTATCAAAGCAATATTCTCCTTGTTTCTTAGTGCATGTCCTTAATGAGGTTAGGGTATAGAGAGTTGGGTCTCTAGCTAATTTCACTTGGGAATGATCACTCTCACTAACCCAAGAAATGTCAAATGGAGGAAAAGGGATATATGATGTGAGTAGGAGGTCCTATCAAGTTGTAGCTTAAGGAAGCACTAAGACAATAAAGCAATAAGACAGTGGACAATTTTTCGTAGTTCCTTCAACAATTGCCAATAGCAACTGAGGAACCTCCAATAAGTAGCAATTTCAAAGGTATGATACCCTTCAAGATATAATTTTAATTCGATATCCGCTTGTTTGAAGGCTAAATATATGCAAATGATTTGGATAAATTGTTTAGTGGGATATCACTTTTTCACTTCTGAAAACCCTTCCCCATGTCAAATATTGTTGGTAAGGTTATTAGGAAAGATACAATGAGGAAAAATATGTGATCATTCAAGGAAGGACCTATTTGAGCCACTTTTGTTGATTCCCTTAAGGAGGAATTATCCTTTGTAGGTAACTATAATGACTAGTTCATGATAAGGACAACTATATGGTAAGACAAAGACCAAATAGTCATTAAGTATGCCAATATATTATATTCCATACCTTTCACTCAAAACATGATTTCAGAGACTCTAAGTAATGTTTGGTGCTAAATTATTGTAGTGGCCTACAGAGGAACATCTAAAAAAATATGGATTTCCTTGGAATCTCCTCATTTGGAGACACTTATGGATATCTTGCCAAAATTGAGTAGAAACTAAAGCAAATGAATAAGTAGGAGTTTGGCCCTACAAATCTTCCACAAACAAATCCTAGAAAAGGCAGCCCTAACTTGCAAAATAAGGGACAAAGCAAGGAGAGAGCCTCATGACAACTAGCCTAAGTCATAAGAAAATAAGGGTAAGGGGAAGTTGAAGAAGGATACTGGAAAGTGCTATGAATTCAAAAAAATACCTAGCATAAAACTAATGAATGTTGCTCAAATATATCATTGTTGGTTGAAATTAAAGAAAAATAAACAAACTCTAGCTCAGATTCTAATTCATAATAGGATAAAATAAAGTAGATCATCAATGCAAAACTAGGCACTACCATCATGACCACAAAGATCCAACCAAAAGAGTCAAAGGATATTAAGGAGAGGGATCACCTATTCCATTCATAGATGCAAGTTAAGGGGACCCCACTGCATTTCATTATTGATAGCAGGATCCAAAAGAACCTGATCTCAGTTAAGTTCATTAGGAGATTGAATTTTCCAATAGTGCCACACCCCCAACCATACACCATTGGTTATTTGAGCCATGAATGAGACATTTTCATTAGTTAGCAATGCTACGTGTCTTAGAGAATCAAACCCTTTAATGAAGAGGTATTGTCTGATGTTTCCCTACTCAAACTTTGAGTTTTATTTTAGGAAAACCTTATATATGGAAAAGGCATGTTTCTTATGAACTATTTCCTTGTAGTGTCATTGATACTCTAGGGGTTAAACTCTATATCGTACTAGAGGTTGTTCCAACTAATGAAAATTCATTTCCCTCAATAAAACAATGTCGAAAGGTAATCTCTCACACTACAAAGCTTTTCCTCTTCATGGTGCATCAGAAGGTGAAAGTAAGGCCATTGCAACCATCACAATGTTAACATGGGACCTCTCTATACAATAGAACCAGGCGGAAAATATTTTAAAATCATACAAAGATATCTTCTCTTCACCTATTAGGGGCACTTGTAACATACCCCATACTATCACTAGCCCTGACTAAGGGTAGAAGGAGGTAGTTACTATGAAGACCTAACTCTTATTATCATGCTATAGAATTAAGGTTTATTTTTTTTTACCTTTTCGAATTTCTCAAAACGAGAAACAAATGACATCATTGCATTCATCTCGTCAAGACCTTTCCAATTATATAAATTTTGTTTGAATTTGGCTCTCGAATCAAAATATATGGCCAATTAAAGTATTGACCAATTAACAATGCCATGCCATCAATTACAAGGCATGTAATACCATGTGATAGTTATTGATCCGCGCATTCTGAATCTCGAATTAATCACAATTCTTATGGTCCACATGGACCAACCATGACAATGTGTATATGTATAATATACATTTACAATGGGTGTGTGCAGTTGTGGGCCCTCTATGGCCATGTTACCCTGTTGTACAGTACTACGGGGAGTCTCAGCCTTATCTCCCATTGATACCATAAGGGACAACCTCTCAGGATTACGTGAGGTTATATGCTTCATGATATAACCTCGTCACCCATTTTTAACTTAGACATGTAATCATGATGTTATGTAACACACGACCCCACTATACGAGCCCCACTCACTGGGTCACCTTGGGACTTAGAACCTAGTGGATTCTACTGTGAGCTCTAATTTCCATATCCAAGAAATAGGTCCAAGGTGGCATACTAGTCCTAAGCATCAATGTGACATCATCCTATGTCACACCTTTCACATGGACGGGGTCCCTCGCAATATTAGAACCCCCAACCATTCATGGATTTCTCATTATACATGATTTGGGGGTTTTCCACCTTGTTAATTTACACACCCACATAGAGGCCCACCATGCCATGTTGATTGACATTTTAACCCTTGACGGGGATTGCCCAGCCTTTCACTAAAACCTCCAGGGTAGAACCTTCTAGGTCTCTTGCTTACACACCTGGTTATTACACATAAACACTTGGTTTATGAGGTCAAAACCTCTTTTCTCCTTCAAGCCCTAATCTTCATCCTATGGCATATGAAAATTTTCAATTATTTGTGGCATAGTTCCCGCGTTGTAAGAGCACTAAGGCTCGGCTCCTGCTCAATCTATATACACAAAGATATATATATATATATACATACATACATACACACACACACATGCATGCTAATTCTCTTGAGTTTGTAATTTATAAACCAAGGCCCATTGACCTCATCATTTCATATAGTCAATTAATTAATTACAGAGGTTATCTACCTCTTCACACATAGGTCATATGGACCATTCCACATACTCATGATGATTACAGAAATAAACCATTTTAGAAGGGAAACATTTAGGATCATTTCCATGCAGGAATTCACAGTCCTTATTCATACAAGAAACAACACCACTCTACATTGAGAGAACACTATTGCAATTCAATAATAGGAGACATGATAATAAACACAAGCACAAAATATAAGAGTTTAATTATCTTATAAGAGATCTGGAAACTGAAAGTGGGACTCTAAATTTCCACCAAACCATAAACAAGCTAAAATCGTTATTACTTGTAGTTGTCACCTCTAACCATATTCTAGTGCCTGAGGTGGAGTGCTTTCAAGAGGAACTTCGGCTAAATAGGATGCCACAAGGCTACACTACCTTCATCCACTAGCTACACAGGCCTTCACTTAGCTTCCATAGATTTTATAGACATGATGACATTCATGTGAGGATATCACAGTGCGTATAGTTTTAACTCATCTTCAGGAGAAGAGAGTCAACATCAAAGGAAGGTTCATTAGTGGATAAGATATTGATGGGTAAAGAGATCATCTCTCCAAGTGGTTCATCAGTGAGTCAAGCAGTAGAGATTTAGCCCAAAGGAAACTCATAGTGGTTCATCAGCCCCATAAGCACTTGAGTTTCTCTTCCCAGTCCAATAGGTTCATCAAATCACAAGCTTCTAGTGGGTTATTCAACCTTAAGTTAAGCCACTACTCTCTATAATACTTTCACCCAAAAAGCCTCGATGAGGGTTATTTATCTGATTTAATCTCTCCAGAGCTTAATTGTTTCAAACTCTTATCGTTTCCTTTCCTGCACTCTCCCCTCCACCCCCTTAGAGGAATTTTCTGCAATGCTCTCCTCCATGTGTTCTCTTCCACACTCCTGTGTAAGTGAATGAGAGATTCTCTTCCCCTTTCTTTGTTGCATATGTGTATGCATATGTGTGATTGTGTCGGAATGCCCCAAATAGACTAACTGTCTCTTTTTTTCCAGCTCCATGCCATTCAAATCCTAGATAGTGAAACACATTCTTAGTTTTAATCCTTTTTGTCCTCTTCTTGCTTGTTGTTGGAGCGAAAGGACACCTGGGAATATCCTCTTCTTTTCAGATAAATTTATTACTCAGTGAACCCATTTAAAACCACTCAACCAACCAAGACTGGTAATTAAAATAACCCCTTCCTCGGGAAATCTCCTTCCTCAAGCAATCTGGAAGTCATGTCCCTTCTCTTAGCCTTTTAAATAATTACAATTATTTACAATGATAGAAATATTAACTAGGGGATGTCAAATTCCCCTCTCCCTTATGGGGAAAACCATCCTTAATGTTCAATAATAATCTATAAACAAAGCATTCTTTAAACCATGTATTATTGATATGGAGCTTTATATACACAACTTTGCACAACATTTACATTGTATATACATGTTCTTTACTCAGAAAATAAAAAAGAGTATGTTCATATATTTGGTCAGCCATTTCCCACATAGATTCCTCAGGCACAAAGTGCCTCCACTACAATTTAACTTTCTCTATTGCTCAATTTTGGAATGTAAGCCGCCCCTAATCCAAGATGCATGGAGGTTTTGGTTCGAACTCTCCCTCTAGTTATACTTGTGACATAGCTCAATCAATTACATGATTAGCATTGTCTACATATCTTTTAAGCAATGAAACATCAAAGACATATTGAAATTTTATGGATGGAGGCAAGGCCATCCTGTAGACCACTAGCCCTATCCTTTTGAGCACTTCAAATGGCCCACAAAACCATGGTGCCAAATTGGCACATGACCTGAATTTCAAGGAGATTTTCTTGGGTCTAACTCGTAGAAATACCTGTTCCCCAACTTGGAACTCCTTGTGAATGTTATGTTGGTCTACATAGTTATTTTTCCTATCCTAGGCCACCTTTAAGTTTTGCTTAATAACTTACATTTCGTGTTCCATTTCCTTCAACATATCAAGCCCAATAAAGACCCTATTCACCAGATCACGTCATCTAATAGGGGTGTTACAACTCCTACCGTAAAGGGATTCAAATGGGCTTATTTTCAATGATTCTTGATTACCAGTTATTGTATGCAAACTTTTCAAGAGGAAGATATTCTTCCCACTTATTTGGCTGTGGAATTACCTACATCCTTAGCATGTCCTCAATAATTTTGTTAGTTCTTTTTATATTCCCATATGTCTCAAGATGATATGTTGTGCTAAATTCAATCTCAGTTCCCAATCCTGCAAATGGTTCTCTCCAAAACTTTGAAGTGAACATGGCATCTCTATATGAGATAATCTTCTTGGTAACTCTGTGCAACCACACTATTTCCCACATGAAAATTTGAGCCACCTTGCTCAACTTGTTGACCACTGCCATTCTTGAATCATGCTACTTAGAAGACTTTGGAAACCTTATAATAAAATCCATATAAATTACTTCCCGCTTCCATTCCAGAATAGGAATAGGTTGTGATAAACCAGTTGGGTTCTTCCACTCAGCCTTTACTTGTTGGCACTCTATGCACTTGAAGATGAAATATCCCATTTAGATAAAGCCAAAAATATAATTTCTTAATGGTTGGTAGCGTCTTTGATAACCTGTGTGATTGGATTATGGCTTTACATGAAACTATTTTAATATGAGTTTCTTCAAGTCATTGTTATTTGTAACAAATATTTAGTTTTTAAATATAATCATCCCATCACTAGTAACATTGTGTAATATCCCTCCCCTTAATAATAAATAATAAATAATAATAAAATAATAAATAATAATACAAAAATAATAATTAACAATAAAAATAATGAATAACAATAAATAAATCACTTAATAATAAATAATAAAAAATAATAAATCATAAGTGTTAAATAATAAATGATATTAAAAATTATATAAAAAGAAATAAATAATAAAAATAAAAATATTAAAGCTCTAAATAAGAATAAATAGAAATAAAACAAGAAAACTATCAAAAGAAGGAAATAAAACAAGAAAGCTAAAAATCAAAAGAAAAGTAAAGAAAAAAAACAAGAAAAAAAGTTGCATGCAGACACATGGAGTGTGTGTATGTGGTTCCCCTTCCAATGTTTTGTTCTATTTAATGATGGTGAGGAAGATGAGAGGCATTCTTGCATTCCATCTTTCCGAGATTCTGTCTGTCATTCTCTTGGGAGAATGGTATACTAAGACCTAGGAGTCACTGGCAGTAGAACGTTGATTGAGGGCTCGGGGGTGGCCAGTTGTAGCAAGACGTTGCACAATTGAGCCTACGGTTGGGTGGAGAGTCGTCCCCAAAACCTTGTTGCGGTAAGCCTACTTCGACCACAGGTAAACAGGTAAGCACTATTCATTCAATTTGCATTTAGTTAATTAAAATCATGGTTATTGGGCTGTTACACATTGTATTCATTATCCTACTCAACTTCACATACTTGTTGTAGTTTCTCTTTCAGCTGATGATATTTTTTGTCTTGTTTCCCAAAATTTGTAATCATTTCTTCAAAATTAGTTCCATAGGAAATCATTGTTTCTAAATGGTTTAATTTCACCCTTATGTTGAGTGCACCAACTACTTTATTCTCCTTTCCTTTTATATATTTTATTTCAAAGTCAAAGTCGTTGAGTATGGACAAACATCTAGCTTGTCGTAGCTTTCCTTGTGTTTAATTTAGGTTGATCAAACAAATAATTCATCCCTTCATGATCAGTCATAAGGTTAAGTTTTCTATCGAGGAGGTAGTGCCTCCACATATTTAACGAATGGAGAATGGTAGTTATTCCAAATCATGAGTTACATAGTTTTTCTCATGTTCATTTATTTTTTGAGATTCACCATAGAACACTTGGCCTTCCTGCATCAAGACTCCACCAAGTCCCTCTTTATAGGCATTTGTGCATATAATGAAATCCTTCTTAGAATTTTTTATTTTTAGAACTGGTGCATTGGTTAACAACTTCGTTAGTTGCTCAAAACTTGTAGCACAATCAGTTGTCAATTTTAATCTCTTCCCGTTTCTTTGCAATGCAATAATTGGGTGGCCAATATTAGATAAGTTCATAATTAACCTCCTATAATAGCTCACTAAGCCCACAAAGGATCTAACTTCTCCCACATTCTTGGGTGTTGGCCATTCCATGATGGCCTTAACCTTCTCTAGATCATCTGCTACTCCTTATTTTGAGACAATGTGCCCCAAATAATGGATCTGTGATGGAATGAAATCACTTTTATTAATATTTTCATAAATCTTATACTCTCTTAGCAATTGTAGTATTGTGTCGAAATGCTCTTCATACTCCTCTTTGATATTTGAATAGATCAAAATGTCATCAACGAAAACTATCAAAAAATTATCTAAGTAAGGGCATAGCACATTGTTCATAAGGCACATAAAATTTTCAGGGGCATCAGTAAGCCCAAAGGGAACTACCAATAATTTGCAATGCCCATAACTTGATCTAAAGGTGGTTTTGTGGATATCCTCATCCTTTATGTGCACCCGATGATAGTCTGGTCTCAAATCAATCTTGGAGAAGATTGTTGCTCCTCTCAACTGACCAAATAAATCATCAATTCATGGAAATGGGTATCTATTATTGATGGTTACCTTATTCAATTTCCTGAAATCAACACCCAACTGAAGTGTGCCATCATTTTGCTTCATGAATAGAACTAGTGCTCATGAGGAGGAAACACTTGGCCTTATGTAGCCCTTTTCCAACATCTCCTTGAGTTGTAGGTTCATCTCAACTAACTCTAGAGTGCTCATTCTATATGGAGCTTTTGATGTTGGAGCTACTCACAATATTAATTCAAAGGAGAAATCTACTTCTCTATGAGGAGGTAACCTAGGTATCTCTTTTGGAAAACATCTAAAAACTATTTTAAAACAATGTATTTCCTTAAAACATCATTGTCATCATTCCCAACAGTACAATTAGCTTTAGCGCTACTAGATATTTTCACGAAAAATAAAAGACATCCTTTTTTACAACTTTTCTTAGCTTGCATAGCTTAAATTAATCTCACTAAAGTGGGTTTCAGCTTTCCATGCAACACTCTATTCTATCCAACTTCATCTAGGCATTCAATTGTCTTCTCAAAAACAATCTAGCTTGGTTTGATGTAGCTACAACTAATCCATACCTAGAAGTATGCTATACGCTCTGAATGGTAGCATGTTGAGGTTTACAACAATTGGCATCCCATTTAATTCGAGTGGGCAAGCCCTCACCTAGTGTTCAACTCTCCTTTTTTTCCCTATGGCTAGTTGGACTAGATAAGACTCATTGTGTGCTTATTTCATTAGTCAACACCACTCAACAATAGTGGGAATGATATTACTAAAATTGGAACTACAGTCAATCAAAACTAAATATTTTTCATCACAAAGCATACCTTCCATTTCTACAATTGTTTCTTGGTGATAAGCTTGATGATTATCCATTTATGCATAAATTTTGGGTATATTTTGAGCCACGTCCTTCACTATCTCTGCTTCCTGTGCATTGTAAATTCTCAGGGCAACATGCCAGCGCTGTGGGAAATATTTCCTCAAGTGATTTCCTCCACAATTTTAACACTTATGTGGAACCTTCTCATAGCTTTTAGCTTCTTCTTGAGTATAACTACCTCTTTTGACAACATTCGACCTCAACTGATTTTCTTGGTTAGCAGGGATCGCACTCACTACCTTGGTTGTCTTTTACCTTTTTCCTTTAAACTTGGCATTGCCCTTGAATTTACAGTGATATTTATGCTTAGGCCTATGCCTAGACTACTCATAGCAGTGCTTCCACTTTTGAATTGCATCCTCCAGTGCCTTGGGCTCATCAAATTCAATTCTATCCTTGAAGGATTGTAGCAGTCCATTGACATACCTTTGTATATTTTAATTTTCTTCCTTGAAGTAGGGAACATACCTTAGTAGCTCTAAGAATTTGGTGGTGTATTCATTTTCTATCATTTGACCCAATATGTTCTCATATAACTCCTTAGCCTTATTGTAGAAATATCTCTTAGACAAATACTTATTCCTAAAATACTCCACAAATCTCCTTCCAAGACATAGCTTCTTCCCATATGATATTTACAATCTTTAGATCTTCCCACCATATGTTTTCCTTGCTTTTTAGGTTGAACGTGGCTACCTTCACTTTTGTGTTCTCTGAATAATCATGAATTTGGAAGAACTTCTTCATACCTAGCAACCATGCCTCAACATCCTATGCTTTCCTCATTTCACCAACAAAGGTAATAGGCTTAGCCTTCTTAAACTCCTTTCACACATGCTCTATTTCCCTTATTTCCTCATGGTGATGACAATGGTGATGTTTTTATGTGGCCTTCTATGAGTGCCCTCATGTTGTTGCTCATGGGTGCTTGACTTATTAGGAGTACTTAATAGAGTGCCTCATTTCATGGTGTCTTCACTTGACAACCTGTGACTATTTCTAGATCTGCACTCAATTGCCCCAGTGGTTCTTTATTCTTGTCCCAAAGGACTTTTCATGTCCCTATGGCCGATATCAAACTCATGCTACCTGTTTCTTTGCAACTCTAATGAGCCTTGTATTATTGACTGCATTGAATTTTACTTGTTTCTCTTGTGCTCTAACAAGCCTTTCATTTTCAGCCTTGCAACTCCATATTTTTTCTCAATTTTCTCAACATGTCCATCCAATCAGGAGAGTCCACCCCTCCTCATTTCCTAACTGATATTTCCTCTTCATTTTCCTTATTTATTCATATCCATGTTGTGATTGGTCAAAGCTATTCTACATCATCCTACTATTCATTCCTTCGTCTGTTGGTTCTATATTGTTCCATCCTTTGTTATTCTTGTGCTCTTTAACTTTCATATATTTTGGACTTAGTGTCTTTTATGTGTTGTCATACACATGAATAACCATTAGATTCTATTAAAATTTAGATACATAATAAACATTGTCACCTTGGCTTATTGTTGGAAATTTGTTGGTGTCAAGCTAGCTGCAACATTACACCCCAATTAGTGCATTAGTATCAATAAAATCATATACATTGTTAATGTCATGCTACATGCATATGAAGACACACAAAACCATACACACAATCAATCCATAACAACCATTAGGCTACCATTGCTTATCACGAGGCATTAAGGCCTTACTAGATCTTTAAAGGTCCAGTATTGAACGCTAGAACCCATCCAATCCAAGTATGGAACCCGGAAGCTTTAATACCACCTTGTAACCTACTCCGTACTATCCTTAGCCCCAAATAAAATTAGAAGGAAGTAGCTATTATGAATATTTGACTCCCATTATCGCATTATGGAAATGGGGTCTAAATTTTTCAACGTTTTTTTTACTTTATCAAAACGAGAAATAGATGACTTCGTTGGGTTTGTTCTATCAATACCTTCGACACTATATATTTGGTTCCAATGTATCTCTTGGATCAAAATATATGGCTGATTAAATTCTTGACCAATTGACTATGCCACACCATTAGGTCTGCCACATGGCACCCACATGGTGTCCACATGGCTATCAATTACAAGCCATTTCATACCATGTGGCAGTTGTCGACCCACTCATACCACATCTTGAACTAATCGCAATTCTTATGGTCTAAACAATCCAACCATGAAAATGTGTCTATGTATAATATACATTTATGTTGAGCGTGTGCGGGTTTGGAGCCTCTTTGACCACATCTCCCTGTTTCATAGTACCATGGTGAGCCTTCGCCTTGTCCCTCATTAGAACCACTGGGGACAACCTCCTAGGATTACGTGGCATTATATGCTTTAGGATAAAACCTTATTACCCCTTTTTGGCTTATACATGGAATCGTAACATTGTGCAACATAGGACCTTATTATATGGGCCCAACTTGTCAGATCACCATGGGACTTAGAACTAGCCTGTTATACCATGTGCTCTACTCACCATCTTCAGAAAATAGGGTCTGAGGTGGCATCAATAGTCCTAAGCGTCAAGGTGATGTCATCCTATGTCACTCCTTCCACGTGGACTAGGTCCCTCACAAATTTCGAACCCAACCATTCATAGCTTTCTCATTATACATGATTTAGGAATTCTCCACCTTTTCAACATACATGCCTATATATAGGCCCACTGTGCTATGTTTCCTAGCATTCTAACCTCGACAAGGATTTCCCAATAGTGCACCAAAAGCTCTAACGAGAGACCTCCAGGGAAGAACCTCCAGGGTCATCTAATGCCCATGGATGCTTGTCCTATGACAACTAGAATGTCTCTTGCCTACACCATTGGTTATTGTGAAAGAACACTTGGTTTATGAGGTTCAAACCTCTTGGCTCCTCTGAACCCTAATATTTAACCCATATAATATACAAAATGTGAATGGTTTGTGGTGTATCACGCAGGCCCTAAAAGCACTAAGGCTCAACTCTCACTTGATCTATATACACAAAGCTTGAACCTACTGGTTTTAATGAACTTTTCCTTTAGTGCAAATTCTCCTGAGTTTGCAATTTATAAACTAGGGCCCACTGACCTCATCATTTCATACAACCAACTAATTAATTACAGAGGTTATCTACCTCTTAACACATAGGTCATATGGACAATTCCATAGACTCAGGATGATTACAAAAATAAACCATTTCAGAAGGGAAACATTCAAGAGCATTTCCATGTAGGAATTCATAATCCTTATTCACACATGAAACAAAAGCACTCTCCATTGATAGAACACTATTGTGATGCAATAAAAAGAGACATGATACTAAACAAAAGAAAAAAACATAAGAGTTTACTTATTTTATAAGAGATATACCAACTAAGAGTGGGACTCTAACCCTCCACTCAACCATAAATAAGCTACAGTCATTGTTACTTGTATTTATCACCACAGAGCCAGATTCTAGTACTTAAGGTGGAGTGCTTTCTAGAGGAAATTTAGCTAAACATGATGCCACAAGGCTACACTACCTTTATCCATGAGCTACACAAGCCTTCACTTAGCTCTCCTAGATTTTACAAACATTATGACATTCATGCCAAGATATCATAATATAGAGTTTTTTTAGCTCACCTACAAGAGAAGAGAGTCCACATCAAAGGAAGTTTCATTAGTGGATAAGCTACTAATGGGTAAAGACATAACCTCTCTGGGTGGTTAATCAGTGAGCCAAGCCCAGAGTTTCAGCCTCATTGCAACTCCTGGTGGTTCATCAACCCTCACAAGTACCTGGGCATCTCTTCTTGGTCCAGTAGGTTAATCAATTCACAAGCTTCCAATGGATTCTTCAACCTTATGGGAAATCCACTGCTCTCTATAGTACTTTCACCCAACAATCCTTTGTGAGGGTTCTTCAATTGGTTTAATCTCCCCATAGCTTAATTTTTACAAACTCTGATCGATGTATTTCTTGCACTCTCACCTTTTCCCCTTTATAGGAATTTTCTATAGCATTCTCCTATGTGTTCTCTTCCACACCCCCGTGTGAGATAATGAGAGAGTGTCTTCCCATTTATCTTTTTCATATGTGTATTCCTATGGGTGATCATGTGGGAATGTCCCAAATAGACTAATTGTCTATCTTTTTCCAGCTCCATTCTAGTCAACTCCTGGACAACACAACCCATGCTTAGTTTTAATCTTTTTTTTCCTCTCCTTGCTTTTTGTTCAAGATAAATGATACCTAGGCTTGTCCTCTTCTTTTTAGTTAAATTTATTACTCAGTTCCCATTTAAAACCACTCTACTAACTAGGACTGATATTTTGAAGAAAAAACATTCCTTAGGCATCTCCTTCCTCAAGTAATCTGGAATTTTCATTCCTTCTATCAGCCTTTAAATCATTATAATTATTTACAGTGAGAGAAATATTAACTACGGTATGTCACAACACCTCTACATTGCTAAGTTGAACACTCAATTGACTTGACTCCTAGTGCTCCTTTACCTACTTATGCGATATACAAATTCTCTCTCTTGGAAAATGAAGAAATTAAATGCCATATCATGAGCTCATCCAAAAGGGACACATTCAACTGAGTTACTCACCTTGTAGGTGCCTAATTGTGTTGTTGCAGAAGAAGGATGAGACATGGAGACTCTGTATTGATTATATTCCCCTGAACAAAATTACTATCAAGAAAAACTACTTGATCCCCTAGATTGAAAATTTTCTTGATCAGTGTAAGGATGCCAAGTTTTTTAGCAATATTGATCCAAAGTTGGGTTACCACCAAGTTCCATTTAAACAAATCGATGTATGGAAGATATCCTTCAAATCTAAAGAAGGCACTTTTAAGTGGATGGTCATGCCATTTGGTTTGATTAATTCTCTAACAGTGGAAATGAGGATGATGGATGATGTCCTATGATTGTTCACAAACTATTTTTTGGTTGTATATTTGGATTACATCCTCATCTTTAGCAAAACATAGGAAGATCATGTGTAGCACATTCGATAGGTCCTAAGCACCCTACAACAACACAAATTGTAGGCCAATATGGAGAAATGCTCATTTAACATGTAGTGAATTCAATATTTGGGATGAATCATGGGTGAACATGGGGTTCATATGGGCCTCGCCAATATCTAAGTCATTCAAGATTGGCTAGCCCAGACAACTTTAATAGCTCTCCACAACTTCTTGGGATCCTACACTTGAAATTTAGTAGACCTATAAGGAGATAAGTTGAAACTATATTTAAACATGATAGTATTCTTTTGTTACCTCCAAAAATATTTTCTCCTGGGGATGATATCATCATATTGAACCTTAATGGTTCTTTCAAAGTTGATTTTGTTAGTATATTTTTTCTTTTGAGGGTCAATTTTTACCTCAAAATTACATTGATGGGACTGCTAGGGTTGCACAAGTCCCTTATTCCAATTTTTGAAGGGCTTTATTATGCCTATATGATGCCTACTCCAAGAAGTTCCCTAGTCCCATAGTATATCTAGTTATGCCTTCACAAAATCAACTTCGTATTTCATATCATTGAGCCCATTTTGTAATTATCCATAGTTAGTAAGGAGTGTTGGGAACTTATAGTTGTGTGCCATGATATCATCACACTAATTTTAACCATGAATGGTAAGTAATCTTTGTGCTATGATAAATCGAAAGGTATAAGTTTCATAGATGATTGTTTTACCCTCAACCTGATTGATTAATTCTATAATAAAAACAAGAGTGGAAGCTAGACACCATACAAGGGAAATCATGTAGGTGAAAGTCCCACAAAGTCCTCAAGATTTTGGCCAATATTGTGTCTTAAATAAAAACTCTTGTCACTACATGAACGCTACTCCTCCTTGGTGTTGTTGATAAAGGTTATTGAATGAGATTCAAGTGGATTTAAATTTTTTTGCATTAATTTGAAATTTGAACCTCCATGTTGAGGGCATGTAAAGGAGGCACACTATGGAACCAAAAACACTTTGTGAAATAAAAAATTCATGGGATTCCCTAGAATATGGAGTGTCATACTCTATGTATCATCACAAGCTAATTACCTTGGGTTTCAAACTAGTGCCACCTTATTTTCCATTTAATTAATGACAACATTGTAGTGCCTTTAGACATCAATAAACTAAATAGAGGTGTAGGATTTTAGCATGAGCTCAACCTGATTCAATATGTATGGAAGAGAGGAGGAGTTTTATTTTTGAGTCACCTAAAATGGATAAATTTTAACTGTAATTCTAAAGTACCAATATTGATCTAGAAAAAAAAATAAAAATAAAAATAAAAAACTGAAGGTTTCTTAAAAAAGTTGCAATCTAGTTTATGTCTTGTGGGCAATGGATCGAAATTGAAAAAGCACATAAACTTAGTAATTTTAGTTAAGTTTTACAAATTTAACCAGAGAAAAATAGACAACATGCAACATCACAAAACAACAATTTGATGGTGTTCACCCCTCCTAGGCTACATCTCCGAGTCCAACTTCCAATGTTGACCCTTTCAAATTTAATGCTCAAAATGTCAATTACATCAACATACAATGCTCAAATCATAAAAATAACGCTACCATTGTGTCCAGAACACCCAAAAACCCTTGTGTAAGGCTCTTTTGGGGCTCAAAAATGCTGAAAAATGGCCAAGTTAGGCCTCCTTGTTCCTTTCTCTATTATTTTTCCTACAAATTGACAAAACAAGCAACAAATCTCCTTTTGGCAAAACCACCAAGCAAAAAATTGGCATGATAGCAACGTAAATTCTGCCTAAATTGGTGCAATTTGTCAAGTAGTTAACTTGACTCCTGCACTCTAACTTGCACCCTTTTTATTGGTCATGTGGCATGTAATGTGGCTAGGGGTGTAGGCCAAAGGCCATGTGCCTGTCGGCTCTCGGTCATGTGAAGGGCCATGTGGTTGTGGGTTGGGTGCCATGTTCCAACTCTCCTCCACAATGTTAATCATCAGTTATGATGTTTTAATAGAACTCAGGGTAGGGCCTTGCACCCCTCCCCACTCTAGTTTCACCACAAACATGTGGTCTATTAGATAACATGGGTTGGGGCCATGTGTCCCACCCCCTCTTACGAATATTGACCAAATCAAATTTAAATGTAACATTGTCGCAGAGTATTAATAAGCATGTCCTAGTGGTTCAATGGTGTAGTGGTTGGTTTTTAATGGTGAGGTTGTGGGTTCTATTCCAGTCGAGGTCACAAAGCGCCAAACCATAATTTTGCATGCCTTTCAAGGGCCATGTGGCACCCTCTCATAGAGCCACATGTTTCCCTCTAATTGGCTCACACTAAATCACAACAACCAATAAAAATCCACCAACATGATCTATATGATCATGCCACATGTCAGCATTGTATTGGCTTGTCTGATATCTGTATTGCCTAGTCAACCTTCTGACGCCAATGCCACATCTCTGTATGACCTACCTAGTCAGCAACGTGGTCAACCCTGCAATTTGACCTTTTAGATATTTTCCAAAAACTTCAAAACATGATAAATTTCCCATACGGTGTTGGATTGAGGAGATTCAAGCATCGTTGGAATAATAATTATGAGATCTACAATTTGGTATTGTTTTCGAGATATTTTGAACATATTTTTGATCCCCTGGATCATTCCTCCCTATTGGAACCTTTTGGTCCACCAAAACTCTGTTTTACTCAGCAAGTAAGTGAGTGCAAAACTCCCTAACTTTCCTAATCTCAATCCACCTTGATTTACTTGTATTGGTACCTTTGAGCCCCACTCAAAGATACTCCACATTACCTCTACATGAAGTCCTGATTCTCCTATGAGTCTTCCTGCAACTCATTTAAACATTAATGAGAAAAATAATCTATAGATGGAATCTAAACATTCTCTTCATGATCATCAATCATTGGAGGCTCATACAATCTCAAGTTTTCCACATTCAAAATAGAAATAAATTTGCATGTAAGGTGACAAATCTAATCAGAAAGCATTGTTACCAGTCTTATCCAAAAAATTTAAAGGACCATATCTCATTGGATTTAGATTTTTACCTTCACCTTGAAGCCTTTCCTTGCTGATATACAACCAATCTTGATCTCCCACTTGGAAATCATGATCAACTCGATGCTTTTCATGCCTTGCTTTGTACTTTTCTTTGATTTTCTCTACCTTCTCTTGTACTCTTTGATGCACTGGTTTAATTTGTTCAATGAAATTCTTGGCTTTGTCTGTTGGGTTGTGTTATATTCTTTCCATGACTAGCCCACATAGTTAACTAGGGGGTTTGAGGGGTGCAGGTAACCCCACTTAATGGGGTCTGGGGCAGCGCCGCTGAAAATTTTGGTTTTGGAACCTATGTTAGGTTGGGCGGACCCACCTATGGTTTTTGCATGATTTTCGCACATGTTTTTGGACGTGATGGTTTTCGGTCCATGGTTTTGGACGCGATGGTTTTCGGTCCATGGTATTGGATACTTTGGCATGTATAAATATGTATTATAACATTGGAAGATATATAATGAAAAATCAAGCTGGTAGTCCCGATTTTGGGATCCAGGGGAAAATCTCTAAGTATATGTGTCTTATGTGTTATGCTCTCGCATTGTTTATTTCAATTCGTATGCAGGTAATTTTTGTACGGGGTTAAAACCTACATTTGGTATCAGAGCAGTTTTGGCTTCAAGGGGAGGCCTTTGTTGCTGAGGGGTTTCGCTTGGGCCTGTGGTAGACCCTGTTCAGTGGGAGATCTGCGAGATCGATTCTAGTGGTGAAAGAAGATGGCAAGCAATGGAAAGATAGAGATCGAGATATTTAATGGTCAGAGTTTTGAGTTTTGGAAACTCAAGATGGAGGATCTATTGGTGGATAAAGATCAGTGGATCGCGATAGATTCGGGTACTAAACCAATGGGAGTGTCTGATGAAGAATGGAAGAAGTTGGATCAGAAGGCAAAGAGCACAATACGATTGTGTGTCTCAGATTCAGTATTGTTGAATGTATCAAGGGAAGCTATAGCGAAGGCTTTGCGGGACAAGTTAGGGACTTTGTACCAATCTAAGTCTCTAGTGAATAAACTGTTCCTACAGAAAAAGCTATATAACCTGAGGATGAAAGATGGAGACTTGGTGACAGAGCATCTGAATCATTTAATATTGTGATAAGTCAGTTAGCGTCTGTTGATATCAATTTTTCAGATGAAGATAAGTGCATTATTTTGTTGTGTTCTCTACCAAATTCGTGGGATAGTTTGGTTATTGCAATAGGTAGCAATGCAACTTCCTTGTATTTTGATGAAAAAGTCTCATCCTTGCTGACGGAGGAGATGAGACAAAAAAATATGGAGAGCCAGAATGGTGATGCTTTGTCTGTACGAGGACGGTCCCAGAACAGAAACAAAAATAAGTCATCCAGTGGGAGATCTAGATCTAGAGGGAGATCTAAATCTCCAGGAAAACCTGTAAAGGTGGTGTGCTGGAAATGCGGAAAGGAAGGGCACTACAAAAGGGATTGTAAATCTAAAGCTCCTGATAAAGGAAAGGGATCTGATGGTGCTCCTTCTACAAAGGCAAAAACCACCTCAGATGAAGGTGGGGATGTGTACTTGGCTTCTTCAAGTACACATGTAGATCATGAGGCATGGTTGATTGACTCGGGTGCATTCTTTCACTTCACTCCCCATAAAGAGTGGCTCTGCAAGTATGATAAATATGATGGTGGTGATGTCTTCTTGGGGGATGACAGGAAGCCTAGAATCGTTGGTCGTGGAAAAGTAAAGTTGAAGTTGCAAGGTGGAAGGGTTAGAACACTTTCGGGTGTTCTACATATTCCTGCATTAGCCAGAAATCTGATTTCTATAAGCAAGTTGGATGATGCAGGTGTAAAAACAATGTTCGAGAAGGATACCTGCAAAATGGTTCGGGGAGCACTAGTATTGATGCAGGGAGTTCGGATTGGAACTCTGTACAAGCTGCAAGGTAGCACTGTTATTGATGGGTGCAATATTTCTGTGGTTCCTGAAAGTGGAGCAAAAAATCTATTGGTCTCTGGAGAGAAGACCATGTTGTGGCATCAAAGGCTTGGACATATTGGAGAGAAGGGACTTCGAATACTTCATGGTAAAGGTATGGTAGAAGGTATGACTAATAGCTCTCTGTATTTTGATTTCTGTGAAAATTGTGTATATGGGAAGCATAATCGGGTGAGTTTCCCCTCTAGTGGTAAGAGGGCGAAACATATATTAGAGCTTGTGCATAGTGATGTGTTTGGACCTGTGAAGGTTCCATCACTGGGTAAGTCTGTGTACTATGTTTCATTTATAGATGACCTCTCAAGGAATACATGGATATATTTCCTTAAGAAGAAATCTGAAGTCTTTGACAGGTTTAAAGAATTTAAGGCTCTGGTGGAAAACCAGACAGAGAAGAAGATAAGGGTGTTGAGGACAGATAACGGTGGAGAGTTTTGCAGTAAGGAATTTGAAGAATTCTGTAAGAAGTGTGGTATAGCACGGCAGAAGACTACTCCATATACACCTCAGCAAAATGGAGTTGTAGAAAGAATGAACAAGACGTTGATGGAAAGGGCAACAAGCATGCTCAGTGGTGCCAGGTTAGGATAGGAATTTTGGGCAGAGGCGGCGGAGATAGCATGTTACCTAGTCAACAGATCACCTTCATCAACGTTGGAGGATAAGACTCCACAAGAGGTATGGACTAGTAAGAAACCCCCTCTTTCACATCTGAGGGTATTTGGATGTGATGCATATGTACATGTTCCAAAAGAGAAAAGAACCAAGTTGGATAGTAAATCTGAAAAGAACATCTTTATTGGGTATGAGGATGATTTAAAGGGTTATAAGCTTTGGAACCCAGTAACAAGCAAGGTTGTGTATAGTCGAGATGTGGTGTTCAGAGAGGTGAAATATGTTATTAAACATGAAGTCCAACCAAAGGAACCTGAGAAGATAGAATTTGAGCTAAAGAAGGAAGAATTGGACTCTACAGCAGGGGAGGAATCAGAAGATGAAGAGCCACAAACTCCAGGTGTGAGAAGATCAGTTTGAGAAAGAAGGTAGCCAGAAAGGTACCGTCCATCTGCTCTCTGTTCAAATTTTTCTTTGTTTGTTACTGATGATGATCCCAGAACTGTGAAGGAAGCAGTGGATTCAGAGGATGGAAAACTCTGGAAAGAGGCCATGGTTGATGAAATGGAATCTTTGCACAAAAATGAGGCTTGGGATCTAGTGAAGTTGCCAACTGGAAGGAAATCCATTGGCAGCAAATGGGTGTTCAAAAAGAAGACAAATGCAGAAGGAAAAGTGGAGAAATAGAAAGATCGGTTGGTAGCAAAAGGTTATTCCCAGGTGTCGGGAATTGATTTTGGTGATATTTTTTCTCCTGTTGCCAAGGTAACTTCTATTAGATTACTTTGTTGTTGCTACTTTTGATGTTGAGGTAGAACAGATGGATGTGAAGAAAACATTTCTTCACATGGATCTAGAAGAGGATATCTACATGAAGCAACCTAAAGGCTTTACGGTGAAGGGTAAGAAAGAACTAGTATGCAAGTTAAAGCAGTCTATGTATGGGTTAAAACAGTCACCAAGGATGTGGTATCAGAAATTTTGATACATTTATACGAGGACTTGGCTTCACCAGAAGCAAAGCATATCATTGTGTGTATTTTTAAATTAATTGGTGACCGTGTTATTTATCTGGTCTTGTATGTGGATGATATGTTCCTAGTTGGAAATGACAAAGAAATTATCCAGGATTTGAAGACCCATTTGTCCTCCAAATTCGACATGAAAGATCTTGGTGCTGCAAACTATATTTTGGGCATGGAAATTAAAAGAGATCAGACAAAGAGGAAGCTTTGGTTAAACCAGAGGAAGTATGTCGAGAAAATATTACAGAGGTTTAATATGCAGGATAGTAAACCGGTGAAGGTTCCTATTCCTGTAGGTGTGAGGTTATCTGCTGAACAGTGTCCCAAGACACAAGAAGAGGAATAGGACATGTCCCGTGTTCCATATGCAAGTGCAGTCGATAGCCTGATGTATGCAATGGTTTGTACTAGACCAGACATTGCACATGCAGTGGGAGTATTGAGCAGGTTTATGTCAAAACCACGGAAGGATCATTGCACAGTAGTGAAGTGGGTTTTCAGGTATTTGCGTGGCACTAGTGATTATGGTTTGTTCTACCAAGGCAGACCAGGATTGGACAGAGTGTTGGATATTCATGGCTTTGTTGATGCTGACTGGGCTAGAGATCTGGATCAAAGAAGATCTACAAGTGGGTATGCGTTTAACCTATTTGGAGGTGCAGTCAGTTGGACGAGTAAGAAACAATCTGTAGTGGCACTATCAACTACAGAGGCAGAATACATGGCAGCCACTCATGCAAGCAAGGAAGTAGTTTGGTTGCAGACATTGTGTTCAAGTATGGGGTTAGTACAGGGAGCTATCAAGATAGACTGTGATAGCCAAAGTGCAACTTTCTTGGCAAAGAACCCTACATATCATTCAAAGACAAAGCGCATTGATGTTCAGTATCACTTTGTGAGGGATATGATAGAAGAAAAAAAGGTGTTGCTAGTAAAGGTGGACACTTTGAAGAATACTGTAGATGCATTGACAAAATCTGTGAGCTCTAAGAAGTTCTCTTGGTGTAGAGAAACAATGGGTGTTGCAGGGCTAGATAAATGACTAATCCCTGATGTGGCCCCCTGTGGAAAGAAAACAACAAGTGGGAGAATGTTGGATTATGTTATATTCTTTCCATGACTAGCCCACGTAGTTAACTAGGGGGTTTGAGGGGTGCAGGTAACCCCACTTTATGGGGTCCGGGGCAGCGTCCTAGAAAATTTTGGTTTTGGACCCTATGTTAGGTTGGGCGGACCCACCTATGGTTTTGTGCATGATTTTCGCACATGTTTTTGGACGTGAAGGTTTTCGGTCCATGGTATTGGATGCTTCGACATGTATAAATATGTATTATAACATTGGAAGGAATATAATGAAAAATCAAGCTGGTAGTCCTGGTTTTGGGATCCAGGGGAAAATATCTGAGTATATGTGTCTTATTTGTTATGCTCTCGCATTGTTTATTTCAATTTGTATGCAGGTAAAATCTGTACGGGGTTAAAACCTACATTGTCCACATCACTATGTTCATCTACTGCAATATCTTTACCAAAGATTAAATCCAAAGGAGACTTTCGAAACAGTTTCATTCATGTAATGCCAATAAAAATACCTCTAAATTTGTGTAACCGTTTTGCCTACACGAAAGTGACCAACAATAAGAGAATTGTGGCCTTCCCTCATGACATTGACTCTTTCACCCTATGGAACACATAACTTTATAAGATGATACAACAATTTTTTATGAACATGATAATCTGACTCTTCGACATGATTTCCTTGACTCAAAGTTGCATAAACATTTTTAAAATTGTCATCTTGAGCATATTGTTAAATATAAGTTTCATGCATGATTGTGTTATGCTTAAGAATGAAAAATGCATAAACAATAAGACTTGATAACATACCAAAATCTTTGTTGTATATACCTTTCTTGTACCTGATTACCAAATGAAATTGTTTTAGGAATCCCATCCACCTGAAAAGTATAGCTTGTTGTACCTCGGTTTGAGATTGTGAATACTGTAGAGGTTGATGGTTAGTATGAATAATTGTTTCTTTACCCATCAAATAAATCTTCCATTTCTTCACTCTTTGTACCAAAGCATATAACTCTTTATCATAATTTGGATATTTAATTACTGCATTGGTAAAGGTTTCAGAATGATAACAAATAGGCTTACCATGCCGCATCAAAATTGCTCCCATAGCATAATCGCTTGAATCAGTTTGAATCTCAAATGGTTGCTTAAGATTTGGAAGTGCTAGAACTATTGTTGTACTGATTTTCTCTTTCAAAGTGTCGAAGGCTTTCTGCTGCTTTCCTCCCCACTGAAATATTGGTTTCACACCACACAAAGCATGTAGTGGTGTTGCAATGAGTGAGAATTTAGCTCTAAATTTTCTCCAATATTGGGTTGCTCCCAAAAAGCTCCTAACTTCTATTACATTGTTGGGTTTATGCCAATTCGCAATGACTTCAACTTTTGATGGATCAATCTTCAATTCAACCCCTCCTACAATATGACCCAAATCATCCAAAGAGGTTTCCCTAAATTCACACTTAGACATCTTCAAATACAACTTCTCTTTTTCCAAGACATCTAAAACTTGTTTCACATGCTTGACATGCTCTTCGCGGGTCTTACTAAAAATCAGAATATCGTCTAAGTAGACTATGACAAAATCATCAAGGAATGGTCTCAAAGCATCATTCATAACTCTCATGAATGTTGTAGGTGCATTGAAAATCCCAAACAACATAACTAACCATTCAAACAAACCTGCTTTGTCTTGAAAGAAGTTTTCAAAATATCACCTTCAACAATCCTTATCTAATGATAATCGCTTCTCAAATTTAACTTAGTGAAATAAACAACTTCCTTTAACTAATCTAGCAAATCATCAATGCAAGGAAGAGGATAGAGAATATTTACTGTGATTTTGTTCAAAGCTCTAAAATCTACAGACATATGATGCAACATGTACCATATTTCTTTGGAACCAAGACAATAGGAGATGTGTTAGGCCTGATGACCCCTTTGTCAAGCATGTCTTGAATTTTTTTATTGATTTCTACATTCTCCAAAATTGACATTATGTACATGCCAATGCTTAGAAGTGGTGCATCCTATTGCAAGTGAATCTCATGTTGGATTCCTCTTTTAGGAGGCAACCCTTCAGATTCTTGAAACATCTAGTCATAAGTGTTAACACCTTCAACCAATTCATGATTGAGTTTAGAATCACATCGTATGAAAGCTTTAGATTCAACAATATCTTTAGCTTTAATCATTAACAACACAAAATTCTTACTAGATTTTACAAGTCGTTTCATCTGACCAACACTAACAAGAGATAAGTTCATCTTCTTGCAATGTTCTCTAAAAATATACTCAAATCCATCTTTAAAAATATGATATTTGTTCTCATGACGATAGAATATGGATTTTCGATCATACAAGTATGGACTCCCTAAAACAATTCCACATATGTCAAGTGGTACAACATCAAGCTCTACCTCATCAATAAATTTTACAATGATGACGAATTTAAGTTTACATTTTCTTGTCACTTGCAAATTGTAATCATCACATACCCAACCCAAAGGGTAAGGTTTAATATGAGGTGTAGTTTCTAGATTTAGTTTCTTCACAATTCCTTCATAGATAGCATTGACTTGGGATCCACTATCAAATAATGTATCAACTTTGGTGTGTTTTGTAATGACCCTGATATGGAAAAGATCACTTATTTCTTTATCATTTTGAGACTCTATAGGCTTAGTAGAAGAACTAGTACTTGCATTAAAATCTTTACCTTTTATTCCCATGGTTGTGATTTTGGTTCATCACCTAAATCAGATCCTAGATCTTGTTGATGTGTAGAATGATTATTTTGTTTCCCCTTGTTATTGAACTTCTTTGGTCTCATTTCTAGATGTTGTTTCCAACAATGGTCTTCATCATGGCCTTCTTTTGAACAATGTTTAAAGGTAAGTTTATCTCCCTCTTTCTTGACTATAGCATTCTTTTTGACTTCGCCTTTAAACTTTCCCTTTCATTTGTCTCCATATTTGGATGGTTTCTTGCTAGTCTCTTGGGGAACATTCTTGCTTCTTGATTCTAAATGAGTTGTTTGAACACATACTTCATCTAGATTGGTGGGATTAAACATAAGTATAGTATGGCTCAAATAACAATATAATCCACCTATGTATTTAAGTAGAGTGTTTTTTGAAGACAAATCAACACCCAATATTAAAGCTCTTCTTCTAAATTATTGTGTGTAACTTTGGACACTTTGACCTTTAGCTTGTCTATTTTTTTTTCAAATTTCTTTTTCCATATAAGCTAATGGATAAAATTGTCTTCTTAATGCAACTATAAAATCACTCCAAGAAGAGATAATTTTACCACTTTTCTTCAAATATTCTTGAGTTTTGGCATCCCACTAGATGAGGGTTGCGCTTTCCAAATGAAGAGAAGAAATTTGTATCTTTGTAACATCATAAAAAAATCTCTTGAATCCTACAATAGACTTCAATTTTATGAACCCAATTATCCAACTTCTTAGTATTTACTTCCCCATTGTACATAGGCAATTCAAACTTGACATCAAGCTTAAGCAAAGGAGACTTAGCATGTCCTTTTGGAGATCTAGGAGGAGTATGTCTAGGTGTTGAAGGAGGTGAAGAAGGAGATGAGGATGGAGGTGAAGGTGGAGGTGAAGGAGGAGGTGGAAGAAATAGAGGCTTTCTCCCATCACCACCATTACCTTTTTGTTGATTTAAACTCTCTCCTTGCAACCTTGTTGTCCTCTCATTGTACAACACTTTCACCATCTCAGACATATCATAGAAAGCCTTTATGAAATCTCTCTCACCCTCAAACATTAGCTCATGTCCTTCTTCATGTGCCCTAATTGGTGGAGGTTTTAGATTTCGTGACCTCCTTTAACCAATTTGAGGGTTTGGTTCTTCAAGAACTCATTCTCCTCTTCTCAACTTAGACCTTGTAATCATTCAAGAAAACACTTGCAAAAATAGTCAAACCTTCAAAACAACCATGCTCTAATACCAAACTGCTCTGAAATATTAATAAAAATTTGAAGGTTTCTTGAAAAAATTTGCAAGCTAGTTTATGTCTCATGGACAATGGATCGAAATTTCAAAAGCACATAAACTTAGTAATTTTAGTTAAGTTTTGAAAATTTAACAAGAGAAAAATAGACAACATGCAACATCACAAAACAAAAATTTGATGACAAAGTTCACCCCTCCCGGGCTACATCTTCGGGTCCAACTTCTAATGTTGTTCCTTTTAAATTATATGCTCAAAATGTCAATTACATCAACATACAATGCTCAAATCACAAAAATAATGATGCCATTGTGTCCAAAACACCCAAAAAACCCTGTGTAGGCTCTTCTTAGGCTCAAAAAGGCTTAAAATGGCCAAGTTAGGCCTCCTTGTTCCTTTCTCTACTATCTGTCCCGCAAATTGACAAAACTAGAAAAATAGGTAACGAATATCCTTTTGGCGGAACCACCAAGTGACACTGGAGTGGTGGAAATTCTGTCAAAATCGATGCAATATGTTGAGTAGTTAACTTGACTTATGCGCCCTAACTTCTGCCCTTTTTATCAATGATGTGGCATGTAATGTGGCCAGGGATGTCGGCCAAAGGCCATGTGCTTGCTAGCTCCGTGCTCTTGGTCATATGAAGGGCCATGTGGTAGCAGTTTGGGCACCATACGCTAGCCCTCCTCTGCATTGTTAGTTGTAGGTTACGATGGTTTAAGAGAACCAGGGCTAGGGCCTTACACCCTACCCCACACCGCTTTCACCATAGACATGTGGTATATAACATAACCCAGGGCTAGGGCCACATGCTCCACCCCCTCCTGCCAATGCCAAACCAAATAAAATATAAATATAACATTGTCACGTAGTATTAATTAGCACGTCCCAGTGGTTCAACCATCTAGTGGTTGGTTTTTAATGGTGAGGTCGTGGGTTTGATTCCGGCCAAGGTCATCAATCACCCAACCATAATTTTTCACACCTTTAGAGGGCCACATGGTGCCATCTCATAAGGCCACATGTTGCCCTCTTATTGTCTCACACCATATCACAACAACCAATAAAAATTCGCCAAGATGATTTGTACAATCATGTCATGTGTTAGCGTGGGATTGGCCTTTCTAGAATCTGTACTACCCAGTCAGCCTACTAACATCAATGCCACATCACCATATGGCATGCCCAGTCAGAAGCTTAGTCAATCCTGTAAGTTTACTTTTTAGTTGTTTGCCAAAAACTTTAGAAGATGATAACTTTCACATACAGTGTCAGATTGAGGCAATTCAAACATCGTTGGAATCAAAATGACGAGATTTCTGATTTCGTACTGGTTTCAGGAGATTTTCATCACTTTGAATTTTTAGCATATTTTTGATCCCCTTGATGAAATATTACTTTTTTAAAGGATGATGGTGCCTTTAATTCTTTCTTTGTTTACTAGCCTAGCTCCCAAATGAAGTATCAAAGAGATCAAGGAGAACACTAATCATCAAGAAAATAAATTTAATGAGTGTTTATTTGTTATTAGCTATGGGAAGACATTGGAGGACACAACATTTGAAATTATTGGGAGTAATATATTAATAATAATAACAATAATATACTTTAAGGCTACAACATTTTTAACTACAAAATTGACATATGTGTTAAGCCTTAGGCAAGTCCTACACTAACAATAACACCCCTTATTAAACCATAGATATTGATTTATTACATGTATATATTTATTTAGGTCATAACCTTTGCTTATACCCCTTAATTATAATTGTACACACACACACTCTCTCTCTCTCTCTCTCTCTCTCACATGCAAACACTAAGGAGACCTAGTCTTAAGATCATCAAATATTTTCTTATACATTGTATTCTTTGTAAAGGAGGATTTCCCCTTGAAGTGGAAAATAATAGTGGATTCTTATCATTTTTAATGCATGTGGTTCTTAACATTTGGTATCAAAACTATGGTCCTATGGTTTTGCTACCTCAAACAAGTCATCATGACATTTTCCAACTGTATCATTTTTCTTGGGAAGTTTCAAATCGTGAAATTTTGAGATATTTGAGGAGAGATATACAAGTAATTTTAATTTTTTTTTCATATTATTTTCTCTCTAAATTCAAAGATATACTCTATGGAAGTTAGGGTTTAATGTGAATGGTCTTGAAATCAATCTCATATGAGTAATATTAACATTTTATCTATAACATTTTTGTGGGAATATTTAGATTGTGAAATTGTGATATTATTGAGGAGAGATATAGAAGTACATCTACTAAAATTTTAGATTCTAGTCTTCTATAATTTTGGAGATATACCCTATAGAAGTGCAGGTTTGTGAATGGCCTTCAAATTCATTTCAAATGAGTGATTTTGACATTTTCGTTATAACCTTCTTATGGGATACCTTATATTGTGAAATTGTTAAGAGACTTAGAATAGATTTTGATGTATAGATGGTAAAGGTTTTAGTTCCAGTTTTCTATAGTTTTGAATATATATCATTTGGAAGTTAGAATTTGTGAATAGCCTTGAAATCAATTTCAAATGACTGATCTTGGAATTTTTGTTGTAACTTTCTCCTAGATAAGTTTCAGACAATGAAATTCTCAAGGATCCAAGGAGACATATTAAGGTACCATAAATATAAAATCTAGAATCATATTTGAAAAATTGAACACACGACACACTATATAATTTCACTCTTGGGAAAAGGCCAAAATTAAACAATTTTTGGGAAAACTACTATAACTTTCACTTGGCACATCAATTTTTGGTTAGACCTATAGAATTTTAGAGAATACATGCCATAGAACTACAAGTCGAAAATATAGATTTAGAAGGGATTAAATTTTAGAGATATATTAGGAAAAAAGTAAGCCATTTAGATAATCTACATTTTTGGGTTTTGAATGGTATGTAACTTATAATTGGTAAAACTTCCGATTAGAAGATATATTTTTGGTGATTCAAAATTTTTGATGAAGATGAAAAATATGAGAATTATTATTTCTCCTAGATGGCACCTAATGGTGCTTCAAAATATACTTCACGAATTAAAACCCTAGAGAGATCTACTATGCCTTAAGAACAAAGAGAAGAAAATTCTCCCTCTATTGAAGAGGTGGAAAAAAATGGGAAAAATAAATGGATGAGATGGAAAAGAACATGTAACATTTCGAAAAATCCATATCCACCTTCCTCTCAAATACCCAAGGGGAGAAACTTGCTAAGGGAGATAATAAAATGCAAGTAAATCAAGAAAATGTGGAAGAAATAAATATTGAGTCCAAAAATCATGATTTTTCATCACTTCAAGATCCACATTATTAAGGATGCAATGTGGTACCAATGAACTACTTGATTGTAAATATCGATATGAGAAAGTTTTATGATAATGATTCTATAACATGGATATTCCATATGAAGCAATGCTTTGATATACGCCAAGTTAGGATCTTATAAAAGGTGAATATTGCATCCATGTTTTTAGAAAAATATCAATTTGTGTGGTATCTAAATGCCTTTGTGAAAGGAAAAATAATTTTGTTCCATTTTTCCAAAGGAATTTATAGCACATTATGAGGATATTAAGATCAATACATTCTTTAGTGAATTGGTAAATCTTCAACATAATGGTCTAGTTATAGAACACATTCAATAATTCCAAAAGTTGAGTCTTGGGGTAGGGAACATTTTAGAGGATAATTTGTTAGACCTATTTATAGGAACTTTAAGGGAAAGAATCTAACATGAGTTGCATATTTTTTGTCA
Organism: Pinus tabuliformis; assembly: GCA_031772625.1. Taxonomy (NCBI): domain Eukaryota; kingdom Viridiplantae; phylum Streptophyta; class Pinopsida; order Pinales; family Pinaceae; genus Pinus; species Pinus tabuliformis. The sequence continues at coordinate 1,068,465,103 of CM062804.1, read as the reverse complement.
TAAATACTAGAGTGATTTTAGTCTATCAAGGAAAGTTGAAATTTAAAAAGTGGATACTAGAAGAGTGGTCACTAACAACTATAGAGAACATCATCTTCCCTCTCTTAACCTCACTCAATTGACAAGGTTGACACCTATTGAGACCTCAAATTCTCCCTTTTATTTTTGGAAAAAATAAAAGGGGCCCATATAAATTTTGAAAATACTTCCTTTATTTGCATTTGATTTTTTTTTCTTGATTTGGATTTATGGTTTGATGATCTTCCTTCTTTGTTTTTGTGTGGTTCTTTGCATTGATTCTTTTGGGATTTTATTCATAGAATGATGCATTGATGATATAATGTTTACATAACACAATCATTAGTGAGTTCTCATGCATGCATCTAGCCCAATGAATATGATTTCAGTGATGGAGTTTTTGTGTCATGTAAATTTGTCATTTCATCACATTTTCCCCCACACATTATTGAAATGCACCATTTGAATCTTTACTCCCTAGTTATTCATCATTGGTATGCATGATCATCTAAACTTATTCAAGTTGATTACATGCCTCAATTTGCTTGATATTGGATTATCATGATGTTTTGACAGTCTCATTAAGGTTTTGGTTTCAGTGCATGAATGAATGAGTTGAACATTTTTGCAAAATTGAAATAATTCGATTAAGGCTTATTTATATTCAAATCAACTGCATTACTATTGTATAGTTGATTCCATTAGGTATTATTTTTCTCTTTAATCTCATTGGTTTAGATTTTATATATACATACAATAGGATCAAATCTTTGATTCCCTTTTGTATTGAATTTGATAGGTCATAAACAAGTGTGTAGTTTACTTTTAATGCACTAAAATTTTCTTCTTTTATTTATAATTTCTTAATTTTGAAGCCAACATCATCTTCTACTCATCATGAGTATTCTGATGATATAAATGTTTCTCATTCTAAGCGTGGAACAAAATGTTATTACTCTCGGAAGTTTTTATATAATCAATATTTTTTGATGATGTGGTAGATGATGTGTGTTAGAAATGTGTTGTCATTGACGGGCGTCGATAGACCTAATTGCGTATATTGAACCGCTAGCTACTTCCGTGAAAGATGCACCGCTAAACAGTAGGCTTTCTATCTTTCGACCTTACTTCCTTGGATCTACCTCCATTAGATTTATCGGAGCCAGAGACCTCTTAACCAACACATTCATAGGCCTAGGCTTAGTCATAAGTCACAACTGTGGGATGGCAAACATGATGAAGGAAAAAGCTAAGATGAGTGAAAAGTATGCTCAAGGAAGAATTGGTGAAGGTGGAGGATCTTTGGAGCCATTTATTGTATGGAAAATCAACTTGAATGTTTCAGACACACTTAAATGGAAATAGATCTTAAAGATCTTTTTAGTGGTATATCGAAGTTTAGAAATAGCCTCCTGGATTAAAAATTATGGCTAGTCAGAGGCAGGGACCCCAAAAGTCAAGGTTGTAGAGTTAGAAGTGGTTGGAAAACCTTTAGCAAATGTTTAGTTTTGAAGCATTACCAAATGCAGTGGAGAATTTGGTGGAGCCACTAACCAAAGCTTCGAGAAAATGTGGGTCTTACAGTAGCAGGTGGTGACAACTTTATTAGCAAAAGTTCAAAGTAGGAGGTCCCATTTTAACATCTCGCCTCGGTGGCAGTACCCTAGAAGGACCTTCTCGAAAGGATTCAGAGTAATGCACAAGAGGCATGTGAGATGACACAAGCCAAGGATGGCACAATCATGGCAGGAGTATCCCAAAGAAATTAAAAGGGCGCACAAAGGTTTAGGTCAAGCATGGAGCAAGGCATGGGAAACATGGCAGCGACAAAATGTTAATAAATTGGTCGAGACCCTTTAAATTGTATAAATAAAATGGTCACAAAACACAAGGCACATGAATATTTCTCTTTCTTCTCTGACAGGATGTGTAGCAACATTTTAGTGGACAAAGATGATGATAGTATGAAGCACACATGGCAGGAAGATTCGGTTGTTTTAGGTACCCTAGTGGGCCAAATCTGGGTGACACGTGTCACACTGTAGAGGTTCCATGTGGCAAAGATTATGTAAGCATGATGTCATCCTAGAGGCTTTCTTTTAGAAGGTTTATAAAGTGTGAAGAGGAGGATCGTTAGGCTGACTAGGCAGTAGGAAATGTAGCATTTGCCATTGATAGTTAAGCCCAGTGAGCATTTGATTGGTTCATAATAACAGTGGGTGGACCCACAAGGACAGCTCATCCTAATCCTTTGACCCCAGAGGCAGTTATGAAACAGTGTCAGGGAAAAGAAACCCAGGGGCAAGCTTAAAGGGCTAGGTCAAGGTTTCATGCAGTGAAAAGACCAAGGGTGTACATAGTTGTAAAACAAAATAAGCCCTCGAGGCTTAAAGAAAAAAGGGGCCTGTAGAGGTGTTTTGGCAAGATTTTATATATAGGTATTAAAAGTGCTTAGGACAAGCAATGATACATATGGCGCTTAAACAACAGCTTGAAATCCTTAGGTGAACAGTTTGGCAGGCTTGTTCTTTGTCACTTAGTGGAGCTTGGCATTTAGCATAGTGTTAAATACAAATCCATTTGGGCCATAAATTAAAGCCATTATGAGCAATGGTGAAGGATTAGAACCTAAAGAAAGAACAATCCAAAAACAAGTATTTTGGAATTATATGCATATTTGGATGTACAAGTCAACAACTTTTGAATTTGGCATTTATGCCAAAAAAACCAGCAGCGAAAAATAAATAAAATAACGGCATGAGCAAGTTAGAGTTCAAATTAGAGGCATGGATAGTTTAAGAGGTAAATCTGGCAGTGAAGCTAAAATTGGTACTAGCCAATTTTTTTAGAACCTCAGCTAAATCATGTAAAAATTCCAAAATAGCAAATTTAAGCACTTGAACTCAAAATTTTAAGTAGAAACAAGTAAGGAGAGTTTGATAACTTGGAGATCAAATATCAAAGAATCATGTGAAGGCAAAGGGAAAATTATAGGATTCTTGCAAGAGAGAGCTAGACTTTCAATTCAAAATATATCAGTCCAAAAATATTTATAAACATAATTGAATTTGCAATTTGTGTAATTTTTTAATAAGCGTGTGAGAAAGTGTGTTGGTGAGATGAATTAATTGTTGGAATTATGATGAATGTGTTGTACTTGATGGCAACCCTCTTGTAGCAGAACAACTCACTTATACATGGTAACTAGATGAATCTACAAAAGAGATATCAGATGTGACAGAATGCATGACAGTAGTATTTGCAGGGCAGCTTCAAGGAATCAGTTCAGATGGAAACTCACTTAGATGACAGTTCAGGCTCTCAGAATGAAAGAAAAGATATATATGCAGGTTCCCCTTGACCAAGCTGCATATACACGCTAGTTATCAGTACATAAGGTGAGTATGCATATACACGCACTTTCATGCAAGGAAAGGCACATACATTTGGTTTTGGTCCGTAGTATTTGGACCATGGTATTGTGATCCATGGTATTGGTCCAAGGTATCTTGTCCGACATGTTGACCCTAGGTATGTGGTCCAAGGTATTAGTTCCAAGTGGTTTTGGACAATGGTATTGAGTAAGGCCTAAGACTATAAAAGGAGGAGAAGATCATTAGGCAAAAGCACTCAGAAAGTCTCAAATATCTGATGAAGTGTGAGATCCAGTATGCAGGTTATGGGTTTATAATGCTTTACTTGATCTGAGCCAAGGAGGAATCTTAGCGATTGATGGAGGACAAGATCTAATGATGGATCAGGATCTTATGGCTTGGAATGAATCATCTCTATATGGTTTGATCATGCTTATTCTAGATCTATATACTGATGCATGTAAATATTATGATCTGGGTATAACTCAAGTTTGGAATAGCTGCAAATCATGAATGAATATTTACAGATGTATACGCTGGTTGACTTTGATAAAAGCGCGTACATACGCAGGTTAGATACATCTAAATAGCGTATACCATATAAACTATGATGTTTGAAGTTACAGGTGGTTCTAGTTGTTGATGCAAAGTTCTAAGTTCTGGTGACTGTTTACTAGTGTCAGTATTCTGCATATTCAGATTGGTTGATTGTGTTTAGCTTCAGTGTTGATGGATGAGATCTAATAATGGATCAGGATCATAATGACTTATCTTTATGTGATCTAATGGACTAGATCTGGTTGCTAACACACATATTATCCTTTTGTATGTAATGATCTGGGTATGTCTAAAGTCTGGAAGTGCAGTGAAGTTATAAGTAAGTATTTGATGACATATACGCTAGTTCGCCTTGGTGAAGTTGTGTATACACGCTAGTTCGGCTCTTCCAAGTAGCGTATGCACTCTGATGCATGATTTTTGATGATACAGTTGGCTCTAAATATTGTTGCAGAGTTCTGTGTTCTGCTCTGTGTTCTGGTGACTGTATTTTGTTGACAGGGTTTTAATGATTCAGTGTTGGGTAATTCAGAGATTGATGATGCAAGTGGTGATTGATTTTGTGCTTCAATGATATTGATGGGTCCAATATGAAAATTGGATGAAACGTGGCCTTTAGATTATGATGTTGTGTTCCATGAGTATCCAGTCTAAAAATTTATGAAACATGGTACCTGGAGGAAGAAAGAAGGTTGTAGCCTTTTGTAGGTCAGCACCTACGTACTAGTATATCAGCTAGTACAAGAACTAAGGGGGTTGTAGCTCCCTTCCAGGAGAAGCTGGAGAATGAGAGAAGATTGTAGCCTTCTATAGGTCAACACCTACATACTAGTATATTAGCTAGTACAAGAACTAAGGGGGTTGTAGCTCCCTTCCAGGAGAAGCTGGAGAATAAGAGAAGGTTGTAGCCTTCTGCAAGTAGAAGCCTGCGTACTGGTATAAGACTACACCAGTACAAAAATATTGTAAAAATAAGTTTCTTATTAAAAGAAGATAGAGACGAATTGCAGCAGGTGGTTTTCACCCACATTGGCTTTCCACCTTATATCATGGTGTTCATGTGTGCTTCTTATGTGTGATGATCTGTTCTATTTTACTGCACCTTTTTACTGTTCATATGGTTAATAATGTTCCGATGCACTCATTAAAGATCAACTAACTAAATCATAAGTTTACTAGATATACGCTAGTTGCATTAAACACAGTTGCATGTACAGGTGGGTTCCCTTAATTGAAGTAGTGTCTATGAATCTAAGTATGGAAATGAAAAATTTAGTGATTTGATAATACTGATTCACCCCCCCCCATCTCAGTATTATTTCCAACATTAATGTTTTTTATGTGTTTAGTAATGAAAGGTTGTTGAAAGTGTTAGTAATGGTGGTTTTGGTGAGTGTTTTAGAGACAAATTGATTTATGTTATAATAGGAATGGCTTCATGATTTGAGTTTGAAATAGATGAACAATGTGTCATTGAGGTCAGCTAAGTGGTAGCTTACATATTAAGGGTTGTAGCTCCTTCTAGTAGTTACTAGTAAATGTTTAGGGGTTGAAGCTCCTTTTAGTAGAAGTTGATAAACTTAGGGGTTGTAACTTCTTTCAGTGATAGTTGATGAATTAGGGAGTAGTTTCTTCCTATTGGTCATAGCCAAATAACTTTGTAACAAGAAGTAATAGTTGGCCTTGTGAAGAAATTAAAAAAAAAAATTGAATAATATGTGTAATATTTTTGTTAGTTATGTTGATTTTTGTCATGCTCCTATGAATTAATTGTTGAAGTATTTCTTGGTGTCCTAATATCATTGCAAGTAAAAGAAATTGCTAAAATTCCTACAATATTGATTCATGCCCCCTCTCAATATTGTCCTGGTTTCTAATAATGTGTCCCTTGATCCATGTGGCAAAGAATTATATTGAATGTGTTAACATAGAAACTCACATTATATATATATATATATATGTATATATATATTGTTTTTTTTTTCCAAGCTCTAACACTTGAAAGAACCTAACTAATGATAATTATTTATGTTAGTTAATGAAATATGATGGCTAAAATAACAGATTATTAGATGTCGAGGTTTCTTTTTCCTCATCACTTCCTAATTTTTCTGAAATCTAGGGGCCGACATCTATCAATTGAAAGAACCTGATAGACATAAATTATTATGTTAACGATAATATTAGGCGTCACTTAAAAGGTTAGAATAGGGTTCCCTGTGTCTAGAAACTAGTGCCTAATGGTCAAAACCCTGTGGTCAAAATGTCGAGATCTTGGGACATTGAGATGTTTTCTTTCTCATCACTTTGCTCTAAAATCTTAAGGATGGAGTGCAACACCTAGAATCCCATGCCCAGTGGTTGAAATATAACTGTAGGACACCTTATTTTCCTTGAATTTTCCAAATCCTCTCAATATCCAATAACTTGGTGTTGGTTGGTTCTATTTATTTATTTTTATTTTGATTTGATAGTCAAAATATTTAACATGGAATCCTCTCTCTATACCTTCCACTTGACTTTTATACGAACTATTTTAATGGAAAAATAAAATATAAAACCTGAAAAATTCTCTTCCATGGTGCATGTGGGATATTTATTTCAACATTTAAATCAATGACTAAGATTAGTACATGAGCTACATCTATAATGGTTGAGTGTTGTTTTTGGGAGGCTATATTTGGAGCTCTAGAAGGCCAAATTAATCATAAAATAACTTGTTGGAAAGCTAAAACTATTGAGAAAATTTTGAGAATTTTAATCTTGTCGAAATTAATGGAAACAAAAATCCCAAAACATCAACAAAATATTTTCATATGATTTTAAATTTGGATTTTCATAAAATTTATTAGTTTTATTTATTTTAATTTTGAATGTACATGTGTGAATTCAAAATGCTACATAAATAGATTTCAAATGAAAAGATGAAGAAATTAAAGTCTCTACCAAAGAAAAAGAATTAGTTAAAATCAAGGAGACAATAAAAACATAAATCCTTCAATTTATGCAACATGCTTATCTTGATCAACAAATTCTATATTTGCATATTTATTTTAGAAAAGGATGGAGAGATGTTTTGTTTTCGTTGATTGAAATTATTTTATGGATAAAAATCTTCTTGTAAAAGAAAAGGGAGAACACCTTGGAATATAGAGGTTAGACTAGGGGGATTTTTAGAGGATTTTAGAGGACCACAAGTTGCATGAAAGATAAGAAGAGGCTTGCACTATGACAATTTTTTTCTTGTAATAAGTTGTATTTTGGAAGAGTGATTATAGCTTGTGCAATATTTTCAAGTTTACAAAACTTGTCATGATGTATATTGAGGTCTATCAATTGTTATTGATTTTGATATTATTATCATTTTCAAGATTAATGAAATACTTCTCTTTTATTTTTGCCAAATTCTATTCCATATTAATATAAGTTTGCATGATGTGCATTGTTGTTGATTTATGCAAAGTTATATATTTTTTAAACCATTGGTAAACTATCTCTCATGGTTGGTTTGAATTTGAAAAATAAATTATTGATATGAGTATACGTGTTCATGACTCCTTATAATTATTTACAAAGTAATCATTGATAATTATTTGTTTTAGCTACTATTTGATTATGAGAACTATTTCCATAGTATGTCAGTTTATTTTTCTCTCATGTTAAGCAATGTTAATCCTCCATACTAAGCATGAGTATGCATAGTTATGTTTGTCCTTTAGTAATTATTTACTAAACTCCATTGTTATCAGTTTGAAGTCTACATATTTCAGTTATAAGGGAGACATATATGAAGAAAATGATAACATTTTTATTGTTTCCCCTCTCTCCCTAATTGTTGTGAAAATTTTCATGGGGTACTTTTTGTTGGTTTGTGTTATATTCTTTCCATGACTACTCCATGTGCCAGGGGGTTACGGGGGGGGGGGGGCAGTAACCCCCCATGTACGTTGCGTTGAGCATTACCGGGGGGTATGTAGGGGGGGAGGGTAGCCCCCTTGCACAGGATTTGAGGCAGCACCTCTAGATTTTTTTTTTTGACCCTATATTAGTGGGCGAACATACCTATGGTTTTGTGCATGGATTTTGCACATGGTTTTGGCACAATGGTTTTCGGTCCATGGTATTTTGTAGATCCGGTCAAGGGAACTAGAATTATGTCCTAATCCAGGGTTAATGGATTTAGATTTATGGATGCGTCGACATGTATATATATGTATTGTAACATTGAAAGGAACATAATGAAAAATCAATCTAGTAGTCCTAGTTTTGGGATCCAGGGGAAAATCTTTGTGTATGTTTCTTTTATGTTTTATGCTCTTATGTGGTAGACCCTGTTCAGTGGGAGATCTACTGAATCGATTCTTGTTGTGAAAGAAGATGGTGAGCAATGGAAAGATAGAGATCAAGAAATTTAATGGCCAAAATTTTGAGTTGTGGAAACTCGAGATGGGGGATCTGCTAGTGGATAAAGATCAGTGGATCGCGGTAGATCCGGGTACTAAACCAACAACAATTCCATTTGAAGACTGGGCAAAGCTGGATCGAAAGGCAAAGAGAAAAATACGATTGTGTGTCTCAGATTCAGTATTGTTGAATGTATTAGGGGAAGCTTCAACGAAGGCTTTGTGGGACAAGTTAGGGACTTTATACCAATCTAAGTCTCTGGTGAATAAATTGCTCCTACAAAAAAAGTTGTATAACTTGAGGATGAAAGATGGAGACTCGGTGACAGAGCCTTTGAAAGCATTTAATATTGTGGTAAGCTAGTTATTATCTATTGATACTAAATTTTTAGATGAAGATAAGTGCACCAATTTTTTTTGTTCTCTACCAGATTCATGGGATAGTCTGGTTGTTGCAATAGGTAGCAATGCAACTGCCTTGCAGTTTGATGAAATAGTCTCATCCTTGCTATTGGAAGAGATGAGATGGAAAAATATGGAAGGCCAGAATGGTGATGCCTTGTTTGTACGAGGACGGTCCCAGAATAGAAATAAAAATACGTCCTCAAGTGGGAGATCTAAATCTAAAGGGAGATCAAAATCTTCAAGAAAACTTGTAATGGTGTGCTAGAAATGTGGAAAGGAAGGGCACTACAAAAGGGACTGTAAATCTAAAGCTCTTGAGAAAGGAAAGGGATCTGATGATCCTCCTTCTGAAGAGGCGAAAACCACCTCAGATGAAGGTGGGGATGTGTACTTGGCTTCTTCTTCAAGTACACATGTAGATCTTGAGCCATGGTTGATTGACTTAGGTGCATCCTTTCACTTCACTCCCCATTCAGAGTGGTTCTGCGAGTATGAGAAATACGATGGTGGTGATGTCTTTATGGGGGATGACAGGAAGGTTAGAATCGTTGGTCGAGGAAAATTCAAGTTGAAGTTGCAAGGTGGAAGGATTAGAACACTTTTGGGTGTTCTGCATATTCCTACATTGGCCAGAAATCTGATTTCTATAAGCAAGATGGATGATGTAGGTGTAAAAACAGTGTTCGAGAAAGATACCTGCAAGATAGTTCAGGGAGAACTAGCATTAATGTGGGGATTTTGGATTGGAACTCTATACAAGCTTCAAGGTAGCATTTTTATTGATAGGTGCAACAATTTTGTGGTTCCTGAAAGTGGAGTAGAAAATCTAGTGGTCTCTAGAGAAAAGACCATGCTATGGCATAAAAGGTTTGGACATATTGGAGAGAAGGGAATTTGAATACTTCATGGTAAAGGTATGGTAGAAGGTATGTCTAATAGCTCTTTGGATTTTTATTTCTGTTAAAATTGTGTATATGTGAAAAAGAATCGGGTGATTTTCCCCTCTAGTGGTTAAAGGGTGAAACAGGTATTAAAGCTTGTGCACAGTGATGTGTTTAGACCTATTTTAGTTCCATCACTAGGAAAGTTTGTGTACTATGTATCATTTATAGATGACTTCTTAAGGAATACATGAATATATTTCCTCAAGAAGAAATTTGAAGTCTTTGACAGGTTTAAAGAATTTAAGGCTCTAGTGGAAAACTAGACAGAGAAGAAGATAAACGTGTTGAGGACAAATAAAGATGGAGATTTTTGCAAGAAGGAATTTGAAGAGTTTTGTAAGAAGTATGGTATAGCATGGTAGAAGACTACTCCATACACACCTGATCAAAATGGAGTTGTAGAAAGAATGAACAAGGCGTTGATGGAAATGGCAAGAAGCATGCTTAGTGGTGTCGAGTTAGGACAAGCATTATAGGCAGAGGCGGTGGAGACTGCATGTTACCTGGTCAACAGATCACCTTCATCAGTGTTAGAGGATAAGACTTAACAAGAGGTATGGACTGGTAAGAAACCTTCTCTTTCACATCTGAGGGTTTTTGGATGTGATGCATATGTACATGTTCCAAAGGAGAAAAGAACAAAGTTGGATAGTAAATCTGAAAAGTGCATCTTTATTGGGTATAAGGATGGTTTAAAAGGTTATAAGCTTTGGAACCAGAAACAAGGAAGGTTGTGTACAACCAAATGTGGTGTTTAAAGAGCTGAAATATGTTATTAAACATGAATTCCTATCAAAGGAACCTGAGAAGATAGAGTTTGAGCTAAAGGAGGAAGAATCAAACTCTATAGTAGAAGAGGAATAAAAAGATGAAGAGCCATAAACTCTGGCTGTGAGAAAATCAGTTCGAGAAAGAAGAGGCAGCTAGAAAGGTATAGTCCATCTGCTTTCTGTTCAAATTATGTTTTATCTATTATTGATGATGATCCTAGAACTGTGAGGGAAGCAGTAGATTCAGAGGATGGAAAACTTTGGAAAGAGGCCATGGTTGATGAAATGGCATCTTTGCACAAAAATGAGGCTTGGGATCTTGTGGAGTTGTCGGCTACAAGGAAACCCATTGGCATCAAATGGGTGTTTAAGAAGAAGACAAATGCAGAAGGAAAGGTGGAGAGAAACAAAGCTCGTTTAGTAGAAAAAGGTTATTCGCAGGTGTCAGGAATTGATTTTGGTGATATTTTTTCTCCTATTGCCAAGGTAGCTTCTATTAGATTACTTTTATATGTTGTTGTTGCTTTTGATTTTGAGGTAGAACAGATGGATGTGAAGACGACATTTCTTCACGAGGATCTAGAAGAAGAGATCAGGAAGCAACCTGAAGGCTCTGCGGTGAAGGGTAAGAAAGAACTGGTATGCAAGTTAAAAAAGTCTTTGTATGGGTTAAAACAGTCACCAAGGATGTGGTATCAGAAATTTGAAACATTTATATGGGGACATGGCTTCACCAGAAGAAAAGAAGATCACTGTGTGTATTTTAAATTAATTGGTGACTTTGTTATTTATCTAGTCTTGTATGTGGATGATATATTGCTGGTTGGAAATGACAAAGAAATTATCCAGGATTTGAAGACCCAATTTTCCTCCAAATTCGACATGAAAGTTCTTGGTTTTGTAAACTATATTTTGGGCATGGAAATTAAACAATATAGGGCAAAGAGGAAGCTCTGCATAAACCAGAGGAAGAATGTCAATACAATACTGCAGAGGTTTAATATGCAGGATAGTAAATGGTGAAGGTTCTTATTCTTGTAGGTGTAAAGTTATTTGTTGAATAGTGTCCCAAGACACAAGAAGAGGAAGAGGACATGTTCCGTGTTCCATATGCAAGTGCAGTCGATAGCCTAATGTATGCAATGGTCTATACTAGACCAGACATTTCACATGCAGTGGGAGTATTGAGCAGGTTTATGTCAGAACCAGGGAAGGAGCATTGAACAACAGTGAAGCGGGTTTTCAGGAATTTGTGTGGCACTAGTAATTATGGTTTGTGCTAACAAGGAAGACTAGGATTGGACAGAGTTTTGGACATTCATGGCTTTGTTTATGCAGAATGGGTTGGAGATTTGGATCAAAGAATATCTACAAGTGGGTATGTGTTTAACCTATTTGAAGTTGCAGTCATTTGGATGAGTAAGAAACAATCTATAGTGGCACTTTCAACTACAAAGGTAGAATATATAGCAGTAACTCATGCAAGAAAGGAAGCAACTTGGTTGCAGAGATTGTGTTCAAGTATGGGGTTAGTACAATGAGCTATAAGGATAGACTGTGATAGCCAAAGTGCAATTTTCTTGGTAAAGAACCCTAGTTATCATTCAAAGACAAATCACATTGATGTTCAGTATCACTTTGTGAGGGATATGGTTGACGACAAAAAGGTGTCACTGGTAAAGGTGGACACTTTGAAGAATATTGCAGATGCATTAACAAAGTCTATGAGCACTAAGAAGTTCTCTTAGTGTAGAGAAACAATGGGTGTTGTTGGGTTGGATCAATGACTAAGCTCTCATGTGGCCCCCTGTGGAAAGAAAACAACAAGTGGTATCAGAATGTAGGTCATGAGTCCGATGCACACCCGACACGAGTTTGGGGGGATATTTTTGGACATTGGATAAGCCAATGCTCCCCCGTGTGTTTCATGACATGGAATAACCACCTCTCATAGATATTTATCTCTAGCAATGTAATTGTTGACTAAAACTAGCGGGTTTTGGTCTAACATCAATCGTGATTCCCAAAAAGTGGTATCATGATTAACAAATTCTATGAGCACTGAGAAGTTCTCTTGGTGTAGAGAAAAAATGGGCTTTGTTGCGCTGGATCAACGACTAAGTTCTCCTGTGGCTCCCTGTGGAAAGAAAAAAATAAGTGAGAGAATGTTAGGTTATGTTATATTCTTTCCACGACTACCCCATGCATGGGGGGATGGCTACCCCTCCTGTCGGGGGATATGCAGGGGGTGGTAGCCCCCCTACACGAGGTCCAGGGCAACTCCCTGTGAATTATTTTTTTTGGACCCTATATTAGGTGGGCGAACCTACCTATGGTTTTGTGCATGGATTTTGCACATGGTTTTGGGCACAATGGTTTTTGGTCCATGGTATTTTGTAGATCCGGTCAAGGGAACTACGGTTATGTTCTAATCTATGGTTAATGGATTGGGGTTTATGGATGCTTCAACATGTATATATATGTATTGTAACATTGAAAGGAACATTATGAAAAATCAATCTAGTAGTCTTGGTTTCGAGGTCTAGGGGAAAATCTCTCTGTATATATGTTTTATGTTTTATGCTCTCACCATTGTTTATTTTCTATTTTTTTAGAATTCGTGTGCAGGTAATTTCTATACGGGGTTAAAACCTACACTTCTAAGAGAAATTCATCAACTCTTTCTCACGAAAAGCTATACATTAAAGAATATTTGTGGATGACACCTATTTCATTTGGCCCCAATGTAGAGATAAACTTGTTCAATTTTTAGAACACATGAACAACCAAATGGAAAAAAATAAAATCGACCATGGAAAGTGAGGAGAATGTAAAACTACCTTTCTTGATATCCTTCTCCAAAAGACTTGTTGGAACATTGACCCATCAAGTATAGCGTAACAAAACCCACACAAATAGATATATTCAAGAAGATTCTCACCATCACCCTATGCAAAACATTGGATTTATAATCACCCTTTCTATTAGAGCTAAGATAATTCTTGACAATGAACACTTAAATGAAGAAATGGAACACACTACCCAGGTATTCAAAAACCATGGGTATGATGAAAGAAAAATTTAGAAAACCATCAAGAATTATGTTGAGAATAAAAAGTTAAAAAGAGGTAATGATGATTTTATAAAAAACATTAAATTTCCTTATATCAAAGGAACCATGGACAAAATAGTCATTGTCCTCAACAAAAACAAAATTAGGGTTGCTTTCTCTCCTCCTAACGCCTTGCAGAAAACGTTGGACCACTCAAAAGACCTAAATGATCCTAAAAAGAACAAAGGTGTCTATTTGATCCCATGTGGTTGTGGAAAGGTATACATTGGTGAGACTGGCTGCTCAATCTAGACCAAACTAAAATAGCATAGTGCTAACATCATTCACGACAAATCTAAGCAAGTAGCACTTGTGGAATGCTCCAAAGAAATAAAACACCATATAGGTTTGGAAAATGCCAGGGTCATCACCATCAATTATCATTATTCTAAAAGAAAAACAGAGGCCATTGAAATTGAATATTAATAGAGATGATGGATGAAAGCTCAACAAATCTTAGACTCCCATTATCAACTAAGTCCCGACTAATTAATCTAATAAATCTAATAAAATTGATAATCATTCAAATATATCTAATTAGTATATTAACTTTATTGATTAAAATAATTTAGCATAAATAATAAAAATATTACATTGTATTAAATAAATTAAAATCCTTACATAAATTTAATATATTATATATTGTTATTAAATTCCTTATATGATATTTAATATTTAATATATTTTTAAGTTTAAATGAAACATATTAATAAAAAGGGTAATTTATTAATAAAATATTCTATTATATTTTATTAAATAAATCTAAAAAAATTAAGCAAACATATTAATTAATTAATATTTATTAATCAACTTTATTATATATTAACTTCATTAATTGAAAAAATCACATTGTAGTAATAAAATAAAACTCTTATATAAATTCAATATATTATATATTGTTATTACATTCTTTATATGATATTTAATATTTAAATAAAACAGAGTAATATACATAGGTAATTTATTAATAAAATATTATATTCTGTTTTATTAAATGAATCTAAATAAAAAAGATTTCTAATAAACGAGCCAACTAAACCTATTGATTAATTAACATTAGTTAACATTTCTTTATATTATATTATGATTTTTCCATAGTTCTCTTTTTAATGATGGGTTAATGGGATGTGATACGTAACTCAAAACATTGAAGAAGAAAAATCCACGCAGGATTTCACCCTTCTCCAAAATGCAAACCTGCGAGAACACAAGTAAATTATTTACTAAGTTAAAACTGATGTGTATTTGTTTTAATCAATATTAGGTTGTATGAACTACTTCTATAGTTTAATATCTTATATTGTCCATTTTTTTATTATTCTTCTTGTTCCTAATTGAGATACTATGAATTTCTTTTATATCTCAGTTAGGATAGTGTAGAAATTAATGTGTAGATTCAATACTGCTCATGAAATTTGTTAAATCACATGACTTGAAGCTATTCTACTGATCTATGAAAGTTAATTTACCATATAAAACAAGAATCATTGACATGCCAAAGGAAACATCACACATGCACAAAGATTTATCTAGGGGAAAGAAACTGCTCAAAACCCCTTACTATATGTATTGTGTTAATCAGAGAATAGAGAAGAAATACAATGTTTGCTCAAGTCTGAGCACACCTTGCAAGTGTATATTATATCCCCCTGGCTGATTGACTGAACTTGGCCCAACAGTTAGCTAATTTCAAGCCTTCCCAAGCTCCTAGTCCCTTGTGCTGTTCCCTTGGGAAATTGCCGCAATTTGTTTTAGGAATTTCACACCAAGGAATTGCACAATAGCCTTAGGTCATTCTCTGACTACATGCACCACCTATATACATGGGAATATGCTATAACTGATAGTACACTGCCTTGGAATATCCATCTCAATTGGGTAACTCGAATTCTCTGCATGCAACAACTATTTTGTGTTGGTTGATCGCTGAGTGTGGTTGAAGTTACACATCCACAACTTGACCTCCACTAGTTCTTCTAATAGTTAGAACTAGTTAAATTGACAATAACTCAAATTAACTGAAATAGATTGCTTCGAATTAGTAATCAATCATATAGAATTGAATTCAAGTGTCTCCAAATCAAATTTACTGAGTTAGCTAAGTGACAAGAGCTATGTCACCTCAGTTAACTACCTCCAAGTATTCTATTGAAATAGAAATTCGAATTTTAATCTAGTTTGAGCAAGGCAAGGTCAAAACTAGATATTCTTACTGCATTTTCAACACTCCCTCTCAGCAAGAAAGGGATTATCAGATACCCCCAATGTTGCTTCTATGGAAATCGAATTTTCCTCTTGAAAAAGCCTTTGTCAAAATATCTACATCTTATTCATCTACTGGAATGTACTACAACAACATAATCTACCTCTACACACAATCTTGTAGATGGTGATACCGGATGTCAATATGCTTGTATCGATCAAAAAATAGTAGATTCTCAGAGAGTTTGATACAACTTTGACTGTCACAATAAATCACTATAGGACCCATAAACTTCTGACCAAATAACCCAACAAGAATATTTCTCATCCAAATAGCCTCACATGTTGATTGACTTGCAACCATGTACTTTTCTTCTGCTAAGCTGAGTGCCACAGATATCTGCTTCTTGTTGTACCAAGCAACTGTTGTTGACCCAACACTCAAAATTCCTCCTGATGTGTTATTCCTAATTGATGGACTCCTTGCCCAATCCACATTTGTGAAGCCTTGCAACGTCACTCCCTCTGTCTTCTTGTAACGAAGACCAAACTGAGTAGTGCCTCTAAGGTATCTCAACAAATGCTTTATTTCCTTCCAATACAGTTTGGTTGGCTTAACCATTACTTGACTAAGTTGGTTAACCACATAACACATGTATGGTCGTGTGTTCACTAAATACATGAGTGAACCCACAAGCTGCCTATAAATAGTAGTCTCCACTACTTCACCTGAAGTAACATCCTCTTTCCTCTAATTTCCTACTAGAGGAGTCTCCATGGATTTGCACCTGTCTATGTGGAAATTTTGAAGCATCTTGTTGGCATACTTTCCCTAAGATACAAACAATTCCCTTTCACGTTGTCATACTTCCAATTCAAGGAAGTAGTGTATGAGACCCATGTCCTTCAGCTCAAACTCTCTTACAAGATCCTCCTTGCAAGATCTAATCAATTGTTCATCACCAGTAAGGATCAAGTCATCAACATATAAAACAATAATCAATAATTTACCTTCTACCACAATGTGATAAAGGTTTGCATCTGCTTAACTTTTGGTGAAGCCCAAACATGTGAGATAGGTGTCGATCCTAGTGTACCAAGAACAAGGTGCTTGCTTGATTCCATACAACACTCGCTTGAGTCTGCAAACATGTGACTCTATGTCAAAGGTATCAAACCCCTGTGACTACTCAATATATGCCTCCTCCTTAATAAATCCATTGAGGAATGTCATCTTCACATGAAACTGGTGGATCTTTCACCCCATCTGTGCTGATAGTGCTAGAATTGACCCAATGGATGAGTACCTTGCAATTGGATCAAAGGTATCCTCATAGTCGATTCCCTCAACCTGAGAGAAACCCTTGGCCAAAAATCTAGCCTTTTGTTTCTCTATGCTCTCGTCTGCTGCATGCTTTATCTTGTAAAGCCATCTCGAACCAACCACTAGTTTTCCTAGTGGTCTTGGGACCACTTCCCAAACATTGTTTCTAAAAATGGAATCATATTCCTCTACCATAACATCAACTCAGACTGGTTTCTCTACAACTTCCTCGAATTACAATGGCTCTGTCTTTACCATCTCACTCATTAGAGCCATGTAGCTAGTGTACCGATTTGGTGACCTCCTCTACCTACAATGTGATGTGGGTGCTCCCACATCCTCTCTAGCATCCTACAATAATTTGTTAGCTTCCCTGGTTCGCTTCCTTCCTTCTCTAGATGTCTCTTCTTGAGTGGACGTCTCCACTTTCTTCTCCTCTACTTGTGGCTACTCCACAACTTCCTAAGGTTCTTCCTTTGGAGCCAAAATCTCTTGATCAAGCTGTAACAACTAAAGCTCCCTCTCAAGAGCGCACCTTGTTTCCTTCTCCACATCAAATTTCACATCCCTTTTGACCACTGTCATCCTGAGAGATGGCAAGTACACATGATAGTTGTGAGGTGTGTCTGTGTACCCCACAAATATGCCCAACTTTGTTGTTGGCTCTAGCTTTTTCCTTTCTATTGTGGGTTATGGGGTGTTGTCAACTCCCATCGAATGCCTTCCTTTGTACATAAATTTTTAAACTCATTCGACACGTACTCACCACTATTATCGCTCCTAAGAGCCTTCACTTTTTTACCATTTTCTTTCTCAACAAGTGCTTTAAACTCAACAAATTTGAAGAATGTCTAGTATTTATTTTGCATGAAGTAGATATAACACTTTCATGAGAAATTATCTACAAATATAACATAATACATGTGCTTGAAAGTGGAGGCTATTGAGAAAGGTCCCTAGACATCAGAGTGGATCCTTTCAAGGGTTGCATGCGCCTTGTTGTCCTAACCATTGAAGGTGGGTTTTGTGTACTTCACCAACGTACACCCTTTGCATGTATCCCGCTACTCTAGTGCTCCTTTGGCAAGGCCTATAGAAATATGTTGCATGGTCTTCAAAGCATCATGATGCAAATGGCCAAGTCTTCTATGCCATAATTCATCGACATCTTGACTTTGCACCCTCTCTACGTTTGTGCTCAATACTGCACAGTCTTCCACATCTAATTTGTAGAATTTCTTCACTCAAACTCTGATCTGATTCACTTGTCCCATGGAAATGTGTCTTAGGAAATATTTCCCTTTGCTTAAAATCACATTGTATCCAAAGTATTCCAACACAACTATGAAAACTATATTATTTTTCAGACCTAGTACAAACATCACATCCTTGAGCCTGAGAGGGGATATTGAATTTGTTTGAAAGGTAACTATACCAATACTGGTTGCACTATACCGTCCATCATCTCCCATCTCGATGTGCATCTGGATATCCTTCTCCTCCAAGTCACTGAAAAATTCTTTGTTTCCCATCATGTGGAATGAGGCATAGTTATTGAGATACCACACATTACGCATCATTGTGCTTGCCATGCACATAATGAGGGTAAAATCAAGTTCAAAGTATGAAGCCAAGGCTTCACCAACTGCTCCTCCTGTGGTCTTCCTTGTTTCCTTCTTGTGTGGACACTTCATTGCATAGTGCTCGAATTCATGACAGCAAAATCACTTTATTCTTGACAAGTATTTCTTCTCACTCCCTTGACTCGAATCTACTTTCGATTGGGATTTCTTCCCCTTCCCTTTCTTGGCCTTTCCATCCAAGGCACAATTCTCCTCCTCCTTGTCCTTGGATGAGGCTCTATCTCTAGTGTTCCACCTCATTTCTTCATGCACTAGATCGTACCATAGCTGCTTCCAACTTGGTAGTTTCTCTCTTCCATTTATCGAATCTTGATAGCTATGCCAACTCTTGGGAAGGCCCAAAAGGGCTAGAGCTACCAAGTCTTCTTCAGGGAAATTGACACTGACCCTGCCAAGTTCATCATGACACTATGTAAACATACTCAGGTATTGCAGAATTGTGTCGTTCTTTTGCATCTTGATTCTTCGAAGCTTGTCCTTGACTGCCAACTTCATGTGGCCACTATTGTTCTCGAAAAATTATGTTAGTGCCTTCCACATTGTGAACAAAGTCTCTTTTCTATGGATATTCGAGACAATATGACCCCAAACTCCCTCCAATATGATTCTCCTCACCTTAGCCACATCCTTCTTCCACTTAGTGAGATTTTGGGCATTATATGCTTGGGATTTTGCTACATCCGTCTTGATGTATTTAGTAGCCCATTATCATCAATTACTTCCTCCATCCGGTCCTTCCATGCAACAAAGTTTGAGGTGCCTACCAAGGCATACTCGAGCCTAAGTCCATTGAAATCCATCTTCTCAATTCTGAAGAAAACCTACAACACTGATCTTCAAATTCGAATATCTTGCAACGAAAACTTTGAAATCTCTTCTCTACAATGATTCCAACTCTGATACCATGTAGAAATTAATGTGTATATTCAATACTGGTCATGAAATTTTCTAAATCACAAGACTTGAAGCTACTCTATTGATATTCGGAAGTTAATTCACCATTTAAAACAAGAATCATTGACATGCAAAAGGAAACATCACACATACACATATATTTATCTATGGGAAAGCAACTGGTCAAAACCCCTTCCAATCTGTATTGCATTAATGAAGGAATAAAGAAGAAATACAATGCTTGCTTAAGCCTAAGCACACCCTGTAAATGTATAGTTTATCCCCTTGCCTGATTGACTAAACTTAGCCCAACACTTAGCCAATTTCAAGCCTTCCCAAGCTCCTATTTCCTTGCGTTGTTCCTTTTGGAAATTTCCCCTATTTTTTTTAGGAATTTCACATTAAGGAATTGTGCAATAGTCTTAGGTCAATCTCTGGCTGTATGCATCACCTACACCCATGGGAATATGCTACAAATGATAGTAAACTACCTTAGAATCTCCATCTCAACTGGGTAACTCGAATTATCTTCATGCCAAAATTGTTTTGGGTTTATTGATCAATGATTTTGGTTGAAGTTACACATCCACAACTTGACCTCCACTAGTTCTTTTAACAATTAGAACTAGTTAAACTAATAATAACTCAAATTAACTGAAATAGATTGCTACAAATTAGCAAGAAATCATGTAAAATGGAACTCAAGTGTCTCCAAATTGAATTTACTGAGTTAACTAAGTGAAAAGAGTCATGTCACCTCAATTAACTACCTCCAAATATTCTGCTGAAATAGAAATTTGAATTTTAATCTAGTTTGACCAAGGCAAAGTCAAAATAGATTTTCTTGCTGCATTTTCAACAGACAATTTAGGCTTAGAATAGAGATAGATTGATTCTTTCTATTTTCCACAAATTAGTTTAGACAAAATTTAGATTTAAGAGGGATTCAACAAAAATCTCCTTTCGAGGAGCATTTAATTCAAGGGGAACTAGGCCCACATATCGATGGATGTTGCAATACCAAATCAATAAATATCTAATTAGGGCCTTAATCAGGTGATGATCCCTTGTTGCAAGTAGGAAATTTCTATCTATCAACAACACCTTAACAAATGGATGCATGACCTGATTTAGAATATTAGATTGTTGTGATAAGATCCTCCTCAGATTAGAAAGAAAATGCTTTCATTGTGCTTAAGGATTCATGAATTTTGCAAGTGAAAAATGAGTTTTTATATTAATTTTATGAGAAATTTTAAAATAAATAAGAGACTAAACAATAGCATAAACATGTACAGAACATCATCAAAAACACATCACAACAGGAACATAATAAAGGAGTTCACCCCTCCTAGGCGACGTCTCCTTGGTCCAGCTTCCAATGGCTTAGGCCTCTCTATTATGCTCAAAAGTGTAAAAATATGTGTTTAAAATGCTCAAATGCTTCTGAAACTTACTCCAATGAGTCCATAATGTCCAAAAATGGCTACCTAGCCTCTTTCTGCATCCAATTTGGTTGAAAACTAAAGAATTTATGACCTCTCCTAGTTTCTCCACTATTCGCTCCACAATTTGCACCAAATCCAACATCATCCTACAAATTCGCCCCATTTTCTACTAATGGAGCAACAAATTCCCCGAATTTTGGGTGGATTTGTAGGATCATTAATTTGGCTGCCGAGGCCTTAGAACCAAAAATCGGGTCATATGGGGGGCATGCGCCCAGGGGATAGCCCCCGACACTGGCCCCCCTCTCTTCGGCAATCACGGTAACCTTTAACGATTATACAAATGCGTTCACATATGCAGTTTGGTATGGCGGTTAGGTGGCAGTCACAACAACTGCTACAGTGGTGGTTTTGTATGTTCACGTGGGAGGGCTGTCGGCATTTACGCTGGTGGTATCCCCCCAACGTGACGATTAACACTTAATAAAACAAACACACAACCATAGTAGGTTAAGTCATAATGTGCGGGTGGAGTAGTAAATCGTTGTGTTGTGTTGTGGGAGGTGCCAATTTCGATTCCTGTGGCCTCCAGTTTGGTCGTTGAACCACCTTTTTGTGGCCTCCTGGGTTGCCACATGGCAGCCTTTGGTTGGGCCACGTGTCAATCTGTGGTTGGCCACCTCACCATCCAATAAAAAACCAGCATTTGCAACCAATAGAAGGGTTCCACTTGGAATATTTTGATTCGCCACCTACAAGAAATATTATGAGGATATTCCATGAAATATTCCAAGGAATATTATTTTTTCTTATTGGGCTGTAGAGATGCACAGTTAGCATCCCTATTAGCTCCTGCACCAAATTTGCCTGTTTGAGAAAACGAATTGATCGTGTTTCTGGGAGCATACGCTGTTTGTTTCACGTGAAATAAGTTGTGCCAGATTCAGGATGACGAGCACTACACAGTCATTTAGGTTCCACACCATTCTGACAACTTTGATTTTTGAGCATAATTTTAATCACCTGATCAATGAATGAAGAGAAAAGGGATGATGTTTCAATTATGATAGATTTCATGAGAATAAATTATTTTACATAAGTTGTGAAGAGAAAGAAGATCAATAATTAAAATTGTCACAAGATCTAGAGCTAAAATACACTACTCCAACAATATATTTTCATACATTGACTAACATAAGTACTCCAAAAATCCTTGAGATAGAAGAATATATCAGAAAGAAAATGATTCATGTAGTACCCATAACTTCATTACTTACAAATTGGCCAAACTTCTCAAATTCTTAGTATATTCAACACCAAAATTTCAAGGGTGTATTGATGACAAAACAATGTGCCAAAATTGAGACCTGACATCTCCCCTAGATTGGAGATGATGTATGTCCTTGTGTTTTTTTTTATATCACTTATAGTACTCCATGAGGCACTTGAGTCCAACTAGGTGATAAATGTGCAAAATTTCAAACTACATAGTATCCTCATGTTCAATCACGTAGGTGTGTGGATGGATTTTTCAAA
Organism: Pinus tabuliformis; assembly: GCA_031772625.1. NCBI lineage: Eukaryota > Viridiplantae > Streptophyta > Pinopsida > Pinales > Pinaceae > Pinus > Pinus tabuliformis. The sequence goes on along the minus strand of CM062804.1, from coordinate 1,068,442,472 downwards.
TTATCTAAATTTGATGCAAAAGCTTCATGTCGTGACTTCTTCCCCCATTGCATTTTAACTTCAATTTGGAAGTCAATGATTCTAGAGCTTTACGTTTTGATACAATCATTTTTCTAGTGTCATCAACCTCTTATTCTCAACTTTCAAAGTTTCATTTTCTTGTTGTAATCGAGTAATAGTGGTTTTGAGAGACTCATTATCTATCTTAATGTATCTAATAAAGAGACACTTTTTTTCTAATTGCATATTCTTAAACCACCATTCACCAATTAGGGGCAACTTAGCAGCCTGAGTTAAGGAGTCTTTAGAAACTTCCTACACCAAATTTCTAATTTGCGCCATAGACCCATCAAATTTATATGTAAAGGCCATTGTTACCTTTTCATTGTACCCTTGAAACTTGGAAATATTTTTCAGCCAACCAGCTTGTTTCAAAACCTTCTTGCATTCTAGATATGTTTCTAGCAATATTACTTTCTACAACTGTTATAAAATAACCCCTATTCTAGCCATAATGCATTCATTTAGGGTATAATCAAATGGTTTCTCTACTTACTTCAACCTTGAAAATATAGTCATTAGAAAAATGGACATGCATAACTGAAAAGTAAGTGAAATTTTCTAAGGTTGATAATTGTTTCATGCAATAAGAGGCACACAAATAGTAATCATGATAGGGGAAGTGGTAGATTTTTTTATTTTTATTTTTATAAATAATGAGATGTCATGCATAATGGGTATCAAAGGCAGTGATTTAGTTTTCCCATATAAATATAAATTCCCTTATTTAAAATGAATAAAATCAATCGCTATAATGCATTTACATTTAGTTACATTATACTTTGGACCTAGATGTAGAAAAAAAGAAAACTTGTATGTTTCAATTGATCATGTTGATGAAGTCAATTTTTGTTCCTTTCCATTGAATACTTAAGATTTGGAATTAAAGCCTACGACTAAAAAATGGAACCCAAACTTTGAAGAGAACTTGTGAATTCATCATTATAGAATTTATATTAATAACTAGAAAATCTAATATTGAAAATATTGTTTCCCAGTTTGTTGTGATTGAAATTATCATCATAGGAAATGAGTTTTGAATTATTGGAATATTGTTGTAAGGAATCCGATACAAGGACTCTGTGAGAAATTTACTACAAGAATATTTATTATAGGAAAAGTAGTGTTTTTCCTTTTCTAGGCGGTCTGCTTCAAGCTTTTGAACAAGGAAGTGATTTTATGGAACAAGTAACCTTATATATCTAACACTAGAATACAGAATCTCCTACAGGAATATAGATTTTCCTCTTTTTAAAATAGAGGGTTTCACATTGATGTAGAAAGGATATTTTCCTACTAGAAATGAATATTCCCCTTTTATTTGAATAACTATGGAAAGATGCAAGCTATTGTTAGCATCATAAAACAACATATTCTTTATCCATACCCAATTTATAGAATTATTTCAATGTGAATAAATTTTATACAATAAAACATAGAAGAATTCATTGGATTACTAATTGTAAATGAATATCGTTAATCAATGAAAGACAACTCATCATTAATGAAAATGAGTGTCAAGGTACAACAATACATTCTAACAAGTATGAATAAATGTATTGCAGTCGAGTCACCTTGTTAGTTTAGGGTGTCTTGACCCAGGTTTAGAGTTAGTTCCGCCAACCAACAAAACCCTACACTATTGGCTCTTTCGGCTGCAGTCTCACCCGAAGTAGTATGGGGGGATGCGAGAACCAAGTTTCTGCATCCAGAGACTAGTGTGATGTCTTCCAGTGTCTAACATCTTCCTTCACACAGGTCGATAAACTCTTAGGGCTCGTCGCTACAACTCTATTAAAACAACCTTCAGACCTTCATGAAGGTCTAAGATCAGTGTCGAATTTTCTCTACAAATCAGCCAGCTCACTAATATCATGTAGAAATTTCACCTGCAGATCCAACTGATATATGCAATGTACTAAAGCATAATACTAGATCTACATCTACCATAAACTTTACGGAAGCTAATCAACCATGAGAAACATCAAGCATGAACACATATAATTGATAAGAAGGAATTAATCACACATAACATAGAAGAATTTATCCGGGAAAAGCAATAGCCTAAAACCCCATCTCTGTATTACCAATCAAGTGGAAATCCTCAACAACATATAAAAAGAATAAGCTCAAAAGCTATCTTGCTTTCTCTGTACTCTGATGATATAGCTCATGGACTATCTAGGCCTGTATATATAGGCTCCACAAGTCCTCCAAGCTCCTATTTCCTTTCGCAGTTTTGATTGGGGTCCAATTACATAACATGTGTGAATTGGCCCAAATCATACCTATTGTCACCTCAGGTCCAACTACGCAATACTAGAAGGAATAATATTCCTTCCTCATGCAAGGAATATTCACTAGGAATATCCTAGCAACTGATAGTACATTGTCCCTCATCTGATCTCAACTGGGTCTCTATCTGAACTAACATGCATCAGTTATCCATGAGTGAATACTTAGTTATCTGAAAATACCAGTTGTCACATGCATGCAAGCATCAACAAACTGAATCTCATTAATTTAACAACTTGTTAAATTAATCTAACTAAACTTGACTAAGTTAAACTAAGTCAACTGATCCTCTCAATATAGAACTCGTCCTTAATTCCTCAATCAGTGGAGCAAATCAAGGACACATTCCCCAATCAATGGAGAAATTATTGCATGTTCTCACAAAGACTTCAAGTTTGATTTTCCTTAACTAATTAACTCAAATTGAATTAATTTAATTAATATTCAAATTGCTGGTAAGACCAAATTCAAATTTTACTTCCTATTTCTAGTCCAGGGATTGACTAAAATAGGAATCCACACTGCACTGCTAAAAATAGAATTGCTATTTTTAGCACTTCCATTTTTCATTCCCTGTTGCCCAATCTAGCACGAATGCCCAAACTGCTATTTTTAGCAATTTCTTGTTACCATTTTCAACAATCAATCCTTGCGGACTTTTAACAGTCAATTTATCTACTTACACGCATCAGAGAATAGTCTTAAATTAGTGTTCGCACAGATTTACTTAAGTCATTAGTAAACATAAGATAAATCACCAGAGTCTTCGCGAAAGTGTTTAAAAATACATTGCATACATTATTAAGACTTATTCAAGAGAATCATGTAACATTCAATCAATATCTCATAAAACAAATCATTCATTAGTAGCATATAACATTAACAGAGATAAACATAAATACTCAGGAATTCTTCAGAAAACTATCTTTATTGATCTTCAATTCAAGATTACAGACTCAAACTGCCTTGCGCACACATCTGCAGGGATCCACAAAATCGGCTGCAGACTCTACCTAGGCCTCTGCACACTTAGTTGTGGAGCCTTTCTTTTCCTATCTGAGCATAGGAAGAAGAGCCTTCCTACCCTAGCTCTTGTCCTAGACTCTTCAATCAATCCAATTCCTTATCTTAGTTCTATCTCATTTTTCTTGTCCCTTCACTAAGACTCACTATTTATAGCCCTTTTCATACAATTCCATTGTTTGCAGACCATGGGTGAATATAAAAACCGACTCAAAACTTATCCAAAACAAGGGGCTAAGCCCCTTTGACTCCTATTCACCTACGCACTTTGCATCCACAAATCACGAAGACTTTACATTATTTACAAAATTTGGGTTATATTAACCCCAAAATAACCCAAGGGACCCCATCCCAATAGGCCCCCAACACAAATATCATGACTCGCCCTCAAGTCATTTCACTGGCATCAAGATCTTACTGCAAAGATCCCCCAACTCCACCTAGATTACTGCAACTTCAACAACACTCTGTATCATTTCTTGTTGAACCTCCTCAATCAATTTTTTAGTGGTTGGTCTTTCTACTGCCAGCCTCATCGTTTTTTGTGTCTGCTGCGGTCCGTTAAACTTATCTTGAATGGAAGTCATGACCTGATAAGCCTCCTCCAACCAAGGTTGAAACCTATCCTTTAGCAAGGCCTCCTTCTTCTGCGCTTCCTCTACCTGTGCCAATAGTTGTTTTCCTTCCTGTAACTTGACAAGGCGTTGTGTTAGTGCTAAGGTGCATGCAATCGCCTTGACCTCATCATATTGGTGTTGCAGCTCCCTTACCTCTGTGTTCAATGTCTGTAGGTTCAAATCCTCCTAAAAATTTGTCAATAGCTCCATAGCCTACTCGAATAGTGTCGCATAGTCAGTGACTGTGGCATCCAAGGTAGTCATGCCTTCCTTTATTGTGATTCTGCGTTGCGCCCAGACCTCAGGCGAAGTCATGGGCTGCAAATTCAACTGCAGCTCTGCAATCTTCATGTTGAACTCAAATGTTACTCATCAAACTTCTGCTTTGGCCTCACACACACCAGCATCTAACTTTCTGATTTTGGCTTCTAGCTGTGCATCCTCCGGGATGTGAAGCTCAGGCACTATCTTGCATGCCTAATGCAGTATACCTAGGGAGGATAGTATGGGGTACAGAGGGAGGTACCCAAGGTAATAATGTAATAATGGGATGGGCCATAGTTAATAAATAAAGTGGTTAGCCTGCATCATTATAACGTTATTCCCTTGGGTACCTCCCTCTGAACCCCATACTATCCCCCCTAGGTATACTACACCTCCGCTAGTACTGACTCTAGATGTGAACTATATGCCTGAAGTGCCTCCTTTTCCTCCAGAGCCTGCATATTTTCAACCAACATTTTTTCATTTTTGACTTTGTACTCACTTATGAGGTTGAGGGCATGCTACTCCCTATTTCTCAATTCATCTGCCACCCACTTATGCAGTGCGTGGAGGGTTTTGTTGGAGTGCATCGTTATATTCAGTCCTATGTCCTTGATTGTATTAAGTATAATATAATTCTCAACGGACTCTATTCAAATGGACCCCTTTGTAAATGGTATAGTTCTGAGATCTAGGGTCCTTACTAGCTCTACTGCTTGGCTTGTCTCGGGTGCCAAGCTTGCTTGCTCCATGCTCACTTGTCCAACGCCCACCTGTATTCTGCTTGTTTGGATCTGCAGCTCACACAGATCCTTCTAGATGCTCCCCAATGTCTACATGTATTGTTGCTCAATCTACTACAACACTTATGTCGTTGTATCCCTGACTTTATCGTCGATCTCATTAAGATCGCCTTCTGTCAACACCATGGGATCAACCTTTTTTCCATCAGATTTCTATTTTTTCGTGTTCCACCCTTCTGATCCTTGTCACGCCTTTTCAAAATAAATGAGGTGCTCTACCCCTCATCACCTCCATCGCCTTGCCCTGAAAGCTCTTCTTCCTCTGTCTCCAGCGAAGGTGACTTATCACATTTTTGTGACTTGCGCTATTCTTGTTCCGCCTACTCCTTAGCAGGACATTCTTGCTCTATGTGAGATTTTCTATAGCTTCCCTCTTTTTCTGTTCTGCTAGGGTACGCGTAGCTTTCTTAGTGGCCTCCTTTCTTTTTTGCGCAGTAGAACTTTCCACACCCATTCTTGTTCCAACTTCTAATTCTGACGGGGTGCGCCACTCCATAGGCCATGACACTACAATCTCCTTCATGTCCATTTATAACACCAAATAGGGCAACTGGTTTCATTTCTGTTTTGGATCCTTCCGCGCTTGGATATAGACTCTGTGGAAGTCAGCCTTGAATGCTGCATAGGCTGATAGCTGTGTGAACAAGGTTGGGGACAACCTCGAACACTGATTGATTGCCATACAGAGATCCATTTCCATAAGAATCCAAAATATCTTTGTCTCTGTAATTTACGTGGCATCCTTTGTAGACCATAAGGAGGTGAATTGCGCTACCTCCGATAATCCTTCCTTGAGTGGAGGAAATTGGCTATCCTTCGGCAATCTCCATGCAACGAGCACAATTGACAGCAACAACCAAGCGTAGCAGAACAAATTGGTTTCCTCCTGGGCTTCTCGACAGTTTGCTAGGAACTCCTAACAGAGGTACCTTGCCTAATTAAATTGTACGCCTTCTGCGCATTGCACAGCAAGAGAAATCACTAGTGCCAGAACTTCGTCTGCATGACATTTTCTCATAACCTTTCGTGCTAAAATCTGGGCAGTGAATTGAAGTACTTGGTTTTTTATGGAAAGAATGGAATACCATTGCAACATCTTGAGGAGGTCATACTCCTTCTTCATCTTGTCTACAAGATCTTTCTCCCCAGTCTTCCCTCCAAACTCCTTAGCCGATTTCGCGCCTTTATAGGGTAGTTGCATGATTCTATGAATTAGCATGTACATGATGGTGATAGGCTCTCCTAGCCATAAACATCCATCGTGCATCAGTCTGAGGATCTAGCACACACATATCGTATTAATGGGGATGCGGTGATAGCGTGGCACCCACAGCAGATTGAGAAACCCTCATTGCTCGACACTGCAAACCCATTCCTTCCTCTCTAATGATGTAACACCTATTTCTTCATAATAGACCTTCCGCATATATTTTTCCATCGCCAAATGTGGAAATTTAGTGTGGTCTACGAGGTCCCAATCCTCCATTTTTAACAATGGGATCCTTGCGAGCCAAGGGCCTTCAAAAGGGACCTGCTCAGGTAGCAAGGGCATGGATACTGTAAACTTCTCGGTATCCAGGTCCTTTCTGACTTTTATTTTCCCTTCCGCGGAGGGATATACTTAGGTAGCCTTGTCATGGGTTCCACTCCTTCAGCATCAATATCCTCTGTTCCCTAGAATTCTTTCACCTCCAGGTCCACTACTCTCTCTGGCTGCTTATCTTTCTTCGGCTTTGCCTATATGTCGATATGCTTCCTTGGGGATGCACACATTGGCACTATCTTCTTATGTTTTTCCTTCGTGGACTATTTTGACTTGGCTAGTTGGTTGTCTTTGGTAGGGGTATGCTTCAGCCTAGGTGACCTCAGCGCTGTAGGCACAGTAGCCAGAGCTTCCATAATCTGGGGCAGCTATGATGAAGACAACATCACCATCACTAACTATTTCAGCAGGACTTGGTGCAGACATTTTCTCAAGAATAAGCTTTTGGTTTATCTCAGGCAATTTGTAAAACACGGGGCTTGCAATTAAATCTTCCTAGACCATTTGGCTCATAGGAAATAGACAACGAAAGTAACCAGCAATCCCTAGAGCGCAAAGTGTTTTCTGCTGGACTAGCATCCGTAATTTATAAGAGTTTTTAATTCAAATCTGACCGTTCCCACCAATTTCTAATAATAAATGTTGTTTTGGTGGCAGATCTTCAAAGTGTTTTTCCTTAATTGCTACCACCCTGCTCCACTTAACCTTCTTCTAGCCGTCAAGTCATGAACAGTAACTCCAACAGTCATTTTCCTACTGCGTTGAGAGGTACCTTCCCCCATGGCGTAGCTTCCTGAGCACAGCTTCATAGGTTGCATCTTCATCATTTTCCACGTAGCCTGCTTTATGTGTTGTCCTCTACGCTGGGTAGTGTAGTTAATAGTACCGTGCTCCCTTACAACTGCCTAGAGCACTAAGACTATCCTGCAGCCATATAGTCATTGTGCAGGATCTCCTGTATACAACTTCAACCTACTCCCATTCACTCTTCCCGGGAAGATTTCCCCATTTAGCTTCGCGAGCTAAACCACACCCCCATTTGTAATTTTTTTGACAATATATGGCCCTAACCAATGCATCTGGAATTTACCCAGAAATTTAGTGAATTTACTATCATATAACAGGACAAGACCATTTACCTTGAATGTGTGAAGCTTGATGTGGCAATCATGCAACACTTTTTCGCATTCCTTATGTACTTGTTGATGGAATCCTGCCAAAAATCAATCTTCTTCGAGCTCCATCAATTGCGCGAGCCGTTCCTTCAAGGCTTCACGATCCACCATATCTGTCAAAGCTTCTATGCACAAACTAGGCACAATGTACTCCATCGACATTACGGTTTCGACCCCATATACTAATCTGAACAGTGTTTGCCTTGTCGGATTCTTACAAGTAGTCCTGTAAGCCCATAGTACTGTAGGTATGGGCACATCCCAGTCATTCTTTTGCTCGTTACAGATCTTTGTCAGCGTGTTCTCCAAAATCTTGTTAATGGCTTCAATAGTTCCATTTTCATGTGGGTGGTATGGCGTACTCTTCTAATGGTAGACTTGGAATTCTTCAGTCAACGCGCTAATCATTTCATTCAGAAAGTGTGTATCCCTGTCACTCATCAACACTTTCGGGTAGCCAAATTTGGTTATGACATACTCAAAAAAGAAGTTTGTTGTCGTAGTCCCTGTACAATCTTTAACCGGATGTGCCTCCACCCATCTGGTTAGATATTCCATCGTGGTGATAATATAATGCGCACTCGCTTTCTTTCTAGGGGGCTGGATTGGCCCAACAAAATCAATCACCCACTTCTCAAAGGACTGCAAAGATACTTGAGGATGTAGTGATAACTCATCTCTTCGCGATAGTTTGTCAGTTCTTTGACATGCATCACACGCCTTACAATATTCCTTAGAATCCTTGTGCAATGTTGGCCACCATAGACCTATGTGCAAAATCCTCTGTATAGTTGCCTTGCCTTCATAATGGCCTCCCACAACTCCCTCATGAGCTTCAACTAGAATGCTATCCCACTCAAAGTTCGGCACATATCTTCACAATATTTCATCTACACCCATTTTATACAAATGTCCCGCAATAATGGGAAAATCGATTGTGCATACTACCAATTCCTTCTTCTACTAACTTGTATATCCTTTCGGTGCCATCCCGGTAGTCAAGAATTGAATAATGTCTCTAAACTAGTCATCTGCTACACACATCGCAAAGCGATGCACATTTGACAACCCTTCCTCTAGATTATTAGGCTCCTCTATTGTTTCGATCCGCGACAGATGTTCAGGTCCTGCATTTAACCTCCCTAGCTTCACAATGACTTCAAAATCATACTCCTAAAATAATAGCAACCATCTGCGAATCTTCCCCCCAACATAGGCTTGTTGACCAAGTATTTCAAGGCAGAATGATCTATGTACATCTTGAAATTCCCTCCTAACAGATAATGCCTGAATTTTTGTAGTGCGTACACCATGGCCAATCCTTCATACTTAGTCATTGAATAATTTTTCTCAGCCTTCAATAACTTCCTACTTGTGAAGGCTATAGGATGGTCCATTTCTCCTTCACCGGCTTGCATTAGCACTGCACCCAACGCAATGCAAGAGGCATCCACATGTACACGAAACTCCTTTTTCCAATCATGGAATACCAAGATCGGTGCAGTGACCATTTTTTCTTTCAACACTTCTAAGTTGCACTCACATTCTTCGTCCCAACAGAATGTTGCGTCCTTCTTTATCAGTTTCTCCATGGGCGCAATAATTTGATCATAAGCTTTGATAAATTCTCTATAGTATCCCATATATCCTAGCATCGCGCGCAACTACTTGACATTGCTAGGGGCCTCCAAATTCACAATTACCGCAAACTTTGTAGGGTCCACCATCAATCCTTGCTTGCACACAATATGCCCTAGCAAGATCCCAAAAGGAACAAAGAATATGCATTTTTTCAAATTCAGTGCAATCTCGTAACTGCAACATGTATCTAACATCAGGCGCAGACTTTCTACATGGCACTTCACTAATCCAAACATCGTCCAGTCATCAAAGTATACTTCCAGAAAATTATGAATGAACTCCTTGAATGTTGTTATGACTATGCAGGAAAATATCACAGGTGCATTCTTGAGTCCAAACGGCATCACCGTGTATTGAAAACAACCCCTCTGTCATGAAGGTAATTTTGCTCCTATCCTCTAGCACGATCTTGATATAATGATACCCGGAAAACCCATCAGTAAAGGAATAAGCCTCTTGCCCTCCAACATTGTCTAACACTTTGTTTATAAACAACATTGGGAATGGGTCGTGAACACTCAAATTCATCCAAAAATGGATCTACTTTAGTTAAACCATTATAATAGGGTAATTTCCTTACCTCCGACGAAACACAGTGCAACGACTTCAACATCATATTACATCGCAATGGAGACACTTCATGCAAACGATTATACCAATGCTCTAACTCCTCGTAGGAATCATAGGTGTAGGAACTCTCCCGGTCCCAAGCAATCCATCCATCTGCCGTTGGATTGATCGAGTCCTGATCCTGCGTTGTTATCTTGTAAATCTGATCCATTTCATCATCACTTTCATCATAATCATGGACCGGTTCAATATACAGCACCCCTTCTATAGGATCCAATGGCACTATAACTTGCATCAACTTTCTTTCAAATGACACCGTCCTTTCCTTCAAATTAATTACCCCATTCATGTCAATAGCCCAGTTAATATCCAAGAGCGTGGGGTAGGGGTTATTTTCGTCAATGATTTCTATAACCTCAAAGTCAGCCATCATGATCGCACCTTCTATATCAACTATTACTCCATATAATCATCCCATGGGAATGATTTTATGCTGGTTCGCCATCCTAAGCTGAATCAGAGACCACCGCAGTGCAGGTCTCCCCATCCTTTCCCATGTTTGTTTCGGTTATACATTCGCATCGAACCCCAAATCCAAAATGACCTGTTCCATCTCGTAATCACCTATCTGTGCGGTGAGCCTCATCTCGTGCCTTGTTCATGCCTTATATCTGCCAATTTTTCTGACCACCCGATGTCCATCAGGGACTTTCTCTTTTCAAGCGCCTTTATTTATTAATTCCTGCAGGCCTTCCATGGCATTTCTATAGCACAACAGTTTTATGCAGGTCTCCAAAAAGGTAGTGAGTACAAAGGGATCAACCTCTGCAGGTGCACTGATTTCTTGTATCTTTTCCTGGATCCCTAAGGTGGAAGCCTCAGCGAAGCTCTTCTTGGCTTCCATAAACATTTCCTTAGCGCGATCCAAATCAAAGCCGACTTCTTTCTCTGGCGCTTTGCAGACCCATCCTTCTTCTTTAGATTGTTTACCCTTATCAACGCCAGTAGCCATTCCACTTCTTAGCACAATGTTAACACTTTGATCTTCTTCACGGGGCTCAGCCCTCATCGTTTGTAGATTTTGTGTAAGCTACAGAGGCGTGTTTTCTTCTCTTGCATTTTAGCTATTAGCATCGAGCACTCTTCTATAGTATGGTCAAACTGTCTGCAGTATTGGCAAGACGGGTGTGTAGGATTTTGGCACTCTCGCGCGTAGTGCCCTGGCTGTCCACAGTTGTAGTAGATAATCTGATCGTGGCCTCTACCAGGTCCTCCTCCTCCTTGGACCCATCCTCGACTCTGATAACCTCTGTGCGCTCCTCCGGTGCCCTGATCTGGTGGTCGAGTTTCTACTTGCATCTGGTATGTAGGTTTTTTTTCCATCATCAGCTCATAGCTTCGATAGTGGCACTCATCGTGGCCCAAAAATTTGCAGAAGTTACAGAACAACTGTTGGGGTGTCTGGATGAACTTTTGAAGTAAATGGCAATTATCTGTCGCATGTTGTCTAGTAACTTGACAAATAACACACCATAGCGTAGCCCAAATGCTCGGCCCTGCTGGGGCTTCTAACTTCAGGGGAATTGGCCCCCCTCCTATAATATAATTCACGTACACTAGACAATGGTATTTATCATGCCCATGTCCCTTGCACTTCAAACACCAGACTTTTGCGCACACTTCTAGTTTAGTCTCCTTTTCTTTCTTCAAACTCTATAACTCTAGGTGTAAGCTAGCTAATTGTGAGTGGATTTGTTGTACTCCCAAGTTTGTATCCTGAATAGGTGATGCATGCAACCTCATCATAATTTCCAAGGCTTTTGCCTGTGTTTCTATCTTTTGTTGTGACAGAGCAATTCTCAAGTGGGGCAAGAGCGATGCTATAAACCATTCACGATGTTGGCTATCTGTGATCTGCATGTTAGCTTCTCTGATCTGACACTTCAACCTCTGATCAAATTCCCAGGGCATCTCATCGACCCTCATCATGATTTCTTTAAATCCAATTACTAATTGTGAGTCAGACTTAGGCTTACTAAACTCTTTGTTTAAAGTCGCCTTAGTCTCTGCTAGTGTTGCAAGAGGGTCATTGGAACAATACTTAATGTACCAGGTTAGCATGCGATCCTGCAAAGCGGTAACCAATTGTGCCTTCTTTATATTGTCATCAGTAATCTGTTGCGTTGTCCATAGAACATTCGCAACAAACCAGAACTGGTCTGCATCTTCACTTCCTATGCCCTTGAAAATCGGCATCTTCATCTTGTTTTCCATGTTGAATGGTGGTGGTGGAGGTGGAGGTGTTGGCAAAGGTGTATGTGGTGGAGGTGGAGGCGGAGGCAAATGGAAGGATGATTTTCTCAAGGAATCCCCTGAGTGATTAGTTGAACATCACTTCACGGCATAGTCTGTCTCGCCCCTTCATCGTCACTTAAAGGAGGTCCAATCAATGGACTATATTATAGTCCTTACCCTTCACAATTTCTAAGGAATAGTCCACTTCACGTAACTCCGAACATCAAGGTAATGACATCGCCCATTTTTCACATAACAACATTTTAATCCAAGTATTCAATGATCTTAAATACTTACCTCGTGGTCCTTTGAAAAATCATCACTCCTCTTCACTATAGTTGATTGAGGTATCAATTGCAAATTCTGTAACAAATCCTCCCAAAACCCAATCGATCCAATGATCGACAACCCGCGTGATCTTGTTTTCAGAAGCTTCTAGGGTCCTTACTAGGTCTACTGCATGGCTTGTCCCGGGTGTCAGGCTCACTTGCTCCACGCTCACTTGTCCAATGCCCACCTATATTCTGCTTGTTTGGATCTGTAGCTCGCACAGATCCTTTTAGATGCTCCCCAATGTCTTCATGTATTGTTGCTTAATCTGTTGCAGCACTTATGTCGTTGTATCCCTGACTTTTATCGCCGATCTCATTAAGATTGCCTTCTATCAACACGATGGGATTTCTATCAAATTTCTGCTTTTTTTGTGTTCCACCCTTCTGATCCTTGTCACGTCTTTTCAAAATAAATGGGGTGTTCTGCCCCTCATCACCTCCATTGCTTTGCCTTGAAAGCTCTTCTTCCTCAGTCTCCAGTGAAGGTGACTTAACACATTTCTGTGACTCACGCTATTCTTGTTCCACCTGCTCCTTAGCAAGGCGTTCTTGCTCTATGCGAGATTTTCTGTAGCTTCCCTCTTTTTCTGTTCTGCTAGGGTACGCGTAGCTTTCTTAGCGGCCTCCTTTCTTTTTTGCACAACAGAACTTTTCGCACCCATTCTTGTTCCAACATCTAATTCTGATGGGGCGTACCACTCCATAGGCCATGACACTACAATCTCCTTCATGTCCATTTATAACACTAAATAAGGCAATTGGTTTCATTTCTGCTCTAGATCCTTGCACGCTTGGATATAGACTCTGTGGAAGTCGGCCTTGAATGCTACATAGGCTGACAGCTGTGTAAACAAGGTTGGGGACAACCTCAAACATTGATTGATTGCCATACAGAGATCCATTTCCATAAGAATCCAAAATATCTTTGTCTCTGTAATTCACGCGGAATCCTTTGTAGACCATAAGGAGGTGAATTGCACTGCCTCCGATAATCCTTCCTCGAGCAGAGGAAATTGGCTATCCTCCGACAATCTCTGTTAGACACCTAATCCTAAATGGGTTAGTGTGGAAGCCGAATAGACTAAGCAGTCCAAGAGACCTTGGGATCTGAAACCCAAGAGTCACATAATGTACTATAAATGTAAATCTCTTGTTAATAAAATCGAATTGCATGTTTTATCTTTCACATTGTCTTTGTTGTCCATGTGTGTTTAACATGGTATCAGAGCGGGCAATCTCTTGCCCTGCTCCATTGTGAGCCACCTGTTTCTGTGAGCCACCTGTTTCAGCGTTGCCATTCCTCTGTTGTGAGCAGTCCTGGCCCTCTGCCATATTCTTTTCAAGCGCTGCCTTATAATGCCTCTGTCATCAACGCCTCTGCCCTGAGCACTGCGCTACTCTATCCTGCGCTGCTCTGCCTCTGCCTGGGATATGCTAGTAATTGAATATCGCTGCTCTGTCCTGCACTGCGCTGCTCTGCCTCTGACATGGTCTGACATTCTCTGCGCATCCGTTTTGAACCCTCAACCAACCGTAACCAATGCCTTTGGTATAATTTGCCAACCGTTACACCTCGGACGTGGCTCCATAATTCCCATTGAACTGTGGACAGTGTAGAGACCACATCTGCACGTGAATTTGTCTCAAGACGAGGAGCTGGGAGATGATAAAGCGGATAGAGAAGCCTTAATATCGCTTCCAACAGCCGAAAGATTTGTGTGTGTTCTCCTTGTTACAGGCGTATGTTCAAATCATGAAGAAGGTATGTGTGTTTAAAATTCACCTGATTATTCTCACCTGCGTTACTGAATGTGTTTGAATAGCCGTTAAACTTGACTGCCTCTGTCCTGCGTCTCTGCCAAGCCTGTGCTGCCTCTGTCAAGTCAGCTCTTTTTCTTACCGACGGTTACTGAAACAATAACAGCCTCTAATCCTTGAATGCCTTTTTGAAATCTTCGATGGCCTCAGCTTCGGCCTTGCCATATATTCCTGCAGCCTCCCATGCTGCCTTGCAGCCCTCGGCGACCTTTTCAGAGTACTGAATTCCGGTTAACGGGAGAACCATGGTTACTCTCGTGAATTTTTCGTATTCGCAGGTAACAATGTCCATGAAGAACTCTGCACTATCATTCAATTCCTCAATCGTCTTCCCTTTCCACTTGCTTGCGAGGTGAGGAACGATGGCGCTGTCGATGTAAATTCCAATTGCCGTAAAGGTGATGAACTTGCCTTGTCTCCGGTTGGAACCGTCCGTGTGCTCAGAGATAAATAATGCAAAGGTAGCAGAGATGGCACCATTTCTGAAAGTAGAACCCTCGAAATGGACTGGGTAATACCGTGGTCAGCGCTGTCTGGTAAACTGCAAGGAGAATCCAAGAAGGTTGCACCGTGTTGCCAAGGAGCAGCGCATTGAAGTATCACAACGCAAGCACAGAACGCCATGAGAGCGATCAGCCAAAGTCTTGAGTTGAGAAGTGCGTGAGCATGGGCGTGTCTAGCGCCTTTCCGGGGCCACATGAGATGCCCATTCACAGAGCTTATGACTTCTGAGGGAATCGATATTAACGGCATTTTGCTGTGCTTCGACATTTTACTGTGCATTGGTCATTTTGGTGTGGCTCTATAGCGCTGGTTGTTTTGTTCTGGAAGACCATCCTTGGCACACCACAGCGATGTCTCTCAATGGATGACGCTAAGTGAAAGTACTGAATGATTGATGAATCGAGGGCACCTGTAACCTGTTAGCAGCAATAAGGGATCGCAGCTATTCTGGAGCTGGTGAATCAGTTGGCGGATTGCTGCCCAACTGCATTCATTGCTTTAGTGACAAACAAGAATAATAGAGTAAATAATTTTGGGACCATTCCGGCTACGAAAGGAGAAGAGGTGGATTTGATTTTGGCATTCAGAGAATGTGAAAAATTTGATGGAGTAAAGGAAGATGATTTAACACTGATTATTGTTGGTATCACGCTGCTGGAACGCTTTTAGAAAGTTGTTTGGTGTCAGAACGCTATTGGAACCTCCACCTTCCTTACCACTCTCATGCTGTCCTTGGTATCGTTATTATTATTTGTGTGTTGACTGCATATACGCTGTTCATATATACGCTGTTACGCTGTTCATATATATGTATTACCCTATTACACTGTATACGTTGTCTCCTTGCCATATCATATAACCGTGCCCACCTGTAAAATCAATACATTACTTGCTTCAAGTTTGAGCCAACCTGGACGCAGTTTAATACCACCATTCTGAGTTAGACCGACACCATTTTAATAACACTAGTTTTCAAACAATGTTGTTGTGACTACTTTGCAAGGGTGGTAAATATGTTCTTGTATATCTCGTTTGGAAAATGTCCATGCTAAGAACGCTGCTCCAGCGACAAGAGGAACATGACCAGAGATATGTGCTCCACCATTTGAGTTTGAATTGAATTATTCTCCATGTATGTGAACCGAGAAGGGCAAGAGGCATCCTGTACTGCTGTAGTTACACTTGAAGGAATGCTAGTAGATACAAGTTCTTCTGGCTTTTGATTATAAAGATCCTCTTTTGGCTTAGTTGTAAGCCTTTTGACATCAAGCTCACCGGTATTATGTGCATGTTTCCACCTTCTGTTATTGATGTAGCTGCATTAAAGGGACTGTATGCTATCTCAGAAGTTGAATGAGTATGGTTTGATGATGATACAAGGACTGTGGTGAAGAGGGAATCTATTCTTCCATTTCCTGGGCAGCGTACATCATAAACAAATGTTGAGGTGCCATTTTGGGGACTGATAATTGCATATCTACTAATTTGTATTCGCTGACATTTAATTGTCGGGTTCTATCTTCCAATCTGTTCTTTGTTTAAGTTAAGTTTTTGAATGAGAAAAGTCCATTATGTAGTAGCTATCACTTAATGGTCGTTGCATTTAATCTCTGAATTTTCTACTGGATAATATAAGTTTATTTGGAGACTATTACTACATGTGGAAGCATTAAAAGACAATGGTACAGTTGTGAAATTGCTGAGATGCATGTTACTAGTCCGTTTTAAAGAACCTGGATTTTGGGAACATGTTGCTGATGCTGATTTGAAAGTGAAGGAGTACTTGAAGGATCCAAACAAGTTTGCAGTTCCTGCTGCCCCAATTGTGGCATTGTAGTTAAAACTCATTATAGTGCATTGATTCCTTGATTCCACTGCTGCATAAATATTTTGGTGAGCTGATTGTAATCCTTTATATTGCACACTGATCATTTGCTGACATTTATAAAGGATATTGCTGTGTACTGTGAGTAGATATTACTTTTCTGCATTGAGTAGTAGTTGTGATCAGTTTTTGAAGGTGTAAATCAGACATTGAAGAAAAAATGGCCAGAACCAGTGAAGTATTACAGTTCCTTAAAACTCTGATATTATCTACTGTTGATGACACATTACAAATCAGCAAAGGATCTCTCTCAGAAATTCAGACATGTCTACAAAATGCACAGGAAAAGATCGATTTTTTGCAGCTTGAATCACAGCTACAGCAAGAAGAGCTACATCAAAATAGACACCATTCTGAACCTGTTTTTGTTCAGAACATTGAGACAACCACCCATCAGCAGCATGTTAATAATGGTACAGTTCATTCAAATAAAGCAGCAGTTGTATATGCAGATGCAGAAACTCAGTCTGCACTTCCCAAGCCCATCATCAGACCTTGGGAACAGCTTGTCCACAACAAGCACAGAACTGGTCTTGGATATGATAAGGACTTGTCCTTTCATATTCCAGACTACGCCAAGCCCATTCAGTTTCAGAGTGCTGGATTTATTCATGACAGTTCACCTGCTCCTCATGATAGTTCACCTTCAGCTGTTCCAGATTATACTCCTCTTCCACAGCAACAACAATAACAAAAACAACAGATCGTGAAATGCCAACACTGTGACCGAGTTGGCCATTTGAAAGATCACTGTTTTGATCTTCATCCATGTAAGCACTGTCATAAAACCAGTCATTCTTCACACAAATGCTTCAGAAACAAACGTCCTGCGAGAACAAAGATTCATCTTGGATGGATCGCTTCTTGGCAATGGGCATCAACAGCCAAGAAGATATTCCAAACACATGTCAGAACTTGTTCCAGAGTATTGAACAGTCTTGCAGTTGAGTTTTCTCCATCTTCTCACCTTGTATCTGACAGGGGGGAAAATGATGGTCATCTACAAGCTTCAAAGCCACATCAAGCGAGCCTGAGCCACAACCTGCCACACCAGTTTTAGAGTTGTAGCCAGCGACAAAGATGCCCCTGAATATGCCTTCAGTTGGCAATCTGGGACACTTCCTCTAGTAGAAGACTTCAGCTTCTTGCCAGTTTCGGAAGCATTCCAGGAACACAATTGAGAACACTTCCTCTAGCAAAAGACTCCAGCTTCTTGCCAGCTTTGGAAGAGTTCCAGGAATTGCATTAAGCATTCCAGAGTTGTTGGTTATCCTTAAACCATCACAGGTTGAGACTTCCCTTTTCAGGTTGAAGTTTTACCTTTTATGCGGGGTGAGACCTCCCTTTTATGGTTGAAGGTTTCCCTCTTTAAAACAATAGGATCACTTCCTCTAGCAGAAAACTTCAGTTTCTTGCCATTTTTGGAAGAGTTCCGGGAACTGCACTAAGCGTTCCAGTGTTGGTGGTCATCCTTAAACCACCGCCCTTTATACCAACATTTCATAGAGCACATTCAGCCTAGTGCTGCCATGCATTTTTTGCACATTTTGTATTACAGCTCTCTTCTTGGACTCATACATAACCCTTCGGATTAAGGGGGGGAATGTTGGACACCTAATCCTAAATGGGTTAGTGTGGAAGCTGAATAGACTAAGCAGTCCAAGAGACCTTGGGATCTGAAACCCAAGAGTCACATAATGTACTATAAATGTAAATCTCTTGTTAATAAAATCGAATTGCATGTTTTATCTTTCACATTGTCTTTGTTGTCCATGTGTGTTTAACAATCTCCATGAAACGAGCACAATTGACAACAACAACAAGCGTAGCAGAACGACTTGGTTTCCTCGTGGGCTTCTCGACAGTTCGCTAGGAACTCCTGACAGAGGTACCTTGCCCAATTAAATTGTATGTCTTTCGTGCATTGCACAGCAAGAGAAATCACTAGCGCCAGAACTTCGTCTGCACAACATTTTCTCATAACATTTCGTGTTAAAATCTAGGCAATGAATTGAACTGCCTGGTTTGTTATGGAAAGAATGGAATACCATCGCGACATCTTGAGGAGGCCGTACTCCTTCTTCATCTTGTCTGCAAGATCTTTCTCCCCAATCTTCCCTCCAAACTCCTTAGCTGAGTTCGCGCCTTTGTAAGGCAGTTGCGTGAATTTGTGAATTAGCATGTCCATGATGGCGATAGGCTCTCCTAGCCATAAAAATCCATTGTGCATCAGTCTGAGGATCTGGCACACACATATCGTATTAATATGGGTGCGGTGATAGCGTGGCACTCACAGCAGATTTAGAAACCCTCACTGCTCGACACTGTAGACCCATTCCTTTGTCTCTAATGATGTAACGCCTCTTTCTTCATAATAGACCTTTCACATATATTTTTCCATCGCTAACTGTGGAAATTTAGTGTGGTCTATGAGGTACCAATCCTCCAGTTTTAACAACGGGATCCTTGCAAGCCAAGTGCCTTCAAAAGGAACCCGCTCAAGTAGCAGGGGCATGCATACTGTAAACTTCTCAGTATCCAGGTCCTTTGTGACTTTTATTTTCCCTTCCGCAGAGGGATATACTTAGGTAGCCTTGTCATGGGTTCCACTCCTTCAGCATCAATATCCTCTGTTCCCTGGAATTCTTTCGCCTCCAGGTCCACTACTCTCTATGGCTACTTATCTTTCTTTTGCTTTGCCTATATGTTGGTATGCCTCCTTGGGGATGCACGCACTAGCACCGTCTTCTTCTGTTTTTCCTTCACGGACTATTTTGACTTGGATGTTTGGTTGTCTCTGGTAGGGGTATGCTTCAGCCTAGGAAACCTCGGCGCCGTAGGCACAGTAGTCGAAGCTTCCATACTCTGGGGCAGCTATGACAAAGACAACATCACCATCACTAACTGTTTCAGCAGGGCTTGGTGCAGACATTTTCTCAAGAATAAGCTTTTTCGTTTATCTCAGGCAATTCGTAAAACACGGGGCTCGCAATTAAATCTCCCCAAACCATTTGGCTCATAGGAAATAGACAACGAAAGTAACCATCAATTCTTAGAATGCAAAGTGTTTTCTGTTGGATCGACATGCGTAATTTATAGGGGGTTTTTAATTCAAATCTGATCGTTCCCACCAATTTCTAATAATAAATGTTGTTTTGGTGGCAGATCTTCAAAGTGTTTTTCCTTAATTTCTACCACCCTGCTCCACTTAACCTTCTTCTAGCCGTCAAGTCATGAATAGTAACTCCAATAGTCATTTTCCTACTGCATTGCGAGGTACCTTCCCTCATGGTGTAGCTTCCTGAGCGCAGCTTCATAGGTTGCATCTTCATCATTTTTCGCACAGCCTGCTTTCTGCGTTGCCCTCCAAGCTGGGTACTGTAGTTTATAGTCCCATGCTCCCTTACAATTGCTTGGAGCACTAAGATTATCTTACAGCCATATAGTCATTGTGCAGGATCCCCTGTATACAACTTCAACCTACTCCCATTCACTCTTCCCAGGAATATTTCCCCATTTAGCTTTGCGAGCTAAATCGCACCCCCACTTGTAATTTTTTTGACAATATATGGCCCTAACCAGTGCATCTGGAATTTACCCAGAAATTTAGTGAATTTACTATCATATAACAGGACAAGACCATTTACCTTGAATGTGTGAAGCTTGACGTGGCAATCATGCCACGCTTTTTTGCATTCCATATGTACTTGTTGATGGAATCCTGCGAAAAATCGATCTTCTTTGAGCTCCATCAGTTGCACGAGCCGTTCCTCCAAGGCCTCGCGATCCACCATATATGTCAAAGCTTCTATGCGCAAACTAGGCACAATGTACTCCATCGACTTTATGGCTTCGACCCCATATACTAATTTGAACAGTATTTGCCTTGTCAGATTCTTACAAGTAGTCCTGTAAGTCCATAGTACTGTAGGTATGCACACATCCCAGTCATTCTGTTGCCCGTTACAGATCTTTGTCAGCGCATTCTCCAAAATCTTGTTAATGGCTTCAACAGTTCCATTTTCATGAGGGTGGTATGGTGTACTCTTCTTATGGTAGACTTGGAATTCTTCAGTCAACGCGCTGATCATTTCATTCAGAAAGTGCATATCCCTGTCACTCATCAACACTTTCGGGCAGCCAAATCTGTTTAAGACATACTCAAAAAAGAAGTTTGTTGTCGTAGTCCCTGTAAAATCTTTAACCAAATGTGCCTCCACCCATCTGGTTAGATATTCCATTGCAGTGATAATATAGTGCACACTCATTTTCTTTCTAAGGGGCTGGATTGCCCAACAAAATCAATCACCCACTTCTCAAAGGACTGCAAAGATACTTGAAGATGTAGTGGTAACTCATCTCTTCGGGATAGTCTACCAGTTCTTTGACATGCATCGCACGCCTTACAATACACCTTAGAATCCTTGTTCAATGTTGGCTACCATAGACCTGCACGCAAAATCTTCTGCATAGTTGCCTTGCCTTCATAATGGCCTCCCACAGCTCCCCCATGAGCTTCAGCAAGAATGTTATCCCCCTCAAAGTTCGGCACATATCTTCACAATATTTCATCTACACCCATTTTATGCAAATGTCCCGTAATAATGGAAAAATCGATTGTGCGTACTACTAATTCCTTCTTCTGCTGACTTGTATATCCTTTTGGTGCCATCCCGGTAGTCAAGAATTGAATAATGTCTCCAAACTAGTCATCTACTACATGCATCGCAAAGTGATGCACATCCGACAACCCTTCCTCTAGATTATTAGGCTCCTCTCTTGTTTCGATCCGCGACAGATATTCAGGTCCTGCATTTAACCTCCCTAGCTTCACAATGACTTCAAAATCATACTCCTAAAATAATAACAACCATCTGCAGATCTTCCCCCCAACATAGGCTTTTTGACCAAGTATTTCAAGGTAGAATGATCTATGTACATCTTGAAATTCCCTCCTAACAGATAATGCCTAAATTTTGCAGTGCGTACACCATGGCCAATCCTTCATGCTTAGTCGTTGAATAATTTTTCTCAGCCTTCAATAACTTCCTACTTGTGAAGGCTATAGGATGGTCCATTTCTCCTTCACCGGCTTGCGTTAGCACTGCACCCAACGCAATGCAAGAGGCATCCACATGTACATGAAACTCCTTTTTCCAATCAAGGAATACCAAGATTGGTGCAGTGACCATTTTTTCTTTCAACACATCTAAGTTGTACTCACATTCTTCGTCCCAATAGAATGTTGCGTCCTTCTTTATCAGTTTCTCCATGGGCACAATAATTTGATCATAAGCTTTGATAAATTTTCTATAGTATCCCATATATCCTAGTATCGCACGTAGCTGCTTGATGTTTCTAGGGGCCTCCAAATTCACAAATACCGCAAACTTTGTAGGGTCCACCATCAATCCTTGCTTGCACATAACATGCCCCAGCAAGATCCCAAAAGGAATGCAGAATATTCATTTTTTCAAATTCAGCGCAATCTCGTATCTGCAACATGTATCTAACATCAGGCGCAAACTTTCTACATGGCACTTCACTAATCCAAACACCGTCTAGTCATCAAAGTATACTTCCAAAAACTTATGAATGAACTCCTTGAACGTTTTTATGACTACGCGGGAAAATATCGCAGGTGCATTCTTGAGTCCAAATGGCATCACAGTGTATTGAAAACAACCCCACTCTATCGCGAAGGTCATTTTGCTCCTATCCTCTGGCATGATTTTGATATGATGATACCGGGAAAACCCGTCATTAAAGGAATAAGCCTCTTGCCCTCCAACATTTTCTAACACTTTGTTTATAAACAAAGTTGGGAATGGGTCATGAACACATGCATCATTAAGCTTCCGCATATCTACGTAAATCCTTATTTCACCTTTTTCTTTCTTCTCTTGAACCACCATCGGGCTCACCTAATCAGATTCTTCAATAGGTTCTATGAAGCCTACCTCCAGCATCTTATCCAGCTCTTACAGAACATTTTCCTTATATTTAGGATTAAGGTGATACAACCTCTATTTAATAGGCTTCGCATCTAGCTTCAGAGTGATCTTCATAACGAAAAAATCACCAACTATGCACTTCAAATCTGAAAACTTAGTGGGGAAGAGATACTGGTATTCGCAGAGTAACTCAACAACTTCATCCACTATAGCGTCCTCCCAATAATCTCACGTCCATAGATGTCGAAATTTTCTATTTGTGGGCCTTCGACTTCACGATGCCCTTCGGCCTCTGGAATGTTAATGTTTCTCAGATCTTCATCTTCCTCTTCAACGGTTACATTATAGCATTCCAACGCATGGCACAACTGGGTGCTCTAGTTTGGTTGGATCCATTCCATAGGTTCCTTCGGCGTTCTGAAGATAACTGCCTTAATCTCTTGCAATGCATCATCGATGCTTGCAAAGTTGTCTTCAAAGCTGAAGGTCAATAATAACCCTTCCTTCAATAGATCCCATTCCGCAGTGCCATGGTAGGGCTCCATTTCTAGATACCAGTTCATGAGAATTGTATCCAAAGTATGGCAAAATATGTGTACCCCCTATGGCTGCGGTTTTGTTCCCCATGCTTTAGCCCATTTCATTAGGTGATCATGCATATCGTCCCTTCCATTATATTTCTCAGTCATTCTGGTGTTAGCACGCCCAAACTATAACCTCATCATTCTTCGGTAATCTCGTCATCCAACAAAACTATCCTTATGCTTACACCACCATCATGCAAGCATAGCGCACAGTGCCAAATTCATCCAAAAATGGGAACTCCATATAATCAGAGACCACTTATGCTAGTTCACCATCCTAAGCTGAATAAGAGACCACCACAGTGCAGGTCTCCCCATCCTTTCCCATGTTTGTTTCGGTTATACGTTTGCATCGAACCCCAGATCCAAAATGACCTGATCCATCTCGTAATCACCTGTCTATGCAGTTAGACTCATCTCGCGCCCAGTTCGTGCCTTATATTTGCCAATTTTTCTGACCACCTAATGTCCATCAGGGACTTTCTCTTTCCCAGCACCTTTATTTATTAATTCCTGCAGGCCTTCCATGGATCTTCTATCGCGTAACAATTTTATGCAGATCTCCAAAAACATAGTGAGTACAGAGGGATCAACCTCTGCAAGTGCACTGATTTCTTGTATCTTGTCTTGGATCCCTGAGGTGGAGGCCTCAGCGAAGCTCTTCTTGGCTTCCATAAACGTTTCCTTAGCGCAATCCAAATCAAAGCCGACTTCTTTCTCTGGCGCTTTGCAAACCCATCCTTCTTCTTTAGGTTGTTTACCCTTATCAGCGCCAGTCGTCATTCCACTTCTTAGCACAATGTTAACACTTTGATCTTCTTCGTGGGGCTCAGCCCTCATCATCTATAGATTTTGCATAAGCTACAGAGGTTGTGTTTTCTTCTCTTTCATTTTAGCTATTAGCATCGAGCATTCTTCTATAGTGTGGTCAAATTGTCTGCAGTATTGGCAAGACCGATCTGTAGGATTTTGGCACTCTCGTGCGTAGTGCCCTGGCTGTCTGCAGTTGTAGTAGATAATCTAACCACGACCTCTACCAGGTCCTCCTCCTCCTTGGACCCGTCCTCAACTCTGATAACCTCGCGCGCTCCTCCGGCGCCCTGATCTGGAGGTCGAGTTTCTGCTTGCATCTGGTGTGTAGGTTTCCTTTCCATCATCAACTCATAACTTCGATAGTGGCACTCATCGTATCCCAAAAATTTGCAGAAGTTACAGAACAACTGTTGGGGTGTCTGGATGAGCTTTTGAAGTAAATGGCAATTATCTGCCGCATGTTGTCCAGTAACTTGACAAATAACACACCATTGCATAGCCCAAATTCTTGACCCTGCTGGGGCTTCTAACTTCAAGGGAATTGACCCCCCTCCTGTAATATAATTCACATACACTAGATAGTTGTATTTATCATGCCCATGTCCCTTGCACTTCAAACACCAGACTTTTGCACACACTTCTAGTTTAGTCTCCTTTTCTTTCTTCAAACTCTATAACTCTAGGTGTAAGCTAGCTAATTGTGAGTGGATTTGTTGTACTCCCAGGTTTGTATCCTGAATAGGTGATGCATGCAACCTCATCACAATTTCCTAGGCTCCTGCCTGTGTTTCTATCTTTTGTTGTGACAGAGCAATTCTCAAGTGGGGCAAGAGCGACGCTATAAACCATTCACGATGTTGGCTATATGTGATCTGCATGTTAGCTTCTCTGATCTGACACTTCAACCTCTAATCAAATTCCCAGGGCATCTCATCAACCCTCATCATGATTTCCTTAAATCCAATTACTAACTGTGAGTTAGACTTAGGCTTACTAAACTCTTTGTTTAAAGTCGCCTTACTCTCTGCTAGCATTGCAAGAGTGTCATTGGAACAATACTTAATGTACCAAGTTAGCATGTGATCCTACAAAGTGGTAACCAACTGTGCCTTCTTTATATTGTCGTCAGTAAATTGTTGCGTTGTCCATAGAACATTCGCAACAAACCAGAATTGGTTTGCATCTTCACTTCCTAGGCCCTTGAAAATCAGCGTCTTCATCCTGTTTTCCATGTTGAATGGTGGTGGTGGAGGTGGAGGTGTGGGAAAAGGTGTATGCGGTGGAGGTGGAGATGGAGGAAAATGGAAGGATGATTTGCTCAAGGAATCCCCTGAGTGATTAGTTGAACAACACTTCACGGCATAGTCTGTCTCACCCCTTCATCGTCACTTAAAGGAGGTCCAATCAATGGACTATATTCTAGTCCTTACCCTTCACGATTTCTAAGGAATCGTCCACTTCGCGTAGCTCCGAACATCAAGGTAATGACATCACCCATTTTTCACATAACAACATTTTAATCCAAGTATTCAATGATCTTAAATACTTATCTCGTGGTCCTTTGAAAAATCATCACTCCGCTTCGCTATAGCTGACTAAGGTATCAACTGCAAATTTTGTAACAAATCCTCCCAAAACCCAATCGATCCAATGATCGACAACCCGCATGATCTTGTTTTCAGAAGCTTCTAATCGTCGCACTAATTATGGAGTCCATACTATAGGACTATCGAGATTCCATCTTCCTTGATTGTCTGTCAATTTAGCTAACCACTTATATAGTTGAATGGGGAAATTGCAGAAGAAGATCTCGTGTATCTCTGTATACAAATACATGTTCAACCACTCTTCCTTCACCAGGTGCAGATTCTTGCTTTATTGCGCCGCGAACCCGTGAATCTTTCGATCCATCCACTTTTCAGTTTCTTTCTTGGCTGGATTCCAATGATGCAACATCACACATCTCTTTCAAGCAGATCTCGGTCCTGGCAATGGAACCATTTGTTGGCTTAGGCTGTCTTGACCCAAGTTCAGAGTTAGCTGCGTCAACCAACAAAACGCTACACCATTGGCCCTTTCAGCAACAACCCGCGTAGCGCAGGCTGCAGTCTCACCCAAAGCAGTATGGGGGGATGCAAGAACCAAGTTTCTACATCCAGAGACTAGTGTGATGTCTTCCAGTGCCTCAGATCTGCCTTTGCGCAGGTCGATAAACTCTTAGGGCTCGTCACTGCAACTCTGTTAAAACAGCCTTCAGACCTTCACAAAGGTCTACGATTAGTCCTTGCGGACTTTTAACAATCAATTTGTCTACTTACGTGCATCAGAGAGCAGTCCTAAATTAGTGTTCGCGCAGATTTACTTAAGTCATTAGTAAACATAAGAGAAATCACTAGAGTCTTCACGAAAGTATTTAAACATACATTGTGTACATTATTAAGACTTATTCAAGAGAATCGCGTAACATTTAATCAATATCTCATAAAAAAAATCATTCATTAGCAGCATATAACATTAACAGAGATAAACAGAAATACTCAGGAATTCTTTGGAAAACTGTCTTTATTGATCTTCAATTCAAGATTACAGACTCAAATTTCCCTATGCACATAGTTGTAGGGGTCTACGCACTTAGCTACAGACTCTACCTAGGCCTCTGCGCACTCAGCAACGAATCCTTTCTTTTCCTATCTAAGCGCAAGAAGCAGAGCCTTCCTACCCTAGCTCCTGTCCTAGACTCTTTAATAAACCCAATTCCTTATCTTAGTTCCATCTCATTTTTCTTGTCCCTTCACTAAGACTCACTATTTATATCCTTTTTCATACAATTCCATGGTCCACAGACTATGGGTGAATATAAAAACTAACTCAAAACTTATCCAAAACAAGGGTCTAAGCCCCTTTGACTCTTATTCACCTACACGCTCTGCATCCACAAATTGCAGAGACTTTACATTATTTACAAAATTGTACCAAATTTTGGTTATCTTAACCCTAAACTAACCCAAGGGACCCCATCCCAACACACCTACAGAGTCTGTCAACCAGAAGAAGTTGATGAATTCCCACTATTAACAATGAGGAGGCATGCCATTAATGTATGCAAGCCCCAAGGTACTATAAAATATCTCTAATATTGATCCTAGATAAGGTGTTGATGTCGACGGGATAATACATGTTAAATGTAGGGACTTAGGGAA
Source organism: Pinus tabuliformis (assembly GCA_031772625.1). Classification (NCBI taxonomy): domain Eukaryota; kingdom Viridiplantae; phylum Streptophyta; class Pinopsida; order Pinales; family Pinaceae; genus Pinus; species Pinus tabuliformis. Next base: position 1,068,415,096 of record CM062804.1, on the reverse strand, counting down.
TCCCATATCATCTAACTCAGGCATTGAAAAAATTATTTAAATAATTATAAACGAAATATTGAACTAAATTCATTATGCAGAATTTTACTGTGAATTTTTCCAACCATATAACTGGTTTTCAAGAAAAAATCACATGTAGTTGCACTAGTATCTAGGTTTTCACAACTTGACATATTTTTATCTTTATTATTTTATTTAGTTTTTTATACTCTACCCTATCCTCCACTACTTGGAAAACAAAATATATTTTCTTAATTGTGTGAATACTTCTAATGCATCCATTTATGTAAGAAGATCTCAAGTGTGCACATATAAAAAATTGATGAATGTGCCTCAATGGCTACCAGGATATGAGAAACTAATTTCTCTAGTGAGAATGGTGGTAAGGAATGCTAAAGAGTGGAGTGGTATTATTGGTTGCCAATTGAATGGAACTAAGATTTAGTGTAGCCATTATCTCCTTGAATATTTTCCTCATTGGAAATAATTTGTATGTAGTCCTTTATTATGCAACAAAGTTATTATGAGACTTCAATGAATTTGGTACTCAAGAATGCAATGGGATCTCATGACAAACATGTAAGAAATTCTTTGATCACTATCTCTAGTGTCCACTCTTCATCGGATATCGCCAATGATTCTTTGTTCTCCTCATTATGCTTACAAGGAAAAATGGAAAAAAAATCTAGATTCTCCTATTATGGAATCTTCTCATGAATTATTTACTATTTTATTAGTTCTTGGGATGAAAACTCATCCCTAGTTACAATTCTAAACTTTGGACAAGGATTTGAAAAGATTTTTCTGGTAATGTTCCCTCCTTTATTCAACAAATTCTTGATCATCCTTAAATTTTCTTGCTAGTCTAGAGTTCCTTCCTACAAATGGATTAATACATGAGGGTTCATACATCATCTGAAATAAGTGGACCTTATTTACTAATTCTACCCTTAAGACTAAGGAGATGAATGCAGTTAATTGCAAAAACAAAACACACAACACTCAAAAGAAAACTTAATAAATTTTGGCAATGAGCATGTATTTGAACATCTCTTGCTACTAAGACCCTACTGTCACCAGGTTATCCTTTGCCATTATTTATGTTCTCCATTCCATGAATCATATGCAAAAATAAAGATAAAAATAAAATGACCAAACTACCAATGTTATAATCCCTTTAGTGTCTCCTTGACAATGGTACCAAAAATGCCAATGTACTTATATGTATAAATCATATTACATTTTAATTATCAAGTTGGAACATACGCTTGCGAGGTGCAAACAAAATATGTGTGGGATTAGTTCATTGGTGATTCTTATGCTATGAAAATAATCCTACAATTTAATTCTTTAGAAAAGACACTTCCAATATAATCCAACCAAAGCAAGAATCAATATACTACAAAGGGTTATTTGATCATTGGGTTTATGTTTATGAAAGCAATTTCCTAGGCATAGATCATAGTTCTTTGTTTGGCTGAAAGACGTAAGTTTTACAATACATAACACACATGTTTTTTCTTCATAATTTAGTGTTTGACTTCTATAGGTAACCAACATTCATATATCAAGAATTCAAGAAATTAAATAACATAAATTGAAATCGAATTTATAAAGCAAAAACAAAGTTGTAAATTTATCTATTTAACTAAGCTATGTAAGAGAAATGTGTTGCAATGCAAACTTGATTTAATGTCGCAGAGGATTCCTTGTGATACAAAGAAAGCTACAACAATATTACTTTGTTGCATCCACAAGATCCTTAGAATATCATTGCTTTGATATTAATAAATTGGTTCATAGGGTTATATTAAAATCCATAAATCAAGTCTACATAAACTTGGCATAGAGTCCACATAGACTCTCACTGATAGACTATATTACACACATCAATATTTGACTGTGTACGTTTTCATCTCTTTATATTATATGATCCCTCATATACATAGTTGTTTCAATAAGAGGGATATGCATAATGTCATAAGCAAGCAATCCCTTATTCTTGTAGAGTCAAGAACTAATTAGTAATTCCTTTTTTGTGGAGGTTGGTAGTACATTACCCAGGGAAGATTTGAACCTGGAACCTCGGGGGACCAAAGTCGTTGCTTACACGACCATCACTAGTTGGGATATCTCACCTGGGTGAGTCAATAACTACTTCAATAATATAGTGTTTACTTACAAAAAAATACAAATCCTACAATACAAAGTTGTTTTGAATATGAAAAAAATAGATTATTTGTTATTACATAATTGAATAAATCTTCCCCCCACACTATTATGTTGGAATCTGATGGGATGTGTTGGAGATATCATCTTGGTGTGGAACTGATCTAGTCCTTGATTTGGAGTGTAGTGGCTTCAAGGTTTAACCTAGAATCGAACCAAAACAAACCACGCTATATCATGGGCCATGGGATCAAAAGCCATGTGGCTTATTTTTATTGGAGGGTGCATCCTTATGCCAATGACTTATTCGCTACCAGATCTGAGCATAGTAGTTATAGGAAAGATAAAGTATGGCAACACTATAGATTAAAGCTCATTCTAATTCCTATGTTCATTAAAAGTAATAATGTTATAATATTTGGATAAGGTTTTACCCCAAAATGTGTTGATGTGGAGGAGAAAAGAGGCAAAAAGGGTCTATATGCAAATTGTGCCAAAATTGGGACCCAACACATATTACATTAGTTAAGAAATGAAATCCATACCTAATAGGAAGACACTTCAAAGTAAAAATAGATCATGATAGTTTGAAGTGCTTCAGTGATCCAAGTGGATATTGGTGGCCACCCACCAATTCCACTTGGACCCCCACCATTATTTCTTTCAGTATTTCAGTTTCCTTAATTGTAGCACAGTTTACTATTTTTAGCAATTTTTCGGGTCCTAAACTTCCGAAGCCGTTTCGAGGCCCTAAATGACGTTTTTTGGCAATATCGTACAAGCAATTTTCTATTTAAAGTCATCTTTTCTATCGTAGTCCTCAGAGAGATCTTTCCAACGGGGTATCATGCGTGTCCAATGGAGATAATATGACCAAGTCGTGACCCTCGAAAGTTGGTTGTCCAACTAACCCCAACGGGGCCCATAAACGCTTGGTGTTACATCTCCTTGGGTTAGGGTTATGGTTGTTTAGGGTTTTCTCTTATTGTTCAATAATTAAAAGGCCCTTGAGCCTCATTGTAACATAGTTTATAGGAATGTAGCTACCACATCTCTTCTCAGAGATAAGCTACCAACACCCGAGCTAGTCTTATTTCCATTATGTTTGTAAGCATATTTCAGTATTTGATATTAATGAAATGAAGTGTTATTTCTACTGCACTTTTGTATTTATGGTTATATCTATAATTTGTTGTGTTCCTGTTTAAATTCAGATCAGTGATATCAAAGTAGTCTGCTCTTTCTCTGCTTTTCTTTGCATGTCCCCAACGAGGTCAGGATATAAGGAGTTAGAGCTTGAACTGGTCGAACCTTTGCAAGACCAGCCTCGCAAATCCTGATGGCCTCCCATGGAGGATGAAAAGAAAGGTGAGTGGGTAGGAGATCCTATCAAAATCTTGCTCGAAGAAGCCCTCGAGTGACAAAGGAATGCGATGATGGACAACTTTGCCCAGATTCTTTAGTGGCTACCCAAGGGCGACGCATCTAATTCTGATGGCTACACTGGAAGCGCCACACCCTTTAAGGTACAAGTTAACTTTGACATTCCCATATTTTAGGGTTAGATAGATGCATACGCTGTAGATAAATGATTGAATCTACTAGAAGGATACTTTTCCGTTCACGAGTTTTCCAACTGAGAAAATATCACTTTTTCACTTCTCAAAGCAACCCCCAACGTCAAGGATTGGTGGGAAACCTACTGTGAGCAGAATGATGAAAGTACGAACTCACTATTTTCAGCCGCACCCACTTGGAACTCCTTCCGGGATGCCATCAAGGAGTGGTACTACCTTGTCGGGAGCTATGAAGATAAATACATAAAGTGGACAATGCTGCGATAGGGAAGGGACCACGATGTGTTGGAGTTTACTAGTGTTTTTCATACCCTTCGTACGAAGTTGGGTATCAAGGATTCTAAGAAGCATTTGGTTCTCAAGTACCACGGTTACCTGCATAGGTACATCTAGGGCGAAATGGAATTCCTGGACATCTCCTCACTTAGCACGACATACTGATATTCCGTCAAGATCGAGAAAATTTTAAACAGAATAAGTGAGACTTTGGATCTGCGAATCTGAAGCAAGGGAAAGGTGCCCCCAAACCACAGAACAAAGGACAAAGCCAAGGCGGGGTGACCCAGGAAAACCCGCTAAAGCCGCAAGAAAATAACAATGCAGCAAAGCCGAAGAAGGACACAGGAAAGTGGTGTGAGTTGCATAAGAGCTCTACTCACAACACAAGTGAGTGTCGGGCCAAGCAGTCGCTAGTGGCCAAGCTAAAGGCTTTGGAATCAGATGCATGTTCTGAATCTGAGTCAGAACCTGACAAGGGGAATGACAAATGGAAGCAGATTATCGATGCAGATCCCAACACACCTGTTGCCACCATGAAGATCCAGAAGGAGGAACATGAAGATCTAGAGTAGGAGGAGTGCCTCTTCCACTCCCAGATGTGGGTAAAGGGTTCCTCGCTACAGTTCATTGTCGACAGCGAGAGCCAAAAGAACCTCATTTTGGCAGGGGTCGTGAAGTTGTTGGGCTTACCGACCATAGCACATCCATAACCATACATCATCGAGTGGCTTCACCAAGGACGAGATCTTCATGTGAGCCAGCAGTGCCACCTTCCATACAACATCAAGCCCTTCATGGATGAGGTATTATGTCATGTTTCTCCCCTTGATGTTTGTGATGTATTATTAGGCCAACCAAACTTATGGAGGTGACATGTTGTGTATGAGTCAAGGCCTTGTGTTTTTATTGTTACTTTGGGAAATAAGTTGTACAGGATACCGGAGGTAGCACCACCTACCGCCATCTCTTTGGTTACTACAAAATAATGCAGTATGCTCATTTACAAAACTGAGAAATTTGTTTTCCTGATGATATGCCCTCATGGAAAGAAGAAGATGGTGGCCGTGACCTCCAGACAGGGCCCCTCTGCATGACAACAAAAAATGGACAAGGTCGTGGAGGAGTACGACGACATCTTCACCTGCATCGCAGGGGTGCCTCTGCACTATCAGGTCAAGCACTCCATCGATCTCTAGGTGCGTCACTACCCAATGGACCAATCTATCGATGCTCCATTATGGAGAACGACGAAATCAAGAGGCAAATTGAGGAGCTATTGCAGAAAGGTCACATCCGTCCGATTTCATCGCCCTGTGGGATCCTGATCGTGTTGGTACAGAAGAAGGATGGGACTTGGAGACTCTGTATTGACTATCAGGCGCTGAACAAGATCAATTTCTAGAATAGGTACCCAATCCCATGGATTTATGACCTTCTGGACCAACTAAAGGGGGGGGGGATATTTCAGCAAGATCGACTTGAAATCAGGATATCACCAGGTACCAATCGAACCCTCCGATGTGTGGAAGACTACCTTCAAAGCAAAGGAGGGCCTTTTCAAATGGTTGGTTATGCCTTTCTGGTTGATGAATGCTCCTCTAACCTTCATGAGGTTGATGGATGACATCTTGTGGCCATTCACCAACTCATTTTTAGTGGCATACTTGGATGACATCCTGATATTCAGCTAGAGTTGGGAAGAGCACCTCCACCACATCTGGCAGGTTCTCCAAACACTACGGCAACACAAGCTATGTGCTAATTTGGAGAAATGCACTTTTGGCATGACCCAGGTCCAGTATCTGGGATACATTATTGATGAACGGGGGTGCATGTGGATCCAGCCAAGATCCAAGCCATTCAGGATTGGCCAGCTCCAACCACTATGATAGAGCTCCCAACTTTCTGGGTCTTGCCAATTTCTACCACAGGTTCGTGTTGGGATTCTATCATATCACTTGGCCCTTGAGCCAAGTCACCAAGGGAGGAGCGAAAGAAAAATTCTTTTGGTTTGAATCTCAACAGCAAGCATTCACATAGTTGAAACATCGCCTCTGCTTTGCACTAGTGCTCACATTACTAGACTTACAATAGCCATTTGAGATTGAGATAGATGCCTCTAACTATGCTATTGGGGTAGTCCTTACTCAACAGGGGCATCTAGTGGCATATCATAGTGAGAAAATTTCAGACACAGTCTAAAAGTATCCCACTTATGACAAAGAGATGTATTCGTTTGTGCAGGCCTGCCGACAATGGAAGCATTATATTTTGGGGAAGGAAACAGTCATCCACACAGACCATCGGCCCCTGCAGTTCATACAGACACAAGGGAAGTTGCAGAATGATCGCCATCAGAAGTGGCCCACATACCTGCAACAGTTCCATTTGAATATCAAGTATAAGAAGAGCAACACTAATAATGTTACAGATTGCCTCAGCCGACCACCGATCATAGCGATAAGTGCTCAACTCTTGTGGGCACAAGACTTTTGATTGGCCACTTCTCTATAAAAGTGACCCAGAATTCGGCCACACATACTAGACGCTCTTGGAGGGTCAGCAAGTTCCAGATTTCACCTCTAGGATGCCCTATTATGCCACCTGGGACACCTTTGTGTTCCTTCAAGCGAGCATGCCAAGATAATTTGGGAAGAACACTATAGTCGAGCCACTGGGAATTTCAGGGTTGAGAAAATGGTGGCAGTACTGCATAAGTATTTCTTTTAGCCAAATCTTCAACAGGATGTCAGGAAGTACATCAAATCCTGCACTCCCTGCACCATTTCCAGACCGACCATCAAGAAGCAAGGCCTCTATACTCCGCTACCTACCCCTAGTCGACCTTGGGAATCCATCTCCATGGATTTCATGTCAGGCCTTCCTTCTCTACTAAGCATGGAAACGACTATGTTTTTGTGGTCGTCGACATATTCTCAAAGATGGCCTTTATGGCTTCCTGCAAGAAGAATATCACAACGAAAGCCATTGCTAAAGTTTTCTTTGAACAAGTGTGGGTACACTTTGGGATCCCATAGTCTATCATCTCATATCGTGACAACATGTTCCTCAATACATTTTGGTCCAATCTCTAGTCGATGCTGGACACCAAGCTCACTAAGTCCACAGCTTTCCATCCCCAAACTGATGGCCAGACAGAGGTCGTCAATAGGATGATCATACACATTCTATGCATGTACAACTCAAAGCATCCATGCACATGGGATGAGAGCCTCCCCTATGTTCAACATAGCTATAATCGGGCTCTCCACAGCTCGACTGGCCACAACCCTTTTCAGGTGGGCTTGGGATTCCAGCCACTATGTCCCATTGATGTGGCCATGCCATTTGCAGCTACTCAGGCAGATTCGGCTCACGTCTAGTTTGAATTTGATAAGGCAAATAGCTTCATTGAGCACATCCAACATATCCGCCAGTAGGTCCATGACATTTTGGAGAAATCAAATGCTAAGTACAAGCAGCGACATGATCAACATCGAGTGCCACACAAGTTTTAGGTGGGAGACAAAGTCTGGTTGCATTTTCAAAAGGAACACCTTACCGAAGCCTATCAAAAACTTAGACCACTTTGATATGGTCCTTACACCATTCCCAGGGTTGTGGGAGACAATGCATTGAGCTCAACATTCCCCCATTCCTTGGCTTGCACCCAATGTTCAATGTGGACAGCCTTCGACCATACTTCCCACCATTGCTAGACACATTAAACATTGCAGAACAACTCACACCTACAAATTTCAATCCAAATTGCATGGAACAAGCCACAACTGATCGAATCATGGACACACAAATCAAGCACACTCGCCAACAGACGATCCAACTGTATCGAGTTGTCAAAGCAGGCCAACTCCTTCACCAAGGCAAGTGGCTCACTGGGGACCAAGTTCATCAGTAGTTTCCCCATCTCATGGAGGAACTCAACGCAATGGGGACCATTGCTTCCATTGTTTCTTTCAGCTTTTCAGTTTCCTTAATTGTAGCACAATTTACTATTTTTAGCAGTTTTTCGGGTCCTAAACTTCTGGAGCTGTTTTGAGTCCCTAAACTACATTTTTTTTTAAATCTTCTACCAGAAAATTTGTGTTTAAAATTGTCTTCTACATCATAGTCCTTGGAGAGATCTTCCAACGGGGTATTATGCGCATCCAACGGAGATAATATGACCAAGTTGCGACCCCGGGAAGTTGGTTGTCCAGCTAACCCCAACGAGGCCCATAAACTCTTGGTGTTACATCTCATCGGGTTAGGGTTCTAGTTGTTTAGGGTTTGCTCTTATTGTTCAATAATAAAAAGGCCCTTGAGCGTCATTGTAACGCAATTCAGAGGCATGTAGCCACCACATCTCTTGTCAGAGATAAGCTACCATCACCCGATCTAGTCTTATTTCCATTCTATTTGTAAGCATATTTCAATATTTGATATTAATGAAATGAAGTGTTATTTCTACTACATCTTTGTATTTATGGTTATATCTGTAATTTGTTGCATTCTTGTTTAAATCCGGATCATTCAGGGAACAAAGACTATCCTAAGATGAGAAATAAAAATGGGTTACATAGATGCTAGGTTATGTCTTTGAAATTGTCTACAAAAGGGAAAACAAAATATTGTGGTAGATGCACTCTCAAGGAAAGAGGAAGACATAAATGGTTTATTATGCATTATTTCCATTCCACAATTTAACTAGGTAAAATAAGCAAGGAAATAATGGAAGAAAAATTAGAACTTATGCAATAATATTCAACAACTATAGGAGACCTTGATGCAGCAGAAAAATTTATGTGAAAGAATGATTTGTTGTGGTATCAAGATTAGTTATAGTTGTGTAATTATTCTCAACTCAAAAAGAAGATCCTTTCGGAAATATGCATTTCTCCTATAGGAGGACACTCAAGGTCCTTGAAAATACCATAGGATCATTTTCTTTTTGCATGGGTGGGGGGGAAGGGAGTTCCTAAATCATGTGTGCAAAATCTTATGGCTAAATATGTCACATTACAATTGAATAAGGGAGAGACAATCAAGAAAACATGGCTCCTACAACCATTAGCCATACTAAGCCAACATTGGGAAGAAGTTTCAATGGATTTTATTGTAGGTGTACCCAAATATGAATAAAATAATGTCATTATGGTAGTGGTATATCAAAGGAAATGTAAGCCCATTTTTTCTCTCTTTCTCAGCCATTTAAAGCAAGTACATTGTAAAAATTATTCATGAAAATGGTCCAAAAGCTGCACAAAATCTCGAAGATTATTAAGTGACAAAGATCCATTTTTCACTAGAAACTTTTGGACTAAATTATTTTCTTGTTTGGGTACTCAATTGGATCACAACTCATATTTCCATCCTCAACTTGATGGGAAAACTAAGTTTGTGAATGATTCTTTAGAAGAATATATTTGTTTATTTGCATCTAATAAATTGACACAATTGGTTAAGTGGTTTCCCTTGGAATAATGGTGGTACAAAACATCCTTCCATACTTCATGCAAAATGTCCCCATTTATGGAACTTTATAGATATCATCCTCCATCCAACACATCATCTTTGAAAGTGAATGTAAAGTTTGAAGTAATGGAGGACCACATAGGGAACCAACATGAGGTTCTCAAACTATTAAAGGACAACTTGGTTATATCATAAAATATGATGAAACAACAAGTAGATCAACATCATTGTGAAAAGGAATTTGAAGTGGGGGATTTGGTATTTGTGAGATTACAACCATATAAATATATATCCCTTAAGCAACAAAAGAGTGACAATAAATCAACACCCAAGTGTTATGGTCATTATGAGGTGTTGGAGAGGACTAGAAGTATGGCTTACAAATTGGGGTTGCCACCATCTAGACAAGTACACCTAGTCTTCCATATTTCTTGCTTAAAGAAGGTAATCGGTGACAAGATCCTAGTCCAAACTATTTTACTAGAGATTAATTAGGAAGGGAACATCATACTAGAAATGAAAACAATCCTAGAAACAAGGACTAAAAAACTGAGAGATTGAGCAATTATTGAGTACCTCATCAAATGGAAGAACCTACCAATGGAAGAGGCCACATGGGAATATTATTTTTTCATGCATAAACATCTATAATTAGTGAAGTGTTGAGGATAACACGTCTTTGAAGGGAAGGGACATGTTAATCCCTAGACAATCCCCATGTTAACAATAGATATTGAGTTATTACATTTATGTCATTAAATTGATATGTAGGCCAAAACATTTCATTGTACCCTTTCATTATATTGTACCCTTTGTCTCCTATATATATACTGAGACCTAGTCTTAGGATAAGTGGCCTATAATTATAGACTTCTTATCATTTTTAAGGCACTTGGTTTATAACATTGATTTAACTTGTATTGCATTGTTTTGAATTTTGTTTCCTCCATGTTAAGGGCATGTAAATGAGGCACACCATGCCACCCAAAACACTTTGCGAAATCATGCATTCATGGGGTTCCCTAGAAGGAGGAGTGTCATACTTTGTGGACCATCACAAGCTTACCATAGGGTTCAATCTAGTCCCACCTTATTTTCCATTTAGTTAATGGTAACATTGTAGTGCCTTTGGAAATGAAATAACTAAATAGAGATGCAAGATTTTAGCATGAGCTCAATTTGATTCAGTATGTACAAAAGAGAGGAGTATTATTTTTGAGTAACCTATTATGGATAAGTTTCAACTATAATTCTAAAGTGTCAATGTTGCTCTTTGAAAGAAAGCTAGTACCTTTGATTCATTCTTTGATGGTTGGCCTAGCCCCAAATGAAGTATCAAAGAGAATCCTACTCACCAAGAAAGGAAAGTTAAATGAGTGATTATGTTATTAGTTATGGGAAAACATTCGATCCAAAGTTAAAATAAATCTACTCTAATAAATATCTAAAATGTTACATGAGTAATCTTAATCGTAATCATAAATATCAATATATCTTAAACCATAACAATACCAAAAATTTATTTACAATTAAAAATGACTCTTAATAATATTTAAAAAATATTCTTAATATGAAATTATCTTGACTTTTAAACTTAATCAGGAAAATTGAGAATAATTCACATTTCATATATTGAAAATTTTCACATAATTTTGTGTAAGAAAATTGAAAATAATTCACATTTCCTTTGATTTTATGAAATGTAATAATCACATTATTATGGTGGAATAATAGAAAATGTACTAGTCACATTATTGTGGAATAAGGGGAGAGTCTGAATCGATGTATTATTGTCATGGACTTAACCCTACCCTAAATGATAGGTAAGAGGCAAATGATTCTACATGTGTTCTCACACAACCAACACCCTAAATGATTGAAGGCAAATTATTCTACAATTGTACTATGTTTAGCATACTTTTGTTCCATGGACCCCACTTCAAGCATCATGTCACCTATCTTTATTCCATAGACCCACTTTGAATCAGCATGCCAAACATTTCCAACAAAAAATCAAAATTTTCCACCACCTTTACTCATCATGTCAAGCCTATCTTTGGTCCATGGACCCCACTTCAATCATCTTGCCAAGCATCTTTATGTGACACATATTCAAATTTTTATATTGATCTGTCAAACCACGTGTGATGCACACAAGTTGACACTACAAGAAATAAAAAGAAAGCAAGAGTGACGTGGAGGGTGTCTTACCACAACATGACGGCGGAAGCTATGGAAAGTTTCAAGAATGACGTCAAACCGGTGAAGGCCTGGAGCGAGAAGCCGGTCCACGTGTACTTGCATCTTGGGGTCTTAATGATATACATGTACTGTGCAAAGACGACTATCCACCAGGACAAGCTCAGCACGAAGGCGGCGCCGAAGAGCCCCCAACCCAGCTTGTAAACAACCACCCAGCTCAGAAACAGGTGGACGAATATCGTGAAAAATGAAATGTAGGCGCTAGGCGCCACAATGCTCTGGGCCTGCAGGAACTTCTGGATCGGAAAATTGGCTGCATATGCGAAGATTTGCGGGATGAGGCCGTACACAAATACAGCGGCCGCCGTGGCTATTCTTTCCGACTCGCCCAAGAGGAGAAGTAGGGGCTTCGAGAAGACGTAAATGAGTGTGAGAGGTATTCCAGTGATCATGAGGAGGATGGTGGATCGTTGCAGGTAAATGCCCAACATACCATAATTTTTCGCTCCGTAGGCCTGTCCACACAGGGTCTCCACTGCACTTCCCATTCCCAACTGTTCAGAGACAAATAAAAAATTATCAGGATACATTGAACTTATGAACTTATTTCAGTTGTAGACTCTAAAAATATGTCGAAATATTATGGATAGCAAAGATTCTAAGAATATCTGGAAATGTTACGGATAGCAAAGAGGTCAATTGTACCTCACTACTATTAAAAATACAAATTCTGAAATTCAATAACAGATTCCGTTCATTTGAATTGAATGTTATGATGAATTTTTTTCAGAGGAGGGCGAATCCCCTGGAAGAAGCTATATAAGTTTAATTATAACTGTACATAGTACATCATATGCTGCAGCACAGCCTCTGCAAGATTCGACGTGATAATTGAACTTATACTCATAGTAAATTTACCATGAACTTATACTCATGGTAAATTTTGAAAATATTTTGAAATTTTATAGCAAATAATTGACCATTTATAAATTCTTAAATATTCCTAAAATCAAAGTTTATGAATGGCATAAAAATAACCATTCAATTAAAAACTATCTACTAAATTTGAATATGAGTACTCTCTTTGAGAACGAAATTTGAATATGAATACTCTTTGAGAAAGAATTAGGATGCAATTCAGTGCTGACTTTGATTTTAAAAGAAGAATATCCATACATGAAAATTAAACGCTTTTCTGGTCCAAAAATCCTTTTTCTCACTGTTTTTCTGGTTTTAACTATCCTCCTTTCAAACAGGAATTACTTAATTCAAATTAGGTATGGGATTGCAACTTCTTTAAAATAAATGATTTTCTTTATCAATAATTTTTTTGTATTTTTTCAGAAGAAAAAACAGAATAATTCTTCATTAAATATAAAGAAGAGTTTTATATTTGTTTGATCTTACTCAAGTCATCAGCACTGTTTATAAAGAGTTTAGAACATGAGTTGGTGATGGGATTTGCTTTTTTATTGTTTGTATCTTCTTACACTACCTGTGCGTGTAAACTCTAGATGCTGGAGTTGGTGATGGGACTTGCTTTTTTATTGCTTGTATCTTCCTACACTACGGGGTATGGGTGAAGCCTCCAGAGATTTGAACACGGGTGAGACTCTTTGCAAATCGATTCCAAACACCAAATACCACTCTTTGCAAATCCATTCCAAATACAAACACCAAAACTCGCTTATGGGTGAAGCCTCTTTGCAAATCGATTCCAAACACCAAACACCACTCTTTGCAAATCAATTCCAAATACCAATTGCAAATCGATTCCAAACACCAAACACCACTCTTTGCAAATCGATTCCAAATACCACCAATTGCAAATCGATTCCAAACACCAAACACCACTCTTTGCAAATCGATTCCAAATACCAAACACCAAAACTCGCTTATGGGTGAAGCCTCTTTGCAAATCGATTCCAAACACCAAACACCACTCTTTGCAAATCGATTCCAAATACCAAACACCAAAACTCGCTTATGGGTGAAGCCTCCAGAGATTTGAACACTGGTGGGACTCTTTGCAAATCGATTCCAAACACCATTCTTTGCAAATGGATTCCAAACACCTAACACCAAAACTCCTCTAGAGATTTGAACACGGGTGAGACTCTTTGCAAATCGATTCCAAACACCAAACACCACTCTTTGCAAATCGATTCCAAATTCCAAACTCCAAAACTCCAAAGGCCGGTGTTGGTGATGGGACTTGCTTTTTCTATTGCTTGTATCTTCCTACACTACGTGTGTGTGGGTGACACCTCCAGAGATTTGAACACAGTGGAACTCTTTGCAAATAGATTCCAAACACCAAAACTCTAGAGGCCGAAGTTGATGATGGGACTAAAATCAAATCCAAAATACAAAATAGAGAAACCCTTAGGGAGCAGGCAGCCAGCATACTAAAATGACATCAAAACCAAAATAGAACATAAAAATAGACATCGAAACATAGAACAAACCAAGAAGAAATCCAGAGAGAAAGCAAAATCCTGCAAAAACAAAAACTAACTATGAAAATTCAAAAAAAGCTCTGCCCAGTACCTTTCTACACTTGCAGCTTAAAATTGCCAGAAATATTTTTATTCTGGTCTTGATAGTATTCAAATATATACTAGTGTAGGAGGATATATTTCTATTCTGGTCTTGTGAGTACTCAAATCTGTATTGGTATATGATAGATATTAACACTATTGAAATCTATGTTTATGGAATTTTGGATAGACCGTAATTAGAGTTTTGGATAGACCGTAATTGATGTGAAGTTAGTTTAATTTTCTACCTACATCAAGTGGATAAACTGAACATAATCATATAATCTTACTAAACTTAAAAAAAAAAACCAAAACAATATTCAAATCTATAATCTATACAGATATATGATAGATAATAAAAAAAATTGAAAATATTTCTAGGGTGAGTTATAAAGATTTTACATTCAATTTCTTGAAAACCAATACAAATTTTGAATATTAACGAGACATATACATGATATGACAGTTTAGAGTTAATTTGCAGGTATAAATTGATTGATTAAGTATAATAGTTTAATTTCTGCAAGTCATTGATTTGATATTCTACTACGATGGATGTATTATCAATTTTCAAATTATTTAAATAATAAAAAAAAAAAAATTATAATTTAAATTAAATATTTGTGAGTGGAGTTTCAAAATAGAGTCTCAAAATAATAAGTATAATAAGGTTAGAAACCATTACAAGATACATTTATCCTAACTTTAATAACATAAGTGAGGGGTATAATAATAAAATATATGTATATTCATTATAATTTTAGTAAACATGATAACAATATTTTATTCCATCCAAATTAAACCTAAACTAAATCCAATTAACAAATCAAAGTAAACAATTATTTAAATAATATAACAAATAAAAGGCTATTCTCTCTCTGTGAAATGAAATTTTTCCATGGTTGGCTAGTTAAGGACATGTAACTAATTTTGACCTTCATATCAGGGAGATTCCTGAAAAGGTGTGATATATTTAATTCTTGGAAATACATCATTTCAATATTAATGAATATACTGACACAGGTTTAATCTATCATGTTTGGGGAAGGTAATATAGATTATAAACTGAAAGTTTAAGATAATTTTATTTTTTATAAAGATTTATTTCATGTTTAATATAAAATAACTGGTTTGATGTGCAATATTAAGCCACTTTAACGGTTTAACCTAAATTATCCAACACCTCCTGTAACTTGAAGCAGGAATTTAGATTCCAGAGACAGAGTTAAGCCTACAGAGAAGCATGATCTGGATTCCATGGTATCAAGAATCCCAAAAAAAATTACTGATTTGTGTATAAATAAAGGATCAAACAGGGATGCAAGGAGGAATTGGATTTATGATACACAGTTAAGATTACATTACAGTTAAGATTACATTCCAGGACAGGATTTACAGTAAACAATTAAGGCTGCATGCAAGGATGATTTGGATAACAATGGTATACAGATTTAAAGTAGAACAGGAGAAAAAACAGAGTCAGTATAAATAAACAATAAAGATGAAGGCCACATTCCAGCTTGATCTGGATTTTATGGTATCATTTTTTTTTAAAATAGGCCAAAGAAATCAGAGTCATAGAAAAATGATATCTTTATATGGAAAAGACTGGCAAAAGCTTCATTTTATAACCTTGTGCACCCAATGTGCTGTTTAGATTCAACAACAATTACACTGTAAAGAGAACAATATATCTATAGAGGGAAAAGGATTGAATGAATAGGATAATGAGTATATATACATACCATGAGTCCATAAGCAAAGACTTGAATCCCTGTGTTCCCAAGAGAAGCAGCAGCCAGCTCCAGATTTCCTAGATGCCCACAGAAGATCTGTGTAGACATGCTCATGATATAGTTCACCATGTACACCACCACTGCTGGGAGGGCAAGGCTCCACAGCAGCTTGGATTCCAATAGCACAGCATCTTTCATCATTTTGATCCATGGCTGGTTATCTGCATTGGATAGGATCAGTTCCAGACGATTTATATCATCAATATGGTCACTTCTGCCATGACTACCAGCAGCAGAATGGTCTAGAAGATGCTCCTCCACTTCACTAGGCTCCATTGAAAAGGATTGGGAGCAGATAATTTGCTTCCCAATAAATACTCCTCCAGTTCCCCACGCAAGGGATAAATAATCTATAACGAGGGTGAAGACTGTGAACTGAGACACGTAATGAAGGGTACCCAATTCTTGGTGAGTGGCAAATATTTAATTTGATGAAACTCTGGTGAGTGGCAAATATTTAATTTGATGAAATTCTGGTGAGTGGCAAATATTTGATTTGATGAAATTCTGGCTTATCATTAGATTCCTATAAAACGACACACAACTCCGAGAAGCACCGTTTTTTTTTTTAATCTCTATCTATTCCTGTCACAATGTGGACCACCAAGGTTGTTGTACAGTAATTTTACAACTGATGCCACCAAAAGTCAGGCCAGCAATCTTTCACCAAAAGGAAAAAAAAAAAAACCACCATTTAACCTCTGTGCAATGGCTTCCCATCAATAGACCAATCACCAAAATGTAAAAAAAATACCACCATTTAACTTCTGTGCAATGGCATCCCATCAATAGACCAATCACAAAAAGTTGCTCTGCTATTACTCTGACCAGATATCATGGATACGGTAATTCTGGAAAACTGGTCATCTGATGCAATTTTAATGGAGGACTCTAGATGAGAATCCAAACTTGATGTACTGCAATTTAAATTAAAAATGTTATATGAGGATCCATTACTCATTACTCAGATGGGGAAGTAATTTTTTTTTGAAAATTTCCACAAATTTAGTACATTGGAATATTCGATTATGATCTAAAATACCTTTGCTATTTTTAGAATTTTAGGACTACATTCCATTATCATGGAAAATATCTGAGATATTTCAGAATTTAGAGCTGGACTATATATATAAGTTAGCTATCAGATCTTTACATTTAGATAGATTTTTAGAATTTTAGCACTACATTCTATTATCATGGAAAATATCTGAGATATTTCAGAATTTAGAACTGGATTATATATATATATATAAGTTACCTATCAGATCTTTATATTTATGTAGATTTTTGTTTTATAAAAAAAAAAATTATTTTAATTTAGTAATATTAATTAATTTGATGTTTAATTTAATTAATATTTTAAAATTAAATTATAATGATTAATAATTTTTTAAATACATTAGGTTTCTTGTGAGACTGTAGGGTGGTTGGTTTATTGGAATGTTATCTTTTTTACTTGGTTTCCAATCCCAAGGAGTTTATGGCATATCCGCAAGATTGGAGTTTCTGGTATATCTGGCTTGCCACTAGGTTTGATCCAGTTACAAATTCGCCATGGCTAAAAATAAAATTGTTTTTGAACATATTAGTCTCTTTGTGGGGCCACCTAGTAGTTGGCACAATGAGATGTTATCTTCTCCACCCAAGTTCAAGGAAGACGCTCCCCACCCTCGGAGTCTAGGTTCTTGCTAAGTCAGAAATTCCTAATATATTGTTCATGTAATAATGACAGCCACTAAATTCCATTCCATTAAAAAACATTCCCTTAAAGTCTGGGCTCTGGCTAAGTCAGAAATTCCTGATGTACTATTAATATAATGATGACTTTAACTAAATTCCAAAAAACAATCCCTCGAAATCTAAGCTCTTACTAAATCAGAAATTCCTGATGTACTATTAATATAATAATAACAACAGCAACTAGTTCTATTAGAAAAACAATCACTTTTCTTCAATTACACTTCAAAACCATTTATAATACAAATTTAAGAATCCAATTCCCATCCTGATAAAGAATTTACCCAATTTAATTCGGATAAACAACCACAAACCTCGTTCCCATATATGCATATAATAATAATAAACTACTCTGGACCAGACATGTGCTTTGCTTTGCACATCAGCAACTGTTCATTATTTATTATAATGTTGGAAACTGTAAATTGATGTGGATGAGAGATGAGGATCGTGGGAGAAGAAATCATTTGGTTCTGGGTTGCATTGGTTGACGGTAGCAGTTAACCAGTTTGTTATAGGGTATTAATTATTTGGGGAGATGTAGGTTGGATAACCCGATAACACGTAAGTAAGGAGATTGGGCATTAAATAAGAAATGGAAATTCGCGTGTTATCGAGCTATCCAACTTGCATCTCCCCAGACATTTAATACTCTATAACAGGCTGGTTAGCCGCTGCCTTAGTTGACTGCACAGAAATTTCTTGATCAATGATGTTCACATCACAAAGACAGATTTTGACTGCGCAGAACTTATTTATGGTTGATAATGATGTCCCATCACAGAGACAGATTTAAAATATGTGCCAACCATTTTGACACTTGTGAACTTCAACTATCAGTCAATACTCCCTAACTTTGGTCAAACCAAAAGATATAGTGCTTTCTGGAAGTTATGCAGTGAAAGTCCAAATTATTGGAAAATTTCCAGCAACATGAAGGTAGGGCAGGCATCCACTTTTTGAAAGAACTTTGACGGGAGGGTAGGGTAGCTATCCATGTTGTAGACTATTTGAAAGAACTTTGACATGTTAGGTGGGTAGGTGGGCTTTACCATTCGCAACAATTTTCTTGTGAAGCAGAACACTTGCATGGTTTTAAGTAAAATAATATTCTATCAAGAAAAGAGTGGGCAAAATTTTAATTAAACATTTACTGTAATATTAATTTTTAAATTTATTAAATAATATTGTAAAGGATTGCTATTAATTTTTTAATAGCTTTATTAAATATTTTAATTTTATGTGGGTACACTATTTGCAAAATTTTAGTCATTTTGAAGCATAACATTTATATAATTTTAAGAAAAATAGAATTTTCGACCAAATTTTAATTAAATACTAAATATAATGTTAATTTCTAAATTTATTAAATATATTGTAAGAGAGTATTAAGTATTGTTTATAATTTTTGGATGGAAAGAAGTGTTTTCTAACCTAATATGAAAGAAATCTTGTAATGTTATGTTCACATTTTGATTTAGTCAATTTAAATTTATTATTATTATATATATATATAATTAAAATCAATTTAAACTAATATAAAATGACTATAAAGAATATATATATAATTATAATTAATATATATATGATTTTCAATTTCAATGTAATTTTTATTTTTTAATTAACATATAATATTAAAAATAATTGAAATATATTAAATATACCACCTAACAATTAAAAAAAAAATTATTATAATAATTAATATGGTTTTAATACATTTCATATTATTAAACCATCCAATATGTTTTGGTTCAATATAGTTATTTTTTTTAACAATAGCGGATGTAAGTTTGAATTTTATATTCACCTAATTAATTTAAATGAACATGTAATTATAAATTTATTAAATATATTGTAAATAAATATTAATAATTTTAAAAATAAAATTATTGGGCATTTGTTGTTATAAGAAGATTATTATTTTGAAGTTGACATTAAAGTAGTTAATTTATTCTAATAGAGGAAAAAGAGATAATATTTTTTTTAATTCATAAAAACACATGCATTAATACATAAAATAAAAACCATGTATAATTTCTTCAATGTGATATATTTCAACAGGAAATCTATAATATTAAAGCATTATTTGAAGTGTATATAGGAATTAATTTTCCTTCTAGGGCATAGTTAAAGTACGTAGACTTATTCCTTTTACCCAAACTATGTAATGGTGCTTGTAATACTACTTGTAGTAAAAGTCCCCATAGAGAGGGCATACATTGTGGTTAGAGACCTTGTTCATAGTGCTTAAGGCCTAGAACATTAAATTCTGCGTATAAGGCCCATGTTTTCATTCTTTACCATAGTTTAAGTCTTTAAACTCATTATTATTGTCCAAAACCAACTAATGGTGGGTATTATCCCAATTAAAGGCCAAAGATGCCACAAAAGGTCCTAAGTTGTGTTTCAGTACATATGCTTGATCTTGAGAAGCTTTATTAAATGCCCAAGGTCCTTGTTATCCTTCCTTGATCATTGTCAAGATTGAAGGACCAGTCAATGTTACTAAAAACATCATAATATTCCATGACAAACAATTAATACTCAAAAGATCCATAAGGGAGGGAATATTTTATGTATTTAAGGTGTTTTTTATCACAATTGAACTCTAAAAGTACATTTATGGCACAAGACCTTTGTTTCCCTTTCTTGACATTGGTTAGACATTGAGATCCACTCTTGGTCACAAAGAACCTAGTCATGGTGTCCATAGCACACTTGGAGGCGATTAATACCCTATAGAAGTCACATGTAGTGGTTTGAGGACTTGTCCAAGGTGCTTGAGGTCGAAAAACAAGGTTTAGGCCTAAATCCTTTTATTCCCAACCCCCTAGTTATCCACGAGGACTGGAGACATGTCCATGCTACCTAAGACCTTGTAATGGTGCCCATATTTATCTCAAATCACAAAGACCCCTAGAGAGGGACTCATTTCATAATTCCAAGTGTTCTTCATGGTGCTTGAGCTCAAGAAGGTCCAAATAGGCTTTAAAGTTGTTGTTTCCCTGAACCATGTTTATGTTTCAACACTCATTTTTAGTGTACAAAAGTTTTTCATGCCACATATGTCCCACTCGAATCCAAAATACTCCTTATGAAATTCTTGTGTATTGGTTCAAGGACTTGTTTAAGGTTTGTGATCTCACGAAGCTTCAATAAGATCCCAAGGCACTTTTTTTCATTCTTTAATGATGGTCACAACCTTGCAACCAATCCATAGTCCTGCATGGTGGTATAAGGATATGTTTGTGACCCTTGATCCTAATAAGGGCCTAAGATTGTTGTTTCCTTTCCTTGTCCATGGTCAAGGGCTCATGGTTCTTGTTTCCCTACCACAACCATGGTTAATGCCCCAAGACTCACTTGTGGTGTGTAAAGCATCTTAATGGCACTCATATCTAACTCCTACACCAACAAACCCATAGTGAAAGCTCATGTCACTATTTATATATATTCATTGTAGTTGAGCTCAAGAAGGTTAAATTAGGGCTTAAGGGCTTTATTTCCCTCCTTTTCCATCTTTAAGAGTTGTTAACAGTGTTGGACCTAGAAACATGTTAGGGGATCTCCCTAGTAAGAAGTTCCAACTAGGCCTCAGACTGTTTGGAGTAAGAGTCCCAGCAGTGGGTAGTAAAGTTGTGCCTTGACTGTGGTAGCGTGTAGAGGTAAGTATGATAACTTTGTTGAAAGTAAGTGTGTGACCTTGCAGTGAGTCAAGTGAGATGCATGGGGGTTATAACACAGAGGGGAAAATGAAGTGTATCCCTTAGAAGCCTGTAATAGTACGCAACCTGAAAGGAACACATGAGCGGAATGACATCACAGGCTAGAAGCGGAATAGTCCACAATCCAAAGTGACGAGTTAATACAACAACACGTCTTCAACAAGATTCGTACAATTTCATATAAAATAGTTCATACACAAATGCATAAGTTAAATAACATACATTGCTAAAGTAACTAGAATAGTAGAACTACAATAAAAACATATGCATGAAAACGTGTTGGCTCAGTTATATTATTAAGTGAAAGTTCCATTCATACATACACCATTGACAACCACTAGCCCTAATAGTGGAACATTATAGTCAACACCGCCTGCTCTTCCAAAGAAGTGTACTTGCTCTATGTTGTGGAGAAGCCAAGGCTCATCACAATACTCTCTAAGCATTCTCTAAGCAATGCCTAACCAAAAGCTTGGCTCCCAAAAGCCTGTACTATGAGTTATGAGGATCTATATATAACAAAGGGTGGGGTGACCCTTGAAATTCCCCTTTGACTCTTTGAATACCCTCATGACTCTTCACATTACATAGTGACTGTTCACATTCCACTAATGACACTTACAATTTCACTTACAATATATTTACAAATAATAATTCAATTTCCACATATACCCATGTGGGAAAAATAGGCTTGAGTCAGCCTAACAAGACAAACATCACCACTCAAGGTCTTGGGGAAAGAAAAACTTGGCAACATCCGCTTGATGGTATTTAGTGACGAACTGATACCAAGATTGGTACTGCACTATTATGTCCCTGTACTGTTTGGTGATATCTTTCTCGAAACAGAATCTTGCCTCCATGGCTTCCGGGTATATGGTTCTAGAACCTCTGTCTAGCTCATCTTGAAGAATGCGCAACATTGTCCTGAGTGTGGCTAGACCACCAATGTACTTCTGCATGTTTTCTGCACTCAGCTACAAGTCATCGTTAGTGGCCTCTCACATCAACTACTCTATGTATTTGTCGATCTCCAACAGGACTTGGTTCTTCTTCATGGCTTGAGTGAGGGTTCTGATTGAAGGGATCATGTGTGTCCTCACTATGACATCCAGACTCTTGAACAACCGTGCATAGGAAGCCTCAATGTTGGTGATGAGTAGAGGGAGCTGCTCATAATTCCAGATCAACATTTGAATCTGTTCTTTGTCTAGCTCTGCCTGTGGCTTCATTATCTTTTGCAAGTAAAGTGGGGTTCCCTTATAATTCCAGATCAACATTTGAATCTGTGCTTTGTCTAGCTCTGCCTGTGGCTTCATTATCTTTTGCCAGTAAAGTGGGGTTCCCTTATACCTCATTGTACATTCTTACACATGCATGATAGCAACATGGATGTCTTTGAGATTTTGGGCTATATTTGCGCACTACTACTAAAAACCATATAGATGGACAATCGCCTTGTGCAGGGTGACAAATTTGCCATACATTTTCCGCATGGTGGTCTCAAGAGTTGATACTTTACCAAGCATCACTTTTCTCATCTTTGCCATAGCGGATCTTGCAGATTGTTTTATTCGCTGTCTGGACTCTTGCAAGTCCTTTGAAATTTGATCATTCTTTGCTATCAAGAACTTGACCGTTTACATAAGCCTTAGAAGCATCAACCATAGTAGTTGGATGTCTTCTAACATCTGCAACAATCACCCTTTCCTCTATGTGTGCAGGTGATGCGTGATCATTCCGGAGATGATTTCTTCGCGCCTATACAATCCTTTGTTGTGACTCATCAAATGAAAAATTGTACACATCCATCTCCGGATCATCATCAAGTAGGACATCCTCTCCTTGCTCGCTCGAGATTGGTTCTGATTCTAGAGGTGGCAGAGATTGTGGGACAACCTCAGATACTCTCAGCATGAGGTTGGTGTCTTGCTCCTATGGCTCCTATTCCAAATCCATATCTATTGCTTCAACCATCTGCTCAATCTCCTGAGCAAGTTCCCGAACTTGCACCTTCTCACCCTCTTCTTCATGAGCTCATTGTTTTGACTCCTCAACTTGTATAGGCACAGTTTTCTCTGTCATTGTGCCTTTCCTTTCCTCCTATTCTTGTTTTTGCTTCTCTTCCCTTTCTCTCCTCCTTAGCTCATGCTCTTCTTTTAGCTTCTTTTCTGTTTCCTGCAAATTTCTCTCTGCATCCTCCAACCTTTTCTTATCTCTCTTCCTCTGTTCTACTCTCCTTTCATGTTGTCACCTCTTTGCCTCTATCTCCAAAGTTACTTTCTCAACAAGAGGATCTTCTCTGAACTTGTAGCTTTACTCAACCACTACGCTCTCGACAATTTTCCTCTTGCCTTTGTCCTGTGCCAATTTGTTGCTCACTGTTGTTGTTGTTGTTGCTTCCTGTGGTGTTGCTACCTACAGAGTTGCTTTCCATTTTATAGCCATGTTGACTAGTTCATTAAGCCTAGAGGAGTTGCAATACCTCTAAGGGTCTTCCTCTAGCCAATGACATGCCTCGTGGATCCATGGATAATACACCTTCGCACAGTGGTTCTTGCATATGTAGTGGGGATCATGTTAGGATATTCCGACACATAGGATATAGTTAAGTTCAACTTGGTCTAGTATAGAGTTAGGTTAGAGTTAGGTAAAGTGTGTTTCTTTACCGTTGTACATTTTGTAACTTACAATCCGACGGTCACGATATGTAGTGATCCGACGGTTCACTCTCACCTCGGTATTACCGACACTTGATCCGTGGCTTGACACCCGATTGGTCCATGAGTTCTATTTAAAGCGCATGGAGGGTCATTGTTCGGGTAATCCGTGCATGAGAGAAGCTTATGTAAATTTTCATTCTTTGATTAATAAATTGTCTGTACCCACGTTGGGACAGGCCGTGGACTGTTTCCCTCCTTGCACTCTGAGGGTTTTAACCACGTCAAAAATACTGGTGTATTGATTTGAGATTTGGTTGTGAGCGGTGTCCTCTTGGTATTCTTTCTGAGGAACTTACCCTGTAAATTCCTACATGGTATCAGAGCTATTTGAGGGCCGCGTCCGTTGGTGATCCAAATCTGAAGCCGGTAGAACTGCATGCGGCTATCGTTTCCTAGATCTGCTGTTTCTGACTGCTTTCGGGCCGAGAGGACTGCTCTGTTGCGTTCAGAGCATCTGTTTCAGTGAGGAACCCCTTTCGTTTCATGCGAAAAGGTTTCCGGTAGCCCTAGCTGCGTCATTTTTCAGATCGGGAGGTATACAGTGTTTTTTTTGCAGTTTACTGTCATTTTCTCTCTGCTTATTTCGGTTTCGGTTTATTTAGCCTTTTTTTTCTCGGATCTATACCTTTCATTTCTGCGTATGCTCTTTGCCCTGCGACTCTGTGCGATCTGGGCAAATCAGAAACAGAAAGAAAGGATTTTTCTCATGCGTATGCTCTTTTCCCTGCACCTTAGTGTGATCTCGGAAAATCAGAAACATTGAGAAAAATATTTAGTTTTTCGGCTAAAAGCTAACTTTGAGATTTTTTTTTAAAATTTCTAGTTTTTTGGCTAAAGCTAACTTCGAGCCATAAGGTTCGTTTTTCTTTGGATATTCGTGTTGGGTTTTGTGTTTTGTGTTTTGTAGGGGAAAAGAGTCTTCCCAAGGCAAGCACGCAAATCGAGGCCCCCCCCCTCTCTCTCTCTCTCTCTCTCAAATATTTTGTATAGATCAATTGGTTCAAAGACCTTTTAAGAGAGTAGAGGTCTTGGGTTCAAGTCCCCATTTTGTGGGGGCGGATTTTTTCATTCCCGCACATTCGCGCACTTTGCCGGCAACGTCAACATTTTTTTTTTCAAAAAGCCATAACTTCTTCATCCGGAAGCCTTTTTCAGAGCCGTTTTTTTTAAAACCGCCTATTTTTTCGAGATCTATCCATTGGACCACTTACTTTCAGCATCTTCAGCTTCAGTTGTTTTTCAAAAAATGGAAAGTCCATGCCAAGTCATTCTTGACAGCACTAACTACTTCCAATGGGTAGCCTACATGGGAGATTTACTTAGAAGTAAAGGTCTCTTCAGAATAGCCACAGACCAAGAGAAGAAACCCAAAGATGAAGACAAGGCCGAAAAATGGGAAAATCGACAAGATCAAGCACGTGGTTTGATAGGAATGTCTGTTTCTCCTGATCTTAGATTCCACATTGCAGAAATTGAAACTCCTCATGAAGCATTAGAAAAACTTGCTAAAGTTTTTGGGATTAAAAATGAAATTAGAGCCCATCAACTTGAGAATGAGTTGCTTACTTTGGATCCTAATAATTTTTCTTGCATTGAAGATTTCTTGTCCAAATTCAAGACCCTTAGATATCTCTTGGAAGGTGTTAAAGTTAAGAAAGAAGATGGTAACCTTATTTATTCCATCCTTACTAAGTTGGGACCAGCCTACTCTGTATTTGTTTCCACTTTCCATTCTACCAGGGAAGCTTTCATTTGTCAAGGCAAAGACTACAAGCCCCCTTCCTTTGACTCCTTTTGTGATTCCTTAATAAGAGAACAAGAAAAACTCTTACACCTTGGTCTTCTTAATCTTGGAAACTCTTCCTCGAAAGCGTTAGCCGCCCAGCAGCAACCAAATTCAAAGAATCCTAAGAAGTCTTATCCTCAAAGGAATGGTCCTAAACCAACTCAGCCTCAAGATGAAAGATCATTTCAGCAATATGACAAGACCAATAAAAACAAATGGAAGAAGACTGACAGACATTGTAACTTTTGTAATCGAGATGGCCACTTAGAATCTAAATGCTTTAAGAAGATGGAAGCCTTGGAAGCCGCAATGAAGAAACATAACATCCATCTGGAGCCTACTTCAACTTCAACTTCCGGAACGGCATTTTCTGCATGTCATCGTCAATCATCTCAGTCTGGTTATGCATTAAATGTATCTTCTTCTTCTTCTCATTCTCATGAGTGGCTCATTGATTCTGGAGCCTCTTGTCACATGGCCAAAAACCAAGCCATGTTTTCTTCTTTAAATGATTGTAACACCAAAAATATATATGTTGGTGATGATAGATCTCTTAATGTTGTAGGGACTGGAACTGTTCATCTAGACAATGGTCAGTTCAATGATGTATTATGTGTTCCAAACTTATCCTGCAACCTTCTATCTGTCTATCAGATAACTCATTCAGGTGAAGGTAAAATTGTTGAATTTTCACCTCATGATGTTGTAATCAAGGATCTAAAAGATCCTAAACAGATTCTAGCTACTGGTCTTGCTGATGATTCCAAAAGGTTGTATAAGTTTCACAACTTTGGGTCATCCCATCTTCCCTCAGTATTTGTTGCTCATAATGATGAAGTGAGCAAACTTTGGCATGAGCGGTATGGTCACTTAAACTATCGCTCCCTTCAGCATCTATGTAAAGAAAACATGGTGACAGGTCTTCCTATGGTATCTTGCAAAGATGGTGTTTGTTCCGGATGTGTACTCGGAAAACATCATCGGGACAGTTTTGACAAACGTGCCTCTTGGCACGCCTCAGCCCCTTTACAGCTTGTGCACAGTGATTTATGTGGTCCTCTTCCTGTTGCTTCATTCTCTGGCTGCAAGTACTTCTTAACTTTCATTGATGATTTCTCCAGACGCACTTGGGTATACTTCTTAAAACTCAAGAGCGAAGTATTTATCACCTTTTTGGCCTTCAAAGCATTCGTTGAAAAACAATCTGGACATCAAATTCTTAAGCTAAGAACTGATAATGGTGGAGAATATGTTAAAAATGCATTCATCAACTTTTGCACCGAAAATGGAATTCAAATGCAACATACTGTTCCATACACTCCACAACAAAATGGTGTAGCTGAAAGGAAAAATCGCACCTTAAAGGAAATGGCTAATTGTATGCTGCAATCTAAAGGACTCAGTCTTAGTTTTTGGGCCGAAGCAATTAATTGTGCAAATTATATAATCAATCGCACTCCTACTAAGGTTCTAGAGAATATCACTCCAGAAGAAGCCTGGAGTTCCATTAAACCAGATGTAAGTCACTTTCGTGTGTTTGGAAGTGAAGCATGGGCCCATATTCCAGATGAAAAGCATAAAGCCTTAGAACCTAAGAGTGAGAAATGTACTTTTGTTGGATATTCTGAAGATGTAAAAGGCTATAGACTTATTCCATTTAAGTCCAAAAATGTTATCATTAGAAGAGATGTAAAATTTGATGAAAATAAATCGGCCTGCGAGCCTAGTCCGGCGGATGTGCCACCTCTTCCTATCTCTTCTATCTTTGAAAACATTTCTTCTTCTGATGATGAAAGCGAGGATGATAATCCTTCCCCACCTTCTCAGGATCCTCAACTTCCAAGATGGGTCCGTGCTACTCGGGATGCAGCAGGTGATCTTGCCGGTGATCCTACAGATCAGCGACGTACACGTTCTCAGTTTGAAAGAGCCTCTTCTTTACTGGCTCAAGCTCCAGTAAATCATGATCCTGACACTTTTGCAGAAGCTTCAGGCCATCCACATTGGGAAACAGCTATGAATGAAGAATATCATTCATTGATGACAAATGATACATGGGATCTTGTTCCTCTACCAAAGGGACGCAAACTTGTTAGATGCAAATGGGTTTACAGAACCAAGTATGGACCAGATGGGAAAGTTGATAAACATAAAGCTCGTCTAGTTGCTAAGGGCTTTTCACAGGTTGAAGGCATTGACTACACTGAAACCTTCTCTCCAGTTGCCAAAATGAACTCTATCCGCCTTGTTCTTTCCCTTGCTGCCTCTTTAAAATGGGAAGTCCATCAAATGGATGTTAAATCTGCCTTCTTGCATGGTGACTTGCAGGAAGAAATCTATATGGAACAACCCATTGGCTTCATACAAACAGACTCCAGCCTCGTTTGTCGACTTAAGAAATCCCTTTATGGCCTCAAGCAAGCTCCTCGAGCTTGGTATGCCAAAATGGATAGCTTTCTTTTAGAATCTGGCTTTTCTAGGTGTCATTCTGACAATACTGTCTACACCAAGAAAGTGGGCAACTCTCTTATCATCCTTGTTCTTTATGTTGATGATCTTATTCTTACTGGTAGTGATCCCAACCTTATAAACCATGTGAAGTCCAGCCTTAAAAAGAAATTTGAAATGACAGACTTAGGACACTTACACTATTTTCTCGGTCTTCAAGTCTTGCAATCCCAAGAGGGTATTTTCCTTTCCCAGTCCAAGTATGCTTGTGATATTCTTCGTCATTTTCACATGGAAGACTGTAAGCCAGCCACTTCTCCCTTTCAGTCTGGAGTCAAACTTTCAGTCTCTTGTACTTCTCCTGAAGTTGATGCTACCTTATACCGTCAACTTGTCGGAAAACTCTTGTATTTAACCCATACTCGTCCTGATCTTTCCTTTGCTGTTGGCCTTGTTGCTCGTTTTATGCAAAACCCCCGTGAAAGTCATTGGAAAGCAGCTAAAAGAATACTTCGTTATGTTCGAGGTACAGTACAGTTTGGGATTCATTACAGTGCCAAAGCAGCTCCTCTGTTAGTTGGTTTCACTGATTCTGATTGGGCTGGTGACCTTGATGATCGGAAGTCTACTGCCGGTTATGTCTTCACTCTTGGTTCAGGACCTATTACATGGGCTTGTAAGAAACAGGCTGCCATTTCTCTTTCATCAGCAGAAGCAGAGTATCGTGGTGCCGTGGAAGCTAGTAAGGAAGCCTTGTGGCTTCGTCAGATCCTATCAGAGTTTGGCTTTGAGCAGCAGCATCCAACCACACTTTGGTGTGATAATCAAAGTGCCATTCAGCTATGCAAAGATCCAGTCCAGCATCAGCGCAGCAAACACATTGAACTACACATGCACTTCATCAGAAAGCTCATTCATGACCATGTTCTTGAAGTGCAATATTGTCCAACAGATGATCAGGTTGCAGACATCTTCACAAAGGCTCTCACAGAGGCGAAGTTCACTAAACTTCGATATATGCTTGGAGTTCAGGAAGTTGTCACTAAGGGGGGATAGGCTCTAGTGCCTCCTTCCTTCTCCTATTGTGTCATATTTGTAAATCCTTCAATCCTATCCCAAGTTGTTCTTAAGGGGGGATGTTAGGATATTCCGACACATAGGATATAGTTAAGTTCAACTTGGTCTAGTATAGAGTTAGGTTAGAGTTAGGTAAAGTGTGTTTCTTTACCGTTGTACATTTTGTAACTTACAATCCGACGGTCACGATATGTAGTGATCCGACGGTTCACTCTCACCTCGGTATTACCGACACTTGATCCGTGGCTTGACACCCGATTGGTCCATGAGTTCTATTTAAAGCGCATGGAGGGTCATTGTTCGGGTAATCCGTGCATGAGAGAAGCTTATGTAAATTTTCATTCTTTGATTAATAAATTGTCTGTACCCACGTTGGGACAGGCCGTGGACTGTTTCCCTCCTTGCACTCTGAGGGTTTTAACCACGTCAAAAATACTGGTGTATTGATTTGAGATCTGGTTGTGAGCGGTGTCCTCTTGGTATTCTTTCTGAGGAACTTACCCTGTAAATTCCTACAGATCATACAAATTGAAACTCTTGGTGCCAAACTCAAACTTGTTCAAGTCCTCGGCCTTGGCATTTGCATCCTTTAAGCTCTGGATCTCGTACAATCTAATGTGCAAGGGAAGAGCAGGCCAAGGTACCTTCTTCCTCCTATGCAGTCCTGCTGATAGCCTTGTGAAATGTGATATGCAACCTCTTGCATGACCAACTTATCCATGGAAAACCTTGGTAGCACATGCGGAGGCTTCTCTCTGCCAAACATCCCGATGAAGGTGCCAATGGGTAAGGCATACCAATATGCAATGTTAAGCAACGCCTACATCGCTTCTTGGGACATGCAAGCTGGATCATATTCGAATATCATCTTGTACATTGGCGTGATGAAGTGGTCAGATAGCCTCGCCATGACTCCTCGGTAGATGCACTCAGAGAGAAACTTGCAATATATGTTCACAACATCATCTCATGGTGTCCATGTCCAACCCATGCCATGAAACTACTGCTAGGCACAAATTGCATCAAGCAAGTACGTGGAAATATAGAATCTCACTTGCTCATCCTTAGGCAGATTCTGGGCATTAAACACATGCACTTTCAGCTGAAGATCCAACATGTCTAACTAGTTGAATGGCCTTCCTTCATTTTCCAACTAATTCAACACAACCACCCAACTCTGTGGAAAGGTCTCCATGCTCTTTTGACCATACAAGCAACATGAAAAGATGATGAAGAGTTGGTAGGCCTCCCTGAGTGACTTGGTCTTGTAGACCTTGTTGGGTGTCGATCTAAACTTCGATGGCTCTTTTACCCAATGCTTCATGATGTCTCTAGTGTTCACATTGATTTTGGGAGTAAATAAGAGTGCATCCATGTGGTTCACCGACTATGGTAAGTGATACATCTGATGATAATTTTCCATCCTAAAGGCGGCAAGCTGTGTTCCATTGGCACTGCTCAATTTCATCATCTCGGGATTGGTATGTGATACAATCTAGTGAATGATTTCCGCACATGGGAAGGCGAGGTGCCTACATGCAACCTTGTACAAGCCTGACTTGTGGATGTTGACATAGACCTGTCGATCTTCTAGATCTTCCTTGAAGCTTCTTGCAAATATGTCCTTAATTTCCTACCATGTAATCTTCATGTCCTTCTCGATGAAAAGTTGTGCCTACTGTGTTGAAGGTTCCTAGATGCCTCAGGAATGACAGAGCTCCAAGATAGAATATGTAAATGAGCTTTGGCGGTGTCCATTAAATATATTTGATTGATTTAGGGTTTATGACATGAAGGCAAAAAATCTAGGAAAAAGCGACAAGTGGCGGTAGTTTCTAAAATTAACTCAAGTGTAACTCCCACTGCTAAAAATAGATCCCTATTTTTTAGGGATGCTTTTTCTTTTTTCTTTTTTGGGAAGGGCTTCCATGCATGCATGGAGAAATTGCATAGTCTTGGGGGGAACCAGGCAAGTTACTGGCACATGCATTGGGCAGCAGCTAAGGGAATGCTTCTGCACAATTCTTGGGATGAGTGGCTCTGGCTACCTCTCATGCTCTACGCAATTTCCCAGTTGAAGACAAGCTTCCAACTGGATCTGCGCATTTTTGGAGTCGAAGCTCACTGTCGGGTTGAACTACACATTTCCTGAGAGAAAGGTTGGTTTCCCTCTAGGACTGCGCAGATTTCCAAGGCAGTGTAAGAACCAGATTGTAACCAAGTCACGGGGAGGTCATCTTGTGGTTAATCAACAAAGAAAGTAAGAAAGCACAAGCTTTAAAGAAAAAGATAAACTCAAATGAAATCATAAGTACCTGGGTAGTGCAAGACAAGCTGCTGAGGTTTTAGTAGGGAGGCTCCAAAACGAGGCAAAGGCAAAATTTTGGAGGGTGGTTGTAGCCGCTACAATAGTGGCGACACACTGGTAGAACTCTAGCTTTCTGCATGGATCTTGTCTCGTGTAAAGCGAGTCTAACTCCTCCAAAAGTATTGTTTGATTCTTTGATCTTCATGGCTTCTTCACTAGCTTGAGTTAAAGGTATACTCCTTGTCATTCTCTTGATTAGTCAGCACACATACCAAGCCAAGTCAGTTGAGTTGTTTCGATTGGGGATGAGTGGTATATTGATGCAAAAGTAATGTAGACTATCAGAGTTTAAGTTTCATCTCTGGTGTTGCTCCGCTGCCAGCAGGCCTAGACAGTACCTTGATGGAGTCACTTCAAGAACACAAGCATTGCTCCACTGCTAGTGAGCCTAAATAGTACCCCGGTGGAGTTGCTTGCTTCACCTCTCTATATAGGAAGCCTTTCTCTTCTTTCACCTTTTTTTTTCATTTTTCATTTTTCAAAGAATTGTCCATAGGCACTTATTTATTTCCATGAGGCGGAAGAGGGATCCCTACTTATTGAGAGAAGAAGAGGTTGTCCCTTTAGAGAAGGATGTTATATATACCTCTAACATACTTGTTAAGGTTTTCCTCCCCACCTTACCCTACTTGACTGAGTTGGCAAGGGTTAACCGAAAATATAAAACCTACTAGATTAGGCGATACTAGTTAAAAGTGCAAGTGTTATGTTTTCACCAGGACTCACTCTGAACATAACGTATTTTCCATCAGGGTATCATCAACTGAAAGAACGCAAGATCTTCATAAAGTGAGGGGATAGACATCTAATCAAATGTTGATATTTGTACAAGTCCTGTCGTGTTTCACCCTACTTGTTTCAAGAAGCCAACACAGTTTCATGGGAAACTAATCCTACGTGTGTGTAAACAAGCAAACAAACAAGCAAGCAAAGGATAGAAGTAAAATGAAAGAAAAGCAAGTAAGAAAAGCAAAACATGACAGTAAAGCAAACAAGAAAGCAAATTAGAATAGAAAGCAAACATTACTCCTACTCCTAAGCAAAACAATGCATGGGCCTTCTAATGTGAAGTGATATTTCCAACGAAGCCACCAACGCATTGGTTGGCCCAAGTAGGTGAAGGCATGGTTAACAAGAAAGATATTCAGGTAAACTAGCAAGAAAGTAAGATAAAACAATGAAAACCAACACGCTCGAAGTTTAAATGCGTCCAATGAAAAAAGAGAGTAAAAGCACATGAAAGACACTTTGCAGATGTACCAGGGTATTGCATCAGACTGTGCGCAGATGACAAACATGCACACTCTTTTGATCTTTACAAACGTGGAAACATGCAGAAAGAAGAAAAAATTCACTTAGCAATATGACTTGCTACGTATGACTCCTCCAATGCATGAGCAATAGGATCGTGTAATTCTAGTGGAGGATGTGAATCTGTGGACTAAATTGATTTTCAATGCAAACAAGAGAGTGATGAGGAGCCTAGGGTGTTTTAACAGATTTCTGATCGAAAGTGGAACTATCCTCAAGGCTGCAAGAATTTGACATAACCATAAGATCGGGCTGAAGTGCCTCGATAGCTTGAGGGGTTTCCACTTCATCATCAGGTAGATCATCAAAGACCGGTGGCTTAGAAATATCAACGACAAGTGAATAAGAATTGTAATCGAATGAAGGAGTGAAGAGATCACGACAACCATGATTAGAAACTTCAAGATGTACATCAACATCCTCATGATCTGACAAGTCATACAGAGGGGTTGATGAGAAACAAAAAATTTCACCCTCTGAATTTCTAGAAAGAAAAGATGACAGATTGGGTGGATTCAAAAAGAAAGATTTGTCCTCTTCACAATCAGATGACAAACTGACATCCTGTGTGTCCTGTGAATGATCAGAAGTAGAAACATCCGGGGATGAATTTTTGCAAGAAAAATCAGAAATGGTAAAATAAAAAAAGATGTCAGGAAAGAGCAAATGAGGTGCGAATGAAAGGAGTTCATCCTTCACTGTAGGTTCTTCTTCATATTCCCACACATAGTCATAAAAAATGACAGCACAAGTTGGTTTCTCAACACCAACTCTGTCGAAAACTTGATCCTCATGAACAACAAATGTGGTGTCCGGAGTAGATGAACACAACACAATATAATCCAAAGGATCAAAGGAACCAGAGGACGGAGTTTGAGAAGACAAGACCTCGTGACAACCATCAGGTTTGGAGTCCAAATCTGCGTAGATGTTTAGAGCAGGTGGGGTGGGAGGATGTGATAGTTCAATAGATGGGTTCACAAATTCTCCCACCTCATCCTGCGGAGCTAGGGATGTTTTATGAGAAGAGGACGGAGGGTCATTTGTTATAACAACCCTATCCATCTTAGATTTGGAAGCTCTAACACTGAGGTATGTTTGGAGGGGTTCAAATGATTCTGAGTCATGTGAATTTTCAGATACGTGAAGAAGATACTTAAATCTTTCTTTGAGAAATTTCCAATCAATTTCATCTTCAGGGATTTGAAAAGCGACATTATAGAAGAGGTCCTGAAATTGTGCAATAGATTCATCAGTTGCTTTTCGTAATTTCAGAAATTTTTTATTGAGTGCTTTATGTTCATAATGATAGAAAGCATGAATTAACTCTCTAATCATGTGATCATACGAGTGAATAGAGGTTGTGGGCAATGTGCGACACCATTGGTCAACATGCCCTTCAAACGTGTAATCGAACAACCCACAGGCAATGTTGTCTGAAGGGACTTCATTACTCTAATAGAAGCCTAAGAAGGAAACTTCTTATCTCAACAGGGCTGCTCCGCCTTCACTGTTGTACTTGATTCGTGACAAGTCACTGATGACATCCTTTGACACTTCAAAATCATGTGCATGAGAAAAACATGCTAGAGTTGAGATTGTAATGTAAGTCATGAATGATGTGCATATATTCAAAACAAAATTTGAGGGATCAGCTTATCATCTGGCCCTCCTTATAGCACCAGAAATGTTGACGGTGTTGGAACCGCCAACATGTCAGAGGATCTCCTTACTAAGAAGTCCCAACTAGACCTCAGATCATTTGGAGAAGGTGTCTCAGCAGTGGGTAGTAAAGTTGTGCCTTGACCACGGTAGCGCACTGAGGTAAGTATGATAACTTTTTCGAAAGAAAGTGTGTGACCTTGTAGTGAGTCAAGTGAGATTCATGGGGCTTCTAACACGCAGAGGGGAAGAGGAAGTGTGTCCCTTAGAGGCTTGTAATAATACACAAACTGAAAGGAACACATGAGTGTACTGACATCACAGGCTGGAAGCGTAATAGTACATGTTAGCTCTGCTACATTTTGTGGCCTTTGATGAATGGAAAGTAGGGATGGCAGTCTTGTTTCATGTTTTATAAGGCTCAAAGAGGTCGGTCCCTATTCTATTTCATGCCCCTTATAACTCCCGCTAACCTCCATTTCATCCTTCCCCTTAAATTCTCCTCATTTCCCTTTAAGCTCCTTTGTCCTTATTTTCCTCCTATAACCCACATGAACCTTTAAAATGGCTTTTGGGAACTTTTTGTGTTTAATTCTATTAAACCCCTATAAACCCTTTCTCCCATCCCCGCGCTTTCTTTGTTATAACTTTATAAACCCCCTGTTACACAGTAATTTATCACTGCCTTCCTGTCAGTCACCCTGCTGTGTCCAGAAGTCACAATCACTAAGTGTTTGATCCCTGAACTGGCTTAAAAACCCATTTTTCCAAAGTGTTGTGCATCAGCGCGTCTGTTCCTAAAATAACCGCGATGACCAGCGCCTCACAGTGTATTTCGTGCGCTGCCATCGCGGAAGAACATCACTTTTCCGCGATGACGCACAGCGCGGCTTTCCCGTGTTCTTCCACGCTGACATGACTTGTTCAGTTATTGTTATGTACTGACAGCGCGGCAGTCTCCATATAATCCGCGCTGATCCAGTTTGGGCGAATTTGTTCAAACAACCAGCCTTCCAGATCTCTCCAGGCTTGGTTGTTAGCTTTGTGAATATCGACTCCCTTCTATGGCATGTCTGTTCGACCCTTTGCAACTACTCCCCTTGAAGATAAGCTCATCCTTCCACCTTTTTAGGAGACTCCTTCTCCTATATAAACTTCCACCATTACCATGAGCAGCTAGTTAGAAACTAGTGGGAACTAGCTAGACTTAGCTTGGATTGTACAGAGCTTGTAGTGCTCAGATTGCTGCTATAGGTTTGGTGTGTTAGGAGTGGAAGTGATTTATTGCTTGGGGAAGTTTGTTTGTGACATTTGTGTGAGAGAGAGAGAGTTGTTTGTCTTGGGAGAACCATCCTCAAAGGTGAATGCTTGAGATACATGCTGACTGATCCCTCCTGAGAAGTTTATCGACGTCAGAACATTTGGTTGTACTCTTCTCTATTCTGATTAATAATAGATGACTGCTATTATTGTTCCATTCTCGTTTGTTTATGCAATGGATAAATGTGAATTATGTCTTTTCTGACTGGCATATAGTTACTTTTACTAGATTTCACGCTTGCGTTTGCCTTCTCTTCGTATGTGCAGGTGTCCGTTCGCGGGGATCGCGGAGGACTGTGACCAGCCGAAGCGAAGGGGCGAAGGAGACATCTCTTCGTCCAACGACAGCGCAGGAATCCAAGTAGGTGCTCTTTACTTCTTGTTTAATTGTAACTAGGAACATGCGTGGCAGCATTGTGTGATTGTTGCTAGACCCCTATTGGGCTAGTAGGGATCGCCTCTATCCGTAGAGGGGATTTACCTCTCCAACAATTTGGCGACTCCGCTGGGGATCAGCCTTTTTGTCTCTTGAGTCCACTTTTGTGTTTGGCTTTGATTGATCTCTTTTCGAGTTTTTGGGATTGTCCTTTTGCTTATGAACTTTCTGGGCGTTTCTGGGAAGCATTTTTATCATTGAAAAGCTCCTGCCTTTGGTTTGGGAAGTTTTATTTCGGTTTTCCTTGTTTTTTGCTCTCAGCGCGTTTTTTTTCGGAACAGTCGCGCTGACATCGCGACTCTGTTCTTTGGTTTTCTCTTCATCGCGCCTGTACGTCTAACAGCCGCGCTGACCTCGTTTTCAAGGGCAGCGCGCTTTATTCGTGTTCTTCCGCGCTGACATCGCGCCCACTCTTCTTTGTGATTTTGGTCGTCGCGTCTGTGTGCCTTATATCCGCGCTGACCTCGTTTCTTCTAGGGCAGCGCGCCTTTTCCCTGACTTTCCGCGCTGACGTCGCAAAGTTGCTGAAGGCCTCCCCCTGTCAGCGCCAAGTTGCTGAAGGCTACCCGCGCTGAGCCTGAAAAACTCATTTTTGTCCAAATTGACCTCCTAAACCTCTTGCTGTGACTTTCCCTTCTTCTCCCCACTTGTTTGATGACTTGTTTTTCACTCTCTGAACTTTGAACTGTTTGATTACGGAGCTCAACTCCATAGGGTTTCGTTTTGCTTGGTTTTGAGTTTGCAAACAACTTCCCTTCTCGCTGCTTGGTTCGTGTTTTCATCCTTACTTTTGCGATTACTGGATTGTGTTGGGTCTCTAATTGACTGGTTGCGACTCTGGTCCGTCGGATGTTTGCTTTTCTCTATTGATTGCGCACTCTGAACCCTAGGACATCTAGTGGCCGTGTGTGTGTCAAGCCTCCCGTGAGGATCCCTGTTTGCTTGATTGACCAGCTCGTTCTAGACTCGTTTTCGCATTTTTTCAGTGATTGTCAGAGTGTATTGGATTGTGCTTCCAAGTGGTCTTTTTCGCTTCCTCCTTGCTTGCGATCCTTGCTTGTTTTGCAGAGCTTAGATCACATAGCTCGTGCATTGCCTTGTTTCCTTTTGATTTCGAGACTTTGGTTGAGTGTTTTCGGGAACTTTGTGTGCTCTCATTAAGTAGTTTACTTGGTGTTCAAGTTCCTCCAAATTCCTTTAGGTGTTTTATGTCACTGAAAAGAAAACGAATTAGTAGCTTGCTTTAAAATTCGAAAAGGAAAAGAACGTTTCATTGATTTGCATTTTCAAAAGAAAAGTTTCCTTTCCTCGCTTTAGTTGCATTTAGCTGCTTGTTTGTTTGTATTCGTTTTGTTTAAAAAATTCTTTGCTCTCTCGTAGCTAGAATTCATCGAACGAAACGAAATTCTTTTGCATATAGATTGCATCTAAGTAATTGTGAGCGAACATACGATAGAGCTTGAAATCGAAACTTAATCTCAAGATCAACTATAAAATGAACCAAATGAATCTAAAAACACATTGGAACTAAACGCAAATATTTAGAGGTCTAGGTTAGAGACGTGTTCCGGCGTCTTAAAACATAGTCACTGTTGTTTCACATTAGGTTGGGTGATTCCTCCTTCTGTGACTCGATAGTGGTCTAATACGGACTGCGCTCCCACGTACCGTCGAGTATATAGGGAGACCCCACTAGGCTTTTATCCTTTATCCATAGGAAGCCGAGTCGGCCGCCCTACAATTCGCAATGCAGTGAACACAGCATTCACGAAGATTGACCACCCGTACCCTAAAAAGTATTCTGTGGTTTTGCGAAGAGTTTGGCACACCCTCTACCTAGAGTTCCAGAGCAGTCACTTTTGATCCTTTTCGGACTCCCTAAATGAAAAGGTGCCTGTGAGCGTCTTGTCACTTCGTGCTCATTAAACATTCGAAGGAGACTGGAGTCATCTTTTCGTCCTTTTCTCGACTCTTGAAACATGAAAAGGTCAAGTTTGGTTCCTGTGTCTTAAAAATTTATTCGGCCTCGATAACATCACCTGGTTAGATCTTGTGTGCGTTAGCTTGAGTAGGTTTCGTTTTCGTTTGCTATGGCAACTTTTCCAGGATTCACTAACCCAGGTTCACCCTCTGATGGGAACCCAGGACAATTCCCTCCTCTTGGGAATGTTGGTGCCCCGTATATGGCGACGTTGTCCCTACCAGGGTTAACTGTCGGGTTGCCTGTGTGGTTGTTTTCAACCTCTTTGGTCTCTACCGTATCGGCTGTTAGTCCATCAGTCCCTCCACCTGAACAACATCATGTTGATCCTAAGGTGGATCTCTCCCCTTCGACGCCTACCTCTACGTCTTCCTCTTGTACTTCGCCTGGTGAAAGTCTCGATTCGCATAACCAGGTGGCTAAGAAGAAGAAGAGGAAGACCAAGAAGAAGAAGTCCCCTAAGGGAGAGCCTACACACATAGTTCCCCCCTCAAGTCCAGCTATCCACTCCAGTATACCTGAAGTCGGGTCTCCTTCTGCTCCTCCGCGGAAGGTCAAGTTTCCTTGTCGATTATGCAAGGAAGACCATCTCCTTCGTGATTGCCCTGGCATTCCCAGGGTATTAGAAGTTTGGTCCCACGATCCGGCCCGCCCTTCATCGTCCACTAATGATCATGGCGATGCTACCTCATCAGTTGGGAATGGTAAGGAGAAAGGGAAGTTTCGAATCCCCTGTCGACTTTGTGAAGGCAAACATCCCCTTCACCTTTGTCCACTCATGGATAAAGCCTCTGCTGTGTTGGAAAGTCTTGCTGCTCCTCCGAATCCATTCCCCGCTGGTTATCAGCGTCTTTCTACAGCTGTAGATCGCGCCCCTGTTCACAAAGAGATCGCCCCAGATTCTCCTATTGTCCAGGCCCCTCTTCCCGAACCTGGCTGTTCCCAGCCCGTTCCAGACCCGCCGTCGGTCGGAAAGGGTGTTGACTCGAGTTCGACTCCTCTCAAGCACTCTGTTTCGGAAGAGCAAAATTCTCATGTTCTTCTCGTCTCCTCAGATTCTCCTGAGC
Organism: Pinus tabuliformis; assembly: GCA_031772625.1. Classification (NCBI taxonomy): domain Eukaryota; kingdom Viridiplantae; phylum Streptophyta; class Pinopsida; order Pinales; family Pinaceae; genus Pinus; species Pinus tabuliformis. Next base: position 1,068,375,420 of record CM062804.1, on the reverse strand, counting down.
TTGATAAAGGTTCTCCTGAAACCTCTCCGGAGAATTTAGATTCGGTTCTTTCCGAGCAGGGGGCAACCATATGGTTCCCCCACCAAGTAGTTCGGTCATCTCCTTTGATTGGAGTCGTTTGACTACCCCTCCCCTTCCATCCCATGTGCCTTTCTGGGTCACCGCCTATGCCTCCCATATGGCGCTGCCTGGCACTGTATTGGATGAAGGCGCATCGGTTAGTCTTATGCCCGTTACTACTTGGCAGGCTTTGGGTTCCCCATCGCTTGTACCTGTCGCACCGAATCTCACCGCCTTTGACGGAGGAACGAGTCAACCATTAGGGATCCTCCCAAAGTTTCCTATTACTTTGGGGGGCAAGACTGTCTATATAGACATCTCAGTTACCCAAGGTTCTTTAGACTTCAGTCTTCTCCTTGGTCGTGATTATGTGTATGCCATGGGAGCCCTTGTTTCTTCACTTTTCCGTGTGGTTTGTTTTCCACACGATGGAAGAATCGTGACGTTCGATCAATTATCGTTCGTTCGTCCACAAGCCCCTCCGGCGCACTCGTCCTTCCCTCCTGGCTTTCATCCACAAGTTGCATCTGCCTCGCCGCAAATCAACTATGTGGCCACCTACCCTGTGCCCGTATCCAGCAATGTCGCCATCGTGCATAGTGTCCTGGGGGCATTGGATCCTGACTTCCGAGATATTGACCTCCCACCGGGAGCGCCACTCTTGGAAGCCCCGACTTCCTATTCATTATGATGAAGTTCGGGTGGAGCATAGTTCACTTTCCTATGTCAAGCTCCCTAAAAAATGAAATTAGGTCTAGATGGAGCATAGTTCCTTTCCGGTGTCAAGCTCCTTAAAAAATGAAACCAGGTCTGGTGGAGCATAGTTCCTTTCCGGTGTCAAGCTCCTTAAAAAATGAAACTGGGTCTGGTCGGAGCATAGTTCCTGATCTTGTGTCAAGCTCCTTAAAAAACGAAACAAGGTGGTTGGAGCATAGTTCCTTTCCGGTGTCAAGCTCCTTAAAAAATGAAACTGGATCTGGCCGAGGATAGTTTTGATCTTGTGGCGACCTCGTTAAAAAACGAAACAAGGTGGTCGGAGCATAGTTCACTTTCCTATGTCAAGCTCCCTAAAAAATGAAATTGGGCTTGGTCGGAGCATAGTTCGCTTTCCTGTGTCAAGCTCCTTAAAAAATGCAACTAGGTGTCCGAGCATAGTTCCTGATCTTGTGTCAAGCTCGTTAAAACATGAAACAAGGGTTATGAGGATAGTTCTTTTACTGTGTCAACCTCATTACAAAAATGAAACAACTCCCTTTTCAGATCGAGTCTTTGATTAAGATCTCGTAAAATCCCAGTCGAGTCTTTCCAAGATCTCGAAAGTGAACCTTCATTCCATCCACTTTGTTGAATGTAATAAAGCTTGGGGGGCATGTACCTCGATTTGCGTCATTATGCTAGGGGGCATGCGAACTTGTAACAAGCATAGTTTTTCGTTTCAAGCTTGTGTAAAAATGAAACCGAATCCAAGCAAAGTTCTCCACGGTTCAAGCTTGTGTAAAAATGAACCCATACCCGATTTACATCTCGTGATTGCCATTTTTATCTGCTGAATTCTGCTAGATGAGCCTTGGTTGTTTCATTCCATCGCCACCATCTCTTTGGCCGATCATATGCTCTCACTTGGTTCTTTATCCTTTCCTGAGGAACCGCAGCGATGAGTGGTTTTATTAGCCAGCCTCTTGACCATTACACGTTTTGAACAGTTCCACCATTGCCGGAACCAGTTGCTACCTTTTATACCACTCGTTCCTCTAGGACGAGTCGCCTTTAAGCTCTTTTCTGACTCGTAAAATATGAAAAGATTGCCGAGTATTTTTCCCTTTTGACTCGTTAAAGAGAATAAAAATGAAGGTCTTCTTTCAGCTCTTTCCCGACCGTTTAAAGATGAAAAGATTGCCGAGTCCCCTCTCGACTCGTTAAAAGGAACGAGAGGCGGTCGCTTTTAAAGCTCTTTTTCCGACTGTTTAAACTAAAGAGATTGCCGGGTGTTTGTCGTTTCGCACTCGTTATTGGCTCCAAAACGACGTGCTTCTGACTGCTTTTTTACTTTTTCGGGTCGAAGAACACTATTTACGAAAAGTATTCCTCGATCGTAATGGTCGGGCGGTTCTTTCGAGCATAGTTTTATACTTTTTCGGGCTCGAGAGACACAACTGTACGAAAAAGGACCCCCCTGGAGTCTTCTTTTCCGCATTCTTTTCAGACTCTCGAAACAAGAAAAGAAGCCGAGTTTTTCCTTTGTCAGGCTCGTTAAACACTCAATGACATCGGATATTGTCAACATGACACACATCAAGCATATGTTACCCCCGTCAAGCTTGTCATCCAAAAATAATCGGGGTACCTGCCCGCAAAGGTGGGGAAAATGGAACTTTGATTACAGTCGTCTCGGCAGTACGTCACTCTTGAACATGGCACTCCGCTGTTTCGTGTCTGGGTGGGGTCATCTCATCTCGTTTTCACTAGCCTCCATGGGTTTGGGATATCCTATTTGACCTCTCATCTGTTCATTGCCGTCATCATCCTATCCGCTGCTCATTTGATGTCAAGTACTGCCAAATCCGTTACAGTGCCGTTATATGTTCAAGAGAAGTTGTCCTCTGCCACAATGCAACCTCGTTCGCTATCTCATCACAAATTATTATACCTCTGTCTCATGTCGATGATGTGGGAATCATCATGGCCCACCTTCGATCAAGGCCACTTCTCGTCGACTTCAACTCATTATCTGAGAAAGTGACTTAGAGACTCCTTCCAGGTGCCTTGGAGCCTGCATGCCTCAATGGCAGGTTCCTCGTGTTCGACGCAAGGTTTACATCATTGACCTACGATCGAATGATTCCGTGGGTGTTCGACACCAGCTCATTGATTCACACGCCACGGATTGTACCTATAGTACCTTGAGGGCCATTGTCATTATTGGTGGTACCTCTCGCGTCTGTTAACGGTTCTCATCATTGGCCGGTAATCAGACGATGTTCATGCATGTTCGACTCCAACCCCTGTATTCACATGTGTGGACTTGTACTCTGTTCGGGTCGAGATGGAGCGCAAGACCCTGGATCCTTGCTCACTGTGGTCCAGGTTGCGATTTTGTGGATAATCATTACATGACTCATTGATGGATGGCTGCGCCCATACTTGAGTCTTCATGGATGGCTGCGACCATACCTTGTCATTATTATGGTCTCTTTAGCTGGGTGGCTGCGTCCATACCATAGACCAGTCTCGCATGTCTTTTGGATGGCTGCGCCCATGCCTAGACTGCATGTATATGATTGTCAAAGATTTTTCGGTACTTCCTGGCGGTATTCCAGTTCGGCGTGTGTTGTAAAGCATTTCACCCCTCCCACTCTCTCGGTCTTCATGCTTTAGGGGGCATCTGTTACACAGTAATTTATCACTGCCTTCCTGTCAGTCACCCTGCTGTGTCCAGAAGTCACAATCACTAAGTGTTTGATCCCTGAACTGGCTTAAAAACCCATTTTTCCAAAGTTTTGTGCATCAGCGCGTCTGTTCCTAAAATAACCGCGATGACCAGCGCCTCACAGTGTATTTCGTGCGCTGCCATCACGGAAGAACATCACTTTTCCGCGATGACGCATAGCGCGGCTTTCCCGTGTTCTTCCGCGCTGACATGAATTGTTCAGTTATTGTTATGTACTGACAGCGCGGCAGTCTCCATATAATCCGCGCTGATCCAGTTTGGGCGAATTTTTTCAAACAACCAGCCTTCCAGATCTCTCCAGGCTTGGTTGTTAGCTTTGTGAATATCGACTCCCTTCTATGGCATGTCTGTTCGACCCTTTGCAACTACTCCCCTTGAAGATAAGCTCATCCTTCCACCTTTTTAGGAGACTCCTTCTCCTATATAAACTTCCACCATTACCATGAGCAGCTAGTTAGAAACTAGTGGGAACTAGCTAGACTTAGCTTGGATTGTACAGAGCTTGTAGTGCTCAGATTGCTGCTATAGGTTTGGTGTGTTAGGAGTGGAAGTGATTCATTGCTTGGGGAAGTTTGTTTGTGACATTTGTGTGAGAGAGAGAGAGTTGTTTGTCTTGGGAGAACCATCCTCAAAGGTGAATGCTTGAGATACATGCTGACTGATCCCTCCTGAGAAGTTTATCGACGTCAGAACATTTGGTTGTACTCTTCTCTATTCTGATTAATAATAGATGACTGCTATTATTGTTCCATTCTCGTTTGTTTATGCAATGGATAAATGTGAATTATGTCTTTTCTGACTGGCATATAGTTACTTTTACTAGATTTCACGCTTGCGTTTGCCTTCTCTTCGTATGTGCAGGTGTCCGTTCGCGGGGATCGCGGAGGACTGTGACCAGCCGAAGCGAAGGGGCGAAGGAGACATCTCTTCGTCCAACGACAGCGCAGGAATCCAAGTAGGTGCTCTTTAATTCTTGTTTAATTGTAACTAGGAACATGCGTGGCAGCATTGTGTGATTGTTGCTAGACCCCTATTGGGCTAGTAGGGATCGCCTCTATCCGTAGAGGGGATTTACCTCTCCAACAATTTGGCGACTCCGCTGGGGATCATCCTTTTTGTCTCTTGAGTCCACTTTTGTGTTTGGCTTTGATTGATCTCTTTTCGAGTTTTGGGATTGTCCTTTTGCTTATGAACTTTCTGGGCGTTTCTGGGAAGCATTTTTATCATTGAAAAGCTCCTGCCTTTGGTTTGGGAAGTTTTATTTCGGTTTTCCTTGTTTTTTGCTCTCAGCGCGTTTTATTTCGGAACAGTCGCGCTGACATCGCGACTCTGTTCTTTGGTTTTCTCTTCATCGCGCCTGTACGTCTAACAGCCGCGCTGACCTCGTTTTCAAGGGCAGCGCGCTTTATTCGTGTTCTTCCGCGCTGACATCGCGCCGACTCTTCTTTGTGATTTTGGTCGTCGCGTCTGTGTGCCTTATATCCGCGCTGACCTCGTTTCTTCTAGGGCAGCGCGCCTTTTCCCTGACTTTCCGCGCTGACGTCGCAAAGTTGCTGAAGGCCTCCCCCTGTCAGCGCCAAGTTGCTGAAGGCTACCCGCGCTGAGCCTGAAAAACTCATTTTTGTCCAAATTGACCTCCTAAACCTCTTGCTGTGACTTTCCCTTCTTCTCCCCACTTGTCTGATGACTTGTTTTTCACTCTCTGAACTTTGAACTGTTTGATTACGGAGCTCAACTCCATAGGGTTTCGTTTTGCTTGGTTTTGAGTTTGCAAACAACTTCCCTTCTCGCTGCTTGGTTCGTGTTTTCATCCTTACTTTTGCGATTACTGGATTGTGTTGGGTCTCTAATTGACTGGTTGCGACTCTGGTCCGTCGGATGTTTGCTTTTCTCTATTGATTGCGCACTCTGAACCCTAGGACATCTAGTGGCCGTGTGTGTGTCAAGCCTCCCGTGAGGATCCCTGTTTGCTTGATTGACCAGCTCGTTCTAGACTCGTTTTCGCATTTTTTCAGTGATTGTCAGAGTGTATTGGATTGTGCTTCCAAGTGGTCTTTTTCGCTTCCTCCTTGCTTGCGATCCTTGCTTGTTTTGCAGAGCTTAGATCACATAGCTCGTGCATTGCCTTGTTTCCTTTTGATTTCGAGACTTTGGTTGAGTGTTTTCGGGAACTTTGTGTGCTCTCATTAAGTAGTTTACTTGGTGTTCAAGTTCCTCCAAATTCCTTTAGGTGTTTTATGTCACTGAAAAGAAAACGAATTAGTAGCTTGCTTTAAAATTCGAAAAGGAAAAGAACGTTTCATTGATTTGCATTTTCAAAAGAAAAGTTTCCTTTCCTCGCTTTAGTTGCATTTAGCTGCTTGTTTGTTTGTATTCGTTTTGTTTAAAAAATTCTTTGCTCTCTCGTAGCTAGAATTCATCGAACGAAACGAAATTCTTTTGCATATAGATTGCATCTAAGTAATTGTGAGCGAACATACGATAGAGCTTGAAATCGAAACTTAATCTCAAGATCAACTATAAAATGAACCAAATGAATCTAAAAACGCATTGGAACTAAACGCAAATATTTAGAGGTCTAGGTTAGAGACGTGTTCCGGCGTCTTAAAACATAGTCACTGTTGTTTCACATTAGGTTGGGTGATTCCTCCTTCTGTGACTCGATAGTGGTCTAATACGGACTGCGCTCCCACGTACCGTCGAGTATATAGGGAGACCCCACTAGGCTTTTATCCTTTATCCATAGGAAGCCGAGTCGGCCGCCCTACAATTCGCAATGCAGTGAACACAGCATTCACGAAGATTGACCACCCGTACCCTAAAAAGTATTCTGTGGTTTTGCGAAGAGTTTGGCACACCCTCTACCTAGAGTTCCAGAGCAGTCACTTTTGATCCTTTTCGGACTCCCTAAATGAAAAGGTGCCTGTGAGCGTCTTGTCACTTCGTGCTCATTAAACATTCGAAGGAGACTGGAGTCATCTTTTCGTCCTTTTCTCGACTCTTGAAACATGAAAAGGTCAAGTTTGGTTCCTGTGTCTTAAAAATTTATTCGGCCTCGATAACATCACCTGGTTAGATCTTGTGTGCGTTAGCTTGAGTAGGTTTCGTTTTCGTTTGCCATGGCAACTTTTCCAGGATTCACTAACCCAGGTTCCCCCTCTGATGGGAACCCAGGACAATTCCCTCCTCTTGGGAATGTTGGTGCCCCGTATATGGCGACGTTGTCCCTACCAGGGTTAACTGTCGGGTTGCCTGTGTGGTTGTTTTCAACCTCTTTGGTCTCTACCGTATCGGCTGTTAGTCCATCAGTCCCTCCACCTGAAAAACATCATGTTGATCCTAAGGTGGATCTCTCCCCTTCGACGCCTACCTCTACGTCTTCCTCTTGTACTTCGCCTGGTGAAAGTCTCGATTCGCATAACCAAGTGGCTAAGAAGAAGAAGAGGAAGACCAAGAAGAAGAAGTCCCCTAAGGGAGAGCCTACACACATAGTTCCCCCCTCAAGTCCAGCTATCCACTCCAGTATACCTGAAGTCGGGTCTCCTTCTGCTCCTCCGCGGAAGGTCAAGTTTCCTTGTCGATTATGCAAGGAAGACCATCTCCTTCGTGATTGCCCTGGCATTCCCAGGGTATTAGAAGTTTGGTCCCACGATCCGGCCCGCCCTTCATCGTCCACTAATGATCATGGCGATGCTACCTCATCAGTTGGGAATGGTAAGGAGAAAGGGAAGTTTCGAATCCCCTGTCGACTTTGTGAAGGCAAACATCCCCTTCACCTTTGTCCACTCATGGATAAAGCCTCTGCTGTGTTGGAAAGTCTTGCTGCTCCTCCGAATCCATTCCCCGCTGGTTATCAGCGTCTTTCTACAGCTGTAGATCGCGCCCCTGTTCACAAAGAGATCGCCCCAGATTCTCCTATTGTCCAGGCCCCTCTTCCCGAACCTGGCTGTTCCCAGCCCGTTCCAGACCCGCCGTCGGTCGGAAAGGGTGTTGACTCGAGTTCGACTCCTCTCAAGCACTCTGTTTCGGAAGAGCAAAATTCTCATGTTCTTCTCGTCTCCTCAGATTCTCCTGAGCTTGATAAAGGTTCTCCTGAAACCTCTCCGGAGAATTTAGATTCGGTTCTTTCCGAGCAGGGGGGCAACCATATGGTTCCCCCACCAAGTAGTTCGGTCATCTCCTTTGATTGGAGTCGTTTGACTACCCCTCCCCTTCCATCCCATGTGCCTTTCTGGGTCACCGCCTATGCCTCCCATATGGCGCTGCCTGGCACTGTATTGGATGAAGGCACATCGGTTAGTCTTATGCCCGTTACTACTTGGCAGGCTTTGGGTTCCCCATCGCTTGTACCTGTCGCACCGAATCTCACCGCCTTTGACGGAGGAACGAGTCAACCATTAGGGATCCTCCCAAAGTTTCCTATTACTTTGGGGGGCAAGACTGTCTATATAGACATCTCAGTTACCCAAGGTTCTTTAGACTTCAGTCTTCTCCTTGGTCGTGATTATGTGTATGCCATGGGAGCCCTTGTTTCTTCACTTTTCTGTGTGGTTTGTTTTCCACACGATGGAAGAATCGTGACGTTCGATCAATTATCGTTCGTTCGTCCACAAGCCCCTCCGGCGCACTCGTCCTTCCCTCCTGGCTTTCATCCACAAGTTGCATCTGCCTCGCCGCAAATCAACTATGTGGCCACCTACCCTATGCCCGTATCCAGCAATGTCGCCATCGTGCATAGTGTCCTGGGGGCATTGGATCCTGACTTCCGAGATATTGACCTCCCACCGGGAGCGCCACTCTTGGAAGCCCCGACTTCCTATTCATTATGATGAAGTTCGGGTGGAGCATAGTTCACTTTCCTATGTCAAGCTCCCTAAAAAATGAAATTAGGTCTAGATGGAGCATAGTTCCTTTCCGGTGTCAAGCTCCTTAAAAAATGAAACCAGGTCTGGTGGAGCATAGTTCCTTTCCGGTGTCAAGCTCCTTAAAAAATGAAACTGGGTCTGGTCGGAGCATAGTTCCTGATCTTGTGTCAAGCTCCTTAAAAAACGAAACAAGGTGGTTGGAGCATAGTTCCTTTCCGGTGTCAAGCTCCTTAAAAAATGAAACTGGATCTGGCCGAGGATAGTTTTGATCTTGTGGCGACCTCGTTAAAAAACGAAACAAGGTGGTCGGAGCATAGTTCACTTTCCTATGTCAAGCTCCCTAAAAAATGAAATTGGGCTTGGTCGGAGCATAGTTCGCTTTCCTGTGTCAAGCTCCTTAAAAAATGCAACTAGGTGTCCGAGCATAGTTCCTGATCTTGTGTCAAGCTCGTTAAAACATGAAACAAGGGTTATGAGGATAGTTCTTTTACTGTGTCAACCTCATTACAAAAATGAAACAACTCCCTTTTCAGATCGAGTCTTTGATTAAGATCTCGTAAAATCCCAGTCGAGTCTTTCCAAGATCTCGAAAGTGAACCTTCATTCCATCCACTTTGTTGAATGTAATAAAGCTTGGGGGGCATGTACCTCGATTTGCGTCATTATGCTAGGGGGCATGCGAACTTGTAACAAGCATAGTTTTTCGTTTCAAGCTTGTGTAAAAATGAAACCAAATCCAAGCAAAGTTCTCCACGGTTCAAGCTTGTGTAAAAATGAACCCATACCCGATTTACATCTCGTGATTGCCATTTTTATCCGCTGAATTCTGCTAGATGAGCCTTGGTTGTTTCATTCCATCGCCACCATCTCTTTGGCCGATCATATGCTCTCACTTGGTTCTTTATCCTTTCCTGAGGAACCGCAGCGATGAGTGGTTTTATTAGCCAGCCTCTTGACCATTACACGTTTTGAACAGTTCCACCATTGCCGGAACCAGTTGCTACCTTTTATACCACTCGTTCCTCTAGGACGAGTCGCCTTTAAGCTCTTTTCTGACTCGTAAAATATGAAAAGATTGCCGAGTATTTTTCCCTTTTGACTCGTTAAAGAGAATAAAAATGGAGGTCTTCTTTCAGCTCTTTCCCGACCGTTTAAAGATGAAAAGATTGCCGAGTCCCCCTCTCGACTCGTTAAAAGGAACGAGAGGCGGTCGCTTTTAAAGCTCTTTTTCCGACTGTTTAAACTAAAGAGATTGCCGGGTGTTTGTCGTTTCGCACTCGTTATTGGCTCCAAAACGACGTGCTTCTGACTGCTTTTTTACTTTTTCGGGTCGAAGAACACTATTTACGAAAAGTATTCCTCGATCGTAATGGTCGGGCGGTTCTTTCGAGCATAGTTTTATACTTTTTCGGGCTCGAGAGACACAACTGTACGAAAAAGGACCCCCCTGGAGTCTTCTTTTCCGCATTCTTTTCAGACTCTCGAAACAAGAAAAGAAGCTGAGTTTTTCCTTTGTCAGGCTCGTTAAACACTCAATGACATCGGATATTGTCAACATGACACACATCAAGCATATGTTACCCCCGTCAAGCTTGTCATCCAAAAATAATCGGGGTACCTGCCCGCAAAGGTGGGGAAAATGGAACTTTGATTACAGTCGTCTCGGCAGTACGTCACTCTTGAACATGGCACTCCGCTGTTTCGTGTCTGGGTGGGGTCATCTCATCTCGTTTTCACTAGCCTCCATGGGTTTGGGATATCCTATTTGACCTCTCATCTGTTCATTGCCGTCATCATCCTATCCGCTGCTCATTTGATGTCAAGTACTGCCAAATCCGTTACAGTGCCGTTATATGTTCAAGAGAAGTTTTCCTCTGCCACAATGCAACCTCGTTCGCTATCTCATCACAAATTATTATACCTCTGTCTCATGTCGATGATGTGGGAATCATCATGGCCCACCTTCGATCAAGGCCACTTCTCGTCGACTTCAACTCATTATCCGAGAAAGTGACTTAGAGACTCCTTCCAGGTGCCTTGGAGCCTGCATGCCTCAATGGCAGGTTCCTCGTGTTCGACGCAAGGTTTACATCATTGACCTACGATCGAATGATTCCGTGGGTGTTCGACACCAGCTCATTGATTCACACGCCACGGATTGTACCTATAGTACCTTGAGGGCCATTGTCATTATTGGTGGTACCTCTCGCGTCTGTTAACGGTTCTCATCATTGGCCGGTAATCAGACGATGTTCATGCATGTTCGACTCCAACCCCTGTATTCACATGTGTGGACTTGTACTCTGTTCGGGTCGAGATGGAGCGCAAGACCCTGGATCCTTGCTCACTGTGGTCCAGGTTGCGATTTTGTGGATAATCATTACATGACTCATTGATGGATGGCTGCGCCCATACCTGAGTCTTCATGGATGGCTGCGACCATACCTTGTCATTATTATGGTCTCTTTAGCTGGGTGGCTGCGTCCATACCATAGACCAGTCTCGCATGTCTTTTGGATGGCTGCGCCCATGCCTAGACTGCATGTATATGATTGTCAAAGATTTTTCGGTACTTCCTAGCGGTATTCCAGTTCGGCGTGTGTTGTAAAGCATTTCACCCCTCCCACTCTCTCGGTCTTCATGCTTTAGGGGGCATCTGTTACACAGTAATTTATCACTGCCTTCCTGTCAGTCACCCTGCTGTGTCCAGAAGTCACAATCACTAAGTGTTTGATCCCTGAACTGGCTTAAAAACCCATTTTTCCAAAGTTTTGTGCATCAGCGCGTCTGTTCCTAAAATAACCGCGATGACCAGCGCCTCACAGTGTATTTCGTGCGCTGCCATCGCGGAAGAACATCACTTTTCCGCGATGACGCACAGCGCGGCTTTCCCGTGTTCTTCCGCGCTGACATGACTTGTTCAGTTATTGTTATGTACTGACAGCGCGGCAGTCTCCATATAATCCGCGCTGATCCAGTTTGGGCGAATTTGTTCAAACAACCAGCCTTCCAGATCTCTCCAGGCTTGGTTGTTAGCTTTGTGAATATCGACTCCCTTCTATGGCATGTCTGTTCGACCCTTTGCAACTACTCCCCTTGAAGATAAGCTCATCCTTCCACCTTTTTAGGAGACTCCTTCTCCTATATAAACTTCCACCATTACGATGAGCAGCTAGTTAGAAACTAGTGGGAACTAGCTAGACTTAGCTTGGATTGTACAGAGCTTGTAGTGCTCAGATTGCTGCTATAGGTTTGGTGTGTTAGGAGTGGAAGTGATTCATTGCTTGGGGAAGTTTGTTTGTGACATTTGTGTGAGAGAGAGAGAGTTGTTTGTCTTGGGAGAACCATCCTCAAAGGTGAATGCTTGAGATACATGCTGACTGATCCCTCCTGAGAAGTTTATCGACGTCAGAACATTTGGTTGTACTCTTCTCTATTCTGATTAATAATAGATGACTGCTATTATTGTTCCATTCTCGTTTGTTTATGCAATGGATAAATGTGAATTATGTCTTTTCTGACTGGCATATAGTTACTTTTACTAGATTTCACGCTTGCGTTTGCCTTCTCTTCGTATGTGCAGGTGTCCGTTCGCGGGGATCGCGGAGGACTGTGACCAGCCGAAGCGAAGGGGTGAAGGAGACATCTCTTCGTCCAACGACAGCGCAGGAATCCAAGTATGTGCTCTTTACTTCTTGTTTAATTGTAACTAGGAACATGCGTGGCAGCATTGTGTGATTGTTGCTAGACCCCTATTGGGCTAGTAGGGATCGCCTCTATCCGTAGAGGGGATTTACCTCTCCAACACCCCCGTTAACCTTATAAACCTCATATTAACCTATTTTTGCTTTACCCCGGCACTATAGCCCTAACCCTTTTAAACGCACGGATATAATAAAAACATAACTTGGTGGGCCCCTTACCTGTCACATCGCCCCGAGACATGTGCGTTAAATCCTGTCTGCCCGATCTTCCGCCTGTTGATCCAATGCCAGACGCTTTCCCCACTTTGCAGACCTGCACACCCATTAGCCTGTAGGGAAAGTGGTTTCCTCACCATCACATCCACCACACGTCACCATTCCATTGCATCACTACCCGCGGTACGATTACCACTGCAGCACCATAAGCAATGCGATAAAACTGCTTTCCACCTTCCTGTACGACTCCTGGTAGTTAACGCGCGTGCTCCTTTCGCTCCCGATCACCATCGGATCTGCCGCGTCCAGATCCGACGACCCTCATTTCTTCATCCACCTATCTTCCGATATCCTCTGTCAAATGATCTCCACCATCCGATTACATGATCTGACGGTCCTCGTTTATTCCATCATCCGCCTCCCGATTCCTCCCGCTTCCGATCTCCGCCATCCATTTTGTCATCTGACGGTCAATATTCATTTGCAGGCTCTTCGTTCATTTTTGATGCATTTTCAATGTTTCGGCTTGTCTCGTGCATGCAGAGAAGGATGGAAGCCATGATCCAGTGACCTGCGCATTAAAGCCCTCAGCTACTGTATTCAACGCAGTGTACCTCTGAAGGACGAGAAAGTACTGCCTCGAGCAGTTGAATTCATTCAGCAGTTATGGATATTTATTCAATAAACATTCCACCTGTTCAAGGAGTACACCAAAGTACCAGAGAATGTCAAATTTGTTAATTAAAACAGTCAGAATGTATCAGAGGCCCATAATAGTTTGTAAATGTGGTTGGTGTTGGCTCTCAGTTTTGGTCTATTTTTTCTTAGGGAAACTTACCTAATTCTTATATTTTCCATCCATTTTCCATCATATCCATCTCATTTTGATGTATTTTATGCATATTCAGGTGTTTAATTTCAATTTTGCAATTTCTAGAAGTTTTATGAAAATTGAGTTTCAAGTGCAATTTTGGACTGAATCAGAAATTCCCGTAATAACTATGTGGATGACATATTTTCAGGACACTTGGGCTCGAGTTTGATGCATGGATGGATATCTTGGGAACTAGGACTAAGCTAACTCCACTTGGTTCGGCCAGAACAAGCTTTACTAGGCCTGGTCAAGGCTGGTCAAACATGACTAGTCACCAGAAAATCCCTAGGAAACAGGGCAATTTTGAGATTTTATGGGATTGACCATATTTCTTGGGATGAATTGGATGAGTTTGAATTAGATAGGTGGATATGAGTAGATATGAGTGTTAGAGATAATATAGATCAGTTTGTTTCATTAAACCTCTATTTAAAGCCAAGACTTTGATGGCTTTTGTAATGGAATTTGTATGTAACTTTTGTATAATTGGAGTTGGGAGCTAATTTGAAGAACTTGTTTCATTCCAATTTGTTGTTCATGCTTGGTTGATTTACTGAAGTTGTTGTAGCTGAGATTTCTTCAAGTGTGCAAGGCAAGGGTGGAGGGCCCCCACACCAAGCTAAGTACACTTCTTGGTTCAATTTTCATAGTTTTCATAGACTAGTTTTTGTTTCAAATGTATTTAGATGTGTGATGATTGTTGAATGAATATTGGTTTAATTCTAATCTACATATGAAGGGACACAAAGGAATTTAAGTTAAATTCCCCTTCTATTTGATCTTGAACTAAAACTGAATTTCATTCTCCATTTCTCATTTGAAGTTATTTCTGCATTTCTGGTTTGAAGCAATGGTGATTGTGATATAGTAGGATTGTGAAGAAGGACAATATGGACCTCCTTAGTTAGGAGCCTCTCCTTTCACATATTCTGCATCATAAACCATTGTTAATTAGTGCTATTAGATTTATCTTCATGAAAGTAGTATTGTAGGGAAGGACAACTTGGTTCTCCTAAGTTAGGAGGCTCTTCCCTCATATATTACATAAATGAAGTAGAAATTGTTAAAATAGGTTTATATTTGTAATATGTACTTCCTTAATTCTTCAAATTTTATCTTCTAAACTTGATTATATCTGATGTCCATATACAGTGGATTTGCCTCCAAGTTTTACAAACCCGGATTGATAATTAAATACTTGTGTTAATTTAGTCAATAAATTAGCCCAACAGTTGGTGTTCAGTTATGACCCCTCCACGCATAGGCTAACTGAAATTTTTGTAAACAAACTCTATATATACCCAGAAAAACGATGTAATCAAGTTGATGAATGTAATTCTGGTGTAAACTTCAACTTCTGGAGACTGTAACTATTATGAGATCTGCAGCTTCTGGTTTTCATTTCTGGCTAATACAAGCTTCTTTTGCTGTTGATTGCTCACTTTCCACTTTTTCTTCTTTGTTCTAGGCTATGCCTGTGTTGCATTATTTCATGTGCTGTTAATTTTAGCATTTAGAGGGGTTGTCATCCCACCTCTGTGTTAGGATTTAGCATGCATCATTGAATTTGTTTGCAGGTTTTTGTTGTTCTAATGCCAGAGAGCTGTCATCCTGTCGGTGTATTAGAAAATATATTTACAGACCTTTAAAATGGTTGCAGCTGGCCATCACAGGGTCCTATGCATCTGCTGGTGTGATCAGTGTTCTCCATCATCACATTGTCTTTAAAACTGTGAGTAATTGGTGGTTAAAAGCCTTGTAGTCTAGGGGTGTTCACCCATGTTTGGGGTTAAGCATAGTAGGAGTGGTTATCTGGCTTGATGTGTAGCATTTGTTTCATTCATCCACCATTTATCCAACATTTTGCTGAGTTTGTAGTGTTCCCGAGCATCACTGATATACAACCTAGGTTAGTTTCTTGGGGTGATAACATTAATTGGCGTCATTGCCAGGGAGAGGAGAATTGAAGCTCAGCTTCCCTGGGAGAATGATACATCTTCAAGCTTTGATGACAGAAAAGGTTTGAACACAGTTTCTGGTTGTAATCATCTGTCTGGCAAATCCATTGGAGGAAGACCATCCTTTGGCAACTCCACATTGAAGTTCTAGCTCAGTTTGTGAGACACACTCGAAGAAATCCTCAGAAATCACCAACTGAACCAGTGCCTGAACTTGAAAAGACTGTCAAATCGAAGAAATATTTACAGAAAGGGGCATCAGGATCAGGTAAGCCTAAGAAGTCTCATGCATCTCTGAAAGATAAAGTTGTTGTTGAAGATTTACAGTTCCAGGATTTAGAAATCAACACTGTTAATAAAGAATTTCCTTTAGAGATTAGTTCAGCCCCTTCTGCAGTTAGTTCCCCTCTGAATCTCAGTCTAAAGAAAGCATCCCATTCGGTCCAAAACATCCCTTTATCTCTGCCATCCATCACCTTACTCCCTACCATTCAATCTGCTAGTATTCTTCCAAATATTCCAATCATGGCAGGACAACAAGCACCTACAAGGATAGAAAGAATTGTAGCTGCCAGATATGAACCATTGGTGTTTCCTGTGCCTCTAAATCCTGTGCCTATGGGAGAATATAAAAAATATATGCTTAAATTTACTGGTACAGAGGGAGTAACAACAGAAGAACATCTTGAAGCTTTTTACAGTTATGTTGATAATTTAGATATAAGTGAAAATGATGTGTGGATGAGAGTTTTTGTCTAGAGCCTTGATGGAGAGGCTAGGAAGTGGTTTAGAGAATTGCCCCAGAGATCTATAACAGATATTGAAGCATTAGATGATGCATTTTTGAAGCAATGGGGAGATAAAAAAGACTTGTTGTATTATCATACTGAGTTTGGTAATCTAAAGAGGGAAAATGGGGAGTCAATACCTGACTTTAATAAAAGATTCAATTGAATGTATAGTAAGATACCAGCTGAGGTAAAGCCTACTCCTACATCTGCCAAAATCACTTATGCCAATGCTTTTGACTCTGATTTCTGCCTGTTATTGAGAGAAAGGAGATGTGCCACACTCGCAGACATGCAGGATGCAGCCTTAGAAGTAGAATCTAATATCATGGCAGCAGAAAAGTTAAAAAATCATGCTGACAAGAGAAGATAGAGAAATCAAGCTTCTACTTCTTCTGCATCATCTTCAGAGCCTAAATTAGATAAAATGACCAAGATCATAGAGTCATTGGCTGCTGAAATTTCTAAGCTAAAGGTTGAGCAAAATTCAAGGAAAACAAGGCAACAGAGCACAGTTGCTCCAAAAAATAAAAATCCATTCAGAAGAGCAAATGAGCAGCTACAGATTATGCAAAGGGGTGAAGAAACAAAGGATGAACAGAAAGTTAAAGCTCCTTTCCAAAATGTAGTCATGGAGGAGGAACAATTTGAAGAAGATGAGGGTGAAATTCACTGCATGGAAGATAAAGGCAGTGCTGCATTTTTGACATTGGCTGAGTATGAAGAATCATTGTTGCAAAAACAAAACAGTCAGGAGTGGGACAGAAGAGCTGTTCTACAAACCGGTGACCAGCAGAGATATAACCTGAGGTCGAATGCAAAAAATGTCAAAAGAATCCTGCCCAAAGAGATGCTGTCCAAACAGAACCACATAATATCATGTAGAGAAGACCAGCAACTGATCCAGTCATCCTCAAAGCTCCAGTTTAAGAGGTAAAAATTTCTGATAAATCATCTTCTTCTTTTAGTTTTGAGTCAGAGGTTTAGAAATTGAAAATATCTGTGCCCCTGGTTGAGTTGGTGAAGGGTGAAGTATTTAGGAAGCCTATTCTTGAAGCTCTTGAGCTAGAAACCAAACAAACCTCCACTGACTCTGTTAATGTGAAAGATGACACGCCTGCCATTATGCTCAGCCCAATGATTGAACCTGGTGATAATAATTCTCCATCTTTTTATGTCTCATTGACCATTCATGACAAAATCCTCCACAACTGCCTGCTAGATACAGGGGCCAGCCACAATTTGATGCCTAAAGCTGTCATGGAAGAGTTAGGCCTTGATATCACTAGACCCTATCATGATTTATTTTCTTTTGATTCAAGGAAGGTGAAATGTCTTGGGTTGATTAAAGACCTGGCCATTACCTTAACTCAGATGCCCATGAAGAGTATGATGATGGATATTGTGGTAGCAGATGTTCCTCCTAAGTTTGGCATGCTACTGTCTAGAGGGTGGATTAAGAGACTAGGTGGGACATTACAGAATGATCTTTCTTATGCCACTGTCCCAGTTTTTGGAAGAGAAAGCAGGATATTGTACAGAGAAGCACAATTGGCATATATCATCAATGATGAAAAGAATCCTACAAATCATCCCATATATGCAGTGGAAACTGATTTTGGAGCATGCATTCTCCAAATAGAAGAGTCTCAGAAGGTCGTAATGCAGCTCAGGAAACCAACAATTCAGGCCAAAGAAGAGCAAGGAAGTCAGGTTTGGGAAATGTTCTTTGATGGAGCGTGTTCCAAGGAGACTGCAGGAGCAAGGGTGGTGCTAGTGTCTCCAAAGCAAGAGAGCATTCAACTGTCTTTTAAGCTAGTTTTTCAAGTGACAAACAACATAGAAGAATATGAAGCACTGATGTTGGGCCTTAACGCAACAAAAGACAGAGGAATCAAGAATCTGAAGGTCTTTGGAGATGCCGATTTGATTATACAGCAAGTAAATAAAACATTTCAGGCAAAGCACCCAAGGCTGAAAGCGTACAGAGATGAGGTATGGAGAGTCAGAGATTCTTTTGATTTTTTATGTATTTCATACATTCCTAGAGCCCAAAATCAGCTTGCTGATTCCCTTGCTGTTTCTGCTAGTCTATTTATACCTCCTTTGCCTCCTAGACTAGTTTATGAAGTCCAAGTGATGTATAGACCATCCTTGCTTGATAATGTCCACCATTGGAGAGTTTTTAATGATGATGATGAGTTGAACAGGTTCTTGCAAGTCATTGATGAATTCTTTGAAATGAAAATTGACCAAGAAAATGATGTCTTGTTAGAAAACCCCAAATCCCAGCTTAGAAATAGAATTGGTAAAGATAGCATTGTCCAGCTTCCTAGTAATTATATTCCTAAGGGCCTAATTCCTCTTGAAAGACTGTTTGACCAGAATGATGTCCCTTACAAGGCTGCCCAAAAAAAAGACCAATCTGCAGTCTATAAGCATGATATAGGAAGTCCAAGTCAGCCTAGGTATGTGAATTTGTCCACTGGTCAAAGTGTTGAATACTGCAATTTAATGAGGCAATTTGCTGATGTGTTTGCCTAGGAATATAGTGATCTGAAAACATATGACAAGAACATAATTCAGCATAAAATCCCTCTGGAAAAAGACACTATACCATTCAAATAGAATTTGAGACCAATAAATCCTATGCTTCTTCCTTTAATTGAAAAAGAAATTAAAAAATTGTTGGCTGCCAAGATCATAGTTCCTCTCAGATATTCAAAATGGGTAGCCAATCTAGTGGTGGTCAGGAAGAAGAGTGGTGAAATCAGATTGTGTGTTGATTTCAGAAATTTGAACAAATGCTCAAAGAAAGATAACTATCCTCTACCAAAGATGGAGCATTTGCTGCAAAAGGTCTCAGGAGCTAAAGTGATGTCATTTTTGAATGGATTTTCAGGCTTTAATCAGATTGTTGTGCACCCAGATGATCAAGAAAAGACTATGTTCACCACTCCTTGGGGCAATTTTATGTATGCCAAAATGCCTTTTGGATTGATGAATGTTGGAGCCACCTTTCAGAGATCTATGGACATAGCGTTTGTGGGAGAGAAGGAAAAATTTGTGCTTATCTACCTTGATGATATAACATTTTACTCCAGTAGCCATCAAAATTATTTGCAGCATTTGAAAAAAGTGTTCTTGAAGTGCATAAGGTTTGGAATATTAGTCAATCCCAAAAAATCTCAATTTGCTTTGAATGAAAGCAAGTTGTCAGGACATGTTGTGTCTGCTATAGGTGTTCAGATTGATCCAGAATGAGTAAAATCCATACAGACTTTGTCTGTCCCAAGATCAAAGAAGGATATCCAATCCTTTCTGGGCAAAATTAATTTTGTCAGGAGGTTTATTCCAAATTTTGCAGAGTTGGTTAAGCATGTGACCTCCATGTTGAAGAAAGGATCAGAGGTAAGATGGACTGATACAGCAAGACAATCTTTTGAGTCAATTAAAAAAGCTATTATGGAGGCTCCCACATTAATAAGTCCAGATTACAGCAAGGAGTTCCACATATTTTCTTTTGCCTCTGAAGACACCATTGCAGCAATTTTATTGCAGCAAGATGAAGAAGGTTCAGAACATCCAGTAGCATTTTTCAGCAAGAACTTGAGGGATGCTGAACTGAGGTATGATATTATAGAAAAACAGGCATATGCTCTCATCAAATCCTTAAAGGCTTTCAGATTTTATATCTTGCATTCAAAAATAATTGCATATGTACCCTTTGCTACAATAAAGGATGTCTTAACACAACTTGATGCTGATGGAAGAAAAGCAAAGTGGATTGCAAAAATGATAGAATTTAGCATAGAGCTGAAGCCCACTAAGCTGGTCAAAGGTCAGGGGCTTGCCAAGTTATTGGCTTAAGAAAACTGCAGGTCTTTAGATATTGATTTCCTATGTACAATCGTAGAAAATGGTCAGACAGATATAGAAGAGGAAACAGTTGAAACAGAGAGAAAGAAGTCAGTGGCTGAGAATCTAGCTTCTTGTAATTGGTATGTTGGAATAATTAATTTCTTGCTGAAGCTAGAAATCCCTTCAGAATTTACTCAAAGTCAGGCCAGAACTTTAAAACTTAGAGCAACAAAGTATTGTATCATTGAAAATCTGCTCTACTGGAGGGATCCAGCTGGAATACTGTTAAGGTGTCTGGACAAAGAACAGTCAATTGAAGTAATGCAACAGTTTCATAACAGCATGTGTGGAGGGCATCATTATTGGAAGATCACAGCTCATAAAATTCTCAGAGCTGGGTACTATTGGCCCACTTTATTTTCTGATGTATTTGCTTTTGTTAAAGCTTGTGACAGGTGCCAAATATTTGAAGGAAGACAACAGTTGAAGTCCCTGCCCCTAAAACCAATTAAGGTAAAAGGACCTTTTTAGCAATGGGGCTTGGATTTTATTGGAGAAATCAATCTACATTCAAGTGGCCAGCATAGGTGGATATTAGAAGCCACTGATTATTTCACAAAGTGGATTGAAGCAGTCCCTACAAGGAAGGCTGATCATAATGTGGTCATGAAGTTTTTGACAAAGAATATCTTCAGTAGATTTGGTTGTTCACATAAATTAATTACAGATAATGTAGAAGATTTTAGGGAAAAATAACTGGTGGAAATGTGTGATTCAATGGGTATCAAACTTGTTCATTCCACCTCATATTACCCACAAGGAAATGGTCTGGCAGAATCCTCTAATAAAAGTCTGATCAGGATAATTAAAAAATTGTTAGAGGACAATAAAAATAATTGGGATACAAAGCTCAAGTATGCACTGTGGGCTGATAGAGTGACCATCAAAAAATCCACAGGGAATTCCCCTTTCAAGCTGGTATATGGCACTGATGTTGTATTTCCAATTCAGCTAACTCTCCCTGTGGCAAAATTCCTTCAAACAGAACAGGATGAGGAAGAAGAAATGGCAAAGAGAATCACTGATTTGGCAGAGTTACATCAGATTAGAGAACAACTGGTTGAAAAGGCTGCAGCACATCAGAGAAGGATCAAGGAAGCCTTTGACAAAAAGGCAAAAGTAGATAATTTTCAGATTGGTGACTTGGTTTTGAAATGGGATGCACTAAAGGAGAAGAAAGGCAATCATGGGAAATTTGATGCTTTTTGGACAGGGCCTTTCATCATTTCACAGGTTCAAGGGAACAACACCTTCATACTGAAAAGTATGGGAGGAGAGACAGTTTTTGATGGCCCAGTTAATGGGCGGTTTTTGAAAGTTTATGTTGTTTAAGGTCTTTTGGCCTTAAAGGCTGTAAATATTTTGTGTTTATCAGTTTTGTGTAGGCAAAGTAGACTCCATGCCCAATGGAACACTAGGAATTTTGGTTAACTGGTTTTCAGCTGGAAAGGCATTGATCTGCAGGTTCTTGAGACCTCACAGGGAGGATCTCATCCCCAGAAGGAGCCAGTGTTAGCTCTGCTACATTTTGTGGCCTTTGATGAATGGAGAGCAGGGGTGGCAGTCTTGTTTCATGTTTTATAAGGCTCACAGAGGTCAGTCCCTATTCTATTTCATGCCCCTTATAACTCCCGCTAACCTCCATTTCCTCCTTCCCCTTAAATTCTCCTCATTTCCCTTTAAGCTCCTTTGTCCTTGTTTTCCTCCCATAACCCGCATAAACCTTTAAAATGGCTTTTGGGAACTTTTTGTGTTTAATTCTATTAAACCCCTATAAACCCTTTCTCCCATCTCCGCGCCTTCTTTTTTATAACTTTATAAACCCCCGTTAACCTTATAAACCTCATATTAACCTATTTTTGCTTTACCCCGGCACTATAGCCCTAACCCTTTTAAACGCACAGATATAATAAAAACATAACCTGGCAGGCCCCTTACCTGTCACATCGCCCCGAGACATGTGTGTTAAATCCTGTCCGCCCAATCTTCCGCCTGTTGATCCAACGCCAGACGCTTTCCCCGCTCCGCAGACCTGCACACTCGTTAGCTTGCGGGGCAAGTGGTTTCCCCGCCATCGCATCCACCACGCATCACCATTCCATTACATCACTAACCGTAGTACAATTACCACCGCAGCACCATAAGCGGTGTGATAAAACCACTTTCCACCTTCTTGTACGACTCTTGGCAGTTAACGCGCGTGCTCCTTTCACTCCTGATCACTGTCGGATCTGCTGCGTTTAGATCCGATGGCCCTCATTTCTTAATCTGCCTATCTTCCGATATCCTCTGTCAAATGATCTCCACCATACAATTACATGATTTGATGGTCCTCATTTATTCCATCATTTGCTTCCCGATTCCTCCCTCTTCCGATCTCCACCGTCCATTTTGTCATCCGATGGTCAATATTCATTTGCAAGCTCTTCATTCATTTTTGATGCATTTTCAGTGTTTCAGCTTGTCTCGTGCACGCAGAGAAGGAGGGAAGCCATGATCTAGCGACCTACACATTAAATTCCTCAGCTACTGTATTCAACGCAGTGTACCTCTGAAGGACGAGAAAGTATTGCCTCAAGCAGTTGAATTCATTCAACAGTTATGGACATTTATTCATGAAACATTCCACCTGTTCAAGGAGTACACCAAAGTACCAAAGAATGTCAAATTTGTTAATTAAAATAGTTAGAATGTATCAGAGGCCCATAATAGTTTGTAAATGTGGTTGGTGGTCAGTTATGACCCCTCCACGCATAGGCTAGCTGAGATTTTTGTAAACAAACTCTATATATACCCAGAAAAACGATGTAATCAGGTTGATGAATGTAATTATGGTGTAAACTTCAACTTCTGGAGACTGTAACTATTATGAAACCTGCAGCTTCTGGTCTTCATTTCTGACTAATACAAGCTTCTTTTGCTGTTGATTGCTCACTTTCCACTTCTTCTTCTTTGTTCCAGGCCGTGCTTGTTTTGCATTATTTCATGTGCTGTTAATTTTAGCATTTAGAGGGGTTGTCATCCCACCTCTGTGTTAGGATTTAGCATGCATCATTGAATTTGTTTGCAGGTTTCTATTGTTCTAATGCCAGAGAGCTGTCATCCTGTCTGTGTATTAGAAAACAGATTTACAAACCTTTAAACTGGTTGCAGTTGGCCATCACAGGGTCCTGTGCATCTGCTGGTGTGATCAGTGTTCTCCATCATCACATTGTCTTTAAAACTGTGAGTAATTGGTGGTTAAAAGCCTTGTAGTCTGGGGGTGTTCACCCATGTATGGGGTTAAACATAGTAGGAGTGCTTATCTGGCTTGAATGTGTAGCATTTGTTTCATTCATCCACCATTTATCCAACATTTTGTTGAGTTTGTAATGTTCCCGAGCATCACTGATATACAACCTAGGTGAGTTTCTTGGGGTGATAACAGTACACAATCCAAAGTGACGAGTTAATACAACAACACATCTTCAACAAGATTCGTACAATTGCATGCAAAATAGTTCATACACAAATGCACAAGTTAAATAACATACATTTCTAAAGTAACCAGAATAGTTGAACCACAATAACAACATATGCATGAAAACATGTTGGCTCAGTGTATTATTAAGTGAAAGTTCCATCCATACATACACCATTGACAACCACTAGCCCCAATAGTGGAAAATTACAGTCAACATTTCCCACTCCTCCAAAGAAGTGAACTCGCTTTATGCTATGGAGAAGCCAAGGCTTGTCACAATACTCTCCAAGTTTTCTCTAAGCAATGTCTAGCCAAAATCTTGGCTCCCAAAAGCCTGTATTATGAGTTATGAGGTTCTATATATGAAAAAAGGTGGGGTGACCCTTGAAATTCCCCTTTGACTCTTTGACTACCCTCATGACACTTCACATTACATAGTGAATGTTCACATTCCACTAATGACACTTGGAATTTCACTTTCAATATATTTACAAATAATAATACAATTTCCACATATACCCATGTGGGACAAAATAGGCTTGGTTTAGCCTAACATGACAAAAATCATCACTTGGGGTCTTGGGGAAAGACCAACTTGGCAACATACTCTTAATGGTCTTTGGTGAAAAACTGATACCAAGCTTGGTACTATGTTATTGTGTCCCCGTACTGTTTGGTGATGTCTTTCTTGAAACGGATTTTTGCCTCCATGGATTCCGGGTATATGGTTCTAGAACCTCTGTCCATCTCACCCTGAAGCATACACAACATTGTCTTGAGTGTGGCTGGACCACTGATGTACTTATGCATGCTTTTTGTGCACAACTGCAATTCATCGCTAGTGGCCTCTTACATCAACTGCTCTATATACCTGTCGACCTACAACATGACTTGGTTCTTGTTCATGGCTTGAGTGAGGGTTCTGATTGAAGGGATCTTGTGTGTCCTCACTATGACATCCAGACTTTTGAACAACCATGCATAGAAAGCCTTAATGCTGGTGATGAGCAGAGGGAGATGCTCATAATTCTGGATTAACATCCAAATCCATGCTTTGTCTAGCTCTACCTGTGGCTTCATCATCTTTTGCAAGTAAAGTGGGCCCCCCTTGTACCTCATTGTCCATTCCTGTAAAAGTGTGATAGCCATGTGGATGTCTTTAAGAGTTTGGGCTATCTTCACAAACTGTCATTGAAAACCATATAGATGGACAATTGCCTTGTGAATGGTGACAAATCTGCCATATAGTTTCTGCATGGTGGTCCCAAGAGTCGATACTTCAGTAATCATCGCTTTTATCATCTTTGCCATAATGGATCCCACAGATTGATCTGTTCTCTACCTAGCCTCTTGTAAGTCCTTTTCCATTTGATCATTCTATGCTATCAAGAACTTAACCATTGAACTCTTGGCTTCTGCATAAACCTTAGAAGCATCGACCACGACCGCTGATGTCTTCTAACATCTACAGCAATCACCCTTTCCTCTATGTGTGTAGGTGATGCGTGATCATCCAGGAGCTTCTTTCTTCGCACTTGTACAATCCTTTGTTGTGACTCATCAAATGACAAATTGTACACATCCATATCCGTATCATCATCAAGGAGGAAAACCTCTCCTTTCTCACTCGAGACTAGCTCTGGAAGTGGCGGAGACCATGGAGCGACCTCAAATTCTCTTGGCATGAGGTCGGTGTCTTGGTCCTATGGCTCCTGTTCCAAATTCATATCCGTTGCTTCAACCATCTGCTCAATATTCTAAGAAAGTTCCCAGACCTGCACTTGCTCATCCTCTTCTTCATGAGTTGGCTGCTTTGACTCCTCAACTTGTATAGGCGTAATTTTCTCTGTCATTGCACCTTGCCTTTCCTCCTATTCCTATTTCTGCTTCGCTTCCCTTTCTCTCCTCCTTAGCTCATTCTCTTCTTTCAACTTCTTTTCTGTTTCCTATAACTTTCACTTTGCATCCTCTAACCTTTGCTTATCTCTCTTCCTCCATTCTACTCTTTTCGCCTCTATCTCCAAAAATATTTTACGAACAAGAGGATCTTCTCTAAACTTGTATCTTTGCTCAACCTTTGCGCTCTCGACAATCTTCCTCTTGCTTTTGTCCTGCACCAGTTTGCTGCTCACTGTTGTTTTTGTTGCTGATTCCTGTGGTGTTGTTTCTTGCAGAGCTTCTTTCCATTCTATAGCCATGCTAACCGGTTCATTAAGCCTAGAGGAGTTGTAGCAATACCTACAAGGGTCTTCCTCTGGCCAATGACATGCCCTGTGGATCTTTGGATAATACACCTTCACACAGTGGTTCTTGCATATACAATGGAGATCATACAGATTGAAACTCTTAGTGCCGAACTCAAACTTCTTCAAGTCCTCGGCCTCGACATCCACATCCTTGAAGCCTCGGATCTCATACAATCCAATCTGCAAGGGAAGAGCAGGCCATGGTGCCTTCTTCCTATTGTACAGTCCTGATGATAACCCTTTGGAGATGTGATATGAAACCTATTGCATGACCAAATTATTTGTGGCAAACCTTGGTAGCACACGCAGAGGCTTCTCTCTACTAAACATCCTTATGAAGGTGCCGCAGAGTGAGGCATACCAATCTGCAATGTTAATCAATGTCTGCATCACTTCTTGGTTCATGCAATATGGATCTTGTTCTAATATCATCCTTTACACCAGGGTGATGAAGTGGTCAGATAGCCTCGCCATGACTCCTTGGTAGATGCACTCAGAGTAACTTGCAATAGATGTTCACAACATCAACTGGTGGTGTCCATGTCCAACCTGTTGAGGTCCTCTAATAATAGGATTCATAATTTTGAATTGGCTATGATTAGTCTTGTAATATTGTACATACTTTTTCTTTCTGCAAAATGTTTTTGCATATTAAAAATAAAAAATGTAAAGAGGGTAAGTCCTAAAAGAAAGATCAAAGGACTAAAAGAAAAGGATTAAAAATGAAAATAAAATATGAACCCCACCAAAAAGAGATAAAAAATAGATTCTGAAAGTGATGCAAATTCAAATGTCACTACTTTTTACTTTACTGGGAAAAATAAGATTTTGTGCAGCTTGTCAAAAATGCCACAATCCATGGTGGTCAAATAGTTTAATCTTGATTAATTCATGTTTTAAGTTTCATGTTGATAGATAGAGAATAAAGATCTAGCCAAACCATTTAATCTTGGCAGATCAGTAGTTAGGTAGAGAATAATAATGAGCTCATCAGTTTAATATGAGCCATTGGAAGTTATAAGGTTAGAATTAGATAGTTTGCTTATCAAAGAAAAAGAAATGAAGGGTCAGCAAGCTCAAATGCACCCAATGAATGAAGAGAAAATGTTAGGGTAAATAAAGGGTAGGTAAAAGAGGTTTTGGAATGCACAAGGTTGCAAGCTCAAATGCACCTTCATTATGCTTAATCCTATGTTTCATGTGCAGGAGGAATTATCAAAGAAAGAGGACATTCAAGCTCATTCACTAATTTCCTCTCATTTCACTAAACCCCTTACATGTATAAATTATTAATTTCCCTTCATTACCCCTTCATTACTTTTCATTCCCTAATGTTTTTCCCCTTCTTGGTTCCAAAGGACCCTTCCCTCTTCATTTCCCCTTGTAAAAATATCCCTACCCCTTCATTTTACTTTTCCCCCTATTTCATCTCATTTTCCTTGTAAACTTACTAAACACCTTTATCCTGAGTTTAAAAGGTAAAATGTATCATGCCCCATTGAAAACCCTCCCTGAAACCCTTTTGACTCAACCCTTATGTTATTTTAACATATAGTCCCACATTTTATTAACCCATCGCATACATTACTTCCCTTTACATTTTAATTGAAAAGCCTGACCCCACTCCCCGCTCAACCCTCACAACTCTGCCACGCGGTAACCCTCTGATCCCCTACCTCCAGATCCAATGGCCCATAACCATATTGCGTGCTCCCATCATCTGACTGTTAAAATCCCAAAAGCACGTGAGATTTGCGGTTTTGCCCGATCACCTTTTTTCTACATGGTAGCCCCACGTTGTATCGTGTGCTCTAAAAAAATGCTACCCTACACTCAAAAGTAGTGCGATAAGCCATAATACCACCTCCCCGCCTAAAAGGAAACTACCCACTGTTCATTCATTAATCCCGTGCCCAAAATTAACCACTGTTGGTTAAAAACCAAAAAGCTACCCTTTCTTCCCTTTTACTATTATTTTGTTGCAAAACACCTCTGCCGACCAATTCTGAAGCCCAGAAACCCTGTGTAATTGTTTTAACCAACTTTATGACTAGAAGACCCTGCAGACTCCAATTTGAAGCAGCACAAAGACAATTCAAGCCTCAGAAAGCCCCCATTTCTCCCACAGAACCCTGACTGCACACATAATCTTCGTTTTTCCAGGTATTCTTGAAAGAACTAGAAAGGCCCTCTACTTAAGCTCTGCACAGTGTTTATAAAAGGTTAATTAATTGAATTAATTAAAAACCTTGCCAAACTAAAGAAACTCACTGTGCATCCGAAGAAACCCTTTTCTGCAGACTGTATTCACCCTTCCCACTGTTCCAGAGCTCCTAACCCTACTCCTAAAGCCAGAGAAAGATTAATTCAATAAAATAAACAAAATTATGGCTTCCCAAAGCATTCTGAATGAAAAACCCTACAAACCCCTCACCTGGATATTGACCACCTCCCATTGGCTGACAGAGATTTTCAAATCAAAGACACAGTTTCCCCTAGCCATCTATTGAAACTCCATTGCTGGAGTAAAGACAAATTCCTGAACCAAAATGATGACATTCATTTATGGGAATCAAATTTGCCCAAATACTTGTTCCCATAGGTATACCAGTTCCCTGAAATCATCCACCTATGCCAACTCTGCTATATCCCAAGCCAAAGAGCCATAGTCTCTCCTAACTAGTATATTTTGTTTACAATCACTGCTGAGTCAATAAACCAAATATTGCAGGTCCAGCCAAAGCCAAATGAAACCCCATTTTCCATTGAAAACCTACTTGAACTCTACTTGAAGTTGGACCTTCCCAAGAGGTCTCAAATATTTTAGACTTTCATCCTAGAAGAGGCTCATATTCCTATAGACAGTCCTCCATACCCCGCCACCATTTTCTCTGAGAGGGCCAAACAAATTGTAACCATGCTCTCTTGCATTCTAGGATATACCACTGATGAGCATGTAGATGAGCCTATACTTGATTTCCTCTCTATTTTTTTCCTAGGAAAGCCTCCAGCTACAGTCTTCAATTTTGCCCACTTCTTGGTAGACAAAATCCATGATCAATTGATCAGATTGCCAAATGAAAGAGTATTCAAATACTCTTTAGTATTGTTCCACATGTTCTTATATTTCCAATCAAACAAGTTTCCAATCAACATCCAAAAGTTGGACACTAAGGGCCATCCTAGATCTGTCATCTTTTGGACACCCTTAATCCAAAAGTATTCCACTATTTTCAGCTACAAGGAGTTCATTGATTCCTTTGTTCACCCAGTTGTTAATATGCTAAGCAGTAGTAATCAGCCCAGGATCAATGATGAGATAAAGAGAGTTTTGCAGTTGTCTAAAAACAATAGAATAGGAGATTGGTATCTATACCATGACCACACTGAAATTAGAATATATGGATGCTAGCTCACTCCCTATAAGCTGCCCAAATATCTCCCCATGAGGATATTTTCATTAGAGTATATCAGATAGATTATAAATTCAAATGATGTAAATTTTCTATAATCTAGGAAGAAAACACGGTTCAAGATAAAAAACCAGTTTGGTCCTTTTATCTGCAATAATAGGGAGGCTAGGGAAGAAGCAGAGAAGTGTTTACAGGAAACGAAGTTCAATAGCAGTTTCATGTGGCAGTATGACCCTTTAGGAGTCATGAACAAACTAAGACTCAAATTTAAATTGAGTTCTTTTATGAATGAGTCTAGACCAGACATTGAAAAATATGCCAAACAGTAAGAATGGTTGGAAAATACCTTGATAGATATGGAGAAATAGATGGATACTAGTTCCATTCTGCATACTCCAGCCTTGCAGGATAGAAATGCAAAAAAGACTAGAGAAGAAGGTTCTTGCTCCAACAAGGATACAAAAGATGATAGATTTGAAATCATGTACAGGAAGAAGCCCAAGCTAGATCCTGTAAATGAGCAAGAAGAGATAGTTGACACAGTTGAGACACTTCAAGTCATTGATATAGATACAATGCTCAGAGAGAACACAGCTCCAACAGTTTCAGAGGAAACTCATCAGCCTTCCACCTCCAATACTCAGAGTATTCAGAAATAGCTTAGCATTGAGTTCTCATCATCAAGAAAACTAGTGGATAAGGAAAAAGACATAAAGGATAAGGAAATCAAGTTGAGAAATGAGGCATTGAAAGCTAAAACCTATGCCCAATATTTCAAACAGACTCCTAACAATTAGAATAGGTTACTTTTAGCTTTTGACATAAAAACAAGTAAAATTCAAATGACCTTTTTGCAGCCTACAGTACAACAGCCTAAGTTCTCAGCAGATTATAGAAATATAGAGTTTGAAGTTTTGGCTAGGGATGTCCATCCCATATATCAGATTGAATTTCATAAGCAGGAAGGAGAAATGCTATCCTCAACAATGACCAATAAGGTTATGAGTGTAAAAAAACTTCAGAATTCTCTAGACAATATGATAGCATAGTTTAAGCTAGAGAAAGCATCCTCACAAACAAAGGATAACAGAATCAAGTCACTAGAAGACTTGGTTATTGAAATAGGCTATAATCCAAATGAAATCAAGGCAACAGAAAAGCTGATAAAGAAGAAAAATGAAGATATTGTTGCATTGAAGAAGCAACTAAAATTGTCTCCTTCTGAACATACACAGACCAAGGAAGTTCTAGAGAGCTAAAGCCAAAAAGATGAGATGATGGACCTCATTTTGCAGTTAAATGCTCAGTTAAAAGAAATGGAGAATGAAATGGATAAATTAGTGCAGGAAAAATAGGCCAGCATGGAAGCAGCTGCTGCAACTGCTATTCCTACTATTACTACAGTAGTTCCTTCTACTTTGGCAGCTTCATTGGCCCCAACAACTCAAGTAGCTACAACACTTCCAACTGCATTAGCAACTACATCAGAAACAGGTTCAACAATAGCGACAACTCATCCTAGTGATGAAGCAAGTAAATTGGTGAAAGCCATGGAGGATATGTCCATCCAAACCACTTAAATAAATAGACTTAAGGAGAAAATAAAAAGTCTATAGGATGAAAAGAAACTGGCTCAAATCATGCATAAGAATGAAACTCAGAAATCAAACAGGTTGAGTGAAAGGATACAAAAGTTGGAGAAAGAATTAACACTGAAAGAGCCACTAGCCCAAGCAAAACAACTTTTATGTGCCAATATCATTGACTTAGTCAATGATATTTGGCCATCTATATAGGTGATATTTGAGCAGAAATATTTGGTTAGAGAGGTTGGTGAGGCAATTCAAAGGGTTAGAGTCGAACTTGGAAATATGCCAGAAGAAGCCTCAAGAATAATTCAGTTCCTTAACTCAAAGAACAAGTAGGAATTGCAGGAGCTTGGTATAGCTGACATAACTGGGACCATACTAGAGGTAAAGAAGTTAATCACCAAGAGGGACTTGATGACACAACTTGAGGAGAAATTCCAAACAATGGAGCTAGCCATAAAGAGGTTCATGGTCCAATTTGATACTTTGAGGCAGAAAGGTCTACCTAATCCACTGGTGATTAATGATAGGTTGATGCCACATGAAGACTATGCTAAGAGAATTAGAGAAGTGGCAAAGGAACAAGCCAACAGTGCCTCCATGAAAGGGATGCCTACAGGAAAAGTCATTTACTAGGCTTTTGAGAACCTCTTTACCTCCAACATGAGGTAAAACATCTTTTTGTAAACAACCCCACTTTTGCAAAATACACAGAAATTGATGAAGTCTACAAAAGAATGGTAAATATTAAATTACCAGATACAGAGACTTGGGAAAAGTTGAATGATTTACTGTAAAAATGCAAGGTAAACAGTGAATACAGAGCAGTGAAGGTAAAACAACAGATGAGCTAAGTCAAAGGGTATCAGATGAAAAACAGAGTTAAAAGACAAAGTTTATCAGTCAATGGCAGAGTAAAAGGACAGTCAATGTAGAGCAACAGTAAAAGAGAGAAAGCAACAAAAGATCAAAACAACAAACAATAAAAGAGGGACAACTTGCATTAGTTACATATTTGTCTCTATCTTCTTGCATGAAGATATTTCTTTTTCCTTGAATAATTCCTAAAATAGTTTAGGATATTTTGTAATAATTTTTTTGTATAAATACTTCATAATTCAAAGTATAGGAGGTGGACTGATGAAAATTACTATAGTTATTATTGATCTGAAAACCTGAGGGTTTATTGTAACCTTTTCAAGTCAGTAGACTAGACTGAGTAATAAAGGCATTGCATTACATGATTCATGTGTTGGGCCACTTCAGTGAAGTATCTTTCATATGTTAAATTATCATTTTCTTAAGTATTTCACATGCATACATGTTTTCCAATTTGAATGAAATAACTAGAATTTTACTTTAGAATTTGTTTAAGTATACTCTGCCTTGAACAATTATTCATTTTGATGTTTTCTTCTGATATCCAGAGTAGGGAATTCTTCATTGCTCCCTAGTTTCAATTGACCTTTTTCATTTCCCTCATTATTCGGTTCGAGGAATCCTTAATTGCTCCTTGACCCTGATTGAAAAACCACTTCACCATCTAGCCTAAAAGATCTGAATTTACTCAACTACCTTGCCCTGTGAACACTATCTTTAGAACTTGATTCAGTCCAATTTTCTTGACATTTGGACTCCATATCCCAATGGTAAAAAGACATTTATCTATCCATCTAAATAAGTGATTCCACCACCAAATCAAATAAAAAACCGACAAAGCTTAAATAACTAGCCGAAAATCAATTAATCCAACAAAGTTAAATCATCAAGAGAGAGCCCTCTCTGAGCATTAGGAAGGCTAGATCCTGATCTCAAAAGTAGGTTTGTGGTTACCTCTATAATTTCTTTAAACACAACATGACAACCCTAGGGAAATTTTAGAGTGATAATGATCCAGGTCTGGGTGTGACAAAGGACCCTTCCAAGACCTTTTACTTTCGTGATGTGTTAAATTACATTTTTAAAAGAACATTAATGAATACATCTGCATGCTGTAAAGAAGAGGAACATGACCATCATCAGCAACATAAAAACATAAGCATTGATAACGGAGTTCGTCCAGGAGGGACTACGTCTCCGGGCCCCGGTGTCAAGATGGTGTAGGCCGCTGCATTAAGCATTGTCAATAAAGGTGATGTACACAAGTGATGATGTCACGATCATACAAGGAAAAATTCCCTTACGCAGGAGTGGCTCTAAGAGATGTTCCACTACTGGAATTCTCAATCAAAAGACTCCTATTAGTATGACACAAAAAAAACATGCATGATGAGCATCCCACCAACATTGCATAAAAGGGATCTCAATGCAAAACATGCATGATGACAACAAGAGTATCCCAGCAACATACAACAAGGGATCTCAAAACATAACATGATGAATTATGACAACAAGTACATCACATAGAATATTCTGCATCAAATCAAGCAAGAAATCATGACAACATGTAATAAAAAAGATCCTGCGTCAACCTTAATCAAGGATCTGTGCAGCATAATGCATAAAGAAGAAGTACATGAACACATCATATACCTCACAACCAAGGGCCATCTGAAGAAGTGGATGTCACACTGTTGAAGCTGCTCCGACCATCGATCTCATGGCATTAATCGCATGAACATGACTGCTCGCACATGAATGTGGACATTTGCACTAGCACTTAGAAAAGTGGCTAGAAGAAGAAATGAGAGAATGAAAAATCTGTGTACCATCAGACTTGTGGTGTTGAGTAGTGCTGAATCGACTGTCCAAAATTCGAATTCTGCAAAGTTGAGAATTCTAGGCTCAAGAAATCTTTTAGATTCCCCCAAGATTCCTCAAAGATTCTGTTCCATGGATGGACTGTAAATCTCCAACTCATATGATGAATCTGATATCACCATTGCGATCCTTGTGGAAAACCATGAAAAAAAAGTATAAACTTGACTATATTTTGACATGGAAAAATTTTACCTCCTTGGGAAAATTTCAAGGCTCATGGTTCTGCTCCCTATTTTCGCTGAAATCATGGTTCCAGGTGCATTCTGAAAATGGAAAAAAAATACAAAACTCTGATGGAGAAATGTACAACATCGTTGCGCTCGTGGCGATGAGAGGTGTGGAATTCATATAAAATTTGTCAAAATCTGACAAAGTGAAAATTTTGCCCTCCTGCAAAATTCATGGTTCCTACATTAAAATATTATTAATCTACCTTGAAATCTGTGCCTTCCTTCTGCCTCCTCGAATTGTGTGCATGGTAAAAAATACTGAGTTTATATAAAAAAATCCTGGTGGATTTATCAATGTGAGCAGTGATGGCTCAATGGTAAAAGAGGCATATGGTTGAGGAGGGGTCGGGGGATCAAATCCCGCCCCTCCATATATAAACTTTTTGTTAACACCAAATTCCGTTTACCCCTCCGTATGGCTGGTTGAATAAAGTTTGCATATGGTATTTGGTGTGGGTGGTTAATGCATTAACTTTGTTTGGGGCCACCCGCTTGGGGACCGGCCACGTGGGCCGGGCGGGTTCAACCCCCGCCGGTCCCGTAACCTCCACTATCGGCGCGCTTAAAATTGACGATCGGCACTATTCGAAATCGGCGATCGACGATTTTGTTGGCATATGTATTAGTGATATATAAGGGGTTGGGGCGATAGGGTGTGGGCCCGGTCCACTGCCGGTGGCCCGCCCACCCTGATATACAATGTTTAATAATATATGCGATGGAGGAGGGTTTGGCGAGGGTTATGGCTTCCGATCCCTAAACAAATATATATATATATATATATATATATATATATATATATATATATATAGATATAGATATAGATATATATTGTTGTTTTTTATTGCAATTGCGATTTGGCTGGTGGGAGGTTGTGGCCCGTCGGTCTTATAATAATTAAAATTTTTTGGTATAATATATATTCAGGGGTGGCGGGGGGTGGTGGCCTACCACTTCATAATAATTATTACTTTTCTTGATTTTTTAAAAAAATAAGGGTCATTGGGAAAATTAACAGGGCAACAATTTCGACCATTTTCGGGAGCTAGGTTTATGCCTCGAGGTTGGTCAAATTTTAGGACACTTAAACCTCGCCCACAGTGCAATTTTGACCAAAACTTTGACAGGCCCGTTATCCCTCATACGAGCTCGGTTTGATGAAACGTTCGCACCTCCGCGATCAGGACGACGAGATCTATGCTCTGTTCCTAATTTGAGCATAATCCAAACACTTTCATTTTCGAGTGTTCATAAGCCCTCTTTGTCTTGTGTGTCTCTTTGGAGCCACTTGTATCAGATAACATAGTGGCGACCATACTGGGGAATGAGTCCCCGCTGCACAAAGATGGCCTTACAAAGACAATTCAAGCCTCAGAAAGCCCCCGCTGCCCCCACAAAACCCTGACTGCACACATAATCTTCATTTTTCCAGGTATTCTTGAAAGAACCAGAAAGGCCCTCTACTTAAGCTTTGCACAGTGTTTATAAAAGGTTAATTAATTGAATTAATTAAAAACCTTGCCAAACTAAAGAAACTCATTGTGCATCTGAAGAAACCCTTTTTTGCAGATTGTATTCAACCTTCCCATTGTTCTAGAGCTCCTAACCCTACTCCCAAAGCCAGAGAAAATTTACTTCAATAAAATAAAAAAAATTATGGCTTCCTAGAGCATTCTAAATGAAAAACCCTTGCAAACCCCTCACCTGGATATTGACCACCTCCCATTGGCTGACAGAGATTTTCAAATCAAAGACATAGTTTCCCCTATCCATTTATTCAAACTCCACTGCTGGAGTAAAGACAAATTCCTGAACCAAAATGATGAAATTCATCTATTGGAATCAAATTTGCCTAAATACTTGTTCCCACAGGTATACCAGTTCCCTGAAATCATCCACCTATGACAACTGTGCTATATCCCAAGCTAAAGAGCCATAGTCTCTCCTAACCGGCAGATTTTATTTACAATCACTGCAGAGTCAATAAACTAAATATTGCAGGTCCAGCCAAAGCCAAATGAAACCCCATTTTCCGTTGAAAACCTACTTGAACTCTAATTGAAGCTAGACCTTCCCAAGAGGTCTCAAATCTTTCAAAATTTCATCCTAGAAGAGGCTCATATTCCTACAGACAATCCTCCATACTCTGCCACCATTTTCTATGAGAGGGCCAGAAAAATTATAACCATGCTCTCTTGTATTCTAGGATATACCACTGATGAGCATGTAGATGAGCGTATACTTGCTTTCCTCTCAATTTTTTGCTCAGGCAAGCCTTCAACTACAATCCTCAATTTTTTTCCACTTCTTGGCAGACAGAATCCATGATCAATTGATGAGATTTCCAAATGAAAGAGCATTCAAATACTCTTCAGTATTGTTCCACATGTTCTTATATTTCCAATCAGACAAGTTTCCAGTCAACATCCAAAAGTTGGACACTAAGGGCCATCCTAGATCTGTCATCTTTTGGACACCCTTAATCCAAAGGTATTCCATTGTTTTCAGCTACAAGGAGTTGATTGATTCCTTTGTTCACCCAGTTGTTAATATGCTAAGCAATAAAAATCAACATAGGATCAGTGATGAGATAAAGAGAGTTTTTTAGTTGTCTAAAAATAGTAGAATAGGAGACTGGTATCTATACCAGGACCACACTGAAATTAGAATATATGGATGCTAGCTCACTCCCTATAAACTGCCCAAATATCTCCCCATGAGGATATTTTCATTAGAGTATATCAGACAAATTATAAATTAAAATGATGTAATTTTTCTTTCAGCTAGGAAGAAAACACAGTTCAAGATAAAAAAACCAGCTTGGTCCTTTTATCTGCAATAATAGGGAGGCTAGGGAAGAAGTAGAGAAGTTTTTACAGGAAACGAATTTCAATAGAAGTTTCATGTGGCAGTATGACCCTTTAGGAGTCATAAACAAACTAAGACTCGAATTTAAATTGAATCCTTTTATGCATGAGTCTAGACCAGACATTTGAAAATATGCCAACCAGTCAGAGTGGTTGGAAAATACCTTGATAGATATGGAGAAATAGATGGATACTAGTTCCATTCTACATACTCCAGCCCTGTAGGACAAAAATGCAAAAAGGACCAGAGAAGAAGGTTCTTGCTCCAACAAGGATACAACAGATGATAGATTTGAAATCATGTACAGGAAGAAGCCCAAGCTAAATCCTGTAAATGAGCAAGAAGAGACAGTTGACACAGTTGAGACACTTCAAATCATTGATACAGGTACAATGCTCAGAGAGAACACAGCTCCAGTAGTTTCAGAGGAAACTCATCAGCCTTCCACCTCTAATACTTAGAGTATTTAGAAACAACTTAGCATTGAGGTCTCATCATCAAGCAAACCAATGGATAAGGAAAAATACATAAAGGAGAAGTATAAGGAAATCAAGTTGAGAAATGAGGCATTGAAATCTGAAACCTATGCCCAGTATTTCAAACAGACTCCTAGCAATCATAATAGGTTACTTTTAGCTTTTGACATTAAAACAGGTAAAATGAAAATGACCTTTTTGCAGGCTACAATACAACAATCTAAGTCATCAAAAGATTACAAAAAGATAGAGTTTGAAGTTTTGGCTAGGGATTTCCATCCTATAGATTAGATTGAATTTCATAAGCAAGCAAGAGAAATGATATACTCAACAATGACCAACAAGGCTATGAGTGTACAAAAACTTCAGAATTCTCTAGACAATATCACAACACATTTTAAGCTAGTGAAAGAATCTTCACAAGCAAATGATAACATAATCAAGTCACTAGAAGACTTGGTTATTGAAATAGGCTATAATCCAAATGAAATCAAGGAAGCAAAAAAGCTCATAAAGAAGAAAAATGAAGATATTGCTGCATTGAACAAGCAACTAAAATTGCCTCCTTCTGAAAATCCACAGACCAAGGAAGTTCTAGAGAGCCAAATCGAAAAAGATGAGATGATGGACCTCATTCTGCGGTTTAATGCTCGGTTAAAAGAAATGGATAATGAAATGGATAAATTAGTGCAGGAAAAACATGCCAGCATGGAAGCATCTGCTGGAACTACTATTCCTACCATTACTACAACAGTTCCTTCTACTATGGCAACTTCATTGGCACTAGTAGCTCAATTAGATACAACACTTCCAACTGCATTAACAACTACATCAGCAACAGGTTCAACAACAGTAGCAGCTCATCCTAGTGATGAAGCAAGTAAACTGGTCAAAGCCATGGAGGATATGTCCATCCAAACCACTGAAATAAATAGACTTAAGGAACAAATAAAAAGTCTAGAGGATGAAAATAAATTGGCTCAAATCATGCATAAGAATGAAACTCAGAAATCAAACAGGTTGAATGAAAGGATACAGAAGTTGGAGAAAGAATTAACACTGAAAGAGCCACTAGCCCAAGAAAAACAACTTTTATGGGCCAATATCATTGACTCAGTCAATGATATTTGGCCATCTATACAGGTGATATTTGAGCAGAATGATTTGGTTAAAGAGGCCGGTGAGGCAATTCAAAGGGTTAGAGTCGAACTTAGAAATATGCCAGAAGAAGCCTCAAGAATAATTCAGTTCCTTAACTCAAAGAACAAGTATAAATTGTAGGAGCTTGGTATAGCTGACAGAACTAGGACCATACTAGAGGTAAAGAAGGTAATCACGAAGAGGAACTTGATGACAAAACTTGAGGAGAAATGCCAAACAATGGAGCTAGCCATAAATAGGTCCATGGTCAAATTTGATACTTTGAGGGAGAAAGGTCTACCTAATCCACTGGTGATTAATGACAGGTTGATGCCACATGAATACTATGATAAGAGAATCAGAGAAGTGCGTTATCGGGAAAAATAGTGTCCATTCAGAGCTGGTAGTTCCACTAAGATGGGTAGCTATCTTAGAAACAAACAAACTAAAGTTACTTGTGTTTTCCTTTATGAGAGATAGATGAGAGAGAAGCAAAGAGTACCAACCTCAGTCTTTCGCTAGTATCCTTACTTGTTTCCTCTCTCCTTTGATAGAGCTTTTGCCACTCCTTTCTCACTTGTCCCGCTTCAAAGAACACCTGTAGAGTCAAAGCAACAAAATAACATCAAAGCATAGAGATCTATAACCATAAACAATGTAGGATCAGATGTACATTAACCATATAATGCATACACAAATACAAGATTTAGAGATATACAAGCATATGGAGGAAAAATCAAATAGCTTTATTGATAGAAGTAGTAGAAGAGAGGATTACAACCAAGCTGTCTGATCCAACATCATCCTCCCAGCATGAAAGCCCTCTTCACCTCATACAAAGCAAGATCACCCAACAATGTCTTCAAAGAGAAACCAACAACACTTCCTTGCAAATTACAAAATTCCAGCCTTTGGATCTCTAGGATGGGGGATCCATATATATATGTTTACAGGAGATTTAGTTAGCTTCTGGGATTTTGATTAGTGTCATTTCACTAATAGTTCTTGGTTCCACTTGGAGATTTCATGATCTCTTACTCATCCCTGGGTGAATTCAGAGAGGCAAGTGTCATATGAGCAGTTTCTAGAAGATTCTTTGAGTTTCCACCTAGCAAACTGCTTCTGCCATTTGTTTGCTCTCGCTCATGGCACCCTAAAGAAGGGTTTTTAAATATACATCGCACCCCCCTGTGTAACAGGTGAGATGCATCGTACCCTCAGCATGGAGCAGTTTGTATGGTCTAGTTTTGACCAGTTCTGAGCAGTTTTTCAGGGAGAACTTTTGGGAAATGATCTAATCAGATGACCTTGTTCCTTTAGGGTATGAAACAACACTTTTAGGGGTTTATAATCCCTTGGTTTATGGACATATGTGATTGGGATTGCAGTGCCCAAATATGTCTATAACAGTTGCCCCCTAAAGCATGAGGTCGTAAATCTTCTGATGTCGGGTGAAATGCTTTACTATGAGGATCCGAGGTTTTTCAAACTGGAAGGTGACCTGTAATAAGATACAATACAATAAATTAACTTCATAATATTTTCATGATCTAGTTGAGGCGGGCATTCCCATGCTCAGCTTTATAAATCCATTTTCATGTACATAAGATAGATAATCGTTTGTGTGGCAGATTGATGATTCTGATAGAGCCATCATCCCTTAGTTTGGGTGATTATCTGTGCAGCAATGATGTACATTTGATGTCTTTATTTTCCTGAATATATCACAGCCCGGATGGATGAAAATAGATCCGGGGTCTTCAAACTCGTTCAATCTTCACCCGAAGTACAAGTCGATCCATGTGAAAAAAATGTTCTAGTGTCGAACATGGAAAGACATCGCCTGATTACCAGCCAATGACGTAAGTTGTTAACATGCATGAGAGGAATCACCAATAATGATGATGACCCTCAAGGTACTGCAGTACAATTCACATGGTGTGAATACATGAGTTGATGTCGAACACCATGCAAAATCTTTCGGTCGAAGGCCATTGATGTAAACCTGTTGCCGGAAGTGAGAAAATTGCCATTGAGGCATTCAAGCTTCAAAGTACTGAAAGGGTTGTTCCTAAGTCAACTTCTTGGATAATGAGCTGATGTCAACAAGAAGTGACCTGTCGTAGGAGGGCCTTAATGAATCCCACATCTACGACACGGAACAGAGCAAATGATTTTGTGGAGGTGAAAACGATTTGATGATACAAAGTTCAGGGTGGCGGTCATGAAAAATGGAGAGTGAAGGTATTACAACGGATGAGGCATTAGCTGGGTTGGTGAATTCTCTGAGCGAATTCTCTTGAACATATCGGCGAAACTGAAATGGATTGGTAGCATTAACCCCAAAATGGATGGTGCGGCGGACCAATGGTGATATGACCAGTGAACAGAATAACCCAACCCGACTCAATCATGGTGATGGAGTGAAAGTGTCATGTTCAAGAGCGACCTGCTACCAATGAAGCTATTCAAGTTTTCTTCCCTTTTTCCCCAGTCATTGCTAACCAGTACCTCTTTATTTTTGTCAAGCTTGAGGAGGATAACATATGCTTGTTCTATAATTTGCCCTTCGGGCAAACCTGTCGCTATGTTTTAACAAGCCTAGCGACAGTGAAACTCGCTCTTATCTGCATGGACAAGTTTGTCGCTATTGTTTTAACGAGTTTAATGACAAAGATAACTCGGTCCTTTTCAATTTTAGAGAGTCTAAAAAGAGACGTAAAGGCAACTCCAGTAGTCCTTTTTCGTAATATAATCCCTTAAGTCCGAAAAAGTATAAAATAATACAAAAGGGATGACTTTTCAATACTTTTAACGAGCCGAACAAGACAAGAGCTCAATCTTTTTGTGTAATGATCCCTCAAGTCCAAAAAGATTAAAATCTAAATGAGGGATGGCACTTCTAATCACTTTAACGAGCTGGAGAGGCCAATTGCTCAACAATCTTTTCATATTTTACGAGTCATATGAAAAGATCTTAAAGGAGACTCATTTTTTGAGGAAAGACTGATGTTTTTGGATAGCAACAGGTTCCAAGTAAGGTTTGGAACTTTTCAATCACGACAATGTAAAGAAGGTGGCTAATAGAATCACTCATCGCAACTGTTCCTCAAAAGGGTAAACAATCAAATGGAGGCGTATGATTGGCTAAAAAAGGGTGGAGGTGATGGTAAGAACACGACCAAGGCTCAAAAGCTGATAATTATGTGATCGCAATGGTTATTTACTGAAGGTGGGTTCATTTTTTAATGAGCTCAAACTCTGGGGGAACATGTGCTCATTGCTAGGTTTATTTTTTAACGAGCTTGAGCTTCACGTAAACCTTCTCGTGCCAGTTGTATAATAAGGATGTCTCATCGATAGGTTCATTTTTTAGGGAGCTTGCCCCATTTGAAACTTTTCTCTGAAGCCTTTTGTATGAAAGCTAGGAACGACCAACCTACTAGTTTAAAGGGTTGAGAGCCTACAAACGAAGAAAATAAAAGGTCGTTTTTCACTTGTATGCAAAAGGTTTGAATTCCCCCAAGTATAAAGTAGAGTTTCTAGGTCACCATATGGAAGTTCTTGCATTAGCAAGATTGTTCCATCTGCGTAGCAGATAAAACACTTCCTTGGCGATGTCCATCTAAGTGGAAAAAGGTGACTGTTGTCAGTGCTAATCACATAACCTTTGATGGGGGAATTCTTTTCCAGTCTACTTCCATTCTCCTAAATGGACAGGGGAGTCAGACTAGTCATATTCCTATGTAGAAACCTACCTTATATATGGGGTTTTTCTGCCGAGGCAGACCATGGCACATTCCTCCTGGGTTTCAGTCACAATCACCGAATCACTTGCGCTCATCAGGTGGACGGACTGGAGATTGATGAGACATTCCTTGTGCAAAAAGACCAGTTAGGGATGGCATTTGACTAGTAGTTGTGTTTGAACCAGGGAATGAAAGCTGGTCAACTAAGTGGACCACTCTGCCTTCATGCGGAAAACACATCACTCGAAAGAGTGAGGAAACAATAGCTCCCATGCTATAAATGTAGTCACGCCCAAGGAGTAGATTGTAATCTAGAGGTCCTTGGACTACCATCACGTTTAGATGAATGGTTTTCCTTCTCAAAGTTATAGGAAAATTTCGAAGGATCCCTAATGGTGGACTGGTTCCTTTGTTGAAGCCTGTTAGATTTCAAATCTCAGGTTGAAGCAATGGCGAACCAAGTTCTTTCCAAGCAGTTGAGGAAAGGATACTCACAGAAGCCCCTTCATCTATGATAGTACCAACCATGATCATTCTGTAAGCTTGTACTATGATTCAAAATGGTACATTAGATGGTAGGCGGGGTCTCCTTAGAAGATTTCAATCAAAGGAAATGACTAGACTGCTTGGAGGAGGGACCGAATAAACGGCTGGATAAATATCTGACGAACTTCCTTCCTATGGTAAAGGAATGGGTAGATTGCCCCCATGTTCATCGGATTCTGTGTTAATGAAAAGAATTTGAACGGTGTCGTTCTCGTTCTCCTTGGTGACTGTATTATCTGAAGGTGGACCTTCTGAAGACAAGGCTAGGTCAACTGCCGTCTCGACCTATTGACTTTGGTCCGGTGTGGACTCAGAGGGTTTATCTTCAATGATAGGTGCTTCAACCGAAAACTAAGGTGTGTCAGTCAGATTTTCAACTAGTGATGGACTTGGAAAGAGTTTCTTGTATCCAGGAGGAAGTCGCTGTGGTGAAGTAGGATGGTTATCCAAGACTCTTTTAGCTTTGTCTAGGAAAGGACAATGGTGGAGGGCATGATCACCTTCACATAGTCTACAAGGAAATTTAGATCTTCCTTTTTGTCCATTGGCTTCGTTTTCACTAGTTGATGGTGTGCTCTCAACATGATCGTTAGAGGTTGAAGACACCGGATTGTGCAAGCGGGGAGACCAGTCCCTCAGGATCCGTGGGATGTAGGGACAATCTCGATGATAGTGATCTCCCTTGCAAATGACACATCGAGATTTAGGCTTGGATGGTGCAGTGTGTGAATTTTTGCCAAACGATGCATGGTTGCCCCCTTCCGCCATTGGCTTATTCTTATTCTTCTCCTTCCCTTTCTTCTTCTTCTCAGTTACTTGGTTACTAGCTTCACCAAGCGAAGAGGAAGAAGGAGAGGGAGAAACAAACGAAGTAGAAGGTTGGGGGGTAACTCTAGTATCATCTAGTTGCTATTTTGATTGCTCAGGAATTACAGTGTTTTGAACGACAGAGGTCGAGAAAAGCCATACCGGCAGGCCAATTGTGAGTCCTGGAAGGGACAATGTAGCCATATGTGGAGCACCAACATCTCCCCAAGAAGAGAAAGGACTAGGATTTCCCCCAAGGGGAAATCCTTGATTGGTGGACTCCATTTTCTCAACCTAAGACCAATGAGGGAATAGTGATGTTATTCCGATTAAAATAAATTTTATGACACTTTGACACAACTTGCTTTTTCAATTTTTAAGAGTTGAGAAAAAGCTAAAGATGACTCTAGTCACCTTCGATTTTTAATGAGCATGAAGTGACAAGTGCTCAGATGGACCTTTTCTTTTGAGTCTGAAAAGGAACGAAAGTGACTACTCTAGAAATCTAGACAGAGGGATTACCAAACCAATCGCAAAACTGCAGAATACTTTTTATGGTACAATAGTCAATCTTCCCGAATGTTGTGTTCAGTGCATTGCGATCGATAGGGCGGCAGACACGGCTTCCTCAGGATAAAGGATGTAGCCTATTGTGGTCTCCCAATATATACTCGACGGTACGTGGGAGCACAAGTTCGTATTGGCACTTGTCGTCTCAAAGAGGAGGAATCACCCAACCTATGATGAAAGTGATAGTTACTAGGCTTGACGACACCGGAATATGTCTCTAGCCTAGACTTCTAAATGTTGTGCGTTAGGTTCCAAAGCATTTTTATGTTCATTGAGGTTTATTTTACAGTTGATCTTTATTAAGAAGTTTGACTTTAAGGTTCACCGCGTGATGTAGATATACAATTCCTAAATATGCAATCTAAGATGATAAACAATCATTTACTTTCTTTTTGCAATGAAAATCCTAGCTACTAAGGAAAGAGAGATGAAATTCTTTCAACATAGAGCAGAGAGCACACACTAGATGCACTTTTCCTAAATCAATTACTGCATGCAGTCTAAATGCAAATGCACATGCATGTATTGCTTTTCAGTTTCCTTAATGTGAGAATAACAAAAAGAAAACTAAGTACAGATATGAATTATTTTCTTTCAAAGCGACAATATTAACAATTTTCTCTTCAAAAAACGAAAGGAAGACTAAGATGACACTTTGCGATTTCGAATTTAAAATTGCTTTCGACACTTGAAATATTATTAATTCAAATCAAATACAATGGAAAAAGTGTAATCGACTATCTAAAAGAGGAATACTTTACGACACTCTTTTTCTTGACTGAAAACGACACTTGCGACACTTTCAAATCAAAAGACGACAATTCGATTAAGCTACTATTTGCAAAGGAGAACTGTAAATGATGAAAAATGCATAAAAAACATTCACAATTCCTTATCAGTGGAGGTTGAAACAATGCAAAGGAAGAAGGTTTCAATAGTGATATACTGATCATAGACAACAAAACTACTGAATAAATCTGAAGACAATGAAGAAAAAATCAAAATCTGGAGGCAAAAATAGTCTTACTCAATCATTGCACCTGTAACACAGGGAAACAAGGATGCATCTCACCTGCAACACATGGGAGGTGCGATGCATCTAGATTTCCAATGAGAGACAGTGCGATGGTCCAAGGACGAGATTGAGCTTAGTTTTCACTCACAGTTTGTAGCTAAGTTCAGGGATTTAGGCTGAGCTAATGATAGTAAACACAAAGTATAGGGGCTGATCTAATGAGGTTATTTGAGCTAC
Source organism: Pinus tabuliformis (assembly GCA_031772625.1). NCBI lineage: Eukaryota > Viridiplantae > Streptophyta > Pinopsida > Pinales > Pinaceae > Pinus > Pinus tabuliformis. Next base: position 1,068,330,477 of record CM062804.1, on the reverse strand, counting down.
CACCAGGGCACTTAGGATGTTTGCAAGTTAGATGTTCAGTTCATAAACCAACCCGAAGATTGACTTAAGCAGCGTTGATCTACTTTTCAGTTGCATAGCAAAATCAGTTCGAGGCTAGCTGGCTTAACTTTAGGCTCTGTCTGTGGTTTATAAAGCAAACAATAGTAACAAAACAAACAAACTATTCACTCCCTAGTGGAGTCACCATTTTGTTATCGGGAAACCTAGTGTCCATTCAGAGCTACTAGTCCCACTAAGATGGGTAGCTATCTGAGAAACAAACAAACTAAAGTTACTTGTGTTTTCCTTTATGAGAGATAGATGAGAGAGAAGCAAATAGTACCAACCTCAGTCTTTCGCTAGTCTCCTTACTTGTTTCCTCTCTCCTTTGATAGAGCTTTCGCCACTCCTTTCTCATTTGTCTCGCTTCAAAGAACACCTGTAGAGTCAAAGAAACAAAATACCATCAAATCATAGAGATCTATAACCATAAACAATGTAGGATCAGATGTACATTAACCATATAAATTCATACACCAATACAAGATTCAAAGATATACAAGCATATGGAGGAAAACTCAAATAGCTTTATTGATAATAGAAGAGAGGATTACAACCAAGTTGTCTGATCCAGCATCATCCTCCTAGCATGAAAGCCCTCTTCACCTCATACAAAGCAAGATCACCCAACAATGTCTTCAAAGAGAAACCAACAACACTTCCTTGCAAATTACAAAATTCCAGCCTCCGGATCTCTAGGATCAGAGATACATATATAAATGTTTGTAGGAGAGTGAGTCAGCTTTTGGGATTTTGATTAATGTCATTTCACTGATAGTTCTTGGTTCCACTTGGATATTTCATGATCTCTTACTCGTCCCTGGGCGAATTCAGAGAAGCAAGTGTCATATGAGCAGTTTCTAGAATATTCTTTGAGTTTCCACCTAGAAAACTGCTTCTGCCATTTGTCTTCTCTCGCTCATCGCACCCTATAGAAAGGATTTTCAGTATGCATCGCACCCCCCGTGTGTAATAGGTGAGATGCATCGCACCCTTAGCATGGAGCAGTCTGTATGGTCTAGTTTTGACCAGTTCTGAGTAGTTTTTTAGGGAGAACTTCTAGGAAATGATGTAATCAGCTGACCTTGTTCCTTTAGGGTATGAAACAATAATTTTAGGTGTTTAGAAGCTCTTGGTTTATGGACATATGTGATTGGGGTTACAGTGCCCAAATATGTCTATAAAAAAGTGGCAAAGGAACAAGCCAACAGTTCCTCCATGAAAGGGATGCCTACAGGAAAAGTCCTTTACTAGGCTTTTGAGAACCTCTTTTACCTCCAACATGAGGTAAAACATCTTTTTGTAAACAAGCCCACTTTTGCAAAATACATAGAAATTGATGAAGTCTATAGAAGAATGGTAAATATTAAATTACCAGATACAGAGACTTGGGAAAAGTTGAATGATTTACTATAAAAATGAAAGGTAAACAGTGAATACAAAGCTGTGAAGGTAAAATAGTAGATCAACTAAGTCAAAGGGTATCAGATGAAAATAGAGTTAAAAGACAGATTTATCAGTCAAAGGCAGAGTAAATGGACAGCCAGCATAGAGCAACAACAAAAGAGAGAAAGAAGCAAAAGATCAAAACAACAAACAATAAAAGAGGGACAACTTGCATCAGTTACATATCTGTCTCTATCTTCTTGCATGAAGATATTTGTTGTTCCTTGAATAATTCCTAAAACAGTTTAGGATATTTTGTAATAAGTTTTTTGTATAAATACTTCATTATTAGAAGTATAGCAGGTGGATTGCTGAACATTTCTATAGTTATTATTGATCTGAAAACCTGAGGGTTTATTGTAACCTTTTCAAGTCAATAGACTGAACTGAGTAATAAAGGCATTGCATTACATGATTCATGTGTTGGGCCACCTTAGTGAAGTATCTTTCATTTGTTAAATTTTCATTTTCTTAAGTAGTTCACATGCATACATGTTTTCCAATTTGAATGAAATAACTAGAATTTTACTTCAGAATTTGTCTAAGTACACTCTGTCTTGAATAGTTATTCATTTTGATGTTTTCTTCTGATATCCAGAGTAGGGAATTCTTCATTTCTCCCTAGTTTCGATTAACCTCTTTCATTTCCCTCATTATCCAGTTTGAGGAATCCTTAACTGCTCCTTGACCCCGATTGAAAAGCAACTTCACCATCCAGCCTAAAAGATTTGAATTTACTTAGCTACCTTGCCTTGTGAACACTATCTTTAGAACTTGATTCAGTCCTGTTTTCTTGACATTTTAAATCCATAGCCCAATGGTAATAAGACATTTATCTATCCATCTAAATTAGTGATTCCACCACCAAATCAAATCAAAAACCAACCAAGCTTAAATAACTAGCCTAAAATCCATTAATCCAACAAAGTTAAATCATTAAGAGAGAGCCCTCTCTGAGCATTAGGAAGGCTAGATCCTGATCTCAAAAGTAGGTTTGTGGTTACCTCTATCATTTGTTTAAACACAAAATGACAACCTGGGGAAATTTTAGAGTGATAACACAACCCATGCCAAGAAACTACTGCTGGGCACATATTTCATCAAGTAGGTACGTGAACATATAGAATATTTTTTGCTTGTCCTTAGGTAGATTTCGAGCATTAGACACATGAAATTTTAGCTGAAAATCCAACATGTCCGACCAGTTGAATGGCTTTCCTTCATTTTCCAACTAATCCAACATAGCCACCCAAGTCTGCGGAAAGGTATCCGTGCTCTCTTGAGCATACAAGCGGCATGCAAAGATAATCAAGATTTGATAGGCCTCCCTGAGTGACTTAGTCTTGTAGAGCTAGTTGGGTGTCGACCTGCACTTCGATGGATCTTTTACCCAAAGCTTCATGATGTCTCTAGTGTTCACATTTCTGTTGGGATTAAAGAAGAGTGCATCCATGTGGTTCACCGGTTGTGGTAAGTGATACATCTGATGATAATTTTCTGCCCTAAAGGAGGCAAAATGTGCTCCACTGGAACTGAACAATGTCATCATCTCGGGATCGGTATGTGAGAGAATCTAGTGAATGATGTTCGCGCAGGTGAAGTTGGGGTACCTTCATGTGACGCTGTACAAGCCTAACTTATGGATGTTTACATAGACCTGCCGATCTTCTAGATCTTCCTTGAATCTTCCTGCAAATATGTCCTTAATTTCTTGCCATGTAATCTTCGTGTCCTTCTCTATGAACAATTGTGTGTCTTTATAGATTGGCAAGCTCATTGACACATGTTCAACTACATCTCTAGTGCTGCTTTCTACTCTATCCTTTGATCCAAATATCTTGGAAACCATTTTTGCCTATACTATTGAGAAGATGCTCAACAACTGTTGTACCTGGAGACAGAGAGGACACTCATAACATGCAAATTTCATCTTAAAATAAGAAAGCACATCAAGGATCGATCATGCAACAAACTAGGCAAGATTGCACAATTCTGACTTTCAGAGGTAAGGGACTGTCAGCTGGATCTGTGAATTGTGCAATCCCAACTACCAGTGAGAGGTGTTGATGATTGGAACTGCACAATACGTAGTCCAGTGTGGCTTGCTGGTGACTAGAATTGCGCAATGCACAATTCAGTCTAGCTTTGATGTTGGCTGGGACTGGGAATTGTGCAATACCAGTGGGAAAGACTCCAGGACTGTCTGCTGGAACTATGCAGAGTACAGTTGGAGCCTATCACTGGCAGCCTCTGCACAATTCCTGGAGCCATGGTAGAGCCTTGAGATCCAGAAATACGCAGTAAATGTCGGGAAGAGCTAGATCCGGGCCAAGGCAACCCATATCTGCCTAAGGGAAACTTGTAAACAAGAAGATCTGAATGCATGAGCAAAGGATGGTGTATATATGAGTGAATGGTGATGCATGCAATCAAAGAAAATGCAAGGATCAGTCAAACAGAATAACAATGAAGATTGTGGGGAGAGTCACCGCAACAACGACCATTAGTGCAAAAACTGGGTTATGCATGCGACACTTAGGAAAGGCAATACAAAACTTTAAAACATGCCTCTACAAGCTAAAAAAATCAAAACTCTAGTGGTCATTGAATAAAATAGGGAAAACGATGCTCACACAAGCCAAGGAAACAAAATAAACAAAAAATGCTACAAAAGATAAGAAAAGAAAAAATTACCCTGCAAAGTTGTGCCAAAGTTTCCTAGATGCCTCGGGAATTCCAGAGCTCCAAGATCGAATGTGGAAATGAGCTCTGGCAACATACATTAAATATATTTGATTGATTTAGGGTTTATGATGCGAAGGCCAAAAATCTAGGAAAATGTGACAAGTGACGAAAATTTCTAAAATTAACTCAAGTGTAACTCCAACTGCTAAAAATAGATCCCTATTTTTAGGGATGATTTTGATTTTTTCTTTTTTAGGAAGGGATTCCATGCATGCATGGAGATATTGCGTAGTCCTGGAGGGAACCAGGTAACTTACCACCACATGCATTGGGCATCAACTGAGGGAATTCTTTTACGTAATTCTTGGGCTGAGTGGTTCTTGCTTCCTCTCATGCTCTACACAATTTCCAAGTTGAAGACAAGTTTCTAGCTGGGTCTGCCCATTTCTGGATCCGAATCTCACTATCGGGTCGAACTGTGCATTTACTGAGAGCAAGGTTGGTTGCCCTCTAGGAATGCGAAGATTTCCAAGGCAATGCAAGAACCGGATTGTAACCAAGTCACGAGAGGTCAGTTTGTGGTTAATCAACAAAGCAAGTAAGCAAACACAAGTTGTAAAGAAAAAGATAAAATCAAATGAAATCACAAGTACTTGGTCAATGCAAGACAAGTCGCTGAGATTTTAGTAGGGAGGTTCCAAAACGAAGCAAAGGAAAATTTTTGGAGGATGGTTGTAGTCGTTGCAACAGGAGTTAAGACTCATTTCTACTACATAAAAGTTACTCATGGTACCCATATCTAATGTAAAGGCTTGCAAAGAACCCCTATAAAGTACTCATGTGTTTCTTAGAGGACTCATTTAAGGATTTTAAGCCATATAGGTACCAAAAATATCCAAAGGCCACTTGTTTTCCTTTCTCAACCATGGTCAAGGCCCTAAAACCCATCCTTAGTATGCAAAACCTCTTTATGACATCTATATCCATTTATAATGTCAAATAATTGATAAAGAAGGCTTGTGCTTTGGTTTGTAGGTTTTTTTCATGCTGATTAAGGATGAAAAACTATATTAGGGCCTAAGGCCTAAGTGTTTTCCGCCAAACCATAATGCTTGGGGTAGATAAGGTTCATTTAAGGCTTAAGCGACTCATTTCCCTCCCCGACTATTTTTAGGCCTCAAAACCCATTTTCAATGAATAAGACCTACTCATGGTGCCCATATTCCATTCAAATGCTAAAGAAGCTTTACCATGACCCTAAGAACCATTCTTGATGTGGGCTTGAGACACATTTTGATTTAGGGATTATGTTGTGGTGCATTTATATCATCCATATATCTAGCATTATAGAGATAACCAACAAGGTTCCCATGTGGTGGCTTGAGGACATATTCATCACATTGATGGGTTGTAGATGTTTTTTATAGTTTTTAAGCTCAAAAAGGTTCATTTGAGGCATGCAGTCCTTGTTTTCATCCCTTGACCTTGGTTAGATATCAAAACAAATTAGTAGCTCAAAACTAACCTATTAATGGTCCCTATATGTCAATTGAAGGTGAATTATACCCTGTAGGTCATATGTGGTGGTGTGAGGACTTATCTATGGCACTTGCACCTTAGAAACAAGGTTTAGGGTTAAAGGCATCAATATCTTCCTTTGAATATGGTTAATGACCCAACACTCATCCATGATGCTTAATACCTCATAATTGTGACTATATTCAACTCAGATGCCAAAGAATCCATAGAGCATACTTGTGTCATGGTTTCTTAACATTCTTCAAGGTGGTTGAACTCTAGAAGGTTTAATCAGTGCTCAAAATCATTATTTCCCATTGATCATGTTTATAACTCCACACCCATTTCAACTCGACAAAACGTACTCACGGTGCCCATATCCCTCTTGGAGGCCAAATACCCCCTAGAAAGTTCCCATGTGTTCATTTAAGGACTTTTAATAGGGACTTGGGATTGAGAAGTTTCAACAAGATTACAAGGACTTGTTCTCGCTCTTTGTTGATGGTTAAGGCCTTCTGACCCATACATGGTGTGAAAAACCTTATAATGGCATCTATTTACAACTCCAATGCAATTGATTCCCTAAAGAGGTGTGTTTCCATGTTTTTTTTCATGGTGCTTAATTGAAAGAAGATTTATTTAGGACATAAGGGCCTTATTTTCCTCCCTTAACATTGGTTATAACTCAAAAACCATTCTTGGTTCTCAAGACCTATTCCTGGTTCACATAACCCTCTAGTAGGCCACATACACCTAGAACAACATTCATAATGACAATTGGGAACTATTGTTGACACTACAAGGAAAGGACCCTCTAGCGGAGTTTTTTGCGAAATCTCATATAAAAATAACCCAAAAATCCATTTGTAATGGAGGTCACTAACGAAGTTGGGCTGGAAGATGTTTTAGCGGATTTTTTTTAATGGTGTGTCTCTAATACACTAATTCACTAGTGCATTTCTATAAATAGACACATTAGTGCGTAATAGCACATGGTGCACTGTGGCAGAGTTATTTTTTATAGAAATACAAAATAGCGGTGCGCTAAGTAAATAAGGCACACCAGTGTGTATACTTCTCGATAGCACCAGAAAAGGGTTAAATTTAAGAAGTGTTGGTCATAAAATTCCTTTTTCCCAGTCAGGTGCTATACTCTCAAGACATCCAGATGCTAAACCGGTATACGAATTCCCTAGTGCATAAACAATATGGTGCACTGTTGTAGGGTTTTTAATTTAAAAATAGTGATGCACATATTATATTATACACACCGATGTTGTTAATTCAATTGAAGGTTCCAATGCTTAATAGAAATTGGTGCACCATTACAGGGTTACGTTTTATACAAATAAAAACAATGGTGCACTATGTTTATAATGCACATCGGTGCATACACTATACTATCATGAAGCTCTGGTGCTATCCCTATTTACGAAAGCCCTCATGCATAAACAACATGGTGCATGTGGAAGAGTTTTTAATTTACAAATGGCAGTGCACTTCGTATAAAATAAGCATCGTTGTAGTTAATAGAACTGTATACTCGGTAAGATAAAATAACGCATTGTGTCATGATTATTCTTAATTTATAATTTATATGGGTTAAAAAATTCATAATTTATACCTTGTGGACACTATATGTATGCATTGTTAAAATAATTCCTTATCATGTAGCCTTATCGCTTATTATTACCAAACTTTTGTATGATATATTATTGTGAGCATTGTGCTAAATATTGATTGAAAACTATTTATATAAAAAACTCAAAACCTCAAAAAGTTCGATTGCACTCTTTTCTAAATTTTCAAATCACTTTAGATTTTATGGTCTGACATGCAAATGGTTAATCAATTTGGAATCCTGGAATATTATTGTGAGACTAACAACGATGTCCTTGAAATTTGAAAAAGTTGTTGAATTTTGCCATGATCGTATTCAACTTGTAGTGGAATCTTATTGTGAGGCCAGTGACAATGTCCTCCAAATTTGAAAAAGATGTTGAATCACATACTCTAACTATTTGACTATTTTTTTCCAATGAATTTTGTTTTAAATTTTTGAGGAAATTGTCTAAATTGTAATTGGGTATAATTTGTGTCTTTTTAAAGGTGTTAAATATTTTATATATACGAAAATTATATTAAAAGGCATAATTTTATTGTAAATTATATTTTCAAAATTAAAAATAGAAATCAAATAGCTAAATTGGGTAGATACACAAATCTAGATAATATTCGATATACTATTTGATAGCACCAGACAAGGGTGAAATTAAAAAAATGTCGATCATAAAATTTATTTTCACCATGTTGATGCTATACTCACATAAATCACTAGTGCTTTCCCATTTTATGAAAGCCCTAGTGCGTAAAAACATGGTGCACTGGGGCAAGGTTTTTAATTTAAAAAACAATGGTGAGCTACTTATATAATAAGCATTGTTGCAATAAAAGGAACTGCACATCCCAGTGATTAATAGATAATGATGCACCGTTTGAGGGTTACTTTTAAAAATAAATTATAACGGTGCGCTCATTAACTCTGAAGTACTGGTGTGTATACTACTCGATAGCACCAGACTAGTGTAAATTTAAAAAATGCTAGTCATAAAATTCATTTCACCATTTCGATGCTGTACTCCCATGAAGCTTCGATGCTTTGAAATTTTCGGAACGACTTCGTGCATATACAACATGGTGCACCATTCCAACATTTTTAATTTAAAAATAGGGGTGCGCTAGGTGAAACCAGATCATTGGTGCATAAACTGCTCGATAGCACTAGACAAAGGTTTATTTTAAAAAAGTCAGGCGTAAAATTCATTTTCACCAATTCTGTTTTATAGGCCCACGAGGCACTAATGCTATTCCTGTTTTGAAATTCCCTAGTGTGTAAATAACACAGTGCATTGTGGTAGGTTTTTTAATTAAAAAAATGTGGCGTGCTTTGTAAATAATTCACACCGATGTGGTTGCTCAAGCGTATCGGAAGAGGGTTAAATAAAAAAACTTACTGGTTGTAAAATTCATTTTTACCATTTGCAATGTTGTAGAGCTCTTAAGTACCAGTCCAACCCTTGTCTTTGTGAAGTGCCTTGCTATCAATGCTTCCCTTTTTTTCCATCCTCCATTCATTGCTCACTGCATGCCTTTCAAATTTTGTGAAATGGTGGTGATTTTTTGTTCGTTTACATGGAAACCATGCTTCCACGATGAACAAATGTCCAGGTAATGTCCATTCAGGGTGCATCCTATAAATTTGTAAGGTGCACCACAAATATATGCGTAATGCTAACACAATGTTAGATGTTCAGTGTGTTGGGTAAATTGAAACTTATTCGATCGTTAAATACCACGATGCACCACTTAAATTATAATTTTTATGGTGGTGCGTATGGTAAAATTAACTTCCCGATGCATTTATTTTTTCCCAATGCATCACCCAATATTTAAAAAACTACAACTTGGTGTGTTCATTAGCCTGAATGTTCCAGTGTGATGTGTCGACGTAAAGTTAACACACCAGTGTGAAATGTTACGTTGACACACAACACTGAAAAACAAAAATAACTAATGTTATGTATGTATCTGAACCGATGCACCATTTTTTTTTTTTTACCTGGCGCATCGTGTCCGACGCATTCCGGTTTTTGGTGCACCAAGGATGACTTTTTATTTTTTTTAATTGAAAGTTATATGTCCATATTTATAAAAACATTTTTCATTTAATAAAAAAAAATTATGTTTTATGTATGAGGTTGATGTATTTTATATGTCAATCATGAAGAGATGTCAACAATGGGAGGAGCAACAATAGCAGAGCAAAGGGTGGACCAATAAAATATGGTCTGACTGTGGTAGGCATGAGAGAGGGAGAGATATTTATAGACTCACCCTATTACCACAACGACCCAAGGCCTCTTGAGGAATGTAGGCCTCCTTAAGTACTGTGAGGAGGCTAAATTTGTAAAGGGGAACTATGGTTTATTAACATGATCTAGATAGATATTGGTGGTCACCCACCTGTTCCACTTGGATCCCACCATTATTTATTTTCAGTTTCCTTAATTTTAGCACAACTTACTATTTTTTGCAGTTTTTCAGGTCCTAAACTTCAAGATCCGTTTTGAGGGACTAAAAGATGTTTTCAGGGAAAATAGAGAGACTAGAAAATTCCCAATCTGGTTTGCCTATTTTTTTGGCCTACTCTTTGATATCTCCGAAACAAGGTATTTTGATAACCAAACAGAGATCACAGGCCAAAGTTACGACCTCAAGAATTTGATGTACCAATTTACCCAAACAGGGCCCACAATTTTGGCGCTTCATCTCCTAGGGTTATATTTTTGGATGTTTAGGGTTTTCCATTGTTTCTCAATAATAAATAGGCCTTTGAGCCTCATTGTAACACAGTTCAGAGGCATGTAGCCACCACATCTCTTCTCAGAGATAAGATACCATTACGAGAGCTAGTTTATTTCCATTTCTATATGTAAGCATATTTTAGTTCTTTAATATTAATGAATTGAAGTTTTATTTCTGCTGCATCTCTATGTTTATGTGTATATTTGTATTTTATTGTGTTCATGCATAGTTCTAGATTAGTGGTATGAGAGCGGTCTGCTCTTTCTCTATTTTTCTTTGCATGTCCTCAATGAGGTTAGGGTATAAGGAGTAAGGCCTCGAATTGGTTGAAACTTTGCAAGGCTAGCCTTTTTAACCCCGAACCCCTCCCATGGTGGAAGAAAAGAAAGATGAGGGGGCAAGAGATCCTTTCAAAATATTGTTCAAGGAAGCTCTCGAGTGAAAAGGGAACACGATGATGGATAAATTTTCCCAGATCCTTCGACAGCTACCCACATGCGACATAGCTTCATCCAGTAACCACTTAGGAGGGGCCACTACTTTTAAGGTACAAGTTAACTTTGACATTCCCATATTTGAAAGAAAAATAGATGCATATGTCATAGATAGATGGTTAAATATATTCGAAGGATATTTTTTAGTTCATGACTTTTCCAATCGGGAAAAGATCATTTTTTCACTCCTGAAAGTCGCCCCCATGTCAAGTACTAGTGGGAAACATATTGTGAATAAAAGGACGAGAGGGAATCCTCATTATTTTTAGTCCCACCCACTTGGAATTCTTTATGAGATGCCATCAAGGAACAATAATACCCTATCGAGAGCTATGAAGATAAATACATAAAGTGGACCACACTGCGGTGGGGAAGGGACCAAGATGTGTCATAGTTCACAAATGTTTTCCATACCCTTCGCACGAGGCTGGGTATCAAGGATTTTGAGATACATTTGGTACTTAAGTACCACAGTGTCTACACATGTACATCTATGATGATATGGAGTTCCTATACATCTCCTCTCTTGGCGCCGCCTATCGATACAATCAAGATTGAGCAAAAATTTAAACAAAATAAGTGAGACTTTGGATCTGTGAATCCAAAGCAAAGGAAAGGTGACCCCAAACTATAGAAAAAAGGACCAAGCCAAGGTGGGGTCGTCCAGGACAACTTGTCAAAGCCACAAGCAAAGAAAAACACCATGAAGACAAAGAAAGACATAGGGAAATGGTTTGAGTTTCACAAGAGCCCCACTCACAACACAAGTGAGTGCTGAGCCAAGCAGTCATTGGTGGCTGAGTTGAAGGCTTCTGAATTAGATCCATGTTCTGACTATGAGTCAGAAACCAACAAGGGGAATGAAAAATGGAAGTATATTATAGATGTGGAGCCTAGTGCCACCATTGCCACCACCAAGATCTAGAAGGATGAGCCTGAAGATCCATAGGAGGGGGAGAGCCTCTTCCACTCACAGATGTGGGTGAAGGGTTCTCCGCTGTAGTTCATTTTCGACAGTGGGAGCCAAAAGAACCTCATTTAAATGGAGGTGATGAAGTGGTTGGGCCTATCAACCACACCATACCTACAACCGTAAAATATCGGGTGGCTTCACCAAGGGAAAAATCTCCGCGTCAGCCAACAGTGTTGTCTTCCATACAACTTCAAGCCCTTCATAGATGAGGTATTATGTGATGTTGCTCCTCTTGAAGTTTGTGATGTCTTATTAGGCCAACCATACTTATGGAAGTGACATGTTGTGTATGAGTCTAATCCTCACACTGTTATTAGTACTTTGGGCAATAAGTTGTACAGGATACCAGAGGTAGCATCTCCTACCATCGTTTCTTTTATGACTATGAATAAATGCAATAAGATCATTTCCTAGACCAGGAATTTTTTTTCCTCATGATTCGCCCTCAGGGAAAGAAGAAGATTTTGGCGATAGCCCCCATATAGGGCTCCTCTGGACGACAACAACAGATGGACAAGGTTGTAGAGGAGTACCGGGATATCTTCACCTCACCCACAATGGTACCTCTATATTGTCAGGTCAAGCACTCGATCAATCTGACCCCGAGCATGCCGCTAGCCAATTGATCTATCTATCATATCTCTATTATGGAGAATGATGAAAAAAGAGGTAGATTCAGGAGTTTTTGCAGGAAGGGCACATCAGGCCAAAGTTCATCACCCTATGGGAGCTCGATCATGTTGGTATAGAAGAAGGACGATACCTAGATATTATGATCGTGTTGGTATAGAAGAAGGACGATACCTGGAGACTATGTATTGAATATCGAGCACTGAACGATTGATGACTAGAATAGGTATCCAATACCACAGATTGATGACCTTTTGGACGAGCTCAATGGGGCCAAATATTTTAGCAATATTGACTTGAAGTCTGGTTATCACTAGGTACCGATTGAACCCTTCCATGTGTTGAAGACTACCTTCAAATCCAATGAGGGAATTTTCAAATGGCTGCTCATGGCTTTCGGATTGACAAATTCCCCCGCAACCTTCATGAGGTTGGTGGAAAACATCTTGCCACCCTTCAAAAACTCCATCGTGGTGATATATTTGGATGACATTCTGATCTTCAGCCAGAGTTGGGAAGAACACCTCCACTATATTCAACAGGTCCTCCAAACCCTGCGACAACACAAGTTGTGTGCCAATTTGGAGAAATGCACTTTTGGCTTGACCCAAGTTCAATATCTGGGGTAAATGATTGATAAGTAGGGTGTGCATGTGGACCCTACCAAGATACAATTCATTTGGGATTGGACAGCCCCAATCACTCCAACAGAGCTTCAAAGCTTTTTGGATCTTGCCAACTTCTACCACAGGTTCGTGTTGGGGTTCACTCATATAACTTGGCCTTTGAGTCAAGTTACCAAGGGAGGAATGAAAGAAAAGTTATTTTGGTGTGAATCCCAACATAAGGCATTTTTCGAGTTGAAGCATCACCTTTTCTCTACACCATTTCTCACATTACCATACTGACAACAACCATTTGAGATCAAGACAGATGCCTCCGACTGTGCCAATTGTGCAGTTCTTACTCAACAGGGGCATCTAGTGGCATATTACAGTGAGACACTTTTAGACATAGTCAGAAAGTATCCCACCTATGAAAAAGAGATGTTTTCCATTATGCAGGGTTGCCGACAATGGAAGCATTACATTATGGGGAAGGAAATGGTCATCCACACAGATCATCGACCCCTACAGTTCATACAGACACAAGGGAATTTGCAGAATGATCGCCATCAAAAATCATCCACATACCAACAAGAATTTCATTTGAAGATTAAGTACAAGAAGGGAATCACCATCAATGTTACAGATCACATCAGCTGACCACCGATGACCACTGTTCTTGACTCTTGTGGGCACGAGACTGGAATTCAGAAACACATACTAGACACTCCTAGAAGGCATGAAAGTTCCAAAGTTTCACCTCTAGGATGGACTGTTATGCTAGCTGGGACACCTCTGTGTTCCTTCAAACAAGCATGCCAAGATGATTTGGGAGACACACTACAATTGGGTCGCTGGACATTTCGGGGTACAGAAAACTGTGGTAGTGCTGCAGAAGTATTTTTATTGACCGAACCTTTGATAGGATGTTGGGAAGTACATCATATACTCCACTACCTACACCATTTCCAAACTGACCATCAAGAAGAAAGGCCTATATACTCCTCTTCCTAATCATAGATGACCTTGGGAATCCATCTCCATGGATTACATGCCAGGACTTCCTTCTTCTAAGCATGGAAACAACTTTGTTTTTGTGGTGGTCAACAAATTCTCTAAGATGGTCATTCTGGCAGCCTGCAAAAAGAGTATCACAAAAAAATCCACTTCTAAGCTCTTGTTTGAATGAGTGTGGGTACATTTTTGGATCCCAAAGTCCATTATCTTAGATTGGGAAAAAAAGTTCCTACGTAAATTTTGGTCAAGTCTCTGGTCGATGTTGGATACCAAGCTCACTAAGTCCATGAATTTGCACCCCAAAACTGATGGCCAAACATAGGTCGTCAATAGGATGCTTGTACACATGTGGCCATACCATTTGCAGTTACTCAGCCAAATTCAACCCATGTCCATTTCGAAGATGATAGGGATAACAACTTCATTAAGTGCATTCATCACATCTTCTAGCAGGTCCATGACATATTGGATAAATTCAATGGTAACTACAAGCAACATCATGATCATCATCGAGTGCCACACAAGTTCTAGGTGGGTGATAAAGTTTGGTTACATTTATAGAAGAAGCGACTCACTAGGCTCCACTGTAAGCTTCACCCGCTTTGTTATGGGCCTTACACCATCAATAAGGATGTAGGGAACAATTATTTTGAGCTCAAGATTCCACCGATCCTTGGCTTGCACCCAATGTTCAATCTAGGTCGCCTTCAACCATACTTTCCACCATTATTGGACACATTAGATGTTACAGAACAACTCACACCAACATAGTTAAACCTAGACTGCATGGGACAAGCCACAACTGATCAGATCATGGACATGTTTATCAAGAACACTCACCAGCAGAAGATCCAACTGTATCGGGTTGTCAAAGTTGGCTAACTCCTACACCAAGGAAAGTGGCTCACTAGGGACCAAGTTCAGTAGAAGTTCCCCCATCGCAAGGAAATAGGAGCTTGGAGGGCAGAGAGGAAAGTTTGTGAGAAGCCAAGTTTGCCTGTGAGCATCTTTGAGGATTGTACTGAGAGCTGGCTAACTGTGAGAGCTAAGGCTTTGTATAATCTCTATGTATTTCCACCTTGTATGATAATATAGATAGTGGGGTTTTTAGCTGAGGATTTCCCCGAAGTATTCTCATGTATATTGCGCATCGATTCTTCTTCTTCTAGTTATATGTGTTCAGCTCGATATTTAAGCTTCCACAAACTGATAGTAGAAGTAGGTTATAGTATTCTGCTTTGATTTATATTTCATTATTGGGTTAACCTACAACAAATTTTCTACATGATATCATAGCTAGATTTGTAGAGAATTTCTACATGGTATCAGAGCCAAGTTTATCGAAGCTGTGAACAGTATACTGAGAAGAGAATTCGAAGTTTGAAGTTCGGGATTGCCGGTGCAAATCAAATTCATCTCATACTTCAAGATTGGCCAAAGGCATTCTATGGCTTGAGACTCGAGTATGCCTTGGAAGGTAGCTCGAATTACATAGCATGGAAAAATAGAATGGAGGCTGTCTTAGAAGTCAATGGCTTGAAGGATTTCATTGATCAAGAAATCCCGAAGCCAGCTTCAACTAATGCACAAGAGTTGGCTGAGTGGAAGAAGTGTGTGGCGAAGGCGAGATAGATCATCCTTGAGGGAGTTTGAGACCATATTGTCTTGAGTCTCCATGGGAAGGATACTCCATTTTCAATGTGGAAGACATTGAAGGACCTCTACCAGAACAATAGCGACCAGAGGAAATTGGCGCTCAAGGATAAGCTTCGAAGAATCAAGATGGAGAAGGGCGATACTATTTCCACATATCTGAACAAGCTCACCACCTGCAGAGATGAGCTTGGCAGTGTGGGAATAACTACTGCCGATGATGATATGGTGAGCCTCGCTCTCCTTGGCCTTCCAAAGAGTTGGAATAGCTACCAGGACTCTGTGAATGGAAGGGAGAAACTGCCGGATTGGGAACGACTGTGGTTGGATCTTATGCAGGAGGAGATCAAGAGGAGCACACAAGATGGTTCTTCATCTAAGAATGATGATGAATAAAATTTGGCCTTAGCAAGTAGGGCAAGGAAAGGAAAGGGGAAGGCTTCTCATTCCAAATCGAATTCTTCTCATGGAGGGAAGAAGGGTGACATGTATAAAGTGAGATGCTTTAATTGTCATGAGATGGGACATTATGTGACTAGATGGCCATCGAAGAAGTTCAAGAAGGGATCCTTGGAAGGATCAGAAGGTGAGGCATTAGCCTCTCAGTTCGAAATGGACTCCACCCTCATCGCATCCATGGTGTCATTGATGATGGGCTGTGTCTGGTATCTTGACAGTGGAGCCTCATTCCACATGACCGGTGATAAAAGTTTATTCCATACCTTGGAGGAGAAAGACCTCAAGATGTGTATAGAGATGGGTGATGACAAAAGGTATAGTGTTTCAGGAGTGGGCATGATTGCTTTTCAGAGGGAGCATGCAACTCCTATCACCTTGACAGATGTGAAATATGTGCCCGGATTGAAGAAGAACTTGGTATCAGTCACGATGTTGGAGGACAAAAGCTACGATGTTGTCTTCAGTAAAGGAAAGGCGTTCCTAAGACACATAGCCATGGGCGAGACCAAGAGGATATGGATTCAGGTGAAGAATCTCTATAACCTAGAGGTAGATGATTATGCAACATTGAGTACGAAAGCAGAATTGGTGCAAAGCCAAGACATTGGTGAGTTGTGGCGTAGGCGGTTGGGCCATTTGCATCATGGGGCTTTGAAGATAATGCAACAGATATCTACAGGACTTCCCAAAGGTAAACTTGAGCAAGTTGACACATGCAAAGGTTGTACCTTGGGAAAGTACATCAAGTCTTCCTTTCATGACTGAGATAGTCGAGTAGAGGCTATCTTAGAGTGAGTTCATACTGATGTGTGTGGACCATTCTCGATGGCATCAACAGCGAAGCAAAGGTATTTTGTGATTTTCGTTGATGACTATTCTCATAAATTCTGTATTTATTTCATGCAAAAGAAGGATCAAACCTTCACAAAGTTTTGTGAGTTCAAAGCTTTGGTCGAGAAAGAGTCAGGGAAGAAGATCAAGGCCTTGAGAAGCGAAAATGGTGGAGAATATGTCTCTCAAGAGTTTAAGGACTTCTATGTAGCGGAAGGAATTAAACGAGAGTTGATGGCACCTCATAACCCACAGCAGAATGGGGTGGCCGAGAGGAAGAACAAAACTATTGTAGGGGCAGCACGGGCAATGCTGCATGACCAAGGCCTACCACTTCACTTGTGGGCTGAGGCATGCAACACAGCAGTCTATTTGTAGAATAGAAGCTCGCATCACATACTTGGGATGAAGACACCAGAGGAAGCTTTCTCTGGTAAGAAACCAAATGTGGGTCACTTCAGGATATTTGGCTCATAAGCATTGCTGTGGGAGAAAGGATGCATAGAAGAATCTTGAGCCAATAGTAGAGTTGGGGATACTTGTGGGGTACACTGATACACCTCACAACTATCGGGTGTACTTTCCTATCGGTCAGAGGACAATGGTTCGCAGAGATCTCAAGTTTAATGAGCAGAAGGCCATGTGAGTTTCCCTTGAGAGGGAGATCCATCTACAAGCTGTGGAGAAATTTTTGGTTCCTAAAGAGGAGGAGCCTCATACTGATGCGGAGAAGCTACATGCAGAGGTTCCAGGAGTGTAGACATCCACTCAAGTAGAGTCTTCCAGAGATGGAAGGAAGCGCACAAGAGAAGCTGATAGATTGTTGAAGGATGCGAGAGAGAATGTGGGAGCACCATCTTCTCAGCGTAGATAGAAGAGGTCACCTGAGAGGTACACTAGATACATGGCTCTTGCTGAGGAATGTGTTGAGGATGGGCCATCTTCCTTTGAGGAAGCAGTGCAACAACTGATTGGGTTGATGCTATGGTGGAGGAGTATGACTCCATAGTTCGTAACAGTGTTTGGGATGTGGTTTCGATACCGGAGAACAAGTCAGTTGTGAGTTCCCGTTGGCTTTACAAGGTAAAGTAAGCTGCTAATGTATCGAGGAGGATCATGTTGCTGCAATATATTTCGATAGAGGAGCAAGATGTTGACATTTTGACAAAGGCATTGTCAAAGTGTAAATTCTAGTTCCATAGAGATAGGATCGGGGTGGCAGATAATCCCTTTCTTGTTGAGAGGGAGTGTTGAAATGTGGCAATAAAAATATTCCAATTTTAATTTTTCCTTGAATTAAAATTGTGAATTAAAATTGAATTTAGTCTTACCAGCTACTTGGAAATAATTAATTAAGTTATTTTGACTTAATTAGTTGGAGAAATTCAAGTTAGAAGTCTTTCTGAAGTCATTCAAGAGTTATCCCTTAAATTAAGGAGATAAGATTGAGTTATATTTGAGTTGTAATTACATAACTCAGTTTACTGAGTTAAGTCCAGTTAAATTAGTTCCAAACTGTTTGAGGAACTAATAGAGAGTTAACAGTCAATTGATGCATGCATGCACTCAACTAGTGTACTCCAGTTAACTGAATATTCCCTCATCAAAAACTGATGCATGTCTATTTTGAGAAAGACCCAGTTGAGATTAAAGACAAGGACAATGTACTATCATTTGCATGTGTTTTCTTATAAAGAAAACTCATGCATGCAGAAGGCATCATTCCTTGAGGATTGCGCAGTTTTGACAGTGTGTGAGAGTAGTGTTCAACTTGGTGAGGTGAGAATCATCCACTAGGAATAGCGCAAGGAAATAAGAGCTTGGAGGGCAGAGAGGAAGGCTTGTGAGAAGCCAAGTTTGCCTGTGAGCATCTGTGAGGATTGTACTAAGAGCTGGCTAGTTGTGAGAGCTAAGGCTTTGTATAATCTCTATGTATTTCCACCTTGTATGATAATACAGATAGTGGGGTTTTTAGCTGAGGCTTTCCCCGAAGTATTCTCATGTGTATTGTGCATTGATTATTCTTCTTCTTTTGGTTATATGTGTTCAGATCGATCTTTAAGCTTCTAAAAATTGATAGTAGAAGCAGGTTATAGTATTCTACTTTGATTTATATTGCATTATCGAGTTAACCTACAACGGATTTTCTACATGGTATCAGAGCTGGATTTGTAGAGAATTTCTACATAAATGCCATCCCCGTGTGGAGCCACTGTTAGGGTCCTATAATAATAAGATTCATAATTTTGAATTGACTATGTTAAGTCTTGTAATATTGTACATACCTTTTCTTTTCTGCAAATGTTTTTCATATTAAAAAATTAAAAAATGTAAAGAGGGTATGTCCTAAAAGAAATATAAAAGGACAAAAAGAATAAGAAAAGATCAAAAAAGTGAGAAAATATGAAACCCAAACAAAAAAACAGATCATGAAAGTGTGCAAGTCCAAGTGCCACTACTTTTTACTTTTATGTACAAAATAATGATTGCCTGCAGCTTGTCATAAATGTCACAACCCATGATAGTCAAACTGTTTAATCTTGAATGCTTCATGCTTTAAATTTCATGTTTATAGTTAGAGAATAAAGATCTAGCCAAACTGTTTAATCTTGGCAGATCAGCAGTTAGGTAGAGAAATAAATGTGCTCATAAGCTTAATCTGAGCCACTGGAAGATATAAGGTTAGAATTAGATAGTTTGCTTTTCAAAAGAAAAAGGAGAGAAAGCGTATGCTAGATTAAATGCACCCAATAAAGTGAAGAAAAAACATTAGGGTAAGTAAAAGGGTAAGTAGAAGAAAGGTTGCAGAAGTACAAAGTTGATTGAAGAATAAACACATTTTTCATGCTTAATGTTATGTTTCAATGTGCAGGAGCAGTTATGGAAGTGAAAATATGTTCACAATCTGATTTACTTAACTTCCCCTCCTTTCATTTCACCCCCCACTACATACTTACTAATATCCCCCATTATCCCATTACTTCTTATTAAAATACCCTTTCTCCCTTCATTTTCACCCTTGCCCCTTGGTTTCACATATTTCCCTAGCAAAATTACCCTCCAAAAGTCATTTCCCAACCCAAAACCCCCTTTCCCTAGTGTGAAACCCATTCCCCTTTGAAAAAAAAGCAATTTCCCCTTGTAATTTCCCTATTTTGCCTAAAAACCCATTAAAAACCCCTTATCCTAACTATTATCCCCCCCATTCCGCTTTATAAAGTTAACTCCGCCTTTCCTACATTTCCCGACAAATGCCTTTTACCCCATAAAACCCTTTTACCTTAAGTTTTGTTTACCCCCGCATTTCTTAACTAACCTCCGCTATATTCACTTTACCCGATATAAATATTTTTAACCCATCCCCTCGATGGAGTTAACAAAACCCCTCCAGACTTAAGCCCTGATCCCACTCCTTTTAATCCCATTCATTATACCTTTAACCCACACCATTTATTCATTAAATAATTACACATTAAGTGTAATTATCCCCCGGGCCCCGCTAATCTTTGCTGATCGCCCTTCGTACAACTCCTCCGTGCGATAGCCATTGGATCTTGCACCCCCAGATCCTATGACCCACGTCCATATCACGCGTTCCTGATCTCCGACCTTTACTGACTAAAGAACACACGATATTAGTGGTTTTGCTCGGGCCCCTTGTGGTTACGTGGTGACTCCATGTTAACTCGCGTGCTCTCCAAATAATACCGCCCATCACTTAAAAGCAGTGTGATGGCCCCCGATACCACCTCCCCGCATAAGCCAAAACCATCACTATTCATAATATGAATTTCCACGCCAAATTCAAAAAGTTACCCGTTACAACACCACAGACCCTCGTTTTCACTCCTTTTGCCCGTTTACACAGTGAAAACTGCCAAACCCTTCCGGCACCACCCTGAACCTCTGCAACCCTATTTGACCTTTGATTACCTTCAAAACACTGCCACGACTCCTTCCACAAACATCCCTGTTCAATAAATCCATCAATTGCCTTCCCTACCAACCTGTGTTTTATTAATAATTGTTGTATTTTGCAGGTGATTAGAAGACCAGAAAGCTTGGATAAATAGTTTTGATACTAGTCACAAAACTTGTTTACTCCAAGATTTGAAAGGAAATCTATTCAAAAGCCTTTATTAAGAAGAAGAAGACAATTATCACAGAACAGAGAAGAAATCATTTACATAAAGAAATACAGTTGAAAGTTAAAATAGAGGAAGCAAACAGAGCATATAGTTAAAGTACAAACAGATCAAACATACAGAAAGATGCTCAATATCCAACTACCAGATGCTGATACATGTGAAAAACTAAATAAATTACTGTTGAAATACACAACAAAAATTTGAAATGTACGGTAAAGTAAAAAACACAGTAAATGATATTGACAGGTCAACAAGGTCAAAGAGTATCAGATTAAAGGGTATTAGGTGAAATGTCATAATTGAAAATGACATCCAGCGTGAAGACTAAATAGCCAAGCAACTTAAAGGGAAAAAGATCAGACATCAAAGACAACAAAACCTAAATAACAGGGACAACAAGCAACAGTTCAAAAGCTGTCTCTATCTTCTTGCATGAAGATATTTTCCTTTTCCTAGATTAGTTCTCAATACAGTTTGAGATATTTTGTAAATTCCTTTTGTATAAATACTTCACAATTCGAAGTATTTAATGTGGATTACATTACATTTGTAGAGTTATTTTGATCTTGAACCTAAGGGTGATTGTACCAATTTCAAGTCAATAGACTGGAGCAAGTAATAAAAGCATTGAATTACAGGATTCATGAGATGAGCTATTTGCAGTGAAGTATCTTCTTTATGTGATTTTTTTACCTTCTTATGTTTTTATAAACTTAATTGTAATTCCAAATTTTAACTGGAAATATCACTCAGAATTTGTTTAAGTAAACTCTGTTTTGCACAGTTAGTCATTTATATGTTTTCCTCTGATATCTAGATTTGAGAACCCTTAATTGCTCTCCCATCCTAGTTGACCTCTTTCATTCCTTCCATAATCCAGCCTAGGGAACCCTTAATTTCTCCATGGATCTGATTAGAAACCACTTCACCATCCAGCCTTTGAGATCTGCAAAAACTCACCTATCTTGCCCTGTAGACACTGTCTTTTGAAAGCTTGATCCAATCCAGTTTGCCTAACTTTTGACTCCATAGCCCAATGGTAAAATAAAACCTCTGTTCATCTAAGTAAATGATCTCACCACCCAAATTCAAATCAAACCCAAGTGTAACCATAACTAGCCTAAAATTTATTAACTAAAACAAAGTTAAAACATAAAGAAAGAGCCCTCTGTGAGATTAGGAAGGTTAGGTCCTGATATCCAGAAGTGGTTTGTGGTTACCTCTATTATTTCTTTCTTTAATAACTTTCAAAGAAAATTTTGGAGTGATAATACCCTACATGTAGGTTTTAACCCCGTACAGAAATTATCTGCGTACAAATTCTAAGAACATAAAATAAACAATGCGAGAGAATAACATATAAAACACATACACTGAGATTTCCCTTGGATCCCAAAACCAAGACTACCAAAATAATTTTTCATTATGTTTCATTCAATGTTACAATACATATATATACATGCTGAAGCATCCAATACCATGGACCGAAAACAATTGCGCCCAAAACCATGTGCGAAAACCATGCACAAAACCATAGGTAGGTTCGCCCACCTAATATAGGGTCCCAAAATATTTTCCCCAGGGCGCTGCCCCAGATCCCATAGAGGGGGGCTAACTGCCCCCCTCAAACCTCCTGTGACCCCCCCACTAGGCAGTCAGCACAATGAAGGGGGGCTCCACCCCTCCTCTAACCCCTGGTTAACTAGGGTTGTTAGTCATGGAAAGAATATAACATAACCCAACATTCTCCCACTCATTATTTTCTTTCCACAGGGGGCCATAAGAGAGCTTAGTCATTTATCCAGCCCTGCAACACCCATTTTTTCTCTACACCAAGAACTTCTCAAAGCTCACAAATTTTTTCAAAGCATCTGCAGTATTCTTCAAAGTGTCCACCTTTACGAGCAACACCTTTTTGTCTTCTATCATATCCCTCACAAAGTGATATTGAACATCAATGTGCTTTGTCTTTGAATAGTAAGCATGGTTCTTTGCTAAGAAAATTGCACTTTGGCTGTCACAGTCTATCCTTATAGCTCCCTGTACTAGCCCCATACTTGAACACAATCTCTATGACCAAACTGCTTCCTTGCTTGCATGAGAGGCTGCCATGTATTCTGTCTCTGTAGTTGATAGTGCCACTACAAATTGTTTCTTACTCATCTAACTGACTGCACCTCCAAATATGTTAAACACATACCCACTTGTAGATCTTCTCTGATCCAGATCTCCAGTCTTGTCTGCATCAAAAAAGCCATGAATATCCAAAACTATGTCCAATCCTGGTCTTCCTTCATAGCACAGACCATAATCACTAGTGCCACGCAAATACCTGAAAACCCGCTTCACTGTTGTCCAATGCTCCTTCCCTGGTTTTGACATAAACCTGCTCAATACTCCCACTACATGTGCAATGTCTAGTCTAGTACAAACCATCGCATACATCAGGATACCATTTGCACTTGCATATGGAACACGGGACATGTCCTCTTCCTCTTCTTGTGTCTTGGGACAGTGTTCAACAGATAACTTTACACCTATAGGAATAGGAACCTCCACTAGTTTACTATCCTACATATTAAACCTCTACAGTATTTTCTCGACATACTTCCTCCGGTTTAACCAGAGCTTCCTCTTTGCCTGATCTCTTTTAATTTCCATGCCCAAAATATGGTTTACAACACCAAGATCTTTCATGTCGAATTTGGAGGACAATTGGGTCTTCAAATCCTGGACAATTTCTTTGTCATTTCCAACTAGCAACATATCATCCACATACAAGACTAGATAAATAACATAGTCACCAATTATTTTAAAATACACACATTGATCTTCTTTGCTTCTGGTGAAGCCAAGTCCCCGTATAAACGTATCAAATTTCTGATACCACATACTTGGTGACTGTTTTAACCCATATAGATACTTCTTTAACTTGCATACCAGTTCTTTCTTACCCTTCACTGTAGAGCCTTCATGTTGCTTCATGTAGATCTCTTATTCTAGATCCCTGTGAAGAAATGTTGTCTTCACATCCATCTATTCTACCTCAAAATCAAAATCAACAACCACAGATAAAAGTAATATAATAGAAGCCACCTTGGTAACAGGAGAAAAAATATCACCAAAATCAATTCTCGGCACCTGGGAATAACCTTTTTCTACCAACCGAGATTTGTATTTCTCCACCTTTCCTTCTGCATTTCTCTTTTTCTTGAACACCCATTTGTTGCCATTGGGTTTCCTTCCAGCTGAAAACTCCACCAAATCCCAAGCCTCATTTTTTTTGCAAAGATGCCATTTCATCAACCATGGCCTCTTTCCGGAGTTTTCCATCCTCTGGATCTACTACTTCCTTCACAGTTCTGGGATCATCATCAGTAATAGATAAATCAAAATTTGAATAGAAATCAGATGGACTATACCTTTCTGGCTACCTTCTTTCTCGAACTGATCTTCTCACAACCGGAGTTTGTGGCTCTTCATCTTCTGATTCCTCTTCTACTGTAGAGTCTGATTCTTCCTCCTTTAGCTCAAACTCTATCTTCTCAGGTTCCTTTGGTTGGACTTCATGTTTAATAACATCTTTCACCTCTCTAAACACCACATCTTGGCTGTACACAACCTTCCTTGTTACTGGGTTCCAAAGTTTATAACCCTTTAAACCATCCTTATACCCAATAAAGATGCACTTTTCAGATTTACTATCCAACTTTGTTCTTTTCTCCTTTGGAACATGTACATATGCATCACATCCAAATACCCTTAGATGTGAAAGAGAGGGTTTCTTACCAGTCCATACCTCTTGTGGAGTCTTATCCTCCAATGCTGATGAAGGTGATCTATTGACCAAGTAACATGTAGTCTCCACCACCTCTGCCCAAAATTCCTATCCTAACCCAACACCACTGAGCATGCTTTTTTCCCTTTCCATCAATGTCTTGTTCATTCTTCCTGCAACTCCATTTTTCTCAGGTGTGTATGGAGTAGTCTTCTGTCATGATATACCACACTTCTTATAGAATTCTTCAAATTACTTCTTACAAAAATCTCCGCCATTATCTGTCATCATCACCTTTATCTTCTTCTCTGTTTGGTTTTCCACTAGAACCTTAAATTATTTAAACCTATCAAAGACTTCAAATTTCTTCTTAAGTAAATATATCCATGTATTCCTTGAGAATTCATCTATAAATGATACCTAGTACATAGACTTACCCAGTGATGGAACCTTCACAGGTCCAAACACATCACTATTCACAAGTTCTAATATCTGTTTCGCCCTCTTACCACCAAAGGGGAAACTCACTCGATTCTTCTTCCCATATACACAATTTTCACAGAAATCAAAATACAGAGAAATATTAGTCATACCTTCTACCATACCTTTACCATGAAGTATTTGAAGTCCCTTCTCTCCAATATGTCCAAGCCTCTGATGCCATAGCATGGTCTTTTCTCCAGAGACCATTATATTTTCTGCTCCACTTTCAGGAACCACAAAATTGTTGCAACCATCAACAATAGTGCTACCTTGCAGCTTGTACAGAGTTCCAATCCAAACTCCCCGCATCAATACTAGTGCTCCCCGAACCATCTTAAAGGTATCCTTCTCGAACACTATTTTTACACCTGCATCATCCAGCTTGCTTACAAAAATCAGATTTCTAGCCAATGTAGGAATATGCAGAACACTTGGAAGTGTTATAATCCTTCCACCTTGCAAATTCAACTTAACTTTTCCACGACCAATGATTTTAGCCTTCTTGTCATCCCCCAAGAAGACATCACCACCATCATATTTCTCATACTCGCAGAACCACTCTCTATGGGGAGTGAAGTGAAAGGATGCACCTGAGTCAATCAACCATGCCTCATGATTTACATGTGTACTTCAAGAAGCCAAGTACACATCCCCACTTTCATCTGAGGTGGTTTTTTCCTTCGCAAAAGAAGCATCGTCAAATCCATTTCCTTTGTCAGGAGCTTTAGATTTACAGTACCTTTTATAGTGCCCTTCCTTTCCGCATTTCCAAGACACATTTACAGGTTTTCCTAGAGATTTAGATCTCCCTCTAGATTTAAATCTCCCACTCAATGACTTATTTTTGTTTCTGTTCTGGGACCATCCTCATACAAACAAGGCATCACCATATAGGCTCTCCATATTTTTCTCTCTCATCTTCTCCACCAGCAAGGATGAGATTATCTCATCAAACTGCAAGGCAATTGCATTGCTACCTATTGCAATAACCAGACTATCCCACGAATCTGGTAGAGAACACAACAAAATGATGCACTTATCTTCATCTGAAATTTTAATATCAACAGATAATAACTGACTTACCACAGTATTAAATGCGTTCAGATTCTCTGTCACCGAGTCTCCATCTTTCATCCTCAGGTTATACAACTTTTTCCGTAGGAACAGTTTATTCACCAAAGACTTAGATTTGTACAAAGTCCCTAACTTGTCCCACAAAGCCTTCGCCATAGCTTCCCATGATACATTCAACAATACTAAATTTGAGACACATAATCGTATTGTGCTCTTTACCTTCTGATCCAACTTCTTCCATTCTTCATCGGACACTCCCGTTGGTTTAGTACCTGGATCTACCACGATCCATTGATCTTTATCCACCAATAGATCCTCAATATTGAGTTTCCACAACTCAAAACTCTGACCATTAAATTTCTCGATCTCTATCTTTCCACTGCTCGCCATCTTCTTTCAACACCACAATCGATCCCGTAGTTATCCCACTGAACAGGGTCTACCATAGGCCCGAGTGAAAACCGCTCAGCAACAAAGGCATCTCCTTGAAACCAAAACAACTCTGATACCAAATTTAGGTTTTAACCCCATACAAAAATTACCTGCATACGAATTAGAAGGATAGAAAATAAATAATGTGAGAGCATAACACATAAAACACATATACACAGAGATTTTCTCCTGGATTCCAAAACCGGGACTATGAGCTTGATTTTTCATTATGTTCTTTTCAATGTTACAATACATATATATGCATGTCAAAGAATCCAATACCATGCACTAAAAACCATCGTGGCCAAAACCATGTGCGAAAACCATGGACAAAACCATAGGTAGGTTCACCCACCTAATATAGGGTCCCGAAAAAATTTCCCCGGGGCGTTGCCCCGGATGCCATAGATGGGGGTTAACTGCCCCCCTCTAACCCACCTGCTAACTAGGGTTGCTAGTCATGGAAATAATATAACACAACCCAACACTGCACACTCTAAGATCACATAGTGCACTATTAAGCCATCTTTCCACTTCCTTGTTCAAAATTGTTCCCTTTGGAAAAACCAAATCTTCCTTTGAGCATACTCCTTCGACTTGAAGAAGTGTGCCCTCCTTGAGCACATGAGCATAACCCAAAGACCTAAATCGCAACCCCTTCATCCTTCAGCAATGCGCCCTATGCCATCCTTGGCGTTTTGAGTGCATGAGGGCACTCTGAATCCCTGAAGCTTCATACTTTGCCCTACGACAATGTGCCATGCACCCTCCTTTTCATTCTTGAGTGCATGAGCGCACCTTGAAGCCTTAAAGACTTCCCCTTTAGCCTTTAGCGTTGTGCCTTATGCCCTCCTTTGAGTGTATTTCTCTCCTGAGTGCATGAGCACATCCCGAAGCCCTAATATTCTTCCCTTAAAACCTTCAGCCTTTCGAAGTGCACTCTTGCACCCAAAAGATCCCTTTACTCTTTCCAACCACACTGTTAAGGTATGAAAATAAAATATGCATGAAACATGTTGAATAAGATATTTTCAGGCTGATGGTTGCTTGTCATGAGTGATTGCAACTACAGGTATTTCAGGAACATTGTGGCAAGCATTGATAAAGAATATCGGGAAAAGAAGGAAAACAAAGGAAGCATTAAAAGAACAAGAACACATTGAAGTCTTGATGATCGAGGTACCCTGAAGACTCGATAAGATCAAATACCCTTTGGAGGTTGAAGACATCAATGATTAGAAGTTGCATTCAGAATGAAGACACGAGTGGAAGCCATGTCACCCTTGAAGAAATTCCATGTCATCAGTCACTCTGAGGCCCAGTCACCAAGTTTTGAAAATAGCAACAAGAAATGTTAAAAATAGCATTTAGAAATTCCAATTTAATTTTTCCTTGAATTAAATTGTAATTATTTTCTAATAGAAACTTGTAATAGTTAACTAAGTTAAGTTGACTTAGTTAACTTAGGAATTTCGAGTTGGAAGTCTATCTGAAGTCATGTAAGTTTGATCCCTAAATTTTAGGGGTCTAGATTGAGTTTATTTGAGTTTTAATTAGATAACTCAGTTTCACTGAGTTATAGATAGTTAAACTAGTTCTAAATTGTTGGTGGAACTAGTAGAGGTCTAGCAGTGAGTTGGTGCACTGGTGCATCCTCAGTGCTACTCCATCTAACTAAATATTCCCTCATGAGAAACTCATGCATGTCAGTTTAGATAAAGATCCAATTGAGACTAGAGTGTAGGGATAGTGTACTATCAGTTGTAGAATGATCTGAATTGTACGGGTCATGCAAGCAATCAGAGAAGGACCTAAGTTTGGATTGCGTAGTTATGGAAGAAGGATTTCCACATTAAATAGAGGCTAATTCCTCTAGGAATTGCGCAAAGAAATAGGGGCTTGGAGAGTTGTAGAACAAGCTAAGGTTTGGCTTGAGCTAGCTTGTGAGCAAAGAGTTGATTATACTTGTGCAGGAATTGTTCTAGTGAGAACAAGCTTTGTATTTTCACTCATATTTCTAATTAATACAATATAGATAGTAGGGGTTTTGTGCAATGGCTGTCCCCGGATGAATATTGTGTTATGTGCCATTGATGTTCTTCCTCTTGCTGATTATTTTTTTCATAGAACATTGGTTTCCACTGTTTGAGAGTAAAGTAGATTCTTGCCTTGTGTTTTAGTACATTACATGAGTTGTTGAATCTACAGTAAAAATCTACATGGTATTACTGCTTAAGAAAATATAATAGAGGATATTTCGAGTTTGAGGTTATAGGTGAAATTTGAAATTTTAGTTCACACTCCAGGGTTCACAAAAGGCTTTCTATGGTTTGAGACTCGAGTATGCCTTGGATGGAAAATCGAATTACATTGCCTGGAAGGACAGGATGGAGGAAGTGATGGAAGATAATGGGCTTAAGGAATTCATTGATCACGACATTCCTAAGCCTTTGACATCGGATTCCAAAGATCTGGCTGAATGGAAGAAGTGTGTGGCAAGGGCAAGCTAAATTATCCTTGAGGGAGTTCGAGACCACATAGTCTCAAGCCTCCATGGCAAGGAAACTCCATTTTCCATGTGAAAAGCATTGATGAACCTGTTTTAGAACAACAGTGACCATAGGAAGTTGACACTGAAGGACAAAATTCAAAAAATCAAGATGCAGGGAGGCGACTCAATTCCAAATAACTTGACCAAGTTAACTCATTGTCGGGATGAGGTTGGAAGTGTTGGAATCACTGTTGTTGAGGATGATATGGTGATCCTAGCTCTTCTAGGACTTCCCAAGATTTGGCATAGTTATCAAGACTTTTTCAATGGGAGGGAGAAGCTTCCAGATTGGGAACGATTGTGGTCAGATTTGGTACAAGAGTAGTTTCGACAGAACACCAGAGATGGGACATATTCCAAAGAAGTGGAAGATGACTTTGCCTTAGCGAGTAAGGAAAATGAGGCCAAGGGAAAGAAGTGCCAAGCCGAGGCGGGCAACAAGAAGATGGACTTGTCGAAAGTCAAGTGTTTTCACTATCATGAGCATGGGCACTATGCCATGAATTTCCACAGAAGAAAGAAAGAAAGAAGGAGCCTCTAGTAGCTGCAGCAGGTGAAGATCTAGCTTCACAATTCAAACTTGATTTCAATCTCATTGCATGAATGGCCAGCTCTGTAATGGAGGTGTGTGGTATCTTGATAGTGGTGCCTCGTTCCATATGATGGGGAACATATATCTCTTTAGTGATTTTTACAAGAAAAAACTCAAGCAAAGCATAAATTTTGGATATGATGGGAGGTATTGAGCTACCGAGATTGCTATAGTTACCCTTCAGAGGGAGTCTGCCTCTCCTCTCAGAATCACATATGTGATGTATGTTCCAGGACTAAAGAAGAATCTTGTTTCAGTGTCGGTATTAGAAGACCGTGGCTATGATGTGATTTTTAGTAAGGGAAAATTTTTCCTTATACACATCGCCACTGGACAGGTGAAATAGATTGGTGTGCGAGCCAAGATCCTATAGGCTCTTGAGGTACAATATACATGCAAAGCCTTGAGGAGACAGGCAAAGGTTAGAGACTTGGTGGTTGAGAGGGAGAATAAATTACTTCTCAACATGCAGCCTTGGAAGGACCCTTAGAATCAGTCTCAGACAATTGTGGAGCAACCACAATTGGAGAAGCAGAGAGGAGACTGAGTGGAGGCATCCATTCATGCAGAGACCACAAGTAGGGGGGGAATTTCAAGCCAAGTGGGTAGAGAGAGCACATGTAGCCATATCTCCAGGTGTGAGGTGGGGTGATGTGAAGTGATAGTACAAAGAGGGATGAAATTGGGCAGTGTCCATTGTTGGGACAAGGTCCCCTGGGGTAAATTTTGTAATCAATTTTTTTAATTACGTAAAGTCTTCGCATTTTGAGGAAGCAGAATGTGAAGGTCATAGGAGTCAAAAGGGTCTTTAGTCCCTTATTTTTTTAGAATATAGGATGTTTTGTGACCTGCCCAAGGCTACGAACCATGGTATTGGAAAAGAAGAATCTATATAAAGAAGTCATAGCGAGTCATAGGAGGTAAGGAAGAAATAGAATATCATTGTATGGGCAAGTAGTCTGAGGCAAAAAAGTCTATTTTCTAAACTTAGGTGAAGGGGAAGGCTCCTGCTACTGTGTGCGTGGAGACCTTGGTAAGTCCACAAGATGAGTGCGTGGGGTAGAAGAGTCTATAACAAAACGATTATATCAATAAAGATTGTTTTTGAAGCTATACTAGTGTAAACGTGCCTTTTTCTTTACTTATGCAATTTATGTATTCGCTTTGTTTTTCTGCAATTATCTAAAGGAAACCTTAATTGGTGCATGAAAGTAGTAGATATGATAGTTTACATGATGTTATGAATGTTTTAAGTGTTTCGCGAAGGGATAGATATTGTTTCTATAAGTTACTATGATTTCTACAATTAAAGGGTTAAGGTTCGCAAAGGTCGGGATTGTTATAGACATTTTTGGGCACTGCAACCCCAATCATAAATGTCCATAAACCAAGGGATCTTAAGTCCCTAAAAGTGTTGTTCCAACCTCTAAAAGAACAAGGTCAACTGATTACATCTTCTCCCAGAAGTTCTCCATGAAAAACTGCTCAAAAATGGTCAAAATTGGGCAATCTCACCTGCTCCATGGTCAAAGTGCGCTGCATCCCACCTAAATACACACGGGAGGTGCGATGCATACTGAAAAGCCCTTCTATGGGGTGTGATGGGTGAGAGTGGACAAATGGCAGGGTCAATCTGCAAGGTGGAGGATCATGGAATCTTCCAAAAACTTCTCTTGTGACACTTGCCTCTCTGCATTCGCCCAGGGATGAGTAAGAGATCATCAATCTCCAAGTGGAATCAAGAACTATCAGAGAGAGGACACTAATCAAATCTCAAAAGCTGACTCACCCCCCTTGCAAACATCTATATATGGATCCCTCATCCCAGAGATCCAGAGGCTGGAATTTTGTATCCTGTAAGGAAGTGCTGCTGGTTTCTTGGTGTAACATCATAGTGTTGGGTGATCTAAGCTTTTCATGAGGTGAAGAAGGGCTTTCTCGCTAAGAGGATGATGCTGGGTCAGAAAAATCCGTTGTAATCCTCTTTGCTATTCTTGATTATTAATAAATCTATTCAAGTTTTCCTCCACATTCTTGTATGATTGATGATATATGCATTTGTGTGGTCAATATATATCTGATCCTATATTGTTTATGATAGTAGATCTATATTCTTGGATAGTGTTATGCTGCTTTGATTCTACAGGTGCTCTTTGAAGCTGGGTAGACGAGGAAACGAGTGGCAAAGATCTATTAGAAGAGAGAGGAATCAAGCAAGGAACCAAGCACAAGACAGAGGTTGGTCTCCTTCTTTCCCCTCTTATCTACTTCTTATAAAGGAAAACGAAAGCGGTTTTAGTTTGTTTGTTTCTAAGGTAGCTACCAGCCTTAGTGGGACTAGCAACTCTGCATAGACACTAGATTTCCCGATAACAAAATGGCAACTCCGCTGGGGAGCGAATAGATTGTTTGTTTGTCTATATTTGTTTGCTTTATAAACTTAAAGACGGAGCCTGAAGTCAAGCCAGCTAGCCTTCGAACTGCATTTGCTATGCAAGTGCAAATTAGATCAATGCGGCTTCAGTCTATCTCTGGGTTTTGTTTATGAATTGAACAATCGATTTACAAACTCTCTAATTTCCCTTGTGGTGGCTCTAGTAACCTCTTTAGATCTACCCCTGTGATTTATTTACTGATTACCACTTGCTCGGCCTAAATCCCTGAACTAAGCTGCAAACTGTGACCCTAAACCCAGTTGAAGTCTCATCCCTGGACCATCGCACTGTCTCTTCTTTGGAAATTGGATGCATCGCACTTCCCGTGAGTAGTAGGTGCACTGCATCTCATTTTCCCTGTGTTACAGGTGCGCTGATCAGACAAGACCTCTTCTGCTTTTAGATTTTGGTTCCTGTGTTCACTCTTTTCAGCTCTATTAAGGAGTTTTACTGTTTGTAGTCAGTATATCTCTGTTGAAACCCCCTTCCTTGCCATTATTCTACCTCCATTGTGCAAAGAACTGTAAATGTTTTATGTATTTTGAGCCATTTTCAGTTCTCTTTTACAAAGAAGTAACGTAATTGAGTTGTCATTTCTTGATTTGAAAGTGTCGCAAGTGTCATTTTCAGTCATAGAAGAGAATCCGATTGTTCTTGATAGTCAATTACACTGTTACTCTTGTATTTGATTTGAATTAGTAGTTTTTCAAGTGTCGAAAGCAAGTTTTCAATTCCAAATCGCAAAGTGTCGTCATTGTCTTCATTTTGTCTTGAAAAGAAACTTGTTAGTAATGTCACTTTGAAAAATATTCAGATTTGCGCTTAGCTTTCTTTTTATCATTCACACATTAAGAAGGCTGAAAACAAATACATGCATGTGCATTTGCATTTAGACTGTTTGTTGGTTTGATTTAGGACAATGCATATAGTGTGTGCTCTCTGCTCTATGTTGAAAGAATATCATCTCTCTTTCCTTAGTAGCTAGGATTTTCATTGCAAAAAGAAGATTAAATGATTGTTTATCATCTTAGATTGCATTTTAGGAATTGTATATCTACATCACGCGGTGAACTTGAAAGGAAAATTTCTTAAGCAAGATCAACTGTAAAATAAATTTAATGAATCTAAAAACGCTTTGGAACCTAACGCACAACATTTAGAAGTCTAGGCTAGAGACGTATTCCGGCGTCGTAAAGCCTGGTAACTGTTGTTTTCATTGCTGGTTGGGTGATTCCTCCACTTTGAGACGATAAGTGCCAGTACGGACTTGTGCTCCCATGTACCGTCGAGTATATTTTGGGAGACC
Organism: Pinus tabuliformis; assembly: GCA_031772625.1. Taxonomy (NCBI): domain Eukaryota; kingdom Viridiplantae; phylum Streptophyta; class Pinopsida; order Pinales; family Pinaceae; genus Pinus; species Pinus tabuliformis. The sequence continues at coordinate 1,068,296,942 of CM062804.1, read as the reverse complement.
ACAATAGGCTTTATCCTTTATCCATAGGAAGCCGTGTCTGCCGCCCTATCGATCGCAATGCACTGAACACAACATTCGGGAAGATTGACTGCCGTACCGTAAAAAGTATTCTGTAGTTTTGCGATTGGTTTGGTAATCCCTCTGTCTAGATTTCCAGAGCAGTCCCTTTCGTTCATTTTCAGGCTCCTTAAGGAAAAGGTCCATCTGAGCACTTGTCACTTCAGGCTCATTAAAAATCAAAGGCGACTAGAGTCATATTTTGTTTTTTCTCGACTCTTAAAAATTGAAAAAACAGGTTGTGTCAAAGCGTCTAAAATTTATTTAATCAAAATAAATATCACCTTTCCTACATTGGTCTTAGGTTGATAAAAATGGAGTCCACCAACCAAGGAGTTCCCCTTGGTGGAAATCCTAGTCCTTTCTCCTCTTGGGGAGATGTTGGTGCACCCCATATGGCCACATTGTCGCTTCCAGGATTGACAATCGGCTTGCCCGTATGGCTCTTCTCAACCTCTGTCGTTCAGAACACCGTGATTCCTAAACAATCAAGTCAGCAACTAAACGATACCAAAGTTACCCCCCAACCTTCTACTTCATCCAGTTCTCCCTCTCCTCCTTCCTCTTCGCTTGATCAAGCTGGTAAAGCCAAAAATCAAGTAATTGAGAAGAAGAAAGAGAAGAAGGAGAAGGATCCAAAGGCAAAAAGGGGTGACCAGGCATCGTCTAGCGAAAATCCACACACTGCACCGTCCAGGCATAAATCGCCATGTGTCGTTTGCAAAGGAGACCACTATCATCGAGATTGTCCTTGCATCCCTCAGATCTTAAGGGACTGGTCTCCTCGTTTGCAAAATCTGGTGTTATCAACCTCTGATGATCATGTTGAAAATACACCGTCAACTGGTGAAAGTGAAGCCCCTGGTCAAAAATGAAAATGTAAATTTCCTTGCAAACTGTGTGAAGGCGATCACGCTGTCCACCGTTGTCTTTTTCTTAGACGAGGCTAAAAGAGTTTTGGATGATCGTCCAGTTTCACCGTTACGGCTTCCTCCTGGATATAAGAAGCTCTTGCCGAGTCTGTCACTAGTTGAAAATCCGGCTGACACGCCATTGTGGTCGGCCGAAGCATCTATCATTGAAGATAAACCATCTGAATCCACACCAGACAAAATTCAAAAGGTCGAGGTGGCAGTTGACCCGGTCTTGCCTTCAGAGGATCCATCTTCAGATGATACAGTCACCGGAGAGAACAAAAACGACACCGTCCAAATTCTCTTCGTAAGCACAGACTCCGATGAACATGGGGGCAGTCTACCCGTTCCTTTACCACAGGAAGGAAGTTCGTCAGAGTCGTATCTGGCCGTCTATTCAATTCCACCTCCAAGCAACCTAGTTTTATCCTTCGATTGGAATCTACTAGGTAGACCCCGCTTATTGGCTAGTGTACCATTTCGAATCATTGCTCAAATATACAGAATGGTCATGGTTGGTACCATCATAGATGAAGGGGCTTCTGTGAGTATCCTTTCCTCAACTTCTTGGAAAGCGCTTGGTTCGCCACCGCTTTTGCCTGAAATGAGAAATATAACAGGCTTTGACAAAGGAACCAGTCGACCGTTAGGGATCCTTCCCAATGTGCTGATAACATTGAGAAGGAAAACCGTTCACATGAACGTAATGGTAGTCCAAGGACCCCTAGATTATAATCTACTCCTTGGACGCGACTATATTTATTGCATGGGAGCCATTGTCTCCTCACTCTTTAGAGTAATGTGTTTTCCGCATGAAGGAAGAGTGGTCAAGCTCGTAGACCAGCTTTCATTCCCCGGTTCACACATAGCAAATAGTCATATACCATCCCTAAATGGTATTTTCACGCAAGGAATGTCTCATCAATCCCCAGTCCGTCCTCCTGATGAGCGCGAGTGATTCGGAGGATATGACTGAAACCTAGGGGCATGCACCCTGGTCTGTTTCGGCAGGAAAACCTTGGGCATAGAGTAGGTTTCCGCGAAGGATATATGACTGGTTTACATACCCATCCGTTTAGGAAAATGGGGTTAAACCGGAATAAGATACCTCTGTTAGAAGGTAGGCCTTTCTTGATAGAACAAATGTTTTGTCTGCAAATTGAAGGGTAACCTAGAAAAGGTAGGCCTTTCCCGATAAAACAAATGTTTTGTCTGCAAATTGAGGGGTAACCTGGAAACTCTACTTCACTATACCTGGGGGCATGCAAACCTTTTGGCATGCAAGTGAAGAGCGACCATTTATTTTCTAAATTTGTAGGTCCTCTAACCCTTTAAACTCGTAGGATTGGTCGTTTCCTAACTTGCATGCGGGGCAAAGCTTTGAAAAAATGCCATTTTTAATGAGACATCCTTATTATATGACTGGATCGAGCAGTTTTAACGTGGAATTCAAGCTCGTTAAAAAATGAACATAAGAAATGATCAAACGTTCCCCCAGAGTTTAAGCTCATTAAAAAATGAACCAATTTCCGGTATATAACCATCGTGAATGTATTATCATCAGCCTTTGAAGCCTTGGTCGTGTTCTCATCATCACCTCCACTCTGTATTGGCTGATCATTCACCTCCATTTGATTGTTTACCCTTTTTGAGGAACAACTGCAAAGAGTGATCCTGTTAGCCATCCTTGTGACACTGCCGTAATTGGAAAATTCCAAACCTTACCTGGAATTAGCTGCTACCCGAATTTATCACTCGTTCCTCAAAAAACGAGTCTCCTTTAAGCTCTTTTCAACTAAATCGTAAAATATGAAAAGATTGCCAAGCAATTGGCCTCTCCAGCTCGTTAAAGTGACTGGAAGTGCTATCCCTCCGTTAGATTTTAATCTTTTTGTACTTGAGGGATTATTACACAAAAAGATCGAGTGCTTGTTTTGTTCGGCTCGTTAAAAGTACCAAAAATTCATCCCTTTTGTATTGTTTTATACTTTTTCGGACTCGAGGGATTATATGATGAAAAAGGATTATTGGATTTTTCTTTACGTCCCTTTTTCAGACTCTCTAAAATTGAAAAGTACAGAGTTATCATTGTCGTTAAACTCGTTAAAACCTAATAGCGAAAAACTTGTCCATACAGAAAAGAACGAGTTTCACTATCGATAGGCTCGTTAAAACATAGCGATGAGTTTGCCTGAAGGGAAAATTATAGAACAAGAATATTTTATCCTCCTCAAGCTTGAAAAAAATAAAGAGGTACTGGTCAGCAATGACTGGGGAAAAATTGGGAAGAAAACTTGAAGAAACTTTATTGGTAGCAAGTCGCTCTTGAACATGACACTTTCACTCCGCATCCGAGTTGGGTTGGGTTGTTCTGTTCACTGGTCATATCACCATGGGTCCATCACACCATCATATTTGGGGTTAACGCTACCAATCCATCATGTCAGTGTCGCCGATATGTTCAAGAGAAGTCGCTGAGAGAATTCACCTGTGTCTCATCCACTGTGCTCCATCCTTTCATGACTGCCACCCTGAACCTTATATCATCAGATCATTTTCACCTCCATTAAAATAATTTTGCTCCGTTCTGTGTCATTTATGTGCGATTCACTAAGGCCCTCCTATGACGGATCGCTTCTTGTCGACATCAGCTCATTATCCAAGAAGTCGATCTAGGGACAACCCTTTCAGTACTTTGAAGCTTGCATGCCTCAATGGCAAGTTTCTCACTTCTGGCGACAAGTTTACATCAATGGCCTTCGACCGAAAGATTTTTCGTGGTGTTCGACGCCAAGTCCCTTATTCACACCACGTGAATTGTACTGCAGTACCTTGAGGGTCATCATCATTATTGGTGATTCCTCTCGCGCCTGTTAACAACTTACATCATTGGCTGGTAATCAGGTGATGTCTTTCCATGTTTGACTCCAGAACATCTCTCACATGGATCGACTTGTACTTTGAGTGAAGATTGAACGAGATTGAAGACCTCGGATCTAGTTTCATCCATCTGGGCTGCGATATATATTCAGGAAAATAAAGACATCAAATGTTCATCGTTACTGCACAGATAATCATCCAATCCAAAGGATGATGACTCTACCAGAATCATCAGTCTGCACTCAGACGATTGTCTATCTTATGTACATGAAAATGAATTTATAAAGCTGAGCATGGGAATGCCCGCCTCAGCTAGATCATGAAAATATTATGAAGATAACGTATTGTATTGTATCTTATTATAGGTCGCCTTCCAGCTTGAAACAACTTCAGATCCTCATGATAAAGCGTTTCATCTGACATCAACAGATTAACGACCTCATGCTTTAGGGGGCAACTGTTATAGACATTTTTGGGCACTGGAACCCCAATCATAAATGTCCATAAACCAAGGGCTCTTAAGTCCCTAAAAGTGTTGTTCCAACCTCTAAAAGAACAAGGTCAACTGATTACATCTTCTCCCAGAAGTTCTCCATGAAAAACTACTCAGAACTGGTCAAAATTGGGCCATCTCACCTGCTCCATGGTCAAAGTGCACTGCATCCCACCTAAATACACACGGGAGGTGCGATGCATACTGAAAATCCCTTCTATGGGGTGCGATGGGCGAGAGTGGACAAATGGCAGGGTCAATCTGCAAGGTGGAGGATCATGGAATCTTCCAGAAACTTCTCCTGTGACACTTGCCTCTCTGCATTCGCCCAGGAATGAGTAAGAGATCATCAATCTCCAAGTGGAATCAAGAACTATCAGAGAGAGGACACTAATCAAATCTCAAAAGCTAACTCACCCCCCTTGCAAACATCTATATATGGATCCCTCATCCCAGAGATCCAGAGGCTGGAATTTTGTATCTTGTAAGGAAGTGCTGCTAGTTTCTTGGTGTAACATCATAGTGTTGGGTGATCTAAGCTTTTCATGAGGTGAAGAAGGGCTTTCTTGCTAAGAGGATGATGCTGGGTCAGAACAATTGGTTGTAATCCTCTTTGCTATTCTTGATTATTAATAAAGCTATTCAAGTTTTCCTCCACATTCTTGTATGATTGATGATATATGCATTTGTGTGGGCCATATATATCTGATCCTATATTGTTTATGATAGTAGATCTATGTTCTTGGATAGTGTTATTTTGCTTTGATTCTACAGGTGCTCTTTAAAGTTGGGTAGACGAGGAAACGAGTGGCAAAGATCTATCAGAAGAGAGAGGAATTAAGCAAGGAACCAAGCGCAAGATAGAGGTTGGTCTCCTTCTTTCCCCTCTTATCTACTTCTCATAAAGGAAAACGAAAGTGGTTTTAGTTTGTTTGTTTCTAAGGTAGCTACCAGCCTTAGTGGGACTAGCAGCTTTGCATAGACACTAGATTTCCCAATAACAAGGATAGAGCCATAGAAGTAAAAAAAAACCCATCACACAGACCTCTGGATGTAGAAACCTGGTTTTTTCATCCCCCAATACTGCTTCAGGTGAGACTGCAGCATGCAATACGTGAGTTGTTGCCGAAAAGGCCAACAATTTAGGGTTTTGTTGGTTGGTGCAACTAAGTCTGAACCTGGGTTAGGACCCCTCAAGCAAACAAATGGTTCTGTTTCCGGGACCAGGATCTATCTGAGGAATGTGTGATGTCAAACAAATGGTTTCCAGCTAAGAAAGAAATCGAGAAGTGGATAGATCGGAAGTTGTACAAATTTGCAGCCCAGGAAAACAAGAATCCGTGTTTGTTGAAGGAAGAGTGGCTGAATATACATATGTATACAGGCGAGCACAAAATTTTCTTTTGCTCTTTTCCATGCAAATTACACCAGTTCTTATCTATATTGGCAGATAGTCAGGGCACATGGAAGTTGGAAAACCCTATTTTGTGGACTCCAAAGTTGGTAAAGCATCTGGAATCTTTAAAAAACAAGATCTTGAGGGTTGTTGATTACTAGATTGATATTATTTTGGGCAGATTCATTATTGAGTTCACGGTCGATACATTTGTAAGCTATAACGAAGCTGAATGATGATTATTCAAGGGACTAAGAGGTAAGTATCTAAAATCCCTGAAGACTTGGATTAAAATTCTATTGTGTGAGAAAAGGGTTATGCCATTAAATCAATGTTTAAAAGGGATCTGAAGGGAGCTACATGAAGTGGAAAAACATTCAAAAGAGATCTAGATTCGGGTGCTAAATACAGTCCTTTGTTGGGAGTGTCTGACAGTGACGAAGAGAGTAGTGTTCTAAGGACACCTCTGGGTGCGCTACAGACAACAAGACAGGGTATCGCGGGGATACCACATCCATCCACTCCACCTCCACCATCACCTTCGCCTCACAAACCTACACTTACACCTCCACCTCCGCCTCCACCCCCACTATTCAATATGGCCAACGTTATGAAGATTCCCATATTCAGAGGTCTGGGGATAGAAGACCCTAAATAGTTTTGGTTTGTAGCAGACACTGTGTGGAAGTCACAACAAGTTACAAATGATGATTTGAAGAAAGTGCAACTGGTTACAACATAGCAGGACATAACACTAAGCTGGTATATTAAGTATTATTCAATGCATCCAAGTGTAACATTGGATGAGACGAAGCAGGCACTTAATAATGATTTCAAGAAGCATAAGTCACAAACTTAGTCAGTGACAAAGGTCAAAGAAATCCAATAGAAGGTGAATGAGTCCATGTGGGACTTTGATCAGAGGCTGAAATGTTTGCTGCAGCAGGTTAATATGTAGATCACGAATGATCAACACAAGGATTGGTACATTTCTTCATTGTTACGTCATCTGAGATTGTCGCTGTCACAACAGAAAATTGGCACACAAGTTGAAGCATTAGAGATTACTATGAGAATACAAATCTGGGAGTGCATCATATTTAATCACAGCTGGATAGCTTACATATGGAGTTGCAGAGCCTAAAGAAGGGAAAGGAAGCCCAGACTGAGGTTCACGTAGATGTTTGGTGCTTGAAATTCAAAGGCCATGGTCACGATAAGGACAATTTCCCGTTCTATCAAAACTATCTTATTAGGGGAGCGCCTGTCCCCCTGAAGCCAGAGAATATGCTGGCACAAGCACGGGAGTAGCACCCTAGTGTGCTATTTGTTAGGTTACAACACAACATGCAACAGATAATTTCCACCTTCTACAGAAATTTGTACAGGCCCCCCAACAGTAGTTTTTCAATTTTTACAAATATGTAGGTCATGATGAGCACCATTGTCGAAGCTATGAATTCATGATGGATAGAAACCCAACATATAGAATGTAGGCAAAGACTCTTCCTCAAGATTAGGGCACAACTGCAACACGTGGAGGATTCCAAGGCCGAGGAAGAGGGCGAGGAGGAGGATTTGGAAGGGGTCGTGGTCAGATCATCTCTTACAATTATGGGGAAGCAGGTCATTTTGCACGTGATTGTCAGAATCCAACATACCCTTCCAGTCAATATCGTTGACAGTTTGACCATGTTATAGAATATTTCCCAGTGCTTATCATGAAGATGTAAGAAAACAAGACTTAGACCCAACAACCTACGCAGAACATCCAAATGATGAGGTCGGAGCCTCGCGAAGATGGGCATAGTGTCAATATTGTTATGTGAAGTGGTATAGCTATTGAAGAAGATAAGGGGAAACAACCAAAATCCGATGTGTGGGTGTGCAAGGCTGCTGATAAGGAGATGGAATTTGATGTAAATAAGGTGAAGGAAATGTTTATGGAAGTAAAGAGGAGCTTCACGGATGAAGGAGATTCCACATCAAGGACTCAAATTATAGGAAAGTCTGAAGAAACCAGTACTGCACAGGAGACAAATCCGTCATTATTATCATCATTCTTAAAAACTTGCATGAAAATCCTAAGGGATAAGAAGGTAGTAGAAGCATTGCAAGAACTGATGGAGAATTGCACTGGTAAGAATAAGCCTCTACCCAAACAACGCATAATACATAAGGTGGGAAAAAGTAAGAAGAGAACTAGTCATGAAATGAGGTTGATTGCACAAACTGGAGGATATGAAATGGACCACGTAATTATTGATTTAGGGTCTGATGCAAATGTTCTACCGAAGAAAACTTTGGAACAATGGGAATAAAAATGCTACAGCTTTCCCTGATCCAGCTAAGAATGGCCAATCAATAGAAGATTGTTCCTATGGGGTGCTTACATGGAGTGACTGTAGATATTGAAGGGGCGCATGCCATAGCTGACTTTGAAGGAATTGAAATCATGGATGATAGTAACCCTTACCCAACATTGCTTGGAATTGATTGGGCATTTGACATGAACGCAATCATCAATCTGAAGAAGCAGAGTATGACATTTGAGAAGAAAGAACTAAGGGAAATTGTAATATTGGATCTAGTCGAAGGAGCGCGATATACTGAACCAGTCCATGATTACGAGGAAGACGATGAAATTAAGAAGATCTATAAGTTGAATGCACGGGATGAAGATTGGATTAACCCCATAGCGGATGGATAGATCACATGGGAGAAGGACAACTCCTAGAATTCAGATTTAGATGAGGAGCTTGAACACTGGCATAACCAATTGTATGAAGTATCCTCGTTATGCTACAACATGCTTACCAAATCACTACAACGTATATCCACCAAGGTACGTAATTTACCATTTTATGATGGTTTAGAGGATGTCAATTTATTACTGGATAAATTTAAAAGGGATGTATCGGAGGAACATCATTTCCAAGGGATAGACATTGCACTGCGAGCTACGCCTACCTGTTAGTGGGGTACGCAATTTTTTTTTTTGTAGATTAGAAAGAGTATCAAGGAATGATGAAATTTATGTTTGGATATGCTAATACCCACATTGTGGAGAAATACATAGGGAAGGATGATCTGTGGGAGCACTTAGCTTGCTGGACAAAGGCATGGGGGGAGGAGCCACAGTTGGAGTGGGTTCATATCTTCTGCCACACTTTGGATACAATCCCGATGAATTGGTATCTTGAAACGAAGCTATGACATGGAACCACATTGTTATCGCAAAATCACTACTGAGGGCTGCAACCAAGCAAGATTTCATGTAACTCTTTCAACCTAACTTTAGATCAAAGATTAGCCTCTTTGATCAGAGAGGGCTCTCTCACAAACTCTTAATAAAAATCCTTCACTACAGCAGATGGCTAACTCTTTACTCATTCATGAAAGCAAAAGCTGGTTGGAAACATATCAAACTGGTTCTCATTGGGCTATGGAGTCTCATATACTAAGTAAACAAGAAAAACATAGTCATCTCATGGAAGTCAAGGCTCTTTGCATTACATGTCAAACATACTCCATCAAAACCACAGCTTGCCAAACACACAGGAAGTCAGAGCATAAGATTATGAATTCTGAGTGATTGTGTTACAAAAAGGCTGTAAAAGAACATAAAATATAAAACACCATCATTATATTTGAACACAATAATCCATCGAGAATCTTGAGAAGAAATCAACACTGTTTTACTATTACTGTCACAAGTCTTACAATGGCCCAAAACAACTCTGTTTTTGTATAAAATATCCAACCCCTATTACATCCTAATCTGATCCCTTTATAGGAATCCATTTCCCCTCTCTAGAATGGGCTCGAAGGCCCTATTAACTACTCCTACATGCTATTTAACTAATTCATTAATTACAAACATGCTACGCTGTAATTACACAAAATCCTAATCAAACTGAAACACTAATTTCCTTCTCCTCGTATGCTTGATTCTTCTTAGATCCTTGACAGCTGTCCTCCTTCAGTTAGGCTGAGATGGCTGAGCTAAAGATACAAGGAACGCTGACTTTGGATACCTATTAGCGCTGATGACTCATTAATCAACCAAAAGATGTGCTTCTATTTTAACGGTCTCTGTCTCCCAACATTCTCCGAAAGTTCAGCAACATGTCTCAGCTCTTTTAATAACCCCAAGCATGGAATGCTGCCATGTTTCTGATGTGCTGTAGGTGGTATTGATAGACAGGTGTTTCTCTTCCTCAACTCCCGCTCACAGCATCACAATAGCTGCTCTGCGCTTAAAATCATCACCTACAGCAGTTTCGTAGCGCGCTACGAAACTGCTGTGTGATTTAAATAAACCACAGTCTTCCTTTAAACTTCTCACAAAATTGAATAGCTGATGTTGCCAATCTTCAGTTTCACCTTTGCTATGCTGAGATTCAGAATCGTATTCCCTGTAACATGAACCTCCAACAGATGAACCAACTGCAATTGATGAGACCACCATGATTTTACCATCCCACTGACTCAACACAGCGTCATATAAGCCAAAACGGAGCAAGTTTGCTAGAGATATGCTATCTGCATAAGTGTGATGGGGAGGTATCTGAAGCCCATCAAGCAAAGGATGTAGTCCATTGTTTTCAGCCCGGGCTATTTGGATGGGTACAAGACAAATAAGTTGACAGATCCAGTTTCCCAAAGGCCTCTTTTTATAAGAAGAGAACAAAACATCTACAACATTTGAGTCCCAGCTTTCAGACATGATAACTTGAAACTGAATCCCGAGATTTGAAAAATCCTTTCCTTTTTCTTTCTCTAACTGTTCAATCAGAAGCTGCAAGTATTCTTTACATTTTCTTTGTCCATCATCTTCTCCAATCGTATTTCTTGAGTTCAACAAAACATGGAAGGTAAGATGCCTAATACTTCCGCTACAGAGTGCAGAACTAACAGCATACTTATCAAAAATGTGATAGATGTAATCTAATGTAGCGCAAGTCTTCTGAGAGCCATGGTTCTTGGAATATTTACAATCTCCCTCTGAATTTGACTTGTGCTTTGGTAATTCTTTAAACTCCAAAACTTCTGTGGCTGGAAATCACCAACATCTTCAGCGATCTTATCCAAGGAAATGTTCTTCAAAAAGGACATGGCATCACCTAGCATGTAAACTTTGAGCTCAAATTCTGATGAAGCCTTGCTTACAGCTTGAGAAGTTTCTTGAGAAGAAGATGAGAAAATCTCCTCTTTGCGGTCTGAACACATTGTAGACTTCTGAAAAACAAAGAGAAAAGAACCATCCCCTGAAATGCATGCATTTAAAAAACCTGAAGAGAGAGAGATGTACTTAGGTTTCATCAAAGGCTGATGATGAAGTTCTACCACCCTAACCCTATTCATGTCATCAACTAGAAGCAATTCTGCTTTCCCAGGAATACACTGCATCCATATTATACTTGTACTCCCAGAAAACAATTCCAACATAATTTCAACACCTGTCCAGTCTATATTCCGGAATGATTCATCAAACCTGTATATTAAAACCTTGGATACTTGTGCATCATATAAAGCCAGGAATCGGGTACATTCATCAAAAGCTACCAAATCAAAACCCCATTTAAATGTGCGAATAGGATTGCTCCCACGCAGAAATGGTCCTAGCTTTGGGGACATGTACAAGTTTAGCCAATTACATACTCTGTCATGGATAAAAATCAGCAACTCACCAGATCTCAGAAATGCCACCTTTTTAATATCTTCTATCTCAGGATCACAGCACACTAATTCAAATGGATCCGAAAAAGACGGGACAATGCAATGCATGGAATTTGAATTTAACTCATCTAAATCTTTTCAAACTTCTGACATTCATCATATTAACCAGTGTTTGCTAATCAACAACAATTCCAGTCTCCGTGCCCAAACCGGTATTTTCAACCTTCAAGAATGTAATAACCCGTATAATGGGTGATGTCAAGTCAATCCGGCGTTCCACCTTTAGGAGCACCAATTCTGATGATGGTGCCGCCAGACATAGATGGCATAATATCAAGAGCACTACACATGCAAACACCGAAAGCTTGAGATTTGACAGGATCACTCCACGAATCACCATTACCATTGCCCTGCCCACCATATGATGCTTGTAATCTAACTCCAGATTGTCGACCTTGTGGCAATCAAATTTTTATAGAAATCACTTGACACTTGGCATTTAATCACTTAGGACTGCGTGTGTTTTCTGCAGCATCAACCATATGAAGCCGGTGATCTCCACCATTCAATTGTGGGCCCACCCTCTTCTTCTCTACTGGCCGGCCATCGATCTAGTAGCCAAAAGCCCTGGTGTAGCACCTGTATTTTCACAAACTGATGCCCGCGTACCATTATCTATCAAACCTTCTCTGCCCATATTTTTATGTTTGCAATATTATTTAATTAAGAGATTACAACTGACATCATCTAGAATGAAACTCCTTTTTGACATTTTTGTAAAACATACTCTGTTTCCATTATTCTGCCTGTGGTGCAAAGCCCTTGAATCAAGGCATTAAGAGAAACACTGCCTGCCACATGGCCTTCTCTTTTTTTTTTATTAAGTGATGCAGCTCCAGAGTTTTGTTGATAGCGCCATTACCGCATTGATAATTAATGAGCATGTAATATGTGTAATCGCTTGGGAACTTCATTTCTTTTAACAGCAATGTTGCTTGTTGTGCCTTCCCTGTTTTGCAAAATCCATAGATCAGAGTATTGTATGCAACAACACCAGAGTTATATCCTTTAGTCAGCATTAGACCTTTAAGCACATCAACCTCATCCACAGCAGTTGTAGCCAGTGTACAATAGGCATGCTAGGATTTGGGCCTCCACTGAAAACTCGAGCAAATTCTCAATTTCGTAGCACGCTACGAAATCACTTAAACAGGTAGCGCTGCGAAACTGCTAAAAACGAATTCAGGCGCTGCGAAAACACCCAGTCTTTAAGCTAGGCTAAAAATTTTTTGGCAACAGCATTTTCAGTGATAACAGTGGCTCCACTTGGGATAGTGTGCCCTTGTGGTGCACTAAGAACCTGCAGCTCCAGTGCCTTATAGAATTTATTTGACAAACAGAAACTTGCTTGACCAGCATGACTGTAGGAGAAAGAAAGCTACATCTACTGAAAAAGAAAAATGCTCAGTTAACCTTGAGCTTATTTGCATTTACCTACCTACCTACCCTAACAATTCAAACTTCCCTCAGCTCAATCAATATGAAACTTCCAATGCAGCCAATCATTTGTTTCATCTGATATTTGATTTCTTTGACTGTCCCGGAGTTCAGAGCCAATGTGATAGTGTGATGACCGCTGCCACTGAAATTGTCTCTGATCTTTATAAGTAAACTGAAACACTGGAGAGTAAAACTCTTCCATGTAATCAGCTATAGGATCCCAGAACACATGAACAGCTTGATTCTTCTTGTAACCTTCAGGTTGTGCAAACTGATCTTCAACAACCACGTATAGCTCTTTAAACGTGAAAGAGAAAGGAAGTGGCACTCTCTCCTTGTGTTCTGTCATAGAAAGCTGCTGAAAATAATGATCATGATAACACTCTTCATTTTTAGGCCACTGATTCTCAACCACACAAGACCCCTCTGATGTGCTATCCACTTTTCTATTTGACAAGTTATCCAGCTGCCTTTCTGAATCATTCCAACAAACAATGGAATTTTCCTCACTATTATGATTATTATTTGAAGTAAGATGCTGCAAGGAATTACAAAATTGAGCAAGCTTTTCCTCTGTCTGAGTGTCATAGAAAATTTCCTCCAATATTTCTTCTTGCTGGGTGCAATCAATTTCGTCTTCATCATGATCTGAAGCCTGACTAATCTGCTGCATCTCTACATCAATATCTAAGGATAAAACATGGTTTTCACAGGTAAACTCTTGCTGCTCTTCATGGAGTGTTATACCTTCTCCTTGGTGCTGAAAAACATTGTTATGAAGAGCCTCTAAAATTTCTTCATCTGTAAATTCATTATCACCATAACAATCTTCCAAGTACTGAATAAGATTCAAAGAATGCCTACAGCAATCTTTGAGCAGCAACAAAGAAGGATAACATTCTTTATACATTTCACAGAACACAACATGGAAATCAGCAAGAGAAGATAATGAACCATTTTCCAAACTTTTATACCAAGACCATGCTTCTCCTTCTAAAGTAGCCATAAACATCCTCATGAGACAATCTTCAGGGAAATGAACCTTAAGACTGCGTACATGCATGTGAAACTTAACCAAATGGAGAGCAGCATCATCCTTCTTTTCATCTTTGAATATTGGAAGATCATCTAACCAATCAACCTTTGGCATAGGATTTGGAAAACCCGGAATATGAGACCGATTCATAGGAGCATACCTGGCACTCATTCTTGCAGTGGAATCCATCTTGAAACTTCATCAAGCTACTGATCTTCTAGCAGTGGAGTCACCTTCTAATTTATTCTTTGATGTGTGGAGTCGCCAAGGTAGTTTTGCAGCCTTGAAAATCATTTGAACTCCTGCTACCTTCAGAAATTCAATCTTAAGCTCCCGGCAGATGCACCAAAATGTTATCACAAAATCACTACTGAGGGCTGCAACCAAGCAAGATTTCATGTAACTCTTTCAACCTAACTTTAGATCAAAGATTAGCCTCTTTGATCAGAGAGGGCTCTCTCACAAACTCTTAATAAAAATCCTTCACTACAACAGATGGCTAACTCTTTACTCATTCATGAAAGCAAAAGCTGGTTGGAAACATATCAAACTGGTTCTCATTGGGCTATGGAGTCTCATATACTAAGTAAACAAGAAAAACATAGTCATCTCATGGAAGTCAAGGCTCTTTGCATTACATGTCAAACATACTCCATCAAAACCACAGCTTGCCAAACACACAGGAAGTCAGAGCATAAGATTATGAATTCTGAGTGATTGTGTTACAACAAGGCTGTAAAAGAACATAAAATATAAAACACCATCATTATATTTGAACACAATAATCCATCGAGAATCTTGAGAAGAAATCAACACTGTTTTACTATTACTGTCACAAGTCTTACAATGGCCCAAAACAACTCTGTTTTTGTATAAAATATCCAACCCCTATTACATCCTAATCTGATCCCTTTATAGGAATCCATTTCCCCTCTCTAGAATGGGCTCGAAGGCCCTATTAACTACTCCTACATGCTATTTAACTAATTCATTAATTACAAACATGCTACACTGTAATTACACAAAATCCTAATCAAACTGAAACACTAATTTCCTTCTCCTCGTATGCTTGATTCTTCTTAGATCCTTGATAGCTGTCCTCCTTCAGTTAGGCTGAGATGGCTGAGCTAAAGATACAAGGAACGCTGACTTTGGATACCTATTAGCGCTGATGACTCATTAATCAACCAAAAGATGTGCTTCTATTTTAACGGTCTCTGTCTCCCAACATTCTCCGAAAGTTCAGCAACATGTCTCAGCTCTTTTAATAACCCCAAGCATGGAATGCTGCCATGTTTCTGATGTGCTGTAGGTGGTATTGATAGACAGGTGTTTCTCTTCCTCAACTCCCGCTCACAGCATCACAATAGCTGCTCTGCGCTTAAAATCATCACCTACAGCAGTTTCGTAGCGCGCTACGAAACTGCTGTGTGATTTAAATAAACCACAGTCTTCCTTTAAACTTCTCACAAAATTGAATAGCTGATGTTGCCAATCTTCAGTTTCACCTTTGCTATGCTGAGATTCAGAATCGCATTCCCTGTAACATGAACCTCCAACAGATGAACCAACTGCAATTGATGAGACCACCATGATTTTACCATCCCACTGACTCAACACAGCGTCATATAAGCCAAAACGGAGCAAGTTTGCTAGAGATATGCTATCTGCATAAGTGTGATGGGGAGGTATCTGAAGCCCATCAAGCAAAGGATGTAGTCCATTGTTTTCAGCCCGGGCTATTTGGATGGGTACAAGACAAATAAGTTGACAGATCCAGTTTCCCAAAGGCCTCTTTTTATAAGAAGAGAACAAAACATCTACAACATTTGAGTCCCAGCTTTCAGACATGATAACTTGAAACTGAATCCCGAGATTTGAAAAATCCTTTCCTTTTTCTTTCTCTAACTGTTCAATCAGAAGCTGCAAGTATTCTTTACATTTTCTTTGTCCATCATCTTCTCCAATCGTATTTCTTGAGTTCAACAAAACATGGAAGGTAAGATGCCTAATACTTCCGCTACAGAGTGCAGAACTAACAGCATACTTATCAAAAATGTGATAGATGTAATCTAATGTAGCGCAAGTCTTCTGAGAGCCATGGTTCTTGGAATATTTACAATCTCCCTCTGAATTTGACTTGTGCTTTGGTAATTCTTTAAACTCCAAAACTTCTGTGGCTGGAAATCACCAACATCTTCAGCGATCTTATCCAAGGAAATGTTCTTCAAAAAGGACATGGCATCACCTAGCATGTAAACTTTGAGCTCAAATTCTGATGAAGCCTTGCTTACAGCTTGAGAAGTTTCTTGAGAAGAAGATGAGAAAATCTCCTCTTTGCGGTCTGAACACATTGTAGACTTCTGAAAAACAAAGAGAAAAGAACCATCCCCTGAAATGCATGCATTTAAAAAACCTGAAGAGAGAGAGATGTACTTAGGTTTCATCAAAGGCTGATGATGAAGTTCTACCACCCTAACCCTGTTCATGTCATCAACTAGAAGCAATTCTGCTTTCCCAGGAATACACTGCATCCATATTATACTTGTACTCCCAGAAAACAATTCCAACATAATTTCAACACCTGTCCAGTCTATATTCCGGAATGATTCATCAAACCTGTATATTAAAACCTTGGATACTTGTGCATCATATAAAGCCAGGAATCGGGTACATTCATCAAAAGCTACCAAATCAAAACCCCGTTTAAATGTGCGAATAGGATTGCTCCCACGCAGAAATGGTCCTAGCTTTGGGGACATGTACAAGTTTAGCCAATTACATACTCTGTCATGGATAAAAATCAGCAACTCACCAGATCTCAGAAATGCCACCTTTTTAATATCTTCTATCTCAGGATCACAGCACACTAATTCAAATGGATCCGAAAAAAACGAGACAATGCAATGCATGGAATTTGAATTTAACTCATCTAAATCTTTTCAAACTTCTGACATTCATCATATTAACCAGTGTTTGCTAATCAACAGCAATTCCAGTCTCCGTGCCCAAACCGGTATTTTCAACCTTCAAGAATGTAACAACCCGTATAATGGGTGATGTCAAGTCAATCCGGCGTTCCACCTTTAGGAGCACCAATTCTGATGACGGTGCCGCCAGACATAGATGGCATAATATCAAGAGCACTACACATGCAAACACCGAAAGCTTGAGATTTGACAGGATCACTCCACGAATCACCATTACCATTGCCCTGCCCACCATATGATGCTTGTAATCTAACTCTAGATTGTCGACCTTGTGGCAATCAAATTTTTATAGAAATCACTTGACACTTGGAATTTAATCACTTAGGACTGCGTGTGTTTTCTGCAGCATCAACCATATGAAGCCGGTGATCTCCACCATTCAATTGTGGGCCCACCCTCTTCTTCTCTACTGGCCGGCCATCGATCTAGTAGCCAAAAGCCCTGGTGTAGCACCTGTATTTTCACAAACTGATGCCCGCGTACCATTATCTATCAAACCTTCTCTGCCCATATTTTTATGTTTGCAATATTATTTAATTAAGAGATTACAACTGACATCATCTAGAATGAAACTCCTTTTTGACATTTTTGTAAAACATACTCTGTTTCCATTATTCTGCCTGTGGTGCAAAGCCCTTGAATCAAGGCATTAAGAGAAACACTGCCTGCCACATGGCCTTCTCTTTTTTTTTTATTAAGTGATGCAGCTCCAGAGTTTTGTTGATAGCGCCATTACCGCATTGATAATTAATGAGCATGTAATATGTGTAATCGCTTGGGAACTTCATTTCTTTTAACAGCAATGTTGCTTGTTGTGCCTTCCCTGTTTTGCAAAATCCATAGATCAGAGTATTGTATGCAACAACACCAGAGTTATATCCTTTAGTCAGCATTAGACCTTTAAGCACATCAACCTCATCCACAGCAGTTGTAGCCAGTGTACAATAGGCATGCTAGGATTTGGGCCTCCACTGAAAACTCAAGCAAATTCTTAATTTCGTAGCACGCTACGAAATCACTTAAACAGGTAGCGCTGCGAAACTGCTAAAAACGAATTCAGGCGCTGCGAAAACACCCAGTCTTTAAGCTAGGCTAAAATTTTTTTGGCAACAGCATTTTCAGTGATAACACACATAATGGGATGTTTTGAAAGAAATCTTTCTATTAACTTTTAGCTTTGAAGATGGGTTTGCGTGTATAGATGAAGCATTGCAGACGATCAAAGCTGCAATATTTAGAATGCCAAAAGAACTGGTTGAATGGGTACAACCAGATTGGGGTACATAGCTATGCCATGCACTCCAATACTACAATGTGACCACAGAGGATGACAAGGAATATCCCAGGAACATCCACATTCCTGATTTTGAAGGATAGCGCGAAGTTGAGGAACCTAACGCAGAAATCCCTGATTTAGCAGAACCTTTAAAGACCAAGCAGGTGGATGTTAGATCATAAGCACAGCCGAAGTTTGCGAACATAGGTGACTATTGGGACAAAGATACATTAGATAAGGCTGCGAAGCCCCTACGAGAGTATCAAGACTTGTTTCCCACCTAGTTCTATGACTTAAAAGTGATAGTAGGGGACCTGGGAGTCATGAATATCACTTTGAATCCAGATGCAAAGCTAGTAAAGTAGCGCCCCTACCAATTAAATCCTAAGTATAAGGAAAAAGTGCACAAGGAGTTGGATTAAATTCTTGAAGTCGAGATCATTGAACCTGTAGAAGAATTAGACTAGGTTAGTCCTATGGTGGTTCAAGAAAATAAAACACAAGGTGAAATTTAGATATGCGTAGATTTAAGGAAGTTGAATGACGTGTGTGTCCACGATTCATTCCCTATGCCATTCATGGATGAGGTGCTAGAGAATGTTGGAGGGAAGGAAGGTTATTCGTTCACGGGTGGATTCTTAGGGTACCATCAGATCAATATCGCACTAAAGAACTGGAGTAAGACCACCTTCGTGACTGAATGGGGTTGTTTTCAGTATACAATGATGCCTTTCGGGCTTAAGAATGCCCTTGCAATTTTCTCTAGGGTGGTAATTGTGGCCTTCAAGGAATTTATTCATAAATTTTTGGAGGTCTACTTCGATGACTGGACAATGTTCGGATTAGTAAAGTGACATATTACTAGTCTGTGCCTCATGTTGGATACCTGTCAAAAGCATCAGATCCCTTAATTTGAAGAAATGCATATTCTGTGTACCCTACAGGATACTCTAGGGCCATGTTGTTTGCAAGAAGGGATTGATCGTAGACCTTGTCAAAATTGTAGTAATCATCAATTTGGAAGCCCTGAAGAATGTTGAACAACTACACACAACGTTGGGCCATACGGGATATTATAGGAAGTTTATCAAAGCGTATGCACAAATCACTGCACCTATGGAAAAATTATGGAAGAAGGATGCAATGTTTTTCTGGGACGGGGACTGCCAGAAAAGTTTGGATATTTTGAAGGAGAAAATGGTCACGATGCCCATTTTAGTGTTCCCTGATTGGAAGAAGGAGTTCCACATTCATGTAGATACTTCCTGCATCATGCTAGGAGTTGTTTTCACACAACTAGGTGAAGGAGATGTTGACCATCCAATAGAATTTGCAAGTAGAATATTTTATAAGGTGGTAAAGAACTATTCAACCACAAAGCACAAAGGTTTGGCAATGGTGTATGCGCTAAAGAAATTCAGGCACTATCTATTGGGTCCGCACTTCAAGATGTATACAGATCATTCTGTTCTGAAATACTTGGTCAACAAGCTTGTGTTGGGGCGGAATATTTGCAAATGGTTGTTGCTTTTCTAGGAATATGATTTCGAGGTCATTGAGAAGCCAGGGCGGCTGAATGCTAGTCCAGATCACTTATCACACATTGAGAATGGAGATGAGCCTATGAATATGGAGGAAGCGTTTCTTGATACACATCTCTTCGTTGTTTGCATTGCAGATGGCCATTTTGTCGATATAATTCAATTTTTGTCTACAGGTACTACCCCTGAATTGTATTTGATGCAAAAAAATAAATAATTGGTGGTCTGAGCTACATATTTATCTGTTATCGCTGGACATCTATATAAAATGGGCTCTGATGAAATATTGCATAGGTATGTTCCGGAGTATAAGCGGAAAAGTATCCTTGTAGAAGCGCTTGGAGGAGTAGTCGGATGACATTATGTAGGTAGAGAAGCTATGCAGAAGATCCTACATGCAAGACTTTGGTGGGTGACTGTGCATAAGGACTCAAAAATATATTGCATGGATTGTGATGTCTATTAGAGGATGAGGAAACCATCGTGAAAACATGAATTTCCACTGAATTTGCAGGTGACATTGTAGGCGTTTGATAAGTGGTAAATAGATTTCGTGGGACCAATACAAGCACTAGGGAAGATGACAGGGGCAAGATATATCATTACCGTGACTAAATAGTTGATTAGGTGGGTGGAGGCACAACCTATGAAAGATTATGGTGTTTCTACCACCGCAAAGTTTATTTTTGAAAATATCTTGTCTTGGTTCGACTGCCCTAAGATGGTGATGAGTGATAGGGGAACACACTTCTTGAATGAGACAATTGTTGCATTCCTCGAGGAATTCCAAGTACAACATCAAAAAATTACACCTTATCACCCTCAAGAAAACGAAATAGTAGAAGCCTTCAACAAAATTCTAGAAAGCACTTTAACGAAGATTTGCAACGTGAAGCGAAATGACTGGGATGTGCACATACCATCGGTCCTTTGGGCATATAGGACTACCTGTAAAAAGTTGGTAGTACAAACACCATTCAGATTGGTATATGGTCAAGATGTTGTAATGCCCATGGAGTATATAGTGCCAGGTTTACGGGTTGCAGCAGTTACGGACATGACTGATCGCGATACCATGGAAGAAAGGCTCACGCAACTCATTGAATTAGAGGAGGATCGCTACTTAGCTGGATTTCATCAGCAGGTGCAGAAGGATCATGAAAGGGAATGACATGTTCGTCAGATCAAACAACACACATTCAAGAGCGAAGATTTAGTGTTGCTATATAATAGTAAGTTCTCAAAGTTCCCAGGAAAATTTTAGATGCATTGGCTCAGGCCCTATGTCTTGAAAGAAATTACATATGGAAGCGTAGTTCAGCTTGCGAAGCTGAATGGGGAATTACTTTTGAGAAAATTCAATGGAAGTCACTTGAAACTTTATAGGGCTGATCCCGCCTCTGCACAATGACTATATGATTGCATGGTAGTCTTAGTACTCCAGGTAGCTGCAAGGAAGTACGAGACTTTAAACTACACTGCCCGAAAGTTAGAAAGGAAAAGTGAAGGGATTGCGCAACAAGTCAAAGTATGGCACCGAGGGGAGCTGCGCCAAAGGAGCTGCACTAGGTGGGTGGGCCCCATGCAGCATGGCCAAACAGTTACCATTGGAAGCACTGTAGATGATTGGATAGAGAATTTTCCATTGAAAGGAGTGGAGGGGAATCATTTATGGAGTATATCTTTGGGAATCTGCTACCAAATGTGCATTAATGGCCAGGAATTGGAGGGAACGGTCGGATTTGAATTCGAATTGGTCTATAAATATGGCATATCGCTCTATGTTTGAACACTTTTATTCCTAAGAGTTTACCTTAATATTTTTCACCTTGCCTTGCGCCAAGTACAATGCTATATGTTTGAGACAGATTGGGAGGAACTTCATTCACGAACAGAGTTTGCAAACGTGCCTGATTACTACCGTACAAGCTTCCTTGAGAGAATGACTGCAACTCGCCTAGAGATGGAGCCAACCCAATCTGAGGTAGTGTCAGCCATACCTATATCTACCGGATTGCCTACTACTACGCCTAGGTCACCAAGGCCTAATCCATATACTTCTATGAAGCAGAAGAAGCCTTAGCAAGCGTCGGTGCGGTAATCACCACGGAAAAACCCCACAGAAATCTGCCAGAAGGGAAAAATGGATAAGTCCAAACAAACGATAGATCCACTGGATCTAGATGAGGAAGAACTATGTGGAGGAGTAGAAGAGCTTGAGACAGAAGATTTTGAACCAATAACTCAGCTGCCGAAGTACATTCAACCTAGAAAATCCACGACGAAGGTGCCCAAAGATCCGGATGCTGCGAAGTTCATGGTCTCTACACCTTTACTACCAAAGAATGTGTTGTTTGAAGGTCCGTTGCTGGGTCGGATACCAAATATAAAAATGGAGGATTGGGACCTTGGGGACCATGAGAAATTTCCTCAATTAGCCGAACAAATACCTCAAAAAGGTCTTTTATGAG
This sequence comes from Pinus tabuliformis, assembly GCA_031772625.1. Taxonomy (NCBI): domain Eukaryota; kingdom Viridiplantae; phylum Streptophyta; class Pinopsida; order Pinales; family Pinaceae; genus Pinus; species Pinus tabuliformis. The sequence continues at coordinate 1,068,274,706 of CM062804.1, read as the reverse complement.
GAGTCAGGTGTTAAATGCCTTGAACTAATGAACTGGGTGGCTGGAGTTGGAGGTGTGGGGCTCCTAAACATGTTGTGGTTGCCACACTTCAGTCACACCAATATTAACACCATCTGTGTGCACCAACTATTGATGCTAGTGCATGATGGCTGTCTCTGGCTAGGGGAACCCATCCTGATCATAGAAATGTTGATCCACTGAATAACACTATTACCATCCCAAGAAGCATACCTTGTAGAGGCTTTTGTAGGAATGTCGCATGAGAAGAACTTGGTAGACCAAATGAAGGGAGAATTTTGTCTGTGAAGAAATCATACGGATACTCCATTCAATCCATATTTGATGGCGTGGTGCAATTTGTTGCGCAGATCTTGGCTAAAATGATCATGAGAAAATGTCGCACCGATGAAGTACCAGTGCCAGTCGTTTTGTTGGTTGCACAATGCGCAAAAGGGGTTCAATATAACTGGACTCAATATCTATGTCAGGAGTTTTTGGAGGATTGTAGGGAGGCCCAGAATGAGGGCAAGGTGTTTCACTATGATTGGTTTTTTTTGTTGATTGATTTAGTGGCTTGGAGGACGCCCAAAGAGAGCCAATTCCCTTAGCAGGACTCAGACCTACCGAAGTCAGCGAAGTTCTCTTCGCTTTGGCCTACTACAGATCCCACACACATAATGGAGACCAAGATATTCTAGGTGTTGCTCGAGACAAAACTCAGAATGGTGATCAATCAGCGGCCAAGGTTATCACCCACCTTGCATGCACAATACACTAACATCACAGATTTCTATAATCTGCACATTTGTGCAAAGAAGGATGCCCAAGGCATATGGAACAAGTTACCTTACTTGGTTGTCGAGGAGGACATAGTAGGAGTCATCACCAAGTGGCCAAGTGACTGGCTCAACCCTTGTAATGCCAACACAGATACTAGCACGTATGCTAAAGGCTCAGTAGTGCTGACCATGATAGCTGAAAAGAAGAAGGCGACATAGAAAGCTGCTACTCGAGAAAAGGTTGCGCAGATGAAAGAAGCTACTGTGAGGGAGAAAGAAGTTACTGCAAAAGAAGCAGCAACTAAGGAAAAAGAAGCAGTGCAGGAAAATACTGTGTTGCAAGCTACTATTGACTTCGAAGAGTCAGATCATAAGCAATCAAATGGGGAGGAAGAAACAGAGGAAAAGGAAGAAGGGGGTGTAGAGCTGGAGTCCCCATTTGTGGTCAAAAAGTAGAAGAAGAGGACTACCACAGGGCAGTGAAAGAAGCAAAAGTTTGACAATACAGTGGGCGCGATGCCTTTGGTCATCAAAGAGGGGGACTTGGATGAAATTCGGGATGTGGTCTGTGATGCCACAACTGACATAATGAGCTACTTCAAACCATAGTTCCAACAATCACTTAGTAAGGTACAATAGGGCACATGGGACTTGCAGGTACAAATAGGTCTTCTACAAGCGAGGGTGGGACAATCGAGCAAGAAAAAAGCAAGCCTGAATCAAGCGAGTAGGTCAATATTGGATGTTGAAATAACTGTGGATCTCCACGCAGTATAGTTTCCAGAAGGATCCCTGTGTGGTGACTTAGCCAAAGAGCAAGCACAACTCCTACAAATGAAGAACCTGAAATGAATCTAGCTGCGCTCCCCATTCAAAATCTGCACGAGCTGCACCAAGGGGTGTCAAGCAAACTAAGTTACCCTTCAGATGGAATCTGGCTCCCCTCTCAGAATCACAGATGTGATGTATGTTCCAGGACTAAAGAATTATCTTGTTTCAGTCTCGGCACTGGAAGACCATGGCTATGATGTGATTTTTAGTAAGGGAAAGGTTTTCCTTAGACACATCGCCATAGGACAGTTGAAAAGATTGGTGTGTGAGCCAAGAACCTATATGCTCTTGAGGTACAATATGTGTTGGCTTATTGGGGCCTGACCAAAGTTTGGAGTTAATTAGCCAAACAAATCCCTACACTATTGGCCCTTTCGGCAACAGCCCGCAGTGCATGGACTAAAGTATCACCCGAAGCAGTATGGGGGGATGCTGGAACCAAGTTTCTGCACCCTTGAGATGTCTGAGGTGTCGATTTAGTCCAACTGTGCCTACCTTCATGCAGGTCAATTCACACACTGTCCTGACCTACGATACCTTCGTGGTCTGTTATAATTTTCCTTCGCACAACCCTAACTAGGGGTTGAGATGCTTTCGTGTTGCTAGGGCAACGATCTACACTATTTTCCCAAGCTACACTATGTATCTTACTTATCTTCTTACAATTTTTAGTGAACTTCACGTAAACAGATACTTTATCTCACATTTACTTAATCAACATAATCAGATATGTTCGCGCACTGTATAAACAATAGACATGCAATTTAAACCCAATATATTCAATGAAGAAAACAAGAAATAATTACACAGAATCGATACGAAAACTTCTCTTTATTAATGCTTCCACGGTTATAGACTTGACTCACCCTGCGCACTCAGCTGCAAGGGTCCACGCACTCAACTGCAGACTACTAGGCCCCTGCGCACTCAGCTGCAGAGCCTTCTCCTACTCTACAACCCTAAGACTCTACTTCACACTTAGATCTTCCATTATGATTTTATTCCATAATCCTTCATTTACTTCGATTGACTGATTTAAAACTTAGAGCCTCGCTCTATTTATACAATCCCATGGTCCGCGGACCATGGGTAGATCTCTAAAGTTGACATTACATTACAAAATTGAGGGCAGATGACCCTATGAATCATTTACAAACTTCACGCTTCGTGCCCTCAAAATGCAGAGTCTTTACATTAGATTTATAACTTTTAACCAAAAACTGGGGTTTAAGCCCCAAAACTTTCCTTGGAGGATCCCATACCCAACAGGCCCCCAAAACAAACATCGTGACTCGCCCTTGAGTCACTTTGTCAGTGCAAAGATCTTCGCACAGAGACCTCCCAACTCTGCCTAGACTGCTACATGATCGGAAACACACTGAGCAGCTGCCTACTGCACTTCCTCGATGCGCTGTTCAGAGACTACTATAACTGAACTACTGCCCTGCACTTGTTCCTGCATTCCCTGCATCTTCGCGAGCTTGGATTCAATCGAGGCTGTAATGATGAACACCTCATCGATCCATGGTTGTACGCATGCCTTCGATACAAATTCCTTATGTCACACAGCATCTATCTGCTCCTTGAGTGCTTTTGCCTGCTACATCCACGCGAGCCTTTGTGTAAGGGCCACCATCTGCGCGATCCTTTTTATTTCATCGTATTGTTGTGTAGATCGTGTGCCTCTATTTCTAAGGGTTGTATGTTCAGGTCCGCCTATAGAGTGGTGTGGACCTCGAACAACTCTTCAAACAGTTTGGTGCAGTCCTTCACTGCACTGCTGATCTCTGTTATTCCTGCTGTAATGGCACTGGCGTGTTGTTCCTTCACCTTAGGTAGAGTTGAAGGTTGCACCTTCAATTGCAGCTCAGCTATCTGAAGGTTCAGCTCCAGCTGAACCTTAGCCATTTCTTCTTTCGCCTCATGCACCCCTACTGCTAGTCTCCAGATGCGCGCCTCCGCTAGTTCCTCTGCTGGGATGGCCAACTCAGGGACCATCTGGCAGGCTTCCTCAACCACCTACACTAGTTGTTTGTTCTGTGTCATGACCTCGTCATGCTGCAGGCTCAATTGTTCAATATTAATCCATTGCTCACTCATCACCTAGAGTGCGTGGCCCTCCCTGGCCCGCAGTTCTGCAGTCACTCCATCCTGCAGAACATAGAGCGTCTCCCGAGGGAGCGTAGCCATGTTTATACTGTCTAGTCAATTTAACGTCTTAAATTGCTCTACCGGGCCAGTTCTGCAGTCACTCCATCCTGCAGAACATAGAGCGTCTCTTGAGGGAGCGTAGCCATGTTTATACTGTCTCGTCAATTTAACGTCTTAAATTGCTCTACATAAATTATCAATCTGGGTATCGTAAACTGATGAAGTGTGGTGCACCATATGTGCTTAGTTAACCTTTTTCTTACTTCGTTGTTTTATAAATTTTATTTTGTTTTGGGGTTTTGTTATTGTTTATCTCCTAAAGTATCTAATGCAAATGGAAATCCTATTCTAAGGTCTTAAGAATACTTTTAAAGGTCAAGTATGGATGTAGATTTCAAGACAAGGTCTATGTTCCTAATGGTAACTTCCAAAACTTAGCACTTCAAAAGATCTTAAAACATGTTATTGATGGAATTAGTACTTAAACAAAAGTGTAAGTATGCAACTACTTCAATCAAGAAAAAGATGAAATAATGATCATGAAATCACTGTCTCTGCTGCTTGTCTAAATACAGAAATAAAAGTTAAGCTATTGCACTCAAAGAAATAAAAAATTGCAAGGAAAGTAAAACTAAAATCAAATTACACATTCATAATTCGATCCCTCGCCATTAGTCCCGCTATGGATTTTGGAGGTAACCGTCAATGATATGAGCAATTTAATATCTAATTGCAGAAAAGTAAAACTAAAATAAGATCACATCAATTCATAGTCTGACCCCTCGCCATTAGTTCCGATATGGATTTTGGAGGTAATCATCAACAACTTGAGCAATCTGATATCTAATTGCAGAAAAGTAAACTTAAAATCAAATCACATCAATTCATAGTCTGATCCCTTGCCATTAGTCCCACTATGGCTTTCGGAGGTAATCATTAACAACTTGAGCAATCTGATATCTACTTGCAGAAAAGTAAACTTAAAATCAAATCACATCAATATATAGTCTGATCCCTCTCCATTAGTCCCGCTATGGCTTTCGGAGGTAATCATCAATAACTTGAGCAATATGATATCTAAACTAACTAACAAAGCAAATGAATAAGACTTAAATCAAAGCATAACTAAAATTAAAAAGCTAAAAAAATCAAAGTCAACAGAGAAGTAAATCTCATGTCACTATTTGATGCAAAAACATGTAAAGAAAAAACTAATCTACAATCAACCGGTTGAACACACTTACATGAATTAAAATTGCATGAATGGAAAATCTAATTTATCAAACTTGAAAGCAATCAAATAACATAATGAAATCAAAGCAAAATTACAAAATGAAATCTACTCTACCTTACATTCTAATATGCTCCATGACATCTACTTCACATCTCCTTCCATGTTGAGAACATCAAAGCTTTATTCAAATTCTTCAAAATTACAAAGTACAACAAAGCTCTCCAAAGCTTTCAAAAGCCATCAAGGAAGAACTACAAACTCCAAGCTAAATAACTAAAAGCCAAGCCAAGCTAAGCTAACAAATGAAGGAGAGAGATCTCCTATTTATACAAAAAGATGAGATCCATCTCATTAATGAGAGTCCATGAATCTCTCCCTCTACCTCTAGAGTCCTAATCAAAATAGGAACTGATAAGACACATGTCTTCTTAGAGTTACAATACAATTAGGAGATGTGACACATATCCTCATGATCCCATGATTCTTTCCACTCAAATTCGAATTTGGCCTTAGAGTGCCACATAAGGGTCTTCTAGAAGCCTCCTTTCAACCTACACATGTCGACAATCTCAACCCATTTGTTAGGTATAAGCATATGCACATTATTTTCTAATTTTTAACCACAAATTCACTTAAAAGGCTTAGAATTAATAAATATTGGAAAAACATAAATGTGGCCCAATGATAATGAGAGTGGGATGAATGTGGTGACATAATAGTGGAATGGAGGTGATATAATGGACATAATAGTGAAAGTGTAATGGAAATGAATGACATTTTCAAGACTCAACATATACCAACTCCCTTCAACGCACTGATGATAGGCCTGTCGGCCTCATTTTCTGTAACCAGTGTGCCCTCTGGTAGCACTATAGTGTTGGTCATGCGAGCACGTAGCATTTCCTCAGCCGCGGTCGTGCCTACTGCGAGGCTGGTTGATAAAGTACCAACCTGTGGAGTGCGCACCTGCAACTCCTGTATCTATTCCCGGAGGGCCCCCAACACCATTTGGTTTTCCTCCACAAACTGCTAGAGGGCCTCTGCGGGGATGTCCCGCACCATCTCCCCTATGTCATGGAGATCCACCTCAGTGAGGGTGATCAGGTCGAAAGAAGTCTTGGAGGCTTTCAACTTCTTCTGTGGCCCCACTTGCTCTCTTGGGCACTGTCGCTTCAGTTGTGTGGATGTTGTCTATGGGTCCGCACCACCTTCCTCTATTTTTGTCTCTTGTTCAGGCGAAGGCGACTTCTGGACCTTACAATCCTTCTCTGCTACCTTTTGTTGTTCTTCTGCTGCCTTCGTAGTGTCCTGCACCTCCTGCGCCTTTGCTGCTGCTGCTTTGTTCCTTCTCTTCTTTGCCAACAACACCATTCGCAATTTTGCCTCCTCCTTCTTCCTCTATGTAGTGGATTTTTATGATTCCACTATGGAGATGGTTGGAGCGTGCCACTCCAGTGGCCATGATTCAAGCATGATGAATATGAGATCGTCCGTGTCCAGGTAAGGAGGCTCATTCCATTTCTTCGCGGGGTCCTTGCATGCCTTGATATACACATGATGGAAGTTTACCTTGAACTCTGCAAATATCTGCAGACTGTTATAGATAGTGGGCGATAATCAAGGCTTATGGTTAATCCCGATTCTGATGTTCATCTCCATGAGCACCCAGAATATCTTATTGTCTCTGATCCTCTGCGCGTCTTTAGTTTCCCACAGTGAAGCGTACTTCGCTACCTATGGAATATCCTACGCAATTGTGGGGAACTGGCTGTCCTCAGGAAATTCCCAAGCCACCAGAACTATGGATATTAGAAGCCATGCATAGTGGAAAGTCTTCCCCTATTCCTATGCCTTGCGACAGTTTTCAAGGAACTCCCTGCACAAGTAATCCGCCAAGTTAAACTAGATCCCCTCTGTGCACTACGCGGCAAGTGCAACCATCTGCGTGGGCACCTCATCTGCGTGGCACTTCCGTAGAACTTTCCCAGCCAGTATCTGTGTCGCAACTCTGACCGCAGTGTTATTGATACTGGAGATCATGTACCCTCTCTTTTTCTTCTCCAGCTTGAAATTTTTCTTCACGACCTCCGCGATGGCCAAATCATCACTTTTACCCTCGGATATGTTCGCTGGATCCTCCCCTTAGCAAGGGAGCCGGGTAATTCTATCAATTAGGTGGTCCATGATGGGGATGGGCTCCTCCAACCACAAACACCTATCATGCACCAAGAAAAGCAGCTGCCTAATGACAAAGATAGTCACTCAAGTGCGATGGTAATGTGACACCCAGAGTAGGTTTAACAACCCTACTTTGTCTACTCCTCACAACCACTTGTGTGGTTCCAACTCTATGACTCCCGCCACTGTATTTTTCTTCGGCCGCATTAGTTGTGCAGTTTCCAAATGTGGGAATTTCTTGTGGTCCGCGAGATTGCAGTCTTCAAATTTTAGAACCGGCATCCATCCCAAGTGTGATCCATCAAAAACAATATCATTGGGTAGCAGTGGAGTCTGCAGAGAGCTCTTGCTCTCATCTAGGTCCTTAGGCACCCTTGCTTTCCCCTTCCATGGAGGAACATATTCGGGCAACCTGGTTAGAGGGTCTGCACCTTGGTTTTATTCCTCCATTTCTTCGTCCTCCTCCTCTTCCACCAGGATTTCCTTAAGGTCTTCCTCCTCCTCATCAGCTTCCAAATTGATCACCTTCCCATTTTCTTCCATGGTAATTTTAGCTCTCAGAAGGTTTCTAGGGGACATGCGCACCAGAACCATAGGTTGCTTGTGTTTCTTGGGTCTTGACGTGCGCAGTGATTTAGGGATTTTTGCGACTATCCCGATGCTTTATAGGGCATCTACTATTGTCATGGCCCACGCGACCTCTTTAGTGGTCATATCTCTGATATCCATGGCTTCTTCAGACGCTGCCATTTTACTGTTCAAACAATGCCTTCGACTTCAAAAGATCAAACAGATCTGGGTTCATAAATCTCTAGGTGTGCAATAACTCAATTCTCAAATGACCAAGTGTTGTTTGCTGGGCAGACCTTTGCAATTTATAGTGCCTTTTGAATTCAAATTTGACCATTCCCTCCAAATCTGATCCATTAATGCTCCCTTGGCAGCAGATTTTCCCAAATCTAACCCATAAAGTTCACCTTAAATGCATGTCGCCCGCTCCATTTGGTCTCAAACCAAGCATCACATCGTGAATAGTGACTATAACAATCACTTTCCAGCCAATCCGCATGGCAGTGCAGCTACCCTTACACTGTCGTGGACCCTGTGACACCTCGCTACTGTGTGCAGTACTGACATCGTGCAGCTCACGGGCAGAGTAGTTTATAGTCCCGCACCCCCTTTCAGCTACCTGTAGCGCTAAGACTATGCCTCCTGTGACTAGTCAGATGGCCGGGCCACTTGTATACAGCTTCAACTGACTACCATTTACTTTTCCTGGGAAGAGTTCACCATTTAACTCCACCAATTGTACCGCGCCACCACCTCTGATCTCCTTAAAAACATACGGTCCAATCCATTGCATCAAACTGATAAACTCTTGGCGGTAGTCCCCAAGTCTGTCAATGTAATCGAGCTCATCCTGCTCTATCACCACGGTCTTTTTATCAAGAAAGTCCTTCTTTATTCCTTCCTCAAGCTTCTTGACTTCTACTTCCACCATGGCGCTTTTCTCCCTCAACCGAACTCTTTCATTCATGAGTTCTTGGAGCCTAAGATCACCCTGCTGGATCTCTTCATTGAGTCCCAACCGTTCTTCTTCGAGCTCTTCCAACTACGCGAGCCTTTCTTCCAGGGCTCTGCGGTCTGTTACCCCTGTGAGCACCACTATGCATGGACTAGACATGATAGACTCCATAGGAATTATGGCTTCTACTCCATCGACCAACCGAAAAGGCATCTGTCTGGGTATGCACAGGTCCCAACCACTTCGTTGTGTGTTGCATACCTTGTTCAGCGTGTTGCACACCTTGTCAAATGCTTCCACATGGATAACCTTCTGCGTGATTGTTCTTCCCACATACTGTCTGTCCAACCTTAAGAGCCAACTGCACATCTGTCCCCCCAACACATGCTTATTGACAATAACTCTCAGTGCAGAGTTGATGCACATCCATGTAGGTTGTTTTCCATATGCCAACATCCACTTGGATAGATGTGCACACGGATTATCCTGCCCATTGTATTTATATGTCAATCACACTCTAGGCTTCCCAAACTGTGTGCGCATCATCCTCCTACATTCGCGCCAGTCATCAAAGCTCCATTTGTGTGTACCCCACCACCTTGTGGGCATAGAGCGTAGTACCCAGTTCAAGGCCTGGAAGCGTTGCTTTTCTAGCACCTCCCTTTCAAATTTGTCCAAGAAGTCACTACCTCACTTAAACCATCATAATTAGGAAAATATCTCATTTCTATCGATACGCAACGTAGTGATTTTTTCATCATGTTACAATTAAGCGTGGTTACCTCATGTAACCAATTCTGCCATCGCTCTATCTCCTCATTAGAATCCAAAGTATAGGAGCTCTCGCGCTCCCATGGAATTCATCCATCCATGCTGGGATTTACCCAGTCTTGCTCTCACGTGGTTGTCTCGTAGATGCAGTCCAAATCATCATCACTTTCATAGTTGTGTACCAGCTCTGTATAGAAAGATCCTTCGACAAAGTCTAAGGGTAAAACTATGCATAGAGACCTCTTCTCAAAAATCATCTTGCGCTTCTTCAAATTAATAGCCCCATTCATGTCAGTGGCCCAATCAATTCCTAAGAGCAAGGGTAGGGATTACTGTCATCAAATCTATATCACTTCAAAGTCTGATAGCACGCTCACTCCCTCAATATCCACAGTGATTCCCTGCAATCTCCCCATGGGTATTATTTTCTGTTGGTTCGCTATTCACAGCTGAATAGGAGACCACTATAGCATAGGTCTCTCCATGCACTCCCATGTCTGCTTCGACAGAACATTTGCGTTCGATCCGAAATCTAGAATTACTTGGTCCATCTCATATTCTACAATCTGTGTGGTTAGCCTTATTTTTCTTCCCATCCATGTCTTATGCTTTCCAATCTTTCAGACTACGTGCGGTTCTCTTGGTGTGGTCCCAATGCATCTGTTAATGAGTTCCTGTAATCCTTTTACAACTTTACAGTCACGTAGTAACTTCATGCATGTTTCTAGGAACATCGTGAGCATAGATGGGTCAATCTTTGGCTCCAGTTTATCTTTGCTTCCTAAAGTGGAGGCATCAACGAAGCTCTTCTTGACTTCCATAAAGGTTTCTCGAGTGCGCTCCAAATCAAACTCCGCTTCTTTTGCTGGAGCTTTGCGAACCCAAGTGCTATCTTCTGGCTATTTTTCCTTATCATTTCCCATCACGATTCAACTTTGGAGCACAATGTTCACATTTGGATCTTCCTCACGTAGCTAGGACTTGATCATCTGCAGGTTCTGAGTCAGGGGAGGTGGTAGCGCTCCCTTATCACGTATCCTAACTATCAACGTAGGAAAATATTCTGTCTCACGATCAAAGAAGGTACAATACAGACATGATGGACGCATTGGGTTCGTACAACCGTGGACATAATGTCCAGGCCCTCCGCAATTGTAGCATATTAGTTGTCTACGACCTCTTCCAGGTCCTCCCCCACCTCGGCCTTATCTGTGCCCCTAAAATCCTATTCACGCCACTCCTGTGTTTTGGTCTAGGGGTCGTGTTTCGGCCTGAACTCTGTAGGTGGGAGTCCTATCCATCATTAATTCATAGCTTCTACAAGTGCACTCATCGTGTCCCATTGACCTACAAAAATTACAGAACAATTGTTGTGAATTTTGCGTGTACTTCTGTAGCAAATGGCAGTTGTCCATAGCATGCTTTCCACTTATTTGACAAATCATGCACCACAAAGTAGGCGCCGCGCTAGGTCCTGCTTTCGCTTCCGATCTTAACGGCATTAGTGCTCCTCCCATGAGGTAATTTGTGAACACTGCGAAGTGGTCCTTATCATGACCCTAACCCTTGCATTTTACGCACCACACCTCTTCGCATACTTCTGGTTGAGCTGTCCTATCCTGTTTCAGACTCTGCATCTCAAGGCATAAGTTTTTCAACTGCACGTGAATTTGTTGAACTCCCAAGTTAGGATCTTGCATTAGTGTCTCATGAAGCCTCATCGCAATCTCTAAGGCCTATGCCTGAGTCGTTAACTTCTGCTATGATAACGCACTCCTCAAATGTGGCGTTAGCGACGCTACAAACCATTCGCGATGCTGTCCATCCATCAGATTCATATTAGCTTCGAGAATCGTACACTTCAGCCTTTCATCCAGCTCCCAAGGAGTCTCGCATGGTAGCATTGTGATCTCTTTGAATCCAATGATTGACTGGGCTTCTGACTTTAGTTGGCTAAATTCCTTATTTAGCGCAATTTGGATATCCGTGATTCCCGCATTCGGATTATCATTTGAGTGCTTAATGTACCATGTTAGCACACGATCCCGCAAAGCACTAACTAGCGTCACTTTCTTTATATTGTCATATGTAACCCCCTGTGCTTCCCATATGGCTCTTACAACAAACCAAAATTGGTATGGATCCTCATTTTCCAATCCCTTGAACACAGGTAACTTTATTGTGCTTGCAACATTGAAACGCGTTGGTTGCAAAGGTGGTACGGGTGAAGATGGAGGTGATGGCAATGAAGCTGGTGGCGGTGTGGGTGGGGTGGTATGCACAAAATTCTTTGCCTTATCAAATGGATTGCACTTCATGGATAGACCTTCGCGAGATCTTCCTCATCCCCTCACGGAGGTGAAATCAAAGGGCTATTGTCTGGTCCCTTACTTCATTCGTTCCTATTAGTGTCGGTATCTTCATCCCTCCATTAGTGATCAAAATGCTCTTGTTGCATTGCATGTTAGTAGTCTCATCCGATCAGCTGCATTCCATTAGGGTCATGGATCATCTGATGGTAGTGGCATATTATAAATTTTCCCTCATGATCTTTACCTGCTAGCCCATTTTCATACATTTAGGTCATTTGCAGTCATTTTTTGTATTTAAATCTGCAAAAGTCATTTTTAGGGTTTTAGGTCTCATTAGGTCTAGGGTTTTGTCAATAAGGTCTTGTAAAATCTCAAAAATCATCAGCAGGCACATGAGGAGATCAAATAAAGTCTCAACAACAAAAATTTCAATAATCACATGCTTAGTGATTGATTTTTCCTCAAAACCCTATTTTGAGGAAAAAAAAGTTTTTATGTTTTATGTACAAAATTTCATGTAATTTCATTTTTTCTATATGTAATAATTCTGAGATGCAACCCTAGTCACCTTGCCAAGCCCCTGCACTCCAGTTCCTACAAAAGAATCAAAATTTCAAAGCATTTAGTCCATCAAAGGCAAAAAGTAAGTCAAACTGCCCAAAATAGAGTTTTAAAAAGCAAGTGAAAGACAAACATTAGGAAAGTGGGTTTTCATAAGTGAAAAATCAAAATCATTGGTATATAAAGTCTTTTTCATGTCAAAGAGCTCATTTGTGTCCAAAAGTGAATGAGAACAAGTGCAAATCGTGTTTTCAAGCCAAAGGAGCGATTTTGCAACCAAACTGTCAAAATTTTGAGGCGCGGCGCACCTGGGTCAAGGCGCGGCGCACCTGGCTTGCGCGGCGCACACAGAGCAAAATTTACACTGAATTTCTAACTGGTGCGACGCACTAGAGAGGCACGGCACACCTGTTAGTGGGCGTGGCGCACCAGTCTTCAAAGCCCGAAATTCATCCAAATCTTCCTCCAAAGCTTCAAAATTGCAAATTCCTCATTCCACAAGTAAGTTAACACCTCCATATTGCCAATGTAAGGGTTTTCATCAGTGTTTATAGTGTTTCAATAGGTTAAAAACAAAACCCTAGTTCCTTGCACAGTTGTATTGAGAAAACTGCCTAGGGTTTGCAAATTATAGTTTTTGCTGTCTAAATCCCATCCTACCATTTTTACACCCCCTCACTACAATTTCATTCACCTCTTTTATCCTTCCATCTTTCACTTACACTTACCTATCCCCCCTATCCCAAAACTGAAAACCCTAATCCCTAAAACCACTACTCCCAAACCCTAATTGATATCCCAAAACCCTAAACATCATTCCCCAAACCCTGCAATTCCCATAACCCTACAAGCAGCATCCCAAACCCCTCATTCACTGTTCCCCATCATCAAATCCCTATTGTTTAGCAACAAATACCTATTGACACTATAAAATCTCTTCATACTCATCTAAGAAACATCAAGCATTGGCAAACATGGAGTCAAATTCATCTTATGACAAAAATGAGGAAACAGTAAGTGACTCCTCCAAAGAAATTCATGCACCAAGGAGACCTCACAAGAGTGGAAAACATAACCGGGAGGAGCCTACTACACTTACTGAGTTGTTGGCTTGCCCTCTTGCTGTAACATGCTTCCAACATCAATCTTGTTACCAATTTTGTGAGATGGTGGAAAGAGTCAAATACCACCATGAGCTTGCCAGACTCTTTGTGCTCCATCTTCACAATGGCCAGGTCAATTTGGCAGGTGTGACATTCACTTTGACACCTGAGACTATAGCTCAAGCAACAGGCATTCCGAATGTTGGTGAGTAGTGGAGTAAGGGACAACTGGTAGATAGAGATTATTATGAGCCTTATATCAAGGCTGGTTTTCAGAGACATGTTAGTAGGGTCTTCCCTTTCAGGTACCTACAAGACACATATGCTCCCCTTATGAAACTCATAATCAAATATTTCAGCTATGAAGGTAGATTTTCTCGCCTATACACCTATCATATCAGATTGTTGATGCATTTTACTAGGGCGAGGATGATGAACCTCCCCTATTTCATTTGTTGAAATATTGAGAAAATGGCCACATTGGTACAAAGGAAACCTCCCCATAAGCAGTATAACAACATTTATCACTTTGCATTAATCAAGATTGTGGTTTTGCATCAACTTAGTTTACTGAATGTTTCATGGGAGGATTTAATTTCACATGAGGTATTTATAGGTCCTCAAGTGCCCCCATCAGTTTTTCATGAGGTAGGAGAACCTTCACATCAACAAGAGGTGCATGAGACTCAAACCACCAGTGTGCCAGTGTTTGTCACTTACCAAAAGGGCACAAGGAGATTGTTTGTAGCAGCAAAACGAGTACTATCTCCACCCGGGGTGGAAGGGGTCTCATTTCCTTCAATAGCAGAGTAGGTACAGGACAAGGGTAAGTAGCCATTGAATGATGAGGGGCCTTCAGAAGGTCAAGAGGTAGATTTCATTCTCATTCAGGATGATGACACTGATTTGGGCTCCCAAAGCTCAAAGCTCAAGGAGATCATTCAGGAGCAGCAAGATGAAATTCATCACTTGTCTCTCAACTTGGAAAGAGACAAGTGGATAATAAATTATCTTGAGCAGAGGAACAAATAGTTATAGGATCAGAAAACCATCATGGAGCTCCAAAACATAAGAGAAAACTAGCAATTTGCCAAGAGGAGGAAAGTCAAGTTGACACCACTTGAACAAGAAATTGAAGCTGATCATGAATCTTGGCTTGAGAGGGAAAAAATTCACTTGCAAAAGATGCTGGAGAAGGCCAACAAAGAGAAAAAGATGTTGAGGAACATGGCCTATCACTATTTGGCGAGAAACAAAGTTTGTAAAGTAAGAATTAGGACTTTGAAGGCCAAGTTTAGGAAAGCATTGAGGAAGAGAAAGAGCAAGACAAGCTCCATATCTTGGTTGAGGCTTCCTTAGCCCAACATAGCACTTGATGTAAGACACTCAGCCCAAATTTCAAGAAATTTGGGATACTTTTTGTAAATTTTGAATTTTTGAAGCAAAACACAGGTTTTTATGCCTAGTGCGCTGCGCCACCTGGCGCGCGCTTTTTCTAGGGACCTCCTTTGGAGGAAAACTCAACATTTTTGGATTCCTCGGGCAAAAATATGAATTCCCACACATGGCCAAGAAATTTTGTCAAGTTTTGAGATTCCAAAAGGGTCAAAAACTCCTCAAAAATTCCCTTTTCGCCCCTTTTTGGCCACACAGGAAGCAGTGTTGGGAGAACTCATTTTTGGAGGGGAAAATGGACACCAAATTCAGAAATTCCACCTGTTCTGGAAAGTAAACAGATAGACCTTTCCAACAAGCCCACTTGGAGCAAATTTGGTACACGGGTAGCCTTCAAAAGTCAGCTGCAAAAAGGCGTGGTGCACAGGGACAGAGGCACGGTGCACAAGATGGAAAATTAACTTTTTTGCCCAAAAAACTCTGTTTTTCGCCTAGTTTTTTCTCAATTTGACTTTTCTTTCTCTCTTAGTAAAACTCATGATGTAATTTGATGTAACTTGATGGATTTTGATGTAAATATTCTAAAATTTCACTCATGGAGGTAGATACATCATGAAAAGGTAGTTTGCAACTAAAAGAATCAGTTTCCTAGGTTTTAGAGGCAAGCTGTTCCACTGCCTACTTTTCAATTCTTAGTTTAGATATTGTTGAAACAGATCCTAAACTCATGAATTTGACCCCTAAAGCCTAGTATGATTTGTTTGTTTCCTATATCTAGTAGTTTTTCAGTCATTGGTAAAGGTTGGACTCTTGTGAATGCTTTGAGAATTATTGTACATTCATTTCTACAGTTTGGCAATGGAATAGACAAGGGTTTACAGAACTTTGTGGGATTTTTGTGGCAACTTGATTTGGTATAGTTTTTCCTTTTGTAATGCAAGTTTATATGTGTTTATGTATGCCATCATATCTCTCTATTCATCTTAACTAAATGAAACAAGGATAAAGGTAGAATTCATTGATGTTGCAGTGCTCTACCTAGGGTTTGTTTATTTATTTATGTTTTCAACTTTTTGAAGAGGATCCCTGAGACTTTCATGCCATCTCCAATTCCTCACCAGTCTTAAATCTCTCCATCTCACTCAATTTTAAGTACTAAACCATTTGCCTACGTCGCCCCATAGAGACCTCTGCAAGAATGTGTCCATTCCCTGGACCCAAATCTGCCTTTCACATTTGAGCCATCAAATCAAAATTAAATTCAATCAAACCCGTTTGAGAACATACATAGGCTAAAATCAGTCTTTACATTAGTCATATAAAACCTTAATGACCATATTCTTCTGAGATTGACAAGGAGAGAGCCCTCTCCCGACCTGGTAGGGCTAGCTACCAGGTTAAGCATGGTTTGATGTTACCCTAGATCCTGCCTTTCTCAGCCTGAGGTAGATTTAGGCCTTAACAGTTCCTATAGGTTTCTCCACTTCACATAGCTCTGAACATCAAGGTAATTGCATAACCCTCTTTTCACACAATAAAATTTTAATCCAAGTATTTAGATACTTTACATACTTTCCTCGCGGTCCTTTGAGAAAGCGTCGCTCTACCTCGCTATAGCTAACTGAAGTGTCTACCACGAACTTAGTAATGAATCCTCCTATAATTTGATCGAGCCAGTGATCAATAGCACACGTGATATTATCCTCCGATGCTTCCAAGCTTCACACCAACTTTGGGGTCCACACAATAAGACTGTCAAGCTTCCACCTTCCTTGGCTATCTGCTAGCTTCGCGATCCACTCGTACAGCTCAGTAGGGAAAGATGCAAAGAAGATCTCATGGATTTCTATTTACAGGTAGCAGTCTAACCACTCTTCTTTTGGCAGTCGCGGATTCCTGTTCTCTTGCGCTGCGAACTTGTGAATTCTCCTGTCCAACAAACCTTCAATTTCCTTCTTAGTTGGATTCCAATGATACGACATCAGACATCTCTATGCAGATTCCATTCCCAGCAATGGAACCCTTTGTTAGCTTATTGGGGCTTGACTCAAGTTTGGAGTTAATTAGCCATATAAATCCCTACACTACTGGTCCTTTAGGCAACAGCTCGTGGTGCGCAAACTAAAGTCTCACCCGAAGCAGTATGGGGGGATGCTGGAACCAAGTTTTCGCACCCTTGAGATGTCTGAGGTGTCGATTTAGTCCAACTATGCCTACCTTTGTGTAGGTCACTTCGCGCACTGTCTTGACCTGTGATACCTTCACGATCTATTATAATTGTCCTTCGCGCAGCCCTAACCAGGGGCTGAGATGCTTTCACGCTACTAGGGCAATGATATGCGCTATTTTCCCAAGTTACACCGCGTATCTTACTTATATTCTTACAATTGTTAGTTAACTTCGTGTAAACATATACTTTATCTCACATTTACTTAATCAACACAATTAGATATGTTCGCGCACCATATAAAAAATAGACATGCAATCTATACCCAATATATTCAATGCAGAAAACAGGAAATAATTACACAAAATTGATACAAAAACTTCTCTTTAATAATGCTTCCACGGTTACAGACTCAACTCACCGTGCGCACTCAGCTGCGGGGTACTAGGCCTCTTCACACTCAGCTGCAAAGCCTTCTCCTACTCTATGACCCTAAGACTCGACTTCACACTTAGATCTTCCGCTATGATTCTATTCCATCATCCTTCATTTACTTCGATTGACTGATTTACAACTTAGAGGCTTGCTCTATTTATACAATCCCATGGTCTGTAGACCATGGGTAGATCTCTAAAGCCGACATTACATTACAAAATTGAGGGCGGACAACCCTATGACTCATTTACAAACTTCACACTCCGCGCCCACAAAATGCGGAGTCTTTACATCAGATTTACAACTTTTAACCAAAAACTGGGATTTAAGCCCCAAAACTTTCCTTTGGGGATCCCGTGCCCAACAATATGCATGCAAATCCTTGAGGAGAAAGGCAAAGGTTATAGAATTGGTGGTTGAGAGGGAGAGTGAATTACCTCTCAACATGCGGCCCCAAAAGGAGCCTTAGAAGAAGTCTTAGACAATTGTGGAGCAACCACAATTGGAGAAGCAGAGAGGAGACCGAGTGGAGGCATCCACTCATGTAAAGACCACAACTAGGGGGAAATTTCGAAACAAGTGGGTAGATGGAGCACATGAAGCCATACCTCTAGGTGTGAGTTGGGGTGATGTGAAGTGATAGTCCCAAGAGGGCTGAAATTGGGTAGGGTCCATTTAGAGGTTTTGTCTCTTGGACCATGCCTTACTATGGGAGCCCAAAGTACATAGTAACATGATGGATTGATGGCGGTTGATGCAATCAGATATCAGAGTGACAAAGGATAGAGAAGTCAGTTATTGAAGAGTGCAGAGAAGAGTTGACAATAGTGCAAAAAGGCAGAGTCAGCAAAAGGGTAGAGTTTCAGTTGACAGAGGCAGTAGCAATCAGACACTTTGGTGACAAATGCATCATATTGATTCAGTTTGGATGCTTTTTTTTGGTTTCAGGAGTTGCTGTAGCAACAACACTAGAGAGAAGTGTTGCATTTATAACATTCCAAAGGTTCAGGATTGGGATAGAGTTGAATTCCTTTCTTTTTGAGAGGGAGTGTTGAAAATAGCAACAAGAAATGTTAAAAATAGCATCTAGAAATTCCAATTTAGTTTGTCCTTGAATTAAATTGTAATTGTTGGCTACATGGGGCCTGACCCAGGTTCAGAAGTGATTTAGCCAAGAAAATCCTGGTACTACTGGCCCTTTCGACAACAGTCCGTGGAGCGCGAACTGAAGTCTCACCCGAAGTAGTATGGGAGGGTGCTGGAACCAGGTTTCCGCACCCTAGGGATGTCTTGATGAAGGTTCTAGAGGTTCGCAGTTTGAACCTGCATGCTTGCACTGCTCCGCACAGCAGCCTGTGCACACCTCTGTAAGGGGCGCGAATACAATACTATCCTGATCTCGATCCTTACTGTGCTATTATATTAGTGCTTTGACTTAGTTTGTGCACGCCCAATATTCTTATTACTTATTCAACTTTCAAGTAAGTGTGTGTAATCAAAAGCAATATAAATTCATAAAGATAAACAAAACCATAAATGCACAATATTCCGAATCGAACTTATCTTTATTAATAATCCTTTTCAAGTTCAATTCGATTACAGACCTGACTCCGACCTGCGCACTCAGCTATGGGCTCTACTAGGCCTCTGTGCACTCAGCTGCAGAGCCTCTTCCTACTACTATGACCTAATACACTTCAGATCCACTTCTATCCTCTAACCATGCCTTCGCATCTATCTATTTATTTCTTGTCAAAAACTATCTTCACACTTAGAGCCTTGATCTATTTATACAATCCCATGGTTTGCGGACCATGGGTAGGCCGACACAACTTTACATTAAATTACATTATTTTAGGGCAGACAACCCTATGACTTCATCTTAGACTTTCGCGCTCCATGCCTATGCTTCACAGAGTCTTTACATTACATTGACCAAAAATTGAGCCTTAAGCCCCAAAAACATGTTGTGGGGGATCCCATGCCTAACAGGCCCTCAATACAATCATCGTGAATCATCCCGAGTCACTCTGCTAGTGCAAAGATATTTGTGCGAAGTCCATCTAGCAGGTCTTGCACAACTTGGGTGTCTACAACACACTGTTCCACTATATACTATATTTGTTGCACACGTATCTCTGAAATTTCATGAGCAGGGTCACATTCCTGTCTAACCACATAAAGTTTCTGCATTTGTGCCAACTTCTCTTCAATGGTAGCTGTAATTGTGAAAGCTTCATCGATCCATGGTTGGATGCATGCTTTAAGCATGGCTTCTTTTTGGCATGTGACATCTAATTGGTCCTTCAGTGCCCTTGCCTACTGTATTCTGGCAAGTCGTTGAGTAAGGACAACTGTTTGCACGGTGCCCCAGACACTGTCGTACTCTTGTTGCAACTCGCGCGCCTCTGTCTCTAAGCGCTGTAGGTTTAGATCTTCATATAGGTGTGTAAGCATGGTTAGTGCTTACTCCAACATCCCGGTACAATCCTGTGTTGCTTGGGAAATTTGCTCCAACCCCATCTGGATAGCGTGGGCACACTACTATCTTACTTCTAGGGGCATGGAGGGATGCGCCTTCAATCGCAGCTCGACAATCTGTAGGTTCAGCTCCAACTGAACCTTCGCTATTTCCTCCCTGGCCTCACAGACTCTGGCCACTAGTCTATGGACCCGCTCTGTTGCTGGTAGTTCGGCCAGCACGACCAACTCTAAGATGCTCCTACACACATCCTCTACTGCTTGCTCCAGTCCACGAGCCTGCACAACCAACTGATCACACTGGAGGCTAAGCTGGTTCATGTTGATTTTCTACTCGTTCAAGACTTGGATCACGTGGCCTTCTCGGGCGTGGAGCTCTACGATGACCCCATCCTACAGCTGGTATAGAATTTCATGCGGCAGGGCTACCAAGTTCAGGTCGACGCCTTTCATTCTGCTCATCGCAGCTCAGTCACCTTCACTAGCTGCTGCTAGCGCGCCTTCGGGCAACATGAAAGGGTTTTCCATACGGGCATGCAGCATCTGTTCGGCCTCGGCGGTTTCTGCTGCAACGTACTGAGCCATTGTACCTGTTTGGGGGGGCTGTACCTGTAAGCCTTGCAGCTGAGCGCCCCCAACACAGTGTTCTACTCCATCCTTAGTTTTTGGAGTGCGTCCTTTGTGAACTCGTGAATCATTTTATCGATGTCAAACAGATCACCTTCTGTGAGCGTGATCGGGTCAGCAGACATCTTTGTCCCTTTTACCTTCTTTCTGGAAGCTGTTTTCTCAAGGCCATGGGGCCTCTTGAGTTGGGTCGATGTGGAACTTGGATCCACGCGTTCTTCTATCTTGTCCACTTCCCCAGTCTGCTGCCCCGTGGACATTTCCTAGCCCTCCTCGGGCTTTCTTGTTGATTTTGTTGTGGTGTCTGTCATCTATGCTGCTGCTCCTACATCAGCCATCTTCTTTTGTGCGGCTGCTTCTTGTTCCCGGTGTCTCTTTTCAGCCAGCTTCACGATGCGTAGCTTGGTGTCCTTCTTTCTTTGTTGTGCTGTGGCCTTCTCCATTTCTGCCAAGTCTGGGGTATGCCACTCTAGAGTCCATGACTCCATTACTGTGAAGATCGCATCATCCGTTGCAATGAATGAAAGCTTCACCCATTTTTGTGGTAGATCCTTGTGTGCTCGGATATACAGGTTATGCATATCCGCCTTGAACTCTGTCGCGCTCTGCAAGCTGTTATGAACCGTAGAAGATAGGCGCATCCTTCGGTTGATCCACATTCGGATACTCACCTCCATGAATACCTAGAACACCTTCGTCGCGCGAATCCTCTTCACGTATTTGGTAGCCAAGAGGGAGACATACCTCGCAACTTCTGACAAATCATGCTTAATACTGGGGAACTGGCTGTCCTCTGGCAGCTCCCCTACAACCAACAGGATGGATAAGAGCAACCACACATAGTGGAAGGTCTTACCCTACTCTTGGGCCTCCCTGCAGTTCGTCAAAAACTCCTCGTAGAGGAACTACGCCTAGTTGAACTAGACCCCCTATGCGCATTGCTCTGCCGGCGCAATCATAGATGCTGGTACTTTGTCAGTGCGACATTTCCTCATTAGTTTGCCAGCTAGCAGCTGGGTGGCTACGCGCACCCCTTTGTCCTTAATGCTTGCGATTGCATACCCTCACTTTTTCTTCTCTAGTTTATACTTGGCCTTCATGGCTTCGGCGAGGCCAAGTCATGGATTTTTCCCGCTATGGCCATGGGGTCATGTCCTTTGAAGGGCAGTCGAGAAATTTTGTGAATTAGGTCGGCCATGATGGGAATAGGCTCCTCTAGCCAGAGATACCCATCATGCACCAGGCACAACAGCTGCCTGATGACGAAAATGGTGATGGGCACGCAGTGGTAGTGGGGTATCCATCGCAGATGGAGTAACCCAACCTTCTCCACACCGTGCAACCATTTTTGCTTCATTAACCTTTCCGTGTCTAGGTGTGGGAACTTCTCGCTATTTTCAAGGTCCCAATCCTCGAACTTCATGGTCGGTATTTGTCCCAAAGGTGGACTATCAAATATTATACCATTGGGGAGGAGCGGGGTCTGGAGCGCACTCTTCGTGGCCTCCAAGTCTTTCGGTATCTTGGCTTTCCCTTTGCATGGGGGGACATACATAGGTAACTTTGTTGTGGAAGGAATTGGTGAGACATCCTCTGCGTCATCGTCTTGTGCTTCAACTTGAGTGATTAGAGCTTGCAAGTCTTCCTCCTTCGCATCTGATTCAATGGTGACTACTTTTCCCTTTTCTGCCATTGACAATTTGCTAAACCGTGGGTTTCTTGGGCATACATAGACTGGGCCCATAGTCTGCTTATCTTTCTGCAGATGCGGTGTTCATGGTGATTTTGGAACTTCTGGCACAGCTGCTACTTCTCCCAGCTCCTCATGGGCCATATGGGGCTCTGCAGTAACTTCGGCGAATCATACTCTTGTTCTAGCAGTCATCATCGTGTTTATAGTCAAAGGTGGTAAGAGTACATAGCGCTCACTGCTCTGTAGCTGCTCAATTCTCACACAACCAAGTGTTGCCTTGTGGCTAGCCCTAGGGATTTTATAGCATCTTTTGAATTTGAATTCGAGCATTCCCCCCACTTCTGAGTCATTAATGCCTTCTTGGTGGCCGATCGTCCCAAATCTAGCTCTTAATTCATGTCTTAATTGCCCGCACCCCACTCCCTTTTGCCTTAAATTGGACCTCTTGTCATGAACAATGACATCAACAGTCACTTCCTAGCCTACCCGCGCGACATCCTAGCCCCATATGCGCGAGCGCGGCCCCTATGACATACTGATCCTGCATGCAACCTCCTTATCGTGCAGCTCCCATACAGACTCTTTGATAGTCCCGTGCTCTCTTTCAACTACTTGGAGTGTTGAGACTGTGCTCCCTACGAATAGTCAGGTGGTCGCACCACCTGTGTGAGGCTTCAATTCACTTTCTAGCCTAGTCCTCTGGTACTCCTCAATTACCCTCACGACAGTTAGTGCCACGTGTTCTTCCTTATGCGGTGCACTTCCCTGGTTACTTTGTCTGGTAAGGTGCGGTCGCAACAATGGTAGCAGAGCCACAAATTCTTGACGAAAATCTTCTAACACAGTAGTATGGTTGCCCATATCTTGTCCTGTCATTCTTAGTTTATTGACGCAGTAGGCTTGTGTGATTTCATTCTCCAGTTCTTTGCTCTCTGCATGCATTAACATGCTTTTCTTCCTCAGTCGTACCTGATCTTTGAGTTCACGAAACTTAAGGTTCCCCCACCAAATGGCTTTCTGAATCTACATATGTTCGTCCTCGCGTGGCTACATAATTCCTTCATCCTAGTCCTTGCGTACTGTCCCAACTGTGGGAGCTACTACGTGAGGATTCCTTCCTTCCAAAACTATGGCCTCGACTCTGCTCATCAGCTTCGGGATCATCTCCGCACTCAGGTTTTTGTACATGGCCCTAGAGGCCCATTGGACCACTGGTACGCACAAGTCCCAATCAGTTCGTCTTGCCTGGTAAACCCTGTTCAGGATTCCACATACCCTCTTGAAGGCTGCTACATGGAATGTTTGTGGTGCACATCACTTTTCCTACCTCTGCGTCCTGTTCCGATTTTCGATCCTTAGTTTGGGATGTGTTCGTGTAGACTTCACAACACATGTCTATACCCATCGACACAGGTGGGCGTGCAAGCTACTTCGTCCTAGCCGCTCAACTCTCGTTCGAAGCTGGGGGTTTCCAAACCGCACACACATCATCCTTCTATATCCACTCTAGTCCTTAAAATTGCCTTGATGTGTACCCCACCACCATGTGGGTGTTGCGTGAAGTGCCCATTTCAACGCATCGAACCGTTGTTGTCCGGTACTGCACTTTCAAATTTGCTCAAGAATTCATCCACTGCCATCAATCCATCATATGTCGGTAGCTCCCTTGCCTTTGTTGTCACGCAACGTAGTGATCTAACCATCATGTTGCAGTTCAACGTTGTTACTTCGTGCAACTGATTTTGCCATCATTCTACTTCTTCATCTGAATCCGAAGTGCAGGAGCTTTCGTAATCCCACGAGATTCTCCCATCTACAGTTGAATTCACCCAATCCTGGTCTTGCGTAGTTATCTTGTAAATACAATCCAGCTCATCGTCGCGCACTGGTTTAGTGTAGCGCACTCCTTCGGCTGGGTCTAGTGGGACTACTACATGTAGTGACTTTTTCTCGAAGATCATTTTCTGCTTCTTCAGGTTGATGACTCCGTTCATATCAGTGGTCTAGTCTATTCCTAACAGTGCAGGATAGGGATTGCTATCATCAACAATCTCTATCACTTCGAAAACCGTCTGTGTGCTCATGCCTTCAATATCAACTGTTACCCCTTGTAACCTCCCCATGGGCAAAATCTTCTGTTGGTTCACCAATTGTAATTGAATAGGGGACCATTGTAATGCGGTCCTACCCATGCATTCCCATGTTTTCTTCGGTAACACATTCGTGTCTGAACCCAGATCTAGGATTACCTGATCCATTTCATACTCACCAATCTACGCAGTCAATCTCATTTCCCTCCTGGTGCGCAATGCATGCTTTCCTAATTTTCAGACTATGTGCAGTTCTCCTAACCTCGCGCACTTGATGATCAGCTCTTGTAGTCCCTTAACTTCCTTGTTGTCGCGAAACAGTTTCATGCATGTCTCCAGAAAGGTAGTGAGCATGGAAGGATCCATTCTTAGCTCTGGTTGATCCTTACTACCTAAAGTGGAGGCCTCCATGAAGCTCTTCTTAGCTTCCATGAATGTCTCCTTTGCGCGTTCTAAGTCAAACTCAGGTTCCTTTGCAGGAGCCTTGCGAACCCATGTATCTTCCTCGGGCTACTTCCCCTTGTGCTCCCCCATGGTCACACTGCTCCTGAGCATCATGTTCTCATTCGAGTCTTCTTCACACTGTTTAGACCTCATCATTTGTATTCTCTGAGTCGGAGGAGGCTGGAATACCCCTTTTTTGCACATATGTGTGATCAACGTAGGACAATATATTGTTTCATGATCAAAATAAGCACAGTATGAACAAGATATCTCATTGGGTTGGTACAATCACGGGCATAGTGCCCTGGTCCTCCGCAATTGTAACAAATTAATTTTCCATGGCCCCTTGCTAGTCCCATTCCTCCTCGTCCTCGACCTCGCCCATGAAATCTAGTGCGTGCCATCCCCGCAACTGGGCCGAGGGCTCGTGTTTCTGTCTACATCCTATAGGCTGGGGTCTGATCCATCATTACCTCGTAGCTGTGACAAGTGCACTCGTCGTGGCCTACCAACCTCCAGAAATTACAAAACAGTTGCCGGGGTGTTTGTGTATACTTCTACAACAAATGAAAATTATCCATCGCGTGTTTTCCTCCTATCTAACAGATCGTGCACCATAACACTGGTGCCACACTTGGCCCTTCCTGTGCCTCTGGTCTCAACGACATTGGCCCCCCTCCTGCCAAGTAGTTCGCGAACATTGGATAGTGATCCTTGTCATGGCCCTAGCCTTTTCATTTTATGCACCATACTTCCTCGCGCGCCTTTGGCCGCGGTGCCCTATCCTGCTTCAAACTTTTCATTTCCAGGCATATATTCTGTAGTTGCACGTGGATTTGTTGAACTCCCAACCTAGGGTCTTGTATCGGGGTCTCATGCAACCTCATCGCTATTTCCAACGCTTCGGCCTGGGTGGAAAGTTTCTATTGTGACAACACCGTCCTCAAGTGCGGTGTTAGAGATGCCACAAACCATGCACGATGTTGTGCATCCGTTAGTGTCATATTGGCCTCGTGGATCATACTCTTCAGCCTTTGGTCTAGATCCCAGGGAGTCTTGCCTGGAAGCATTGTTATCTCTTTAAACCCGATGATTGACTGTGTCTCCGATTTCGACCGGCTAAATTCTCTGTTCAACGCATTCTGGATCTCTACTATCCCGGTGTTTGGGTGGTCGTTAGAGTGCTTGATATACCATGTCAATGCACGATCTTGCAATGCGCTCACCAATGTAGCATTCTTAATATTTTCGTCTGTGACACCTTGCACTTCCCATACTACTCTTACCATGAACCAAAATTGGTCTGGATCTTCATTCCCTACCCCTCTAAATACTGGTAGTTTGATAATGCTCGCCATATTGAACTGTGGAGGTGGTGGAGGTGGAGTGGGTGGAGATGGAGGTGAGGGAGGTGAAGTGGGTGGTGGCATGGGTGGGGGTGGTAACTGCATAATGCATTGCCTTATCAAACTGACCGCGCTTCTCGGAGAGACCTTAGTGAGCTCTTCCTTGCTCTCTCGCAAAGGTGAAATTAAGGGATTGTTTTCTAATTCTTCGCTACTTTTGTAGATCTTTCCACTCCACATTGTCCCAAACATTAATGTATTCGCATGACCCTCTTTTCACACAATAGCATCTTAATCCAAGTATTTAAAGACTTAATATACTTACCTCGTAGTCCTTTGAGAAAGCGTCATTCTGCTTCACTGTAGCTCACGGTCGTGTCTACCGCAAACTCAATGATAAATCCCCCTATTATCCAGTCGAGCCAATGGTCCACAGCTTGTGCGATCTTATCTTCTGATGCCTCTAGTCTACGCACTAATTTCGGAGTCCACACTATTGGTTTGTCGAGCCTACACCTTCCCTGGCTGTTGGCTAACCTTGTGATCTACTCATACAATTCAGAAGGAAAGGATGCAAAGAAAATTATGTGGATTTCTGTATACACGTAGCGATCCAACCACTTTTTCTCAAATACTTGCGGAGTTCTGTTTTCCTGTGTCATGAACTCATGAATCTTCTTGTCCAACCACTCTTCAATTTGCTTCTTTGTTGGGTTCCAGTGGCATGACATCAGACATCCCTTAGGCAGATCCCGGTCCTGACAATAGAACCATTTGTTGGCTACGTGGGGCCTAACCCAGGTTTAGAAGTGATTTAGCCAAGCAAGTCTTGGTACCACTGACCCTCTCAGCAACAATCCGCGGAGCGCAAACTGAGGTCTCACCCAAAGTAGTATGTGAGGGTGCTGGAACCGGGTTTCGTACCCTAGGGATGTCTTGATGAAGGTTCTAGAGGTTCGCAGTCTGAACCTACACGCTTGTGCTACTCCGCGTAGCAACCTGTGCGCACCTCTGTAAGGGGCGCGAATACTGTACTATCCTGATCTCAATCCTTACTGCGCTATTATATTAGTTCTTTGACTTAGTTTGTGCAGTTCCAATATTATTATTACTTATTCAACTTTCAAGTAAGTGCGCGTAATCAAAAGCAATATAAATGCATAAAGATAAACAGAACCATAAATGCACAATATTCCGAATCGAACTTATCTTTATTAATAATCCTTTTCAAGTTCAGTTCAATTACAGACCCGACTCTGCCTTGCGCACTCAGCTACAAAGGTTCGTGCACTCAGTTGCGGACTCTACTAGGCCTCTACGCACTCAACTGCAGAGCCTCTTCCTACTACTACAACCCAATACACTTCAGATCCACTTCTATCCTCTAACCATGCCTTCGCATCTATCTATTTCTTTCTTGTCAAAAAATATATTTACACTTAGAGCCTTGCTATATTTATACAATCCCATGGTCCGTGGACCATGGGTAGCCCGACACAACTTTACATTAAATTACATTATTTTAGGGCAGACAACCCTATGACTTCATCCTAGACTTTTGCACTCTGCGCCTGTACTTCGCAGAGTATTTACATTACATTGACCAAAACTCGGGCGTTAAGCCCCAAAAACATGCCGTGGGGGATCCCATGCCCAACAATAATTCTCTTCTCATCGCAACTTGTAATAGTTAACTATGTTAAGTTGACTTAGTTATCTTAGGAATTTAGAGTTGGAACTCTATCTGAAGTCATGTAAGTGTGATCCCTATGTTTTAGGGGTCCAGGTTGATTTTATTTGAGTTGTAATTAGATAACTTAGTTTGACTGAGTTATAGACTGTTAAACTAGTTCTAAACTATTGGTGGAACTAGTAGAGGTCTAATAGTGAGTTGGTGCACTGGTGCATGCTTAGTGCTACTCCCTCTAGCTGAATATTCCCTCATGAGAAACTCATGCATGTCAGTTCAGAGAAAGACCTAGTTGAGACTAGAGTGCAGGGACAGTGTACTATCAGTTATATAATGATCTGAGTTGTACAAGTCATGCATGCAATCAGAGAAGGACCTAAGTTTGGATTGCGTAGTTATGGAAGAAGGATTTCCTCATTAAATAGAGGCTAATTCCTCTAGGAATTGTGCAAGGAAATAGGGGCTTGGAGAGTAGCAAAATAGGCTAAGGTTTGGCTTGAGCTAGCTTGTGAGTAGAGAGTTGATTATACTTGTGCATGAATTGTTCTAGTGAGAAAAAGCTTTGTATTTTTAATCAGATTTCTAATTAATGCAATATAGAGAATAGGTGTTTTGAGCAGTGGATTTCCCTGGATACATATTGTGTTATGTGCCATTGATGTTCTTCCTCTTGCTGATTATTGTTTTCATCGATCATTGGTTTCCGTTGTTGAGAGTAGAGTAGATTATTTTCCTGTGTTTTAGTACATTACATGAGCTATTGAATCTAAAACAAAAATCTACACCAAGGATAGTGACTTCTCATGTCTCATCACATGATGATGTGGAAGCTATGAATTAGTGATGCAATCATTGTGAAGATAAATAATTGGAAGTCCAAGAGACATGTGTGGACAAAAGAGCCATTGAAGTCCAAAAGACATGTAATACCAAAAGTCATATATAATTCCAAAAGTCATTTGGAAGTCCAAAGGTTGTAGAAGTCCAATGGTAATTAAGAGTTGGAAAGTCAAGAGTCATGGGGATGTGAAAGGTCATACCTCAAGTTATAAAAGGATCCTCATTACTCATGAAAAGGAATTTTAACCTTGGATTGTCCCACAAGGTATTAGAGAGATAGAGTTAGTACTTTTGGGGAGCAAGTAGTGGCTCTAACACTCCATTAATGGAGCTAGTGATGTTCATTAAATTTATTTATCTTGGAATGTTTTCTTAATACTTGAAGCCTTTCGGCCAACACATTTTCAACATGGATTGTTGATGTTTTAAGTCTACTCTTTGAATGTTTTTGATTCATGTTCACTTTCACATGTACTAAATAATTGAACTATTTCGGTGAATTTGGTGCTTAACTTATTGGAAATGTGTTGTAATCATTGTAACCATCGTCACATGTGAAATATTTCGCTTTATGTTGGAAGATCCTTTCTCATTCATGTGTGTCTCAATTAGGGTAGTAATTAATTACTTATCTCTTCGAGGCTCACTATATTTCCCCTTTGTAGTGAAATAACCTTGATACATCTGTAATTGAACATTCACAAGGCACACTCTCTTGCTCATACAAAAGCACATGTTTGCTTCTCTCTCATGATAACTTCTAAAGAAAAGGAATATCTTTAAGTAAATGACAACTAAATTGTATTCCGGATGGGACTCCTACTCCAAATGGTGTGAGGTCTAATTGGGACCTCATATTGGGTGGATCCCCTGTATGTTGGTGGAATCTAGCATCGTCAATAGTTTGGAAAATCTAGAGTAAGCTCTAGCTTGAAGAATTCACTGTACATACTTGTTATCATCTTAGACAGAGTTTGGGAAGTTATGGGTTGCACTAGGCAATGGCCTATAGATTATCCTTGAAAAATTAGCATTGATTTCTCAACCACACCCTCTAAACTAGATAATTTCGGTTATAACCGCATGGAGAAATGATCATGCATTCTGTTGGAGCCTTCCAAACACATGCACAATGTGTCAAGCCTGTGGTTGGGGTGTAAAGCTTAAGAAGACAAAGTTTCAGCTCAGGGATTGATCATGAGTGGTTATTGTCAAACACTTGGGCGATCTAGTGTCCGAGAGGGATGGTAGTATGTTTCCAGTTAGTAGACCCCACTTGCATAACTGGAGCTTTGAGTTTAGGTCATATCATAGTAACACTCATCTCATGTTTACCATCGAGAGCTTGTAAAATAGATTAAATGTGGCGTGGGGTGCTACAAAAATATTCTTTTGGAATTTCACACCTCTCCTTTTGGAGGGCACTCGAGATGTTTAAAACTTACCACAGGGTCAAGAAGGAATTTTTTTGGGATAACCTTAAGTATGATATTTGGGATTTTCTGGAAGAATATTTGGTTTTCCAACAAAATAAAGTTGAGAAAATTAAAATATTGGTTATGTTACAACCTTTATCCATTCCAATTCAACCTTGAGAGGGGGTATCAATGGATTTTATCATAGGTTTCCCCAAGTCTAAAGGAAAGAGTTCCATCAAGGTGGTAGTAGATAGACTTACCAAGTATTCACTCTTTTATGTACTATCTCATCCTTTCAAATCTAGTACAGTCACTACTTAATTTATAGAAACAATTCAAAAGCTACAAGAAAACCCAAATATTATTGTAAGTGATAGAGATCCCATTTTCACTGGAAATTTTTTGGACATAATTATTTTCATGTCTTAGTACTCAATTATCTCATAGCTCATCTTATTATCCACAATCCGACAGGAAAAGTGAGATAGTGAACAAATGTTTGGAAGGATATCTTCATTGCATTGTATTTGATAAACAAACAAAATGGGTCAAGTTGTTACCTCAAGTAGAATGGTGGTATAACACTTCCTTACATATCATAGAAAAAATGACCCCATTTATGG
Source organism: Pinus tabuliformis (assembly GCA_031772625.1). Classification (NCBI taxonomy): domain Eukaryota; kingdom Viridiplantae; phylum Streptophyta; class Pinopsida; order Pinales; family Pinaceae; genus Pinus; species Pinus tabuliformis. The sequence goes on along the minus strand of CM062804.1, from coordinate 1,068,244,012 downwards.
AAATTTATGGATAACATCCTCTGTCCATCACATCGTCTTTAAGAGAAAATTACAAGGTTCAAGAAATGGAAGATCACATCGAGCATCAACAACAAGTTCTCCAACTCTTAATGGAGAACATGAATCTGGCACAAAACCGAATGAAACAATTGATATATCAACATTATAGTGAAATATGTTTTGATGTAGGTGATAAGGTATTTTTATGGCTACGACATGTTGTAGGAACTACAAAAACACCCAAAATTTTTGGGGTATATACAAATTTTGGCCCCCCCCATTTGATTTCCAAGACTAAACTGGTATGAAATGTAGCTTGAATTAGTTGAAATATTCTAGGATCTAACTTCCATTAAACCCTATAGTTTCTCATTGTGTATGTCTACCTTAGCTCATGTCTGTTTTTGGAATGAATTAGGGCTTGTGTTCTCATTATTAAAGAAATGTGTGTTATTACCTCACACTCTCTACGATGAAAATGGTAGGAATACTCACCATCAATGGCCATGCTTCATCTCTCTACCTATTCCTTGGCTTGTATTTTTTAATTTTGAATCCTTACATGATTGCATGGAATTTTAAAAGCATAAGGTTTTCATTTCATGATAAGGGTTCACATGACCTTTTGACCATTGATATAGTTTGTATTCTCTAGGGAAAATGATTGTTCATTATTTCAAACTTGAGTATTTTTTGTCTAAATGTATGTTATTATCGAACTCCATCTCAAACTAAAGAGCCTAGTATTTGTAAAATTGTTTAGAGACCCTTTTAGAATCTATAAAATTCATTTTTCCATAAATTTCTTAGTTACTTATTCATATTTGTAACCTCCATCATTCATCTTGTATTTTGAGTCTTACTTTGAAAAATTATAAAAGTATAAAAAACCCCACTTGCAAAGATGATGAATCATTCTATGCACCCTATAATGAGGTGGACTTATAAAGTTGAACTTTACTTTTGCAGGTAAATGAACCCATGCTTAGTGGTCAAACCAATTCTTGGAGGGCATTGAGTGTAGGTAAATGAACCCATGCTTAGTGATCAGACCAATTCTTGGAGAGCATTGAGCACAGGTACTCACTATAGCCATCGATTTCCAGTCATAAATAAGAGGGTACCATATGCTCCTAAATTTAAACAGATTAACCATAAAACCAAGCTTTCGGTGGCACTATCACTATTCCATCTACAATAAGAAATGCTTTGGTTGTTAGCATTTAAAAACAAAGGTTAGGAGATGGATTCTTAGGCTCCAATATCATGTGATGAAGGAAATCATATAGCTAGCAGCAAGCAATGATTTGGGATATTCATACGTAGGTAGAGTTGAGAATGTAGAAGCATTGAAACTACATTTTGTTAATCACTGAAATAACATATTAAGGGCACGTTGAACACATGCCGAATGCATAAAGGGGTTAAACATCAATGATCAAGGCACTTAAATCAAACTCTATGCATATACAATTTTTTATCATTCAAGGGAGATATCAAGAGATTAGTCAAAGGTGCATTCAAAACTGTGGGACAAAAACTTCTTTTTGCATTGCTACTAAAACCATTTGGTGGTCATAAAGCTAGCGCTTGTGGAAAATCAATAGAGTGTTGAGTGAATAAGTGACAACACAATGCATTGAAATGAAATGAAATGATATTTTAAGGTCCACTAGACTAAAAATAGTTTATGAGACCATTAGTTCCCTATTTTTCACTCTTTGCAATTCAGTCCTTTTCTGATTCAAATTGATGATGAGCTGACCCAACCTTCTAACAATCTCCTTGCCAAAAAGACAATGCTAAGAAACTGATGCTAACATGTTCTTATAACTTTCTCTGATGTCTTTGAATGCATCACATTCCAAAATGAAATGTTTTTTCGATTCCACAGCCCCATACGTGAAAAATGTACACACCCGTTCTTACCAAGCTTCTTTAGGCATTTTCCACTGTCCTATTTCACACTGAAGTTGATGTGAGTTGGTCCTTAATTGAGCAATAAGAACCTTTTCCCTCCACGAAATGCTAGCTCCAATGAACTCATTTTGTTGTAAATCACACGTAGGGTTGAATTCATCAATGTAATATTTCTTCTTTCTACCCAACTCTTTTCCCCATACCTTTTTATGAAACTTCTCCATAACAAAATCCTTTAGCTCCTTGCTATTTATGGGACATGCATTGAGGTAGATATTCCATTTTTTCATCCATGTGTAGTTTTGTTTCATCCATGTTTTCTTTCTTTCACTCATGCCTTCATTGAAGATAACATTAGGCCATCTACCTACTCTCATTTGTTCAATTCTTTTTAGGTATCTTATGAGCTACACCATAGCAATTACTTCAATGGAAGTTGCTCATGTTTCACTCAACATTATCTCATAAGGTACCAAAATTTTATTTTAAACTTGCTCATGATCAAGTGTTTTTTGGGTTTTCTCAATTTGTTTCCATTTTAAGATGGAGTTCTGCTAGCCCACAATTCACACCCATATAGAATCACTAGACAAACTAGGAGTCCAAAAAGCACTTTAATCATTTTCCAATCCCATAACTATGCCTCTCTACATCTATTTGAAGATCATATAATGCTTTCAACCCTCCTAAAGTTCTCTTCTTTCTGCAGTCCTCCCAATTGAGTTTGTTGTTGAAATCAATCCCAAGGTACTTGTACTCATTTACTTCTTCAAGAATGTTGTCTTCAAAGAAGAAAGTATGTTGGCTCTACTTTCTTTTATTAGAAAAAATCATTATTTTGGTCTTGCTAGTATTGAATTGCATCCCCACTACTCTACAAAAATGCTCAAGGGCATATAAGTGCATTTGCAATCCATGGGCCGATTTAGAAATCAATACAATATCATCAACATATAAAAGAAGCTGTATCACAAACTCCCCCAACCAAACACCATCTCCATGTTGCAGATTTAGCCACTCTTCCAATTTATCAATATATAGACCAAAAAGAGTGGGGGATAGAGGGCAACCTTGCTTGACTCCAATGTCACTACTAAAGCTTTCTGAAATACCTGCTGAGGTTCTAATTTTGACTTTCACTTCTTCATAAAGTCTATGGACAGTGGTTCTATAATGCATAGGAATTTCAAGTTCTTCCATTCTACGCCACAACTTATTCCTAGGGAGTATGTCAAATGCTTTTTTGAAGTCAAAAAAGCAGAAAAATACTACTTCTTTGTCCTCCCAAACCTTTTCAACAATGTGTCTCAACGTGATGCCATGATCCATTGTAGAATGTTTTGACCTAAAACCCACTTGTCCTCTTTCCCTATTTTCTTTTACTTCTGCCCACTTGCTAATTCTGTCTTCTACCATGCTACCGAAAAAATTTGCAAATAGAGGATTGATCATAATTGTTCTATAGTTGGATGGATTATTAATGTCTCCACTTTTAAAAAGGGGTATTGCTAGGCTAGTTAAAGGAACACTCAAATATTAATGATCCATTAAAAGGCCATGCCGATGATAATTGAAAGACAATATTAAAGGCCATGTGTTGGCTTGATGGGGCCTGACCGAAGTTCTGAAGTGTTTTAGCCAAACAAATCCTGAAACTACTGGCCATTTTGGCAACAAACTGTAGAGCGCGGACTGAGGTCTTACCTGAGCTAGTATGGGAGGGTGTTGGAACCAGGTTTCCACACCCTAGTGATGTCTTGATGAGGTCTTGAGAGTTCACGAACTGATCTTTCACACTTGTAATGTTTCACGTAGCTATCTAACCTTTGCATAGCCCTTGTACCGAGCATGAGGAGGTGTTATCTAGATCCCTTACCCTTAGTATGTTTTTATTATAGATCTAACTTAATTCAGTAGTCTTTATCAATCATTCAATATTCGTAACAAGTGCATGCAAACATAAACCTTAAAGAGATGCATAAAACCATAACTGAAGAATAAACACACATAACTACGAGCAGATGCACAATATTTTAGAAACACTTATCTTTTATTAATATTCTGTTCCAGTACAATCCAATTCCATCTTGTGCACTCAGCTGCAGGGGTCCGCACACACAGCTGCAGACTCTACTAGGCCTCTGTGCACACAGCTACGGAGCCTACTCCTACTACTACCACCATGACTCGGACTTCCAGACTCAGAGTGAATATCACATTCAAAAACCCGTAATAATCCAGAACAAACTCAAAAAATGCCTTCTTCACTTAGAGACTCGCTTTGTTTATACATTCCCATGGTCCGTAGACCATGGGTAGGCCGACCCACTCTATAGTAAATTACAATATTTGAGGGCGGACAACCCTTTGAATTTACTTATTACAATTCATGCTCCGTGCATTACTCGAAGCCTTTACAATACCATTACTCGAAATTGTGGGCATTAAGCCCCAAAATCGTTACGCGAGGGATCTACTGCCCAAAATCCCCCCAACACAAACATCGTGACTTGTCTCGAGTCACTTGGCTAGTGTGGCAATCTTTGCTCGAAGTCCATCTAACAATCTCTATGCTTCGCGAGCATCTGCCACACATTCCTCCATTGTATGTTGTATCAATTGCGTACGACTCTCTGATGCATCGTTGTTAGAGGCACCCTCTTTCCTTTTCACATATGTGTCCTACACCTGGGCCAACTTCCCCTCGATCATGGCGATGACTGTGAACGCTTCTTTGAGCCAAGGCTGTGTTGGAAATAATACTGAGAGGGGGGGTGAATCAGTATTATCAAGTTCTTTTAATAAATCTTCCTTATTTATTCTTTGAATTATTTTTGCATGTCAGTACCATAAAATAATGAGCATGAACAAAGAAAACAGATAGTCACACCAAAGAACACAAGATGTAAGGTGGAAACCCAATGTGGGTGAAAACCACCTGCTGCAATATGTCTCTATCTTCTTTCAAATTAGAAACTCCTTTTACAATGGTTTTGTAATAGTGCAGTCCTTTACCAGTACGCAGGCTACAACCTGCAGAGAGCTACAACTCTCTCTCGTTTTCCAGTCTCTCCTGGAAGGGAGCTACAACCCCCTACTTCTTTTCTTTCAAGGACCACTTTTCATAAATTTTCAAACTGGATCTAAGAACATCAAAAACCCATCAACTACACTTGCATCATCAATCTTTGATTTCACCAAAGCCAACCCGCATACAGATCTGCAAATATTTCCTTATAACTTTGCAGTTGTTACATCAGACATACCCAGATCATAACATGTGTAAAATAAAACATGCATCAATAATTCAGACCCAGATTATTAGATTTATGTGGAGCGATAAAAAAGTGTCTTTTGAACTCCTAATTACCTTCACATTAATTATCAACCCAGGAACGACTTTTTATTTCAAGAGTGTACTCAGTCTGAGGCGGCTATTTACTCAAGAGTAATGTTTTGTAGTATAGTGCTTAAAACCCAAAAGTAAATGAATGCTTGAAAAAGAAATCTAACAACAACTTAAACTCAAATGCTCTGAAATCCAACTATTCACTCAGCAAACATCAATTGAGGATACAGTAGAAATAACTCATTCCTCTAGAGATTGATGCAATTGAAATCAAACCGGAATAAGACAATCAATCTGGGAACGAGGAAGCAATAACCAATGTTCTCTACAGTTGACAGTCCTACCTTAAAGCAATCAAAAGGAAATCGAACTTGAACTAAAGCTGCCATTGAAAGTAAACTAGGAAAACTCTTTAAAAGAAAACTAGTACAATTAATCAATAGAAATGAACAACAAAGTAAATGGGTGCATGTCTACAACTTAACTACTTCAAAAGGCTAAATCACACCAAGCATTGCATCAGTCGAAGGTTCGGAAGCGATAACCCATCCCTCTAGAAACTGATGGAAAGAAAAGTAGAGCATGGACCATAGGTCTGGGAGCTAGGCAGCGACAGCTGAGGCTCTCTACAGCCTTAGACCTTCTCTCACACCAAAGCAACAATTGCAAGTAAATGGAACGGCAAAAAGTAAAATGGAATAGCAAATAGGAAATGGAACAGCAAGTCTAAAATGGAACAGCAGTAAATGGAACAGCAATCAAATATGAATGTACAACAATCCAAATCAAGCACGCAACACACTTATCATTAAAAGGGATAGTAATCTGAGCTTTGATACAATATGCATGAATCACGGCCATGAAATAATAGAACGACACTTCCGAATAAACATCAGTCATGATTTAAGAATAAGTCATACGTTAGTACCAATTCAGGAATATACAGCGCAGTTAACTTGTAATCTGTAAGGAACAACAATACTATATGATTTGCCAAAATAAACAATAATGTGATGCATAGCATTCCCTGTTGTAAGTAACAATAATATTCAATCAAGTATAACAGAGCCGATATGTAAAATGGTAAAGTGCGTCAGATTACTGAATAGAGTAAAAGAAAAGAGTTCAAACTACACATGAAGCATAAAGATATAATACAGCAGCAGCGTACTCCACCAGAGGCCGGGCCCTTAGCCGCCAGCGGATGCTGCTGGGTTACTTCAGGATCAAAGATGAAATGGCAACTAGATTTATATTAAAATATCAAAGAAGAGTTACAGTGGATTACAACAAGAAATCTCTCAATCTCTCAGCCATTATCCATTCTCTCTGCCATCCTCAATTCTGAATCTCTAATTCATCCTCAATTCCATCATTCGAATCCCTCTAAAATCATCCTGAAATCACCCTGAAATCACCACCCTCTCTGATCTCTGTTGTGATTTAAATAAAGAGAGATCAGAGAGCAGTTACAATCAAGATAAGTACAACATGATTTCTATTAAAAAATTAGATTGTTTCCAACCAATTGATAAACAAGAAGATATATTTCCATCCAGCTTTCAACAAGAGCAAGACGAATTTGGCTTTGCAGCTGAGATTTGGAGGACGGCCGCAACAACAAATCTGAGAAAATCGTGCTCAAAGAACCCTGCGTTTCTCTCAGTACAAGCTGAATTTGGGCAAACCATTCTACGTCAAAGTTAATTGGGCCCGTTCTGGACAAAACCCATGTTCCGGATTTTCCAGATTCTGCTCCATTTGCTCAGAATCTCAACCGCAAAACCGTCACTTCTTATTCCAGCGAATTTCTGAGTTGGCACTTTTAATTATCAAATCTTCAATCTGGAAATTATCTTGGAGGCTAAAAATGGTGAATAATGTTACAACTGATTTATTAAAACTATCATTGATAAAATCATGCATAATCATCAATTTATTAGAAATAAAGGAGAATAAATAATATTCATCCATAAGAGCATAAATCATTTATAAAATGGATTTAAATGATAAATTATAATAAATGACATGATGAAGAATAATAGAAATGGGTGGAATAAGTGTTCAAGAGTGATAATAATAAAGGCATATTAACAACCCAACATACCCCCACACTCAATATGTTGCATGTCCTCATGCAACGAAAACTGAATATATTGCATGTCCTCATGCAACGAAAACTGAATATATTGCATGTCCTCATGCAACCCAAAGACAAAAACCTATGTGTTAACCAAGCAATAAAATATGTTCATCTCAGCTCATGAAATGGATAGAACAAATGAATTCTTCCTTAATTAATGAATATTCACTTTTAGTAAACTTGATGAAGGCATAACAATTTTTACATTGACATTCAACTATATGTATATATGAAATTGCTACAAAATATGATATAAGTAACAGCAAATTTCATTAACCATTCTCTAAAAAACTACAAACCAGCTTTTGTTGAAATTTGGCAAGTAAATTTATAATATATGAATGCCTTTATGATCCAAAAATCGGACTGTTTTGATGCACGGATCATGAAATATAAACAAAATGGTTGTAGGTGAGAGTGCATGATTTCCGAAATTTTATGAACCAATTTATCTTGAAATTGTCTGGGTTTGTATTAATGATACGTCTGTGTTTTCCAAAAATCACAAGAATTGAGTTCATAACTTTAAAAATATTATGGAAATCAATTTCTACACTGAAATTGTATGCCTTAAATGAGAAAGAAAATAGAAAACATCCATCATGCGTAGCAATTCCTCCCCCTCTTTGAAAAATTAGCATGCCCTCATGCGATGCTAGAAAACAAATAGAGGTGGTTGCTACTATCTGTTGAATTCTATGCTTGGTGTAAAACAACATGGAATAAGGGAGGTGTTGAGAATGAATAAGAATAGCAATGGATGATAAAGAATATGAATGACATGGTCATAAGAAAGAAATGAATGAAAGCAACACTCCCCCAAACTGAAAGATAATATGCCGCTGAAAAAGGGGAAGTGGTAAAGATGTGGAGCGAAGGATGATAAATAATGCTCAAAATGGATTTTTATGAAATTCTCCTAAATTCGTAATAAATTAGAAAATTATGCGATTTTACCTCAAGTTTTACCTCCAAAAATGTGGAATGACATATATGGTCTGACATTTGTTGAAGATGATGTAGGTAGAGTTGGCACTGAAAGTGATGCAAAAGGTGGAATCTAGGTAAGCACATCATGTCTGAAGAATTGTTCACGTTCATGAGTTACTTGAGTCTCTTCTGTTAAGTGCAATAGTGTGGTCATGCTACGAATAGAATTCTGCCCATACTTGTTGTGCTCCTGTAAACAAAGCACTATTTTGCATACAATGTTCTTGAATCCATAGTGTTAGCTTTGAATAGCAACAGATAAGATGCATGCAAAAATGTCAATCAGAAAAACTTTGTATACATGCAATATTAATATTTGGTCAAATCAACAAGTTATGGCAGAGTGCAGTAATCATATCGCATGAAATCCCATAATGCATACATTACCCCCCCTCCAATTGGAAAATGAAGTCCATGAACATAAAGCGTATGAGAGGGGTTATGTTGATGGCAAGGCACAGGAATGAACAATATATCAGTAAATGAAGCAGAGTACACTTATAAATGATAGGACGGTGAAAGTTATGGTTATATTGAGAGCAAAGTATTTAAAGATAGTTATGAATAAGAAATAGGACGCTTAGGATTGATGATAAGTTATGAAAAAGAGAAAAAGAACAACAATATGCCAAAAAGATGCTTTACTGATAGTATGCTAGCTGAAAATGATGCGATTGATCATAAAACAATTTCTCATGCATAAAGGTTCAAAACAGGGAAAAAGTTAAGGAAATAACTTCTCTGATAAAAAGAAAAATAAGAAAAGGGTATTATAATAATAATTGACGATAAGATATAACTTCAATACCATAAGCAGAGCCGCTGCTGCCAGCAGGCGTCCATAGCCTCAGCAGGGTTGCTTTTTAACCCATATGAGCCAGGATCCTCAATTTATAAATGGAGAGTTACAGTGCTGTTCTACAGAAGAGATCAGTGTGCTGGCGTGGTAACCAGATAATCACACTGCCATTCACTGGGATGTAGTAAAAGTGATCAGGTCGGCTCGTGATGAGACCTCCTATTCCAAGGATAATTTGGCTATCCAATGGATCATAACCCTGGTGTGGTGGCCATAATGGGAATGTCACTTTCTTACAACCTTATGAACATGGTAGGCTGGCTCGTAATGAGACCCCCTATCCTCCATCTGCGAACAAAATTTTGTTGTTATTACATATTTTTATGATAAAAAGAGGGAGGCTCAGTACTCCTTAAGAGCAGGGGTGGTGGAAGAAGTTGAACATGTCAATAGAAAAATATACCCGTAATCTCATTTATTACAGACAGAGAAGATGATAACCAGGAAGGGTGGAACCAGCATGGTATTAAGATGATCAATCAATATCATGTTCAACAGAAAACAATGCAGTAAAGTAGTATATAAATAATTGTGTCCCTTTTGAAAATAAGCTATCATCAAGGAGTTGTCCTGTTAAAGATCATAACGTGAATGATATTAACTCGCTTCAATAGAATCCATAATTCTTGTCCTTATAAAAGTAGTGTACTTCATGCCATGATAGGGAATCAGTAAAATGTGGTTGAGATGAACTAGGAGTAATCCTACAAGAGGAAGGAAAGGGTTGCTCTCAAAAATATTCCCAAAGTGTTGCATTTTTGAAGGAACAGCAAAAACACTCAAAAAGTGGTGTTCCGTGTAGGGAACAGCAAAGAAAATGCACACCAAAAAAGCAAAAATACACACAAAAAAAGTGTGAAAATGCAAATGCCGTTCCTTTGGAAAAAGGAACAGCAAAAACTAAAAGTGTCGTTCCTTTAGAAAAGGAACAACAAAAATCAAAAGTGTCGTTCCTTTGGAAAAGGAACAGCAAAAACGCGAGTGCTGTTCCTTTGGAAAAGGAACAGCAAAAATGAAAAGTGTCGTTCCTTTGGAAAAGGAACAGCAAAAACGCAAGTGCCGTTCCTTTGGAAAAGGAACGGCAAAATGAACCGTGGAAAAGGAACGGCAAAATGAACCGTGGAAAAGGAACGGCAAAATGAACCATGGAAAAGGAACAACAAAATGAAAGTGAAAAAGGAACAACAAAATGAATCATGAAGAAGGAACAACAAAATGAAAGTGAAAAAGGAACAACAAAATGAATCATGAAGAAGGAACAGCAAAATGAACGGCTGACCCAAAAGGTGCTATTCCTTTGGAAAAGGAACAACAAAATGAAAATGGTGTCCCTTTGGAAAAGGAACAGCAGAAACAACAAAAGTGCACACAAATGTTGTCCCTTCAGAAAAGGAACAGCAAAATGCACAAGCATAAAATGCAAGCATGCAAAGAAGGAATTCACTGTTCACTGTATTGATGCTGAGGATGAGTTATACTTTGAGTGAAGCAACACCTGAAACACAAAATATAAGAGAAATTAGAAAAGAAACAACAAAAACAGTATGTAAATAAATAAATTAAGTTACAACAGCTATGATGTTATGTCAAAAAAATGATTTATTCGAAAAATGTTTTGGCAGCATGACATGAATCTTCAAATGGAAATCAATTCTTCATTTCTTCTATTATGAATCCGTTGGGTAATGAGTTGGATGAAATTCCTTTGTTTCATTTAAAATTTCTTTGAAGAATCACTCGTCCATAAATTGACATTCTTTTTCTCCTAGGACCTGCAAAAAAACGAGTGTCTACCTGCAATAAAACATTAAATCATGGAGAAAGAGAGGTGCACGGCTCCCCTAATCCAAGAATTATGCAAAAAAACTAACAAGTAGTTACTCTGTAGAACAAATCCATGGAGAAAATAACAAAGTAAAACTTATTTGTTACCTGCGGGAGAGCAGTGGCCAATCATGCTAACCTGCAGTGTTTTAATCACAACTTCTTTGTTTTTCGTCGAAATTGAGTGATTCCAAAGCCAAATGAGAGCTAATTCAAAGGTTTATCTCCAGTAGAAACAGGTTTTAAAGATTCAATGATATGATATTTCAGTTTTAGTTAGAACAACCTGTCTAACAGAGTCATTTTCGATTACCCATCTTAGACCAACAGTTGATATTTCAAGCATAAAGTTTTCGTTGGATGTCGGATTCAAATGATTCAAATTGGAAATGAAATTATATTCATTTATTTATTTCCAATAGAAACAGGTTTTGAAGAGAAGAAGAATTGATAGGTCAACTACTGTAAGGAACAACCGGAAAGACATAGTTTTAAGGGTGCTGATTTACGATAGACAGTCAGTATTTTAATCATAACTTCCCCATACGATATCGAAAATGAGTGATTCCAATTGCATTGTAAACTAGATTCATAGGGGAATCTACCATAGAAACAGGTTTTAAAAATTCAAACATTTAGGCCTCCGAAAACTGACTGTCCCAACTCTGTTCCTGAGCTGCCCACTAGACACCCTGTCAATGTTTTGTTTCTAACTTTTTCGTTTCAAATCCAAATTGAGTGGTTCAAATTGGGTTAGAAAGTAGACATCAAGGGCTACCTAGGGTAGAAAAATGTTTTAAAAATATTCACTTTTGGTCCCTCAAAACATGACTGTCCCGACTGTTTTTCCAGAAAGTTCATCAAGCCCGCAAGCCAAAAAAAATGATATTCAAGCATTTATTCAAATTGGTGATAAAAATGAAAATGAGTGCTTGTAGAACTTATTATTTCTATTATGATTCATCTACATACACAAATATATTGAAATATTTATCACCGATGTTGATTTCGATAACGTGTTGCAACAAAAGAAACAACTAGTTTTACAAAAATAAAAAAAATAAAAAAAATGTGTTTGTTTTATTTATTTATTTATTTTATTTTCTCCACTATCCTACTCTTCTTTGAGAATTGAATATGTTTATGTATAAGAGTATTTCCAGTGGAACCATGTTAGAAATAAGGCCTCATGTATGCACATACCCAAATTCGAAAAATGCATGTTGATAAAAATTAGGGTATGAGAAGCCAACTTCCCTGAAAAGATGGTTTCAAAAATTGTTGAAGTATGGAGTGATGATGAAAACACGTGATGGAGTGAAACCAATCTTCAATATATCCATTACTTTCTTGATTTCCCATCATACCATGAAGTTCTTGAGCTTTTAAAATGATTTGTTAGTGCAACCTACAAGAAACCTCATTTTCTTCCATAGTTTCTACAATTTTTGAATTTGAAACATTCTGAATCTCATTGTAAGTTTTCTCTAATGGCACATGTGAGATAGAATGGGTGGGAAGGGTGGGTAAATTTGGCAGTTCAACACTGTAAGCATGTTTTTCTGGTTTATTGCGGTGAAGGTGTGGAATTAGTTGAGCAGGAAATTCAAAAAAATGTTGGGCAGTTTCTTACCATAACAGAAGATGTCCTTCATGTGTTCCTTCGAAGTTCCTTCTTCCAATGTTCCTATCAATTAGTTAGTGAAATGGGTGGTGCTTACATCACCACTTGAGTGAAACCTTGTGATTCATTTTTCAAAATTTCTATTTTTCCTAGTCATTCACACAAAAATTCAAACATCTATTTCTACCCAACAAAGCAACAGCAAATCTGTTAGGAAAGCAGACAGTGGAGCATGGCTTTTACATGCTCCGCACGCAGGTTCTTACCTTCCGTTTTTAAGATCCAACTCTTCCCTAGCAGGCACTCATTAGATTCACACTACTCTTTAGAAATGGCTACACTCTCCCCGGCAATGGCGCCAAAATGTGGAGCGATAAAAAGGTGTCTTTTGAACTCCTAATTACCTTCACATTAATTATCAACCCAGGGACGACTTTTTATTTCAAGAGTGTACTCAGTCTGAGGCGGCTATTTACTCAAGAATAATGTTTTGTAGTATAGTGCTTAAAACCTAAAAGTAAATGAATGCTTGAAAAAGAAATCTAACAACAACATAAACTCAAATGCTCTGAAATCCAATTATTCACTCAGAAAACATCAATTGAGGATACAGTAGCAATAACTCATTCCTCTAGAGATTGATGCAATTGAAATCAAACCGGAATAAGACAATCAATCTGGGAACGAGGAAGCAATAACCAATGTTCTCTACAGTTGACAGTCCTACCTTAAAGCAATCAAAAGGAAATCGAACTTGAACTAAAGCTGCCATTGAAAGTAAACTAGGAAAACTCTTTAAAAGAAAACTAGTGCAATTAATCAATAGAAATGAACAACAAAGTAAATGGGTGCATGTCTACAACTTAACTACTTCAAAAGGCTAAATCACACCAAGCATTGCATCAGTCGAAGGTTCGGAAGCGATAACCCATCCCTCTAGAAACTGATGGAAAGAAAAGTAGAGCATGGACCATAGGTCTGGGAGCTAGGCAGTGACAGCTGAGGCTCTCTACAGCCTTAGACCTTCTCTCACACCAAAGCAACAATTGCAAGTAAATGGAATGGCAAAAAGTAAAATGGAACAACAAATAGGAAATGGAACAGCAAGTCTAAAATGGAACAGCAGTAAATGGAACAACAATCAAATATGAATGTACAACAATCCAAATCAAGCACGCAACACACTTATCATTAAAAGGGACAGTAATCTGAGCTTCGATACAATATGCATGAATCACGGCCATGAAATAATAGAACGGCACTTCCGAATAAACATCAGTCATGATTTAAGAATAAGTCATATGTTAGTACCAATTCAGGAATATACAGCACAGTTAACTTGTAATCTGTAAGGAACAACAATGCTATATGATTTGCCAAAATAAACAATAATGTGATGCATAACATTCCCTGTTGTAAGTAATAATAATATTCAATCAAGTATAACAGAGCCGATATGTAAAATGGTAAAGTGCGTCAGATTACTGAACAGAGTAAAAGAAAAGAGATCAAACCACACATGAAGCATAAAGATATAATACAGTAGCAGTGTACTCCACCAGAGGCCGGGCCCTTAGCCGCCAGCGGATGCTGCTGGGTTACTTCAGGATCAAAGATGAAATGGCAACTAGATTTATATTAAAATATCAAAGAAGAGTTACAGTGGATTACAACAAGAAATCTCTCAATCTCTCAGCCATTATCCATTCTCTCTGCCATCCTCAATTCTGAATCTCTAATTCATCCTCAATTCCATCATTCGAATCCCTCTAAAATCATCCTGAAATCACCCTGAAATCACCCTGAAATCACCACCCTCTCTGATCTCTGTTGTGATTTAAATAAAGAGAGATCAAAAAGCAGTTACAATCAAGATAAGTACAACATGATTTCTATTAAAAAATTAGATTGTTTCCAACCAATTGATAAACAAGAAGATATATTTCCATCCAGCTTTCAACAAGAGCAAGACGAATTTGGCTTTGCAGCTGAGATTTGGAGGACGGCCGCAACAACAAATCTGAGAAAATCGTGCTCAAAGAACCCTGTGTTTCTCTCAGTACAAGCTGAATTTGGGCAAACCGTTCTATGTCAAAGTTAATTGGGCCCGTTCTGGACAAAACCCATGTTCCAGATTTTCCAGATTCTGCGCCATTTGCTCAGAATCTCAACCGCCAAACCGTCACTTCTTATTCCAGCGAATTTCTGAGTTGGCACTTTTAATTATCAAATCTTCAATCTGGAAATTATCTTGGAGGCTAAAAATGGTGAATAATGTTACAACTGATTTATTAAAACTATCATTGATAAAATCATGCATAATCATCAATTTATTAGAAATAAAGGAGAATAAATAATATTCATCCATAAGAGCATAAATCATTTATAAAATGGATTTAAATGATAAATTATAATAAATGACATGATGAAGAATAATAGAAATGGGTGGAATAAGTGTTCAAGAGTGATAATAACAATGGCATATTAACGGCCCAACAATTTATAGATCAAGCGTATGCCACATATCACAGATCAAAATCATATAGAGATACCACTATTCCAGCCTTAAGATTTTGACCCATCAATAGAACTTATCCTTCTCCTTACGCTCAGGTTCCTTCTTCATTCAGATCCAGATCTGCACCAAAACCCAATCACAATATTCCAGATCTAGCACTTTATCAAATATTTGATCATTCAGAAGCTGCTTTGCCAAATGATCTCCTTCCTCTTTTATAGTCTTAGACCTTTCACAATACCACGGGCCAAAACCATAGGATCAAAAAAACTGTTGGACTAATACCATGAACCAACCATGAAAGTACGTGAGATCAATACTTTTGGATGCAATACCACGGGCCAAAACCATAGGATCAAAAACTGTCGGACTAATACCATGAACCAACCATGAAATTGCGTGAGATGAACACTTTTGACGAGGTACCATAGGTTCAAATACCAAGGACTAACTACCATGGACCAAAGGTAATTTCTCCAACATATACGCGTTTTTCCTTGCATGAAAGTGCGTACCATGGTCCAAAACCATAGGTTCAAATACCAAGGACTAACTACCATGGACCAAAGGTAAGTTCTCCAACATATACGCGCTTTTCCTCATAGGTTCAAATACCAAGGACTAACTACCATGGACCAAAGGTAAGTTCTCCAACATATACGCGCTTTTCCTCATAGGTTCAAATACCAAGGACTAACTACCATGGACCAAAGGTAAGTTCTCCAACATATACGTGCTTTTCCTTGCATGAAAGTGCGTGAACTTTTTCTCTACATGAAATAAACTTTTCTCTTCTCTGCATAAAAGTGCGTGAACTTTTCTCTACACTATAATTTATTATCTGAGATGAGTGGGTTGCCATCAAGTACAACATATGTATCATAATGCCAACAATCTCCCCCTTTGGACTTGATGGCAACAACAACCAATCACTCTCCCCCTTTGACATCAAGGGCAAAGGGTTATGCTCCCCCTAAGAACATGCTCCCCCTGACTATAAACCAGATCTGCAAAGAAGAACCATAATCCATGACCATGAAAGAGATAGAGACGTATTGCAACAATATTCAGACCAGCATCCATGATCTCCTTCTGTACTTCCTCCATAATGCCAACAATGCATGATATGCTCCCCCTGAACCTGTGCCATTCGATCTTTGACCAATCCGCAACCCAGCACATGTACGCATATACTTCAGATGAACCTTGCGTACAACCAACAATCAGAAGAGATTCAACAACAAGATGATGCATCAACAACCCCCAACGTTTGCCTGAGGTATTCAAAGGTCTCCCTAGGCAATGGTTTGGTGAGTATATCAGCAACCTGTTCCTCAGAAGGAACATACTCCAACTTGACCTTTTGTTCAAGCACTTGTTCCCGAAGAAAGTGATACTTGATTGGTATGTGCTTGGTTTTTGAATGCATGACTAGGTTCTTTGAAATGCTGATTGCACTTGTATTATCACATAAGATGGAGATGGGTGGTGTACAAGTGATTTGAAAATCCTGCAAGGTCTGCATCATCCAAAGGAGTTGAGTGCAGCAAGATGCAGCAACAACATATTCTGCTTCAGCTGTAGACAAGGCAATCGAACTCTGTTTCTTGCTGAACCAAGATACTAATCTGGAACCCATAAAGAATGCACCACCACTTGTGCTTTTCCTGTCATCCACGCTTCCGGCCCAATCTGCATCTGTATAAGCATGAAGTGTGAGATCTGTATCTCTAGGATACCATAAGCCATAGTTTTGAGTCCCTTGAATATATTTGAAGATTCTTTTTACTGCCTGAAGATGAGTTTCCTTTGGATTTGCCTGAAATCTTCTAACTATTCCCATTGCATGCATGATGTCTGGTCAGGTACCTGTCAAATAAAGTAGACTTCCAATCATAGATCTGTAAGTTGGTTGATGCACTGCTGCTGATTCATCATTTGCACTGAGGTTACATCCTGTGACCATGGGTGTACATACTGGTTTTGCTTCTTCCATACCATATTTCCTCAAAATCTACTTGAGATACTTGGTTTGAGACAAGAAGATCCCTCCTTCATTTTGTTGGATTTGCAAACCAAGAAAATATGTCAGTTCTCCCAGCAAGGACATTTTGAATTCTTTCTGCATCACCAAGGCAAAGCTTTGACTCATAGCTTCTTCATTGCTGCCAAAGATAATGTCATCTACATACACAACAAGTATCAGCAATTTGTCATTTTCAACTTTTATATAAAGATTGATGTCTGCTGATCCTTTTGAAAAACCTTGTTGATGAAGATATTTGTCCAAACGATAGTACCAAGCCCTTGGAGCTTGTTTGAGGCCATAGAGAGCTTTTTTCAATCTGCATACAAGATTTTGATCATTTCCAAGAATGAAACCATCTGGCTGCTCAATGTATACTTCTTCTTCCAAGTCTCCATTCAGAAAGGCTGATTTCACGTCCATTTGAAATACTTTGAAGTTTTGAAAGCTTGAGAGAGCAAGGAACATTCGGATGGCCTCAAGTCTTGCAACAGGAGCAAAAGTTTCTTCAAAATCTATTCCTTCTTGCTGCGCATACCCTTTACAAACAAGTCTGGCCTTGTTTCTAATTACTTCTCCATTTTCATTCAATTTATTTTTGAAGACCCATTTTGTTCCTATAACATTCTTATCCTTTGGTCTAGGAACCAGCTCCCAAGTGTTGTTCTTTTTGATCTGCTCAAGTTCTTCATCCATTGCTTTGACCCAACATTCATCTTTGCATGCCTCTTTCACATTTTGTGGTTCAGTGGAAGAGAGTAATGCCAAATAGCTTGAAGCTTCTGCAATTGTTCTTCTTGTTTGTACACCTGCTTCTTTCTGTCCCAAAATCTAAGATTCTGGATGATTCTTCTGAACATATCTGGATGGAGTCTTCTCTTCTATCCTTATCTGCTCCTCTGGTTCTTCTTGAGGTTCTTCTTCTTCATCATTCTGTCTTTGAGGATGGCCTTCATCTTCTTCGATATCTTCATGATTTACTTGCCTAGGAATGTATCCCTTCTCATCAACCACTACATCAATGTTGTCAACAATTCTTCCAAGTCTTTTATTATAGCACTTGTATGCTTTGATGTGTGGAGAATAACCAAGAAGGATGCCTTCATCTGCTCTAGGTTCAAGTTTGCCAAGTTGCTCATCAGTATTTTTAATATAGCATTTGCTCCCAAAGATTTTGAAGTGCTTTACCGAAGGAGTCTCACCATACCAGAGCTCATGAGGGGTTTGAGTGCTGTTCACTCGGACATTTGTTTTGTTGAGAATAATAACCGCAGCATGTGCTGCTTCACCCCAGAAAGTTGCGGGAGTTCCAGATTCATCAAGCATAGCACGAGCCATTTGTTGGACAGTTCTGTTCATTCTTTCCACCACTCCATTTTGTTGAGGAGTTCTAGCTGTAGAGAATTCTCTTCTTATCCCATGTTCTTCACAGAAATCGAAAAATTCATTTGAGGTAAACTCCCCACCTCTGTCGGATCTAAGACACTTAATTTTGTATCCTGATTCATTTTCAACCAAGGCTTTAAAGGATTTGAATTTTTCGAATGCTTCATCTTTGTGCTTCATAAGTCCTAACCAGACAAACCTGGAGAAATCGTCAATGAATAATATCAAGTATTCTTCTCCTCGAGGTGTCCCTTTCCTGAATGGACCACATGTATCTGTATGTACTAGCTCAAGAGGCATGCTAGCTGATCCTTCCTTTTCCGGAAAGGTAGTTCTGGTTTGCTTTCCAAACTGACATGATTTGCATATGGTGTTGTCTGGAACTTTGATATCTGGAAGACCACGAACTGTCTGATATTTGCATGCTTTCCTTATTTGTGAAAAGCTTAGATGCCCCAACCTCCGGTGCCATAACCAGTGCTCATCATCCTTGCTCAGATAGCATTGTTGTTGTCCTTCTTCAAATATGTATAGATTATTTGGAGTTCTTTTACCTTTGATCACTGTTTTACCTATATCAAGATCACGAACAAGACATCCATTTGATCTGAATATCACCTCGGTTCTTTGATCACACATCTGGCTGAAACTTAGAAGATTATGTTTCAATCCATCAACATACAAAACATTTCCAGCTTTGACCTTTTCTTTTAACTGAGCAGTGCCTTTTCCTTTTATAGTTGCAGGAGTATCATTTCCAAAAGAAACTTTCTTTCCTTTTTCTAGAGCAGAATATGATTCAAGTTTTTCTTTATCACCTGTCATATGCTTCGAACATCCACTGTCAATGTACCATAGATTTTCCTGTCCCTTTGCATAAAATGCTATCCCACATCTTTTTGTTTGTGGTTCCTTTATTCTCCATGTTTTGGTGCTTGAGGCTTGTTCCTTTGTCTGCTGAAACCTGCTCCTGCATTTAGAATCTTCATGACCAAAGTTATTGCAAATAGAACATTCAACTTCATTTTCAAGAACCGAAAAGTTGTTATAGGTCCTTTTTGTAATCCCGGTCATACTTCTTTGTTTTTGAGCTTCTCTAGTCATGATCGTTTTACATGCAACACATTGAGCTGCTTTGTGACCAAAGTTATGGCAAGAAAAGCATTGTCCATTGAAGAAATTTATGTGGTTATCAAATCTTCCGGCCAAACGATTGTAATTTCTATTGTCATTCATTCTTGAAGAAAATTGAGAGGATTTTACCTGTGGCTGGTTGTAGCTTTTGTTCATCCTTAAGACAGATTGCCCCTGATTTGCCTGATAGTCTTTGTTTGTAATTGGTCCCTGCTTTACTTGGTGATCTCCATTGTGCTTTTGCTCATTCCTTCTTGCTGCATCAAGATAACTCTTTGAGGTGGATGCTTGAGAAGTTTCTCCATTATAGCCCAGACCTGTCTTGTTTAGAGGAGAGCGATGTACATTGATGATCTCATCCAGAGTTTCAGATCCTTTGACAAACTTAAGATTAATAGCCTTTGTTTTCTCAATCTCTTTTCTAAGACCAACAATTTCGCCTTCTAACTTTTCAAGATATTTTTCTTTTTCATCAATTTGAAGTTGTAGAGTATCAATGATCCTATTCTTTTCTTCTATACATGTCTTGAGTCTAGAAATTTCTTCACAAAATCTATCCACATCTATAACATCCATGTAATCATCATCTTCAAATGCCATTAAGAGTTTATAGTCATTACCTCGTTCATCTTCGTCACTATTTGATAGACCATCACTATCTTCATGAGTGTAGTAGCTTTTCTTATTTGCAATCTGTTTCTTGTTCCATCTAGCAGGTTCCTTTCCTTTATCCTTATGAGGACATTTTGCAGCATAATGACCTACTCTTCCATAAGCAAAGCATTTAAAAGGTAACTTACCTCTGAACCTTCCAGTTCCCCTTTGAAGATTTCTGACAAAATTTGATTCTTCTTCTTCTTCTTCTGGCACGTGACTTGCTTCATAATAGTCTCCTTTGCCTGAAGCCTTGAAAGCAGCTTCTCTTCTGTCTGATGGACCTCCCTTTCTCATTTCATAAGTAGTTAGAATTCCGTGTAGCTGAGACATAGTAAGAATTCGTAGATTTTCCTTTTCTTCTATTGCAGACACTTTAGATTCAAACTTGGGGGACAATGATCTTAGAACTTTTTCAACCACAATAGCCTCTTTTATTTCTTCACCCAAGTTTTTCATGCAATTAACAATCTCATCTACCCGAAGGAAATAGTTAGCCACACTTTCATCATTATACATTCTGAGATTCTCATACTGAATCCTGAGGGTTTGAAGTTTAGCACGCTTTACCTGTTCATCTCCTTCGTAGCTCAAGACAATCTTGTCCCATATTTCTTTTGCGGATTTATATTGCATAACCTTCACGAATTCTGTTTGAGATAAGCATCCCAGCAGAGTATTGACTGCTTTAGCATTTGTTTCATATTTCTTCTTTTCGGCCGTATCTGTAGGAGTAGCTGAAGGAAAAGTGTAGCCTGTATCTATGATATCCCAAAATTCTGTACCAAGAGATTGAAGATAGGCAGTAACTCTTACCTTCCAATAATTGAAGTTTGTCCCATCAAAAATTGGTGGCCTGATTGATGCTTCCCTCTCGTAGTTGCTCATGATGAATGATCTTCCTTTAAGCGATCAAGCTTCTCTGAAGGACCTGCTCTGATACCAATTGTTGGAAATAATACTGAGAGGGGGGGTGAATCAGTATTATCAAGTTCTTTTAATAAATCTTCCTTATTTATTCTTTGAATTATTTTTGCATGTCAGTACCATAAAATAATGAGCATGAACAAAGAAAACAGATAGTCACACCAAAGAACACAAGATGTAAGGTGGAAACCCAATGTGGGTGAAAACCACCTGCTGCAATATGTCTCTATCTTCTTTCAAATTAGAAACTCCTTTTACAATGGTTTTGTACTGGTGCAGTCCTTTACCAGTACGCAGGCTGCAACCTGCAGAGAGCTACAACTCTCTCTCGTTTTCCAGTCTCTCCTGGAAGGGAGCTACAACCCCCTACTTCTTTTCTTTCAAGGACCACTTTTCATA
Organism: Pinus tabuliformis; assembly: GCA_031772625.1. Taxonomy (NCBI): domain Eukaryota; kingdom Viridiplantae; phylum Streptophyta; class Pinopsida; order Pinales; family Pinaceae; genus Pinus; species Pinus tabuliformis. Next base: position 1,068,222,259 of record CM062804.1, on the reverse strand, counting down.
AATTTTCAAACTGGATCTAAGAACATCAAAAACCCATCAACTACACTTGCATCATCAATCTCTAATTTCACCAAAGCCAACCCGCATACAGATCTGCAAATATTTCCTTATAACTTTGCAGTTGTTACATCAGACATACCCAGATCATAACATGTGTAAAATAAAACATGCATCAATAATTCAAACCCAGATTATTAGATTTATAGATCAAGCGTATGCCACATATCACAGATCAAAATCATATAGAGATACCACTATTCCAGCCTTAAGATTTTGACCCATCAATAGAACTTATCCTTCTCCTTATGCTCAGGTTCCTTCTTCATTCAGATCCAGATCTGCACCAAAACCCAATCACAATATTCCAGATCTAGCACTTTATCAGATATTCGATCATTCAAAAGCTGCTTTGCCAAATGATCTCCTTCCTCTTTTATAGTCTTAAGCCTTTCACAATACCACGGGCCAAAACCATAGGATCAAAAAAACTGTTGGACTAATACCATGAACCAACCATGAAAGTACGTGAGATCAACACTTTTGGATGCAATACCACGGGCCAAAACCATAGGATCAAAAACTGTCGGACTAATACCATGAACCAACCATGAAATTGCGTGAGATCAACACTTTTGATGAGGTACCATGGTCCAAAACCATAGGTTCAAATACCAAGGACTAACTACCATGGACCAAAGGTAATTTCTCCAACATATACGTGCTTTTCCTTACATGAAAGTGCGTACCATGGTCCAAAACCATAGGTTCAAATACCAAGGACTAACTACCATGGACCAAAGGTAAGTTCTCCAACATATACATGCTTTTCCTCATAGGTTCAAATACCAAGGACTAACTACCATGGACCAAAGGTAAGTTCTCCAACATATACGCGCTTTTCCTCATAGGTTCAAATACCAAGGACTAACTACCATGGACCAAAGGTAAGTTCTCCAACATATACGCGCTTTTCCTTGCATGAAAGTGCGTGAACTTTTTCTCTACATGAAATAAATTTTTCTCTTCTTTGCATAAAAGTGCGTGAACTTTTCTCTACATGAAATAAACTTTTCTCTGCATATAAGTGCGTGAACTTTTCTCTACACTATAATTTATTATCTGAGATGAGTGGGTTGCCATCAAGTACAACATATGTATCATAATGCCAACAGGCTGGATGCGTGCATTGAGCCTTGCTTCTTTATGGCGTGCGGCATCCACCTGTTCTTTCAGAGTCCAGGCCTCCCTCATCTTGGCCAATCACTGGGTAAGGGTGACCATATGTGCGGTCCCTCAAACATTGTCAGAGGCTTGCTGCAATTCCCGTGGTTCTGTCTCTAACTACTGTAGCATTGGGTCCTCCTATAGTGAAGTGAGTGTGAAGAGGGACTGGTCCAACAATCCTATGCAGTCCTATACAACGTGCTCTATCTCTTTCAACCTCGATTGAATGGCATGGTGGCGCTGCTTTCTGACTTCCAGGGTTGTAGAGGACTGTGCCTTTATTCATAGCTCCACGATCTGCAGGTTCAGCTCCAACTGAACCTTCGTGGCCTCCTCCTGGGTCTTGCGGACTCCAGCTACCAGTTGATGAATCTTTTCCACGGTGGGGAGTGCTGCCGGCATGACCAACTCTGGAATGCTGCTACAAGCCTCCTCCACTGCCTGTTCTAATCCTTGGTTTTGGGCGACCAGGCTGTCGCACTGCAGGCTGAGCTGTTCTAAGTTTACCTTCTACTCACTCAAGACTTGGAGAGCACGACCCTCCCTGGCATGAAGCTCACTAGTTACCCCATCCTACAGCTAGTATAGGGTTTCTCTGGGAAGGGTGGCCAAATTCAATCCCCAGCCCCTCATGTCACCTTCGGCTTCTGTGAAGACGACGCCTTCTGGTAACACCAAGGTGTTTGTTGTGCATGCATGCACCATCTGCTTAGCTTCAGCTATACCTTCTGCAAGGTGCAGTGTCATCACTCCTGGGGGTCGCACCTGTAATGCCTGTAACTGCTCTCTGAGCGCCCCCAACACAGTTGTCTGCTCCATCATCAACTCTTCCAGAGCATCCTTAGTGGCATTGCGAACTGGTTCACCATTATCAACAAGGTCTCCCTCCACAGTCTTCATTGTCTTTGTCTTTTTGTGTGCGGGTGGCTGCTCCTAGACACGCGACCTCTTGAGTTGGGTCACTTTTGTTGTAAGGTCTGTGCATTCCTGTGTCTCCACCTCCCCCTGTATGTCCTGCTCTGTGGAAATTTCCTGACCTTCCTCAGTCTCCTCGGTGGGTGCGGTTGTGGTTTATACCATCTGCTCTATTGCTGTTGCCTTAGCTGCCTTCCACTGCATAGCTGCTTCCTGTTCCTGACACTTTCTCTCCGCCAGCTTCGCAATGCATAGCTTGGTCTCCCTCTTCCTCTGCTATGCTGCGATATTTTCCAGTTCCACCAAGTCTGGGCCATGCCACTCCGGAGACCATGACACCATTACTTTGAAGATTGCATCATCTATGGCAATGAACAACAACTTTACCCATTTTCGGGCTAGATCCTTGCGTGCCCAGATATACAGATTATGCATATCCGCCTTGAATTCTGCCGCACTTTGTAAACTATTATATATTGTCGGGGAAAATTGTGGCCTGCGATTGATCCATGTTCGTAAAGTCGCCTCTATGAATGCCCAAAACTCTTTTATCTCACGAATCCTCGTTGCATCTTTGTTTTCCCAGAGCGAGGTGTACCTCACGACCTCGGGTAGGTTCCTCTCAATGGTGGGAAACTAGCTGTCCATCGGCAGCTCCCCGACAACCAACAGGATGGATAAGAGCAACCACACATAGTGGAAGGTCTTACCCTACTCCTGGGCTTCCCTACAATTCGTCAAAAATTCATCACAGAGAAACTACGCCCAGTTGAACTGGACCCCTTCTACACACTGCTCTGCCAACACAATTACAGATGCTGGCACTTTGTCTGCGCAACATTTCCTCATGAGCTTGCTGACCAGCAGCTGGGTGGCGATGTGCACCCCTCGGTCCTTGATGCTTGCTATTACATACCCTCGCTTCCTTTTCTCTAGCTTATATTTGGCCTTCATAGCTTCTGCGAGGCCCAAGTCGCTGCTCTTTCCTGTGATGTTTGCAGGATTTCTTCCTTTAATGGGAAACCGCGAAATTCAGTGAATTAAGTCAGCCGTGATGGGAATCAGCTCCTCCAGCCAAAGATACCCATCATGTACTAGACACAGTAGCTGCCGGATGACAAAGATTGTGATGGGCGCGCAGTGGTAGTGGGGTATCCACTGTAGATGGAGTAACCGAACCTTCTCCACACCGTGTAACCATTTCTGCTACAATAATTTCTCCACAGCCAACTGTGCTTGAATTTGCACTATCAGGGCTTGCAAATCTTCCTCCTCCTCCTCTATTTCAATGATGATAGCTTTGCCCTTCTTTATCATTGAAAATTTACTAACTCTTGGGTTCCGTGGTGACACTCGGACTGGCCCCATTGGCTGTTGTTTTTCTGTGGTCACGGCATGCGTGGGGACTTTGGTACCTCTGGTGTGCCTGCTGCCTCTCTAGGCTCCTCCTGGGTCACTCGGGGCTCTGGGGTAACTTCCGTGAATCGCACTCTGGTTCTCGACATTGTGTCTATACTGGATTTTCTTGGTCGTGTACTCACGGGTGGCAAGGTAGCTTGGTGCTCGCTGCTCTGTACTGGCTCAAATCTCAAACAACCAAGTGTTGCTTCGTAGCTACCCCACGAAATTTTATAGTAACGTTTGAATTTGAACTCAGCCATTCCCTCCATATCTGAGTCAGCAATACCTTCTTGGCGGCAGATCATCCCGAATCTAGCTCTTAATTCCTGTCTTAATGGCCCACCGCCTACTCCTTTCTGCCTTAAATTAGACCTCTTGTCATGAACAGTGACATCAATGGTCACCTCCCAGCCTACCCGCGCAGCAGCACAACCCCTTATGTGTGACCACGATCCCGGTGACAGACTGGCCTTGCGTGGAACCTCCTTTCCGTGCAGCTCTCCTGCAAACTCGTTTATAGTCCCATGCCTTCTTTCAACTGCTTGGAGCACTGAGACTATGCTTTCTACAGATAGTTAGGTGGTCGCACCCCTGGTGTGAGGCTTCGATTTTCCTGCTAGCCTAGGCTGCGGGCACCCTTCAAATACCCTTGCGTTCGGTAGTGTGTCGCGTTCTTCTTTGTGTGGTACACTCCCTTATTTAGTAAGGTGTGGTTGCAGCCATGATAGCAGGGTTGCAACTCTTTCTAATGCAGTAGTAGGGCTGACTAGACTTGATCCCGGCCTGCTTAGTTTTTCACGGCCTGCTTTCACAACTTCGGTTTCTAGTTTGCTGATTTCTTTGTCCAATGTCACACATCTCTTCCTCAGTCGCACTCACTCGTCATCGAGTTCACGAAGTTTCATGCTCCCTCACCAAAGGTCTTCTTGCAACTACCTAATTCTTTTACCTAGGTCTTCGCGTCCTGTCCCTACTGTAGGAGTTGTGCTTTGGGGATTCTTCTCTGTCCTCCTGGTTTCCCCTCTTCTTGACACTGTTGAGTTCATTTATGCGCTTTGGTTTTTGCTTATGGTCTTATAGGCCCATTGAACTGCTGGTATGCGTAGGTCCAATCCGTTCGTACTACCTATTAAACTCTATTCATGATTTCGTGTAGCTTTGTGAATGCTCTGTCATAAGGTATTTGCGGTGTGCATCACTTTTCCTGCTGCCGCGTCAGGTTCTAATTTTTGATCCTTAACTTGGGATATGCTTGCCCATCACACGTTTGCACCCATCGACATAGGTGGGCAGGCGAATTGCTTTGCCCTGGCTGCCTGGCTCGCGTTCGATGCTGGGGACTTCCAAACCATAAGTGCATCTGTCTTCTGCATTTGCGCCAGCTCCCAATATTCTTCTAGTGTGTCTACCACTATTGTGTGGGTGTCGTGCACAACACCCATTCCATCGCACCGTACTGTTGCTGTTTTGGTATTAACCTTTCCAATTGGTCTAAGAATTCATCCGTGCCTGTCTCCCCATCATGTGTTGGCAATTCCCTTGCTTCAGTCCTCACGCACCGCAGTGATCTAATCATCATGTTGCAATTTAGCGTTGTTACTTCGTGCAACTAGTTCTGCCAACGTTCTATTTCTTCGTCTAAATCCGAAGTACAAGAACTGTCGTGCTCCCATGAGATTCTCCCATCTTCAGTCGGGTTCACCCGATCCTGGTCTTGCACCGTTATCTGGTAGATGCAATCCAGCTCATCGTCACTGTCATCCTCACGCATGGGTTCAGTGTAGTGTGCTCCTTCTGCTTGATCTAGCAGAACTACGCGTAGGGACTTTTTCTCGAAAATCATTTTCTGCTTCTTTAGGTTGATGACTCCATTCATATCTATGGCCCAGTCTATCCCTAACAACGTGGGGTAAGGGTTACTGTCATCCATAATCTCTATTACCTCAAAGTCTGTCTGCGTGCTCACACCTTCGATATCCACTGTTACCCCTTGCAATCTTCCCATGGGCACGATCTTTTGTTGGTTTTCCATCCATAATTGAATAGGAGACCACTGTAACGTGGGCTTACCCATGCATTCCCATGTTTACTTTGGTGTTAGGCCCCTATACTACTAGTGTAACTCCTTATTGTTATTAGTACAATCCACTTATTATATTGATGTACCCATGTAGTGCCCATATTGTTACTAATGTGCCCCATAGAAGCCCACTATTGTTATTATTGTGCCCTTACATTATTATTGTTATGTCAGCTTTGGTTATGTTATGACCCCTTAGACTCCTATATATAGAAAGGAGGTCTTTTCATTTGTATCATCCAAGAATTGTTCATTTATGTAATGTAAAGGAGGTTTCCCCCTCGAAGAGGCTGAATTCTAAGGCGTTGATCTATCTCTTCTATCTTCTCTTGAGCTGGTTTCATAACATTTGGTATCGGAGCTTTGGATTCTAGGGTTTCGCTCCTCCAAATAGGTCATCGTGGAATTTTTGCTATAAATTTTTTTCTGTGATGTTTCAGAAGTTGCAAGAAAAACCCATTTGAGAAGAAATCGCGCTGAACCTTGGGTCCGAATTTCAAAGCTTTTCGCGTGATATTTGCAGAGATATGATTTGAGGAAGTTGGTCTTTTTACAGACTCCTGAATTACGTTCAAAACAAGTGACCTGGGGAAAATCGTCATAACATTCTCTCTGGGGATTGGATTGAAATTTTGTAAGAAGGTACAGAAAGAGGACAGACTTTAGTTTCTTGTATGCGTTTTTCATATCCATAGGTTGAAAAATTGACACGTGGCACTTCATACAAGTTCACTCTTCTGGAAAGGTCTATAATCAGGTCATCTTGGGAGATTGTGCATAACTCTATTTTGGGGAATCCAATTTGGATCAGACTGGTGGAATTGGAAAGAGGACACAGAGGGCTACTACGGTTAGCAATTTCAAAACTTAAATATCCACAAGTACAGAGTTACAGTTGTTTCAAGTTCGAGGTCCTAAAATCAAGAAAAAGCAAGATGAGGAAGTTTGATGGCAAGGATCCGGTAAATTGGATACTTCAGATGGAGCAATATTTTGATCTACATGGTGTACCACTATTACAAAAGGTATGTATTGCATCTTCATATTTAGAACCGGATCAATTTTTATGGTATAAAGGGCTTTGTTCTCATAAAAAACTTGTTACATGGTCAATTCTCACAGAGGAAATGATAGCACATTATGAGGATACAAAGAGCAACACCTTCTTTAGAGCAACACCACAACAATTGGAAAGAGTAAAAGGGCTTTGTGACATATTTGAAATTAAAATTATGGCAACAAGGAATACTACCCCTCACAACTATAAAGATGGACGTGTTGTTCCTCCTAGCCTTCCACAACCTACAAGGGTTACACCACAAAGAGAAAAGAGAAAAAAGAGAAAAAGCGCTTTGTTACAATTGTGATAGCAAATGCACTAAAGGTCATAAGTGTTCTGAGAAGAAATTATTTTACTTAGAGTATGAAGAGGAGGAAGAAAAGGATCAAGAAACATCAAAAGAAGAGGATATATGCCAGGACTCGACCCCAGAGAAAGAAGAAATGAATCAGAACATATCTTGTAAACTATTGGCAAGAATGACCACTCCTCAAACTCTCAAGATAGAAGGAAATATCAAGAAGAAAAAGGTGCAAGAAGTGAAAGATCACATCAAGAAAGAAGAAATGAATCCAACCATATCTTGTAATTCACTAGTCAGAATTACCACTCCTCAAACTAGCGAGACAGAAGGACATATCAAGAAGAAAAATCTTCAAGAAGTGAAAGATCACATCGAGCATCAAGAAATGAATCCGACCATATCTTGTAAAGGATTGGAAGAAATTACCACTCCTAAAAATCTAAATATAGAAGGACATATCAAGAAGAAAAAGGTTCAAGCAGTGAAAGATCACATCGAGCATCAACAACAAGTTCTCCAACTTTTAAAGGATAGCGCCACTTGGGTGCAAAATCAAATGAAACAACAAGTAGACCAACATCATAGTGAAAAATGTTTTGATGTAGGCAATTGGGTATTTTTACTGCTACATCTAAAGCAAGCTATTTATGAGAAGGAAACATTGGCAATATTACATGCACTTAAAAAATGGCGACCTTACCTAATGGGAAGACTCTTCAAGGATGAGGATGTGGAAGCATTGTTTTGTGCTATTTCTATTATCCAACCAGATTGGATAAACGAAGCAAGGGATGAATGGAAGAAGGACAAAAAAGTATGGCCACTTATTCAAAACTTGCAAAAGATCCCAATTCAAACAATATTGCCAGATATTGAAAAGGAAGGAAAAATCATATTGGAACCTGGAGCAGTCACAGAAACAAGAACCCTACAGCTACGAAATTGATCAATTTCAGAGTATCTCATCAAGTGGAAGAACTTACCCGCTGAAGATTCCACATGGGAGGACAATAATTTTATACAGAAGCATCAAGAACTACTCAAGCGTTGAGGACAACGCTTTTTGAAGGAGAGGGGCATGTTAGGCCCCTATACTACTAGTGTAACCCCTTATTGTTATTAGTACAACCCACTTATTATATTGATGTACCCATGTAGTGCCCATATTGTTACTAATGTGCCCCATAGAAGCCCACTATTGTTATTATTGTGCCCTTACATTATTATTGTTATGTTGGCTCTGGTTATGTTATGACCCCTTAGACTCCTATATATAGAAAGGAGGTCTTTTCATTTGTATCATCCAAGAATTGTTCATTTATGTAATGTAAAGGAGGTTGCCCCCTCGAAGAGGCTGAATTCTAAGGCATTGATCTATCTTTTCTATCTTCTCTTGAGCTGGTTTCATAACATTTGGTAACACATTCGTGTCTGACCCCAGGTCTAGGATGACCTGATCCATCTCATATTTGCCAATTTGCATCGTCAACCGCATTTCCCTCCCAGTGCGCAAGGCATGCTTTCCTAGCTTCCGGACTACGCGTGGTTCCCCTAACCTTGCGCACCTAGTTATCAACTCCTGTAATCCTTTAACCGCCTTATTGTCGTGTAACAACTTCATGCATGTCTCTAAAAAGGTAGTAAGCATAGAAGGATCCATTCCCGGCTCTGGTTGATCCTTACTACTTGAAGTAGAGGCCTCCGTGAAGCTCTTCTTAGCTTCCATAAACATTTCCCTTGCATGCTCCAAGTCAAACTCAGGTTCCTTTGTAAGAGCCTTGTGAACCCATGTATCTTCCTCAGGTTGCTTCCCCTTATCTTCCCCTGTGGTCATGCCACTTCTGAGCATCATGTTCACGTTGGGGTTTTCTTCATGTGGTTTAGACCTCATCATTTGGATATTTTTAGTTGGAGTAGGCTGTAGCATCCCTTTCTCATACATTTGTGCGATCAATGCTGGACAATCTACCATTTCATGATCAAACTGCTCATAGTATGGACAAGATATTCTCGTTGGGTTGGTACAATCACGATCATAGTTCCCTGGTCCTCCATAATTGTAACAGATTAACTGTTCGCGGCCCCTTCTGGGCCCCATTCCTCCTCATCCTCGTCTTCACCCTTGAAATCCCCCACGTGCTATTGCTGTGGCTGGTTCGAGGCCTCGCGTTTCTATCTGCATTTGATAAGAAGGGTTCCTATCCATCATTAGCTCATAACTCCGACACGTCTGCTCATCGTGGCCCACTGATCTACAGAAATTACAAAATAGCTGCTGCGGAGTCTATGTATACTTCTGCAATAGGTGACAGTTGTCTGTTGTGTGCTTTCCTCCCACCTGACAGATCGCACACCAGAGCGCAGGTGCTGCACTTGGCCCTGCCTGTGCCTCTGGTCTCAATGGAATTGGCCCCCCTCCTGCCAAGTAGTTTGCGAATACCGGACAATGATCCTTATCATGGCCTTGGCCCTTACATTTTATGCACCACACTCTTTCGCACGCTTCTGACCGGGGCACCCTATCTTGCCTCAAACTCTGCATCTCCAAGCATAGATTTTGTATTTGTGCATGGATTTGTTAGACTCCCAACCATAGATCTTGTATCGGTGTTTCACATAACCTCATCGCCATTTCCAATGCTTTTTCCTGGGTTGAGAGCTTCTGTTGTGACAACACCGTCCTCAGGTGTGGTGTTAAAGATGCCACAAACCACGCGTGGTGCTGTGCATTTTTCAGTGTCATATTAGCCTCACGGATTGTACTTTTCAGCCTCTGATCCAGATCCCAAGGAGTTTCACCTGGAAGCATCACGATCTCCTTAAATCCGATGATTGACTGCGTCTCTGATTTTGGCCGGCTAAATTCTCTGTTCAATGCAATCTGGATCTCCACTATTCCTGCATTTGGGTGATCATTTGAGTGCTTGATATACCATGTCAGCGTGTGATCCTGCAGCATGCTTACCAATGTGGCCTTCTTAATGTTGTCATCCATAACCCCGTGTGCTTCCCACACTGCTCTTACTACGAACCAAAACTAATCTGGATCTTCGTTCCCTACTCCTCTGAATACAAGCAGCTTGATCACACTTACCATGTTGAACTGCTAGTTTGGTGGAGGTGGTGTGGGCGAAGATGGAGGTGAAGGAGGTGACGTGAGTGGTGGCATAAGTGGGGATGGTAACTGCGGAATGCATTGCCTTATCAAATTGACTGCACTCCTCGGAGAAACCCAAGCGCGCTCTTCCTCGCTCGCTCGCGGAGGTGAAATTAAAGGACTATTTCCTAACCCTTTGATACCTTTGTAGACCTTTCCGCTCCATGTTGTTCCACTCATTAATGTATTCGCATCACTCGTTTTTCACATAACAACATCTTAATCTAGGTATTCAAAGATTTGATGTACTTACCTCGTGGTCCCTTGAGAAAATGTCTTTCTGCTTCGCTGTAGCTTATAGTCGTGTCTATTGCAAATTCGGTGATAAACCCTCCTATTATCTAATCGAGCCAATGGTCTACGGCCTGCGCGATCTTATCTTCTGATGCCTCTAGCCTACGCACCAACTCCGGAGTCCACACTATTGGTTTATCGAGCTTATACCTTCCCTGGCTGTCGGCTAACCTCATGATCCAATCATACAGCTCTGAAGAGAAGGATGCAAAGAAGATCTCGTGGATTTCCGTATATACGTAGCGATCCAGCCACCTCTTCTCAGATATCTACGAGGTTTTGTTTTCCTATATCATGAACTCGTGAAGCTTCTGATCCAACCAATCTTCAATTTCCTTCTTCGTAGGGTTCCAGTGTTCTAAAATCAGACATCCCTTAGGCAGATCTCGATCTCGGCAATGAAACCATTTGTTGGCTTGATGGGGCCTGACCCAGGTTCAGAAGTGTTTTAGCCAAACAAATCCTGAAACTACTAGCCCTTTCGGCAACAGTTCGCGGAGTGTGGACTGAGGTCTCACCCGAGGTAGTATGGGAGGGTGCTGGAACCAAGTTTCTGCACCCTAGGGATGTCTTGATGAGGTCTAGAGAGTTCGTGAACCAATCTTTCGCACTTGTACTGTTTCACGCAGCTATCTAACCTTCACGTAGCCCTTGTACCAAGCGCGAGGAGGTGCTGTCTAGATCCCTTACCCTTAGTATGTTTTTATTATAGATCTGACTTAATTCAGTAGTCTTTATCAATCATTCAATATTCATAACAAGTGCATGCAAACATAAACCTTAAAGAGATGCATAAAACCATAACAGAAGAATAAACACACAGATCTACAAGCAGATGCACAATATTTCAGAAACACTTATCTTTTATTAATCTTCTGTTCTAGTACAATCCAATTCCACCCTGTGCACTCAGCTGCAGGGGTCCACACACACAGTTGCGAACTCTATTAGGCCTCTGCGCACACAACTACAGAGCCTACTCCTACTACTACCACCTATGACTTGCACTTCTAGACTCAGAGCGAATATCACATGCAAAAACCCGTAATAATCCAAAACAAACTCAAAAATTGCCTTCTTCATTTAGAGCATTTCTCTATTTATACATTCCCATGGTCCGCGGACCATGGGTAGGCCGACCCAATTTATATTAAATTACAATATTTGAGGGCAGACAACACTTTGACTTGACTTATTACAATTCGCGCTCCACGCATTATACGAAGCCTTTACAATACCATTACCCAAAATTGTGGGTGTTAAGCCCCAAAACCATTACGCAGGGGATCCGCTGCCCAACACCATGCATGAAAAGTTATGTCAATGCGTAGGATATTAAGATGATGACCATTGAGAGAAACGTTCGATAAAAAACATGCTATTGTCAGCATTGCATGGTAATCATCAAGAGTATTATGAGCCAAATGGCAAGTGTATGATCCAGGGGCCACAATATTGCAAGATACCATGGCACTTGAGTGTGGTATACAATGCTTGCACAAATTCTTGGTAACACATTGCTCAAACTATATGGAATGTGATAAGTTTTGAGCCCCAACAATACGACCAAAAAATGCAACCTTGCCAAAACTATGACTATGCTACTTCCAAAACAATTGCAATCCTACCTGTGACCTCCATGCATCATTGTTCCTTTATGTGATCTCCTAGGTTATATATCACCCCAATCTCATGCTATTCATTTTTCACCTATGTGATAGAGCTAGCAAGTAGCTTATTTTTGACCGTAGTGTTGAATCATTGTCCTTGGTTACCACGCTAGTGCTATCATATTTTGGAGGGTGTATAAAAAATCAGAAAAATACTATGATTCCATACGTGCGACCAATTCATGGCATAGAATCATGCGAAAGACAACCATAATCACGCAAAATGAACATCAAAAGGTAAAGTGGTGTTGAGAGTGGTCATGTGTGATGGCTACAAATTTTCCATTAATACATAGTCAATGAAGACCATATGGTAAATCAATGCCAAATAATTTGCATTATATGGCATTGTGCACATGGAAATAAGCGTTTCCCTTAGGCGAAGGATGTCAATGTTGATGCACCATAACGCTTTGGTGGGATCTAAAATTAAAGGCATCGATAATACATTGAAAACATGCAACAAAAGGAGGCTCTCCAGCACTAGTGGACAAAGAACAAACTATAGGCATGAGACATAAGGATAGAAGTGAGGCACCTTAGAATCTAAAGTGCAACCATTTGCCTTGAAAGAAAAACATTTGTTAATAAATCTAGAGTTTCATATGAATCAACAGAGTTTATAACTACACTACAAAGGCGAAAGAAAATGAGACTAGTTGTCTGTTGCATGAATATTGCAGGGGGCTATGAATCTTTCTTTTCTTTTCAAAGATTAATTATCTTCATAAATTATTGTTTGTGATAAATTACATCTTACCCTAATTTTTTGGTTGATTCTAATTTATGGTTGTGTCTTAGAATGCATAATTGGAGTTATATATGTGCATTCCAACATGAATTCGCTAGACCCTTGGTATCCTACTTAAGGGAGGAAAAATGAAAAGGCCAAGGGACCCATAAAGGAAGTTCTTTCCAAGCATATAATACGCAAAGAATTTTATTACAACTCATTGGTGTACATTATAATGGAAGAAACACTTGTGGCCATTAAAAAGGATTTAGAATTATATCCCAATAAGCATTGTTCAGGAGGTGTTATTCAAGACTATACGTATATGGATGATAGAAAATCCCTATTTTATTCTACACAAAATATTAGTTGATGGAGTACCTCTTACATTATGCCTAGAACCCTACATGGGCTATACGTATCTTAATAACATTGCGCTGCGAAAATGATTATACAGGGGTCCCAATTATGTCTTTCTTTCAATTAAGTGATTATGCTTTTGGTGTCATTCTTTGTTGGAAAGTATATATGACTCGCGTCATTTGTTTGTAGGTAGAATATTTGCATGGAGAAATCTAGGGTTTCCTATAAGAAGCTATGCAACTAGGGTTTCAACAACCATGCAAGCTAGCTTCACTTAGCTACCTAAGGCACTATGTCAACCTTGATAGTAGGTGTATTAATAGGAAAATGGGCATTTAACACAGTAGATAATCATTGCCACTTTGTTCTTCAGCCTGTATAAGTCACCATATATTTTCAACAACATTGGAAAAGAGCATTAGGGCTTCCAACAACCCTCTTTATTCTCCTCACAATTTCTTTTCTATCAATATGTACATATTTCTCATCATAATGCCCACAACCATGCAAAGGTTAATTGGGCATGTAATAGTCATTGGACATGAGAGAATAGTGAGGAGGGTCAAGATTTATGAGGGTAGATGAAAGGTCATAGGAGGAAGTGAAAGGTCACCCTCCTCACCTCTATAAGAGGACCCTCATGCCTCATTGTGAGGGTACTTTTAGAGATTGATTTTGGGCTATGATTAAATAGTTGATTTGTGCTTGAGACCTAGAGGCACCCAGCTCTTGGAAGCTAGTAGGGTGAGCTATGGTGAGGCTATGGTTTTGCATTTGATAATGGCATGAGCAACCCACATCCCACTATTGGGCTTTGATGAATAAAAAGCTATGTGTTTGGATTTGTAGCAACATTAATAAGAAGTTCTTCATTTCTAGCATTGATTCCCATCCTTTCTCATAGTGGTTGTATCGGTTGTCCAATATTTTTACTATATTTTTTGTGTGATTTCATATAGGAAATATGTTATGGAATAGTTTGTAGTTGTTGCATGTGTGTTTTCTTTGGAATTTGTGCTTACTTATTCCATGCTGTGTTGGTGAGCTATTGTGAAATAATTTGCAATTAACCTCTGACATGTTCTTGTTCATGTCTTTTTAAGGTGGTTTTGGCTCATTGATCCTTCTTATGGAATACTTCTTCTTATTATTGTTGTGACTTTCTTGTACATAATTCTATAGTTTGTTAATCTTGGGTTGACTTTGTCCCATTATCTAGGCATTTCATTCTTGTCCTCGCTCTAGCATCATCACATTTGAAAGCCAAAAGAGAAACATTCATGGTGGAATCTGGGCCCACATACTGGATTGGGATCTTGTCCCAAATGGTGTGAGATCTAATTGGGACTTCACACCAAGGATACCCCCTAGCTATTGTCAGTACATTCAAGCCTGTCAATATATTTTTGGTGCTAGAAGGAGGGAAGATGATGAGCAGAGCTAGTGGATCCTTTATCTTAGCTTCATATATTTAAATGGATTCATCCCAAATATCTGTCCCGAGTTGTTTTTCTAAAAGCATTAATCTATCGTTGCTCGAAAAAATAGTCTATCACTTGCATAGTTGAAGTTTGAAGGTGAGGGTCAAAACACTGTATTTGGACACATGTGTCAAGTTATTCATTTCTATCACTCTAATGGAATTTATTGTAAAGATACTATGGGAATATTATTCACCCTCATGCTTGAAGGTCATGTCAAGCAGTGGGGCCATACATTACCGTTTATTTCCATCCATTTATTCAAGAAATTCACTAGTGAGCTTCATTAAGCTTTTAACATTTACGATTTTCAAGATGTGTTTAAAAGGATAAATTAGATTAGAATGAAACTTGAAGAATTGTTGGAGGATTTTGCTACTAGGTTTATTCATATTTTTTGTGAAATTCCTGAAACATATGTGGAATGGATGTTTTTAGTTCCAGTCTTCGAAGCCTGTCACCAGGGATCAACATGAGCTCTTAGTATGTCTAGTTTTGTTAGATGTTTTGCACATGATGTTCAACACAAAACATGTCACAAGTGTGTCCATCAGAAGAGGCTCGGAAAAATATTTCCAATGGTATATCACACTCCCGTAACTGGCTCCCGGATTAGAAGATATGATTGAAATGGATGAGTGATTCTTGGTTATGCATGTTTTGAGGTTAGTTGCTGCACACAATGACAAGTTTAGTACAAAATCAGTTTATGAAATAATGGTAAGGAATTTTTCAAAAGTGAGAGATTTTTTTGTTCATCACATACCAAATAACAAAAACCTCCTTCAGTTTATGCACAGGTGCTACTATGTGGGAGATATACAGTGATATTTGGAGCCTACATTAAAACAAAGCAATATTTTCATATTTTTTACTGTTTTAGTCATTTTAGTGCGGAGCCATTTTACAACAGATGGAAATTAATTTTGCAAAACCCAAGGAGGATTTTTTTAAGCATGAGCCATATAACAAAAATTTCTTTCAATTTATTCACAGGTGTCATGAATTTGGATATGTGACTAGATCTTTACAACTCATTTTCATAGATTTAAATTTTTAATGATTCTCTGTTTTAGAGATGATTTTGTGGAACCGATTGCAAGCAATTGGAAATTAATTTCCAAAATTTGAGAGAGGTGTTTCTCAAAAATGACCTTATCTACAAAACCTCTTTCAGTTTTGTAACAAGTGCTATGGTTTAGGAGATATGAGTTCATCTTCAACACCTATTTTCAGAAATTCGACCCAAGTTTAATGTAACTGATTCTATTTTGAAGAAAATGGTTGAGCTCAATTCCCTTAGTACAAGGATGAGAAAATGTATATATTTTATGAATTTAATAGTGTAGGGGTTGGAATTTGGTAGAAGGTTGGACTTTTGGGAAAGCTTGGAGCTTATTGTATACTAATTTCAGCATTTTGGCTAAGGAATAGACCAGTGGTTTGCAGCACTTTATGGGATTCATGTGGCATCTTGCTTTGGTATTGTGTTTTCTTCTGTAATTATAAGTCTACATGTGTTTTATGTATGCCATATATCTCTTTCTTTCATCTTAACTAAATCAAACAAGGATAAAGGTAGAATACATTGAAAGTGTAGTGCTCTACCTAGGGTTTGCTTAGTTATCGATGTTTTCAGCTATTTGAAAAGGATCCCTGAGTTTTTCATGCCCTTTTAAGCTCCTGATCTGCCTAAAACCTCTCCATATCACTCAATTTGAAGTACCAAATCACTTGCCTACCTTGCCCCATAGAGATCTTTGCAAAACTAAGCCTCATTCCCTAGGCCCAAATCTGCCTTTCACATTTGAGCCAACAAAACATCATCAAATTCAATCAAACACCTCTGTACACATACCTAGCCTAAAATCAATCATTACATCAGTCATCTCAAGCTTTTATTGGCCATATTTTCTGAGATTGACAAGGAGAGAGCCCTCTCCTGACCTGGTAGGGCTAGCTACCAGGTTAAGCGTGGTTTGATGTTACCCTAGATCCTACCTTTCTCAGCCTGAGGTAGATTTAGGCACTAACAAATGTATTTGGGTGAAACGTTTCGACGATCAATTTATCTTTCTTTGCAACCATCGCAATCTGAAATGAATCATGATTATGATGATAATATACAAGTTACAAATTGGGCATATCTTATCCCTAATCTTGTCTTTCCTATTTATGTGAGTTGGGAAAAGCCTCAAGCTTTTAGGGAGGAAATAACTGCCTGTGAAATTTCTCATTTTAGATTTATTACCTGATGAAATTTTGGTCATAAAAAATTTAGATGATGTAAAATGTTTACAGGGAAATGAATCAAGTTGTTCGACTCTCAAGCTCTCATACATCCTGTTGAAATTGGATAGCCCAAGGATCAAGTTGAAATAGAAACTCTCCATGTTTCCAAGATTCAACTTGAGCCTATTAATCATCTTCCTAAATATGTCTATGTGTCTCCTTATATTATATTCTCTCCTTCATATCATGTCCTTGACTTAAGTCATCTCTTAGATAATACCGAAGATGTAATCAGCTCTATGGAGCATAACATGCATGTAGATCTCTTGATTGTCAAGACGTCATCAATGTGCATGGTTTGTGTCTTGAACCAGACTTGGTTGAAAGTACTGTCTCTTCAACTAATTCTTTTCATATATTTTACCCTATTTTATTTGATGAATTTGTTACACTAATGGTTTCTTCAAACCCTTTATATATCCATCCTATTGGTTTAGGTTGCAATGAGGAAATTAATAGTATTATTTCACAATCAAAAGATGAATATATGGAATCCCTTGTTCATGGCCTCTCCAATCTTCAATATTTCATAAGTGAAAAGGAAAATTCTACATTTCGAAAAACTCAAAAAATGTTGATGGTTGATTCATCATCATTCTTAATCCTTAAAGAGTCTCATGTGTTAGAAGATCAATCTGATTAAATCAATGATTTTGATGACTATCACCCAATCAATAATGTATTCACTGATATTGTTAATGACAAATTTCCACATTCACCTATTGACCTCACTAAGCCTTTGATATTTGATGATCAACCTTTTAAGGATTCAAGGGATCGTCAGGAATTTGAGGCACCTCAACTTCCGTTGATGGTTATGTCAGTTTCTCATGATCCTAACGAGATCCATGAATTATGAAAATTAGGGTTTTTGAAATTAAGGTTTCCTCGCATGATTCCCATTGCAACACCATCTTGGCCGATAAAGGATCATTTTTGAAAGATTCTGAGATGCATCTCTCCTTGTGCGCTGATTTTTGTTTTGAACAAAGTTCATTGGTCATTGTTTCAAACCTTTTTGATTCCCACTTAGCTAGTTTTGATTGTGATTAAGTGCAAGCTAATGTTGTCCTACATTCCACTATATGCGAGGGAAAAATTAACTTGACTCCTCTCTTTACTAAGGCTCATCCGATTGGTTCACTTTCACCATGGAAATCAAATAATTTGATCTTTTGAACTACCATATTGTCGATATTCTAACATTTTATCACACCAAAAATATATTCAATAATGATTTTGATCACACATCTGATGGTGACTATATGCATTCACTTGTCGATCTATCGAAACTGCCATTATTCAATGATATACCATTTGAGGATTCAAAATTTTGTCTAGGCGGTGAGGCACTTTGGATCTCACCAATGGTTATGTCAGGTCCTCATGTCCTCAACAAAATCCATGAACAACCTCAAATTATGGTTTCCGAGATTAGGGTTTCC
Organism: Pinus tabuliformis; assembly: GCA_031772625.1. Classification (NCBI taxonomy): domain Eukaryota; kingdom Viridiplantae; phylum Streptophyta; class Pinopsida; order Pinales; family Pinaceae; genus Pinus; species Pinus tabuliformis. The sequence goes on along the minus strand of CM062804.1, from coordinate 1,068,203,840 downwards.
ACACTAGAATCCTATGGTATCTGAGCTGCACTTACTAGATTCCCATATTTGGAAAATTATGAAGGTTGTCAAATCAGTCATCTTGAAAATCATAATAGGATTACTCATTGGCTTGAAGAATCCTACTTGGTGAATTCCTTTGCAAGAAGGCTACATCTTGCCTCACTTGTGTTGAATTTAGGTTTGAACACAAATGAATGCATATGTTGGATAAATTTTTGGCTTAGTGGGTCCTGACCCAGGTTCCGAGTTAGTTGTGCCAAACAAATCCCTATACTACTGGCCCTTCCGGCATCAATTCATGGAGCGCAGACTGAAGTCTCACCCGAAGTAGTATGGGGGGATGATGGATCCAAGTTTCTGCACCCAGAGATCAACATGATTTCGTTTTGTGCCCTAAATCTGCCTTCGCGCAGATCGATAAGACCTTATGGATTATCGATGTAACTTCCTTTAATCAGCCTTTAGACCTTCGCGAAGGTCTATGACTCGCTTTTGCAGACCCTAAACAAGTGAATTAGCTACTTACGTACATCATAGATTACCCTTAACCCAATATTTACTTAGATCTAACTAAGTGTTCGATATTTTTAACATACAATGATATAATCTTTGCGTAAGCACTTAACATCAATTGTGTTTAGATAACAATATAGATCCAGTAAAGTCACACATCAATATATCATTATTTCACAAAGCCATCATTTATCACAACCTAATGCGCATTCACTCGTAACAGAAGTAAAGAGATAAACACAATAATTTCTAGAATAATCTTTTATTATTATTGATATTCAGTTAAGCTTACAGACTCATTACTTCCCTGTGCACTCAGCTGCAAGGGTCCACAGACTCAACTATAGACTCTAGTCTAGGCCTTTGCGCACTCAAATGAAGAGCCTTTCTTCTACCTTTTGTGCTAACTTAGACTCCTTCTGTCGTACCGATAGAAAACTTCTATTCTTCTATTATTATGCCTTAGACTCTCTAAGACACACCTATTTATACAATCCCATGGTCCATGGACCATGGGTAGATCTTTAAAAAGCTGACTTAACTTACATAAAAGTGGGTAAAAACCGTTGTTGACTCCTTACTTAACTACATGCTCCGCGACCACAATTTGTAAAGATTTTCCATCTTTTTACATAAAACTTAGGCTCTTGCCCCAAAATTGACCCAGGGGACCCCATACCAACATAAATGATCACAATTTTGAAGTTTATCATTTTATTTACTAGGACAGAGTCACAACTTCGATGGAAGAGACTTTTCTGGCACGTTTTCCTATCTGCAGATAGGAATTTCTTGTTGTTGTGCATGTTTCATAAGAATTTTTGTTTTTGCACAATTATTTATATTGGCTCTAATTACTGATATCATTTTTTTTGTAAGTTGGGAACTACTACAGTGGCTGCATTGGAATTTTGATTTCATAAGGCTTGATCTCCTCTCTAGTTAAATTAGGTTTTCAAGTTTAGACTAGTTAGGTTTTATGTTTTGCTTATTAATTTGGTAATAAGTGTTTCCTTGTCAAAGTTTGCTAATTAGGGTTTGATTGTTAGGATTTTATTTATGGTTTAGATATGATTTTCTATGTTTCCTTTATCATGGGTAGCTATTTTGTTGCATGAAATTATGCATCTAGAATGGATTCTCCTTTTGCATTACATTCTCAAATTGTCTTCATTAGTGTAGCATGGCTTATTTTTCTCGCACTGCATTGCATTGTTTTCTCGGTATTGCATGAAGCTTTGTTTGTTTCATTACCTCATGAATTCATACTATACATTGGTTGTTGACCTAACATTTCATATTCTCTCTATGTTGCACACCCTTGCATGAGATTTCACAAGCCTCATTATAGGAATGCTCCCTGTTAACCTCATATGTCGCGATGAGTTGTCACACTTTCATCCAAGCTTTGTTCTATTCATATTCTTTGCAAATATTATTGGTCATGATGAGCTCACCATATACCTCTTTGCACCTTCCAAAAACCCTTGAAAATATTCCCTAATCGCTTTTCTTTAATACTAAAACCTGAACCCTAATGATTGTGTATGGTTGTAATGGCTACTCTAGGAGGAAGCTTCTCATAGGTCTAGTCATCAAAGCTACATGTTGAACATCCTTCCTATGATTCTAGCTCATTAACAAGGAAAATACAAATAGGTTCTCATGGGGAACCCTAATCCGTTCATGTGACATGTAACTACAAGTTGAACCCTATGTTTGGTTTGGTTATGAATATTCCAATGCTGTGTTTCATTGTTCATATGTCAGTGAGAGAAGAGATGTAGTAGCATGGCTTGAGGGAAAAACTAAATTAGGAAATCCTTTAGTTTCTAAAACAAGGAACAACCTTTCTTTCCTGTAAACCAAGTGGGGATCCCTCATCTGCCCTAGCGAGAAATAAACACCTAATAAATTATGCCAATGTGTATGAAATATGAAATTAATCAAACAAAGAGTAACAAATTGAGAAAGAATTCCTGCACAGAGAAGAGATGAAGACGACTTTGTTGGGGTACTGAACAAGCTTGCTAGTAGTGAAGAAATATTTTTAATTCCTTTTTGACTCCGTTGGGGTACTAAACAAGTATGTTGGCAACAGAGCAACACCAGAAACTCACTTTAAATTTCTATGTACAATAAGCCCTCTACCTTGTCCTCTCCATCATCATTAACTATTTTCATGTGAGAACTTATGATGTGGTGTTTAATGACTAATAGGGCCTAGATGAGACATAGGATAATGCCAGATCCAAAACATTTCAAGAAACCCTAGATGTACCCATAGTATTTCATCAATAACTCCTTGTATCATTAATGAAACTCGATCTGTTGTAGGGACATAGACAGAGATGTTGGATTCTACCAATGATTCGCTAATTGTTGTAGCCGCTACAAAAAAAACCAAATGTTTGGGTTATATACAAATTTTTGGTCCCCCCTTTTGATTTCCAAGATTAAACTGGTATGTAATGTAACTTGAATCGATCGAATTATTCAAGGATCTAACTGCCGTTAAACCCTATACCTGCCCACCGTGTATGTCTTCCTTTTTTCATACCGATTATTGGAATGCATTAGGGCTTGTGTTATCATTATTCTAATGATGTGTTCTTTGACCTCACACACTTTACGATGCAAATGGTAGGCATACTCACCATCACCGACCATGCTTTATCTCTCTAGCCATTCCTTGGCTTGCATTTTCTAAGTTTGAATCCTCACATGATTGCATGGCATATTAAAAGCATAAGGTTCAAATTTTCATACTAAGGGTTCACATGAAATTTCTATCATTGAGATAGTTTATATGTTCTAGGGAAAATGATTATTTGTCCTTTCAAACTTGAGTTTACAAGACACCATCTTAAACGAAAGAGCCTAGTATTTGTAAAAAATATTAGAGGTCCTTTTGGAATATGTGAAATTCAATTTGCCAAAAATTTCTTGGTTATTCATGTTTGTGACATCCATCATTCATCATGTATTTCAAGTCTTAGTTTGAAAAATTATAAAAGTAGAAAAGGCGCCACTCATAAAGATCACAAGTCATTCTATGCACCCTATGATGAGGAAAACTTATATAATTCAACTTTACTTTTGTAGCTAAATGAACACATTCATGGTGATCATGCCAATTCTTGGAGGGCGCTGAGCACAAGAACTCACTATAGCCATCGATTGCTAGTCATACATAAGAGGATCCCATGCACTCCTAAATTTCAATAGATTAACCATAAACCAAGCTCTTAGTAGCACTATCTCTATTCCATCTATGTTATAAGCAACACATTGGTTGTTATCATTTACAAACAAAGGTTAGGAGATGGATTTTGAGGCCCCAATATTATGTAAAGAAGGAAATCATATAGCCACCAACAAGCAATGATTTGGGATATTCATACACAGCCAACATTGAGAATGTAGAAGCATTGAAACAACATTTTGTTAATCATTGAAATAACTTATTGAGGGCACATTGAACACATGTCGAATGCATAAAATGGTTAAACATCAATAATCAAGGCACTAAAATCAAAGTTCATGCATGTGCAATGAGTTATCATTCAAGGGAGATGTCGAGAGATTAGTCAAAGGAGCATTCAAAACTGTGGGAAAAATATTATTTTGTGCATTGCTAATAATTCCATGTGTTGGTCATAAAGCTAGGGCATGTGGAAAATCACTAGAGTGTTGGGTGAATAAGTGAAAACGTGATGCATTGAGGGACCACTCAAAGATTAATGAGTCATTAAAAGGCCAAGTTGATAATTATTGAAAGACAATTTTAAGGCTATGCATGAAAAGTTATCTTGATGTGTAAGACATTAAGATGATGACCATTTAGATAAATGTTAGACAAAAAACATGCCCTTTCTAATGCTGCATGGTAATCGCCAAGAGAGTTATGAGCCAAATGACCAGTGTATGATCTAGGTGCTGCAACACTGCAACAGAAGATGGCACCTAGGTGATGTATGAAATTCTCAAACAAATGCTTAGTAACACATTGTTTGAATTATATGGAACGTGATAAGCATATCAAGGAAGGAGTTTTGATAGACTACCAAATGCGTCCATCAACTATGTATATATATGTATGTATATGTATATATGTATATATATGTATATATATGTATATATATACATATATATGTATATATATACATATATATACATATATATACATATATATATATACATATATATATACATACATATATATATATATATATATATATATATATATATATATATATATATATATATATATATATATACATATATATATATATACATATATGTACACACACACACACACACACATACACACATATATATATATATCACAAACAAATAGGCAGTTGTGCTATAGAAGGTGAAACGCCGCGATCAAGTGAGGAACCAACATTCTAGTAAGAGGAAGCCCTACATATATTTGAAAATGAAGAATCCTATATCCCAAGCTCCATTCATGGGAAAAATGTAACACTGCTTAAGTCAATGAGTGCATTAGACTCCATTGGAGGTTGTTTTGACAAGAAGTGATCCATGTGGATATTGATGGCCACCCACCTATTCCACTTGGACATCGAACACTGTTTCCTTTCAAATTCCTTAATTCTAGCATAAATTTCTATTTTTGGTAGTTATTTTCGGGTCCTAAACTTTCGAAGCCTTTTTGAGGCCCTAAACAATGCTTTTTTGGAAAACATGCCAAGACCGAAATATATGGGCAGGTGGTTTTTGGGAAAATTTGTTGGCATCAGATATATATTTCCAAAAAGTTATCATGAACATCAAACGAAGATCATATGGATGAATTACAACCCTGGGAAGTTTGGGTTTTAACTAATCCCAATGGAGCTCACAAACTATTGGTGTTTCATCTGCTAGGGTCGGGTTTTTGGATGTTTAGGGTTTTCCATTGTTTCTCAATAATAAAAATGCCTCCGAGCCACATTATAACATAGTTCATAAGGCATATATCCATCACATCTCTTCTCAGAGATAAGCTACCATCGCTTGAGCTAGTTTGTTTCCATTCTGCGTGTAAATAATTTTGAGTATTTTTTATTAATGAATTGAAGTTCAATTTTCACTATAGCTTTGTGTTTTTGTTTAATTATGTATTTAATTTCATTCCTGCCTAAATTTGGATTAGTAGGAAAGTACCAAATTTCCACCTCTAGGATGCATTATTATGATACCTGGCCAATTTTTTGTTCCTTCAAATGAGCACGCCAACCTTATTTGGGAGGCACACTATAGTTGGGTCGCAAGACACTTTGGTGTGGAGAAAACAGTGGTAGTACTAAAAATGTATTTTTATTGGCCAAAAGTCCAAGAGGATGTTGGAAAATATATCAGATCCTACACTTCTTACACCATCACCAAGCCAACTTGTAACCCTAGGGACAACCTCTGGCTCAAAAGAAGCCAGTGCCTAGGACATGTATTCAAAATAAATGAAAATGTTAATTTTTGAAAATTGTAAATATCATTTCCAAGAGATTTTCTTTGATGTTTAATGTAATTTTATCTCTCAAAAAAGATAACAAACCCTTCAATATGGCCAATATGTCTGTGGATACAATTTGTTGAGGTTGCAATATGATAGAAAAGAATTTTGAGAAGGAAGTTTTGGTGTAGAGGGTTGAGATAGAATCCTTTACACAAAACCTTATCCGAAATTGCGAAATGAAAGAAAATGAACTGATGAAAATGTGGAGTTCTTTTTAAGGTTTCTTTAAATAAAATTTTACAAGTACTTTATGTTATTATCATAGCATTAGTAAATATGTTTATGAAAAGGAACCAAAAACATCATCACATATATTTCAATAGAAGAACACCAAAATAAGTGACTTACAAAGACAAGAAACACATTCCATAACAAACATCCATGTGTAACCACTTGAGCTTTATTGATACTCCAAGAAAACCTGCAATACATTACACAACTAAACATAGCATTTCTAGGGGAAAATTTAGAACCCCTACCCTTGTCCCTTTGTCTTCTTTTAAACAAAAATTACATTGGGTGACAGTTATGAAAACTGTTAACTACATTAAATGTTTTTCAACTGAATTCTTTTAAAACACTTAAAGGCTATTACGAAATTACAAAATAAAATGATTTCAATTTCTCAAAAGTAAATCATTTGGAGTTTCAGGACTCTTATGCTTTTAATATATTTGCTTCTTTTGATGTAGTCCCAAGCCCATTAACTCAAAGATTATGTGGAGTGACAAGACTTTGACACTTTTTCCAAAGTGCTAAATCAATAATTAAACATTGGAGGATCCTATTGTAAGCCATCCTCTAATTAGTTATTTTGGCATTGCTTGGCTTGTCTATAAATAAGGTTTTAATTAGCGAAAGCATTTGAAAATCCCTTTGCAGATAATGGACTATTGTTGACCCCCTCAACGCTACAGTATTTTCATGTGAAGAGTTAATTTTTCTTTTAGCTTCAACTAACAACATTTTATACTGCTCTGGGGAAAGAATGTTTCAATGTTGATTCTAGCAGGTTGGAAACCTTTCTCTAGTCCTTTTTTTTAAAAGTTGGAATTGAAATATGTAACAGATTCCTTAACCCCACCCATCCTACTCTCTTCTTGATTTATATACATAATTTGTTGGACCATTTTACTTATCTATAGCACCACAATTGTCCCATCTAAATATCCACAACTCTCATATCTTGGGAGGATTTGGAATTCAAATAATCAATTACTTTCTTTTCTAGTTTTGGGATTTTGTGTGCCTGATTTTTATTTGTATGAATACTTACCTCAAAGGCCTTAATCATAGCTTGTTCTTCTACAATGACATTTATATGCTCCCAAACTGCTTGAATTTGTTGAATTATGTCATCCCATTTAATTTTCCTTGCCTGGATCAAAGATATGTTTCTTTTAATCTTCTCCTTCATCTCCTTTGTTTCCCCACATGTTTTCTGGTGTTTTGAATTATATTGATTTGCATTTTCCCTTTCCATATTAAGTTACCTTTCTTTAAGTTTTTTTTGTTCTTTGATATCATTCAGATCCTTCTATAGATTTTTTATTTCGTCTTCTGATATCTTTAATTTTATCATGACTCTAGTAAGCTTTTCTATTGGGTCATTTAAATCAGTTGATACTACCATGGTGCACATATGATTTTCCATTGTTTGCAGCGTTTTTACATTCTATTGTTTAAGGGTTGCAACTTCTTGGTTTCTGTCTAATAATTCTTTAGTCAAAACCTCTTTGTCTTTCTTCGATTGAGCTATTTTAGGTGTCTGCACATGTTCTACTGAACGCATTTTTAATGTTTTCCTTAAAGTTTGAACTTCTGATTCTATACTTTGAATTAGAGGTTGGATGGATGCTCTTCAGGATTATTCCAAGTTTAATAATTGACTTCTTATATTCCTCATTTTGAGTATGAAGGGCTTTGGAATTTTCCCATTCCTACTTGATATGATATATTACCTTCTCTAGAATTGCCTCTGCCTTATTGTCTACAAAAGAAGTCTTACTAAGATCACTGTAAATTAATTCTCATGTTTTTTCTATGCAGATTATTTTTTCTAGGAGAGGAATATCTTTGGTATTGATAGATAGTTTTATAATATTGAAATATACACTAGAGGAAATTGATTGAGACACTGGATGAGTAAATCATAACTTCAATTTGTTCCTCTCAATATCAATGGCTAAGAGGAGCCTAGTCTGATAGCTGAAGACTGATTGGGCTTATAACTATGTTGCAAGTTTTCTTCTCATTGTTATATTTTTCTCTTCAATTTGTTGAAGGTCTCTTTGTAAAGTATATAGAGAAAAAAACTCCTCTTCAGTAGGATTTATAGATGGAGATGAATACTTTATACCTCCCAATTGCATCTGGAATCCAATTTCACTTGAAGGCTTTTCTATCAACTATGAAACTTTTGTCTCCCCTCCTTGGGTTTTTTCTTTTATTCTGGATTGAGAGCTTTCCACATAAATGTCCATAATTTGTGCAACATTTATTTTCAAGCTCTTCTCTCTAGGAAGATGGGTTTCCACATTTAATCCTTGTTGTAGCTCCTCTATACCAAAATTTACTAACATTTCCAATTCTAGTATTGCTTCATGAGTGTATGGAGCATATGATATTTCCATCCTTCTTTTAGAGATTATTTGATGAGGATCATAATTCCATCTTTCCCATTTTTTAAAATTTAATTCTTGCATCATATTTTCAATCTCCTCTGTGACTTACCTATTATTTACAATAAATGGATCTACTATTCTAAGAAGCTTGAACAAAAACCCCTTCCTAGCTAAGAAGAAGTGGACTTGATCTACATTCAAACCATGTCTAATAAATTCTAAAGAAAAAATCCTCATAGGTGCAAATGTAGGGCATTTTTACGGTGGAATTTTTGCACCATACAACCTTATCTCCAAATGATCCTCAAAAATATATCAATCACCAACCTTAAACTTTCTACTTAAATGCAATAAAGATTTACCCCGTGGAAGGATTTTGGTAGCAAGCAAGTCATTGATGATTTTGTATGCAACTGACATAAAAGAGGATATATAAAATGAAAATCCTTCATTATTTTCCTTAATCCTTATCATATTAGTCCAATTGATGAAAAATTTATTTTGCTTGTTAGGATCCACAATATTTAACTCCAACCCTATAAATTGATCTACATGATGGTAGAGGAATAAGTAAACAAGCAAGGACAAATATTTAAAACAATAGTGATCCTCAAATTCTGTAATTGGAGGTTAATAGCATGTTCCGAGTATCATGTTTGGCTGCATTATCAAATGAAAGAACTCCAAAGCTTGGAATTTGATGATTGCAATATCATCTTTTCCTAATACACATAATAATTGAAAGGATTGGATTAACAGCTTCAGAAAATAGGGTTAAAGGAAATTATGTGGTATTTGAAGGGAGAGCATAATCAAGAAGTAAAATAAGATCAAGCAGCTTGTTTTTGTTTTCTATAGAAAGGGTTTGATATACCAATAAAAGTGAATCATCAGTGAATTCCATATAGTTATCAGAGTTTGGGAAATACAAAGATTAGTAAATTAACAAACAAGAAACCTGAAAAATATTTTCCCCTATTGAGTTCATAATGAAATTCCACTAAGGATAGAGAGATAAAGTAATGAAAGTAAATTTTGGAAAAGGGTAGTTATAAGGAATAATAGTTGTTGGGATGGAGTCCCCTGGGTCAGTTTTGGGGTTAAGTTAACCCAAGTTTTGGTAAATATTTTTTAAATAATGTAAAGTCTCCATGATTTGTGGATGCAGAGCACGTAGATGAATAGGAGTCAAAGGGGTTTAGCCCCTTGTTTTATGTAAATTTTGAGTCGGTTTTGAGATTCACGGACCATGGCATTGTATGAAAAAGGCTATAAATAGGTGTGTCTTAGAGAGTCTAAGACAATTAAGAGTAGAAGGGGTGAAAAGTGATAGCGAGGAGAAGTGGGTAAGATAGAAGAAAGGCTCTACAGCTGAGTGCGCAGAGGCCTAGGTAGAGTTTGCAGCTAAGTGCGCGAACCCCTGCAGTTGTCTACGCATGGTAGTTTTGAGTATGTAACCTTGAATTAAATATCAATAAAGATAGCTACCAAAGAATTCTTGCGTATTTTTGTTTATTTCTGTTAATGCTATATGATGGCAATGAATGATGTGTTTTATGAAATATTGATTGAATGCTGCGCAACTCTTTTGAATAAGTATTAATGATGTATGTAATGCATGTTTAAGTATTTTCACGAAGACTCTGATGGATTCTCTAATGTTTAATAATAACCTAATTATATCTCCGTGAACCCTAATTTAGAACTTCTCTCTGATGCACGTAGGTAGACAAATCGATTGTTAAAGATCTGCAAGGATAGATCACAGACCTTCGCGAAGGTCTGAAGGCTGTTTAATGAAGTTGCAGCGACATGCCCTAAGAGGTTATCGACCTGTGTGAAGGTATATCTGGGGCACTGGAAGACATCACACTAGTCTCTGGATGTAGAAACTTGGTTCTTGTATCCCCCCATACTGCTTCGGGTGAGACTAGAGCCTGCGCTACGCAGGTTGTTGCCGAGAGGGCTAGTAGTATAGGATTTTGTTGGTTGGCATAGCTAACTCTGAACCTAGGTCAGGACCCCCTAAGCTATCAAATGGTTCTATTTGGGACCAGGATCTGCTTGAATGATATGTGTGATGTCACATCATTAGAATCCGACCAAGAAAGAAATTGAAAAGTGGTTGGATCAGAAGATTCACTAGTTTGCAGCACAAGAAAACAAGAATCCGCACCTGTCAAAGGAAGAGTGGTTGAACAAGTATTTGTATACTGAGACACACAAGATCTTCTTCGGCACCTTTCCTATTGAACTGTATGATTGGTTAGCCAAATTGAAAAATATCCAAGGAAGGTGGAAGCTTGATAATCTGATAGTGTGGACTCTTGAATTTGTGCGACGACTAGAAACCTCTGAAAACAAGATCATGTGGGATGTTGATCACTTGCTTGACCGAATTATAAGAGGATTTGTTCCAATATTTATAGTTGATACCTTAGTCAGCTATAGTGAAGCAGAGCAACAATTTTTCAAAGGAACGTGAGGTAAGTACTTAATATCATTGAATACTTGGATTAAAATGATGTTATGTGAAAAACGGGTGATGCCATTACCTTAATGTTTGGAGCCACGTGAAGTGGATGATTCTTTAGAAATCGCAAAGGATCAGGACCATAGTATAGTCCATTGATTAAACCTCCTCCAAGTGATGACGAAGGGGCGGAATGGACTTCTTTGCGAAGCGCTATTCAACTAATCTCTCAGGGGATTCCTCAAGTAAATCATCCTTCCACTCCACCTCTGCCTCCACCTCCACCGCATACACCTTCGTCCACACTTCTACCTCCACCACCACCATCCAACATGGTGAACGCAATGAAGCTACCAATTTTCAAAGGCATAGGGAGTGAAGATACATACCAGTTTTGGTTTGTTGTGAATGTTGTGTGGACAATGTAACCGATTACTGATGACAATATAAAGAAGGCACAATTGGTTACCGCTCTGCAAGATCACGCTCTAACTTGGTATATCAAGTATTTTTATGATAAGCCTCTTGCATTGCTAGAAGAAACTAAGGAAACTTTAAATAAGGAGTTTAGTAAGCCTAAGTCTGACTCACAGTCAGTAATTGGATTCAAAGAAATCATGATGAGCGTCAATGAGATGCCTTTGGAATTAGATCAAATGTTGAAGTGTCAGATTTGAGAAGCTAACATGCAGCTCACAGATAGTTAGCATCACGAATGGTTTATAGCTTTGGTTCTGACCCACCTGAGAATTGCTTTGTCACAATAGAAGATAGGAACATAGGTGGAAGCCTTGGAAATCTTGATGAGATTGCATGCATCACCTATTCAAGTTGCAACCTTGGGAGTATAGCAGATACACTCTTAGTTACAGAGCCTACACCTAGAATTACAGAGTTTGAAGAAAGACAAGGAGACTAAAATGGAAGTGCGTGAGGAAGTCTAGTGTTTGAAGTGCAAGGGCCAAGGGAATGATCAAGATCACTACCCACTGTACGTGAATTGTATTACATGAGGGGGACCAATTCCCCTAAAGGTAGAAGCCCCTGTAGGGCCGAGCATGGGGACTATGCCATGGTGTGCCATTTGTCAGTTTCGTGGACAACATGAAACGAATAATTGTCATTTACTTTAAAAGTTTGTTCAGATGCCCCAATAGTTACTATGTAACTTCTGCAAATCTGTGGGCCACGATGAGAGCCACTGTCGAAGCTATGATCTGATGATGGAAAGAATGCCTACATATCGGATGCAAGCAAAAACTTGGCCTCCAGATCAGGGCGCCAGAGGGGCACGTGAAGGTTATTAGGGATGAGGAGGAGGAGGGCCTAGCAAAGGCTATGGTCAGATCATTTGCTACAACTGTAGACAACTAGGGCACTATGCGTGAGAGTGCTAGAATCAGACATACCCATCATGTCACTAATGTAGCCAGTTTGACCATACTATAGAAGAGTGCCCAGTGCTGATAGCTAAAATGCAAGAGAAGAAAGCGTAGCCTACACAGAACTTACAGATGATGAGAGATGAGCTCTGCGAGGAGGATCAAAGCGTGAATATAGTGTTGAGGAGTAGAATAACGACTGGTGATGATAAAGGTGAACATCCTGAAGAGGATGGATGGGTCCGAAAAGCACCAGAAAAGAAGTTGGTTTTGATTTGGAGTGTGCTAAGGAAATGTTTATGGAAGCCAAGAAGAGCTTCACTGAGGCCTCCCCCTCAAGAAACCAAAACAAGGTGCAAGAAACCAGCGTGCTTGTAGAGGTTGATCCTTCTGTACTTACTACATTTTTGGAGACCTGCATAAAATTGTTGCGTGATAGAAAAGTTGTGGAATGCATGCAGGAATTAATAAACAAATGTGCCAAAAAGGAGAAGGTCCTTGATGGGCACCGAGTGGTCAGAAAAATTGGCAAACATAAGGCACAAACAGGGTGCGAGATGAGGCTCACCGTGCAAATAGGTGATTATGAGATGGACCAGGTCATCTTGGATTTGGGGTTCAATGCGAACATTTTTCCAAAACAAACATGGGAAAGGATGGGGAGACCTACGCTGTAGTGGTCTCTGATTCAGCTCAGAATGGAAAACCAGTAGAAAATCATCCCCATGGGACGATTATATGGAGTAATAGTTGATATAGAAGGTGCGAGCATGATGGCCGACTATGAGGTTATAGGTTTCGTCAATGACAGTAATCCATACCCCACGCTCCTGGGAATTGATTGGGCCATTGATATGAATGGGGTCATCAATTTGAATAAGAGGACAATGTCATTTGAAAGAAAATCACTTCGGGTTGTAGTACCGTTGGACCCTGCAGAAGGGGCATGCTATACTGAACTAGTCCACGATTATGAAGAAAGTGAGGATGAACTAGATCAAATCTACAAAATAATAGCGTGAGATTAGGATTGGATCAATTCGACGACAAATGGACGGATTTCATGGGACTGGGAGAGTTCCTGCACCTCGGATTCAGACGAAGAGTTATAGCATTGGCAGAATCACTTGCATGAAGTATCCACACTACGATGCAATATGATGAAAAAGTGGTTGCGCATTGTTGCATCAGAGGTAAGGAAACTACCCTATTATGAGGGATTAAATTATGTAGATTTTTTTTTTGGATGAATTTGAGCATGAAGTCCCTGAGGACACCACTTCCAAGCTTTAGAATTGGCACTGCGTGCTACACCCGCACGATGTTGGAGTATGCATAAGGATAGTTTTGCTGGAAGGCGAGATTACAGAAGAATGATAAGGTTATGATTTGGGAATCCTAACACTAGATTGACTGAGAAATATAATAGAAGGGATGATCCACATGATGACCTAGCAAAAATGGACTAAATCATGAGGGACAGAACCGCAACCAGAGTGGGTACATATCTTTTTCCAAACTTTGGATACAATTCCCATGAACTGGTATATGGAAATGGAGCTTTGCCATGGTACTGCGAAATGGGATGTGTTGAAGGAAGGATTCTTATTGAACTACTTCGTAAGCATCAATGAAGTGATGTAAGAGATTAAGGCGGTTATCTTCAGAACACCGACGGAACCTATGTAATGGGTCCAACTAGATTGGAGCACCCAGCTGCGCCATGTGATGGAATGTTATAATGTGACTGCTGAAGAGGAGGATGAAGATCTAAGAAAAATTAACATTCCAGAGGTACAAGGGCATCGTGAAGTCGAAGGCTCACAAATAGACAACCCGTACATCACCGCGTCATTGAAGACAAAGCAAGTAAACATTGGCACTGAAGCATAACCGAAGTTCATGAAGATTGGGGACTATTGGGATGACGCTACCATGGATAAAGTTGTTGATCACTTCTGCGAATACCAAGATCACTTCCCTACCAAGTTTTTGGATTTGAAGGGCATAGTTGGCAATTTTGGCATTATGAATATCACTTTGAAGCCAGATGCGAAGCCTATTAAACCGAGGTCATATCGCCTTAATCCTATATATAAGGAAAAGGTGCGCCAAGAGCTAGATAAAATGTTGGAGGCAAGTATCATAGAACCAGTTGAAGAATCTAATTGAGTGAGCCTGATCATGGTTCAGGAGAAGAAACAGAAAGGAGAAATAAGCATTTGCGTAGATCTGCAGAAGCTTAACAATGCATGTGTTCATGATCCATTCCCAACGTCATTTACAGATGAAGTATTAGACAATGTTAGAGGGTAGGAGGCATATTCCTTCACTGACGAGTTTTCTAGGTATCATCAAATTAAGATCACACCCGAGGATAGGAGAAAAATGACCTTCGTGATGGAATACGGTTGTTTTTATTACAATGTGATGCCGTTTGGACTTAAGAATGCACCTGCGATATTTTCTCATGTATTCATAGCAGCGTTCAAGGAGTTCATTCATAAGTTCCTGTAAGTATTCTTTGATGACTAGACGGTGTTCGGATTAGTAAAGCGCCATGTAGAAAGTTTGCGCCTGATGTTGGATACATGTCGCAGATACCAGATCGCACTAAAATTGAAGAAATGCATATTCTGTGTTACCTTTGGGATCTTGCTGGGTCACGTGGTGTGCAAGCAAGGATTGATGGTGGACCCTGCAAAGAGTGCAGTAATAGTGAATTTAGAGGCCCCAAGGAATGTTAAGTAGCTGTGCGTGACGCTGGGACATACGTATACAGAATGGACTGTTCCAACGCACAACAATATTACAATAGTAGGCCCAAACAGGATGCGTTGGAGGAAGAACAGGATCACACTACCAAGTGCGAAGGGGGGAGTGTTTGCCAAGGTATGCGAAGTCATGAATAAGGATCAGCGGATACAATGTAGAAAAGGGAACCTACACACCCCAGTGGTCAGATGGGCATATACAGTGCTATGCAAGAACCTGGCCACGAAGTCGAGTCTGAGGCTATAGAATGGTATAAGAACTGAGGTCCTTGAAGAACCTCCACAGAGGGCCGTGGATGTAGCAATGTCGGTGAAGAGAACAATGCATGAAGTCCGGACTGAAGAACTCATAAGACCATGCGAAGAGGAGTATGAAGGGATTCAGGAAGCTATTTAGCAAGGGAATGCACAACTTCACGAATTAGAAAGGAATATGATACTACTTCGAATGAAGAATATGATGCTGGACGCGGAGATTAAACGGCTAGAAAAGGAACTAAAGGAGGACTTTTTGAACGAAAAACCTGGAAAGTTGTAGCCGGATACGCGCAAACCTAAGAATGAATTGGAGGAGTATGACTGAAAGCTAATTGGTTGAATTCCATGGTTAAGGTAGTGCCTCACTCTTGGGGAAATCAGGAAAGTGCGCTGCATCTAGCGGCACGTGTAGCAGTGAAAATAGAGACCATGTCGCGGGTTGCTCACCAAGACGTGATCGTGGTGCACCAAGGTGGTGCGACCACCTAACTAGCTGATGAGGAGACAATCTTAGCACTCCAGACATTTGAAAGAGAGTGCGGGACTATAAAATAGTTTGTTAAGGAGTTGTGTGACAAAAGGGGTGTGCGCAGGGTCGATATGTCACAAGGGTCGTGGTCACGTAGAAGGGGCTACACTACCATGTGGATAAACAAAGAAGTGACCGTTGGCGTCATTGTTGATGACAAGACGTTCGAGTTAAGGTGAAAAGGAGTGGGTGGTGGGCATTTAAGATAGGAAGTCAGAACTAGATTTGAAATGATCTACCAACCTTCTAGCATTAATGAGCTAGAATATGGGGGGACGGTCGAATTTTAATTTCAACAGGCCTATAAATTGCAGATGGCCCTCCGCTGAACAACCCTTGGCATTTTGCGAATAAAGTTGTTGCGTTATCAAGCGGGCATGAACATGATGAATGAGGAGGTCGTAAGAGCAAGTCCATGGTTTGAAGCGTTGCCAAAGGATACACAGGAGTCCCTGATTAGAATCATGTCAACAACCAAGGGAGCCACACAGAGTCCTACACCGTCGGTAGGGGATGCACCTGAAATCCCTAAATCACCCCGGATGCCGAGGCCCAAGAAGGACCCACAGGTAGCAGGACCGGTCCATATGTCACCGTGAAATCCGCGGTTTGGAAAACTGTCAATGGAAGAAAAGGGAAAAACAGTTAATATTGAGAGCGATGATGAGGAAGAGGATCATTCGACCTTTGTCGAAGAGATGGAACCAGAGGAAGAGATGGAAGAAGACATCTAGCCAGTACATGCTGCAGCAAAACTGCCCAAGTATGTCCCTCCATGGAAAGGGAGGGTAAAGGTACCTAAAGATTTGGATGTTGTTAAAAGCACACTTAACACCCCATCCCTCCCTGAAGGGGTTTTGTTCGAAGGAGTGGCTGTGGGCCACATTCCCACTATGAAGTTTGAAGACTGGGACCTTGCGGATAGCGAGAAGTTTCCCCATTTGGAAACTAGTGAGTTGATGGAACAAAGCACAGAGGGGGCTATTACAACACTGCAATCGTAGACCTCACTGCTTGGGGTGGAGGAGGCCGAGCTACTCCACCTCCTATCAATTCCACATTTTCATCCAGCCCCAATCATGATAGTTTTCATCAGGAAATTGCTCTACTTGGTGCATGATGGGTACTTATGGCTGGAAGAGCCCATCCCCATCATGGTGGAGCTCATTCATAGGATCTCTCGGCTTCCCTGTGCAGGAAGGGACCCGATGGAAATAGTTGGCACAAGTGGAGACTTGACGATTGTGGAGGCCATGAAAAAGAAATATAAGTTGGAGAAAAAGTAGAGAGGGTACGTTATTACTAGTATTTAGGACAAAGGGGTCTGTATTGCTACCTAGTTATTGGTAGGAAAGGCGATGAGAAAATGCCAGGGAAATTAGGTACCAGCAACGGTCATCACGCTGCCAAGCAATGTGCAAAAGGGATACTGTTCAATTGGGTGCAGTTCCTCTGCGACGAATTCCTTACGAACTGCGGGGAGGCCCAAGAGTAGGGTAAGACCTTCCACTACGCGTGGTTACTCTTATCCATCTTGTTGGTTACAGGTGAATTGCCTGAGGATAGTCAGTTTCCTCCCCTTGACCAGGATTGGCCAGAGGCAGCAAAATATGCATCTCTATGGGCGACGAAGGATGCTACAAGAATCCGAGAAGCCAAGATCTTCTGGATACTGATGGAAGCAAGCATACGACTGTGGATCAACAAGAAACCGTGCCTATCCACCTCGGTATATGATAGTGTGAAGAGTTTTACAGACTTTAAAGCGGATATGCACCATGTGTATATTAGGGTGTGGAAGGATCTAGAGTAGAAGTAGAAGTGGACCACACTCCCCTTCATTGCAATAGAAGACGCTGATTTCGCGGTGCTCGACACCTGGCCACCTGAATGGCATGCACCAGATGTGGTGGTGCGTAATGAGACAAAGATTCAAAGACAGAAGGTTGCTGCCAAGTTTCTAGCATAATAGAAGTGGAACGAACAACTAGCTGAGGAAGTACGGGTGTCCCGGCAGGCAGCGAAGGCTACCACAGAAAAGGCAGCAGTAGGAGGGGCCACTATGACAGAAGAAGAAAGAGGCCCGAACGTGACCACAAGGCCGGGAACAGATGATATGATGGAAGGTGCGGACCCAAGCACCACCTCTACACCCTTAAAATAGACACGCGTGATAGAACGAATAGGGCCGTGGAAGAAGACCAAGGCGTCCAAGTTGGATGGGGAGCCTATCACATTGACCAAGGGTGACCTATGCGACATCGGTGATACAGTTTGAAAAGTCACCAGGGAGGTGCTCCAGGAGGCAATGATGGAGCAGTGGACTGTGTTAGGGTCACTCAGGATGCAACTGCAGGAACTTCAGGTACAACCCCCACAGCAGGGAATGGTAGCTGCCTACAGGGCTACAGGTACGTCAGCAACTGAGCAATTGCTATGGGCCAAAATGAATAATACTGTCACTCTATTGGAAGGAGAATTGACAGTAGACAACGTGGAGGATAGAGCCGTGGTAGGCCGGCTTAAGGGACTTGGATTAAACTTGGTTGCCCTCCCATGAGAAATCTTATACTAGCTACAGAATGGAGTGATGACATAGCTCCTCGCTAGGGAAGGACGCGCAGTATAGATGCTCAGTGAATAGTGAATCAACATCGAGAAGTTGAGCCTCCAACGTGATGAAGCAGTAGCACAGACTTGGCAGTTGGAGCAAATCATCGAGGAAGCATGTCGCCACGTCCTGAAGCTCGAGATTGTAGCAAACTTACCAGTAGGCATAGGAGGAAGTAACGAGGATCCAGTTGGACCTCAATTTGCAGATCGCAGAGCTGAGGCTGAAGGCGCAACTCACTGCACCGTCGAAGGTCAGAGAGTATCGGCACCATGCCATTCAAGTAGGGTTGGAAGCCATAGAGCACGCCATACAAGATTGCATTGGCTTGGTAGATTGGTCACTCATCACTCTCACTTCACTGCAGGAATACCCAATGCTCCAACGGTTAGAGACAGAAGCACGGGAATTACAGTAGGCCTATGACAATGTTCGGGGGACCACACAAATGGTTGCCCTTACCCAGCGATTGGCCAAAATGAGAGAGGCCTAGACTTTGAAAGAATAGGTGGATGCCACATGCCAGAAAGAAGTAGGGCTTAAAGCACGCATCTAGCCTTGGCTCGAGGAAGCATTCACGATCACTGCCAAGATCGAGGGAAAACTAGCACACATGCAGGGTGTATATGCACTCAGGCAAGGAATTACACTTGACAATGAAACATTGGAGATACGCGCGTAGCGGATACAGCAGAGAACTGAAGAATGTCATGCGGATGTAAGCGAAGCATAGAGATTACTAGATGAACTTCGCGCAAAGATCACCACATAGGCCAACTGACTCGGGATGAGTCATGAAGTTTGTGTTGGGGGCTTGTTGGGCAGTGGATCCTCCGCGTAACAATTTTGGGGCTTAAATCCCACAATTTTGGGTAATGATATTGTAAAGGCTCCACGAAGTGTGTGGAGCGCGAATTGTAATAAGTCAAGTCAAAGGGTAGTGTCGGCCTACCCATGGTCCACAGACCATGGGAATGTATAAATAGAGTGAGGCTCTAAGTGTAGAGGGTAGTTTTTGTTTTAGATCTGAAGTGTATGGGTTTCTGAAAGTAATATTCAATCTAAGTCTGTAAGTCTAAGTCGCGGGTCATAATCGTAGAAGAGGCTTTGCAGCTCTGTGCACAGAGGTCTAGTAGAGTCCGTGGTTGTGTGCACGGACCCCTACAGCTATGTGCGCAGGGTAGGAGGTGAATTGTAACTGGAAAAAGCATTAATAAAGATAAGTTGGTTTTGGGATATCACATAGTTGTTGCTCTGTTTTTGTTTTGCATCTGTTTACAATTTATAATATGTGAGCATGTTTATTTATGCTGAATGATAAAGGAAAGCTTTGGGCCCACTTAATTTAATTCAAGATCTATAATACTAATAAGAACTATAAAGGGTAAGGAAAAGTTGTGCTCGTCATCTAAGCCGCGCGAAGGTAGTTGCACTAAACCAGTAGTTGCGCACAGTGCGTAGGACTGGTTCGCAGACCTTCCAGACTTCATCTAGACATCCCTAGGGTTCGGAAACCTAGTTCCAGCACCCTCACATACTACCTCGGGTGAGACCTCAGTCCACGATTCGCGAACTATTGCCAAAAGGGCTGGTAGTTTCAAGATTTGTTTGGCTAAAATACTTCTGAACCTGGGTCAGGCCCCAACAAGCCAATAACGGGATATTATAGAAAACGTATCAAAGCTTATGCTCAAATTACTATGCCCATGGAGAAACGCTAAAGAAGGACACCACATTCTGTTGGGACGAAGAATGTCAGCATAGCTTAGATGTATTGAAAGAAAATATGGTCACCGCACTGATCTTGGTATTCCCTGATTAGAAAAGGAAGTTTCACGTACATGTGGATGTCTCTTACATTGTGTTGGGTGCAGTGCTAACGTAGATTGATGAAGGATAAATGGACCATCCTATAGCCTTCATAAGTAGGAAGTTATCAAAGGCCTAGAAGAAGGATATACAAGTTAGCAAAAGAAGGAATTAGTAGTGCACGCAACAGATTTTTCAGTTATTGTGGGACATCTATATAAGATGGGTGCGGATAAAGAATTGAAAAGATATGTGCCAGATTTTGAGCGAGATAGAATTCTTGCTGAAGCTCATGGGGTTGATGTGGGAGGTCATTATGTAGGCAATGCAACTGCACAAAAGATTTTGTGCGTAGGTCTATGGTGGTCAACACTGCACAAGGATTCCAAGGTGTATTGTAAGGCATGCAATGCATGTCAAAGAACTGGTAGAACATCGCGAAGGGATGAGTTTCCATTACATCCTCAGGTATCTTTGTAGCCAATTGAGAAATGGATGATTGATTTCATTGGGCCAATTCAGCCCCTAGAAAAGAAAATAGGTGCGCACTATATCATCACCACGACAGAATATCTAACCAGATGGGAGAAGGCACAATCGGTTAAGGATTGTATAGAGGCTATGGAAACAAAGTTCTTGTTCGAGTATGTATTAACCAGATTCGGCTACCCAAAAGTGTTGATGAGTGGCAGGGGTACAAACTTTCTAGAAGAGACGATAAATGCATTAACTGAAGAATTCTAGGTCTACCATCAAAAGAGTACACCATATCACCCTCAAGCCAATGGAACTGTTGAAGCCTTCAATAAGACTTTAGAGAACGTGCTGATGAAGATCTGCAACGCGCAAGAAAATGACTGGGATGTGCACGTACCTGCAACACTATGGGCTTATAGGACTACTTGTCCGAAGTTGACAGGGAAAATGTTGTTCTGATTAGTCTATGGGGTCGAAGCTATAATGCCAATGGAGTATATTGTGCCTAGTTTACGCACAACAACTCTCACAGGTATGGTGGATTGTGAGGCCTTGGAGGAACGGCTCGCGCAACTGATGGAGCTCGAAGAGGATCAATTTCTGGTAAAATTTCATCAACAAGTACAGAAGGAATGTGAAAAAACATGGCATGATTGCTAGATCAAGCTTCACACTTTCAAGGTAAATGATCTTGTCTAGTTATATGATAGTAAATTCACTAAATTTCCAGGTAAATTCTAAATGCATTGGCTAGGGCCATATATTATCAAAGAAATTATAGATGGAGGTGCATTTTAGCTTTTGAATATAAATGGGGAACCTTTTCTTGGAAGAGTGAATGGAAGCAGATTGAAATTGTACACAGGGGATCCTACACAATGACTGATAACATAATAGTCTTAGTGCTCCAGGTAGCTGCAAGGGAGCGCGAGACTATAAACTACACTACCCAGTTTGGAGGACAATGTAACGGGCAAGCTGCACGGAGAAGGATGGAGACATAACCCAAGAAGCTGCACTCAGGGAGCTACATTATGAGGGAAGGTACCACACAACGCAACAAGAAAGTGACCGTTGGAGTTACTGTTCATGACTTGATGGACATAACATGGTTAAATGGAGTGGAATGGCGGCATTTAAGGAAACAATATTTGAAGATATATCGCCAAAACAACATTTATTATCAGAAATTAGGGGGAACGGTTGGATTTGAATTCAAAACCCCCTATAAATTACATGTACCGGTCAAACAGAGAACACTTTTTTCTCTTAGAATTGTTAGTGAAATTCGTTGTATGTTTCCTATGAACCAATTGACTGGGGAATATTTAGTCGAGAGCCTCACGTTTGCTAAGTTTTTTGAGATAAACCAGAAGTTTAGTCTTGACAAAATGCTTACCCCAATTCATGCTCACACTGTGAGTACTGGTGATATTGCCTCCGAGACAGCTACCCCAGAAGTTGTAAGTATGGAAGCTCTGGCTCCTGTGCCTATGGTGTTGAGGTCGCCTAGGCCGAAGCCTACCTTTACCAGAGAAACCAAACCAGACAAATCAAAGAAAGACAAGTAGAAGAAGTCGGTTCCGGTCCATGCTTCCCCAAGAAAGCATACCGAAACACAAAAGCAGAAGAAAGATAAGCAGTCGAAGAGGGTAGTGGACCTAGAGGTGGAAGAAGCCTAGGAAACATAGGATATAGAGACTGAAGGAGTGGAGACCATAAAAAGGCTCCTTGAGTATATCCCTCTGTAGAAGGGAAAAGAAAAGGTCACGAAGGATCCAAATTCTAAGAAGTTCACCATATCCATGCCTTTTCTACCTGAACAGGTCCCTTTTGAAGGTCCGCGGCTCATGACGATCTTGCTATTGAAAATGTAGGATTTGGACCTCGCAGATCACGCTAGGTTTCCACACTTGGCTATGGAAAAGTATATGCGCAGGGTATATTATGTAGAATTAGGTGTTACAGCGCTAGAAACGGAGGAATGGGTCCGTGTGTTGAGCACTCAGGGTTACTCAATCTGCTGTGGGTGCCCCACTATCACCACACCCCCATTGATACAGTATGTGTGCACCAGCTGCTCATATTGGTGCATGATGGTTGTTTATGGCTATGAAGGCCTATCCCCATTATAAACAAGCTCATTCATAGAATCACGCACCTGCCTTATAAGGGTGCGAACTCGGATAAGGAGTTTGGTAGAAAGACTAGAGAAAAAGACCTTGCAGAAAGAATGAAGAGGGATTACAACCTCATGAAGAAGTCGCGAGGGTATTCAATTATGTCTATAATAGACCTAGTAGTTCAATTGGCTACCCAAATTTTAGTAGTGAAGGTGATGCGAAAATGTCGCATGGATGAAGTTTCGCCGCTAGTAGTTTCCCTGGTTGCACAGTGCATGAAAGGCGTACAATTTAATTGGTCAAGATACCTTTGTCAAGGGTTCCTAGCGAACTACCGATAGGCCCAAGATGAAACCAAGCTATTCGTTGTTGCTGTCGATTGTGCTCATTGCGTGGGAATTATCGGAGGATATCCAATTTCGTCCGCTCGAGGAAGGATTACTGGGGTCAGTGCAATTCGCTTCCTTATGGTCTACAAAGGATGCTGCATGGATTACAGAGACAAATAGATTCTAGCTTCTCATGGAAATGTCTCTCCACATGGCCATCAATTAGTGTCCGAGGTTGTCCCCAAACTTGTTCACGTAGCTGTCAACTGACGCAGAATTGAAGGTTGACTTCCACAGGTTATATATCCAGATGCAGAAGGATCCAGAGTAGAAATGGCATGAATTTCCCTATTTGGTGACAGAAATGGATGTGCAGGAGGTTGTAGCGAAATGGCCTGCAGAATGGTGCACCCCGTCAGACTTAGATGCTGGAACAAGCACGGGCGCGGGAAGTTCTGTTGTGCAGAAAAGAAAGGAGGTAGCTAAGCAAGCTACACGTACACTCACAAAGTAGAAAAATAAGGAAGCCGCAGAAAAGGCTCGGGTGGAACAAGAACGCACTGCCAAGGAGTAGGTGGAACAAGAACAACATGAGTCACAAAAAGGTGACAAGTCACCTTCACTGGAGACAGAGGAGGAAGAACTTTCAGGACAAGGCAGTGGAGGGGATGAGGGGTAGAGCACCCCATTTATTCTAAAGAAACGTGACACGAAGCAGCAGGGTGGTACAAGGAAGAAGCAGAAATCAGATAAGTCACAGGGTGATCCCATGGTGTTAACAGAGGGCGATCTTGATGAGATCGGGGATAAAATTCGAGACACCACCATGGAAGTGTTGTAGCAGATTGAGCAATAGTACATGCTGATGTTGGGGAGCGTACAAAATAATCTGCGTGAGCTGTATATCAAAGTAATCAGAATATAGGTGGGCACCAGATAAGCGAGTGCAGAGCAAGTGAGCCCTAGGCCCGGGACAAGCCAGGAAGCAGAGCTAGTAAGGACCCTCGACCTCAAGACTATACCATTACCAAATGAGCCTATTCACATAGAGTCCACTGATGATCATATTATCCTAAGTACGATCAAGAACATTGGACTGAATATAGTGGAGCTCTCCAATAAGACCCTCCATGCGCTACATGCAAGGGTGGCAGATGAATCGAGAACCAGGGAACAACATGCCTTCAACCTCATAAGTGAACACAAAGTGAACAATGAGCAAATTTTTGGTGAAAAGATGCAAGCTTTGAAGGAAAAGGAGGCACTTCAGACACGTAGTTCAAGTCTAGAGTCAGCGGTAGCAGAGGCCTACAAGAAAGTGCCTAATCTTCACATACCGAAGGATGCACAACCAGAAGTAAAGATCAAAAAACTAGTCACTGGTGTGTGTGAGGCTAAAGCAGAGGTTGGATGGGTAGTATTTGAGCTCAACATGAAGATTACAGAGCTGTAGTTAAATTTGTAGCCCACTACTCTACCTAAGGTCCTAGAGGAGTGCAGAGCTACAATAAAGGAAGGCATGGCTACATTGGATGTCACAGTCACTGACTGTGCAATATTTTTTGAGCAAGCTATGGAGCTCGTGACCAATCTGCGGGAGGATCCGAACTTGTAGACACTGAACATAGAGGTAAGGGAGCTACAATGGAAATATGATGAAGTCAGGGTGACTGTGCACTCCATAGCACCAACGCAGCACCTTGCTATGTTATAGGAAGGCAAGCATCTCCTGGCACAAGTGGAGGAAGTGCAGAAGGAGGCCTTACTAAAGGCCAGGTTTCAGCCTTGGTTAGAGGAGGCTTATCAAGTCATGACTACTATTCAAGATAAGCTTAAAGGGTTGCAATAGAAACAATAGATGATGAGGTTAGCCGTAGAAGGACTAGCCACAGAAAAATTGGTTGAGGAAGTCAAGCAGGCAACAACGTAGAGCACTGTCGAAGTTGTAGTGATCCAGGTGGAGATGGGAGGTCTTCACAGTAAGATCGCAGCACCAACAGAGTGACTCGAGGGCGGTCATGATCTTTGTGTTGGGGGCCTGTTGGGATGGGGTCCCCTGGGTCAGTTTTGAGGTTAAGATAACCCAAGTTTTGGTACATTTTGTGTAAATAATGTAAAGTCTCCATAATTTATGGATGTGGAGCACGTAGATGAATAGGAGTCAAAGGGGTTTAGCCCCTTGTTCTATGTAAAGTTTGAGTCAGTTTTGAGATTGGGCCCATGGTCCGTGGACCATGGCATTGTATGAAAAAGGCTATAAATAGGTGTGTCATAGAGAGTCTAAGACAATTAAGAGTAGAAGGGGTAAAATTGATAGCGAGGAGAAGTGGGTAAGATAGAAGAAAGGCTCTACAGCTGAGTGCACAAAGGCCTAGGTAGAGTTCGCAGCTAAGTACACGAACCCCTGCAGCTTTGTACACAGGGTAGTTTTGAGTCTGTAACCTTGAATTAAAAATCAATAAAGCCAGTTACCGAAGAATCCTTGTGTATTTCTGTTTATTTCTATTAATTCTATATGCTTTTGATGAATGATGTGTTTTATGAAATATTGATTGAATGTTGTGCAACTCTTTTGAATAAGTATTAATGATTTATGCAATGCATGTTTAAGTATTTTTGCGAAGATTTTGATGCATTCTCTGATGTTTACCAATAACCTAAGTATATCTCTATGAACCCTAATTTAGAACTACTCTCTAATGCGCGTAAGTAGACAAACCGACTGTTAAAGGTCCGCAAGGATGAATCGCAAACCTTCGCAAAGGTTTTAAGGCTGTTTAACAAAGTTGCAATGACGTGCCCTAAGAGGTTATCGATCTACGTGAAGGCATATCTGAGGCGTTGGAAGACATCACACTAGTCTCTGGATGCAAAAACTTGGTTCTTGCACCCCCCGTACTGCTTCAGGTTAGACTGCAACCTGTGCTACGCAAGTTGGTACCAAAAGGGCTAGTAGTGTAAAGTTTTGTTAGTTGGTGCAACTAACTCTGAACCTAGGTTAGGACCCCCTAAGCCAAAAATAGTAGCACCAAGACTAGACTTTATTACTCAATGAAAAACTTCTGACTCAATTCGGTTAACTAATGAGTTTTGATGGACTTCCATAAGGTTTAAAGGACAAAGAGAGTAAAAAATATCCCTCTCCATATCCATCAAAGGTATATGAGTGGTAGACCTAGATAAGGAAACATTCTTATCCATTTTTTATTTTATTCTTTTAATTTTTAAAATAGGTGAGAACATAAGGAAGGCGACTACCTAGGCTTTGAAAATGATCAGTGCTAGAACTTGAACTATGAGGATGAGCATGTTTTGTACGAGAATGAGGTAAATAACATGTTAAACATGATTTGTTTCACAATATGGAGGGAACATCCAATTATGATTACGGATAAGGATGACATGGTAACGAAGGTGGGAGTGAATATGGTGTGGGAGGAGTGACATGGAGGTACTGAGTTCGCTCACCTATACACACTTGCTAGCCGTTGTCGGTGGTTTCCATCAGAACCAATTTCTTCCCTTATGGGATCTCACTATGATTAGCATTTTTTCCTGTAGTGATGGAGGGGTAGATCTGGATTGTTGATCTCCCCAGTAGTCACTTCATAAAACCACCCCTCGAGGGCACCTCTCGGCATATCTTACATTTTGTTTGTGTCGTTGGATTTCACTATAGATGTGGTTTGATTTCAAAATGCAACGATGCGCTCATAACTTGTGCACTTTTTAACTCTTCCACCACTTGATACACATGTGGGATGTCCCACCTTCAAAAATCTTAATATTTACATAGTCATGCTCCATTTTACCAAGTTTAAACCTATAGTGTTAGGCTTATACAATTTTTTTATTATATCTTGACAATACATTGGCTCAATGAGCCTCTATATCTATATATATATATATATATATAGATATAGATATAGATATATATATATAGATATAGATATAGATATATATATATATATATATATATATATATATATATATATATATATATATATATATATATATATATATATATATATATATATATATATATATATATATATATATATATATATATATATATATATATATCTATATCTATATCTATATCTATATCTATATCTATATATCTATATATATATATATATATATGAATTTTCTCTTTTGAAAGAAAAAGTGATAAAATAACTACAAAACTAGCTCCACCTGGGAATAGAATTTTGGAAACAAAACACTAAGAACCACAAATTAATGCCTTCACCTCGGGCATGGAGTTGTATTGAAAATCCGAAAATGTAGTAAAATAAACATAATGAATACTTACAATGGGTTTGTGGGTATTTATAATGAAAAATGTAGATGATTTTAAATATTGGAAATAATGTTTGAGATACTGCTCATTAACAACTAGTTGCAGCAGCTCACCATCAAGAATTTCTAAAACGAAAGTGTTGGTGCCTTAGACCTCAGCGACCTTGAACGGTCCAAACCATAGATCATTGAATTTTCCATGCTTTCTCTTGTCCTCTCGCCTAACATTCCATATGAGTACAAGATCCCCCAACTAAAATAATCTTTGTTTGGCCTTTTTGTCAAACACAACTTTCATTTTCTCCTTATACTTGATCAAATTTTGAGCTACTAATTCTCTGTTTTCATTTAATTCCAACAATTGATTAATCCTCCTAGTTAATGGATTTGATTCTTCCTCTGCATCCTGAATTAATTTAGCCACAATCATAGCTAATTGGATAGGAAATAGTGTTGCATTACCACACACCAATTCAATAGGGGATTTTCTAGTGGATATTTTCGTTGTCACCCTATTTTCCCAAAGAGAAAATTTGAGTTGAGAATCCCAATTCTTCTTATTCTGTGCAATAATTTTACTTAAAATTCACGCGAAAATTTTATTTGAAGACTTTGTCAGCCCATTCCCTTGTGGATAATAGGTGGTAGAGTGGTTGAGTATGATATTATATTTTTGGAAAAAATCAATAAGTTTTGCAGATTTAAATACTTGGGCATTATCAGTCACCAAATTCTTTGGACAACCAAATCTTGCAAGAATATTTTCTTCAATAAATTTGATAACCATTGAATCAGTTGTCATCCAAGTAGGAATGACTTCTACCCATTTTATAAAATAGTTGGTAGCTATCAAAATCCATTTATGATGTCCACTAGATGGTGGGTGAATTTCACCTATGAAATCCAATCCCCATTATTTGAATGGTTCTCCTACAAATACTGGAATTAATGTTGGAGGTGCTAGTTTCTTCTTCTCAGCAAAAAGCTAGCATTATTTGAAAATTTTCACAAATATATATACATTAGAGAACGTGGTGGGCCAATAAAATTCATCTTTTAGGATTTTATGAGTTGCCACTCTCCAACTATAATTCCCTCTGCAAGCACAACCACAATATTCATTTATAATTTTAGGAATCTTATCTTTTGTTAAACATAGCAACAACACCCCAATAGGATCCTTTCATTATAGTTGACCATTTGAGATGACATACTTCTGGGATTTTCTTTTCAAATATTTATATTCTGTTCTATCAAAATCTGGTGGACAACCAAGAAACAAAAAGTAATGGACAATATGTTTGTACCAATCTGGACGTATATATTTATACGCAATTCTATTATATTCTTCATTAGGCTTATCATTGTTACTCTATGAATTTAGCTCATAATTTCCAGCCCACAAATATATTCCCATAGCTTGATAGTTTGCCTCTAATAAGATTTTGGCCAAACCATGTTCCTTTATTAATTTGGTTGGCTTTATGTCCATATCATACTCTTTCATTTTTGTGATCCACTTTCCTCTCCTTCCTTCACTATCCTCGTATTTTAAAACATCTTTAATTGTTGTATTAGGAACAAAAGCTATAATTCTTGATTGTAGAATATATGTCATGAATTCCTTCAATTCCTTGACAAGAGAATATGCCTCTTTTTTCCAAAATATTATATTTGAATTTTTCATCCCTCAACACCTAACTAAAAAATTCCACAGTGTGCTCTTTGTTATCGTAATTTTTTTCAACAATGCAACTAAAATTGTAATCTACAACATGAGCCTTCCCAAAAGCCTTTTTAATTCTTGAAAAAGATTCTCTAGTTGTAGGAGTCTATTTGACCTCTTTATCCTTTTTCAGCATATCATTAATTTCCTTTATAATTTATGCATAGTTTGGGATAAATCTTCTTAGAATACTTATTCTTCCCAGGAAAATATGAATTTATTTCTTATTTCGAGGTAAAAAAATATTATTGATTGCTTCTACTTGCTTGGGATCAATTTTTAATCCCTCTTTTGATACTATATGTCCAAGTAATTTTCCTTCCTTGAAAGCACAATGCGATTTCTTTGGGTTCAAAGATAGCCAATATTTTCTACAATTCTCAAAACTTTGTTGTAGGTGATCTAGATGCTCATTATTAGATTTTGAAAACATTTTTATATCATCAAGAGAGATTACCAAAATTTTTTCCTTTCCTCCAACAAAAGTTATGTCCATGGCCCTCTAGATAGTAGCATTGGAATTAATGAGGCCAAAGGGCATCTTGGCATACATAAAATTACCCCAAGGTGTTTTAAAGGTTGTCTTCTTCTGGTCATATGGATGGAAAAAAATCTAATTGTATCCAGAAATTCCATCAATAATTGATAGCCTTGAGGATCCCACTACTTTTTGCAAAAAATGATCCATTTTGGGTAGGGGTAATTATCATTCAAGGATGCCCTATTTAAATTCCTAAAGTCCACACATAGCCTTATTTCACCATTTTTTTTTCTTGCTAGTACAATATTTTCTATCCAATATAAATACTTTAAAGGGACAATGATTTTAGCCTGAAGTGGTTTCTTGACCTCTTTTTCAAGTAAAGGAAGCAACAAAGGATTGATCTATGCAATCTTATGCTTATATGGTTTTACTCCTGGTTTCAATGGAATCATATTCTAGATAATGTCTTTATTATATGTCCTTAAATATTCATATGAAAAGATAAAAATATTAAAAAAAGTAAACATATTTACATACCTCTGTTGGTAGTCCTTCGGGATTTGCTGCACTAGTTTGATGAATTTCGGTTGTTGCTTCGTACTGATATTATAGTCTTCAATTTCTTCCTCCTGAATTTGTTTGGTTAACTTGACTGGGACATCATTTGCATTAAATAGTATTTCTAAAGGTACAAGGCCTTTTGGAATCACATTCCCTTTCAGTTGCACAATGTTTTGATCTGCAATTGAGTTTTTCTAAGGTAATTCTTCTTCAACGTCCTCCTCTTCATTCTCACTTTCTTGCTCTTGATCAATTTTTGAAGAAGAAAATTCTCTGACAACCTCCATAAAACGTTTGATATTTTCCTCATCCTCAAATACTTTCCAATATTTTACATTATCTCATATTGAGGGTCTACATCTAGCTTCAAATTCATACCTCAACTAGGGGTTCTGTGGAGATTTAAAAGTACTGGATACCACAGTTAGAGAATTAGTCAATCTGGTTTTTTCTCTAGGTAAGAATTGGATATTGAAAATTAAGAAAAAATTATCAACTAGGTCCAAAACTTCATTTCGATATGCTCTTAACCTTGGATGTTTGTTTTGACATTGGCCCTTTATTTGCTTCACAACCAACTCAGAGTCTCCAAACATTGACAAACAATTAATCTTGAATTTTTTTGCAACTTGTAGTCCAAGAATCAAAACTTCATGTTCTGTAATATTATTTGTGAATTCAAATTATAGTTATAAGAAAGAGGGATCATCTCACCTTTAGGAGAAATCAATAAAATGCATACACCATTTACCTATTTAGAGTATGCTCCATCGAAAAATAACTTCCATATAGAATTTTGGATTGCTTCTTACTTTTGAAATGCTGACAGAATTTGAACTTCAGTGTATTCAACAATCTCATCATCTACATCTAACAAAAAACAAGAAAATATTTTTTCCTGGCCATACACTAGGGAGTTATTTGGATTACCTTCTTTGGTAATAGTTTTGACTAATTTGAATTGTGGCATATGTTAGATCCAACCTGATAGATCCTCCAAGATTCACACCCCATGATTAGGAAAGAAGCATCCCAAACCTTGTTGGAATATCAACAACTATAACATCCATAACAATAATCCTAACTGGAATTTGTGCCAAGGAGACCACCAAATCTTTGATCAAGCCCACACATTTGACTCTCTTTGAATCAAAAGAGTACAGGTCTTTATAATGTTTTGCAATTTGCAGATCTAGTTTCTCCATAATAGATAGAGGCATAAGGTTATGTGATGCTCCTAAATGCAACATGTAGTTATGCAAGATCAAATCATGAATCAGAAGAGTGATATAAAAAGGTGGAGTTGTTTAATATTTCTCCTCCACATGAGGCCCAAAAATCAAAATTGGCCATTTCTCCTATAAATTTACAGAGTCTTGAGTAGCATTCACTTGTGACAAATTTATAAAGTTAGAAATTTACTTTTATAGGAAGGTTGTTTTGCCATTTCAGCCAATGGGTTGTGAATTTTCTCTTTCTCCAATTCCTTTTCAATGTTAAAATAATTATTCATATTTTTTTTCACTTTTACTTGTTCTTTTTCCTCCTTATCCCCTTGAATCTTTTGTTGTGATTTAGTAGTCTGGTTTGCTTGCTTTTCTTGGGCAGACTTAGCTTGTTGGGTTTTTAATGAGTGTACTTCATTGAATGGAATAGTACGAATAAGTTGCTTATGTTTATCATTTTCTTCTGTACATTCTACTCGGGTTGCTCCTCATTTTGATCTTTGATTCTAGACCTTTTTCTTGATCTCAAGTCGTACCTTTTATGCAACTCATGTTGCATAAGGTTTGCAATCTCCTATAATAATTTTCATTTTCCTCCTCATTTAAAGTAACCCGAGAATCCAAATCAACATCGCATTCGTATGTTCCTTCTCCTTCTTCCTCCTCTAAGAAATTAGAATATTGATTCTCTTGGAACTTTAATGTCTCTTCTAAACTCTCCTTTGGTTCATCTTCAATATACAAAAGAGGTTGAGCTTGATCCTGCTAGTCCTTTCTCTCGCTTTGTAAAATTTGCAGAGGTGGTCTCCTTAATTAAGGATTAAATTTTCTATTGGGTGCATGTTGAATTTTTCTTGGTGGGTTCATGTTTTCCAACTCCAATTTTACCAATTTATTTGAGAGATTTCTTATGACCTTATTCATCTCATCCAATTTCTAATCTTGAATATCTTTTCTTTACAATGAAGATCCAACTTCCTCCTTCTCTTTTCTTCTGTCAACATGATCAGTTTTGGCCTTTAATTTTCTAGCTACTAATATGTTGACCTCTATCTCCAAAGCATCCATTTGAATTTGATACAAGGTGGGTTACCTCCTTTCTCTTAGAGTAAAACCAAATTCAAATTCAAAAGCCCTTGCAAAAACTACCTTGGCAGCTACTGGTGGGGGTTTAACTTTTGTTGACAGATTGTTATAGAGTTTATTAAACCTTTTAATAAATTTGGCAACCTCTTCGTTTGCTTTCCTTTTAATGCTATTAAATTTTGTTAAAAAGTATCCATGATCCTTGTTTTCTTTCCATTCTGTGTAAAAAAATTCTCTAACTCCTCCCACATGTTAATTTAGTTATCAATGAGAGTTTTAAACCATTTTCTTTCCTCGCCAACAAGGACTTGTACAAAAAATCTCATGACAACATCCAAATATTCGAAATTTAAATTTTATGCAAAAGCACAGAGTGTAGCCACATGTTTCTCAATTTTTATCTCATCTTCCCCTATAAAAAAAGATAATAATTTTAAATAAACTTGTGGCATGGAATTCATGGGTTAAGGAAAATTTAAGGGGGCATATCTGTTGAGATAAAACCCTAGAATCACCATATTTTGAGTTGGAGGTGGAGGAAGTTTTACTATTTGAGATGCACATGCGGCAGGAGGGATTACAAAAGTTGGAGGTGGTTGTGGAACTATGGAAATAGCCTGAGATATAGTTGGTGTATCAATGTTCTTTATTTCTTCAACTTCTGGCAAGATAGGAAAAAAAGGTGACCGATTCAAAAGGATTTTCTTCTAGTGTGGGTTTTGGAAGACGAAAATGAGGAGGACAAAATTCCCCTTTTGAAAAATTCAATATTTTTGGAGATATATCAGGAATATTAGATTCAATCTTCTAAGAATTAGAACTGGAAGCCCTAGGAGCAGACAAGCTAGGACTAAGAGTTTTTGGAGATTGTTTTTATCTCAAAACTCTCCTTCAAATAAGTTTTTAGGATTAGACAGGGTTTGGGTTTTCTGTTGCAAGGCATCAAACCGATTATGAGGTTTTGGAGCTACGATTGCTAATAATAACTCCCTTATGGTGAGTGACTTCAGCCAAGACACTTTCTTCACTCACCGGACAAGGAAATGCTTTAGATAAATACCTAGGGAAAAGATGCCTTCGTTTCTATAGGTTTTAACCCGGTACAGAAATTACCTGCATACGAATTCTAAAACACATAAAATAAACAATTCGAGAGCATAACACATAAAACACATATACACAGAGATTTTCCCTTGGATCCCAAAACCGGGACTACCAGCTTGATTTTTCATTATGTTCCTTTCAATGTTACAATACATATTTATACATGACAAAGCATCCAATACCATGGACCGAAAAACCATCGCGTGCAAAACCATGTGTGAAAAACATGCACAAAACCATAGGTGGGTCTGCCCAACCTAACATAGGGTCCAGAAACCAAAATTTTCCAGGGCGCTGCCCCGGACCCCATAAAGTAGGGTTACCTACACCCCTTAAACCCCCTATGATCCCCACGCTACACAATTGGCACGACGAAGGGGGGGCTCTGCGCCCCCTCTAACCCCCCGGTTAACTGTGTGGGCTAGTCGTGGAAAGAATATAACACAACCCAACATTCTCCCACTTGTTGTTTTCTTTCCACAGGGGACCACAAGAGAGCTTAGTCATTTATCCAACCCTGCAATGCCCATTGTTTCTCTACACCAAGAGAACTTCTCAGAGCTCACAGATTTTGTCAATGCATCTGCAGTATTCTTCAAAGTGTCCACCTTTACTAGTAACACCTTTTTGTCTTCTATCATATCCCTCATAAAGTGATACTGAACATGAATGTGCTTTGTCTTTGAATGATATGTAGGGTTCTTTGCCAAGAAAATTGCACTTTGGCTATCATAGTCTATCCTTATAGCTCCCTGTACTAACCCCATACTTGAACACAATCTCTGCAACCAAACTGCTTCCTTGCTTGCATGAGTGGTTGCCATGTATTATGTCTCTGTAGTTGATAGTGCCACTATAGATTGTTTCTTACTCATCCAACTGATTACACCTCCAAATAGGTTAAACACATACCCACTTGTAGATCTTCTCTGATCCAGATCTCCAGCCTAGTCTACATCAACAAAGCCATGAATATCCAACACTCTGTCCAGTCTTGGTCTTCCTTGGTAGCACAGACCATAATCACTAGTGCCACGAAAATACCTGAAAACCCGCTTCACTACTGTCCAATGCTCCTTTCCTGGTTTTGACATAAAACTACTCAATAATCCCACTGCATGTGCAATGTCTGGTTTAGTACAGACCATTGCATACATTAGGCTACCGACTGCACTTGCATATGGAACACGAGACATGTCCTCTTCCTCTTCTTGTGTCTTGGGACACTGTTTAACATATAACTTTACACCTATAGGAATAGGAACCTTCACCAGTTTACTATCCTGCATATTAAATCTCTGCAATATTGTCTCGACATGCTTCCTCTGGTTTAACCAGAGCTTCCTCTTTGCCTAATCTCTTTTAATTTCCATGCCCAAAATATAGTTTGTAGCGCCAAGATCTTTCATGTCGAATTTGGAGGACAATTGGGTCTTCAAATCCTGAAAATTTTATTTGTCATTTCCAACCAGCAACATATCATCCACATACAAGACCAAATAAGTAACACGATCACCAATTAATTTAAAATACACGTAGTGATCTGCTTTGCTTCTGGTGAAGCCAAGTTCTCGTATAAATGTATCAAATTTCTAATACCACATCCTTGGTGACTGTTTTAACCCATACAGAGACTTCTTTAACTTGCATACCAGTTCTTTCTTACCCTTCACTACAAAGCCTACAGGTTGCTTCATGTAGATTTCCTCTTCAAGATCCCCGTGAAGAAATGTTGTCTTCACATCCATCTGTTCTACCTCAAAATCAAAAGTAGCAGCAACAAATAAAAGTAATCTAATAGAAGTTACCTTGGCAATAGGAGAAAAATTATCACCAAAATCAATTCTCAGCACCTAGGAATAACATTTTTCTACCAACCGAGCTTTATATTTCTCCACATTTCCTTCTGCATTTGTCTTCTTCTTGAACACCCATTTGCCGCTAATGGGTTTCCTTCTAGCCGAAACTCCACCAGATCCCAAGCCTCATTTTTGTGCAAAGATGACATTTCATCAACCATGGCCTCTTTCCAGAGTTTTCCATCCTCTGAATCTACTGCTTCCTTCATAGTTCCGGGATCATCATCAGTAATAGATAAAGCAAAATTTGAACAGAAAGCAGATGGACTATACCTTTCTGGTTGCCTTCTTTCTTGAATTGATCTTCTCACACTTGGAGTTTGTGGCTCTTCATCTTCTAATTCCTCCTCTGTTGTCGAGTCTGATTCTTCCTCCTTTAGCTCAAACTCTATCTTCTCAGGTTCCTTTGGTTGGACTTCATGTTTAATAACATCTTTCACGTCTCTGAACACCACATCTCAACTGTACACAACCTTCCTTATTACTGGGTTCCAAAGCTTATAACCCTTTAAACCATCCTTATACCCAATAAAGATGCACTTTTCATATTTACTATCCAACTTGGTTCATTTCTCCTTTGGAACATGTACATATGCATCACATCCAAATACCCTCAGATGTGAAAGAGATGGTTTCTTACCAGTCCATACCTCTTGTGGAGTTTTATCCTCCAACGCTGATGAAGGTGATCTGTTGACCAGGTAACATGCTGTCTCCACCACCTCTGCCCAGAATTCCTGTCTTAACCCAACACCACTAAGCATGCTTCTTGCCCTTTCCATCAACATCTTTGTCATTCTTTCTGCAACTCCATTTTGCTGAGGTGTATATGGAGTAGTCTTCTGCCATGCTATACCACACTTCTTACAGAATTCTTCAAATTCCTTACTGCAAAACTCTCCACCATTATCTGTCCTCAACACCTTTATCTTCTTCTCTATTTGGTTTTCTGCCAGAGCCTTGAATTCTTTAAACCTGTCAAAGACTTTAGATTTCTTCTTAAGGAAATATATCCATGAATTCCTTGAGAAGTCATCTATAAATGATACATAGTACACAGAATTACCAAGTGACGGAACCTTCATAGGTCCAAACACATCACTGTGCACAAGCTCTATTATCTGTTTCTCCCTCTTACCGCCAGAGGGGAAACTCACCCGATTCTACTTCCCATATACACAATTTTCACAAAAATCAAAATGCAGAGAGCTATTACTCATTCCTTCTACCATACCTTTACCATGAAGTATTTGAAGGCCCTTCTCTCCAATATGTCCAAGCCTTTGATGCCACAACATGGTCTTCTCTCCAGAGACCACTAGATTTTCTGCTCCACTTTCAGGAACCACAGAACTGTTGCACCCATCAAAAATAGTGCTACCTTGCAGCTTGTACAGAGTTCCAATCCGAACTCCCCGCATCAATACCATTTCTCCCCAAAACATCTTGCAGGTATCCTTCTTGAACACTGTTTTTACTCCTGCATCATCTAACTTGCTTACAGAAATCAGATTTATGGCTAATGTAGGAATATGTAGAACACCCGGAAGTGTTCTAACCCTTCCACCTTGCATCTTCAGCTTTAATTTTCCATGACCAATGATTCTAGCCTTTCTGTCATCCCCCAGGAAGACATCACCACAATCGTATTTCTCATACTCGCAGAACCACTCTCTATGGGGAGTGAAGTGAAAGGATGCACCTGAGTCAATCAACCATGCCTCATGATCTACATGTGTACTTGAAGAAGCTAAGTACACATCCCCACCTTCATATGAGGTGGTTTTCGCCTCTGCAGAAGGAACATCATCAGATCCCTTTCCTTTGTTAGGAGCTTTAGATTTACAGTCCCTTTTGTAGTGCCCTTCCTTTCCACATTCCAGCACACCACCTTTACAGGTTTTCCTAGAGATTTAGATCTCCCTCTAGATTTAGATCTCCCACTCGATGACTTGTTTTTGTTTCTGTTCTGGACCATCCTTGTATAGACAAGGTATCGCCATTCTGGATCTCCATATTTTTCCGTCTCATCTCCTCCATCAGCAAGAATGAGACTATTTCATGAAGCTGCAAGGCAATTGCATTGCTACCTATTGCAATAACTAGACTATCCCATGAATCTGGTAGAGAACACAACAAACTGATGCACTTATCTTCATCTGAAATTTTAATATCAACAGACGCTAACTGACTTACCACAATATTAAATGAATTCATATGCTCTATCATCGAGTCTCCATCATTCATCCTCAGGTTTACAGCTTTTTCCGCAGGAACATTTTATTCACCAGAGACTTAGATTAGTACAAAGTCCCTAACTTGTCCCACAAAGCCTTCGCCGTAGCTTCCCCTGATACATTTAGCAATACTGAATCTGAGACACACAATCGTATTGTGCTCTTTGCCTTCCGATCCAACTTCTTCCATTCTTCATCGGACACTCCCATTGGTTTAGTACCTGGATCTACT
The DNA here is from genome assembly GCA_031772625.1 of Pinus tabuliformis. Lineage (NCBI taxonomy): Eukaryota > Viridiplantae > Streptophyta > Pinopsida > Pinales > Pinaceae > Pinus > Pinus tabuliformis. Next base: position 1,068,165,594 of record CM062804.1, on the reverse strand, counting down.
GTGATCCACTAATCTTTATCCACCAACAAATCCTCCATCTTGAGTTTCCACAACTCAAAACTCTAACCATTCAATTTCTCGATCTCTATATTTCCACTACTCGCCATCTTCTTTCACCACCAGAATCAATCTCACAGATCTCCCACTGAACAAGGTCTACCACAGGCCCGAGCGAAACCCCTCAGCAACAAAGGTGTCCCCTTGAAGCCAAAACAGCTCTGATACCAAATGTAGGTTTTAACCCTGTACAGAAATTACCTGCATACGAATTCTAAAACACATAAAATAAACAATGCAAGAGCATAACACATAAAACACATATACACAAAGATTTTCCCCTGGATCCCAAAAACGGGACTACCAGCTTGATTTTTCATTATGTTCCTTTTAATGTTACAATACATATTTATACATGCCGAAGCATCCAGTACCATGGACCGAAAATCCATCGCATCCAAAACCATGTGCAAAAAATATGCACAAAACCATCGCTGGGTCCGCCCAACCTAACATAGGGTCCAAAACCAAAATTTTCTGGGATGCTGCCCCGGACCCCATAAAGTGGGGTTACCTACACCCCTTAAACCCCCTGTGACCCCCCCTTTACACAATTGGCACAATGAAGGGGGGGGGGCACGCTCTGTCCCCCCTCTAACCCCTCGGTTAACTACATGGGCTAGTCGTGGAAAGAATATAACACAACCCAACAGTTTCTCCGTTCCTTGAAAACAATGCTAAAAGATGTTGTAACCCTAGGGACAACCTCTAGCTAAAAAGAGGCTAGTTCCTAGGACATATATTCAAAATAAATGAAAAGGTTAATTTTCAAAATTGTAAGTATCATTACCCAGAGATTTTCTTTGATGTGATGTAATTTTAGCTCTTAGAAAAGACAACAAAACCTTCAAGATGGCCAATATGTATGTGATATAGTTTGTTGAGGTTTTTATATGGCATGAAAGAATTTTGAGAAGTTTCGGTGTAGAGGGTTGAAGTAGAAACCATTACACAAAACCTTAGCTGAAATTATGAAATGAAAGAAAACAAATTGATGAAAATGTGGAGTGCTTTTTAAGGTTTATATATATATATATATATATATATATGTGTGTGTGTGTGTGTGTGTGTGTGTGTGTGTGTGTGTGTGTGTGTGTGTGTGTGTGTACTTTTTGTTATTATCATAGCATTAGTAAATATGTTTATGTAAAGGAACCAACAACTTGATTACACATATTTCAATAGAAGAACAACACATTAAGTGACTTACAAAGACAAGAAACACATGCCATAGCCAACATACATGTGTAATCACTTGAAGGCATTATTAATACTCCAAGAAAATCTCCAGTACATTACACGACTCAACATATGATCTCCAAGGCATAATTCAGAACCCCTACACTAGTCCCTTTTTCTTTTTTAAAAGAAAAATTAGATTGAGTGACAATTGTCAACTACCTTAACTTTTTTTAACTACTGAGTTCTTTTAGAACACTTAAAGAATATTACAAAATTAAAAAATAAAATGATTTTAATTTCTCAAAAGTTAATCATTTCAAGTTTCGAGCTCAAAAACTTGAACATTTTATGGAGTGACAAGACTTTGGCACTTTTTCGAAAGTGCTAAACAAAGAATTGGACATTGGAGCATCCTACTGTAAGCCATCTTTAGATTGGCTAATTTGGCATAGTTTGGCTTATCTGTAAATAAGGTTTTAATTAGCCAAAGTAATTGAAAATCCCTTTGTGTATAGCTGACTATTGTTGACCCCTTCAACAGTACAGTGTTTTCATGTGAAGAGTTAATTTTTATTTTAGCTTCCACTAACAACGTTTCATATTGCTCCCAGGAGAGAAGGTTTCCCTATTGATCCCAGTAGGTTTGCAACCCTGCTCTAATCCTTTTGTTAAAGTTGGAATTGAAAGATGCAAATGATTATTTAATCTCATCCAACATGCTCTCTGCCTACTTTATATACATATTTCTCTAGATCATTTTACTTATTTCTAGCACCACGGCTATCCTATCTGAAATATTCATAGTTCTCAACTCTTGGGAGGATTTGACATTCAAATAATCAATTATTTTCTTTGCTAATTGTGTGCTTTCTTGTGCGTGTTTTTTTATTTGTATGAATAATTATCTTAGAGGCTTTAATCACAAATTTTCTTTTGCAATGAAATTCATATGCTCCAAAACTACTCAGATTTGTTGAATTATGTCATTCCATATCATCTACCTTGCTTAAATCAAAGACATGTTTCATTTAATCTTCTCCTTTAGCTCCTTTATTTCTTCACATACTATCTGGTCTTTTGCATTATATTGATTTGCATTTTCCCTTGCCATATTCATCTTCCTTTCCTCATGTTTCAGTTGTTATTTGATATAGTTTATATTTTTTAAATTTGTCTTCTAATATCTTTAATTTTTTCATGACTCTAATAAGCTTTTTTGTTGGTTCCCTTGAATCAACTGATACTTCCATGGTGCACAAATGTTTTTCCATTCTTTGTGGCAGTTCTACATGCTACTGTTTAAGGGCTAAAACTTCTTGGTTTCTATCTAATAATTCTTTAGTAAAAGCCTATTTCTTTTTCTCCACCTGAGCTAGTCCAATTGTTTGCACATGCTCTACTGCATGGAATTTTTATTTTTTCCTTAAAGTTTGAACTTCTATACTTTGAATTAGGGCTTCGATAACTGCTATATCTTTAGGATTTATTCCAATTTTAATAATTGACTCCTTATATTCCTCATTTTGAGTATGAAGGGATCTGAAATTTTCCCTTTCCTACTTGAGCTGATATATTACCTTCTACAAAAGTGCCTTTGCCTTACTGGATGCCAAAGAAGTCTTACTAAAATCATTGTAAATTAATTCTTCGGTTTTCCAGTGAAGATTTATTTTGTTTGGGAGAGGAATATCTTTGGTATTGAAAGATTGATTTACAGTCTTGAAATATAAAATAGAGGAAATGGATTAGGAAATTGGATGATTAAATGATAAGTTCAATTGGTTCCTCTCAAGATCCATGGATGAGAGGATCCTAATTGGATAACTGGAGATTGATTGGGCTTCTAACTGTGTTGCAACTTTGCTTCTCACTTTTATATTTTTCTCTTCAATTTGTTAAAGGTCTCTTTCTAAAGTATTTAGAGAAAACAACTCCTCTTCAGTAGGGTTTACAGATGGAGATGAATACATTATACCTACCAATTTCATATGGAATCCAATTTCACTCGAATTTTTTTCTATCGATTGTGAAACTTTTGTCTCCCCTCCTTGGGTTTTTTCTTTTTTATTGGATTTAGAGAATTCCACATCAATTTCCATAATTTATGCAACATATATTTTCAAACTCTTGTCTCTAGGAAGAGGAATTTCCACATTTAAACCTTGTTGTGGATCCTCTATAAAAAAATTTGCTAACTTTTCCAATTCTAGTCTTGCTTCATGAGTGTATGGAGCACATGATATTTCCATCCTTCTTTTAGATATTATTTGATGAGGATCATAATTCCATATTTCCCCTTATTTAAAATTTAATTCTTTCTTCATCTTTTCAATCTCCTCTACATCTTTCCTGTTATTTACAATAAATGGACCTATTGTTCTAGGCAGCTTGAACAAAAACCCCTTCCTAGCAGAGACAAAGTGGACTTGATCCACATTCAAACTTTTTCTAATAAATTTTAAATAAAAAATCCAAAAAGGTGAAAATTTAGAGAGTTTGCACAGTGGAATTTCTACACCATACAACCTTATCTCCAAATAATTCTCAAATATATACCAATCACAAGCCTTAAGGTCTCTGCTTAACTACAATAAATATTTAGCATGTGGAAGGATTATGGGAGCAAGTAGGTCATTGATAATTCTATATGCAATTGACATAAAAGAGGATATATAAAATGAAAATCCTTTTTGAAATACATAATGATAAAATAGCTACAACACCAACCATCAAGAAATAAGGCCTATACACTAATTTTCTTACTCCCAGCTTGTCGTGAGAATCCATCTCTATGGACTATCTGTCTCACCTCCCTTCTACCAAGCACGATGATGATTATGTATCTGTGGTTGTGCATAGATTTTATAAGATGGCTATATTGGTGGACTGCAAGAAGAGTATCACAATAGAGGACACTACCGAACTATTCTTTGAATGAGTGTGGGTACATTTTGGGATCCCACAAACCATTATATATGATCCAGATGGCAGGTTCCTAATTGCATTCTATTCGATTCTCTGGTCATTATTGGACACCAGGCTCACCAAGTCAACTGCATTCCATCTCCAAATTGATGGCCAAATTGAGGTCATCAATAGGACGATAGTGCACATAATCCACATGTACAACTCCAAACATCCATGAACCTGGGATGAGAGCCTTTCCTATGTGTAGCACAATTATAACAAATCTATCCATAGCTCAACTGATCATAGTTCCTTTTAGGTGGGCTTGGGATTTCAACCATTATGCCTGATTGATGTTTCCATGCCTCATGTGAGAGGACAGGAAGAATATACATATGTATAGTCTGAGGCTGATAAATAAACAATATTGATTGAATGCATCCATCGCATCTCACCAAGTCGACTGCATTACATCCCCAAAATGATGGCAAAAAAGACATCACTAATAAGATGATAGTGCACATAATCCACATGTACAACTCCAAGAATCCACGAACTTGGGATGAGAGCCTTTCCTATTTGCAGCACAATTATAATAGAGCTCTCCATAGCTTAGTTTCTCGTAGTCCCTTTCAGGTGGGTCTCTCATTTCAACCATTTTTTCTGATTGATGTTGACATGCCTCATGAAACTACACATGCATAATCTACATATCTATAGTCTGAGGCTAATAAATAACCCAAATTTATTGAACGCATCCAACACATCTCACCAAGTCGACTACATTCCATCCAAAAATAGATGGCCAAACAGAGGTTGTCAATAGGATGATAGTGCAGATAATCCATATGTACAACTCCAAGCATCCACGAACCTAGGATGAGATCCTTTCCTATGTGCAACATAGTTATAATAGAGCTCTCCATAGCTCGGTTGGTTGTAGTCCCTTTTAGGTGGACTTGGGGTTTCAACCATTGTGTTTAATTGATGTTTCCATGCCTCATGCAACTACATAGGAAGAATCTACATATGTATAGTCTGAGGCTGATAAAGTAACCAAGCTTATTGAACGCATCCAGAAAAACCACTAGTAGGTTCACAACATCTTTGATAAATCCAATGCCAAGTACAAACAATGACATGATTAGCATCGAGTACCACATAAGTTTCATGTTGGTGAAAAATTTTGGTTGCATTTGTAGAAAGAACGTCTTTCTGGAGCCCATAAGAAGTTATGATGTTGGGTCTCTATAATACTAGTGATTACCGCATTACTATTGTAGTTATACCCCTTATTAATATTGTTGTGCCCCTATTGCCCCCATATTGTTATTACTGTGCCCCATAGAATCCCTCTATTGTTATTTTTGTGGCTTTATATTATTATTGTTAGGTCGGCTGGGTTATATTGTGACTCCTTAGACTCCTATATATAGAAAGGAGGTTTTTTCATTTGAATCATCCAAGAATTGTTCATTTTTGTATTGTAAAGAATATTTCCCCCTCGAAGAGGCTGAATTCTAAGGCATTGATCTATCTTTTCTATCTTTTCTTGAGCCGGTTTCATAACATTTGGTATCAGAGCTTTGGATTATAAGGTTTCGCTGCTCCAAACAGGTCATCGTGGAATTTTCGCTATAAATTTTTTTCTGCGACGTTTTAGAAGCTAAACAAAAAAACCCATTTGAGAAGACATCGCGCTGAATCTCAGGTCCGAATTTTAGAGTTTTTTTCACTATATTTGCGGAGATATAATCTAAGGAAGTTGGTATTTTTGCAGACTCCTGAATTACATTCCAAACAGGTGACCTGGGGAAAATCATCATAACTTTTTCCCTGAACATTGGATTGAAATTTCGTAAGAAGGTGCAGAAAGAGGACGGACTGTAGTTTCTTCTATATATTTTTCAGAGCCAAAGGATGAAACAGTGACTCATGGCACGTCGTACAAGTTCGCTCTACTGAACTAGTCTATAATCAGGTCACTGTGGAAGATTTCGCATAACTCTTCCTTGGAGAATCCAAATTGGATGAGACTGGTGGAATTGGAAAGAGGACACAGAGGGCTACCACAGGTTGCAATTTCACAACTGGATGATCTGAAAGTACAGAGATTCATCAGAGGCAATATCGAGCTCCACCAAAGTGAACAAAAGGTGTGTAGATTCTTTTAAATTTTTGCTTAAGAGTGGTTTGAAAATTTATTTTGAAGGAATTCAAAGGGCTAGTAGAGCATTATTATCGGTAACTGATGCCCCGAGGAAAGAAAATTAAAACACCTAGTAAGAAACCTGAAAGCTCTAGCATGACTCATGAAGAAGAAGAAGAAATGCTATATGATATATCAAAATTACAAGAACAAGTGCAACAAGTGTTACTTGCACAAAAAGCAACAGAATCTAAGATAGATGGTTTAAGGAAAGATGTAGAAGCTAAGATGGATGGTTTAAAGAAAGGTGTAGAAGCTAAGATGGATTGTTTAAAGAAAGGCGTAGAAGCTAAGATGGATGGCATGGAAGCTAAGGTGAATGGCATGGATGCTAAAATTGATGGCATGGATGATAAGATGGAAGAATTGAAGATAAATATGAATAAGTTGCTACAAGAAATGGTCACTAATGGTGAAAGGGTACTAAAGGAAACTCATGATGAGAAAAAAGAAATGTTAATCATGATTCCATAGACTCTAATGTTGGATTGAAGACTCACCATATTCCAAAAATCGATATGAGGAAGTTTGATGGCAAGGATCCCGCCACATGGATATTACAGATGGAGCAATTCTTCGATCTCAATAATGTGCAAAACACACAAAAGGTACGTATGGAAACTTTATATTTGGAACCAAATCAGTTTGTATGGTATCAATGGCTTTGCTCTCGTAAACAATTTATCACTTGGGCAATTTTTACGGAAGAATTGATAGCACATTATGAGGATACAAAAAGCAACACTTTTTTTAGCCAATTGATAAGTCTCAAACAAAAGGGTTCAATAATGGAGCACATTGAGGAGTTCCAAAAATTGAACATAAGGGTAAAAGATATTCCAGAGGAGCATAGGATTGATGTGTTCATAGGGTTTTTAAAGGATAATATCCAACATGATGTTCGCCTTTGGGAACCTGATTCATTAGAGAAGGCATTCAGGTTAGCAAGAAAAATGGAAAGCAAAATTATGGCAACCAGGAAGCATACCACTCACAACTATAAAGACGGAAGTGTTGTTGCCCCTAGTCTTCCACAACCTATAAGGTTGACACCACAACAATTGGAAGAAAAAAGAGCAAAAGGGCTTTGTTACAGTTGTGATAGCAAATACACTAAAGGTCATAAGTGTGCTGAGAAGAAATTATTCTACATAGATTGTGAAGAGGAAGAAGAAAAGGAGCAAGAAAGGTCAAAAGAAGAGGATATACTCCAGGAACAAAGCCTAGATGAAGAAAAAATAAATCCGACCATATCTTGTAATGCATTGGCGGGAATTACCACTCCTCAAACCATCAAGATAGAAGGACAAATCAAGAAGAAAAAGGTAATAGTGTTGATTGATTCAGGAAGCACCCACAATTTTATTCATTGTAAGGTAGCAAAAGAATTGAATTGCTTCCTATATCCAGCACCAGAGTGTCAAGTGATGATTGCAAATGGAGGAACAATAAATTGCTCTGGAAAGTGCCATAATATCAAGCTATCCATGGGAGAATATGTATTGACTAGCCCAATGCTTTCCATTCCAATGGGAGGTGCTGATGTTGTACTAGGAGTCCAATGGCTACAATCCTTGGGTACAATAGCTTTTAATTTTCAAGAAATTTTCATCAAATTTTCTATGGAAGGAAAGGAAGTTGAATTAAGGGGTATTGCAGGGAAACCAGGAAAGATAATCAGCTCTAATGGTATGACAAAGCTTCTAAAAAAGGAACAAAGAGGTGTAATTGCACAATTATGTTCGCTAGATGTTTCCACATCGGAATCATCTATTTCTCCAGATCTCCAAAAAGTCCTGGACAATCATTCCAAGGTATTTGAGACTCCCAAAGGTCTCCCACCTATGCGTGATCATGATCATGCTATTCATCTGATTCCAGGAAGTGTTCCTCCAAACATCAGGCCGTACAGATATCCCTATGTCCAAAAGAGTGAAATTGAACGTATGGTTGCAGAAATGCTAGAGGCTGGTATAATTCAACCGAGTCAAAGTTCTTTCTCTACTCCAGTAGTATTGGTGCACAAGAAGGATGGATCATGGCGCATGTGTCCAGATTATAGGGAGCTCAACAAGCTCACTATTAAAGATAAGTTCCCCATTCCTGTCATTGATGAATTACTGGATGAATTGCATGGATCAATTTACTTCACCAAGTTGGATCTTCGTTCAGGATATCATCAAATCAGAATGAAGACTGAAGACATTCTGAAAACAACATTTAGAACTCATGAGGGTCATTATGAATTTTTGGTCATGCCTTTTGGCCTTACCAATGCACCTTCAACATTTCAAGGTTTGATGAATTCAATTTTCAAACCATTCCTTAGAAAATTTGTGTTAGTATTTTTTGATGATATACTAATCTACAACAAGTCTTGGAAGGATCATGTTGACAGGGTGATACAACTATTGGAGGAGAAACAATTATATGCAAAAAGATCCAAATGTTTCTTTGGAGTCCAGGAGGTGGAATATCTGGGTCATATTGTATCTCATGAAGGAGTTAAGGTAGACCCTAGAAAAATTAAAGCCATTAAGGAATGGAAAATCCCCACATCCATAAAGCATCTGCGAGGATTTCTCGGGTTGACAGGGTATTATCACAAGTTTGTTAAGAATTATGGGAGAATAGTAGCACCTCTAACAACATTATTGAAGAAAGATGCATTTTCATGGACTTCGAAAGCAACAAAGGCCTTTGAACATCTTAAAGAGGCAATGTGCCAAGCACCGGTCTTAGCTACACCGGACTTCACAAAAACCTTTATTGTGGAATGTGATGCTTCAGGAAATGGAATTGGTGCTGTTCTAATGCAAGATGAAAGACCCATTGCTTTTGAAAGTCGTCCAATCAAGGGAAAGTTTTTAAGCAAAGCTATTTATGAGAAGGAAATGTTGGCAATACTCCATGCACTTAAGAAATGGCGACCCTACCTAATGGGAAGACACTTCAAGGTAAAAACAGATCATGATAGCCTTAAATACTTTTTAGAACAAAGATTATCCTCTGAAGAGCAACAAAAGTGGGTCACAAAGATGTTGGGTTATGACTTTGAAATCATCTACAAAAAAGGGAAGCAAAATGTGGTGGCAGATGCACTCTCAAGAAAGGATGAGGATGTGGAAGCATTGTTGTGCACCATTTCTATTATCCAACCAGATTGGATAAACGAAGCAAGGGAGGAATGGAAGAATGACAAAGAAGTGTGGGCACTTATTCGAAAGTTACAACAAGATTCCAGTATGTTTGATACATTTAGCTGGAAAAATGATTCGTTATGGTACAAAGATCGCTTATACCTCTGTAAGAATTCCCAGCTAAAACAAAAGATTCTTATGGAATTGCACACTTCTCCCTTAGGAGGGCACTCAGGATTTTTAAAACTTACCACAGGGTTAAAAAGGAATTTTTTTTGGGATGGCCTTAAATCAGATATTCAAAAGTTTGTGGCGGAATGTTTGGTTTGCCAACAAAATAAAGTTGAAACAATTAAGATGCCGGGTCTATTACAACCTTTATCCATTCCAAGCCAACATTGGGAGGAGGTTTCAATGGATTTTATCACAGGTTTACCCAAGTCTGAGGGAAAGAGTGTCATCATGGTGGTAGTTGACAGACTTACCAAGTATGCACACTTTTGTGCATTATCACATCCATTTAAAGCCAGTACAGTTTCTACTGCATTTATGGAAACAATTCAAAAGCTACATGGAAACCCAAAGATTATTGTAAGTGACAGAGATCCCATTTTCACTGGAAATTTTTGGACAGAATTATTTTCTTGTCTTGGTACTCAGTTAGCTCATAGCTCATCTTATCATCCTCAATCTGATGGGAAAACTGAGATAGTAAACAAATGTTTGGAAGGATATCTTCGTTGCTTTGTATCTGATAAACAGACACAATGGGTCAAATGGTTGCCTCTGGCTGAATGGTGGTATAACACTTCCTTCCATACAGAAACAAAAATGACCCCATTTATGGCACTTTATGGGTATCAACCACCATCCATCACATCATATTTGAGAGAAAATTCTAAGGTTCAGGCAGTGGAACATCACATCGAACATCAACAACAAGTCCTCCAACTCTTAAAGGATAACCTCGTGTTGGCACAGAATAGAATGAAACAACAGGCAGATCAACATCGCAGTGAAAGAAGTTTTGATGTAGGTGATTGGGTATTCCTACGGCTACAACCATATAAGCAAATGTCCCTCAAGCAAGCTAAGAAGGATAATAAATTATCACCAAAGTATTATGGTCCATACAAGGTGTTGCAAAAGATTGGTACTATGGCATACAAATTGGAGCTTCCTGCAGCTTCTCGATTGCACCCAGTTTTCCATGTTTCATGTTTAAAGAAGGTTATAAGCGACAAGCTCCCAGTTCAAACAATATTTCCAGAACTTGATGAGGAAGGAAAAATTATATTGGAACCAGAAGAAGTCACAGAAACAAGAACTCGACAGCTATGAAATCGATCAATTTCGGAGTATCTTATCAAGTGGAAGAACTTATCCGCTGAAGATTCCACATGGGAGGATGAGAATTTTATACAGAAGTACCCATAACTACTCAAGTGTTGAGGACAACACTTTTTTGAAGGAGAGGGGCATGTTGGGTCCCTATAATACTAGTGATTACCCCATTACTATTGTAGTTATACCCCTTATTAATATTGTAGTGCCCCTATTGCCCCCATATTGTTATTACAGTGCCCCATAGAATCCATCTATTGTTATTTTTGTGGCTTTATATTATTATTGTTAGGTCGGCTGGGTTATATTGTGACTCCTTAGACTCCTATATATAGAAAGGAGGTTTTGTCATTTGAATCATCCAAGAATTGTTCATTTATGTAATGTAAAGGAGGTTGCCCCCTCGAAGAGGCTGAATTCTAAGGCATTGATCTATCTTTTCTATCTTTTCTTGAGCTGGTTTCATAACATATGACCACTCTGAAACTGGCCTTACACCATCACCAAGGTTGTGGGAGACAACACTTTCAAGCTCAACATTCTCCCATTCCTTGGCTTGCACCCAATGTTCAATGTTGACCGCCTTCGGCCATACTTCCCATCATTGCTAGACACATCAAGCATTATCGAACAATTGACACCAATAGAGCTCAACTCAGATTGCATGGAACCGACCTTAATTGATCAGATCATGGACACACAGATCAAGAAAAATCACCAACAGAGGATCCAACTGTATCGAGTTGTTAGAGCTAGCCAACTCTTGCACCAAGGCAAGTGGTTCACTAGACACCAAGTTCATAAAAAGTTTCCCCATCTCATGGAAGTGCTCAATGCAAAGGGGACCATTTCTTCCTAAGGGGGGAGGACTGATTCAGGTGGATATTGGTGGCCACCTCCCTATTTGAATTGGACCCCCAACATTTTTTCCTTTCAGTTTCCTTAATTCTAGTACAGCTTCCTATTTTTGGCATTTTTTTTTGAGTCCTGAACTTCCAGAACCATTTTGAAGCCCTAAACAATCCTTTTTTGAAAAACACACCATGTTCATAATCCATGGGCAAGGACTTCCTAGGATTTTTTTTTTCCTCAGATAGATATTTTTAGTGAGGTATCATGCACAACAAACAAAGATCATATGGATGAATTACGACCCCAAGAAGTTGGGGTTCCAACTAATCCCAATGGGGCTCACAAGATTTTGGCACTTCATCTCCTAGGGTTAGGTTTTTGGATGTTTAGGGTGTTCCTTTATTCATCAATAATAAAATTGCCTCTAAGACTCGTTGTAACATAGTTTAGAAGGCATGTAGCCATCACATCTCTTCTTAGAAATAAGCTACCATCGCCTGAGCCAGTTTGTTTGCATTTTGCATATAAACAATTGTCAATATCTATTATTAATGAATTGAAGTTCGGTTTTCGTTGTAGCTCTATGTTTTTGTTTAATTATGTATTTCATTTCATTCCTGCATAAATCTAGATTAGTAATCAAGTCCACCTCTAGGACACATTATTATGCTACCTAGGCCACCTTTGTGTTCCTTAAAGTGAGTGTGCCAAGCTAATTTTGTAGGTGCACTAGAGTTGAATTGCACAACATTTTGGTGTGGAGAAAACTATGGAAGTACTATAGAAGTATTTTTATTGGACAAAACTATGACCACATGTTGGAAAATATATCATATCCTGCATTTCTTGCTCTATTAGAAAGCTAACTATCAAGAAGCAAGGTTTGTACATTCCTATGCCTACTCCTAGACTGTTGTGAAGTTAAATCCCCTCTACGGACAAAGGTGACCCCTCTAGCCCAATAAGTGGGTCTAGCAACAAACTAAACAAAACATACACTTTCCTAGCTTAAGTTTAACAAATGTAGAGAGAAGGAGAAACCTACCTCGCTCTGATGCTAATCGCTCAATTCTTTTGAAGATGAATTTGATTCTTTCACTCGAGGCCTCACTCCTTACCTGTTTTCACATCTGAATACCTACAAGGAATATCAAAGAGATATGCAAGATCCCATAGTTCATGGAGATGGATTCCCAGGATTAGCTATGTTACACAGTATTTGGTCATACCTCCTATTCACTTCATGTTCCATATCCCGAAGTGCCAAAAACATTTTTGGATCCCATTATTTTGATTTTTAGATCAAAATAATTCATTAATAACCCATTACATGCACACATAACACTTTTATCTCCATCTCCTTATATAACTTAGGCCTTACCCAACACCTTCGGACAATTTTGTAGTTATGTTGATAGTACTCTTTAACGGGATAAAATTTCTATTGTCGCGCTCATTACTGTTAGACTCCGTCTTGTCAGCTCGCTGTAGTCAAATTCACCACAGTTCATTTCTCATCACTGGCAGTCATTAAATGCCATTTTGATCAGAAGAGTCATTTTATGTCTTGAGTCCAGGGTTTTATTTGCAGACTAGAGGAAGGTTCAGTAAGTGTTTATTTCAGGAATGTCATCGTAAATAAGGCGAGATTGATTCTTCTTCAAAACCCTGTTTTGAAGAAGAAGTCATCAAATATGTTTTTATGATGAATATGTAATTTGTCAAAATGTTTCAAATTCTACAGCTCCTCAATCTTGTTTCAGTTTCAGCAGCTTCTATCCCTGCAAAAGCACAAACAGATAATCCGAGCACTCATGTGTCATCAGTTTGAGGAGAATCAATCCGAAGCTGCTGCCATCAATTGAAAAAGATGTAAACAGATTGTATAATTCAGGAATCATTGTGCCTATCCAATTTTTAGATTGGATATCAAACTTGGTACCAGTAAGGAAGAAGAGAGGTGAGATCCGTTTATGTATTGACTTCAGAAATTTGAATAAGGTATCCTTAAAAGACAATTATCCGCTGCCCAAAATGGACCATATATTGCAGCGAGTAGTTGGAGCATCAAGGATGTCACTACTCGACGGCTATTCAGGATACAATCAGATTTTAGTTATTGAAGAGGACCGTGACACGACAGCATTCACCACTCAATGGGGAACATTTCATTATGCAAATTTGCCATTTGGTTTGAAAAATGCAGGAGCCACCTTTCAGCGCGCAATGGACATGGCTTTCGCCAATGAGAAAGATGTATTTTTAGTTGTTTATCTTGATGACTTAACTGTATTTTCAAATTATGATGAGGAACATTTGTATCATTTGAAAATTGTTTTCCAAAAGTGCAGAAAATATGGCATTTCGCTGAATCCGAAAAGAGTCTTTTCACCATGGATGAGGGCAAACTTCTTGGCCACATCATATCTAAAGATGGCATCCGTATTGACCCTGCATGTGTTTAAGCCATTCAGCAAATTGAACAACCCCAGAACAAGAAAGAAATAGAGTCCTTCAATGGTAAACTGAATTTTCTGCGTCGCTTCATTCCAAATCTAGCAGAGCATCTTAGAGAAATCACGAGCATGCTGAAAAAGGACAGTCAGGTAAATGAGGATCGAGAGGCTAATCTCGAGAGGGTAAACATCTACTTGGAGGAACAGCTGAAAAATGCCAATAGAGACAATGCATTATTGAAACACATAGCTATGCATTACAAGGTACGAAACCTAGTTTGCAAGGCGCGAATTAGGAGTCTTATGGCAAAATTGAAGAAAGCGGTCAAGAAGCAAAAAAGACAAAAGGAGCTTGATCGTCTTCTGATTTTGACCGAAGCCTATTTGGCTGAGCATAGTACTTGATTGGGGACCCCCAGCCCAAATTTCAAGGAATTTGGAAGAAATTTTGTCAATTTTGAATTTTTGGCTCTAAAAAACAGGGTTTTTCGCTCAACGCATAGCGTGCAGCGCGCGACCCATAAGATTGAGAGGTCCAAATCACAAATGGTTTGCATTTTTGGATTTTTCATGATGAAATATACCTGCTCAGCTATTTTCAAGGCATTTCATCAAGGTTTGGGTCCCCAAAAGGTCAAAAAACATGCAAAAAATGACCTCACTGCCCCTTTTTGGACACACAGGAAGCAGCCTTGGGAGAATGCACTTTTGGAGGGGCAAATGGACATCAAATTGGAAAATTCCACTTGGGTTGGAAAGTAGACATCTAGGGCTTTCCAACAAGCCAACCTGAACTCAATTTGGATGCCGAGAAGTGCCCCAAATGCAGGTGGAAAGGTGCCCGGTGCAGAGGGCTCAGGTGCGCGGCGCATCAGGTTTTTTTTGGCACAATTTTCATCTTCAGCTCAGGAAACGTAGCCAGTTTGACCAGTTTTGACTTGTGATGGGATTTTTCACCCTTCTTGATGTAATTAATGGAACTTTATGTTGACTTGACACTTATTTACCTATTCTAGATTATTCATTCATAAAATAGCAAAAATTTAATGAATGAATTGGTTTCCTAGCTTATAGAGGCAAGTTGTTTTGACTGCCTAGATTGTAGTGCTTTGTTTAGAATTGGTTGAAACAGCTCCTAAGATGATGAGCTCGACCCCTAGAGGCAAGGGAATGTGTTAGCTTGCCTATATTATGTATTTTCTTAGTCATTTTCAGGGTTGGACTCTTGGGAATAGCTTGATACACTATTGTACATATTTTATCTCCATTTTTGGCAAAGGATAGACCAGGGTTTTGCAGCACTATTTGGGATTCATGTGGCCTTATGTGTTGATGGTGTGTTTCTCTCAGTACTTGTAAGTTGTATATGTGTACCACTTTCCTTATTTAATCTTCTGCAATTAAACAAATGAAGTGTTAAGGTAGAATCCATAAATTTGTTATGCTCTGCCTTTAAATTTGTTTAATTTTCCATGTTTTCTTCAGTTTAAGGAGAATCCTTGAGACTTCCTTGCTCTCCTTAGCTCCTCACCTGTCAGGTCTATTCATTCAATCACTTTAAAGGCATCAAAACAATCGCCTATCTTTCCCCAAGTAGACCTCTGCAAAAGCTGTGCCTCATCCCCGCACCCAAAATTGCCTTTCCCTTGAATTCAACAAAACTTCAAAAAATAAATTCCATAGTCCTTGTAGTTCATACCTAGCCTAAAATTAGTCATCAATTCAGTCATCTCAAGCCTCTTTGATTACCTTTTGCCGAGATTGACCGGAGAGAGCCCTCTCCTGTCCTCGTAGGGCTAGCTACGAGGCTGAGCGTGGTTTGATGTAGCCTTGAGTCTTACCTTATTTCAGCCTAAGGTAGATTCGAGCGCTAACATAGTGGCGACCATACTGGGGAAGATGGTTTGCTGTTGATGTGACATTCGACTTGTAGATTGTCTTGTCCCAGTACATGAAATCAAATTGCAGATCTGATGTTGATGGTGGACAGCAGTCAGACACTTATGAAGGCTGAGACATTCACCGGGTGACTCCAACTCGATCCAGACAGTCCAGTGCTCGCTGATCCATTTATGCAATGGTGGGGTATGTGGCAAACCCTGCCCTGTGTGAAGCTGTAAAAGAAGTAAGAAATCAGTTAGCAGATTCTGAAATTAATGAAGAATTTTTCAGTGCCTTGCTTCAATGTTTGAAATCTCCAAAGTTCCCTCTTGAAGCTAAAACTAGTGTTTATGAATTAGTTGTTGAAAGAATTGAGAAGGAAATTCAATATTTGAATGAGCAGATCCAGTCATACGATTTCCGAGATCCTAAACAGTTCTTGGAAACTCTTCCTCATTCGAAACAAGAAATAATAGAATTGCCTACAGATGTTTGCATTGACAACGTGCAGCCGGAAATATGTATTGCGGAGTTGGGACAGCCAACAGAGTCTGGCTTTCGCGATCCTATTGCGATGTACATGGAAATGTTTTTCAGTTTCACTGACAACTCAAACTGTCTTTTACATGATTAGGCTCATTACGTGCATGTAGGGCTGCCAACGATTGCATCTGTGTCCTGGTGGAAGCATTCTCAACCGGCATCATTCTCAGGTTTACTTGAATGGTTGATCTGGCATTTCAGTATTACCTGATCTATTGTTTTTACAGCAGAGTAGGGTTGATTTTGTAAATAAATAAGCAGCCAAAGGGCAGCATTTCATTCTGAGTTTCATTTACAGTTGTAGTGTGAAGTTTGCTGAGCAATTTTTTCGATCATTTCAGTCACGTTTCAGTCCATAAATGAGTCGGAAGTCTCGTGTTGTCTGTTTGAATAATGACTCCATAGCCCAATGGATGGAGGCACTGTCTGCTCTCCCAAAGCTCTGTGGTTCTCGGCACCTCCAAGAAGCGGCAGCTGCCATCCCCATTGGAGCCAATGTTAAACTCCGTCTTGTTAGCTCGCTGCAGTCAAATTCACCACGGTTCATTTCTCGTCACTGGCAGTCATTAAATGCCATTTTGATCAGAAGAGTCATTTTATGTCTTGAGTCCAGGGTTTTATTTGCAGACTAGAGGAAGGTTCAGTAAGTGTTTATTTCAGGAATGTCATCATAAATAAGGCGAGATTGATTCTTCTTCAAAACCTTGTTTTGAAGAAGAAGTCATCAAATATGTTTTTATGATGAATATGTAATTTGTCAAAATGTTTCAAATTCTACAGCTCCTCAATCTTGTTTCAGTTTCAGCAGCTTCTATCCCTGCAAAAGCACAAACAGATAATCCAAGCACTCATGTGTCATCAGTTTGAGGAGAATCAATCCGAAGCTGCTGCCATTAATTGAAAAAGAGGTAAATAGATTGTATAAGTCAGGAATCATTGTGCCTATCCGATTTTCATATTGGATATCAAACTTGGTACCAGTAAGGAAGAAAAGAGGTGAGATCCGTTTATGTATTGACTTCAGAAATTTGAATAAGGTGTCCTTAAAAGACAATTATCCGCTGCCCAAAATGGACTATATATTGCAGCGAGTAGTTGGAGCATCAAGGATGTCACTACTCGACGGCTATTCAGGATACAATCAGATTTTAGTACATGAAGATGACTGTGACAAGACAGCATTCACCACTCCATGGGGAACATTTCATTATGCAAAGATGCCATTTGGTTTGAAGAATGCAGGAGCCACCTTTCAGCGTGCAATGGACATGGCTTTCGCCAATGAGAAAGATGTATTTTTAGTTGTTTATCTTGATGACTTAACCGTGTTTTCAAATTCTGATGAGGAACATTTGTATCATTTGAAAACTGTTTTCCAAAAGTGCAGAAAATATGGCATTTCGCTGAATTTGAAAAAGAGTCTTTTCGCGATGGATGAGGGCAAACTTCTTGGCCACATCATATCTAAAGATGGCATCCGTATTGACCCTGCACATGCTGAAGCCATTCAGCAAATTGAACAACCCCGGAACAAGAAAGAAATACAGTCCTTCAATGGTAAACTGAATTTTCTGCGTCGCTTCATTCCAAATCTAGCAGAGCATCTTAGAGAAATCACGAGCATGCTGAAAAAGGACAGTCAGGTAAATGAGGATCGAGAGGCTAATATCGAGAGGGTCAACATCTACTTGGAGGAACAGCTGAAAAAGGCCAGTAGAGACAATGCATTATTGAAACACATGGCTATGCATTACAAGGTACGGAACCTAGTTTACAAGGCGCGAATTAGGAGTCTTAAGGCAAAATTGAAGAAAGCGGTCAAGAAGCAAAAAAGAAAAAAGGAGCTTGATCGTCTTCCGATTTTGGTTGAAGCCTCTTTGGCTGAGCATAGTACTTGATTGGGGACCCCCAACCCAAATTTCAAGGAATTTGGAAGAAATTTTGTCAATTTTGAATTTTTGGCTCTAAAAAACAGGTTTTTTGGCTCAACGCGTAGCGCGCAGTGCGCGACCCATAAGATTGAGAGGTCCAAATCACAAATGGTTTGCATTTTTGGACTTGTAATGATGAAATATACATGCTCAGCTATTGCCAAGGCATTTCATCAAGGTTTGTGTCCCCAAAAGGTCAAAAAAGATGCAAAAAATGACCTCACTGCCCCTTTTTGGACACACAGGAAGCAGCCTTGGGAGAATGCACTTTTGGAGGGGAAAATGGACATCAAATTGGAAAATTCCACTTGGGTTGGAAAGTAGACATCCATTGCTTTCCAACAAGCCAACTTGAGCTCAATTTGGATGCCGGGAAGTGCCCCAAATGCAGGTGGAAAGGCGCGCGGCGCATCAGGTTTTTTTTGGCACAATTTTCATCTTCAGCTCAGGAAACGTAGCCAGTTTGACCAGTTTTGACTTGTGATGGGATTTTTCACCCTTCTTGATGTAATTAATGAAAATTTATGTTGACTTGACACTTATTTACCTATTCTAGATGATTCATTCATAAAATAGCAAAAATTTAATGAATGAATTGGTTTCCTAGCTTATAGAGGCAAGTTGTTTTGACTGCCTAGATTGTAGTGCTTTGTTTAGAATTGGTTGAAACAACTCCTGGGATGATGAGCTCGACCCCTAGAGGCAAGGGAATGTGTTAGCTTGCCTATATTATGTATTTTCTTAGTCATTTTCAGGGTTTGACTCTTGGGAATAGCTTGATACGCTATTGTACATATTTTATCTGCATTTTTGGCAAAGGATAGACCAGGGTTTTGCAACACTATTTGGGATTCATGTGGCCTTATGTGTTGATGGTGTGTTTCTCTCAGTACTTGTAAGTTGTGTATGTGTACCACTTTCCTTATTTAATCTTCTGCAATTAAACAAATGAAGTGTTAAGGTAGAATCCATAAATTTGCTATGCTCTGCCTTTAAATTTGTTTAATTTTCCATGTTTTCTTCAGTTTAAGGAGAATCCTTGAGACTTCCTTTCTCTCCTTAGCTCCTCACCTATCAGGTCTATTCATTCAATCACTTTAAAGGCATCAAAACAATCGCCTATCTTGCCCCAAGTAGACCTCTGCAAAAGTTGTGCCTCATCCCCGCACCCAAAATTGCCTTTCCCTTGAATTCAACAAAACTTCAAAAAATAAATTCCATAGTCCTTGTACTTCATACCTAGCCTAAAATTAGTCATCAATTTAGTCATCTCGAGCCTCTTTGATTACCTTTTGCCGAGATTGACCGGAGAGAGCCCTCTCCTGTCCTCGTAGGGCTAGCTATGAGGCTGAGCGTGGTTTGATGTAGCCTTGTGTCTTACCTTATTTTAGCCTAAGGTAGATTTGAGCGCTAACATAGTGGCGACCATACTGGGGAAGATGGTTTTCCGTTGATGTGACATTCGACTTGTAGATTGTCTTTTCCCAGTACATGAAATCAAATTGCAGATCTGATGCTGATGGTGGACAACAGTCAGACACTTATGAAGGCTGAGACATTCACCGGGCGACTCCAACTCGATCCAGACAGTCCAGTGCTCGCTGATCCATTTATGCAATGGTGGGGTATGTGGCAAACCCTGCCCTGTGTGAAGCTATAAAAGAAGTAAGAAATCAGTTAGCAGATTCTGAAATTAATGAAGAATTTTTCAGTGCCTTGCTTCAATGTTTGAAATCTCCAAAGTTCCCTCTTGAAGCTAAAACTGGTGTTTGTGAATTAGTTGTTGAAAGAGTTGAGAAGGAAATTCAGTATTTGAATGAGCAGATCTAGTCATACGATTTCCGAGATCCTAAACAGTTCTTGGAAACTCTTCCTCATTCGAAACAAGAAATAATAGAATTGCCTACAGATGTTTGCATTGACAGCGTGCAACTGGAAATATGTATTGCGGAATTGGGACGGCCAATGGAGTCTGGCTTTCGCGATCCTATTGCAATGTACATGGAAATGTTTTTCAGTTTGACTAACAACTCAAACTGTCTTTTACATGATCAGGCTCATTACATGCATGTAGGGCTGCCAGCGATTGCATCTGTGTCCTGGTGGAAGCATTCTCAACTGGCATCATTCTCAGGTTTACTTGAATGGTTGATCTGGAATTTCAGTATTACCTGATCTATTGTTTTTACAGCAGAGTAGGGTAGATTTTCTAAATAAATAAGCAGCCAAAGGGCAACATTTCATTCTGAGTTTCATTTACAGTTGTAGTGTGAAGTTTGCTGAGCAAGTTTTTCGATCATTTCAGTCAAGTTTCAGTCCATAAATGAGTCGGAAGTCTCGTGTTGTCTGTTTGAATAATGACTCCATAGCCCAATGGATGGAGGCACTGTCTGCTCTCCCAAAGCTCTGCGGTTCTCGGCACCTCCAAGAAGCGGAAGCTGCCATCCCCATTGGAGCCAATGTTAGACTCCGTCTTGTCAGCTCGCTGCAATCAAATTCACCACGGTTCATTTCTCGTCACTGGCAGTCATTAAATTCCATTTTGATCAGAAGAGTCATTTTATGTCTTGAGTCCAGGGTTTTATTTGCAGTCTAGAGGAAGGTTCAGTAAGTGTTTATTTCAAGAATGTCATCGTAAATAAGGCGAGATTGATTCTTCTTCAAAACCTTGTTTTGAAGAAGAAGTCATCAAATATGTTTTTATGATGAATATGTAATTTGTCAAAATGTTTCAAATTCTACAGCTCCTCAATCTTGTTTCAGTTTCAGCAGCTTCTATCCCTGCAAAAGCACAAACAGATAATCCGAGCACTCATGTGTCATCAGTTTGAGGAGAATCAATCTGAAGCTGCTGCCATCAATTGAAAAAGAGGTAAACAGATTGTATAAGTCAGGAATCATTGTGCCTATCCAATTTTTAGATTGGATATCAAACTTGGTACCAGTAAGGAAGAAAAGAGGTGAGATCTGTTTATGCATTGACTTCAGAAATTTGAATAAGGTGTCCTTAAAAGACAATTATCCGTTGCCCAAAATGGACCATATATTGCAGCGAGTAGTTGGAGCATCAAGGATGTCACTACTCAACGACTGTTCAGTATACAATCAGATTTTAGTACATGAAGATGACCGTGACAAGACAGCATTCACCACTCCATGGGGAACATTTCATTATGCAAAGATGCCGTTTGGTTTGAAAAATGCAGGAGCCACCTTTCAGCGCGCAATGGACATGGCTTTCGCCAATGAGAAAGATGTATTTTTAGTTGTTTATCTTGATGACTTAACCGTGTTTTCAAATTCTGATGAGGAACATTTGTATCATTTGAAAATTGTTTTCCAAAAGTGCAGAAAATATGGCATTTCGCTGAATCCAAAAAAGAGTCTTTTCGCCATGGATGAGGGCAAACTTCTTGGCCACATCATATCTAAAGATGGCATACGTATTGACCCTGCACATGTTGAAGCCATTCAGCAAATTGAACAACCTCGGAACAAGAAAGAAATACAGTCCTTCAATGGTAAACTAAATTTTCTGCGTCACTTCATTCCAAATCTAGCAGAGCATCTTAGAGAAATCACGAGCATGCTGAAAAAGGACAGTCAGGTAAATGAGGATCGAGAGGCTAATCTTGAGAGGGTCAACATCTACTTGGAGGAACAGCTGAAAAAGGCCAATAGAGACAATGCATTATTGAAACACATGGCTATGCATTACAAGGTACGGAACCTAGTTTGCAGGGCGCGAATTAGGAGTCTTAAGGCAAAATTGAAGAAAGCGGTCAAGAAGCAGAAAAGACAAAAGGAGCTTGATCGTCTTCAGATTTTGGCCGAAGCCTATTTGGCTGAGCATAGTACTTGATTGGGGACCCCCAACCCAAATTTCAAGGAATTTGGAAGAAATTTTGTCAATTTTGAATTTTTGGCTCTAAAAAACAGGTTTTTTGGCTCAACACGTAGCGCATAGCGCGCAACCCATAAGATTGAGAGGTCCAAATCACAAATGGTTTGCTTTTTTGGATTTTTCATGATGAAATATACCTGCTCAGCTATTGCCAAGGCATTTCATCAAGGTTTGGGTCCCCAAAAGGTCAAAAAACATGCAAAAAATGACCTCACTGCCCCTTTTTGGACACACAGGAAGCAGCCTTGGGAGAATGCACTTTTGGAGGGGCAAATGGACATCAAATTCGAAAATTCCACTTGGGTTGGAAAGTATACATCCAGGGCTTTCCAACAAGCTAACCTGAGCTCAATTTGAATGCCGGGAAGTGCCCCAAATGCAGGTGGAAAGGCGCGCAGCGCATAAGGCTTAGGTGCGCGGTGCATCAGCTATTTTTTTGGCACAATTTTCATCTTCAGCTCAGGAAACGTAGCCAGTTTGACCAGTTTTGACTTGTGATGGGATTTTTCACCCTTCTTGATGTAATTAATGGAACTTTATGTTGACTTGACACTTATTTACCTATTCTAGATGATTCATTCATAAAACAGCAAAAATATAATGAATGAATTGGTTTCCTAGCTTATAGAGGCAAGTTGTTTTGACTGCCTAGATTGTAGTGCTTTGTTTAGAATTGGTTGAAACAGCTCCTAGGATGATGAGCTCGACCCCTAGAGGTAAGGGAATGTGTTAGCTTGCATATATTATTTATTTTCTTATTCATTTTCAGGGTTGGACTCTTGGGAATAGCTTGATACACTATTGTACATATTTTATCTGCATTTTTGGCAAAGGATAGACCAGGGTTTTGCAGCACTATTTGGGATTCATGTGGCCTTATGTGTTGATGGTGTGTTTCTCTCAGTACTTGTAAGTTGTGTATGTGTACCACTTTCCTTATTTAATCTTCTGCAATTAAACAAATGAAGTGTTAAGGTAGAATCCATAAATTTGCTATGCTCTGCCTTTAAATTTGTTTAATTTTCCATGTTTTCTTCAGTTTAAGGAGAATCCTTGAGACTTCCTTGCTCTCCTTAGCTCCTCACCTGTCAGGTCTATTCATTCAATCACTTTAAAGGCATCAAAACAATCACCTATCTTGCCCCAAGTAGACCTCTGCAAAAGTTGTGCCTCATCCCCGCACCCAAAATTGCCTTTCCCTTGAATTCAACAAAACTTCAAAAAATAAATTCCATAGTCCTTGTACTTCATACCTAGCCTAAAATTAGTCATCAATTCAGTCATCTCGAGCCTCTTTGATTACCTTTTTCCGAGATTTACCGGAGAGAGCCCTCTCTTGTCCTCGTAGGGCTAGCTACGAGGCTGAGCGTGGTTTGATGTAGCCTTGAGTCTTACCTTATTTCAGCCTAAGGTAGATTCGAGCGCTAACAATTACTATGGGCCAATACCATGGTAAAGACCCCTGGTATTGAGAATACCATGGTGCAAAAAATGTGCGTAACTTTTCTTCACCATACCTACGTATATACATGCCCTTTGTTCACAGGACTCATGTATAATTATTAAAACATCACATTTTTCCTTCCTCTATGTTTGAACTGATATTTGTTTGTATGATTTGTACCTATCATGTTGACATATTTACCAAGTAGGTTTCCATCAAGGACAACACATTAGTCTTAATTCCAACAATCCCCCCCTTTGGACTTGATGGCAACCATTTTTGTGTTTTGCTACCACCACCTATAGATGAATCTTTAGACATACCAAGCTTCTCTCCTGAGTTACCAAGTATTCCCCAAACACTGAGTTATCTCCCCCTTTGAAATCAAGGGGAAAGGGATAACCAATGTTGAATGAAACCTTCTCTCCCCTTTGTTGACATGGGCGGTGTAGATTTGATCTGTTGAGTGTGAACACTGGATGTTGACCATGCTCCCTTTGAGCATATGGTAAAATTTCTGAAGATATTCAAAGAAGTACATGACTCTATTACTTAACTAGATATGATTTTTCCTATCACCGATGCCTCAAGCTTATATCAATCACCCAATGCAGTGGTGCTACATATTTCACTCAATATCAAATGGTAAAAATGGGATTACAATAGTCCAAGCATCACTAAGTATTACAATGATTACATCATGGATCTCTATGTGATTTTTATATCAAGAGACAATTATGACCAAAATAAAAGACCTCAATAAGACCATGATATTCATCAACAACTATCATACACCATATAGGATTTGTACCATAATCATTAAGTGTGACAACAAACACTCCAACAACATATGTGTATTTAGTGGCATCATCCATGATAGATACATATCGTGAAACTCATCATACCAGACTGCTAAAGAAATCATAATGCCAGCAACACACTATTAGAAGTATAGCAAATGCTCCCCCAGAACCTATGGCAACTATTCACTGTCAGATCTGATCACATTAACTCATCCAACAATTAGGCCATCAAAGAGTATTCATCAATCAGTAAGTTCATCAAAGCATCAATGTCATATTGTAGAAACTCATAAACCATCATAAGGAAAGATCACTTCTAAGTAGCATTTGAGCAGTAACAGATTGTAACCAATCAACATGAGGACCAGAATGCCAAGTAATAATTGTATGAAGCATATCCAAGCCTTTACCTGAGTATGTTCCATTGTTTCTTCATCATAGAGAAACATATGAGACTATCTAGATCACAACTTGCGTATATACATGACTATCCTTCATAATATCTGCATGTAGAAAGTAAAATGTTGAATCTTTTATAACCACAGCTCCCCCTAAGCCTGTATTTTCTGTACTTGTTCACTGTTACTACATCATATGTTCTGTCAGTAATATAAGAAACATGAAAGATCTGTCAAAATGATTAATAAAGTGATGAAGGCGACTCCTAGTTTATGTCTGAGATATTCAAAGGAATCACGTGGAAGAGGCTTTGTAAATACATCTGCAACTTGCTCCTTTGAGGGAACATACTCCATTTTGACCCTTTTTCATGTGCATGTTCTCTCAGAAAGTGATATTTGATTGGGATATGCTTGCTTTTCGAGTGCATGATAGGATTTTTAGAAATATTTATGGAACTGGTATTATCACATAGAATGGGTATAGGTTGAGGACAATTTATTTGAATATCGTGCAATGTTTGCATCATCTAGAGAATTTATGTGTAGCAATATGCAACAACAACATATTCTTCCTCAGCTGTAGATAAAGCCGTAGAGCTTTGTTTTTTGTTGAACCATGATACCAAGAAGGGTCCCAAATAGAATGATCCTCCACTAGTACTTTTCCAATCATTAACATGCCTTCCCAATCTGCATCTGTGTAAGCATTAAGAGAAAAGTCTACATTTTTGGGATACCATAGACAATAATCTTGAGTTCCTTGTAGTTACTTAAATATTCTCTTAACTGCGTGGAGATGATTTTATTTAGGATTTACTTGAAACTGTCCAACAATCCCAACTGTATGCACTATGTCTAGTCTTGTGCATGTAAGGTAGAGAAAGCTTTCGATCATAGATATGTATTCTGGTTCATTTACTAAGGGAGAATCATCATGGGAGCTGAGAGTGCATCCCGTTACCATTGGTGTCCATATAATCTTGTAGTATTCCATTCCACATCTCTTCAAAATCTTCTTGAGGTACTTAGATTGCGAGAGAAAGGTGCCATTCTTTGCTTATTGAACTTGAAGACCAAGAAAGTATGTTAGTTCACCAAGTAAGGACATTTCAAATTATTGTTGCATGACTGAAGTGAATCTTTGACTCATAGATTCTTAATTTCTTCTAAATATGATGTCATCTATGAAAACAACAACTATCAAAAGTTTACCATCATCCATATTTATATTTATATTGTTATCTGCAAGCCCCTTAGTGAAACCATGTTGTTGAAGATACCTGTCAAGATGATAATACCATGCTCGTGGAGCTTGTTTTAGCCCATTTAATGTATTCTTGAGTTTGCAAACAATATTTTTATCATTTCCTAAGATGAACCCTTCAGGTTGTTCAATACAAACTTCTTCTTCTAGGTCCCCATTTAGAAATTCAGATTTAACATCCATTTGATAGACTTTAAAATTATGAAATCTTGAAAATGAAAGGAACATTGTTATGGCTTCAAGTCTGGCTATGGGTGTGAATGTTTATTCAAAGTCAATTCCTTCTTGTTGAGCATACAATTCCTTCTTGTTGAGCATAACCTTTGTATACGAGTCTTTCTTTGTTTCTAATTATTTCTCCATTTTCATTTAGTTTATTTTTGAATGCCCATTTTGTCCCGATAACATTTTTATCATGAGTTCTTGGTACTAGTTCCCATGTATGGTTTTTTTCTATTTGATCAAGTTATTCATCCGTTGGCTTAACCCAATTTTTGTCTTTGCTAGCTTGATTCGCATTTTGAGGTTCAACCATGGATAATACGGCTAGATAACTGGAAGTCCCAACAAGAGTTCTTATAGTTTGTACTCCTACTTCCTTTTCATTTTATTGAACATACCTTGAAGGAGTATTTTATTATACTTCTATGCTTTCGGTTCCTTCTTATGATGCGTCATTGCTTCCCTCTCCTACATCCTTTTGGCTTGTTGTAGGAATACATTCATCATCTACTAGTGCTTCCTTTTTAGTACTTGTGGATGCTTCATCAATAACAACATCAATAGATTCATCAATATTTTCAAGTATTTTATTGTAACGTTTATATCCTTTGCTTATAGAGGAGTACCCAAGGAAAATTCCTTCATCAACTCTAGCTTCAAACTGTCCAAGCTTATCATCATTATTATTTATGTAACATTTTATTCCAAAGACTCTAAAATGCTTGACAGTTGGAGGCTTACCAAACCATAATTCATGAGGAGTTTTATCAATATTTACCCAAATAGGATATTTGTTGAGGATATTCATGGTTGTATGTGCTACTTCCCCCCAGAAGGTATGAGGTGTTTCAAACTCGTCAAGCATGGCACGTGCCATTTGTTGGATTGTTTTGTTAATTATTTCTATGACTCTGTTTTTTTGAGGAGTTTTAGCTATAGAAAACTACCTCTTGATGCCACGCTATTCACAAAAGTTGAAAAAATCATCTGATATGAATTCTTCTCCTCTATCAGATCTAATACATTTGATTTTGAAATCTAACTCATTCTCTACTAGAGATTTTAAGACTTTAAATTTATCAAATGCTTCATCTTTATGTTTTAATAAGCCAATCCAACACATTCGAATAAAATCATCAATGAATAATATGAAGTATTGTTCACCCCAAGGAGACTTATTTCTCATAAGACCACACAAATTAGTATGAATAAGTTCAAGTGGTTTACTTGAGGTACCTTCTTTAGCATTAAATTGCACCATGGTTTTCTTACCAAATTTACATGATTTGCATATGGTACTTTCTGGTAGAGAGATGTTAGGCAAGTCGCGACCTGTTCCCATTCAGTTTGACTTATGTAATTGAATAAAGCTTAGGTGTCCCAATGTTTTGTGCCAAAGCCAACTTTCTTTTGATTTTATTAACTAACAATGTTCTAGACCACCTTCCAAGACATAGACATTGTCTAAAGTTCTTGTTCCCTTTACTACGATCTTACCTGTATCGAGATTTCGCACTACACAATTCTTTGATCTGAAAACTACCTCATGCACGTGGTCACACATATGACTACCACTTAAAAAGTTATATTTTAATCCATCACCATAAAAAACATTTCCATATTTAACCTTCCCTTTTACTAAAACAATTCCTTTTCCTTTGATAGAAACATGTGAATTATTTCCAAATGTTACATTATTTTCTTCATTTATTTCATTAAAGGACATAAAATTATATTTATCATCTGTCATATGCTTGGAGTATCCACTATCAATATACCACAAATTTTCTTGATCTCCTACATACAAATCCAAACCAAAACTTTTAGATTCTGTGGTTTTATTTTTCCATACATTGGATTTTGTTGCCTTTTCTTCATTCTACAAAGTTGGCTTCATTTTGCTTCTACATTCAGTCTCTCTATGTCCAAATGTATTGCAAAAGGAACACTTTGTTTCATCTTGGAGAAGTGAGAAGGTATTGTAGGAGTATTTCTTTGATCCAATATCATTCTTTGTTTTTTTATTCTCTAGTCATGATAGTTCTATAAGCAACACACTAAACATCCTTATGACCAGAATTGTGACAAGTGAAACATTGACCATTGAAGTAGAAATTTCAAAGAGTATTCTACATTTTTGTGTAGTTTCTATTCCGATTGTGGTACAGAGGATTTACTTGAGAGACATTTGATAACTTATTCCTTTGCTAACAGATGGAACTTTGTTGACTGCTTCCCTTTACTACATTGAGATAACTTCCTTCAACGATTCCCCAAAAATCTACTCCAAGTGATTGTAGATTAGCTTTTGTTCTGACATTCCATAAAATTAGATTAGATCCATTAAACAATGGTGGCTTGATAGATGTTGATACCTCTTGGTTTCTCATCTTGAGGAATATTCCTTCAAGAGATCAAGCTTCTTCTGAAGGACCATCTCCGATACTAATTACTAGGAAAAATACTGAGAGGGGGTGTGAATTAGTGTTTTAAACTTTTCTTTTCTTATTCATATTTATGTACGCGACTATGATGAAGAAAAGTAGCGTATATCTAGTTCACTAAATTTTCAGTTAATTCATCATTTGTTTAACTTAAACCAATATATCATTACTTCATTAAACATTAATTCAATAGTAACTAGGTGCAGTAAGAACAGAATAAGCCATCACACACAAGAAACACATGAACACCGAGATTTTAGGTGGAAACCCAATGTGGGAAAAAACCACCACTCTTGTCGTCTCTGTCTTTTTCTTTTATTATAAAGAGAAATTTCTTACAAACTTGTACTAACACATACTCATACCAGTACGCATGCACCCACCTACAAAAGGCTACAACCTTCTCTTGTTTTCCAGCTTCTACTGGAAGGGAGCTATAACCCCCTTATCCTTTGTTGTTTGTGGATCACTTAGAATATTTCAAACTGGATCCATTCCAAATATCATACAAAAATATTGAAACCAGCTTTGTACCAGGTCACTTAATCACTGAACCAACAGTATCACCATGTCAAACATATAAATAACTTATTCAAACAACTAGACCAACTTATATCACTATATACCCATTCATCAAAATACCAGACCACACTATTCATCATTGAATTCAGATTTTGTCATTGCAAAACCTGTCTAAACACATGACAAAATATATACGCTAATGTTCTTATTCATACCTGCACATGTACGTGTTTCCTGTTAAGCATACTCACATACAAATCTCAAAATATTGATAGATGAATCCGTATTATTGTACCACTGAATCAATCACCCAAACAAATACTAAAGACAACATAAATTACGGAACCAAATACAAATCATCACCTAGAAGCATCATCACAAGTCAATACTTTACTTCATAATCAATTCAACCCCAAATAGTATTGTCAAACACAAATAATTATAAGAGACTTCATCGAAAGACAAAAACAAACATAACATAATAGATCAACCATTACCATCAGTTGATACTACAAAACCCTATTATATGTACGTGACCCTTATAAATTGTTGAGATTGCAACAAGATGATGGAGCTTAGTGAAAAGAGTCGCCTTCACTAAGTGGGCCCGCAGGCAAATTATGGCGCAAGTTCTATTTTTGATCCCAGCAGGGATGATCACAGTATGGGTGATCACAGTGTGGGTGACCACAGTGTGGTTGATCACAATATGAGTGATCAAAGTCTATTTTTAGACTGGCTGTCAAAAATAGAAAAGTCAAATATTATTGTCTCATAATAATATTTGGACTATAAACTTGATCTTATTCTCTTGGAGCACTTCAGTTTGAGCTATAGATGCGGCCCATGCAGCTGTCAGAAGGAAGTACGCTTTTCTTATGAGTCAGTTGAGTTGTTGCATGCATGACTTCAGTTAGAACTCAATCAGTTGAGTTTGGTGGAGTTGATTGTGGAGTTGATGGAGTTGTGTTCAGTTTGACTTGGTTAAACTAGTTGTAGTTAGTCTAACTACAAATAGACTAATGATGAGTTGTTAAACTAATTATTAACTCATAATACAACTACATAATACATCAGTTAACTCAGTTGCATGTCAGTGCATGTTTAGTTCAGCAGGGATAGGTGTTAGAGAATCAGATTGCTATCAGTTGTGATTATAGTTGTGCATCAGATCTTGCACAATCAAGGGATTGAGTATGCCAATGAGTTTGCTCATGTATTTTCCCAGTATTATAGCCTCTTCTCATGTCTTACACAGTGTGAGTGATTCTTTGGAGGTGAAATACAAGTTTGGTAACCATTCTCATTCATTCTTGAGCAGGTATTGAGCAGTGGAGGCAGGCAAGCAGTGGAATAGATTTGAAGATCAGATCTTAGCTGTATTGTGTGTAACAGGTGGAGCTGGTACTGGATTGCTTGTGATAAGCATTGTACTTTGTAATGTTACATGGTCTCAATCATTAATATACAGATAGTTGGGGTTTTTAGCGAGATGCTTTCCCCGGGTTACATACTGTGTTAATGTGTGAATGCTCTTGATGTTTTATTGTTATTGATGCTGCTATATTGATGATCAACGTAGAGGAGCTTATGTATTGTGTATGTATTCTGAAATAGTACATGATCAGGATAATCTCTGTTGAATATGTGTTAAATTATTCAAAATTTCTACATGGTATCAGAGCTGCTTGATTTGTAGAAGTGATTTTTACAGGACATCAAGCGAGGATTGATCATCAGATCTACTATTCAGGAAGTGTTTACATTCTATTTCTTCAGGCAGAGTCTGTAATCGGGCCAGGTAGCCTCTGGATTCATCCTTCCTTTGGAAGATGAGATATCCGGTGAATGCCCATACAGTCAATCTCTGTACGAGAAATATTGTGTTCTCACGAATCTTAGATCAGAAGCGGTTGAGTTGTTAGTTGGTGGAATTCGAATTTGCAGCAGTGTTGTTGAAATGTCTTTCAACGGATTGCAAATGTTATTCCAAAGCAAGAGCGACCTGGCGCTCAAGGATAAATTCAGTAACAATAAGTATGAGAATGGATCTTCATCAAAGGTATATGATGAAGAGAATTGCGCTTTGGCTGCCAAAGCAAAGAAAGGGAAGAGCAAGAAAGCTTCTCAGTCTGGTGCGAAAGGCAAGAAGCAGGATATGTCCAAGGTGAAGTGTTTTCACTGTCACCAGCATGGACACTATGCCACTAATTGTCCGCAGAAGAAGAAGAACAAGCAGGCTGCCGGATCTTCAGCAGGAGAGGCTCTAGCCTCACAGTTTGAGCTTGATTTTTCATTGATCGCATGCTTGGTTTCAAGTGTGATGGGATCGGTGTGGTTCTTGGACAGTGGTGCGTCTTTTCACATGACGGGAGACAGAGATTTGTTCTCTGATTTGGAGGACAAATATCTTGGAGTGCACATTGAGATGGGCGATGATGGTAGATACAGTGCGACCGGTATCGATACCATTTCCTTTGAGAGGGAGTCTGGTAAACCATTCGTATTGAAGGAAGTCATGCATGTTCTAGGATTGAAGAAGAATCTTATCTCAGTGGCGATGTTGGAAGACAAGGGGTATGATGTTGTTTTCAGCGAGGGAAAGGCTTTCTTGCGTAGCAAGATAACTGGTGAGACCTGGAAGATAGGGGTTGGAGTGAGGAACCTTTATCAGTTGCATGTAGATGGATGCACAGCAATGGCGGGAAAGGCAGAAGGATTGGTGAGCCGGGATGATGGCGAGTTGTGGCACAGGAGATTGGGTCACCTTCACCATGGAGCCTTGAAGATACGACAGCAGATCACTACAGGGCTTCCTAAAGGCACACTTGCGCAGTCAGATCAGTGCAAGGGGTGTACTTTGGGGAAGTTTGTGAAAGCCACCTTTCACGAGAAGGATAGTCACGCCACGACGATCCTTGAGAGAATTCACACAGATGTGTGTGGACCTTTCTCAGTTGCTTCGACAGCAAAACACGGGTATTATGTGATTTTTGTTGATGATTTCTCTCGTAAGTGCTGGATCTTCTTCATGCAGAAGAAGAGCGAGACATATTCAAAGTTCTGTGAATTCAAAGCACTGGTCGAGAAGGAGTCGGGGAAGAAGGTGAAGGATCTTAGGAGAGATAATGGTGGTGAATACATCTCAGACGAGTTTAAGGATTTCTGCAAGGCAGAAGGGATTCGTAGAGAGCTCATAGCTCCCCATAACCCACAGCAGAATGGGGTAGCTGAGCGGAAGAACAGAACGATTGTGGGTTCTGCACGGGCAATGTTGCATGATCAGGGCCTACCCCTTCACTTGTGGGCAGAAGCATGCAATACAACAATTTATGTGCAGAACCGTTGTCCTCATAGGATACTTGGCATGAGTACACCCGAGGAGACTTATTCTGGTAAGAAGCCTGATCTTTCTCATCTGAGGATTTTTGGTGCTAACGTTTACATGCATGTGATGAAGGATTCCAGGAAGAAGTTGGAACCAACTGCAGAGGTTGGGATATTTGTGGGGTACACTGATACGCCCCACAACTATCGTGTGTATTTTCCAGACAGTGGTAAAAATGTTGTGCGACGGGATATAAAATTTCAGGAGGAGAAAGCCATGAAGTGTTCGCTTGAGAGGGAGCTACACTTGCATGCAGATGAGGAGCTATTAGTTCCTAAGGATGAGATTCAAGACGTGGATCAGCCACAGGATGAGATTCATGGAGTGGAAGAGACCACTCATGCAGCGCCAACCATCAGAGGGCGAAAGCGCTTGATAGAAGCTGAGCGACTGGCTCAAGATGCAGAGAAAGTTGTAGGACCACCTACAGCCCAACGCAGGCAGAGACAATCACCTGATCAGTACACTGGATACATTGCTCTGATGAGAAAGTGTGTTGTGACTGAGCCATCCTCTTTCGAGGAAGCTGTGGAGGATCCCGCATGGGTAGATGCCATGGTGGAAGAGTATGATTCTATTGTCAGAAACAGTGCATGGGAGATTGTTTCTAGACCGGAAGGGAAATCAGTGGTGGGTTCGAGATGGATCTACAAGGTCAAGCAAGCAGCTGACGGGAGTGTGGAGAAGTACAAGGCAAGATTTGTTGCCCGAGGCTTTTCACAGATAGAGGGGATCGATTATGAGGATACCTTTGCACCTGTCGCAAGGTATTCTTCCATACGGACGATTCTTGCTCTCTCAACGCAGATGGGATGGCACATTCATCAGATGGATGTGAAGACTACGTTCCTCAATGGAGTCATTGAGGAGGAGGTGTATATTGAGCAGCCTGAAGGATTTGAGGTCTTCAGCAGCGAGTCGCATGTGTGCAGGCTCAAGAGAGCACTGTATGGGTTGAAGCAAGCACCACGTGCTTGGTACACACGGATAGACATCTATTTCACAGGACTTGGATTCTCCAAGAGCGAGGCGGATCCTAACCTATACCAGATTGTGGTGGAGGGTAAGTTGCTTATCATTGTACTGTATGTTGATGATTTGATTCTAACAGGTGATGAGCTGTTGATACTGTCATGCAAGAAGGATCTTGCTACAGAGTTTGAGATGAAGGACTTGGGCCTCCTTCACTATTTCCTAAGATTGGAAATATGGCAGCACAGTGGTGAACTGTTTGTTTCTCAGGGCAAGTATGCTCGGGAGATATTGGAGAAGTTCAACATGCATGGCTCCAAGCCTGTTGATACTCCTCTTCCTGGAGGTTGGAGGAAGGAGGATGCCACTTCGGGAGAAGAAGTGGATGCCACTGTTTATCGACAGTTGGTGGGGTCGCTGATGTATTTGTTTAATACACGACCTGATATATGCTATGCAGTTAACCAGCTTTCACAAGCTATGGTTAAGCCTACCAAGCTCTTATGGAAGGCGGGCAATCATGTATTGCGCTACTTGAGAGGCACATCGGGATATGGTTTATGGTACAGACAGGAGGATGAGGTGAAGCTATGTGGCTTCACGGATGCAGATTGGGCAGGGAGCCCAACGGACAGAAAGAGCACATCAGGAGGGGTCTTCAGTATTGGATCGATAGCAGTTTCTTGGTACAGCAGGAAGCAGATATCTGTGGCACTCAGTTCAGCGTAGGCCGAGTATATGGCAGCAAGTTTGGCTGCATGCGAGGCTATATGGATGAGGAAGATCCTGGTTGGTTTGTTCGGTTCTCATTTGGATCCTACTGTGATTTACTGTGATAACCAGAGTTGCATTAAGCTCTCAGCTAATCTTGTATTTCATGATAGATCTAAGCATATTGACATCAGGTACCATCATATCAGAGATTGTGTGCAGCGAAGGATCATGTTGCTTTCATACATTCCAACGGAGGGTCAGGATGCTGATATTCTGACGAAGGCTCTCACCAGGAGTAAATTCGAGTACCACCGAGGCAGGATAGGGGTTGCTGATAATCCATATCTTGTCGAGAGGGAGTGTTGAGATTGCAACAAGATGATGGAGCTTAGTGAAAAGAGTCGCCTTCACTAAGTGGGCCCGCAGGCAAATTATGGCGCAAGTTCTATTTTTGATCCCAGCAGGGATGATCACAGTATGGGTGATCATAGTGTGGGTGACCACAGTGTGGGTGACCACAGTGTGGGTGATCACAATATGAGTGATCAAAGTCTATTTTTAGACTGGGTGTCAAAAATAGAAAAGTCAAATATTATTGTTTCATAATAATATTTGGACTATAAACTTGATCTTATTCTCTTGGAGCACTTCAGTTTGAGCTACAGATGTGGCCCATGCAGCTGTCAGAAGGAAGTACACTTTTCTTATGAGTCAGTTGAGTTGTTGCATGCATGACTTCAGTTAGAACTCAATCAGTTGAGTTTGGTGGAGTTGATTGTGGAGTTGATGGAGTTGTGTTCAGTTTGACTTGGTTAAACTAGTTGTAGTTAGTCTAACTGCAAATAGACTAATGATGAGTTGTTAAACTAATTATTAACTCATAATACAACTACAGAATACATCAGTTAACTCAGTTGCATGTCAGTGCATGTTCAGTTCAGTAGGGACAGGTGTTAGAGAATCAGATTGCTATCAGTTGTGACTATAGTTGTGCATCAGATCTTGCACAATCAAGGGATTGAGTATGCCAATGAGTTTGCTCATGTATTTTCCCAGTATTATAGCCTCTGCTCACGTCTTACACAGTGTGAGTGATTCTTTGGAGGTGAAATACGAGTTTGGTAAACCATTCTCATTCATTCTTGAGCAGGTATTGAGTAGTGGAGGCAGGCAAGCAGTGAAATAGATTTGGAGATCAGATCTTAGCTGTATTGTGTGTAAGAGGTGGAGCTGGTACTGGATTGCTTGTGATAAGCATTGTACTTTGTAATGTTACATGGTCTCAATCATTAATATACAGATAGTTGGGGTTTTTAGCGAGATGCTTTCCCTGGGTTACATACTGTGTTAATGTGTGAATGCTCTTGATGTTTTATTGTTATTGCTGCTATATTGATGATCAACGTAGAGGAGCTTATGTATTGTGTATGTATTCCGCAATAGTACATGATCAGGATAATATCTATTGAATATGTGTTAAATTATTCAAAATTTCTACATAAATAACTTCTACGTATGTATGCATCTTTCATACTTGACACCTGTGTATTGATCTGTCCATACTGTAGAATTTATACATGACTAGCTAGAAGTAGATACACGTATCTACACAATATTTCTGAAACAAACATGCATACAAAGTTGTAATTACTGAGTGATACCTTCACTACACAACATAAATTCAATCAAATCCAAATCTCAGCATACACAGTGACAAACACACGTCAATAACACAGATCAAACCATAAGCATATTATGTAGTCATTTCATATCTAATAGATATGATCCCTCTTCATACTCCTTGTGTACACTTATTTTAGATCAAAATAATTCATTAATAATCCATTACATGCACACATAGCACTTTGATATCCATCTCCTTATATATCTTAGGCCTTAGCCAATATCTTAGGCCAATTCCATAGCTATGTTGATGGTATTCTTTGATGGGATCAAATGTCTATTGCCATGCTCATTACTATGGGCCAATACCATGGTAAAGACCCCTAGTATTGAGAATACTATGGTGTAGAAACTATATGTGACTTTGCTTCTCCATACCTGCGTATGTCTGTGGCCTTTGTTCATAGGACCCACGTATACTTCTTAAAATAACACCTTTATCCTTCCTCTATCTCGGAACTAATATTTCTTTGTCTGATATGTACTCATCATGTTGACATGTTTGCTAAGTAGGTTGCCATCAAGGACAACACATTAGTCATAATGCCAACACCCTAAGGGGTGAGGATTGATCCAGGTAGATATTGGTGGCCACCTGCCTATTCTACTTGGACCTCTAATATTGTTTCCTTTCATTTTCCCTAATTCTAGCACAAATTTCTATTTTTGGCAGTTTTTTCAAGTCCTGAACTTTCAGAGCCATTTTGAGGCCTTAAATGGCATTATTTTTAAAACGCACCAAGCCTAAAACTTATGGCCAAGGGATTAGCAAATAAAATTTGTTGGCCTTAGATATATCTTTCTAACGAGGTATCGTGCACACCAAATAAATATCATATGGCCAAATTATGACCCCGGGAAGTTAGTGTTCCACTAATCCCAATGTGGTTCAAAATCTTTTGGTGCTTCATCTCCTAGGGTTAGGTTTTTGGATGTTTAGGGTTTTCAATTGTTTCTCAATAATGAAAATTCCTCCAAGCCTCATTGTAACATAGTTCGAAAGACATGTAACCATCACATCTCTTCTCAAAGATAAGCTACCATTGCCCAATCTAGTTTGTTTCCATTTTGTATGTAAATAGTTTTCAGTGTCTTTTATTAATGATTTGAAATTAAATTTTCATTGTAGCTTTGTTTTTCTATTTAATTCTATATTTCATTTCATTCATGCATAAATCTATATTAGTAAGTAAGTACCAAACTTCCACCTCTAGGGTGCATTATTATGCTACCTGGGCCACCTTTGAGTTCCTTCCATTGGAGAAATTGCAAGGTCAAAATGGGTCTCAAAAAAAAAATGTAAAAAAAATATCAAATTTATAAGAACCAATATGATTCAATATGATTTTGTCAACCATGGGGGATTACTCACCATTTTTGGAGTAAAAAGGTAAAAAAAAGAGGAATTTTTTTTTTCAACTTATCTCCCTTTGATGTTACTCAAATTTCGAGCGGGAGCACTCGTTGGATGTGGAATTTAATTTTTCATCCAATGAGTACCCATGTTGCATACTTTTGATGTACCCTACTACACAAAAAATGTGAAATACCTGGAAAAACATAATTTCATTCATGATTTTTCACATTTTTCATCTAGTAGGGTCCATCGACAGTATGAAACATGGGTACTCCTTGGATGGAAAATTAAATTATGCATCCAACATGTTCTCCCACTCAAAATTTGACTAAAATTGTAGGGAGATAAGTTGAAAATAAATGTTGAAAAAATAGTTTTTACTTTTTTCCCTCCAAAACTTGATGAGGTAATATAATATTATTTTATTATTTCCAATATTATTTTATAATATTCCTTAGGAGACCCATTTTATACCTCAAAATTTCTTTAATGAAGTGAGCATGACAAGCTGATTTGGGAGGCATAATACAGTCAGTTCGTAGGACACTTTGGTGTGGAGAAAATTGTGGCAATACTATAGAAGTATTTTTAATGGTCAAAACTCTGACAAGATGTTGGAAAATATATCAGATCCTGCACTGGTTCCTCCATCACCAAGCCATCCATCAAGAAGAAAGGCCTGAACACTCCTTTTTCTACTCCCAGCTAGCCTTGGGAATCCATCTCCATGGACTACCTGTCTTTCCTCCCTTCTACCAAGCATGGTGATGACTATGTATTTGTGGCTATGGATGGATTTTCTAAGATGGCTATATTAGTGGCCTACAAGAAGAGTATCACAATCGAGGACATTGCCAAAATCTTATTCGAACGTGTGGGTACATTTTTGGATCCAGTAAACCATTATATCTGATTGAGATAGTAGGTTCCAGAGCACATTCAAGTTGAGTCTCTAGTCATTATTGGACACCAAGCTCACCAATTTGACTACATTCCATCCCCAGACTGATTGTTAGATAGAGGTCATCAACAGGATGATAGTGCACATACTCCACATGTACAAATCCAAGCATTCATGAACCTGGGATGAGAGCCTTCCCTATGTGCAAGACAATTATAACAGAGCTCTCCATAGTTTGACTAGATGTAGTCCCTTTCAAGTGAGTTTGGGATTTCAACCATTGTGTTTGATTGATGTTTCCATACCTTATGTAACTATACAGGAAGAATATACACGTGTATAGTATGAGGCTAATAAAGAAACTATGTTTATTGAATGCAGTTAGCACATACACCAACAGGTTCATGACATTTTGGATAAATACAATGCCAAGTACAAACAATAGCATGATCAACATCAGGTGGCATGTAAGTTTTAGGTGGGAAAGAAAGTTTGGAGAAAGAACGCCTTGGTGGAGCCCATTGGAATATTTTACCACTCTAATATAGGCCTTAAACCATCACCAAGGTTGTGGGCAAAAGTGATTTCAAGCTCAACATTCCCCCATTCCTTGGCCTACACCCAGTGTTTAATGTGGACCACATTCAACCATACTTCCTGCCATTGCTAGACACATTAGACATTATTGAACAGCTGATGCCAATAGAGCTCAACCCACACTGCATGGAATGTGCCACAACTGATTAGATCATGCACACATATATCAAGAACTGTCATGAGAAAAGGATCCAATGGTATTGACTTGTGAAAGATGGCCAACTCTTGTACCAAAGAAAGTGCCTCACTGGGAACCAAGTTCAACAGAAGTTTCCCCAACTCATGGAGGTGCTCAATGCAATGGGGACCATTGCTTCCTAAGGGGGATGGACTGATCTAGGTGGATATTGGTGGTCACCTTCCTATTCAACTTTGACCCCCAACATTTTTTCCTTTCATTTTCCTTAAATCTGTTAGTTCCAGTCTTCGTAGCCTGTCACCAGGGATCAACATGAGCTCTTACTATATCTGGTTTTGTTAGATGTTTTTCACATGATGTTCAACACATAACATGTCACAAGTGTGTCCATCAGAAGAAGCTCAGAAAAATCTTTCCAACAGTATATCACACTCCCATAACCGGTTTCTAGATTAGAAGATATGATTGAAATGAATGAGTGATTC
The DNA here is from genome assembly GCA_031772625.1 of Pinus tabuliformis. Taxonomy (NCBI): domain Eukaryota; kingdom Viridiplantae; phylum Streptophyta; class Pinopsida; order Pinales; family Pinaceae; genus Pinus; species Pinus tabuliformis. The sequence goes on along the minus strand of CM062804.1, from coordinate 1,068,125,852 downwards.
TTGGTTATGCATGTTTTGAGGTCAGTTGCTGCACACAATGACAAGTTTAGTACAAAATCAGTTTCTAAAATAATGGTAAGGAATTTTTCAAAAGTGAAAGAGGTTTTTGTTCATCACATACCAAATAGAAAACCTCCTTCAGTTTATGCACAGGTGCTACTATGTGGGAGATATATAGTGATATTTGGAGCCTACATTTAAACAAAGCAAAATTTTCATATTTTTTACTGTTTTAGTCATTTTAGTGCGGGGCCATTTTACAACAGATGGAAAGTAATTTTGAGAAAACCAAAGAGGTTTTTGTTAAGAACGAGCCATATAACAAAAACTTAGTTTATTCCCAGGTGTCACGAATTTGGATATGTGACTAGATCTTTACAGCTCATTTTCACAGATTTAAATTTTTAATGATTTTCTGTTTTAGAGATGATTTTGTGGAACAGATTGCGAGCAACTGGAAATTAATTTCCCAAATTTGAGAGAGGTTTTTCTCCAAAATGACATTATCTACAAAAAAAATTTCATTTTTGAAACAGGTGCTATGGTTTAGGAGATACAAGTTCATCTTCAACACCTATTTTCAGAAATTTGACCCAAGTTTAATGTAACTGATTCTATTTTGAAGAAAATGGTTGAGCTCAATCCCTTAGTACAAGGATGATAAAATGTATATATTTTATGAATTTCATAGTGTAGGGGTTGGAATTTGGCAGAAGGCTGGACTTTTGAGAAAGCGTTGAGCTTCATTGTACACTCATATCAGCATTTTGGCTAAGGAATTGAGACCAGGATTTGCAGCACTCTTTGGGATCCTTGTGGCATTTTGTTTTGGTACAGTGCTTTTCTCTGTAACTGTGAATTTACTTATGTGTTATGTATGACATTATCTATCTTTCTTCTTCCTAACTAAATCAAACAAGAGTGTAAGTAGAATCCATTGAAATTGCAGTGCTCTACTTGAGGTTTGCTTTAGTTTCTTGATGTTTTCAGCTGTTTGGAGAGGATCCATGAGCTTTCTTGCCCTCTTCAGCTCCTCACTTGTCTAATCCTTCCATCTCATTCCATTTTAAGTGCCAAAAACCATTGCCTACCTTGCCCCATTGAGATCACTGCAAGACTGAGCCTCATTCCCTGCTCCCAAAATCTACCTTTCCATTTGAGCCAACAAAAACATCATTTTATTCAATCAAACTTGTTCACACATATACCTAGCCTAAGATCAGTATTTCTATCAGTCATTTCAAGCCCTCATCGATCATATTTTGCTGAGATTGACCCGGAGAGAGCCCTCTCCTAACCTGGTAGGGCTAGCTACTAGGTTAAGCATGGTTTGATGTTGGCCCTGGATCCTACCTTCCTTAGCCTGAGGTAAATCTAGCACTAACAAAATATAGCACAAATTTCTATTTTTGGTAGTTTCTTTTTCAGGTCCTAAACTTTCGAAGCTGATTTGAGGCCCTAAACAGTGATTCTTTTTTTAAATGCTCCAATCACATAATTGATGGTTGGCGAATTTCTGAGAAAAAAATTGGCCTTGGATAGACCTTTCTAGCAAGGTATTGTGCACACCAAATGGAGATCATATGGTCGAATTATGACCCTGGGAAGTTAGGGTTCCAACTAATCATAACGGGGCTCACAAAGTTTTGGTGATTCATCTCCTCAGGTAAGGTTTTTGGATGTTTAGGGTTTTCCATTATTTATAAATAATAAAAAGGCCTCTAAGACTCATTGTAACATAGTTCAGAAGGCATGTATCCATCACATCTCTTCTCAGAGATAAGCTACCATTGCCCAAGCTAGTTTGTTTCCGTTTTGCATGTAAACAATTTTCAATATTTGTTATTAAAGAATTGAATTTTAGTGTTCTTTCTAGCTTTGTGTTTCTGTTTAATTATTTATTTCGTTTTTTCTTGCATAAATTTGGATTAGTAGGGAAATGCTTGTAGGGCTAAAAGGGGAATAACTCGTCGCCTCAAGCTCCACTAAAAAGAAGATATTAACATCAACTAGTCTGGTTGATCAGTCACTTCCAAATTCATTTTTGACACAACTATTTTACAAAGAGAAATATATAGTCTTTGTGATGAAATGTGATACAAAGATCACAAATGAAATGCAACTAGTTCAAAGCCGCAATAGAAAAATGTGATCAGTTTTCAGGTTGCAATAAAGAAATGCAATAGAGCTAACAAATTTGCAAAATTAAAATTATGAAGTTCATAAATGTATTTCAAAGGTGTGACCCATATTTTAGTGTGACCATGAGACTTTCCTAAGTTTCATACTTCTCTGAAAGTTGCGAATTCATAGTTTTGAGCCCCAACAATACGACCAGAAAATGTGACCTGGCCAAAAATGTGACTATGCAACCTCTAAATAAATTACATCCCTTCGTGTGACCTCTAGAAATCACCATTCCTTTCTACGATATCCCAAGTTATATATCACCCCAAGATCATGTTCTTGATTTTTCACTTATTCGATAGAGCTAGCATACTAGAAGAGTAATATGGTGAGCACATAGCTTGTTTTCTACTACAATGTTGAATCCTTGTCCTTGGTCATTGCGCTGGCGCTATCTTATTTTGGAGAGTGTATACAAAATGGGGAAAATATTATGAGTCCATATGTGCGACCAAGTCATAGTAGAGAGTCATGAAGAAGACAATCATAATCACACAAAATGAATGTCGAAAGGTAAAGTGTTGTTCAAATTCATCATGTGTGATGAGTGCAAATTTTCCATTAATATATAGTTATTCAAGACTGTATTGTAAATAAATGTCGAGTAGTGTGCATTATATGGCATTGTGCACATGGAAATAACTTTTTCCCTTACGAGAAGGATATCAATGTTAAGGCGTCATAATGCTTTGGTGGGATCCAGAATTAAAGGCATATATAATACATAGAAAACATGTGATAAAAGGAGGCTCTCCAACACTAGTGGACAAGAAACCAAACCATGGGCATGAGACGTAAGGATAGAAGCGATTCACCTTAGAATCTAAAGTGTGACCATGTGCCTTGAAATCAAAGTGTTTGGTAATCAATCTAGGGTTACATATGAATCATAAGAGAAGAGGAGTTGATAACTACCAAAAAGTGAGACCAATTATTTGTTACATAAATATTGCATGGGGTTATGAATCTTTCCTTTCTATTCAAAGATTAATTATCTTGATCAATTATTGTTTGTGATAAATTACTTTTTACCTTATTAGGCATGTTTTGGTTTATTCTAATTTATAGTTGTGTCTCAGAATGCAGAATTGGAGTTGCAGATGTTCATTCCATCATCAATTGGCTAGACCCTTGGTATCCTACTTAAGGGAGGAAAAATGAAAAAGGAAGAGGGACCCATAAAGGAAGTGCTTACCAAGCATATGATACCCAAATAATTTTAATACAACTCACTTGTGTACATTATGTAGAAAATAATGTGTAGATTTGAAACTACTCATGAGATTTACTAAATCACAAGACTCAATGCTACTCTAATGATCTGTGGAAGTTAATTCACCATATAGAACACAAATCATAAGCATTAAAAATGAAACATCACACATGCACAAAGATTATCTAGGGAAAGAGACTTCTCAAAACCCCTTCCTATCTATATTCCATTAATCAGAGAATAAAGATGAAATATATATGCTTGCTCAAGCCTGAGCACAACCTGAAAATGTATAGTCTATCTCCCTTCTTGATCGACTGACTCTGGCCAACACTTAGCCAATTTTCAAACCCTCCAAGATCATATTTCCTTGTGTTGTTCCTTGAGGAAATTAGCCCCTATTATTTAGGAAATTCCCTCTATTGAATTTCATAATTCTTCTAGGTCCTTCCCCTTACTATGTGCACCACTTGTACACATGGGAATATGCAACAACTAATCTAGTACACTGCCTTGGAATCTCCATCTCAATCGGGTAACTAAAATTATCTACATGCAATAATTATTTTGGGGTGATTGATCAGTTAACTGGTTGATCATTGAGTGTGGTTGAAGTTCCACTTCCACAACTTGACCTCCACTAGTTCTTCTGACAGTTAGAACTAGTTTAACTGAAAATAACTCAAATTAATTGGAATTGATTGCTAAAAATTAGAAATCAATCATACTAAACTGAACTCAAGATTCCACAACTAGAATTAACTAAGTTAACTAAGCGGAAATTTTCATGTCACCTCAGTTAACTACCTCCAAGATTTTTGTTGAAATAGAAATTCGAATTTTCTCTAGTTTGACCAAGGCAAAATCAAAGTGATATTTTCTTGCTACATTTTCAACACCCCCTCTCAGTAAGAAAGGGATTATCAACCACCCTTATCCTCAACTTGTGGAACTTGAACTTCCCTCTTGACAAAGCCTTTGTCAAAATTTCAGCATCTTGTTCCTCTGTTCGAATGTACTACAACAACATAATTCACCTTTGCACACAATCCCGCAAATGGTGATACCAGATATCAATATGCTTGGATCGATTGTGAAAAATAATATTTTTAGAGAAATTTATGCAATGTGACTATCACAGTAAATCAAAATTGGATCCATCATCTGACAAAACAAGCCAACAAATATTTTTCTCATCCAGATCACCTCACATGTTGCTTGACTTTCAACCATGTATTTTTCTTCTGTCGCGCAGAGTGCCATAGATATTTGCTTCCTGTTGTACCAAGAAACAGCTACATACCTAACACTAAAAATTCCACCTGATTTACTCTTTCAGTATGATGGACTCCCTACCCAATCTGGATCTATGAAGCCACACAACTTCACTCCCTCTGTCCATGTGTACCATAGTCCAAATTGGGTAGTACCTTTGAGGTACCGTAGAACATGCATAGCTTCCCTCCAAAACAGTTTGGTTGGCCTAACCATAACTTGTCTCAGTTTTTTGAATTCAAAGCACATATTTGGTCATGTGTTCACAAGATACATGACTCAACCCACCAATTTTTAGCAAACAAAAACATCCACTTCCTCACCTGAAGTGGCCTCCTCTTTCCTCTAGTTGGTCGCTAGAGTCTCCATGGGTTTGTAATTGCCAACGTGTAACTTCTGGAGTATCTCATTCACATACTTTCCTTGAGAGATAAATAGTTCCCCATCACTTTGCCATACTTACAATCTAAGGATGTAGTGCATGAGACCCATGTCCTTCATCTCAAACTCTCTTGCAAGGTCCTCCTTGCAAAGGACCTTGCAAGATCTAATCAATTGCTCATCACTCGTCAAAATCAATTCATCAACATATAAGATAATAATCAACAATTTACCTTCTACGAAAATATGATAGAGTTTTGCATCCGCTTCACTTTTGGTGAAGCCCAAACTGGTGAGATAGCTATGGATCCTAATGTACCAAGCATGAGGTGTTTGCTTCAGACCATACAACGCTTTCTTGAGTTTTCACACACTAGACTCTCGATCAAAAGTATTGAATCCTTTTGGTTTCTCGATATACACCTCCTCCTCAATAATTCCATTGAGGAATGTTATTTCACTGTTATTTTCACATCTATCTGGTGGATCTTCCCCACCATTTGCGTAGCCAGAGAAGGGATTGATATGATGGATGAGTACCTTGCTACAGGAGCAAAGATCTCCTCATAGTTAATCCCCTCAAACTGAGAGTACCCCTTGGCCACAAATATGGCCTTGTACTTTTCTATGCTACTATTTGTTGCATGCTTCACCTTGAAGATCCATCTTGAACCCACTGTTAGAATCAGTATTTGCATACTGCCATCAGTGATCAAAACTCCTCTTTTATATCATATTAGTGTCCCATGTTGAAATTTTTATCATTCCACCTAGGTCATCATGTAAAAATTTAATCATTGATGGTAGCCCAAGTTGAAACCCCATCCCCTCTAAAAAATTTATATTTGCTAGCCCACCTTCATGTGTCTTGCTGAACATACAATGACTATAAAATCTCATTTCATCATGTTTTGTGTCAGTCAAGTCCACTTGGAGTTCAGTCATTCAAGGTCCCATTAGGTCACTAGGTTTCATTTTCAAGGTCCAATAAAACACCATTTCACTGCATAAGGCCAACAAAGTATTAGAAAGAAGAAAATAATATCCCCTTTTCAGTTAAATAAGGGTTTACAAGCATGTAACCATGGTTGCTAAAATTCCAAAGTTGATTTTAAGCAAGAAATTCATTGTAGTTTGTAATTTTATTTTAAAATAGAGGTAATAATTTTTATTTATTTATGTAATTTTATGTTTATCATATGTAATAAGTCACTATTATTAGCCCTTTACTCAAAATCCATTGCCAATATCATCCAAACCAAAGTAAAAAAGTGAAGATTCCAAAACTTCAGCACCATCCACCTGCAAAGAAAAGGTCAGAAAGCAAATTAGCAAAGAGGTCAAAAAGGGGTCAAATGAAACATTAGAAAGTGGGCTTGAAAAGAAAAATATCAAATTCACTCACCTATAAAGGACTTCTTGGCTTCAAACTCACCTTCATTTGCCTCCTAGCACTCATTGAGCAAACCCCAAGAGAGCCTTTTCACAGTTTTGGGTGAAATCAATAGAAACAAAGCAGGGGTTGCGCATTTCCTTCTAGCGCTGTGCGTTCTCTTTTGGCACTTCCTGTTTACCTAGTGCTCCGTGTTTCCTTAAGGCGCTGCACATTCCCTTAAGGCGTTGTGCGTTTTCTTGAGGCACTACGCATTTGTCCAGCAACACTCTAGTCACCTCCTCAACTCCTCCAAAACTCTTTCAACCTCAATGGAAGTAAGTAGCAACTAAGAGATGTGCTTTTCCCCCTCCTCAAGTCAATTCCTAAGTGTTTGAAAGGTTTCATTGAAAAATTGGTTTAATTGTTATATCTAAACCCTAGATTTCCCCCAAAAGCTACCTTCCACTCTCATTCCCTTTTATACACTTCCCTCCACCCTCCTTCCCTTTCCCTAAATATTTATATCCCAGATACCCTCTAACCCTTTGTCCCAAAACCCTAAGTCTTAGGTGATACAACACTACCTAGGCTCCCAAACCCCTATATTGCAAACAAATTTCCCCATCCCCAAGCTATCATACTACTACCCTATACCCCTCTCCAATACACATATCCCTTCACCCTTCATCTTCATATTTACCCTTCCCCATTTACTACTCCCTAAAAGACTACATTCCCCCTACTTTACACCTCCCTATGGTTTGATACTAAACACTATGGTAGAGGAGGAATACATACCACATCATGAGGAAGAGATAACAGATAGAGAAGAAGACAGGGAATAGAGGAGGTCACACAAAGGAGGCCAGATACACAAGTTTGAGCCCACAGATCTCAGGGAACTCTTAGCATCCCTTATGACTATGACATCCTTCAAATGGCTAGGATGTTATGATTTTTGTGAGCAAGTTCAAGTAGTCCAACATCATCCTGAGTTGACTAGGCTCTTCATTTGTAAACTTCAAGACAACCAAGTCACTCTAGCATGTATAACTTTCACTTTATCTACTACCAATATATCAGCTGCCACCAGAATTCCAGATGTTGGGGGAAAATGGTTTAAACAAGGTGATTTGGAGAGGCATTATTATGAGCCTTACATGAAACCAAGGTATAGAAATGAAAGAAGGACTATTTTCCTTTTTCACACCTCCTTGACAGATATGATGTTATGAAACCAGCTCAAGAAAAGATAGAAAAGATAGATCAACGCCTTAGAATTCAGCCTCTTTGAGGGGGCAACCTCCTTTACATTACATAAATGAACAATTCTTGGATGCTTCAAATGACAAAACCTCCTTTCTATATATAGGAGTCTAAGGAGTCACAATATAATCTAGCCGACCTAACAATAATAATATAAAGCCACAAAAATAACAATAGAGGGATTCTATGGGGCACAATAATAACAATATGGGGGCAATAAGTGCACAACAATATTAATAAGGGGTATAACTAAAATAGTAATGGGGTAATCACTAGTATTATAGGGACCCAACATGCCCCTCTCCTTCAAAAAAGTGTTGTCCTCAACGCTTGAGTAGTTTTGGATACTTCTGCATAAAATTTTCACCTCCCACGTGGAATCTTCAGCGGATAAGTTCTTCCACTTGATAAGATACTCTGAAATTGATCGATTTCGTAGCTGTCGAATTCTTGTTTCTGTGACTTCTTCCGGTTCCAATATAATTTTTCCTTCCTCGTCAAGTTCTGGCAATATTGTTTGAACTAGGAGCTTGTCACCTATAACCTTCTTTAAACATGAAACATGGAAAACTAGGTGCAATCGAGAAGCTGTAGGAAGCTCCAATTTGTATGCCATAGTACCAATATTTTGCAACACCTTGTACGGACCATAATACTTTGGTGATAATTTATTATCCTTCTTAGCTTGCTTGAGGGACATTTGCTTATATGGTTGTAGTTGTAGGAATACCCAATCACCTACATCAAAACTTCTTTCACTGCGATGTTGATCTGCCTGTTGTTTCATTCTATTCTGTGCCAACACGAGGTTATCCTTTAAGAGTTGGAGGACTTGTTTTTGATGTTCAATGTGATGTTCCATTGCCTGAAACTTAGAATTTTCTCTTAAATATGATCTGATGGATGGTGGTTGATACCCATAAAGTGCCATAAATGGGGTCATTTTTGTTGCTGTATGGAAGGAAGTGTTATACCACCATTCAACCAGAGGCAACCATTTGACCCATTGTGTCTGTTTATCAGATACAAAGCAACGAAGATATCCTTTCAAACATTTGTTTACTATCTCAGTTTTCCCATCAGATTGAGGATGATAAGATGAGCTATGAGCTAACTAAGTACCAATACAAGAAATTAATTCTGTCCAAAAATTTCCAGTGAAAATGGGATCTCTGTCACTTACAATAATCTTTGGGTTTCCATGTAGCTTTTGAATTGTTTCCATAAATGCAGTAGAAGCTGTACTGGCTTTAAATGGATGTGATAATTCACAAAAGTGTGCATACTTGGTAAGTCTGTCAACTACCACCATGATGACACTCTTTCCCTCAGACTTGGGTAAACCTATGATAAAATCCATTGAAACCTCCTCCCAACGTTGGCTTGGAATGGATAAAGGCTGTAATAGACCCGGTGTCTTAATTGTTTCAACTTTATTTTGTTGGAAAACCAAACATTCCGCCACAAACTTTTGAATATCTGATTTAAGGCCATCCCAAAAAATTTTCTTCTTAACCCTGTGGTAAGTTTTTAGAAATCCTGAGTGCCCTCCTAAGGGAGAAGTGTGCAATTCCATAAGAATCTTTTGTTTTAGCTTGGAATTCTTACAGAGTTATAAGCGATCTTTGTACCATAACGAATCATTTTGCCAGCTAAATGTATCAGACGTACTGGAATCTTGTTGTAACTTTCGAATAAGTGCCCACACTTCTTCGTCATTCTTCCATTCCTCCCTTGCTTCATTTATCCAATCTGGTTGGATGATAGAAATGGCACACAACAATGCTTCCACATCCTCATCCTTTCTTGAGAGTGCATCTGCCACCGCATTTTGCTTCCCTTTTTTGTAGATGATTTCAAAGTAACCCAACAAATTTGTGACCCACTTTTGTTGCTCTTCAGAGGATAATCTTTGTTCTAAAAAGTATTTAAGGCTATCATGATCTGTTTTTACCTTGAAGTGTCTTCCCATTAGGTAGGGTCGCGATTTCTTAAGTGCATGGAGTATTGCCAACATTTCCTTCTCATAAATAGCTTTGCTTAAAAACTTTCCCTTGATTGGACGACTTTCAAAAGTAATGGGTCTTTCATCTTGCATTAGAACAACACCAATTCCATTTCCTGAAGCATCACATTCCACAATAAAGGTTTTTGTGAAGTCCGGTGTAGCTAAGACCAGTGCTTAGAACATTGCCTCTTTAAGATGTTCAAAGGCCTTTGTTGCTTCTGGAGTCCATGAAAATGCATCTTTCTTCAATAATGTTGTTAGAGGTGCTGCTATTCTCCCATAATTCTTAACAAACTTGCGATAATACCCTGTCAACCCGAGAAATCCTCGTAGATGCTTTATGGATGTGGGGATTTTCCATTCCTTAATGGCTTTAATTTTGCTAGGGTCTACCTTAACTCCTTCATGAGATACAATATGACCCAGATATTCCACCTCCTGGACTCCAAAGAAACATTTGGATCTTTTTGTATATAATTGTTTCTCCTCCAATAGTTGTAGCACCCTGTCAACATGTTCAACATGATCCTTCCAAGACTTGTTGTAGATTAGTATATCATCAAAAATACTAACGCATATTTTCTAAGGAATGGTTTGAAAATTGAATTCATCAAACCTTGAAATGTTGAAGGTGCATTGGTAAGGCCAAAAGGCATGACCAAAAATTCATAATGACCCTCAAGAGTTCTAAATGTTGTTTTCAGAATGTCTTCAGTCTTCATTCTGATTTGATGATATCCTGAACGAAGATCCAACTTGGTGAAGTAAATTGATCCATGCAATTCATCCAGTAATTCATCGATGACAGGAATGGGGAACTTATCTTTAATAGTGAGCTTGTTGAGCTCCCTATAATCCAGACACATGCGCCATGATCCATCCTTCTTGTGCACCAATACTATTGGAGCAGAGAAAGAACTTTGACTCAGTTGAATTATACCAGCCTCTAGCATTTCTACAACCATACGTTCAATTTCACTCTTTTGGACATAGGGATATCTGTACGGCCTGATGTTTGGAGGAACACTTCCTGGAATCAGATGAATAGCATGATCATGATCATGCATAGGTGGGAGAGCTTTGGTAGTCTCAAATACCTTGGAATGATTGTCCAGGACTTTTTAGAGATCTGGAGAAATAAATGATTCCGATGTGGAAACATCTAGTGAACATAATTGTGCAATTACACCTCTTTTCACTTTGTAGAATCCTGATATTGAATCTAATGTATCTCTGTAATTTCGAATCATCCAATTTTTAAATTGTGATCTGTAGTAGCCTTCTGTGTCCTGTTTACAATGCCACTAGTCTGATCCAAATTGGATTCTCCAAGAAAGCGTTATGCACAATCTCCCGCAGTGACCTGATTATAGACTAGTTCAGTAGTGTGAACTTGTATGAAGTGCCACGTGTCACTATTTTAACCTTTGACTCTGAAAAATATATACAAGAAAACTACAGTCCGTCCTCTTTCTATACCTTCTTATGAGATTTCAATCCGATGCTCAGAAATAAAGTTATGACGATTTTCCCTAGGTCACCTGTTTGGAATGTAATTCAGGAGTCTGCAAAAAGACCAACTTCCTTAGATCATATCTCCGCAAATATAGCGCGAAAAGCTCTAAAATTCAGACCCAAGGTTCAGCACGATTTCTTCTCAAATGGTTTGTTTTTACAACTTTTGAAACGCCGTAGAAAAAAAGTTATAGCGAAAATGCCACGATGACCTGTTTGGAGCAGCGAAACCCTAGAATCCAAAGCTCTGATACCAAATGTTATGAAACCAACTCAAGAAAAGATAGAAAAGATAGATCAACGCCTTAGAATTCAGCCTCTTCGAGGGGGAAACCTCCTTTACATTACATAAATGAACAAAATCTCCTTTCTATATATAGGAGTCTAAGGAGTCACAATATAATCCAGCCGACCTAACAATAATAATATAAAGCCACAAAAATAACAATAGAGGGATTTTATGGGGCACAGTAGTAACAATATGGGGGCAATAAGTGCACAACAATATTAATAAGGGGTATAACTACAATAGTAATGGGGTAATCACTAGTATTATAGGGACCCAACATATGCGCCAATGATGAAGATTATTATGAAATAATTTTCATGTGAAGGTAGATTCTCCAGGGTCTATTCTTATCATATCCAGCTCTTAATGCATTTCACTAAGGTTACATTACCCAAAGGAAGGAGTACAAAGATCAAATGATGAGCCTATTTCATCATTCCCTCATTAAGATCATAGTCCTTTACCATCTCAAGCAACTCAACATTGCATGGAGTACCTTTATAGCTAATCCCATATTCACCCATGCATCTACTCAAAATATTCAAAGCATCCCTTCATCATCTCATCCATCCACCTCCATTCCTCCATCTAAGCCCATACATCATTCATCCTCATCTAATGATTCAGCCACATCATCACCTCCATCATCACCATTTCATGAGCCTATTTAGTCACCTAGCAGAGATGAAGGCAGAGAGCAAGAGCACATTGAACATGGTGAAATCAGCAAGCCTAAAAGGGTCGGTTTGGGTACCTTGACACATACCTATCAGAGAGGGCATAGGAAAGTGTTTTCCCCACAGATTTTGGGAGGGGCCTTGCCTTCTTCATCAGTAAAGAAGGTACAAAAGGGCAAGGAAAAAGTGACAGAGGCAGAGATCCAGCAGCAGGAGGAGGACCTCCATGAGACAGAGCAAGATTTTCACTTAGTTGACCTAAGTGAAAATGATGATAGTGAAAGCACAACCATTGTCATCAAAGAGAAGAATGCACTCATAGGAGAGCTCCAGGTCAATTTGCAAAGGGAAAAATACATCATTTCATACTATGAGCAGGAGAATAAGCAGTTTGAGACCAAACATGAGCTCATGGAGATTCAGCTCATCAAGGCAAAGAGGGAGGTTGAAAAGGCTAAATCATTACTTGATGAAGCATATGGAGAATACAGTGATCAACTGGAGGAATAGGTGCCAAGAAAAATTCCAAGGACTAGAGGCCTAAAGAGATCTTTGGAGCTAGAAAAATAAAAGGAGACTCAACTAGCTAATGAGCTCACCCTAAATGAGCAATTTTCCAAAATAGTAAATGAGAACCAGGAGAATTGGCTTGAGAGGGTGAACACCCATCTTGAAATTCTTTTAGACAAGGCCAAAAGAGACACTGACATTCAAAGAAAGATGGCAAATTATTATCGTCGAAGGAACCAAATATCCAGGGCAAAGCTCAAAGCTGCTAGGGCAAGAATTGAAGCCCTAACTCACCATGAGGAGAAGAAGAAGCTTGATATACTTGCAGAGGCTTCACTCCATGCCTAGCCACCTCAAACCTCAGTTTCTTGAACAATTTTGAAGACCCTTGGCTCAATTTTTGTCATCTTGCTTTTCCTGTCTTTTTAAGGCAATTTTTATATCAGCAGTTTGGTCAAATGCGCAACGCCTACTTTTTGGAGGAATGGCCACCACCATTGGATTCATAAGGACCAAGAAATCCAGGAAAACCATGTTTCCAGCCTTGGAAATAAAAACTAGTGGGTGAAAAAGGCAAACATCCACCTAAAAATCATGTTTCTGCCTCATTTCTAGACCAAGCGCTGCACGTTTGAGTAGTCTTGGGAGAATGGAATTTTGGAGGGGAAAATCAATCCCATTTTGAAAACCAAGGGAATTTTTGGAAACTAGACAGGATAATCTTTCCAATGAGCTATCTTGGGCTAGATTTGAACATCAGGAGGCAGGTAAAAGTCATATAGAATATGGTGCTACATGTTTGACACTGGCGTTGCGCTTTTGGCAATCAGCCCAGATTTTCACTGTTTCTCTCCAATTTGATTTTTACCTATGAGAAATTAGTGTTTTAATGATGTAATTGATAAGGATGATGTAATTATTATGTTTTTATTGTTACCTAGGGTAAATAAATTAGGTAAATGGCCTCTATGACTTGTAATGAATCAATTTGCTTAAGTTAGGGATGAGTCACTTAGACCAACCTACACTCTAGCTATCAGTTCAGTCTTTGTTGCAACTACTCCTCCTCTCATAGATTCGACCCCTGAGGCTAGATGAGTTTGTTTGAGGCCTATATTATGTAATTTCTTAGTCATTATACAGGTTGGAGTCCATTGGATTTTGTACTAGTGTTTTAGACTTTGGCATGAAATATATTGGATGAGTTGCAACTATTTTGGTGGGATTCTTGTGACATGGAATTTTGATGTTGTTTCTTCTTCAATTACATATGTATGAATGTTTTGTATCTTCCATGATCCATTTCACTTCTAAATATGTTTTATTTTCAAGGTGTGATAAGCATAATTCATCTTCTATGCTCTGTTTTGGGGAAATCTTCATAATTTGTTTTATTTCTTCAGTTTAAAAAGAATTCGTGATTTTCATGCTCTTTTTAGCACCTCACTAGTCTAAACCATTTCATCACTATACTACAAAGTTTTAAAGTAACTTTCCTACCTTGCCCCATCAGATGTCTGTAATTCTAATTCCTTTTTCCTTGACCCATTTAACTTTTTGACCTAATTCACTCATCGAGTGACTACCCCAATCAAATCAAATCAAACAAACCTTGAGCTACTATATCTAGCCTAAAACCCTAATTCATCCATCCCTCTTGGCTGTGATCCTTTGGAGAGAGCCCTCTCCGGCTTGGTAGGGCTAGCTACCAAGTCAAAAGATTGGTCTATGGTTACCTCAGCTGGACTCTTTCCTTAGCCTTGGAGATCCGGAGGAGTGATAACACCAACAACCAATTTGTTTGTTGGTATTGGGACCACTTCCCAAACACTATTATTTACAATGGATTCATACTCCTCCACCATTACATTGATGGAAAATTTTAGGGGCTAATATTCACAAGTGGGCTAATTTTCCATGATTTTTCCAAAAAAAAGATTCGTCAATTTCCATTTTTTATAAAAATGATTAGCCCAAATTTTACAATATAAAACAATTTTACCCTAAAAATCATGAATATTATATAGATAGTATATATAAAATCATTATAAATTTAAACAATTTTACAAATAAATCAATAAACATTTTATCGTTTGCATATTAGGGACTAGTGAGATTCACCAGGGTTTTTAAACTTCAAGATAATTTTCCATCCTGTTGAGGCCCCGAAAATCACTGCTTCAACACGGGGGGGAAAACCACCCGGTCCAGAGCTTAAGACAACTCCTTTTCTGTTTAAGTAGTGACACCAACTGGGGATAATGGGACCAGTTTCCCAATGAAAGATGATTGAATGAATGTATAATTCTTATTGTGGAGTGAAATAGATGGATTTGCAACAATGAATCAAATGGAAAAATAATTGCATTAATTTATTCTATAACCCAGTATTGTTTAACTTTTATCTAGATGTGATCTATAATGATTTTCCTTGGTAAATGAAAATATAGATTGCTCAACACTAATGGAAATGAAACTTATTTCAAGATGATTAGTTTGATTAAGTAGTTAATAAAAAATAATGTGTAAACACATATTTCATTTAGAATATCATAGAAAATTTCTTAACATGTATAAAAATATCAATGTCAGCATGATCAATAATGAATACATGTAACATTGTTCTTTAAATATCAAGTAATAGGCAATTTGAAAAGATAAATTTACCATTTACTTATGAACAAAATAGAGATGCAATGATAAAAATACTAGATATACTTCATTCAGCTCATAAAAGAAATAGCAGCAATATATTCCTTCACACAAATATGATTCCAGGAGTACAGTAACACAACTTCTCAAATCTCTTTAAGGAAATTCCTAAACAATGTTCCAATCATTCTATTGAGAAAAGGATGAAAGTACAGTAGTGTGATATTTCATAAGCCTTTTTTTGTAAAATTCAGGACCCTTATTTCCTACAGCAGCTAAGCTTAAATAACAGAAAACATCTCTAATCTATTGTGTAGAGCATTGAGGGCATTAAACAGATCCCTTCAACAATGATTAAAGGAAAACATTATTTTGATATAAGTTTTTGAAAATGATTTGTTGTCATCATTAGCTTCATTTGTTCCATCGAATTCTTTCGATGTTTGTCTGTCTGTTTGAACTGATCTGCCACTATCAACACAACTGTCCTTCTCTACCATGAACCTGGACATGGAAAACAAGAATCAATAAGATAAACATAAATAAGATGATGAACGAATTTTATTTGAAACAAATCACTTTTACAGGAAATCAGGAAAACCTAGAGCGTAATAAATCCAACATTGACATCATGGAGAGGAATGCAGAGTGAGGAGGTGGAGCTTTATGGCTTATCACAATCGGAAATCAGAGTTTTGGGATAGATCATAAAATAGTTGCAATTGGAATAGAATTAGGGGAAAACTTTAGAACGTCACAATTGGTTTAGATTGGGAGTATTTCATATAAAATCCAAAAGAAGGCCTTCTCAAATAAAATCACAATCAACCAGAATGGGTAGGAGTAAGAGAAACATTGTTATTTTTTTTATTTGCGATAGCCACAAATGTGGGGTATGTATGAGTTGGAGTGAATAATCTTGTCGTGTCCGATCTAATTGCAAATCGCAAATCAGCTGGGGTGAAAGGTTTATTATAAGCCATGTCCCTTTAAAACTTGTAATTGCGGGATCCTAGGGTAATGTCAGGGATGATGTCACTAAGACGTGGCGGATGGTGTGCAATGGTGACGTGGAAAATGATGTGGTGAATGACAAGTGATGTGGAAGGTGACATGGTGATGATGTGGATCTGACGTCATTGTTGACATCATATCATAATCAGCGTTGGGATGAGACATGACTTTTTTAGAATTTTTTATTGTGGTATAAGCCCCAGATGCGATATAAATATAAATCGCAGTGAATAATCCTAGCAGTTCTAGGCCTTATTGTATATCGCAATCAGCAAAGGAAATGGTTATTGCGATAGCTCCAAACATGGGATTTTAATGAAGTGAAGTTGATAATCCCTGCGAGTCCAATTATATCGCATATCATAATCAACATTTTGTAGCGGGCATAACCTTTAGACTCTTGGATACTTCGATAGCTCCGCGTGTGAGATTTAAATGAAATTGATTTTATAATCCCATGGGTCCGAGCTTAATTGCATATCACAATCGACGGTGGGGTATGGAATTAAGATTTTTTAGAACCTGCAGTAGTGATCTGTAAATCACCCTATGAGTGATCTTAGTTAAGAATTATTAATTGAAGGTATTACAGACTCATGTTCTGGTGTCTGTCTATGTTATTTAGGCAACGGATCGGTCAAATTGCAAATACATAGACACTTGAAATGGAAAACAACATAGAAATACAGTAAGCAAATACAAGAACACAAGAAATTAATAAGGAGTTCACCCTATCCTCCAGGGCTACATCTCCGATCTAGCTCTCAGTGGTGGCCTTCTTTTATTGTGTCTTGAAGCAGAGAATTAAAATGAAGGAGCTCACTATGAGTCTCCTGAAACAGAATTTCTTGGCAGGGTGGTTCTTGGATGCCCCAAGCCACTAGAGTGCACAGACTCTTTCCCTTACCAGCTTCTTTGACCTCTCTGGTCTTTAATGGAAGGATCCCAGTGTGGTGCTCAGTCCTAACAAATCCCCTCAAGGATGGCTTGAATCTCTCAAGCTTTCTGGTACTCGATGCTGCCTTTGGTTAGCTCGGCCCTCTATCTTCTTTTTGCTTTTTGCTCTACTTTCTTTTCTCTGTTCTTCCTCTCTCTCTGTCTTCTACTTGTCTATTCATGGCTTTAAAGCCATTCGAACTCATGGTCATTTGATTCCTCTTCCACTTCCGTCGAATTGCCTACTACAACTTTGCTTGGAGTTCCCTATCTCAGCGTCATCATCAGTCTCATAGGGAGTGGCCACTTGTCCTCCTACAACTGTGCCAACTTGCTTCGTTAGTTCAGTTTTTCAGTTACGTCGTGGAATGAGCCATATGCCACCTTGGCGGTCAAATTGGACATCAAATTCTTATAAATCGCAGCTTGATCCCCTATCGATTTGGGCTTTCCCATCGGGTGCGATCTCAGCTGTTAGATCTGGATTCCACAGATCCGATGCCATTCCCTCATTTCAAGTGATTGACTTGCTCGACCATTAATGCGCGATGAGTGCCAGTTTTCTCTCTCCTCCGCTTGCCACGTGTCGGGTGCTAAGTGGAATCGCTCCATTTTCGCCAAATCTTCTTACCACCCAAGGGTGCCCTTGATAAATACCATCGGTTTTTGGAGTGCGGGTCTCACCTTAGTCTTTATCCTTTTTCCCCACATTTTTCTCTGCTCTCATGTGATCGAGCACTCAGGGCCTCTCCTTCTTGAGGGGTTTTACCTAGCGATGCATGATTTCGCGCATCAAAAACTGCCTCCTTTTCCCAATTTGGGCTTCCCAGGGGCTAGTTTCGCCTCCTGTACAGTCTCCATGGGCCTCGGTCAATGCGCTTTGACCAAGGTCCTCGTCGTTCCATGTTGGCTGCTAATTGCCACTGTTTAGAGGTGTTTCTGATCACTGCTCTTAATTCTTTGAAGTTGAATTTTTGTCCCGATTTAATACAGTCATGGTTCTCTGATTTTTCTTCATGGATCCAACTCGGATCATGACCTTCCCATTGAAAAGATCTTGGACCACCAAAAGTTGGTTTTCAAGCATAGACTAAGTGAAGGTACTGTTTTCTCACTTGTCCAATCTCAATCCACTTTACACTGCTTGACTTTGAACCTTTGAGTCCAATCTTGAGGTACTCAACATATCCCCTACACGTCGTCCTCACCTTCCTGTCCAACACTTTTTCTTCCTGCAATTCATTAAGACATTCAGTTAGCAGGTCATCAATAGAAGGCAATTGACTCTGCTCTTCAAGATCCTCAATCAGTGAAGGTTCAAACAATCTCAAGCAATCTACATTTACGACTGAGTAGATGTGCATGTAAGCTGGTATATCAAGGCGAAAAGCATTCTCACCAATCTTCTCAAGTATTTTGAAGAGTCCATACCTGATAGGTTTTAGCTTCTTTCCTTCACCTTGCATCCTGTCCTTGCTGATATATAGCCAGACCTGGTCACCAACTTGAAAACTATGCTCCATCCGATGCTTGTCATGCCTATCCTTGTATTTGGCTTGGCTCTTTTCCAGTTGTTCCTGTACTGCCTGGTGGATCTCCTAGATTTGTTCAATGAACCTAGTTGCCTTGTCCACATCACTGTGTCCATCAACTGTGGTATCTTTACCAAAGACAAAATCCAAAGGAGACCTTGGCATGAAACAAAAACAGGTCTCAAAAGGAGATCTCTGTGTAGAAGAATGTTTTGCTCTGTTGTAAGCATGCTGCACATAACACAAATGTTCATCCCAAAGCTTAGGATGTTTGTTGTAATATCCTCTCAGTAACTGGATCACTGTCCTGTTAACTACTTTTGTCTAGCCATTAGTTTGTGGATGAAAAGTTGTGCTTTTCTTTAGTTTGGTGTCCATCAGTTCCCACAGACTTGACCAAAACTTCCCCACAAATCGGGTGTCTCAATCAAATAAAATAGAAGTGGGTAGTCCAAAATGAACCCATGTATGTTCAATGAATAGTTTTGCAGTTTGTTCAGCTGTAATCTATTTATTACAAGGTATCAAAATACACATTTTTCTAAACCTATCCACAACAACATATAGATAATCTTGACCCTTTCTAGATTTAGGCAGTCCCCCAACGAAATCCATGGAAACACTTTCCCAAGGGTGAGAAGGAACTAGTAATGGAGTGTACAAGCCTAGTTTCCTGTTGTTGGGCTTGCTTTTAGCACACATAGTACACCCTCTTACATATCTAGAAACTGTCTCATTCATTTTTGGAAAATAACAAAATCTTTGCAGTTGTGCAACTATTTTACTTACTCCAAAGTGACCTGATATCAGAGAAGTGTGGGCTTCTCTAATTATCTTTACTCTCTCAGTTTGTGGAATGCAGAGTTTCCCACAATGGTATAAGAGTTGGTCCTTCACATGGTAATCCAATTCTTATACTCTTTTGCCTTGACTCAAAGTTGCATATACAACTCTAAAGTCTATATCTTGAGCATATTGTTCAATGTAGCTTTCATGTAGCACATAATTATGCTTAAGTATAATAGATGCCTTTATAATGGGTCTAGATAACTTGTCTGCAACTTTATTATGTATGCCCTTTTTATATCTGATGACTAAATGAAACTGTTGTAGAAAACCCATCCATCTGTAATGTCTTGATTGCTGCAACTTAGTTTGGGAGTGTAGATATTGAAGTGGTTGATGATTAGTATGTATTACTGTCTCTTTTCCCATTAAGTAATGTTTCCAATTTTTCACACTTTGAACTAATGCATACAATTCTTTATCATATGTAGGATAGTTAACTACTACAGGATTAAAAGTCTCAGAATGATAACATATGGGCTTACCGTGCTGTGTCAACACTACTCCCATGGCATAGTCACTGGCATTTGTTTGGATCTCAAATGGTCTTTGAAGATCAGGCAGTGCTAGTACAGGTGTTGTACTAATCTTTTCTTTCAAGGTGTCGAAGGCTTTTTGATGTTTGCCTCCCCATTGAAACACCTTGTTCAATCCTGTTAAAGCATGTAAGGGAGCTGCAATTGAGGAAAAGTTAGAAATGAACTTCCTCCAATATTGTGCTGCTCCTAAGAAGCTTCTCACTTCTGTAACAGACTTGGGTTTAGGCCAGTTTACAATGACTGCCACCTTAGAGGGATCTATTTTCAATTCACCACCCCCTACTATATGACCCTAATAATTTAGAGATGTTTTGCCAAATTCACATTTTGAGAGTTTAACATGAAGTTTTTCTCTTTTCAAAAAATCTAATTTCTTCTTAACATGCTTTAAGTGTTCTTCCCATGTTTTAATAAAAATCAGAATGTCATCCAGATACACAATAACAAAATCATCAAGAAAAGGTCTGAGTACATCATTCATTAATCTCATGAAAGTAGCAGGAGCATTAGTTAAGCCAAAAGGCATAATTAGCCACTCATACAATCCCTGCTTTGTTTTGAAAGCAGTATTCCTTGCATCTTGTTCTGCAACTCTGACCTGATGGTATCCACTGTGCAATTCTAGCTTTGTGAAATAAAAAGCTTCCTTCAATTGATCTAAAAGATCATCTATGCGAGGAAGGGGATAACGATTTTTGATGGTTATCTTATTCAGTTCTCGGTAGTCAACGCACATTCTCCATGAGCCATCTTTCTTTCTCACCAAAATGATTGGTGACCCACATGGTGATGTGCTAGGCCTGATGAACCCCTTCTCGAGCAACTCTTGCACTGCTTCTTGATTTCAGCATTTTCTAAAGCAGACAACCTGTACATTCCAATGTTAGGCAATGGAACATCTTGCTGCAAAATAATATCATTTACTATTTCCTTCTTGGGTGGCAGACCTTTAGGTTCTTGAAACAAGATATCATACTCTAAAACAACCTTTCCTACATTATCTTGTTGTTTAGCATTACAGCCCTCAAATACATTGGTTTTATCAAGTTTCTTTTCCTTTACAACCATCAGTAAGAATTGTTTGCATGAATTTATCATTCTTTTCATCTGCCCTGAGTTTATGAGAGTATAATTATTCTTGAGCTTATAAGATCTTACGAAGTATTTGATTCCATCTTTAACAAGTAGATACTTGTTCTCAACTCTATAGAAAATAGATTTCCTATCATACAAGTAAGGACATCCTAAAACAGTTCCACATATATCCAAAGGAATTATGTCTAACTCAACCTCATCTACAAATGTTGACCCAAAAGAAAACTTGAGTTTGCACTGTCTAGTCACTTGTAGTTGTGCTTTATCATTCAACCATCCTAATGGGTATGGTTTCTTGTGAGGTGTAGTTGCTAATCCCAATTGCTTTACAATTGCTTCAGAAATTAAATTTACTTGTGAGCCACTATCAAACAAAGTATCAATCTTTTGATATTTGAAAACGACTCGAATATGGAAAAGCTCATGACTTTTTCTCTCATTTTCCTCATCAATAACAGATTGAGCAGATTACTAGTAGATGCTTCAGAATTCTTATCTTTTATACCTATGGCTGCAATAGTTGTTTCATCTCCTAAGTCTGACCCCAAATCTTTCTAAATAGCTGCAGCAGTCTTCTTCTTCTTGCCCTTGAACTTCTTAGGTCTCAGCTCTGGATGCAGAATCCAAGAATGTTCATCATCATGCCCATCCTTTTTACAGTGAGTGCATGAAGCTTTTCTTTTCTGTGCAGTGTTAGCCTTCCTTTCTTTCCACTTCTGCTTTCTTTTCTCCTTGCTCTTGCTTGCAGTGGGTTGAGAGGGTCCCCCAACTTCTAGATTTCCATTCTTTCCTCTAGCTTCTAGATGAGTAGCTTGTACAGATACTTCACCTATACTAGTGGGATTAAACATGAGGATGGTATGCCTCATGTAGCTATGTAGACCACCAATGTACTTCAAAAGAGTCTCTGTTGAGTCTAAGGAGATTCCTAGAATCAGTGCTCTCTTTCTGAATTCTTGAGTGTACCCTTGCACACTTTGCCCTTTCAACTTCCGAAGAGTTTGCCAACTCATCATGGCTTGTTGCATGTAGGCCAATGGATAGAACTTCTTTTTGATTGCAGAAACAAATTCACTCCAGAAAAAGATAGTCTTACCATGTCTTTTCACGTCAGCTTGGGTTTTGCATTCCCACCAAACCGAGGCAATGCCTCCTAGGTGTAGGCTTGCCAGCTGAATTTTTCTTTTGTATGAATCAATGTTTTGTACTCTGCAATAAACATTAATTTGTCTATTCCAATTTTCCAACTTTTCTGCATTTAGATCTCCATCATATACAGGCAAATCAAATTTAACATCTAGTTTGATCAAAGATCCTTTCTTATTATGCACAAGGCTATTAGGAGGTGTGAGAAAGTTTTCCTCTTTCCCTTTTCCTTTGGAGTGGTCATGGAAGTGAGACTCATCTTCTTCTTTGTCTTGTTTAGAGCCTGATGAATCTTCATCCTTATGCTTTCTAAAGTCCCTATACATTTCTTCTACCATGGACTTTATGGCTAGGAAACTTTCTATGAATTGAGGGTCTGGCCCCAGGGAACCTTCCTCTGACATTATCTTCCGAGGATAGACTCTCCCAATTTCAAGATTAGTTTCGACCAACTCTCCTTCTCCTAATTTGAGCTTTAATCTAGTGAGCATTCAACAGCTAAACCAACACAAGCTTGTCTAACCTTATAGCCTAAGCTCTAATACCACTTGATCTGTAAATCACCCTATGAGCGATCTCAGTTAAGAATTATTAATTGAAGGTATTATAGACTCATGTGCTGGTGTCTGTCTATGTTATTTAGGCAATGGATCGATCAGATTGAAAATACACAGACACTTGAAATGGAAAACAACAGAGAAATACAGTAAGCAAATACAAGAACATAAGAAATTAATGAGTTCACCCAATCCTCCAAGGCTACATCTCTGGTCCAGTTCTCAGTGGTGGCCTTCTTTTATTGTGTCTTGAAGCAGAGAATTACAATGAAGGAGCTCAATATGAGTCTCCTGAAAGAGAATTTCTTGGCAAGGTGGTTCTTGGATGCCCTAAGCCACGTGAGTGCACCGACTCTTTCCCTTACCAGCTTCTTTGACCTCTCTGGTCTTTAATGGAAGGAGCCCAGTGTGGTGCTTAGTCTTGATAGATCCCCTCAGAGATGGCTTGAATCTCTCAAGCTTTATGGTACTCGATGTTTCCTTTGGTCAGCTCGGCTCTCTTTCTTCTTTCTGATTTTTTCTCTACTGTATTTTCTCTACTGTATTTTCTCTGTTCTTGCTCTCACTCTATCTTCTGCTTGTCTGTTCATGGATTTAAAGCCTGATTCGAGCTCATGGCTATTTGATTCCTCTTCCACTTCCATCGGATCGCCTGCTACAGCTTTGCTTGGAGTTCCCTGTCTTGGCATCATCATCAATCTCACAGGGAGTGGCCACTTGTCCTCCTGCAACTGCGCCAGCTTGCTTCGTCGGTTCGGTTTTTCAATTACGTCGTGGAATGAGTCATCTGCCACCTTAGCAGGCAAATCAGACGTCAAATTCTTATAGATCGCAGCTTTATCCCTTGTCCATTCTAGCTTTCCCATCAGGTGCAATCTCAATCGTTATATCTGGATCCCCCAGATCTGACACCATTCGCTCATTTCGTGTGGTTGACTTGCTCGACCGTTAGCATGCGATGAGCGACAGTTTTCTCTCTCCTCTGCTTGCCATGTGTCACACGGAATAAGTCGATCTTGCGGACAAGATAGACCTTCCTAGAATCTAAGGAAGACCTAATGACAAGCAAACCAATCACACACTATCTTTCTCTAAATATGCTTTTATAAACAAAGGCAAACAAGTGTTTTAGGCCTACCTTAGTTCCAACGCAAGTTTGTGGAAGCCTTCACTCCTTCGATCCAAATGAGCTCCTTTGTCACGAATCTGCAAACACAAACAAGAAAACAAATTAAATAGCACCTGAAAAGCCAATATCATAAAACATATTTAACATGAAAGTCAAGGAATTCATGAAACAAATGACATGAGACAATTTGTTGAGAAAAATGAGTTTGATTGTATTAATTCAAATCAAGAAGAACTTTACAACCTATGCCTTGACGCTGTACAAGCTCCTCCCAGGGTCTAGCAAGAAGTTTCCTCTACTTTGACAAGTTTCACTCTCTTCCCAATGAAAACAAAAAGGTATGTGATCTCTCCTCTTAAGCTCAACTAGGAAGTCTTAGTTTCACCAGCATTTACCCTAAAAAATGTTTAGCTTCTAACCTCCCCAGCAACCAGCCCAATGCCTGAATTTATAGTGCAATGGAGGGAAGTTACTAGGTCCTCCTTCAAAGGGATAAAGCCCTCCTTCAAAGGGATAGCTCCTCTCATCAAGGGATTAGCTCCTTCTCTTTTGGGATGCATGAACCACCTAAGAGCGGCCAATCCACGTCAAAATTCCTTTTAGAATCATCTAGAATTAACCCAAAGTGAGTTTTTTAGAATAAACTTGCGCCTTTTTGACTTTCATAGGGGTTCGCACCCACACCTTTAGGGACAGAGCAGGCAGGTCTGCAGTTTTTGTAAACAGAAGGTCCAGGACCACAGGCAATACTGAGAGAAAGTGTGGAACCAGAGTTTTATTGATTTTCAATGTATTTCTCTCATTTTCAAAGCTTGAATTGAAGAGCTGAGGTCTGAGACTTGCTTAGGAGGACAGTACAAGTGATGATAGACCCATACTGACTGCAAATAATCATGGTGACGATATCTTTGTGTAACAGATTACCCCCTAAAGTGCGAAGTCTGTAGTAGATGAGGATTTCATTTATCATTTAGGAAGAGTGAAGTACTTTATCATTTCGAGGATCATCTTGTGGAGAGCCCAGTTGGGACCTGTAAAAACATTCAAATGCAAGATATATATATGAGATCATATCATCGTTGAGGTAGGCATTCCCATACTCAGATCAAAACTGACTTAGAAAACTAACTACCGCTCTGATACAGGAATGATCTTGTAATATATCACAAGTATAGGCTCATGTGGACACAGTATGGGTGTAGCCATCTGTTTATGAATAGTCCATTATATAATGAATACAAAATTCCTTGCAGCCTGGATTGTGGAAACTAGATCCAATGTCTTCATTTCTACTTCCTAAAAAAGTACGATTCTATCCATGCGAATGAATGTGTTGAAGTCGAACATGGTAGAAACCACTTGATTACCAGTCAATGATGTAAACTGTTAACAAGTGTGAGAGAAACCACCAGTGATGTCAATGGCTCTCAAAGTACCCAGTACAATCCATGAGATGTGAATAAATGTGTTGATGTCGAGCATGTCACGGAATCCTTTGATCGAAGGTCAATGATGCAACCTGTCGTCAAAGGCGAGAAACCTGCCATTGAGGCATGCAGATCCCAAGGTATTGACGATTTCTAGATCATCCTTATAGATAATGAGCTGAAGTCGATAGAAAGTGATCCGTCACAGGCAAGCCCACAACACGAAATCATAGATTAAGTTGAATAAATTTAGTTGCAAAGACTGACTCAGGGATGGTCAAGATGGATGACAGATATTTTGCAGATGAATGGCTTATTGGCAGTGACCTCTTGAACACATAACGACACGACAGATGGCTTGGTGACAATTGACCCAAAGTTAATACCCAGAAACCGGCTGAAGACTTTCAATGTGGTTTGATCAACTGTTAGGCAAAGGATTTCCCAACCCAGGTGAGTAAAAGTGTCATGTTCAAGAGTGGTTACAAATTATGACAAACAGGTTCATTTTTCTTTCTTTTCCCCCACCATTTCTGGCAAGTACCTCTTTATTTTTGACAAGCTTGAGGAGGATAACATTTGGTTGATTATAAGCTCATCCTTCGGATGAGTCCAACTTAGTTTAAATTCGAACCCTAAGAAGGAGTGGTTCGTTCCTGTTTGTAATTGAACAGGTCCTTTACTGTGAAATTTTAACGAGTCCAGTATAGGAGAAACTAGGCGTTTTTCAATTTTAGAGAGTCTGAAGAAACTTAAGAAGACTCCAGGGTTGACCTTTTTCATAAATTTGTGTCTCCCAAGCCCGAAAAAGTATAAAATAATACTTGAGAGAACCGCTTGATCTTTACAACCAAGGAGTATTTTTCGTAATTAGTGCCCCTGATCCGAAAAAGTAAAAAAGTGATCAATGACACGTCGTTTTATAACCAATATCGAATTTGAAACGACAAAAATCTGGCAATCTTTTCATGTTTTTACGATCAGAAAAGAGCTGTAAGTGGACCGTCTTTTAGTTGCATTTTAACGAGTTTAAAAGAAAAACTCAGCGATCTTTTCATGTTTTAGGAGTCATAAAAGAGCTTAAAGGTGACTCTAAATGTTTTTTCGTTGAAAATGATAGATTTCGTCTGAATAATCCGTTATCCTGAACTAAAATGCAAACATTACTCATACCTGTTTGAAATGGATAAAAATGTTGCAAAAATACCTTTCCAAAGTGAAACATAAACAAATTTGCAATTTATTTACTCAAAAAACTTATAAAAAGGGCTTTCGTCAATTCATTTTTACCGTTTGAGTTTTGGGTGAGAAAATAGTTCTTTTGTTCAGAAAAATTCCCGTGGAGATTGCGGAAAATATAACCGTCGGAATTGAACACCGTCTTCTCCAGGTAATCCACATCGTCCCACTCTTCATTTTTAACCGTTTCATTTCTTGTTTTAGGCTTTTATTTCATTTTTTGGAGGGTTTTTAGGCTTAAAACCCGCGCGTGGGGGCCCGCAGGTGTACCACTGCCAGCCCACGGACCCCGACTTTTTCTCAATGGGGAAAAAGTCAGGGGTCCACACCTTCCATGTAGGCAAGGTGCGGACCCACGCACTATGTCTAACCCAGAGGGTGCGGTCCCCGCCGTAAGGGTTTTTAACCCAAAAATTCTCAAATTTGGCCCAAACAAATTAATTTCTAGCATTCTAATTTGTCTTTTTACTTGATGCAGAGAGTACATCATGCTAGATTGGCATGAACGAGAGCATGAGGACATGGATATAGCCGTGTTGAATCACCAACCTTCAATCGATGCATTGAAGGCCTGCGGCTTGTATAAATTCTGGGCCATACCTGGCATGAGGGCCCAGGTGGATTTCTTAAAGTGGCTAGTTGACAGATGGAGCATACAGGACCAGTGCTTCTTCATTGGTGGCCACCAGCTCGAAATCGAGCCGACAGACATATATTTCTTGACTGGTTTGCCTAAGAGAGGTGAAGACTTGACTCTATTCGGGACTAGGCCAGGTGGCCAGTCTGTCGATAGCCTTCGGCTAGAGTTCTGCAACAGCCAAGCTAGAGACAAAGGGATAGACATAAAAACCATATCCCTTCCTAAACTCATGGTGATTGCATTTACTGTCACCAGAATTTGCGGGAGTGCTGCATTACATATTGCCACCGGATCCCAGATGCGTATGGCAGTTGACTGCTTTCGAGGCACCATCTTCAACTGGTGCGATGCTGTGTTGGCCAATGTGAAAGCCCAACTGACCAGAGCCAAGAACGGACAACTAAAGACCTTTGGTTATGGGGCTTTGGTTGTGAGCTTTGGTTTGGAGAGGGTTCCCATGTTGATCCCGCAGCACCTTACTATTGGAGCTGGGCTTCCTCAAGAGCCCAAACTGATGCGATGGGTCGCAGTTATGGCCCGTCATCCGAACGAGGGGATAGAGGTTGTTCGATTCAAACCTGAGTATTTCCAATGGTTGGAAAACCAGGTTTTTTCTATTCAGGACTTCCCTTACGCTGGGGTAGATTTTTGTGGTGACCCAGACATGGCTCTTCCACCAGGAGAGCAATGGGATGACTCAGGTAAAATCATTTTCAACATTTTTCCTATTTTAATTTTTGAATTATTTTTCTATCGTCCCAAAACTGATAGTAAAAGTTTCAAATGTAGATGTGGGTCCACAGCGACCAGCCGCTCTCCGGCCTTACGAGAGGAAACAACCAGTTGTAGCCGCGCCAGCCCCACAGGATGAATACAGAGGTTTTGGCCGAGTTGGAGAGTCATCTAGAGCGCTTGACAGGAGATATTCTAGAGACCACCATAGATGACATTCCTCGTCGACTTCAGCGCTATGTGAATGGGGTCCCAGGACCTTTTAGGAGGTTCCTTTGCAAGGTGGCCCGTGCAGTGGTTTCTTATCGAGATCATCACCAGTGATAGGATGATCGTCTATTGTGGGCACATATGACATTTTTTATTTTTGTACTTATCATTTTTGCCGATCATAAGGTGTTTTTCAACCTATGATCGAGGACGATGTATTTTTTGACACACTCCTATATATATATATATATCACTATTCCCGGCTTATCTTGTAAATCATGTTATGGAATGGTTTTAAATTTACATGTATGATTATTGCAAATGTCTACTTAACATTCGAGAAGCAATTGCATCTGCTAATGTATTTAAAGATCTTAGAATATGCCGATACTCAATATAATCAAATTCATGTTCCAAGAGACGCACTCTCAAAAATAATCTTAATAACACTGGATTTCTAATGGCATACACTCTATTAAGCTGTAATACAACAAGTTCAGAATCTAACCTCACTATCAAACTCTGAATCCAAAATGAAATAGATTCAGATAATAACTCAATCACTGCACTATACTCGGCAATGTTGTTCGTTGTTTGACCGAGGCTTACCCCATGCATAGATACTAACTCGTCAGAGGGTGAATAGATAACCCAAGCTGCGGAAGAAATGTTCCGTGTATTACGACAAGCACCATCAGCGAAACCAATGTATGTTTGGAGAGGCATCGACATCTGCAATATCAAGAGTAAAACCAAGATAAGCAGGAATAATGACGAAAAAACACTCTCTAAGCTAAGCACACTGTTTAAACTAAAACACACCAGCTAGAAAGAAAAGCTATCCTAACTAAAAAATCTCCATACCCATTCTTTAAGCATAATACCTCTTCAGGTAAAGACCATTTCTGGGTTTACCTAAAGAGTCCCCGTCAAAGTCTACCAATTCATAGGCCCCTTTTGCTAGCTTTCGCTTGACAACATAGGGACCATGCCACATAGGAACGAATTTTCCAGCACCTATTTTATCATTAGCTTGATCGTAAACTAAGACTACATCTCCTTCCGAAAAATTTCGAGGGGTCACATTTCGATCATACTGAGCTTTCATACGTTTTGCGTGAGTCTCGATCGCCAATGCAGCATCACGTCGATTCTCATCTAATTGAGTCAAGTATAACAAATGCTTTTCCTCTTCGGAAGTGGCTGGAAGTAACTCGATGGCCATTTGCAGTGACGGGATTTCGCATTCAATGAGTAACACAGCTTCCAGACCATAGACTAGTTGGAAAGGAGTAAACCCTATTGATGTTTTTACTGAAGTTCGGTACACCCAAAGCGCTGAAAATAGCATGTTATGCCAATTTGACCGATGAATCCCAATGATTCGTCGGATCATGATGACTAAGACTTTGTTGATGGATTCAAGCATACCATTAGCTTGTGGATAATAAGGGGTTGAACTATCGTGACGTAAACCAAGCTGGCCTATAAGTTCGGCCATCATAACGTTTTGAAAATGATGCCCATGATCAATGATAATTGCTTGTGGGACACCAAACCTAGCAATTATATGATTGAACACGAAAATTGTAGCTGTCTTGCCGTCTGCCTCAAATGTAGGCATCGCCTCGGCCCACTTGGTAAAATAATCTACTGCAAAGATGATATACGCATGCCCCCCGGCCGAGTGAGGGTTACATGTAATAGAATTGATACCCCATTTGGCAAAAGGACCAACGGAAATTATAGGGTGGAGAGGAGCAGGTGGAGTGCGCATCTTTCGATCAAAAATTTGGCAGTTGTGGCATTTTCAGACCGCAGTAATACAATCTTTAAACAAAGACGGCCAGAAGTAGCCAGTGTGCAATATCTTTTGGGATGTGGCATACCCAGACATATGACCGCCACACGCTCCAGAGTGACAGTCATTTAGAACCCTTTCAGCTTCCTCGTGAGTTAAGAAACGTCAAAAAACAGAGTCCGCCCCATGGAAATAAAGAGTATCTCCAATATTCCTGAATTGTTGGGACTAGAATCACATTTTCTGACGTTTTGACCTTGAAATTTCTGGCCAAAAGGATTGGGTCTGGAGATAAACGATGATATCCCCATACCACGAATCTAAAGTGCTGATTAGAAACAAACATTCGTCCGCAATGGGCTCCTCCGCCATAGTTTCCGTGTCAGCACGCGGGAAGTCACACATTAACTCCGCAAAACCTAAAGATTTCTTAGACTTAGATTTTTCAAATTCCAAGTCGAACTCCTGCAGGATAACAATCCATTTAGAGTACTTGCCCCCTAGCAATTGCTTGGTCAAAATGTAGATCACGGGGTTGCAATCCGAAATTACTGTAGTTTTACGTAGTAAAATGTAGTGATGAAAACGTTGGACAGCTTGAACAGCTGCCAATGCCAATCTCTCCACATGTGAGTATTTTAGCTTAGTTGGATTTAAAGTTCGACTAAGGTAATATATCACATGTTCAGTTCCGAATTCATCTTCCTAAACTAAGACCATTCCAATGGTGGAATGAGAGGCGGTGAGATACAAGAAGTAATCCTGGTTGTAGTTGTGAGGATGCAATAACGGTGCATGGGTCAACGCGTGTTTGAGTGCATCAAAAGATTTCTGAGCTATCTCATCCCAATAGAATGGAGTATTCTGCTTCAACAACCGGGTAAAACCCTTTGTAACCTTGGCGTAGTTAGGAATGAATCATCGTAAAAAGTTTGCTTTCCCTTGCAAATTTTGGAGTTGGCGAAGACTCGAAGGAGGAGGAAATTTGACAATAGCTTCGACCTTCGAGGGATCGACGCGAATGCCGACTTTTGAAACTACAAACCCCAGCAATTGACCCATTTCTATACAGAAGACACATTTGTGTGGGTTCAACCAAATCCGATAATGCCTACACCTCATAAAGATTGCTCGTAAATGGACGAGGTGATCAGCTTGATGTAATGAATGAGCAGGCAAGTCATCAAGATAGGGTTGCACAATGTGCTCGATGTCATGAAACGAATAAGACATTGCTCTTTGAAAAGTTGCTCTGGCATTCTTGAGCCCAAAAGGTAACTTGCAATAAGCAAATGTCCCCCATGGACAAATGAAAGCCGTTTTTGGTTGATCAGTAGGTAGAATATTGATTTGATTGTATCCGGAAAAACCATTCATGAAGGAGAATATTTCGCTGCCGGCACAATCATCAATGATTTGATCGATATAGGGAGTTGGGTAATTGTCCTTTGGACAGGCTCGATTAATGTCCCTATAATCGATACATATTCTTATTGTCCCTTGCTTTTTGTTAATCGAAACAATATTTGATACCCAATTCGTTAACGGGATTGGATAAATGAAACCTGCTTTGAGTAATTTTTCAACTTCTGCTTTAATTGCAGCAACTTTTCTTTGGTGAATCTGACGCAAATGTTTCTGGATGGGTTTAGTGTCCGAGTAAGTCTTTATTTCATGAACAACAATCGCGGGATCAATTCTTGGCATTTCCTCATAGGACCAAGCAAACACGTCGCGGAATTCTTGAAATAGGGCCTTATATATTTGAATTTCGTCATCTGTACACAAGGCACCTATATGAATGTTCTCAACAATTCTAGCTTTAACCGAAATGTCAATAGGAATAGTTCGAGAGATGTTTCCCAAATTTAACTCTGAATCAGGATGTTTCATTGGATTCTGAGGTTCCTTGACATATTCAGTCGTAAATATTGATGAAAAATCATTTTCAAAATGATCATTCTCGGGTAAAAACAAAGATCTGTGATGGAGATCTTCCCATGGTAAATCATCTACACATAGGATTTCACGAATTTGCTCATCAGAGTGAACAAGTTCTGAAAATGGGATTGAATCCAAGCTTGAGGTGAAAAGTGATTCTTCACAGACCACATTCATTAAGTCAATTTCGGTTGAAGATGGGTCGGTAAACGATTGCACGGCCTCATACGCAATTTCATATGGACTCAAAGGCATGACATTACCAAATGAGTCTATCTCAGATTCAGAAGGAATGATCCAAGGATCATCATAAACAATGGTGTCTGACATAATCATATGAATGGTTGCAAATGAAGACGATGCGTTGATCGGAGGAAAAGGAAAAGTTCCCAGTAAACCGGCATCTTTAACTAGTCCTACTCCAACATCCTTATACGGGATAGTCGTTTTACCGACATGCTGAATACTTTCAGAAGAGGCTGGGTCGGATGAAAAGTAAGCCAGCTGGTCTATTGTTACGATCTTTCCATTATGAGGAAACTTTATAACCCGAAAGACCGATGAAACGACAGCTGTCATAGCGTA
The DNA here is from genome assembly GCA_031772625.1 of Pinus tabuliformis. Lineage (NCBI taxonomy): Eukaryota > Viridiplantae > Streptophyta > Pinopsida > Pinales > Pinaceae > Pinus > Pinus tabuliformis. The sequence goes on along the minus strand of CM062804.1, from coordinate 1,068,093,135 downwards.
AGACCAACTTCGACCCAAGAGAAGGTTGTAATCTAAAGGGGCATCAACCACCTCCACATCTAGATTAACGGTTTTTCCTTCAACCCCTATAGGCAAATCCTGTAGAATGCCAAAAGGATGAAACCCACGGCCATCAAAGGCCTTTAGAATCGTCGGGGACTGATTTAGCGAAGGAGAACCAAGCGATCTCCAACACTGTATCGACATAATACACGTTGAGGCTCCCTCATCAATCAAAGTCCGATGAATAGGCCTGTTTTTGACTATCACTGGAATCTGGAAAGCCACTTGATGAGGTAAGCGCAGTGTACTATTTTCTAGATAAAAAATTATTAGGTTCGAGTCCTGAACGTCAACAGATCCTATAGCCGACAACAGTAATTTACGCTATGCTGGACATGATTGCAGCACTTCCAAAGCCAACATTGCTGAGGGTGAAACAACTAAATCCTCAACAATGTTATAGTTCTGAGCCACTCTCGCATGTGGATTGAAAGCTGACTTTCGAAGTATACCCTTGGCAGTCAGTTTGATTACCAAGTCTGGATTAGGTTTCTCGATCTGTAGTGGATCGGAATCGGGAGCTGAGGTTGATGGATTAGAATGAGAAGATTCTGCTTCTTTACCATCAACAGGACTTTTACTACCATAATCATGCGATCGAGTCGCAATCCTAACATGGGACATCATCAGTATGGGTTCTTCATTGGCACTCGAGGAAGAACCTACCATCTTACTGTCTTGAGCTGGAAAAGGATCCTTCAAAACAACAGGCGTTTGGAAACCTTTGACAATCTTCGCAACCTCTGCACGATGAGGGCAGTCTCTTGTAAAATGTTCATCATCACAAATGAGACAAGGATAACGAGGTTTGCGCTTTTCATCATTGGATTCCGATTTTTTAGGTTTCTCCTTTGAATTTTTGTCCGTTTTATTCTTCTTCTTTCCTTTCTTCTTCCCACCAGATTTTGATTTTGCTGTAGATGACTCTACAACGTGAATATCAGTGGAAATATCCGCAGAAGAATCTCCTGTCGTGGAATCAGGCAAGGTTATGATAGGAGAAGAATTCTTGGAAGACTTCTTCTTACTTTTAGTGTTAACCGTACCAATCATACCATCGGCGACATGAGATCCTGAAGGAGCTGTAGCGATTTGATTTTGCTTGGAAAGATCAGGGATTTTCTCGTGTAACGTACCTGACTGAGTATAGACCAAGTCAAGGTACTGTGCTTGAGAAATTACTTGCTCCTCAGTAACAACTCCAGCTTTGGCTACATCTTCAATGATCTTTGGAAACAAAGACTTTACAAACCATTCAACCAAGATCTGATCTGGAATAAAAACCTTCACTAAACGCCATCGACGTCTCCACTCATGAATATGATCTAAAATGTAAATGGACGTCGATTGCTTCAACGAAGTTAGCAATTCTGTTCCATTGTCATATCGGACTGGCAACTGAAAATGAGTTAAAAACGAGGTAGCTAACTGACTAAAATTATAAAAAGTGCCTCGCGGTAACTCAATGTACCACTTGGCCGCAAGACCAATTAGAGTGCAATGGAAAAGTCTTAGACGGATTGAATCATCTGTAATGGAGTTAGATGCACACTAGAGGTGATAAGTCATCACATGGTTCGACGGGTCCTCTCCTGATTTGCCTTCGAACTTAGGAATATCACTAGGCAACTTATTCAGCATTGGCGGCCAAAACGGAAGATAATTAATGGGATCATTCGTTAGGCGCGACAAGTCAGGCAATTCCAAAGTTGCGATAAATGGTAACTGATGATTAGGGTCCCTAAAACTCTGGGTCATGAGACTAGCCCTAGGAGGAGGATATCCGGGATAACTAGGAATAGGAATTGCATTTGGGATATTGTATCCTCCCGGAAAACCAGGATTAACCGGACCGTATTGGGGTTGCTGAGGTTGTTGATATGTGTACCTAGGGTATGGTTGATACTGATAGACTGGCTGCTGCACAACAGGAATGAATTGGTACTATCCCTGGTACGGTTGATAAGTAAATTGTGGTTGACTTGTGACAACCGTACTTGAACCAGGTTTTCCTACAGGCATCTGAACTGAAGTTTGAATCGTAGATCCAGACGGTGGTAAAGATGTCTGAGGAGTAGATACAGGGACAATAGAAACTGGAGTTGTCGATACTCCAGAAGTAGGTGGGGTAGATTGAATAGATGTTGCGGTAGTTGCAGCAGTCATTTGAGGTGGAGTACAAGGCGTACTAGGCCCAGGCTGAGAAACTACCGAAGGTACAAAAGTTTGAATATTAGACTGGACTGGTTGCTAGGGTGTACCAGAAACTAAGGGTTGTCCAGTTTGAGATGACAACTATACATTTGGCTGCAACACCTATTGAGTTTGCAATGGATCCCACACTATATTCATTCCGGGGTACGGACCCATAACAGGTTGAGAATATTGAGGACCATAACCGGGTTGAGGGTAGGATTGATAATTCAAAGGTACATTTCCCGTTCCTTGAACATATGATTGACTGGAGGGTGGTTGGAAACCTTGGTTCGAGTACTAACCTTGGGGTTGATACCCTTGAGGCACGTACTGATACTGGGGTTGACCTTGAAGTATAAATTGATACTAGGGTTGACCTTGAGGTACATATTGAGTCTGGGGTTGACCTTGAGGAACGTACTGTCTTGTAGGTATGTATTGTCCTTGAGGTTGCCCCCCAGACGCAAATTGGGTACCTTGAGGTTTCCCCCCAAGCGATAATTGAGGCTGCCCCCCAGGCGCTAACTGGCCACCTTGAGGTTGAGGATTGGGAATAGAACCTGACATCATGAGAATATCTTCTACACTCAACGGCTTGGTACCATTGCTTCCAGTTAATAACCCTTGCTCAATGGGTTGAGGAGATGCTCCCAAAAAAAGTACCAGAAAAACCGCCGTACAAAAAGGATTCGGGCGATTGAGTAAACATGGACGACTGTCTTGACATATTTAACGGAGGATAATAACCTCTAGGCATTGGGTGATAAGAAATACGAGGTGGTGAAAAACTTAACCCTGGGTTTTCTAAGAAATTAGTCAAAGAAAGATACCAAGCACTGCTCCTAGGTGGACTGTAAAAGATTGATTCACGCTCCCTTAGCTCAATAACAGGTTGATTTTTAGGGATAGGGATGCCTACTTCTTCTTCCAAAGTAGGAAGTTCTTCGATAGCTATGAGTCCAGAAGGAAGATCTTGGGTGATTACTCTTTCTACCCTAGGTGAACCAGGACCACTAGAAGCTGGAGAAGCAAACCCCGATGTTGGGGTAGCAGCAAATTCACTTTCAGGTTCGGATATTTCAGGTTCCTCACCTATATCACTAGTAGACGAAAAGCTACCAGTAACTTCGGAAACAGACACTGATTGTGGATTATAATCTGCTACTAAAGCTTGAAAATTAGGATGTACCACCAAAGAAGACTCTCCCTCTTCAGGTGACCCAACTCTACTGTTTCTAGGAGTTACGAGGACTTTCAAACCTTCAAGCTGGCTTGGTGAAAACTCAGGAGGTTGGCCCCGAAGTCTACGGGACTTCCTCGGTAATTCAGCCACGGTTAAAAACTTTTAACTACTTCACATGCAAACAAAGTAAAATCTCAGTGAAAACCACCTAAAGCCTCTAAAGAACCAAACAAATTTGAATCACACACCTAAAGAATCTAGGAGATCAAACACACACAAACAGTAACTTTCCGTACTGAAAACACTAGTTGGTGATGAGATCCAACGTCGCAGAGTTCAATACAGAAATGGCGGTTGGAACAGTTACCTCGGCAACCTGCTTAATGAATAGACTGGCACAATTTCCTCCACTTAACCGTCTCGAGTGAAGAGAACCCCCCAGAAAATCCAAGTGAGTCTAGCCGACGTCTGCTCCAGGTACAGTGGGATCTTCCCACCACTATCACCTTAGGAAGAATCCTAAAGAATATGGCCACTAAGGTTACCAACTGAAACAAATATATCTGGGGGAACAGTCTACGATCCAATATGCACGCAAGGGCAGAGTAGCAAGCTCAATCCCCTTGAAGGCTTCTTGACATAATCCAAGGTTTACCAACAAGTGACCCCAGGCTCCTCGACAATGGTTAATCCGAGGTTTACCGTTTTTAATACGTGAATATCTGGCGTCGTTCCCAATGAGGAAGGATTGATTCCCACACTGGTTCGGACACGATCTCATGCTTCTCCTTTAAGAGGAGCTTTCCCATAGCATAAATGCAACAATTGGATTTCTTCCCTACCACAAGATACAGCTACTTGTTTGTTTTTACTATCTTGGAGAGTTAATTACTCTCCTACTCCAAGACACTAGCCTAAGCTATGTTGGTGTATCAGAGCCCTAGAAATAAAAATGTTGCTAGATGAATTTTACTTTAAGCGTTATTTTTTATTGGTTTTTTTTTGTTTAAGTCAAAAGGTGCGGAGATGAAACTAGTGGTATGAAGACTCGACTCAAAATCACTAAAAATGCACCTAAGATGATTTAAACAATCTTTTCTCTTCGATGAACTTCTAGCTAGGAAAGAGTTTGAGAATGCAAAATACTTTGTAAACACAAATCTTTCTTAACACACAAATTAAAAGAAGAGCTTTTGTCCTTTCCAATGCACTCAAAATGATACAACTAGTTATTTCACAAAAATTTCCTTTTTCGTTTCAAAGCACTCAACCACTACAAAAAAAAAACTTTTTCCAAAAGAGATTTTTTTTATTTTTTATAAAAGACTCAAAACTATGGAAATGACTAACTTTGAAATCTATAAACTATAAAAACCTATTTGAAGTCAAAGCCTACAAGATGTATTTTTTAAGGATGTTTTACTTAGCTAGATGTAAGCTAAGGACCAATTTATGCAGAATCAAAAATCAGTAAAAAACAACCAATTTTGTTTTCTTTTTAAAAAATGAAAATCCAAACTTTAAACACAATCTTTTCGAAGTTTTGTAAAGAGAAAAAACAAAGTGGATTCCTCAACAAGGTTAGATTTCATAAATGGTCAGACTCATAAGAAGGCTGGTAGAGACCAAGGTGATCTGAGGTTCCTACAGCTTCTAAGCTCAGAGCTACTACAAAACCAAAATGAAAAACAAACCCAACAAGCAAAACTCCTAGGAATTTCACCTAAAACCCTAACACTAATGAAATCAACCTAAGGAAAGCTTCTGACAGGTTATATGCAGGTCTAGGCAGTGGATAATAACTTCTAAACAAAAACTAAGTTGACTAACAGAGGAAATCTTAGGTTTTTCAAAATTTTGACAGGGTCCGCAGGCCCACAGTTAACACAGGTGCGGTACCGCTCTGTGCTAAAAGCAAAAGTGCGGATAAGTACGCACTGTGTCAAAAGGCTAGGGTGCGGTCCTCTCCCAAAGCTATGAAAAACGAAAAATAACCCTGGATCTACAATTTCCACCCAATTCCACACACAACAGGCCAAAAACATAAACAAAAACATAGTTTCTCAGGTCAAAGTAAAATCAAGGAAATAAGTCACACGGAATAAGTCGATCTTGCGGAAAAGATAGACCTTCCTAGAATCTAAAGAAGACCTAATGACAAGCAAACCAATCACACGCTATCTTTCTCTAAATATGCTTTTATAAACAAAGTCAAACAAGTGTTTTAGGCCTACCTTAGGTCCAACACAAGTTTGTGGAAGCCTTCGCTCCTTCGATCCAAATGAGCTCCTTTGTCGCGAATCTGCAAACACAAACAAGAAAACAAATTAAATAGCACCTAAAAAGCCAATATCATAAAACATATTTAACATGAAAGTCAAGGAATTCATGAAACAAATGACATGAGACAATTTGTTGAGAAAAATGAGTTTGATTGTATTAATTCAAATCAAGAAGAACTTTACAACCTGTGCCTTGACGTTGTACAAGCTCCTCCCAGGGTCTAGCAAGAAGTCTCCTCTACTTTGACAAGTTTCACTCTCTTCCCAATGAAGCCAAAAAGGTATGTGATCTCTCCTCTTAAGCTCAACTAGGAAGTCTTAATTTCACCAGCATTTACCCTAAAAAATGTTCAGCTTCTAACCTCCCTAGCAACCAGCCCAATGCCTGAATTTATAGTGCAATGGAGGGAAGTTACTAGGTCCTCCTTCAAAGGGATAAAGCCCTCCTTCAAAGGGATAGCTCCTCTCATCAAGGGATTAGCTCCTTCTCTTTTGGGATGCATGAACCACCTAAGAGCGGCCAATCCACGTCAAAATTCCTTCTAGAATCATCTAGAATTAACCCAAAGTGAGTTTTTTAGAATAAACTTGCGCCTTTTTGACTTTCACAGGGGTCCGCACCCACACCTTTAGGGACAGAGCGGGCAGGTCCACAGTTTTTGTAAACAGAAGGTGCGGGACCGCAGGCAATAGTGAGAGAAAGTGCGGAACCAGAGTTTTATTGATTTTCAATGTCTTTCTCTCATTTTCAAAGCTTGACTTGAAGAGCTGAGGTCTGAGACTTGCTTAGGAGGACAGTACAAGTGATGATAGACCCATACTGACTGCAAATAATCATGGTGACGATATTTTTGTGTAACACCGTGTGTTGGGCATTGAGTGGAATCGCTTCATTTTCGCCAAATCTTCTTACCACCCAAGGGTGCCCCTGATAAATACCGTTGGTTTTTGGATCGTGAGTCCTGCCTTAGCCTTTAGCCCTTTTCCCCATGGTTTTCTTGGCTCTCATGCGACCGAGCACTCAGGGCCTCTCCTTCTTGAGGGGTTTTGCCCAGCGATGTGCAATTAGTGATAATTGCGCATCAAAAACTGCCTCCTGTTCCTGATCCAGGCTTCCCAGGGGCTATTTTCACCTCTTGCGCAGTCTCCATGGGCCTCGGTCAGTGCGCTTTGACCGAGGTCCTCATCGTTCCATGCTGGCTGCTAACTGCCACTGTTTAGAGGTGTTTCTGATCGCTGCTCTTAATTATTTGAAGTCAAAGTTTTGTCTCGATTTGATACAGTCATGGTTCTTTGATTTTTCTTCATGGATCCAATTTGGATCAAGTAGTCACAGACGAGATATTTTATGGTTTGTATTGGATAATCCCCATAGGTCTGATTTATATCGCAATCGCAATCAGAATGTAGCGGAGTGGTCTTAAGCCTTATGAAACTTGCAATGCGGGCAATGGATGTGATATTTTAACTTGGTGGGTTTAAATATGTGGTCGGGTTTGGAGTGATATCACATACCGCAATTAGTTAAGGCTCAGACATAAGTTCTTTGGAACCTTTTGCGATTGTCATGGATGTGGAGACTTATGAATTGGGATGTATATTTTCCCGTCGGGTCTAGTTTAATCGCAATCACAATGGAGTTTGGTAGATGGGTCTTGAGCCTTTGGAACTTTGTTTATTTGCGATGCGGGGAAGCGAGATGAGTCAAAGTTTGTTAAGATTTCAACCTTATGGGATTAAAAACTCTAATCTATTTTGTTTAGATAACCCATATTTTAAAATACTTAAGGTTTTTGAAGCCTAAGTATAGTTTGTGCCTTGGGGGCTATTAAAATTTGGTTTTTTGGGATAATCAAGGTTTAATACTTAGGTTTTAATGAAAAATCCTAAGTATTAAATTTGATTATGAGATTTTTCTAAAATGAAGGGTCCCTATTTTAATATAATAAATTGATGGGGGTTGTTGGACAATACAACACATCCTTAAAATTTTCCTTGATTACATCAACCCGTACAGGTTTCTCTATTTCTTTCTTGAAAGAGGATGGCTCAGTCTCTACTCGCTTAGCCATTAGATCCATGTAGCTAGTGTACCGATTTGGTGACCTTCCCTTCCTGTGTTGATTTGAAGGAGCACCCACATTCTCCCTCCCATCCTGCACAAGTCTCTTAACTTCCCTGGTCCTTTTCCTACCTTCTTTGGATGGTTATGCTTGAGTGGTTGTCTCCACTCTCTACTCCTCAATTTGTGGTTTCTCCACAAAATCTCCTCCTTTGGAGCTAAAATCTCCTCCTCTAGTGGAATATGAAGCTCCCTCTCAAGAGAGCACTGTATGGCTTTTTCTTCATAAAATTTTACATCCATTCGCACAATTGTAATTCTAAGGGATGAAAAGTATACATGGTAGTTGTGGGGAGTTTCTGTGTAACCCAAAAATACCCCCAATTCTATTATCTATTCTAGCTTCTTCCTTGATTCTTTGGAGACATGGTAGTAAATAGAGGCTCCAAAAATCCTTACGTGCTACACATTTGGTTTCCTCGCTGAGAAAGCCTCCTCCAGTGTAATCATGCCAAGAATCCGATGAGGACTCTTATTATGAAAATATACTGTTGTGTTGCATGCTTTAGCCCACAAGTGCAAAGGTAGGTTTTGGTCATGCAACATCATCCTTGTTGCTCCCACAATGATGTGATTCTTCCTCTCAACCACCCCATTTTGTTGTGGGTTGCTGTCAAATCTCGTTGAATGCCTTCTTTTGCACATAAATTTTTAAATTCATTCGAAATGTACTCAACTCCATTATTGCTCATAAGAGCCTTCACCTTCTTACCTATTTTTTTCTCAACCAGTGCTTTGAATTCTACAAACTTGGAGAAAGTATCATCCTTCTTGTGCATGAAGAAGATCCAAAAATTTTGTGAGAAGTCATCAATAAAAATGACAAAATATCTATTCCTAGTAGTGGAGGCTATTCAGAAAGGTCCACAAACATCAGAGTGGATCCTTTTAAGGAACTACATGTGCTCAGTTGTTGTGATCATGGAAAGTGGATTTTGTGTACTTCCCCAAAGTACACCATTTATATGTTTCTTACTACTCTAGTGCTCCTTTGGGGAGGCCTATGGTTATCTGTTGCATGATATTCAAAGCACTATGATGCAAATGGCCAAGTATTATATGTCAAAGTTCACTGACATTGTGGCTTTACACCTTCTTTGCCTTTGTGCTCAATGCAACACAATCCTCCACATCTAGCTTGTAGAGGTTATTCACATGAACCCTCATCTACTTCACTTTTCCTATGTCTATGTGTCTCAGGAATGCCTTTCCTTTGCTAAATATCACATCATAACCACGGTCTTTCAAAACTGCAACGAAGAAAATATTCTTCTTTAGGCCAGGAACAAACTTCACATCCTTAAGCCTGAGAGGGGAGCCCAACTCCCTCTGAAAGGTGACTGTACTAATCCTGATTGCATTGTACCTTCCATCATCTCCCATCTCGATGTGAATTTGGAGATATTTCTCCTCCAAATCAATGAAAAAAATATCTATTCTCCATCATATGGAATAAGGCACCGCTTTCCAGATACCACATGCTCCCCATCATTGTGTTGGCCATGCATTGCATGAGAGTAAAGTCAAGGTCGAATTGTGAAGCTAAGTGTTCACATGATAATCCTCCTGAGGTATTCTTGCTTATCTTCTTATGTGGACACTTCATGGCATATTTCCTGAATTCGTGACATTGAAAGCACTTGATTCTGAACAAGTCTTTCTTCTTGCCCCCTTAACTAGATTCTTCTTAAGATTGGGATTATTCCCTTTCCCCTTTTTTTTATTTCCATCCAAGGCATGATTTTCCTCATCCTCACCCTTGGATGAAGTCCCCTCTTTGGTATTCCACCTTATTTCATCCTGTACCAAATTGGACCATAGGCATTCCCAATTTGGTAGTTTCTCCCTCATGTTTATCGAATCTTGGTAGTTTTTCCAGCGCTTGGGAAGGCCTAAAAGGGCTAGGCTTACCAAATCATCCTCTCCTATAGTAACACTAACTTGACCAAGTTCATCATGACATTGTGTGAACTTTCTTAGGCTTTGTTTAATGGTCTCATTCTTCTACATCTTGATATTTTGAAGCTTTTCCTTGAGTGTCAACTTCCTATGGCCACTACTATTCTAGAATAGATTTTTCAATGCTTTCCAAATTGCATACGGAGTCTCTTTCCCATGGAGATTTGAGACAATATGGTGTTGTACTCCCTCCAATATGATTCTCACTGCCTTGGCTACACACTTCTTCCATTTTGCTAGATCCTGAGCATTAGATGTTGCTGGTTTTAGGAAATCATTATCAATTAATTCCTTCAGTCCATTATCTTCCAGCACTGCCTCCATGCAGTCCTTCCAAGCAACACAATTCGAGCTTCCCTCAAGGGCATAATTGAGCCTTAGTCCATAGAAATCCATCCTTCTACCTCTGAAGAATTAATCCTACAAATTTTATCCTCCTGCAATAACAAATTCGAAATATATACTCTACAGTGAATCCAACTCTGATACAATGTAGAAATTAATGTGTAGATTCGAAACTTCTCATGAAATTTACTAAATCACAAGACTCGAAGCTACTCTAATGATCTACGGAATTTAATTCACCATCTAGAACACAAATCATAGACATGCGAAGGGAAACATCACACATGCATAGATATTTATCTAGGGGAAAGAAACTTCTCAAAACCCCTTCCTATCTCTATTACATTAATCAAATACTAGAGATGAAATACATATTCTTTCTCAAGCCTGATCACAACCTGCAAGTGTATAGTCTACCCCTCTTCCCAACTGACTGACTCTAGTCAAAACTTAGCCACTTTTCAAGCCCTCCAAGCTCCTATTTCCTTGCACTGTTCCTTGAAGAAATTATCCCCTATTATTTAGGAAATTCCCTCTATTTAATTGCGCAATTCCTCTAGGTATTTCCTCTGACTGCATGCGCCACTTGTACACATGGGAATATGCTACAAATGATAGTACAGTTCCTTGTAATCTCCCCCTCAACTGGGTAACTCTAATTCTCTACATGCAACAATTAATTTCGGTTGATTGATCAATTAACTGGTTGATCACTGAGTGTGGTTGAAGTTCTACTTCCACAACTTGATATCCACAAGTTCTTCTGACAGTTAGAACTAGTTTAACTGACAATAACTCAAATTAACTGAAATAGATTGCTACAAATTATAAATCAATCATGCTGAACTGAACTCAAGATTCCCAAACTTTAATTAACTAAGCTAACTGAGTGACAAGTGCCATGCCACCTCAGTTAACTACCTCCAATATTTCTGTTGAAATAGAAATTCAAAGTTTCTCTATTTTGACACATTATAATGGAAGAAACACTTGTGGCCATTACAAAGGATTTAGAGTTGTAGCGAAAGGGGTATTTTTCAGGAGGTGCTTTTCATGAATATAAATCTATGGATGATAACAAAACCTTGGGTTGTTGTGCAAAAAATACCATTTGATGGAGTACCTCTTGCATTATGCCTGAAAGCCTATTGCTTTCTATGTTAGAAAATTATATATTACGGAGCAATGGAACACATAAAATATTGCAGAAATATAAACACAGAAAATGCACAAAACAAGAGAGACACAGATATACGTGGTTCACCCAATTTGGGCTACGTCCACCCCGAACAGCCAGTCCTTCCTTTCTATTATCCAGCAAAATGAAGAGACACAACCTACAGCAAATCCGCTGTAATATCCTCTGTTTTCTCTCACAGTCTCACCTCTATGTTTCTCGCTCACAGAATACACATCTATATCTCAGCCTCAAATACAATGCCCTCATACAAAGAGAGGGGGTTGCCTTCTAGGGCAAAAAACCCTAAACTAAACATAAGTTCTACCATCAGATCATCTGCCTAATGAACGGCCCAGATTGACTAGAAATTACTATACTTTTACAAGGCAATTTTACATTTGTTTTTAGCTTCGGAGACGCTGCCCCCAAGCCCCCGCCGGGGGACCGCTGGCCCCCAGACCCCCCAGCCGGGGGGGATCGGCCCCCGTCAGAACCCCGCGGGGGGACAAGTCCCCCCTGCACCCCCCCGCGTGGAGGGGTGTACAAACTTCCTGGGTATACATCCGGCTGAAACAAAGACCTCTGAACAATCATACTCCACACACAACAATCTCCCACTTGGAGAATGATTGTAGAAACTCCACCGCTGCTTCATTTGTTGGACAATGACTCCTCTTTGGACCTGGCTATTTCTCATCTTCATCGTCATCCTTGAAGACCAATTGAAACTGAGCATATTCTCAGTTTCTCCCTAGTTACAACTTTTGTTAGCATATCTGCAGGATTCTGGCTAGTGTGTATCTTTTCATGCTTCAACTCTCCATCTTCCAACACTAATCGTATGAAATGGTACTTGAGTTGTATGTGTTTAGTCCTATAATGAAATGATGAGTTCTTTGCAAGATGAATGGCACTTTGGCTATCACTGTATAATGTGCCCATATCATGCTCCTTACCCAATTCACCGATAAACCTTTGTAACCAAATCATTTCTTTACTAGCCTTTGTAGCAGCAACATACTCTGCTTCTGTTGTTGAAAGTGCAACAACACTTTGGATTTTTGAAACCCAACTGACAGCTGTTCCTCCAACAGTAAATACATATCCTGTAGTGCTCCTCCTGTTATCTCTGTCACCTACCATATCTGCATCAACATATCCCTGTAGAGAAATGTTTGAACCACCAAAGCATAATGCTTGATTTGTGGTACCTTTCAAATATCTGAGAATCCATTTCACTGCCATCCAATGTTCCTTTCCTAGATTGTTCATGTACCTGCTTACAACTCCCACTGCATGTGCAATATCAGGCCTTGTGCAGACCATTGCATACATTAAGCTTCCAACTGCTGATGCATATGGAACTTTAGACATATAATCCATGTCTTCTTGGGTCTTTGGGCACATTTCCTTGCTAAGTTTGAAATGGCTAGCAAAAGGTGTACTAACTGGTTTTGCATTTTGCATATTAAATCTTTTCAACACCTTTTGTATGTACTCATTCTGAGACAATGTTAATTTGCAATTTTTCCTGTCTCTAGTTATTCTCATACCAAGGATTTGTTTTGCAGCTCCCAAATCCTTCATTGCAAATGAATTTGCCAATTTTCTTTTGAGTACATTTATTTCCTACATGTTAGATCTTGCAACAAGCATGTCATCCACATACAATAACAATATAATATAGCTGCCATCATTTTTCTTTTTCAGATAAACACAATGATCAGAGTGACATCTAGTATAACCTTGTTCAAACATAAACTTGTCAAATTTTAGATACCACTGCCTTGGATCATGTTTTAAGCCATACAAGCTCTTCTTCAACTTGCACACTAGATTCTCCTTCCCTTTCACCTCATATCCTTGTGGCTGCTGCATATATATCTCTTCCTCCAAATCCCCATGGAGAAAGGTTGTCTTTACATCTAACTGCTCAAGATGCAAATCTTCAGCTGCTACAAGACTTAAAATAGTTCTGATTGAAGTCATTTTAACAACAGGAGAAAATATTTCATTAAAATCAATACCTTTCTTCTGTGCAAACCCCTTCACCACAAGTCTAGCTTTGTACCTCTGTTTTCCTCCATCTTCTTCCTTCAGCCTGTAAACCCATTTATTCTTCAATGTGGTTTTTCCTGCAGGCAACCTGACTAAATCCCAAGTCTGGTTATGCATTAAGGAGTCCATCTCTTCTTCCATGGCTACCTCCCACTTCTTCCTGCTTTCTACTTGCATTTCTTCTTCATAACATTCGGGTTCACCAGAATCAGTCAACAATAAATAATATAATGAAGGAGAGTATCGTTCAGGGGGTCTACTTATCCTGGTAGATCTTCTAACACCACTTTCAGGTGTTTGGGGTGCCTGTTGCTGTTGTGGTGGTTGCTGTTGTTGATTATTATTATTTTCAGGCACCTTTACCTTTTCAGTGATGTCATCAAGAACTGCGTATTCCTTGTTTTCGTTTTCTTTCTTCTTTTCCTGCAACTGATTCTTATACAAGACCTTTTCATTGAATATTACATCTCTGCTCCTAATGATTTTGTGATTTTCATAATCATATAAGCGATAACCAAAATAATTAACACCATATCCAATAAAGGTACATTTCTTTGACTTTGCCTCAAGCTTTGTTCTATTTTCTTTATCAATATGGACAAAGGCCTCACAACCAAAAGGCTTTAAAAAAGAGTAGTTTACCTTTTTACCTATCCATGCTTCCTCTGGAACACCACCATCCAAGGAACTTGAAGGCCCTCTGTTTATTAGATAAACAACAGTATCTACAGCATCTGCCCAAAACTGTAAAGGCAATCCTACATGCAATCTCATGCACCTTGCACGCTCCATGATTGTTCTGTTCATCCTTTCTGACACACCATTTTCTTGTGGTGTTCTTGGAACTGTCTTCTCTCTGCGAATTCCATGTTCTGAACAGTACCTATCAAACTCTTTGCTGCAATATTCACCTCCATTGTCTGATCTAAGACACTTCAATTTCTTTCCTGTCTCAATCTCAACCAAAGCTTTCCATTTCTTGAAAGTATCAAATACATCAGATTTATTCTTAATACAATAAATCCAAGTTTTTCTAGTTGCATCATCAATAAAGGTAACATAATAATGAGAGCCACCGAGAGATGATACCTGAGCAGGTCCCCATACGTCTGTATGCACAAGCTCTAATTTTTCGTTCTTCTTTTCTTTCCCAACTCTGAGAAATCTGACTCTCTTCTGTTTTCCATAAATGCAGTTCTCACAGAAGTCCAAATCAACATTCTTCAAACCCGGCAACAAATTCCTTGAGTGAAGAATCTTCATCCCCTTTTCACTCATGTGTCCGAGCCTATGATGCCATAATGCTGCATCTGCTCCTTTGGAAGTTAAAGCATTAACAATGTTAGAAATACCATTGCATAAATACAATGTACCAACCTTTTCGCCTTTTGCTACTACCAGGGCTCCTTTGGTGACCTTCCAAGCTTTATCTGTGAAAGTTGTCACACAACCTTCACCGCCTAACTGCCCTGTTGAAATCAGATTTTTCTTTAGATCTGGAACATGCCTTACCTCCTTTAATAGCCATTGGTTTCCATTCTGTTGTTTTACAAGAACCTTACCCATTCCAACGATTTTACAGGGTTTATCATCACCCAGACGAACTTGTCCAAAATCTCCTTGAACATAGTCATGAAAGTATTTCTTATCAGATGTGGCATGGAATGAAGCCCCTGAATCTACCACCCAGGAATCAGTAATATTTTCGAAAGAAAGAATCAAAGCATCTTGTAACACCTCACCTGTCACATTTGCTTCATGATTGTTTTCTTGCTGTGCATCTCCTTCTTTTCCCTTCCGAGATCTACAGTCTTTCTTTAGGTGTCCTTTCTTTCCATATTTTTAGCACACTATCCCCGATCTGGACTTGGATCTGCCTTTCCTTGATTTACTGCAATATCCTGAGCTCTTTCCCCTTTCCATTTTTCTTCCTCTAGACTCTGCACTCAAAGAATTTCTCGATGTCTCACCGGAGCTTTTCCGTCGCATTTCCTCACTAAGGATAGCACCGACAACATCATCAAACTTTAAAGTACTAGATCCAGAAACGGAGTTACTAATGGCCATTACCAAACCATTCCAACTTTCTGGTAATGAGCACAAGAATAACAGAGCTCTAACTTCATCATCAAAGTTTACCCCTACAGAACTTAACTGACTTGTAACTGTATTAAAATCATTTAAATGGTTTGCAACAGATCCACCTTCCAACATATTCATATTAAATAACCGTTTCATAAGAAATACCTTGTTTGAGGCCGAGGGTTTTTCATATAGTTTTGACAACATCTGCATCAAACCCTCTGTCGTGGTTTCCTTCGAAATGTTGAAGGTGACTGACGCAGCAAGGCACAACCGTATTGTTTCGAGTGCCTTTCTGTCGAGAAGGTTCCATTCTTCGTCTTTCATACCCGTCAGCATCTTTGTTTTTCCGCCCAATGGTAGGTATAGATCTTTCTGATACAGATAATCTTCCATCTGCATCTTCCACAGCGAGAAGTTTTGGCCGTTAAATTTCTCGACCCTAAACTTACCATCTTCCGCCATTGCTCCCACTCGAACCAGGAACCCTTCTTTCCTGCGAGTTTATTAGCCAAATAGACCTTCGGCTCTAATACCAGTTGTTAGAAAATTATATATTACGGAGCAATGGAACACATAAAATATTGCAGAAACATAAACACAGAAAATGCACAAAACAAGAGAGACACAGATATACGTGGTTCACCCAATTTGGGCTACGTCCACCACGAACAGCCAGTCCTTCCTTTCTATTATCCAGCAAAATGAAGAGACACAACCTACAGCAAATCCGCTGTAATATCCTTTGTTTTCTCTCACAGTCTCACCTCTATGTTTCTCGCTCACAGAATACACATCTATATCTTAGCCTCAAATACAATGTCCTCATACAAAGAGAGGGGGTTGCCTTCTAGGGCAAAAAACCCTAAACTAAACATAAGTTCTACCGTCAGATCATCTGCCTAATGAACGGCCCAGATTGACTAGAAATTACTATACTTTTACAAGGCAATTTTACATTTGTTTTTAGCTTCGGGGGCGCTGCCCCCGAGCCCCCGCCAGGGGACCACTGGCCCCCGGACCCCTCAACTGGGGGGGATCGGCCCCCCCGGGACCCCCGCGGGTGGGACAAGTCCCCCCTGCACCCCCCCGCGTGGAGGGGTGTACAAACTTCCTGGGTATACATCCGGCTGAAACAAAGACCTCTGAACAATCATGCTCCACACACAACATGCTATGCATATCTTAATAAAATTATGCCTTAGAAAGGATTATATAGGGGTCCCAATTATGTATTTATTTCAATCAAGTGATTGTTCTTTTAATGTCATTCTTTGTTGGAAATTATGTATGACCGGTGTCATTGGTTTACAGGTAGGAGATTTGCATGGAGAAATCTAGGGTTTCCTACAAGAAGTTGTGCAATTAGGGTTTTAACAAACAGGAAAGCTAGCTTCACTTAGCTACCCAAGGAACTATGTCATCCTTGATGGTAGGTGTATTAACAGTAAAATGGACATTTAACACAACAAATGAGAATCACCACTCTTTTCATTAGTGTGTACAAGTCACCGTATCTTTGCAACAACATTGATAACGAGAATTAGGGTTTCCAACAACCCTCTTTATTCTCATCGCAATTTATTTTCTATAAATATGTACATATTTCTCATCATAATTCCCACATCCATGTAGATATTAATTAGGCACATAATAGTCATCAGGCATAAGAGAATAGTGATGAGGGTCAAGATTCACGAGGGTAGATGAAAGGTCACAGGAGGAGGCGAAAGGTCACCCTCATCACCTTTATAAGAGGCCCCTCATGCATCATTGAGAGGGGACTTTTAGCACTTGAGCTTGCACTATGATTATGTTGATGCAAGCATTGACACACTTATGTCAAGAAAGGACAAATGACCAGACCAAGGCTCTTCACATAGCCCCAGTTGTTTGGGATGGCCATTCTCTACGGTCTTAAAGGATTCGTTGGCCTTATGCCTCTTCCTCAGGAAAAAGGAAAAGACAAGAGAATCTTAGAATTATCCTAAATTCATACAATGATATATATATATATAAAATAAGAATGCAAGTACTATTTAATCTATACAATTGTACATATGTATAGAAGGATAATGATGACCAGAAATCAATGTAACTGGTGTTAATGGAAAAGAGTTATTTTTCTCCTTTAAATGAGACTTGGTTTGTTGCTTAGATGAGTCTTAAAGGAGATTAAACTATAAACAAAAAATAAGCTAAACTAAAACTAATCTAAGCATAATCCAATAATCAAAAACAAACAACTATCGATTCAAAAGCAAACAAAAATGAAACACCTACCCTATAGGAGTAAAATTATCTAAATTGGTTCAACTTATGTGTGTAAGTGAATGATGAGAATATAGAATTAATCTTATATCAAAACCATCCAAGCTTCTGCATATGAATAAGATGCAAATCATGATCATTGCAAAACACTTTTTAATAATGCATACGCTCAATCAATTCATATTAAATAGATTAGATTATAAAGTAATGAAAATCTTAACAAAGAAATTCAACAAGACTCTCATCAAAATGTTTTAAAGAAAGATTGAAACAAAGATACAAACTTCCACAAAACTTACAGAAAAACCATAGTGAGAAAATCTGAAAATGACTTTTATTCTCTATAGACAAAATTCATACAAAGTTGAAGTCAGTCCTCAAAGTTCACTAATCACAATTTCCTTACAAATTTTGATCTATCAACTGTTGGCAGCATCTCTATTCCTATTCCTCTTGAAAAACTAAGTTTACAAAGAGAAATAAGAATGCAAAGAGGAATCAAAGTCACTCTTTGCTTAACCATGAACCTTCCCTCCTTTTGGTTTACATCAAGGATCCTTTTATAAGCATCCAAAAGAATTATCTTCCTTCTTTGAGTTTGTTTTTCCTCCATCTCCTTAGAATACAATTATTCACTTTTTCCCTACCATCTAGGTCACAAGATATTATTAACTATAAATTTTTTACCAGATTTACAATACAAACTGAAAATCAAAACAAAATTAAATTTAAAACTAATATAAATCTAACACAAAACTAAAATAAAACTAAATAAAAGCTAAATAATAAATATATGTATTATAGTATATTTAAATAAAATAATTTAAAAAAAAATCTAAAAGTAATAGAAATTATATTAAAATGCAATACAACTAGATCTATATATAATATATATTATATTAAAACTAATCAACAATAAAAATAATTTTATTTAAAAAAAAAAAAAATATGACTTTTTGTTTGTTTGTGCCCTAGCGCAGAAACTTCCCGAAGGACCAAACAATTCTTCCACATGTTGTAATGGATTGTGAAAATTCTTGCGAGGAAGCTAATTGGGGTGGTTGGTGAGAAAACCAATGTTACAAATTTGTGAAATTCATCCCGGTTGAGCCAAAAATTGAGTTGGAAAATCTAATATGGCCATTGTAATTTTGCCACAATTTTTTTTTATGTTGCTTGCCAAAAAAATCAGTCAAAGATCATACTTGCAACAAGAAGAAACATAAATCGTTATTGAGGATCATGATATTGAACAAATAAATCAATTTGCAATGGTTGCAAAGGAGAAAAATTATGAAAAATAACCATATTTTCCTTATTCTAGCAATTGCAGATTCAATGGTGTTTCTGGAAATTCATGGTTGATTAGACAAGACTGAAGGCTCATGATCAGATTAATAATGGAAAAAAAATCCTCTGTAAACCCATACCAATCTTATCATCTAGAAAATGGTGGATCAAATTCGTTAGAAACAGATAATAATGGGGGTTTTGGCGTTCCTAGGGTGTCACTGTCACATTAGCTCTAAAAGAATTGGGATTTTTTGGCACAACAATCCATCGAAATCTCCGAAGAAAAACTAATTGGGGTCGTTGGGAGAAAAAACCATGTTTTATATTTATGAAATTCACCCCCAACCAGTCGAAATCAATGCCTAAAAATTGCCTGCCATTTTTGAATTTTTTAACTTACATGATAATAATCCCACATGCAGCGTGTGAAAAGATTATATCCAGTTTATGAAGATTAGGGGTTTGACTGTTATCAAGTAACAAGGTATTGGGTCTTGGTTGAGCATTGTCTTAATTGTTGCGGGCTTTCGTTAATCCATTTGGGATGTTTGTTACCTTGACTAGGTTGTAGGCTTGGGTTATTTGTTACCTTGACTGGGTTGTAGGCTTGGGTTGGTTGTTTGTTACCTTGACTGGGTTGTAGGCTTGGGTTGTTTGTTTGTTACCTTGACTGGGTTGTATGCTTGGGTTGGATGTTTGTTACCTTGACTGGGTTGTAGGCTTAGGTTAGATGTTTGTTACCTTGACTGGGTTGTAGGCTTGGGTTGGTTGTTTGTTGCCTTGACTGGGTTGTAGGCTTGGGATGTTTGTTACCTTGACTAGGTTGTAGGCTTGGGAGGTTTGTTACCTTGATTGGCTTGACTAGGTTGTAGGCTTTGGTTGTTTGTTACCTTGATTGGCTTGACTAGGTTGTAGGCTTGGGTTGTTTGTTTGTTGGCTTGACTACGTTGTAGGCTTAGGATGTTTGTTTGTTACCTTGACTAGGTTGTAGGCTTGGGTTGGTTGTTTGTTACCTTGACTGGGTTGTAGGCTTGGGTTGGATGTTTGTTACCTTGACCGGGTTGTAGGCTTGGGTAGGATGTTTGTTACCTTGATTAGGTTGTAGGCTTGGGTTGGTTGTTTGTTACCTTGACTAGGTTGTAGGCTTGGGTTGGTTGTTTGTTACCTTGACTGGGTTGTAGGCTTGGGTTGGTTGTTTGTTACCTTGACTGGGTTGTAGGATTGGGATGTTTGTTACCTTGATTGGCTTGACTAGGTTATAGGCTTGGGTTGGTTGTTTGTTACCTTGACTGGGTTGTAGGCTTGGGTTGTTTGTTTGTTACCTTGACTAGGTTGTAGGCTTGGGATGTTTGTTACCTCAATTGGCTTGACTAGGTTGTAGGCTTCGGCTGTTTGTTACCTTGATTGGCTTGACTAGGTTGTAGGCTTGGGTTTTTTGTTTGTTACCTTGACTAGGTTGTAGGCTTGGGATGTTTGTTACCTTGATTGGGTTGTTTGTTGTAGGACTAGGTTGTAGGCTTGGGTTGTTTGTTTGTTACCTTGACTAGGTTGTAGGCTTGGGATGTTTGTTATCTTGATTGGGTTATTTGTTGTAGGACTAGGTTGTAGGCTTGGGATGTTTGTTACCTTGACTAGGTTGTAGGCTTGGGTTGTTTGTTATCTTGACTAGGTTGTAGGCTTGGGTTGTTTGTTATAGGAATAGGTTGTAGGATTGGGATGTTTGTTACCTTGTCTGGGTTGTTTGTTACCTTGTCTAGGTTGTAGGCTTGGGTTGTTTGTTACCTTGACTAGGTTGTAAGCTTTTTGGAATGTTTATTACCTTCAATTTGGTTTATCCATTTGGGAGGATGTTTGTTACCTTCACTAGGTTGTAAGCTTGGGGATGTTTTGTTACCTTCACTAGGTTGGTAGGCTTGGGGATGTTTGTTACCTTCACTAGGTTGTAGGCTTGATTAGGTGATGGTTTTTTTCCCATTTAGGGTGTTTTTACCTTCACTAGGTTGTAGGCTTGGGGATGTTTGTTACCTTGATTAGGTTGTAGGCTTCGGGATGTTTGTTACCTTGATTAGGTGATGTTTGTTACCTTCATTAGGTGCTTGTTACCTCGATTACGTGCTTGGGGATGTTTGTTACCTTCATTAGGTGTTGGTTACCTTGATTACATGCTTGGGGGTGTTTGTTACCTTGATTAGGTGATGTTTGTTACCTGAATTAGGTGCTTGGGGATGTTTGTTACCTTCATTAGGTGATGCTTGTTACCTTGATTGGGTTGTAGGCTTGGGGATGTTTGTTACCTTCATTAGGTGCTTGACTTGTTACCTTCATTAGGTGCTTGTTACCTTGATTACGTGCTTCAGGATGTTTGTTACCTTCATTAGGTGCTTAACTTGTTACCTTGATTAGGTTCTTGGGGATGTGTGTTACCTTGATTAGGTTGTAGGCTTGGGGATGTTTGTTACCTTCATTAGGTGCTTGACTTGTTACCTTGATCAGGTTGTAGGCTTTGATTTATCCTTGATTAGGTGCTTAGCTTGTTACCTTGATTAAGTCGTAGGCTTTGGGATTTTTGTTACCTTCATTAGGTGCTTGGTGATATTTGTTACCTTGATTAGGCTGTAGGCTTGGAGATGTTTGTTACCTTGATTAGGTTGTAGGCTTGGGGATGTTTGTTACCTTGATTAGGTTTTAGGCTTGGGGATGTTCGTTACCTTGATTAGGTTGTAGGCTTTGGGATGTTTGTCACCTTAATTAGGTGCTTGAATTGTTACCTTGATTAGGTTGTAGGATTTGTTTTATCCTTGATTAGGTGCTTGGCTTGTTACCTTGATTAGGTTGTAGGCTTTGGGATGTTTGTTACCTTCATTAGGTGCTTGGCTGGTTACCTTGATTAGGTGCTTGACTTGTTACCCTGATTAGGTGCTTGGGGATGCTTGTTACCTTAATTAGGTTGTAATCTTTGGTTTATCCTTGATTAGATGCTTGGCTTGATTAGGTGCTTGGGGATGTTTGTTACCTTGATTAGGTTGCAGGCTTTGGTTTATCCTTTGGGATGTTTGTTACCTTGATTAGGTGCTTGGGGATGCTTGTTACCTTTATTTGGTTGTAGGCTTTGGTTTATCCTTGATTAGGTGCTTGGATTGGGGATATTTGTTACATTGATTAGGTGCTCGACTTGGGGTTTACTTGTTTTCTAAAAGTTAGTTATTTTTATTCCTTTTTATTATATATATATATATATATATCTCTATATATATATATACATTTTTTTGCTATAAATTATATTATATGTTTAATAAAATATATATGCATATATTTGACTAAAATAAGTTAATATATACACATATTTACAATAAAATGAAAATTACCAAGACAAGCTCGAGCCATTGAATCAAATTCCATTCATTAAGAAAAGTCAACAAACCTCCAAAGGTTAACCACTAATGATCGAAGCATGACAAGAAGACATGATCAAAATGTAGAAGAGAGAAAAAGTGCATTAACGAGGATGAGGGGAAAACCATCAACCACATTAGGGCTCATAATTGTTCAAAGCATATGAAATTATTTTTTTTAAAGACTTATGGTATGTGTTAGGTATCAAGGAGGATTTCTATAGAATTAAAGATTATGTAACGACCCTTTACATTTTCAAATTCACATGTTATAAATTCATAGTCCATTCATAAATTGTTTGCATAAACGCAAAGAAGCATAATCATGATATTTTAATTGAATGAAAACATAATTGATGAAATCAAGCATCCAATAAAATCAAATCACTTGGATACCTTGAAGTCCATAATCCACTAATAAAAACCTATCCATTAAGCTCACTCCATTCAAATCCAAACAACTACAAGAATAGTGAAAATTTCAAGGAGGGGGCCTTTATTTTTAATAAAAAATGAAGGGAGTAGGTTGGCATGCAAAAATATTAGATAATTGATTTGTGCTTGAGAGCTAGAGGCACTCAACTCTTGGAAGTTAGTAAGGTGAGATGTGGTGAGGCTATGGTTTTGCATTGGATAACAGTGTGAGCAACCCATGTTCCACTGTTGGGATTTGATGAATTGCAATATATGTGCTTGTATTTGCAGCAAAATTAATAAGAAATTCTTCATTTCCAGAATTGATTCCCATGCTTTCTTAGAGTGGTTGTATTCATTGTCTAGTATTTTCACTTTATTTGTATATGTGATTTCATACAGGAAATATTATTGACTAGTTTGTAGTTGTTGCATGTGTATTTTCTTTTGAATCTGTGCTTACTTATTCCACACCATGCTAGTGACTTGTTGTGAACTAATTTGAAATTAACCTCTATCATGTTCTTGTTCATGTATGTTCAAGGCGGTTTTGGCTCACTAATCCTTCTCATGGAATACTTCTTATTATTGTTGTTGTGACCTTCTTGTACCTCTTTCTGCAGTTTTTCAATCTTGGGTTGACTTTGTCCCATTGCCTGGGTTTTCCTCACTATAACATCATCACATTTGGAAGCCAAGAGTAAAACATTCATAGTGGTAGTTGAGTCCACATACCAGATGGTGCTCCTATCCCAAACGGTGTGAGGTCTAATTGGGACTTCACAATGGGGGGACCCCTAGCTATTGGTGGTACATTCTAGCCTGTCAACACAACCATACACACAAATGTCCCTCAAGCATCCTAAAAAGGATAATAAGTTATCATCCACGTATTATGGTCCTTACAAGGTGTTGCAAAAGATTGGCACTATGGCACACAAATTGGAGTTTCCTTCATCTTATCGAGTACACCCAATTTTCCATGTTTCATGCTTAAGGAAGGATATTGTTAGAAAATTATATATTACAGAGCAATGGAACACATAAAATATTGCAGAAATATAAACACAGAAAACGCACAAAACAAGAGAGACACAGATATACGTGGTTCACCCAGTTTGGGTTACGTCCACCCCGAATAGCCAGTCCTTCCTTTTTATTATCCAGCAAAATGAAGAGACACAACCTACATCAAATCCGCTGTAATATCCTCTGTTTTCTCTCACAGTCTCACCACTCTGTTTCTCGCTCACAGAATACACATCTATATCTCAGCCTCAAATACAATGCGCTCATACAAAGAGAGGGGGTTGCCTTCTAGGGCAAAAAACCCTAAACTAAACATAAGTTCTACCATCAGATCATCTGCCTAATGAACGGCCCAGATTGACTAGAAATTACTATACTTTTACAAGGCAATTTTACATTTGTTTTTAGCTTCGGGGGCGCTGCCCCCGAGCCCCTGCCGGGGGACCGCTGGCCCCCGGACCCCCCAGCCGGGGGGGATCGGCCCCCCCAGACCCCTGCGGGGGGGACAAGTCCCCCCCGCACCCCCCGCGTGGAGGGGTGTACAAACTTCCTGGGGTATACATCCGGCTAAAACAAAGACCTCTGAACAATCATGCTCCACACACAACAATCTCCCACTTGGAGAATGATTGTAGAAACTCCACCACTGCTTCATTTGCTGGACAATGACTCCTCTTTGGACCTAGCTGTTTCTCATCTTCATCGTCATCCTTGAAGACCAATTGAAACTGAGCATATGCTCAGTTTCTCCCTGGTTACAACTTTTGTTAACATATCTGCAGGATTCTGGCTAGTGTGTATCTTTTCTAGCTTCAACTCTCCATCTTCCAACACTGATCGTATGAAATGGTACTTGAGCTGTATGTGTTTAGTCCTAGAATGAAATGCTGAGTTCTTTGCAAGATGAATGGCACTTTGGCTATCACTGTATAACATGCCCATATCATGCTCCTTACCCAATTCACCCATAAACCTTTGTAACCAAATCATTTCTTTACTAGCCTCTGTAGCAGCAACATACTCTGCTTCTATTGTTGAAAGTGCAACAACACTTTGGATTTTTAAAACCCAACTGACAGCTGTTCCTCCAACAGTAAATACATATCCTGTAGTGCTCCTCCTGTTATCTCTGTCACCTACCATATCTGCATCAACATATCCCTGTAGAGAAATGTTTGAACCACCAAAGCATAATGCTTGATTTGTGGTACCTTTCAAATATCTGAGAATCCATTTCACTGCCATCCAATGTTCCTTTCCTGGATTGTTCATGTACCTGCTTACAATTCCCACTGCATGTGCAATATCAGGCCTTGTGCAGACCATTGCATACATTAAGCTTCCAACTGCTTATGCATATGGAACTTTAGACATATAATCCATGTCTTCTTGGGTCTTTGGGCACATTTCCTTGCTAAGTTTGAAATGGCTAGCAAAAGGTGTACTAACTGGTTTTGCATTTTGCATATTAAATCTTTTCAACACCTTTTGTATGTACTCATTCTGAGACAATGTTAATTTGCGATTTTTCCTGTCTCTAGTTATTCTCATACCAAGGATTTGTTTTGCAGCACCCAAATCCTTCATTGCAAATGAATTTGCCAATTTTCTTTTGAGTACATTTATTTCCTGCATGTTAGATCCTGCAACAAGCATGTCATCCACATACAATAACAATATAATATAGCTACCATCATTTTTCTTTTTCAGATAAACACAATGATCAGAGTGACATCTAGTATAACCTTGTTCAGACATAAACTTGTCAAATTTTAGATACCACTGCCTTGGAGCCTGTTTTAAGCCATACAAGCTTTTCTTCAACCTGCACACTAGTTTCTCCTTCCCTTTCACCTCATATCCTTGTGGCTGCTGCATATATATCTCTTCCTCCAAATCCCCATGGAGAATGGCTGTCTTTACATCTAACTGCTCAAGATGCAAATCTTCAGCTGCTACAAGACTTAAAATAGTTCTGATTGAAGTCATTTTAACAACAGGAGAAAATATTTCATCAAAATCAATACCTTTCTTCTGTGCAAACCCCTTCACCACAAGTCTAGCTTTGTACCTCTGTTTTCCTCCATCTTCTTCCTTCATCCTGTAAACCCATTTATTCTTCAATGTAGTTTTTTCTGCAGGAAACCTGACTAAATCCCAAGTTTGGTTATGCATTAAGGAGTCCATCTCTTCTTCCATGGCTACCTCCCACTTCTTCCTGCTTTCAACCTACATTTCTTCTTCATAACATTCGGGTTCACCAGAATCAGTCAACAATAAATAATATAATGAAGGAGAGTATCGTTTAGGGGGTCTACTTATCCTGGTAGATCTTCTAACACCACTTTCAGGTCTTTGGGGTGCCTGTTGCTGTTGTGGTGGTTGCTGTTGTTGATTATTATTATTTTCAGGCACCTTTACCTTTTCAGTGATGTCATCAAGAACTGATTATTCCTTGTTTTCGTTTTCTTTCTTCTTTTCCTGCAACTAATTCTTATACAAGACCTTTTCATTGAATATTACATCTCTGCTCCTAATGATTTTGTGATTTTCATAATCATATAAGCGATAACCAAAATCATTAACACCATATCCAATAAAGGTACATTTCTTTGACTTTGCCTCAAGCTTTGTTCTATTTTCTTTATCAATATGGATAAAGGCCTCACAACCAAAAGGCTTTAAAAAATAGTAGTTTACCTTTTTACCTATCCATGCTTCCTCCGGAACACCACCGTCCAAGGAACTTGAAGGCCCTCTGTTTATTAGATAAACAACAGTATCTACAGCATCTGCCCAAAACTGTAAAGGCAATCCTGCATGCAATCTCATGCACCTTGCACGCTCCATGATTGTTCTGTTCATCCTTTCTAACACACCATTTTCTTGTGGTGTTCTTGGAACTGTCTTCTCTCTGTGAATTCCATGTTCTGAACAGTACCTATCAAACTCTTTGCTGTAATGTTCACCTCTATTGTCTGATCTAAGACACTTCAATTTCTTTCCTGTCTCAATCTCAACCAAAGCTTTCCATTTCTTGAAAGTATCAAATACATCAGATTTATTCTTAATACAATAAATCCAAGTTTTTCTAGTTGCATCATCAATAAAGGTAACATAATAACGAGAGCCACCAAGAGATGATACCTGAGCAGGTCCCCATACGTCTGTATGCACAAGCTCTAATTTTTCGTTCTTCTTTTCTTTCCCAACTCTGAGAAATCTGACTCTCTTTTCTTTTCCATAAATGCAGTTCTCACAGAAGTCCAAATCAACATTCTTCAAACCCGGCAACAAATTCCTTGAGTGAAGAATCTTCATCCCCTTTTCACTCATGTGTCCGAGCCTATGATGCCATAATGCTGCATCTGCTCCTTTGGAAGTTAAAGCATTAACAGAGTTAGAAATACCATTGCATAAATACAATGTACCAACCTTTTCGCCTTTTGCTATTACCAGGGCTCCTTTGGTGACCTTCCAAGCTTTATCTGTGAAAGTTGTCACACAACCTCCACCGCCTAACTGCCCTGTTGAAATCAGATTTTTCTTTAGATCTGGAACATGCCTTACCTCCTTTAATAGCCATTGGTTTCCATTCTGTTGTTTTACAAGAACCTTACCCATTCCAACGATTTTACAGGGTTTATCATCACCCAGACGAACTTGTCCAAAATCTCCTTGAACATAGTCATGAAAGTATTTCTTATCAGGTGTGGCATGGAATGAAGTCCCTGAATCTACCACCCAGGAATCAGTAATATTTTTGAAAGAAAGAATCAAAGCATCTTGTAACACCTCACCTGTCACATTTGCTTCATGATTGTTTTCTTGCTGTGCATCTCCTTCTTTTCCCTTCCGATATCTACAATCTTTCTTTAGGTGTCCTTTCTTTCCACATTTCCAGCACACTATCCCCGATCTGGACTTGGATCTGCCTTTCCTTGATTTACTGCGATATCCTGAGCTCTTTCCTCTTTCCATTTTTCTTCCTCTAGACTCTGCACTCAAAGCATTTCCCGATGTCTCACCGGAGCTTTTCCGTCGCATTTCCTCGCTAAGGATAGCACCGACAACATCATCAAACTTTAAAGTACTAGATCCAGAAACGGAGTTACTAATGGCCATTACCAAACCATTCCAACTTTCTGGTAATGAGCACAAGAATAACAGAGCTCTAACTTCATCATCAAAGTTTACCCCTACAGAACTTAACTGACTTGTAACTGTATTAAAATCATTTAAATGATTTGCAACAGATCCACCTTCCGACATATTCATATTAAATAACCATTTCATAAGAAATACCTTGTTTGAGGCTGAGGGTTTTTCATATAGTTTCGACAATGTCTGCATCAAACCCTCTGTCGTGGTTTCCTTCGAAATGTTGAAGGCGACTGACGCAGCAAGACACAACCATATTGTTCCGAGTGCCTTTCTATCGAGAAGGTTCCATTCTTCGTCTTTCACACCCGTCGGCATCTTTGTTTTTCCACCCAATGGTAGGTATAGATCTTTCTGATACAGATAATCTTCCATCTGCATCTTCCACAACGAGAAGTTTTGGCCGTTAAATTTCTCGACCCTAAACTTACCATCTTCCGCCATTGCTCCCACTCGAACCAGGAACCCTTCTTTCTTGCGAGTTTATCAGCCAAATAGACCTTCGGCTCTGATACTAGTTGTTAGAAAATTATATATTACAGAGCAATGGAACACATAAGATATTGCAGAAATATAAACATAGAAACCACACAAAACAAGAGAGACACAGATATACGTGGTTCACCCAGTTTGGGCTATGTCCACCCCAAACAGCCAGTCCTTCCTTTCTATTATCTAGCAAAATGAAAAGACACAACCTACAACAAATCCGTTGTAATATCCTTTGTTTTCTCTCACAGTCTCACCACTCTGTTTCTCGCTCACAGAATACACATCTATATCTCAGCCTCAAATACAATGCGCTCATACAAAAAGAGGGGGTTGCCTTCTAGGGCAAAAAACCCTAAACTAAACATAAGTTCTACCGTCAGATCATCTGCCTAATGAACGGCCCAGATTGACTAGAAATTACTATACTTTTACAAGGCAATTTTACATTTGTTTTTAGCTTCGGGGGCGCTGCCCCCGAGCCCCTGCCGGGGGACCGCTGGCCCCCGGACCCCCCAGCCGGGGGGGATTGGCCCCCCCAGACCCCCGCGGGGGGACCCCCCCGCTTGGAGGGGTGTACAAACTTCCTGGGGTATACATCCGGCTGAAACAAAGACCTCCGAACAATCATGCTCCACACACAACAGTTATAGGTGATAAGCTTCCAGTTCAAACAATATTGCCAAAACTTTATGAGAAAGGAAAATTTATATTTGAGCCTGAAGCAGTTATGGAAATAAGAATATGATAGCTATGTAATTGATCAATTTCAGAGTATCTCATTAAGTGGAAGAACTTACCTTTTGAATATACCACATGGGAGGATGAGAATTTTATACCAAAGCATGCACTGACTACTCAAGCCTTGAGGAAAACACATTTTTGAAGGAAAGGGTCATGTTAGGTCCCTATAATACTAATATAGCCCCCATATTGTTTTTGTTGCGTCCCATAGAAGCCCACTATTGTTATTGTTGTGCACTTGTTGTGTCCTTAAATTATTATTGTTATGTAGGCTCTGATTATATTGTGACCCTTTAGACTCATGTATATACCAAGGATGTATTTTCATTTGTATCATCCAAGGATTGTTCATTTATGTGATGTAAAAAGAGGTTTCCCCCTCGAAGAAGCTTATTTTCAAGTCATTGATCTATGTTTTCTTTCATTTTGTGATTTGGTTATATAACACAATCATCATGGTTATTCATGGAAATTATGCTTCATAAAAATCTACCCATCCAATACACACACAAATAACCCTTTCAAAAGAAATGGTAACAAATGGATGTGACATCAAGGAATTATCTATTCATATTTTCCATCAAAAATCAACATTCCACCATGTATATGATCAACCAATTTCGTAATTTAGTAGGTAGCAAGCTATCTACACAAACATGAGCATTTTTTACATAACATCTAATAAAACTCACATTGTATATTTAAAACACAAAGGAACTTATCTGAAATCACTTGTTGTTGGAAACCAATATAGGAAGAACCCTTTTTTGACACAACCATAGGCTTAGGTACATCAATACTCTCTCTATTTGGCCAACCCCTATCCATGCCATGACACCATACAAGAAAACTATTAACATTCATAAATTAAGTTCAGTGAATGAAACTCTCCTTCAAAAATACAATGGTATGAGAGAAATCTTATACTTGCTAAGTTTAGGGTATCCACAAATTTCATATGCCTCTCAGTTGGATTTCATAGTGATGCAAAAATCTCTTCATTGATCTAGCATCCCTTGGTAATTTCATGTCCCATTACTTATCATGCTTTCCCAATGCACATAAATTCACAACCCCCACTACTTAGCTAAATTTAAAGCTCCTATATGAGTATTTGGGATGCAAAAAATGTTCTTAGAGAGCCCAAAACATACAAGCAATGACCCATTCCATGACTGGCACATTTTTGGGTGTATTTGGGCACCCAAAAACTCATTAAAATCACTTCAAAATACCCCAACAACATTTCCACTCAAGAATGGTAGCATTATACTCATGATTCTATTGCTCCAGGCACTCATGTGCATCTACCCTTTCTATGTATGCATCTCATGTTTTTGCATGCTTCTACTACACATGATTACTCTCATTTTCCCACACCATTTGCGGGTCAACTCTTGAATTTTAAGATGGTACTTGTCCATGCTACCCATTGAATTTTGAAAGTACTTCACAACCATGACTTAGCCCACACAAATATGGAAAATGGTTACTTAAACTATGCATTAATTCATTTAATGATCTATGGATTTGTGGGAAAGACAAAACAATAAATTTGAATCCAAATATTGGCATACATATTTAGGTGAGGTTTTACTAGCACCAACAAGCATGGCTAATTTCCTATCACCCCCTCACCAGTTCCCACTCATGGTATCATAGTCTTTATCAGTCTCACATTCCCAAATGATTTATTAGAATTTTTAATTAACAATGAAATATTTACATATGCATCACTTTTAACATGTTTAGTTTGGTATGTCACATGATGATATTTAGATATCAATACAGGTGATAACAACATAAATATTTACAATAATCATGGGGTAAAAATGGAGACGTTATGTCATGAAAATGGGATTTCCTATTGTATTTTCTTCTAACTAGGGCTGAATTGGGCATTAATTCTATGATGTGATCTCCAAATCATGTTGAGACCCCAAGGAAGGTCTTGAAATATCGTGAGTATTATATTTTCTGAGAATCTCATCAAGACTTTTAGGAACATTAATTTCATTAAAGGAAACCTCCATTGAATAATAGTCGAAAAGGTAAGCTAGGGATCCTTTTTTAATAATCTTCTTCATTCTATTAGATTATAATATCCATGGGGTGGGATTTGGATTCTTTGGTAGTACAAAATGAGAGTGTGGATTTGGAATACTAAATCCCTCATTCACTCTTTCCAATTCTTTGAATTTGATAACATAGTCATTGTAGTTTCTACCAAAACCATTCAATTCATGTTCCACAACCTCAAATCTTCTAGGAAAATCATCAATTCCATTGAATTTTTAGAAAATTATGTTTAAAATACTTATATCAAGCTCACTTATCTTGTTGAGATCTCATTTATCAAAGAATTTAATTCTTTTATATCTATACTCCCAAGCTTGCTATAAATTTCCCCTTATGAAGCTTTTAATTCTTCTAACTCACTAATAAAGTTTTTGGTAGGTGGTGTAATGGTAAAATTAGAGGAAATGTTACTAGTAGTAACTAAGGACATTTTGAATTCTCGATTTTCTTCATCAAGAATTATGCATAATACTTTTTCTACCTGCTCAAATTCGACATTCTTGAATTCAAGAAATGGTTGTATGAATAGAATGGTTTTTGAATTGGTAAGGAAAATAATGAAACCCTGTTAATTTCTCTATGTCTCTCTCATTCTTATGTCACTTGCGCATGGATTTTTCCTATGCAAAAGAGGGTGGGACACTTCCTTGTAGCCATCATGGGAATCCTTTACCCATAGCTTCACATGTCCTTATAAGCAACATGGGCATCCTTTATTTAGAACTTCCACACATAGATTACATGTGTAGGTTTAATCCTAGGCTTGAAAACATAGCTTCCACACATAGGCATGGTTGTAGGCTTCACACACAACTTCAAGTTCACATAGGGGTTCCATGTAAGTTTTTGCATAAAAAAATTATTAGTTATACTAAGTAGTCCACATATTCCTTGTGAATGATAAAGGATTGGATCTCATACCAATTGTAGGAAACCAATTAAATAAAATATGCATTTATGGTCTCAAGATTATTTACAATGACCAATTAAGAAACAATTTGTACTATGCAGAACTATTAGGGTGTACCCTTTCATGTCGGCATGTTGGCCATTAAATTATAACAATAATTAAAATATAATTAAATTAGGAATCTTACAATACACTTCAAGTGATGAAGGATTTGCATAGAAATCCCATCTCCAGTATGGGATTATAGAGAAATGGGGTTCTTAAATTAGGCACTTTGGCAATATGGATTTGGTAGGGATTGACCTACTAATAAGTGTTATCTATGTTATTGGGATACTTATTGATGTTGCTTGTATTTTTGTAAATAGTGGAATTATCCATAGGAATTTGGCATTGATGGAAGGTTTGGATTACAGTGCTAGTTGATATAGTTATTATAGTGGGTTTCTCATTAAATTTCAATTTGTATCCTTCAATTTTGCTATCTTGTTTCCTGTATCTACAAACTTCTAGGTATGTTTCCTTTGGGGCATATCGTGTAGTTATTCTAGAGCCTACGTGTTGGTCATGGGATCCCCCGCAGTAAGTTTTGGGGCTCAAAGCCCAAGTTTTGGTCAAAGATGGTGTAAAAATCCGCGAAATGTGGGTGCAGAGCGTGAATTGTATAATCAAGTCATAGGGTTGTTCGCCCTAAATATTGTAATTTATTGTAAATTTGTGTCGGCCTACCCATGGTCTGCGGACCATGGGATTGTATAAATAGAGCGAGGCTCTAAGTGTAAAGATAGTTTTGGAAGCTAGAAGAAAATAGATAGAATAGCGAAGGCATGGTTAGAGCCTAGAGTGGAATCTGAAGTTTATTGGATCATAGTGGTAGGAAGAGGCTCTGCAGCTGAGTGCGCAGAGGCCTAGTAGAGTCCGCAGCTGAGTGCGCGGACCCCTGTAGCTGAGTGTGTAGGGCAGAGTGTTGAGTCTTGAAAATGTCATTCATTTCCATTACACTTTCACTATTATGTCCATTATATCACCTCCATTTCACTACTATGTCACCACATTCATCCCACTTTCATTATCATGGGGCCACATTTATGTTTTTCTAATCTTTATTAATTCTAAGCTTTTAAAGTGAATTTGTGGTTAAAAATTAGAAAATAATGTGCATGTGCTTATACCTAACAAATGGGTTGAGATTGTTGACATGTGTAGGTTGAAAGGAGGCTTCTAGAAGACCCTTATGTGGCACTCTAAGGCCAAATTCGAATTTGGTTGGAAAGAATCATGGGAGCATGAGGATATGTGTCACATCTCCTAATTGTATTGTAACTCTAAGAAGACATGTGTCTTCTCAGTTCCTATTTTGATTAGGACTCTAGAGGTAGAGGGATAGATTCATGGACTCTCATTAATGAGATGGCTCTCATCTTTTTGTATAAATAGGAGATCTCTCTCCTTCATTTGTTAGTTCTTAGTTCTTAAGTCTTTTAGCTTGTGAGTTCTTTAGCTTGGAGTTTGTAGTTCTTCCTTGATGGCTTTTGAAAGCTTTGGAGAGCTTTGTTGTACTTTGTAATATTGAAGAATTTGAATAAAGCTTTGATGTTCTCAACATGGAAGGAGATGTGAAGTAGATTTCATGGAGCATATTAGAATGTAAGGTAGAGTAGATTTCATTTTGTAATTTTGCTTTGATTTCATTATGTCATTTAATTGCTTTCAAGTTTGATAGATTAGATTTTTCATTCATGCAAGTGTGTTCAACCAGTTGATTGTAGGTTAGTAATGCACATAGCTTTTTAATGACTAATGACATGATGGAATCATCTTGTCCTTCTGCTGATTTTTTTTTTTTTGAGTTCTAATTCCAGCATTGTTATTTCAATCAGTTTTGTTTTGCTCATTTACTTTCCTGCAATTTAGATATCATATTGCTTAACTTGTTTATGATTGTTTCCCATAAGGTAGATTGAGCTTAAGGGTAAAGGATCAGAAGATTTGAAGTAGTGTGATTAGTTTCCTTTATGCAATTTAATTTCTTGCAATTTAGATATCATATTGCTTAACTTGTTCATGATTGCTTCCCATAAGGTAGATTGAGCTGAAGGGTAAAGTATCAGAAGAGTTGAAGTAGTGTGATTAGTTTCCTTTATGCAATTTAATTTCTTGCAATTTAGATATCATATTGCTTAACTTGTTCATGATTGCTTCCCATAAGGTAGATTGAGCTGAAGGGTAAAGGATCAGAAGAGTTGAAGTAGTGTGATGAATTAGTTGCTTTGCTTTCAGTCTTTGAGTTGCTTTAAGTTCAGTTTTTACTTTCTTTTTCATACAACAGCAAGGATACTGGGTTTCATAGTCACTAGCTCATTGATTGGTTGTTGCATTCCATTTTGATTGAAGTAGCTGCATATTTACACTTTTGTTCAAGTACTAATTCCACCAATAACATGTTTTGAGATCTTTTGAAGTGCTAAAGTTTTGGAAGTTACCATTAGGGACTTAGGCCTTAGGCCTTGTCTTGAAATCTCTATCCATACTTGTCCTTTAAAAGTATTCTTAAGACCTTAGAATAAGATTTCCATTTGCATTAGACACTTTAGGAAACTAACAAAAACAAAACCCCAAAACAAAATAAAATCTATAAAACAAAGAAGTAAGAAAAAGGTTAACTAAGCACATATGGTGCACCACACTTCATCAGTTTACGATACCCGGATTGATAATTTATGTAGAGCAATTTAAGATGTTAAATTGACTAGACATTTTGGCGCCGTTGCCGGGGAAGTGTAATTAGGAGACCTTATTTCTTACATCTAAAAAAAAAAATTAACAATTCTTGAGTATGCTCTCCTCCTGCACTTTGTGTGATCTGGAGGATCAGAAAAAGGATTGTTATGTAAAAAAAAAAAAAAAAATTAATAATTCTTGAGTATGCTCTCCTCTTGCACTTTGTGTGATCTGGAGGATCAGAAAAAGAATTGTTATGTAAAAAAGAAAAGAAAAAAAAAAAAAAGAGGAGACAAAATAAACTTCATCATTTCAATTGATTCAAAAAAAAAATATGAAAAAATGAAAAAATGAAACTCAACTGCTTTGATAGGTTCAAATTGTCCAAAATTGTCTGGTTATGGTTTGTAGTGGTCTTCAAAACACTGTATCCTGTTCTAATAAGGTTTTGCAACTTAGCTGCGGAAAGTGCCCTGATTCCGCAGCTAGTTGAGAATTTCGCAGCTGTTTCAAGGTTTAGCAGGTTACAAGCGTCCAATGGAGAAATCGACCACATGGGCATCTCTAGAATTGTCTCGACATGGATCCTATCCTAGTCACCCAGCTTAGATCGATGAAAAACCAGCCTAAGACCTCAGTCAAAGTCATGTTTTTAGCATGTTTTTCTTTGAAGACTTTGCTGCCTGAAATTGAAAATCATTAATTCTTCTTATAAAAATTTACAATTTTAGAAAAAAAAAAAAGAAAAAAAAAAAAAACAATCTATGGCTATCCTCAATCCTATCTTTCATTGTGGCCTCAATAAATAAATAAAAAAACGAACAAAAAAACAAAAAAATCTGCAAAATCCTTCTCTAGTTGTCTGCCTGACATTTGTAATCAGCAGTAGCAAGTCAATGTTAGTGGAAATCTTAAACACTCATCTATATTCCATCCATTGCTGGAGTATCATTAGCATTGTTACAGCTACTATTTGTTATCTCAATCATTCCTTCCATCCCTTAGTCCAGCTGGAGCATCCCTATTGAGACCATACCTATATGGAGATGCCTGCCAAACATTTGTGAGAAAATCAGTGGCCTTCCTCGCATACCAGTTAGTTTGTAGGTATTTATGGTGCAGGACTTTTGCAACAAAATTGTGAACGAAAGAAGACTCTAAAAGCCAAGCTGCTTTTCATTTCCATGGTATTATTGATATACATCCAGAGACATGGAAGATCTTACAGCTACTGCGTTAGAGGCAAATCTTCAATGACGTCTTCCTGAAAGTGAACAAAACAACTGTGAATATGTTGCAAAAGGAGTGAAACATATGTGACTTATGACTATCCCAATTTGAAGAATATTAGAGCGC
The DNA here is from genome assembly GCA_031772625.1 of Pinus tabuliformis. NCBI lineage: Eukaryota > Viridiplantae > Streptophyta > Pinopsida > Pinales > Pinaceae > Pinus > Pinus tabuliformis. The sequence goes on along the minus strand of CM062804.1, from coordinate 1,068,056,806 downwards.
TGATGGCAGGTCTTCAGGTTGCACTGAAGGAAGAGCAAGAAGGCGTATTTTTGCTGAAGAAATCAAAGAAGATACTAAATAATGGTTAAATCTGTTTGTGCTGTGATCGCATATAAAAAAAAAAAAAATTCAAAATCAAATTCTACAGGCCGAATGCAGAACAGTAAAAAAAAATGTTAACTCAGGAAAAACGCAAAACAACAGAAAAACGTCAAATTTCAAACGCTCGATTTGCCCAAACAGAGACGAATTTGAAGAAAATAAAACATGGGTTTTTTTGCCAGCTAGGTCAATTAGATAACCCAGAAACTGTTTGAAGAAATTTGTGGCGGTCTGGGAGAAATCCTTGGTTCTTTGGAGCCTCTTTTTGCCTTCCGCGTGTGAAAAAAACAATGTTTTTTTAACAAGTTGCGGCCATATTTCAATTTCTTTGAGAAATCCGCTCAGATCCGATTTCCTTGGCTGCCAGGTCATCCACCGTGTCATTGAATGCGTGAGAGGAAAATATTTTTATTAAATGAACAGGAAATAGTTTGAACACGTCTTCCGCCACCCGTCTGCCCGTTTAACAGTAAGATAATCAAATACGGCACTTCTCCAACAACTATTCCTATGACTCGGCGTTTTACTTGCTAAAATATCGGCAGAGTGCTAATACTCATGGATCTTGTCTTCATTAACATGTTTTGTGTACGTGTTTAATTTTATTATGACGTGCTTGGCAGTTTGATCATATTTTCAGCCAAAAAACTCTGCATTGTTTTTCTATCCGCTCTTCACAGCATCTTGGCCTCTAAGAATCCTCTTGGCATAGTCGGAGTAATTACTGCATTCAAATTTCCATGTGCTGTACTTGGGTGGAAGGCATGCATCACTTTGGGTGGAATACATGAATCCTCTTTCCTCCACGTTTAACTCAAGGTTGGAAATATTCTCACACTCTATTTGTGATTATGGATCGTGGTTAATTTGACTACGACTTCATTACCACCATGCTCACATAAGCCTTCACTCCTCCACATTTTTCTTTCTCTTCCACGCACACAGCCACTCCATTTCACAGTACTTTCTACACTCTGTTTTCATTAGCTGCGGAAATAAGCCACTTTCCGCAGCTGATTCAACTTTCCGCAGCTGGCTTAATTTTCCGCAGCTGATTCAACTTTCCGCAGCTGGCTCAACTTTCCGCAGCTGGCTTAACTTTCTGCAGCTGTTTTGTTAAACTCTAGGGTGCAGTTGTCATCAAGAAAAACAAGCCACATGGGTAGTTGGGGGGATGTCAGTGCATGGATGGTGTTCTATTCATTTGGTCAAATTTGATGAAAAAGACCCTGGTCAAAGGGAAGTCAAGTTGAGTGTTTTCACTAAGTCGCCACACTGAGTCGCTGCATATCAAGAAAAAAATAATAATTTTGAATCAATGAAATGAATAAGTTATTTTCTGAAGGTATTGATTAATTTTGGATTGATGATAAAAAATGAATGGCTAACTTTTTATTCAAGATTTTTAGCTACAAAAACCGTGCACATTCCGCAGCTAAAGTCCAATTTCGCAGCCAGAAAAACCTCATTGTTCAAATCAGCCTAACTTTTTCATACAAAATCAGATTTTGATGATTTAAGTACCATTCGAAAGATCTCAACAAGATCTACACAATGAGAAATATATCATTAGAGTTTGAAATGGCAAATAATGAAATAAATTGCTGAAAGGAAGCAACATTCAACTTGGGCACCAATTCCAAAGCAGGTATAAATTCTTTTGAGAACTTATTTCATTAATACGAATTCCTAGTTTTGTGTGTAAATATCATAACTAGAGAGATTGATCACCTCTCTCCTTTGATAATCTTACATTCCATTGCAGAAGAAGTATTAGTTTTTTTTGCAGGTTCCAGGAGGAAGGACAAATGACTACAAGAGAATGGTGTCTCTCTAAGAGACCAATTTGTTTCATAAGAGGATGATCAGCAACAAAGAGGAAATATGCTGATGCAAAATCAGATCCAAACACTTGAAAAACTTTCAGATACTATTGTCTCCATCACATCCATCCATCATATCCATACTTCATAATAAACCATTCATCTCATTTTCCTCCATATTTTCCATTTACATTCACATACACTTTCCATATCTTTTTGTCCATTCATAACCCACAAATAAAAGCAAGAGGCTCATTCATATGCTTATTGCCCATTACCATTTCTACTCTCCATTGCCATCTTCCATTTTCACCTTCCATTCCTTGTCATTTTCATTCCGCAAATAAGCCCTGCTTCAATGCAAATTATTGAGTCCATAGTCCTTTGAGTCTAAGTTCTTTGTAAAAACACCTTGAGGCTTGCATGCCTTAATGGCAAGTCCTCATGCTGACAAACAATGGGAATACATTAATGTCCCTTGTTCGTTAGATCTTCTAGGTGACTCGACATCGACAAATTCATTCGTACCTAGCAAGATGTGTTTGGGCATCTTGACTCTCATTGTCATCAATGGTGAGAGTTCTCGTGTTGACTAGTGGCATCCATTAATGGCCACTAAGCCAACAATTTCCTACTATGTTCGACATCAGAACATCTTTTCACATAGTAGAAATTGTGCCAATGAGTTTTGAAGACATGAAGACTATTATTTTCAGCATTTTGGAGCAGATTCAGCAAGTTTTAGTAGAAGCAATAAAAAGTCATCTTATATCTCTATCCATGACTCCTCTTGTTCAGCCACTTGAAGAAGAATATGATCAGAAATTTTCAGCCACCACACATACAACTCATCCATTCCAAAGGGTAAGTGAAGGTACGTCATTTTCTAACTTTTGACCATAGAATTCCATAAAAAGCTAGAATGATAATTGTTGGAAAAACATTTCTCTTCCTCATTTCATAAAATTGCTAATACCATCAGTTGGGGGGGGGGAATACATTCATATTCATATCTTGCCATGTCCATATCATATTCAGGAGCCCACATACTTCCAACATATATTAACTATTACATTGCTATTATGAGCATACAATGGCTTTTGAAAAAGTGCTTAAAGGATAAATTGGATACAAACAAAATCATGGTTGTCACACAAGAACCAACCATCATGCAATCCAATAAAGATATACTTTGCAACAATAATCACAATATCATTATGCAAAGTTCAAAGATCAAAATAGAAGGCAACAAAAAAAAAAAATGGTTGTAACACAAGAACCAACCATGTTGCAATTCAAGTGAAACACTTTGAAGAAATATGAAGTTATCAAATGATATCATGCAAGTTAAGCCAAAGCTCAAGGATCAAAAGAGTTAATGTAATATATATTGCATGAGGACATGCAATAGCTTCAGTTGGGGGGTATGTTGAGTCTTGAAAATGTCATTCATTTCCATTACACTTTCACTATTATGTCCATTATATCACCTCCATTTCACTACTATGTCACCACATTCATCCCACTTTCATTATCATGGGGCCACATTTATGTTTTTCCAATCTTTATTAATTCTAAGCTTTTAAAGTGAATTTGTGGTTAAAAATTAGAAAATAATGTGCATGTGCTTATACCTAACAAATGGGTTGAGATTGTTGACATGTGTAGGTTGAAAGGAGGCTTCTAGAAGACCCTTATGTGGCACTCTAAGGCCAAATTCGAATTTGGTTGGAAAGAATCATGGGATCATGAGGATATGTGTCACATATCCTAATTGTATTGTAACTCTAAGAAGACATGTGTCTTATCAGTTCCTATTTTGATTAGGACTCTAGAGATAGAGGTAGAGATTCATGGACTCTCATTGATGAGATGGCTCTCATCTTTTTGTATAAATAGGAGATCTCTCTCCTTCATTTGTTAGTTCTTAGTTCTTAAGTCTTTTAGCTTGTGAGTTCTTTAGCTTGGAGTTTGTAGTTCTTCCTTGATGGCTTTTGAAAGCTTTGGAGAGCTTTGTTGTACTTTGTAATATTGAAGAATTTGAATAAAGCTTTGATGTTCTCAACATGGAAGGAGATGTGAAGTAGATTTCATGGAGCATATTAGAATGTAAGGTAGAGTAGATTTCATTTTGTAATTTTGCTTTGATTTCATTATGTTATTTAATTACTTTCAAGTTTGATAGATTAGATTTTTTATTCATGCAATTTTAATTCATGCAAGTGTGTTCAACCGGTTGATTGTAGGTTAGTAATGTACATAGCTTTTTAATGACTAATGACATGACGGAATCATCTTGTCCTTCTGCTGATTTTTTTTTTTTGAGTTCTAATTCCAGCATTGTTATTTCAATCAGTTTTGTTTTGCTCATTTACTTTACTGCAATTTAGATATCATATTGCTTAACTTGTTCATGATTGCTTCCCATAAGGTAGATTGAGCTGAAGGGTAAAGGATCAGAAGAGTTGAAGTAGTGTGATTAGTTTCCTTTATGCAATTTAATTTCTTGCAATTTAGATATCATATTGCTTAACTTGTTCATGATTGCTTCCCATAAGGTAGATTGAGCTAAAGGGTAAAGGATCAGAAGAGTTGAAGTAGTGTGATTAGTTTCCTTTATGCAATTTAATTTCTTGCACTTTAGATATCATATTGCTTAACTTGTTCATGATTGCTTCCCATAAGGTAGATTGAGCTGAAGGGTAAAGGATCAGAAGAGTTGAAGTAGTGTGATGAATTAGTTGCTTTGCTTTCAGTCTTTGAGTTGCTTTAAGTTCAGTTTTTACTTTCTTTTTCATACAGCAGCAAGGATACTGGGTTTCATAGTCACTAGCTCATTGATTGGTTGTTGCATTCCATTTTGATTGAAGTAGCTGCATATTTATACTTTTGTTCAAGTACTAATTCCACCAATAACATGTTTTGAGATCTTTTGAAGTGCTAAAGTTTTGGAAGTTACCATTAGGGACTTAGGCCTTAGGCCTTATCTTGAAATCTCTATCCATACTTGTCCTTTAAAAGTATTCTTAAGACATTAGAATAAGATTTCCATTTGCATTAGACACTTTAGGAAACTAACAAAAACAAAACCCCAAAACAAAATAAAATCTATAAAACAACAAAGTAAGAAAAAGGTTAACTAAGCACATATGGTGCACCACACTTCATCAGTTTACGATACCCGGATTGATAATTTATGTAAAGCAATTTAAGACGTTAAATTGACTAGACACAGAGTCGGGTCTGTACTTGGGATTGAAAGATAATAAAGAGAATTTTATTCTGTGCATCTATTTTGGAATCTTTATGTTGATGTTATTCATTGCTTTTATTCTGTTTATTTACTGCGCGCACTTGATGAATACTCGTATGAATGCTTATGTGTGAATTTAATCAAAGTAATCAGCTAATGGAGACTAATTAAGGAAGAATTGGGTAAATAACATGGGTCACGTTACATCTAGAACTACACGAAGACAGTATCACAGGGTGCGGGGTGCCCGCAGGTGTGCATAGCATAATAAGTGCGAAGGTTGAACCGTGTACCGATCACCTCATATTAGACATCCCTAAGGTGCGGAAACCTAGTTCTAGCACCCTCCCATACTACTTCGGGTGAGACCTCAGTCTAGGCTCCATGGATTGTTGCCAAAAGGGCTAGTAGTACTTGGATTTTCTTGGCTAAATCACTTCCAAATCTGGGTTAGGCCCCACTAAGCCAACAAATGGTTTTGTTTCTGGGACCGAGATTTGCATAAGGGATGTCTAATGTCGTGCCACTAGAACCCAACAAAGAAGGAAATTGAAGAGTGGTTGGACAAGAATATTCATGAGTTCGCGACACAAGAAAATAAAAATACGCAAGTATCTAAGGAACAACGGTTGGATCGCTATGTGTATACGGAAATCCATGAGATTTTCTTTACATCCTTTCCTTCTGAACTGTATGAGTGGATCGCGAGGTTAGACGATAGCCAGGTAAGGTGTAGGCTTAACCAACCAATAGTGTGGACTCCAGAATTACTGCGTAGACTAGAAGCCTCAGAGGATAAGATAGCACGAGCTATGGACCAATGGCTCGACCGAATAATATGAGGATTTATCACTAAGTTTGAAGTGGACACAACCATCAGTTACAGTAAGGGGGAGCGACGTTTTCTCAAGGGACCACGAGGTAAGTTTATTAAATCTTTGAATACCTGAATTAAGATGTTGTTATGTGAAAAGTGGGTTATGCAGATAAATTAATGTTTGGGAATACGCGGAGAGGAAGGAGCTACAAAAGTAGAAGTAACAAAGAATTAGAAAACAGTCCCTTAATTTTACCCTCATGGGAGAGCGAGGACGAGCTCACGAAGGTTTCTCCAAGAAGTGCGGTCAATTTGATAAGGCAATGAATTTTGTAGTTACCACACACACCGCCACCCGCTTCACCTCCCTCACCTCCATCTCCACCCACTCCACCTCCACCACGTCCACGATTCAGTATGGTGAGCGCGATTAAATTACCAGTATTCAGAGGAGTAAGGAATAAGGATCCAAACCAATTTTGGTTCATGGTAAGAGCAATATGGGAAGCACAAGGTGTCACGGATGACAATATTAAGAAGGCTACATTGGTAAGCACATTGCAGGATCGCGCATTAACATGGTACATCAAGCATTCTAACGACCACCCAAACGCAGGGATAGTAGAGATTCAGAACACGTTGAACAGGGAATTTAGCAGAACAATGTCAGAAACACAATCAATCATTAGGTTTAGAGAGATTGCGATGCTTCCAGGCAAGACCCCTTGGGATCTGGACCAAAGGCTGAAGAGTACGATCCGCGAGGCCAATATGATGCTAACGGATGCACAACATCACATATGGTTTGTAGCATCACTGACACCACACTTGAGGACGACGCTATCACAGTAGAAACTTTCTACCCAGGCTGAAGCGTTGCATATGGCGATGAGATTACATGAGACCCCTATATAGGACCCTGGGTTGGGAGTTCAGCAAATCGACGTGCAACTACAGAATCTATGTTTGGAAATGCAAATCTTGAAGCAGGATAGGGCACCGCGGCCAGAGGCACATGAGGAAGTATGGTGCATAAAGTGCAAAGGCCAGGGCCATGACAAGGATCACTGTCTAGTATTCGCGAACTACTTGGCAGGAGGAGGGCCAATGCCACTAAGACCAGAGGCGTAGGTAGGGCCGAGTGCGGCACCTGCTTTATGGTACATGATCTATTAGATAGGAGGGAAATACACGATGAAAAATTGTCATTTTCTGCAGAAATATACACAGACACCCCAACAATTGTTTTGTAATTTTTGCAGGTTGATAGGCCACGCTGAGTGCACTTGCCACAGTTATGAACTAATGATGGATCAGACCCAAGCCTATAGGATGCAAACCGAAACACGAGCCCTCGACCCAGATGTGGGGATGGCGCGTGCTAGATTTTAGGGGTGAGGTTGAGGACGAGGTGGAATGGGGCCAGGAAGAGGCCGCAAACAATTAATTTGTTACAATTGTGGAGGACCAGGGCACTATGCTCGTGATTGTACCAACCTGACGAGGATATCCTGTTCGTATTATGCTCAGTTTTATCATGAAACAATAGACTTTCCTATGTTGATCACAAATATGTGCGAAAAGGGGGTATTCCAGCCTCCTCCGACTCAGAATATACAAATTATGAGTTCTGAGCTGTGCGAAGAAGACCCGAATGTGAACATGATGCATAGAAGCGGTGTGACCACAGGGGAGGATAAGGGGAAGCAGCCTGAGAAAGATACGTGGGTTTGCAAGGCTCCTGTGAAGGAACCCAATTTTTACTTAGAACGCACAAAGGAGACATTCATGGAATCTAAGAAGAGCTTTGCAGAGGCATCCACTTCAGGTAGTAAGGATCAACCAAAGCCAGGAATGGAACCTTCAATGCTCACTACCTTTCTGGAGACATGCATGAAACTGTTGCGTGACAACAAGGCGGTTAAAGGACTACAGGAAATGATCACCAGGTGCACGGGGTCAAGAGAACAGCGCGTTGTCTAGAAATTGGGGAAGCATGCATTGCGCACTGGAAGGGAAATGAGGTTGACTGCGTAGATTGGTGAGTATGAAATGGATTAGGTAATCCTATATCTGGGTTCAAACGTGAATGTATTACCGAAGAAAACATGGGAATGCATGGGCAGGCCCACGTTACAGTGGTCCCCTATTCAATTACGAATGGTGAACCAACAGAAGATTTTTCCCATGGGGAGGTTGCAAGGGTAACAGTGGATATTGAAGGCACAAGCGGATTTTGAAGTAATAGAGATTGTCGATGACAACAATCCCTATCCCGCATTGTTAGGAATAGACTGGGCCAATGATATGAATGGAGTCATCAATATGAAGAAGCGCAAAATGATCTTCGAGAAAAAGTCACTACACGTAGTAGTCCCACTGGACCTAGCCGAAGGAGCGTGCTACACTGAACCAGTGCACGACGATGAAAGTGACGATGATCTTGATTGTATTTACAAGATAACTGCGCGAGACCAGGATTGGGTGAATCTGACTGCAGATGGGAGGATCTCGTGGGAGCACGAAAGCTCCTGCACTTCGGATTTAGACGAAGAAGTAGAGTGATGGCAGAATCAGTTGCACGAAGTGACAATGTTGAATTGCAACATGATGGTTAGATCACTGCATTGTGTGACAATAGAGGCAAGAGAGCTACTGACATATGATGGATTGACAGTGGTGGATGAATTCCTGAGAAAATTTGAACACGCAATACCGAAACAAAAGCGGTTCAATGTCTTGAAATGGGCACTACGCGCAACACCCGCATGATGGTTGGGTCACATCAAGAAAACTTTGAGGACTGGCACAGATATAGAAGGATGATGCACCTATGGTTTGGAAGGCCCCAACTTTGAACGAGAGTTGGTCACCAAGGCCGGAGCAACTTGCGCACTCACCTATGTCGATGGGTACAGACGTGTGCTGTGCAGTCCACTCAAGCACACCCCAAACTAAGGATTGAAAATCAAAATAGGATGCAGCAACAGGAAAGGCGACGTGCACCACAAACATTCCATGTAGAAACATTCAAGAAGGTATGCGGAATCTTGAACAAAGTTCACCAAGCGAGACGAACTAATTGGGACTTGCGTGTACCAACGGTTCGATGGGCCTATAGGGCCATGTGCAAAAACCTGAGCGCAAAGATGATTCCGAAGCTGAGGAGCAGGGTCGAGACCACAGTTTTGGAGGAAGGGAATCCTCATGCAATAGCTCCCACAGTTGGGACAGTACGCGAGAACCAGGATAGAGGAATTATGCAGCTCAGTGAGGGTGAACATATGCGGATTCAGGAAGCCATTCAGTGAGGGAACCTTGAGCTTCGCGAACTCGAAGAAGATCGGGTACGACTAAGGAAGAAAAGCATGTTAATGGACGCAGAGATCAAAAAACTGGAAAACAAAATCGTGCAAGCATGTCTCGTCAATAAACTAAGAATGACTAGACTAGATACGGACAACCATACTACTACATTAGAAGATTGTCACCGAGCATTTGTGACTCTACTACCATGGATGCGACTTCACCTTACCAAGCAAAGTAACCAGAGGAGCGCACCACAGAAGGAAGAACACGCGGCACTGATTGTCGCAACGATAATTGAGAAGTGCCCACAGACTAGGCTGGAAGGTGAATTGAAGCCTCACACAGGTGTTGCGACCACCTGACTATCCGTAGGGAGCACAATCTCAGTGCTCCAAGCAGTTGAAAGAGAGCATGGGACTATAAAAGGGTCTATGAGGGAGATGCGCGATAAAGACGTTGTGCGCAGGATCGGCATGTCACAGGGGTCACGCCCGTGCAGAGGGGGCTACGCTGCCACGCGGGTAGGCTGAGAAGTGACCATTGGTGTCACTGTTCATGACAAGATGTCCAATTTAAGACAAAGAGGAGAGGGCAACGGGAAATTAAGAAACAAAGTAAAAATTGGATTTGGGATGATCTACTGCCAATCTAGGATTAATGGGCTGAACGGTCGAATTTGAATTCAAAAAGGCCTATAAATCACAGGTGGCTATCTAGCGAACAACCCTTGGCATTTTTAGAATTCAGTTGTTGCGCTATCAAGTGGGTATGGACCTTACGAATTTGGAGGCTTTGGGAGCAAGTTCAGTGTTTGAGACATTGCCGAAGGAGACGCAGGACTTCCTGAATAGAATTATTTCTACAACCGAGGAAGCCGTGCAGAGCCATATGCTGCAAGTGGGGGATGCATTGGAAATTCAAAAATCGCCTCAGATGTCGAGGCCCAAAATGGATCCGTAGGCAACAGGATTAGTCCGCATGTCTCCGCGAAATTTGTAGTTTGGTAAACTTTCTATGGAAGACAAGGGCAAGACTATTAATCTTGAGACAGATGATGAGGAGGAGGACCTCTAGGCTTTTGTAGAAGAGATCGAGAAGGATGAAGAAATGGGGTAAGACATTCAGCCGATGCGTGCTGCAGCAAAACTACTCAAGTATGTCCCTCCGCGGAAAGGGAAAGCAAAAGTACCCAAGGATTTAGATGCCATTAAGAGCACACTCCAAACCCCACTTCTTCCAGATGGAATTTTGTTTGAAGGTTCAGCTCTGGGCCGCATGCCCACGATGAAATTTGAAGATTGGGACCTCGCGAACAGCGAAAAGTTCCCACATTTGGAGACTAGAAAACTCATGAAACAGAGAAAGGAGGGGTCCGTTACAACGCTAGAACCACGCAAATGGCTGCGCGGTGTGGAGGAGGTCGGGCTACTCCACCTACTATGGATTCCACACTTTCATTGGACAGTGATCACGATCTTTGTCATTAGGAAATTTCTTTGCCTAGTGCACGATGGGTACTTGTGGCTGGAGGAGCCTATTCCCATCATGGCGGAGCTTATTCATAGGATTTCTCAACTTCCTTGTACGGGAAGGGACCCCGTAGAAATAGCTAGCAAAAGTGGAGATTTGGCGCTCATAGAGGCCATGAAGAAGAAATACAAGTTAGAAAAGAAGCAGAGAAGCTACGTAATTAGTAGCATTCAAGACAAATGGGTGCGCGTAGCCACCCAGCTTCTAGCCAGGAAGATGACGAGAACATGTCGCGACAAAGAGGTATCAGTGACGGTCATCGCGCTAGCCAAACAATGTGCAGAGGGGGTCCAATTCAACTAGGCCGAATTCCTCTGTGATGAATTCCTAACCAACTGCAAAGAAGCTCAGGATTAGGGAAAGACCTTCCACTACGCGTGGTAGCTCTTGTCTATCTTATTGGTGACAGGGGAATTGCCTGAGGACAGTTAGTTCCCTCCCCTTGAACAACAATTGCCAGAGGCAGCAAAATATGTGTCACTTTGGGCGACGAAGGACGTCACGTGAATCTGTGAGACCAAGATCTTCTGGGTGCTCATGGAGGCGAGCATCTAGATGTGGGTCAACAAAAGGCCGTGCTGATTCCCCACAGTGCACGACAACCTGCGAAGCTTTGCATACTTCAAGGAGGACATGCACAATGTGTATATCAAGGCACATAAGGATCCGGCATAGAATTGGACCAAACTTCCTTTCATCACGATTGATGATGTCGTTTTCACTGTGCTCGACTCATGGCCACCCGAGTGGCATGCCTCGAATCTGGCGGCGCGCGATAAGATAGCGATACAAAAACAGAAGGATGCCACCAAGCTGCTGGCACAACAAAAGCGCAACGAGCAGTTGGCCGAGGAGGTAAGGGCTTCCCGCGAGGCAGTGAAGGCCGCCGCAGAGCAGACCAAGGCTGTCGAAAAAGCAACAATAGCATCGACAATAGGGGACACCACGACGCAGGAGGAAGGAGGCCCAGACCTGACCACAGGATAGGGGATAGAGGACATGGCAGAAGGTGCGGACCCAAGCACGACATCTACACAACTGAAATAGTCGCGTGGTACGGAATGAACAGGCCCATGGAAGAAGACCAAGGCTTCCAAACTGGATGGTGAACCCATTACACTGACATAGGGTGACCTATATGACATCGGCGACAAAGTTCATGAGGTCACTAGGGAAGCGCTCCAGGAAGTGATGACGGAGTAGCAGAATGTGTTGGGGGCCCTTAGGGTGCAGCTGCAGGAACTTCAGGTGCAGCCCCCACAAGAAGGAACAGTAGTCGCATACGGTGCCGCAGGTAAATCGACAAAGGAGCAGTTGCTGCGGGCCAAAATGTCTAACACCGTCATGCTACCGGAAGGAGCACTGACAACGGACAGCACGAAGGACAAAGCCGCGGTGGGCTAGATCAAGAGACTTGGCCTAAAATTGGCTGCCCTTCTGCGGGATATATTATACCAACTACAGGACAAAGCGACATCAGAACTCCACGCTAGGGAAGGACGCACAATACAAATTCTCAGCGAACAATGAATGAACATTGAGCAGCTTAGTCTACAAAGTGATGAAGCATTGGCACAGAATCAACAGCTGGAGTAGATAATAGAGGAAGCATGTCACCGTGCATGTCACCGCGCTCTAGAGTTAGAAATTGTGATAGACCTACCAGTTGGAGTGCAAATTCACAGATTGGCTAGTGGATTCTATGAGGAAAAGGAGGAAGCAACGAGGATATAGCTGGACCTCAACCTTTAGATTTTTGAATTGTGATTAAAGGCACAGTCATCGACACCCTCGGAAGTTAGGGAACAGCGCGGTGGCACTATCCAAAAGGGGCTACGGGAAATAAGACAGGCAGTGCAGGACTATACTACGATGTTGGAAGAATCCCTCGCGGTCCTCACTTCCTTACAAGAGGACCCCACCATACAATGCCTGGAAACAGAAGCATGGGAGATTCAAGTATAGTATGACAGTGTGCATAGAATGGTGCAAACTATTATTCTGACCTAGCGGTTGGCGATGCTACAACAAGCGAAGGCATTGAAGGAACAGGTGGATGCCACGCGATAGAAAGAGGCAGTACTTAAAGCATGCATCCAACCTTGGATTGATGAGGCCTTCTACATCATTTCCGATATCAAAGGAAAGATTGCACAAATGAAGGTGATGCATGCCTTAAGACAAGGATCTACCCCTGAGAGCGAGCATTCAGCAGAAAGAGTAGAGCAGATCCAGTAGAGGGCAGAACATTGCGCTGTGGACCTTCGCGTAGCACAAACACTATTGGAGGGCTCTATGCCAAGATTGCCGCACTAGCAAAGTGACTCGAGATGAGTCATGATGATTATGTTGGGGGCCTGTTGGGCATGGGATCCCCTGCGGCAGGTTTTGTCGCTCAAAGCCCAAGTTTTGGTCAAAGATGGTGTAAAACTCTGCGAAGTGTGGGCGCGAAGTGAAAATTGTATAATCGAGTCATAAGGTTGTCCACCCTAAATATTTTAATTTAATGTAAGGTTGTGTCAGCCTACCAATGGTCCGCGGACCATGAGATTTTATAAATAGAGTGAGGCTCTAAGTGTAAAGATAGTTTTGGAAGCTAGAAGAAAATAGATAGAATAGCGAAGGCATGGTTAGAGCCTAGAGTGGAATCTGAAGTGTACTGGGTTGTAGTGGTAGGAAGAGGCTCTGTAGCTGAGTGCACAGAGGCCTAGTAGAGTCCGCAGCTGAGTGCGTGGACCCCTGCAGCTAAGTGCGCAGGGCGGAGTCGGGTCTGTACTTGGGATTGAAAGATAATAAAGAGAAGTTTATTCTGTGCATCTATTTTGGAATCTTTATGTTGATGTTATTCATTACTTTTACTCTATTTATTTACTACACGCACTTGATGAATACTCGTATGAATGCTTATATGTGAATTTAATCTAAGTAATCAGCTAATGGAGACTAATTAAGGAAGACTTAGGTAAATAACATGGGTCGCACTATGCCTAGAATTGTGCGAGGACAGTATCGCAGGGCGCGAAGTGCCCGCAGGTGCTCGTAGCACAGTAAGTGTGAAGGTTGGACCATGTACCAATCACCTCATATCAAACATCCCCAGGGTGTGGAAACCTGGTTCTAGCACCCTCCCATACTACTTCAGGTGAGACCTCAGTCCGCGCTCCATGGACTGTTGCCAAAAGGGCCAGTAGTACTAGGGTTTGCTTGGCTAAATCACTTCCTAACCTGGGTCAAGCCCCACTAAACCAACACTAGAGTATATGTTATACTTCTAAATGGTGCTTGATGTAAGTTTTGGAATTAAGGATTACTCTACAAGATAGTTGCATCGGTTACAATTTTGAATTATGGTGATGTTAGCCACTACTCGTTAAGAAAAATATTTCTCTATGTTTTAAGAACCATATCTTTTTATGTTTGAATTTTCCATTTTGTCTACTCATCCCTAGTTTTAACACTCACAAGTCTCATGAAAAAAATTAACTCTTGGTATTTATATTGTTTCTAAGTTGGAAAAAGAATACAAGGTATTTGGATTCTCCTTTGTTCAACTTGGCTAAGAAACTTTCTCCAGTTCGGTCACTCCTCATTTGGCTTGGTCTGTAGAGATGATAAGCATGGTCAATAGACACACCATGGAATTTATGATAATCTTATGAAGGCATAAAGAAAGTATACAATCCAACATTTAATTTTTCTTGGTAATGACAGAGGTGCATGAAAATTAGTACCATTACATATTGTAGCATACTAATATCATAAGCCTATTGGTCCACCAAAAGAAAACAATAGACATTCTAGAGGTTGAACAAAATATGCTAAGGAATCTAGCTCTAAATCTTCATAAAGACTCCTTGTGCATAGCCTCCATCAACATGGCATCAAACAATTTGGCTTAAGTGGATCTTAAATATTATGAAAGAATTCATTAACTAAAGCAACCAATGGAAACAAAACAACAAAACATTGGCCCCACCCCCCAAACATCCCCCTCTTTGATGTTGGCTAGGATGAAGCAAACAAAAATCATGTATTTCATTGATTCTACATTTTTCTAGGTCATTAGGATTCTAGTAGTTTTTGTCAAGCAGGCAACATGTAATAAAACTTGGAAAGTATACCATATAGTCTACTACAAACTTTTACTTATAGTAGTATAGAACTACCTATTTTCTATTTCGAGATATTGGATAATCCTTTGTATTATTTTTTCGCCTAGCTACGGTCCTTATTATGATAATAAAATATTTATGTTTTGGTCTAAACAAAAAACAACAACAATTTTGGCATTAGTATAATATATGAAATTGTTATTAAGCATGAGAAATTGGTTGTAACACAAATTATTTATTAAAAAAACAACTTTGACGACTAAAAATTAATCATTCAAATTTGATGTCCTAAATTTCAAGGTGTGCTATGATCATTATTGAAATTCATTCATTATTAGACATTTGCATTGATTATTTAATTTAGTTTGTCAAAGTTAGTTAATCTTATTATGCTAATAGACATGTATATTTTGGAATAGAGCTTCCATAATTTTAATTTAATTATTAATAATCATTAGGTGGATGGTGGGGATTCAACCTCAATTTTTTTTTTATAGAATATTCTTGGTAGTAGGCACAAATCAAAGGTTAAGATTTATTTCAAAAGTAGTTATGCATTTTATGTCCTTATCTTTAAAATGATTAATAAAAAAAAATGTCATATGAACATGTGCCATATGATCATGAGCTATGGTTTTCCAGACATGTGGTATTAGTAAGCCATGGTATTGTAACAAAAGCCTATTTTCAGGTTAAGAATATATATCGTAAAGTGAGGGCGAATATCCATGGTTAAGAATCTTGTGACATTTTTTTAAATGTATATATGTTTAACTCATATAGTCATTATTTATATAATTATAAATAATAATATAAAGTAAAGTTATAATTTAGTTATTTTTTATAATTGTTTTTAATCTTGGTAAGGTGAGATGTCTCATGAAATAAGTGTTTTGATGCCTATCAACATTTACCAACCATTTAATTTATATAGTTGCACTAGTTACCTTTCATTTATATATTTCAAAACAAGGTACATACTAGGATGCAATTTGAATCAATCAATTTTTTATTTCAAATTATTTCAAACATTTAAACATGTGTTTGACAATTTTTGGATAAAATTTTCCTCTATAAACGTGCAACATAATTTGGTATTTTTACATTTATAGCTTTATTTTGTTGCACCTAATTTCATAATAAAACAAAAATGTGAAAGGATCATGATATTAAATGAGTGGGAAGTTTCTAATTTTGCTCCTTGTCTGATCACATTGGTCCTTAAAAGGAAAATGATCCTCCCCCCTCCTTGCCTGAAGTTTTCCCCGATTAATAGATCTAATAGTGCCATATTTGGCTTCTTTGTCAAAATCTACATCTCTATCCTCCACAGGTATGAATGGTTCACGTGATTCTTTAACCTCTCCCTTTTCTATGGAGAAATCAAGGAAACACTACCATCTGAGATCAAAAGTCATATTGTCTCCTAAAAATCCATCTAACAAAGGATTAATAGTTGATCCACCTAGTGCGGGTCATGTTAGAAGTAGGTCCAACCTATCCACTATTTAGAAGAAAGCCAAAGAGGATATATGTTTAAGAAGGAAAAATACCATTTCAGGTGTCCTTGGAGCAAGCCTAAATCCCCATGAGGGGCTCCCCATTGAAAAAATTATCTTTAAGCTTATGATGTCTTTGGGTGGACCAAAGAAAAGAGCCCTCAAGTGTCTCTTGAGAACTTTAAATCTAGATGTATTATTGCTAAAAGAGACAACGACCACAAGGTTGAAAGTCAGGGAGAATATAGAACCTTGGTTGAAGGATTTGGCCTTTTGCACATGTGATGCAGATAACCTCTTGGGGTGTCTAATTTTAGGATTGAGCCTAGATTTTAAGGTTATTTCATCAAATATTTATCATTGCACCATAACCATGGAATTGGAGGTTAAATCCTTTAAGGATGTGTGGATTATTTCGAGCATATACAAACCATATAGTGAAAGGAAGATTTTTTGGGAGTCACTCAAAGATTCAAGTGTTTTATCTCGTCCCTCTTTGATCTTGGGTGACAACTTTAGCGAATAAAAAATCTGATCCACTGGATGCATATTTCTTCGACCTCTTTGATTCTCTCAATCTAGTGGATCCATTCCTTTTAATATCTCCACGATGTGGAGAAATATGCATAATTTTGAGAGTGTGCTCTTCAAAAGACTTGATAGTTTCTTCCTTTTTGAATCTTTCTTCTCAAATTATTTTCTAATAAAAACATGGGTTGAGAGTAGGGGATTGTTGGATCCCTTCCCAATAGTCATTCATTTGGAAATGAAGGAGAATCTTATGCCTTCTCCATTTAAATTTAATGCTTCTTAGCTGAAGGAATTTGATTTCATAACGTTGGTTGA
Organism: Pinus tabuliformis; assembly: GCA_031772625.1. NCBI lineage: Eukaryota > Viridiplantae > Streptophyta > Pinopsida > Pinales > Pinaceae > Pinus > Pinus tabuliformis. The sequence goes on along the minus strand of CM062804.1, from coordinate 1,068,039,515 downwards.
GGAATCCTGGGTTCACGTAAGGGGAGATGATAACGTCCCTTGCATGGTTCAATTTTCCAATAATATTAAAGGTCTCAAAGAAAAAATTAAACTTGGTTTAAATGTTTCAAGGAAAAAAAGAATCATCATTGAAGAATTTTGAAGCTAGGATTGCTAATATGTACTCTTCTAATTCTTCAAGTGTTTTCACACCAATAGAGAAGGAAGAATTAAAGACTCTTGAGATGGTCAAGTGGGATTTATTATCTTGTTAAGAGGAACTTTGGAAACAACAAAGTTGCACAATATGGATCACAAAGGGTTGCTTAAACACAAAGTCTTTTCATCAATACACCAATTCACGTAAAAGTGTTGGCATTGAGGTTGTGTTGTAGGTTCATTGATGATGCAGGTGTTGCGTTGTAGTGTTTGCTGGTTAGCATTGATGTCAACCTAGACATGTCTTGCAGTTGGATTAAATGTATGAGTTTATGCATATGCTTTCTTTGAAAGTTGTGCATATGCTATGTGTGTGGAGCAGATATTATCATGGTACATGTGTTTGTGGGATTGTCATAACCATGTTATTTACCCATGGTATTGACCAGGAGATTACCATGGTACAGGGTTTTGTGGTATCAACATAATCATGGTATTTACTTGTGGTATTGACTCTGAGATTACCTTCGTACAGGTGTCTATGGTATTGGGATAACCATGGTATTCACCTATGGTATTGACTCAGAGATTACCATGGTACAGGTGTCTACGTTATTGGGCTAACCACGGTACTTGCCCAAAGTATTGATTGGAGATTATTGATGATATTTTGATTATTTTTAAGTGGTGAGTTGATTGAGTGCGAGTGTATGGTTGGAGTGAGTGTGTGCATATCATATTTTATTATTAAAATTAGGGATGTTGTTGGGTTTCTCATGGTGAGCAAGTTTGAGAACTTAGTCTGAAACATTCTGAAACATGGTTTGCATGGACGAGTTGGAGGCATAGATAATTTGTGCTTGCAAAGACTATCATACAATGATTAGAGGAGGAGAATCTCAATCCAATGGTGGTTGGATAGTCTAATGGTTATTGGGTGAGGCTCGATGGTTGTAGAGGCTTCCAGTAGATGTTTATCTGCAGAGTCGTGTGAGTAGGTACTTCTCAACTGATGGATGTCAGCACACTATTGTAGGAGTCGATTCTTCTAACTAGTGGATGCTAGCTACTCTATGTAAAAAATTTGTTCAGCATAATAGAGTATTTGAGAAGCAAAAGTAGTGGGTGGTTTTCTTCACTAGAGAGGGTTTTCCACCAGAAAATATTTGTGTCCTCTTATGTGCATGTTTTCCTTGTTGATTCTTTATGGTGCTTTTATATGGTGATTTTGCATGATTTGATACTTTGATTTCATGCTGGTTTCATAAGTATAACTTATGGATTACTGAATCTGGTGTTTTGGTAAAAAGAATTAAAAGTTAAGTAAACCCTATCACTATTGATTCACCCCCCTGCGCAACAGTAAGGCCATTTCCAACAATTGGTATTAGATCATGGTTCTCTCAGTGAAGCTTGATCACTTGAGGGAATATCGTGGAACCATGTCCAAATAAAAGAGGAAATAATCTAAGAAGAAGAAGTGTTGCAAACAAGTAAATAATGTTGCAAAATCTAGAGAACCTCTTCTAGTGATGAAAGGTATGGAAAACAACATTTTTAGTCATGAACAGTTTATTTATCATTGCCAATCCAGTGATGATGATTTCGGGGTTATTTAAGAAGTTGATAATCAGAGTTTTGAAGTTGATTCCTCAAGAGATGAGGAAGGTGTTTTTCCAGTGATGATGATTTCAGGGTTATTAAAGAAGTTGATAATCAAAGTTTTGAAGTTGATTCCTCAAGAGATGAGGAAGGTGTTTTTCCAGTGCAGGAATATGAGGATAATGAACTTAAAAGATTAGTGAACCTTGAGGTTGAAAATAAAACTCAAGCAAGGTTAATTGAAAAGATGATGGCTGAAAATAAAAATTTGAAGAAATTTCTAAAAACCCAGTTGGAGAAGATAAGGAAGACTAGAGAAGAGATTGAAAACCAACAAAAGGAATAGATCATAAATTACAGAAAATTTAAAGCGGAAAAATAAGAAAGTAGATCAAGCCAAAAAGGGAAAAATGAGGCAAATTTTGAAGAACCTAAAGAATAAATTTGCAGTAGTAGTAAATTAAATCAGCAATAGGATTAACTTCAAAATCATGAGTTGAAGAATGAAGCAAGAACAATTATGAGAAATGTTAGATGTTTTAACTTCCAGATATTTGGACACATTTATGTTGATTGTAGAAGAAAAATGACAAGACCTTCCTAGTAAAATAAGCATTCAAATGTGAAAAATTCTCAAGAAGCCAATCAAGGAAAGATAGCCCCATCAATCTCTAGATAAAAAAAAAAAAAATTGGGTATTGTGATTTATGTAATGGTTTTGGACATAAATATGTTGAATTTAGAATTCATGGCACAAGAAGTAGAAGGAAGACCAACCAAAGTTTTGAGTCGTTTCTTATACTCCTTGGGCACATTAGATGTTTTATTTATGATAATTTAGGCCACATGGCAAAATACTGCAAGCTGCCCTTGGTGATACTTGAGTCTAGACGAAAGGTGGGCCCTGGTGCAAGTACTTCCAGCATGCATAAAAATAACCTGCATGTGATATTCAAAAGAGTTTGGAAAATGAAGGAGAAAAAATAAAACTGAGGCCAACTTTGTCACAGGGAGAGCATGGAAGCAAAATTGCCTCATCTTAAGGGGAGCTCTCCAAAGAAAAATGAATATTTTTCTGTCTACTTGAGTATAAAGAATTGATATGTCTTATTTTCTGATTTTTTGTTTGGAAGGTATCAATGTTGTTACTTTAGATTTCATATTTGATATGAGCATCCATGAGAAAATTATTCTCTGACTCTATGTGCAAGGTTACAGAGTCGTGATCTTCAATGAGCACCTGTAGCAGATCACAATGGAAATGACAAAGGAAAGTTTAAAGTTAGCAGAGCATATATATTTGGGCCGAGACCTTTTGGAGCGAAATATACGCATCTCATGTGCAAAAGAAGAAAGAATTTTAGCTATATTTCTGAAAACAAAAAATCGATGGTTAGCTTAAAAAAAAGAAGAAGAAAGAAAAGGGATTTCAGTTGCCAAATCACAAATGTAAATTAAAATCAAATGTTGGATCTGGTTTCCATGGTCGATGAATATGGTATTGGATGAGCATTTTCTATTTGGCATGGTGGAGTATTGGGATAAAAGGAACTGCAGATTGAGCACCTAAAATTTCCAAAATATTGGTAAAATTTATGCGTAAGGTGACTTCTCCTTCATATCATTCTCATCGAGAGCATTATCATGAATAAGATTCGGTGGCGTGTTTTTAAGGCCTTATATTCTATTCAAGCGATAAAAAAATGGGTTTGATTTGATTCCTAGAAGCGACGGAACATTGTAAGAAATGCTTTGGCACCGTGTGAATATGTCTATGCAAATGGCTTTGGTCGATCAATCAACATAGTGATGGAATGCATTTATGAAATGCATGGCATAAGGTAAATCTCATTGATCTGGTTAATTTTGAGCAGCAATTTATTTAATCCTCCATTGAAAAATTCATATGCAAGAGAGATTGGTAATCGATTAAAGTAGATCTGGTCAAATTTAACAGATTGTCCTGGTAGTGATGCTAGTCTAAACACATTCTAATAGCAGTAGTGGATTTGATCAAATCGTTGTTATGGAAATCATGGTGATCTGGTCAATAATGAAATTGATGGTCAGTAAAAATAAAAAATAAAAATCAGCAGAATCCTTGGAACTCGCTCCTTTAAGAGGAACGTCTCTAGATCTATTTTTGTTCTAGATCCGTTAATGCATGAGGGACTTGTTTAGTTTTGGATTTGGATCTAACGTGAGGAGAATAGTTTTTTGTGCGTAGTGTGATTAAGTTATGCAACCTGGGACAGTGGATTGCACTATGGTGCAAGGAAGACAAATAGTCTTAGAAGCTTCTATGTAGTGCAATTGCTTTATTGCATGAGGTATTGAGAAAATATATGAAAGAAACAAGATTTGTTGAAATGCATTGGAAATTAAGTGGCTTGTGCATCAGAAGATTGAGGTGAGGGCGTTGAAGGTGGAGAGGTGTCGTTGAAGTGATGAACATGGATGTTATTGGTGTTTTTCCAAGACAGAAGCAATAAAAATCCCTACAACTGCTTGGGCACATAACGTTGGATATGGACACCACTGTTCTTATTTTATAATGCGTCATTGGGTGTATGTCTTGTTCTGAAGACCACGCGCATGGTTGGAGAGACACAATGTTAAGTGCACATACACAGTGAGAGAGAAAATTTGATCAGATCGATATTTCAATCTTACAATCTCAACAGTGATTACAGGAGAAGGCAACTCGAAGAAGCATTCTACTGATCAGAGAAAAGCGTCTAAAGTTGTTTTATTTGCAGATACTATGTATATGGTTCAAGAGAAGAGATTAATTGATGAAGAAGGGTTTATTTCCAAAGTGCGTTATATGCCCTCCACTCTCGTGCATTTGCATCCAAACCTAAACGCCTCACACTTTAAATCGAAAGCTTTTCGACTGAAGAAGCAGAGGTTGCTATACAAAGAAAGGGTTGCCACGGCTAGCCTACAGGATAATTGAGCCAATGTGGAGACGGACGATGAAACCCATTTCAATGGGAGCTCAGATGGGAACGATGAGAAAGAGTTAGAGGAACGCCACACCAATGGAGACAGTTCATCCATTGAATGTAGAGGTACCACAGATTAAGTCATTGATCCATTAAGATGGCAATTATGGGTAGTGTCATGCTAAGTTCCTAGTATTGATTGTGAATTGAGCAAATGACAACGCGGCCTAGTTAAAACTGGAGTGGTTGGTGCATGATCTCACATTAAAATGCGAGGTGCAGTATGCAACATTGGAGTGGTTGGTGCATGCTCTCACATTAAAATGCGAGGTGTAGTATGCAAAATAGGAGAAGTTGAAGCGAGCGATTGTTGGTGTTAATTCTATGTATAGATCTCTTGTATGTGTTTTGTCAGGGGTTACCCAAGTGTTGATGGTGTTGGACCCGCCAACATTCATGGGATGTCCCCGATATGAAGTCCCAATTAGACCTCACACCATTTTGTGTAGAAGTCCCATAAAAGATACGACCCGGTTGCCGATGCAACAGGTTTTAATGATGTGTCTCGGCTGCAATAACATGTAGAGTGATGTATAATGACTTTGGTGAGAACAAGTGTATGACCCTATGGAAAGTCAAGTGTGATGCATCAAAGTTCTAACACACGGAAGGGAAAATGAGTGAGCCCCTTAGAAGCCTATAATAGTATGTAGCTTGAAAAGAATACACGAGCATAAATGACATCACAAGCTAATATGCGAAATAGTTCACAAGTTAACAGTGATGAATTAAACAACAACACGCATTCAACAAGATTCGTACCAATGCAAATAAAATAGTTCATAAGCATAAGCATAAGTTAAATAACATACATTTCAAACATAACAAGAATAGTCCTACTATATTTACAACATATGTATGAAAACATGTCAAATTTGAGATTTTATTAAGTGAAAGTTCCAATCATACATATACCATTGACGGACCACTAGCCCCAATAGTGGAATGTGAAGTCAACATCACCTGCTCCTCCAAAGAAATATACTCCCTCTATGCTACGGAGAAGCCAAGGCTCTCACAAACTCCCAAGCTCCTGATTCTAAGCCTAAGCCTAGCCAAAATCTTGGCTCCCCGAAATCCCTTTAGATGAGTTATGAGAATATATTTATAATGAGAGGGGGTGACTCTTCAACTCAGCTTTATGACTTTTGGACTTCCCTCATGAATCTTAAACTTATTTACAAAATAACTCATTACATTACATCATGACTTGCAAATAAAAAAATAATATTACAATTTACACTCGTACCCACATAAGACAAAATTGGGTAGAACCAACTAGACAACCTAATAAGACAAAACATATCATGCTTGAGTTTGGGGAAACTCCGGCTCAAAAAATTCCACTTGATGTTTCTCGACCACATAACGATTGAAAGCTCTGTACTGCGTAATGATATCCCCAAATTGTGCGATGGTGTTTGGCTGGAAGCAGAATCTAGCCTCCATAGCATCCAAGTACACTGACTTGGAACCCATTTATGTTTCCTTCTTGAGTAGGAACAACATTGTGTTGATTTGGACATAACCACCAATGTACTTGTGAATACTTTGTTTGTTTACTTCAAGATCCTCCTTAATGGTTACCTATCTCCATTGTTCCAAGTATTCATCAATATCCTGTCTGACTTGGTTCCTTAACTTGATCTTTGTGAGTGAACTGACTAATGGGATCCCATGGGACTTCACCAAGACATCCATGTTGTTGTATAATTGTGCATACAAGGCTTGAATGTTACCAATGAATGAGGTGAGTTGTTTGTTGTTCTGGACCAGTGTCCAAACTCTTTCTTTATCCATCTTTGCCTGTTGCTTTTTTTCTTTCCAAAGTCAAGTGGTGCCCTTTTGTATTGCATTGACCATTCATGCATGACAGTGATGGTGGCTTGTACATTTCTTAGAATTTTGAAAAAAAATTTACACTGTTGTTGCAAGCCATGCAAGTGGAAAACTACCTTATGCACGATAACAAGCTCCTCATAAATATTCTGCATGGTCTCTCCAAGTGTCGATACTTCACCGAGTATCACTGCCTTCAGCTCTTCCAGATGGACCTATGTGGAAGTTGCGTTCTGAGCTACAACGTGGAGTTCAACCTCTTTCTTAACAATGCACAAGTTGTATGCTAATTTCTTGTTCTTGGCCAACAAATAATATGTATTTTAATTTGAAGCACCTATGAAGGCCAAGTTGGCTCCAACAACGAAACTTGGATTTCTTCTTGTGTAGGTCACGATCACCCTTTCTCTAATGAATGCAGGAGATGCGAGGTCATCTAGAAAATGTTTCTTCCTCACTTGTACAATATTTTTCTGAAACTCATCATAGGTTAGATTGTACATATCCATCATTGGACCATCATCGAGAGGGACAATATCCTCTTCCTTGCTTGGAGCTTTCTTTTCTCAAGGATGGGGACACTGAATGGTGACTTGTTGTGTACTTGGAATCAGGTCAAAATCTTGGTTCTGCGACTTCGGTTCCTCCATGTATTTCATTTCAATCAAATCCTCTATCTCTTGAGAAAGCTACTTGTCCTGCTTCTATTTACTCTACTACTCTGATTGTCGATTATGTTCTATCTCTTTAGCTTGGCTTTGTGTTGTTTCTTTTGTTATTTCCTTCTCTTTTCACCTTTGTTCTTCTTCTTCCTTTCTCCTCTACTCCTATTCTTCCCTCTTCTTCTGTTCTGCTTCCTACACCCTATGTTTCCTCTTCTTCTCTGCTGTTAAAGCCACTTTCATAATGGCTAGATCTACTTTCGTCTTGCGGCTTCATTCTCCCCCTAGACTGTGCACAAATTTCCTCTTTCCCTTCTCGTGCACTAGGTTGCGCACTTCTGCTAGTACCACATTTGGAGAGCCTTCCTGCTGCGGAGAAACTTGTGAAGTTCCTACCAAACTGATTGGCTTATGGGACTTGAAGGCATTATAACAATTTCTCCATCGATCCTCCTCTGACCAGTGAAAGGTCTCACTTAGCCATTGAAATGGATTCTCGCATAGTGATCTTTGCAAATACTCCTCAGATTGTATAGATTGAAATCTTAAGTACCAAATGAAAATTTCTCTATCACTTTCCCTTCAATATCCACAAATTTCAAGTTATTAATCTCGTACAATATTATATGTATAGGAAGAGCTTGCTAAGGTGCTTTATTATTCCTATGCAATGTTGTTGAAAACCCTCTGGGAGATGACATGCAACTTCTTGTATGACTAACTTAATACTGGCATACCTTGGTAAAAGACGTGGAAACTTCTGTCCACCGAACACTATAAGGAAAGTGTCATCTAGTGAGGCAAACCAATCTACTGTCTACGATACTGCTTCCATTGCTCCTTGTGACATGCAAGGTGGCTCTTCCTCAAAGATAATCTTGTACAACGGAATGAGTAACTAATCAATTACCTTCTCCATTACTCCTTTGTGGTTGCACTCTAATATAAGCTTGCAATAAATATACATGAAAGGCTCATGTGGTGTCCAAGTCAAATTTATGCTAGGGAATGCATTGTGTACACAGATTGCATCTAGTAGATATCCAAACATATAAAATCTAGCTTGCCCACCCTCAGGAGGAGTAAGGGCGTTAGACACATGGATCCACAACTTCTAATCCAAAAAATATGACCAATTGAATGTTTACCTTCATTCACAACCTAGTCCAATAAAAAATCCCACCCTTCAGGAAAGGTCTTGGTACTCTGATAAACATAGATTCTAAAACATAAGATGATCAACATCTAATAGACCCTCCTAGGATATTTTTTCTTGTATGTATCGGTGGGTGTCTATCGAAAATTTGTTGGCTCTTTCACCCAGACTTTAAAAATCTCCTTAGTGCTCAAGTGGTTGCTCTTTGCATAGAAGTATGAATCCATGAGTGATTACGGCTCAGGTAAGTGGTACATAAGATGATAATCTATTGCCAAAAAAGAAGAAAGCATATGTCCGCTAATACTGCCAAGAGTCATAGTCTTTGGATCTATGTGAGCAAATATCCAGCTAATAGCATCTACACTTGGAAATGTTGGGTACCTACATGCAACACTGTTTAACCCTAAATTATGAATATAGACATACACCTACCAGTCTTCCAGATCAACGTTGAAGGTTCTTTCCGAGAAAAGTTCATTCACCTTCTACCATGTGAGATATGATTCCTTTTCTAGAAACAATTGAGTGTTTGAGTATACTGGGAAGTAAAATGGTGTACTCTCAACTGCTTCCCTATTGCTTCTCTCTATGGTATCCTTTGAAGCAGTTCTCTTTGGTGTCATGATAACAGTGGCTAACAAAGAGAAGTGCACAACACCTGCAATACCTGTGGGAGGAAAAAGCACTCATGGCAGACATGAATTAGCTTAAGCAAATCATCTTATAAATGAATATCAGGCACAACCACATGCAATGATGAGAATATTGCACAATTATGGAAGTGAAGGGAGGGAGACTGGTTGTGGGAACTTGGCATTGCATAATCTCAGTAGTTAGTGATGAAGCTTGAGGCTAGAGACTACGCAATGCATAATCTAGCCTGGGCATACTATGGGAGAGACTGTGCTAAGTGGCCAAGGGATTAGGTTGAGCCCTAGAACTATGAAATGTGTAGTTGGGTCATCCTATACTGTGCATTGCGTAGTCTCAAAGGTAAAGCTTGCAACTTGAGCTCCAGACTTGTGCAATGCCCAGCTAGACAAGGTGAAAATTGGCCAAGGGATGAGAAGATCTTCCTAGTGAGAGTGTGGGAAATAAGAAGATATGAGTGATAGTCTAACTAAGTGTGGATAGATCAATGCAAAATGAGTGCAGAAGATCAACATGCAAAAGGAAAAACAAACATGCAAGAAGATTCGTCGCAACGATGACCACTGATAGGAAAAAATAAGAAAACTAATGTGACACTTGTGAAAGGTGAACGACAGACTAAAACAACACTTGTAAAAGCTAATATACATTAAAATTTCAGCAAGCATGAAAATAAATGAGCAAAATGACACTCGCAAGAGTCAAATGACAAAAAAGCGATCGAAAAAAGCAACAAAAGTTGACAAAAGAAAAACTCACCCAGATGAGCGTAGAAAAATCCATTGAAGGCTCCTTGATCTCCATCTTGGGAATGCTAGATCTCCAAGATCAAATGTACAAATGAGATTTACGGGTGTTAATTAAATATATCTGGACTGATTGAGGTTTATTACGCACATGCCTCAAATCAAGGGAAAAGCAACGCTTGGTGGAAAATTTCCAAAATAGTAAGTGTCCCACCTTCGGGAAACTAATTACTGAATCCCTATTTTCCTTTTTCAGGAACTTTGCATGCACACTGCCAAGAAGGATTGTGCAATTTCTAAGGGTTGGGCAACTTCTTGACTCAGTGCATTACGTATTTTCCATCAACAAGGTTGGGCTTCCATCCAAAAATGTGTAGTCCTCAAGCTCAAGGCTAGCCTACCAAGAGGGATTGTGCAATTTTTTGAGGCAAGGTTGGCCTAGCTACCAAGATTGCGTACTTTTTAGAGGCAAGCCCAATAATGTTGCAAGGTCAAGTCAGAAGGTTGCTTATGAATTAGAAGATTTAGATCATGATCAAAACAAGCTAACAAAAGCATGCATAAAATATAAGTATTTGACATACCATGAATAATTGATGACAGTAAAAGATAAGCTCTTGTGGACAGAATTAAGGATTTAAAATTAAAGCATGGGAAAAATTTTGGAAGGTGGTTGTAGCAGCGACAACACTTCGCGACACACTGGTAGAACTCCAGCTCTTCGTATAGATCTTGTTTCATGCAAAAAAGGTCTAACTCTTCAGGAAGTATTGTTCAGTTCATTAATTGTCGTAGCTTCTTCACCTAGCTTGTGTTAAAGATATAGTCCCTACCATCATCTTCATCAGTGGCACACTTAGCCAAGGCAAGTCAAACTAAATTGTTTCAATTAGGGATGGGAGTTTATAGATACACGAGTGAAAAGAATTGTTAGAGACTTAGTTTTCATCTCTAATGTTGCTCCACTGCCAGCAGACCTAGACAGTACCTTGGTGGAGTCACTTTAGGAACACAAACCTTTCTCTGCTGCCAGCGAGCCTGAATAGTACCCTAGCAAAGTTGTTTTCTTTACCGCTCTGCACAGGAATCCTTTCTCTTCTTTTGCCTTTATTTTTTCTTTTTTTCTGTTTTTTCATAGAACTATGCATAGGCATTTATTGATTTAGTGAGGCAGAAGAGGGATCCCAATTTATTGAGAGCATAAGAAGGTTTCCTTTCATAGAAGGATATTTATATATACCTCTGACACACTTGTTAAGTTTTTCCTCCCCTCCTTACTCTACTTGATTTGGATGACAAGGAATGACTGAAAATTTATAAAACACTGATTAGAGTAGGTGATATTAGTTATAGATTCAAGCATTGAGATTTCACTATGGTTTTCTTTAAGAAAGAATGTATTTTCCGTAGGAATATCATCAACTAAAATATGCAAGATTCATTCAAAGAGAGGGAATAAGCATATAACCAAGCATTGATAGTAGCACAAATTCCTCATGAACTTCACCATGCTTACTTCAGAAAGAAAACATGGCCTCATGTGTAAGCTATCCTACAACTGAATGAAATGAAAAGACAGAAAAAGGAGCAAGACAGAAATTAAATCAAAGCAAAACAAAGAAATAAGAACAAACAAACTACTCCTATTCCTAAACTAACCAAGAATAGGCCAGATCTATGTAAAATGAATTTTCAAGTGTAACCATTGACGCATCGGCTGGCCTATGCGGGAGAGGTAACACATACCAATAAAGATATCCAAGAAAAACATCAAATAAGAATGATAAGGAAATACACACCATGATATTCGAAGTTTGAAAATGCACATAGAAAAATATGAAAGAAAAGCACATGCAAGGAATTCTATCGATGCATTATGGTGTTCAGACACGCTATGACAACATGACATGTAAGAAAAGACTTTCAAACTTAAAAATGAGGTGAACAAAAAAAATAAAAAATAAATAAAAAAATAAAAATAAAAAAAAAATTGTTTCGCAATAGAGCTCGCCAAGTATGACTGCTCCAAAGATTGAATGATGGGATCATGCAAAACAGATGGAGGATGCAAAAACTGTGAAACATAATGATTTTAAATTTGTGCGGAGGAGCGATGAGGAGCCTTGAAAGATATATTGATATTCTGATCAAAATTGAAACTGGATTCAAGACTGCAAGAACCTGATGTAACCATTAACTCGGTCTCAAGTGCCTCAACAACTTACAAAAGTTCCAAAACATCAGAAGATAAATCATCAAAAGATGATGGCTTAGAAAGATCAACAATGGAAACATCAAAGTCGTGACCAGATGAATCAGTGAAAAGATCACAACAGCCATGATCATAAAGATCAAGATAAAAAACAAAGGCATCCTCATGATCTAATGAATTGTAAAGAGGGGAAGACTGAAAACGAGAAATTTCACCCTCTAATTCTTCATGATAATCAGATGATGGATTGGAAAGATCAAGAAGAGAGGATTTTTCCTCTCCGCATTCAATTGTAGAATAGACACCCCACAAGTTCTCAGTATGGCTATAGAGTTCCATGATTATTTTGTTTTGACACCCTTTTTCCTCTTTTTCATCATCGCTATCAACTCAATAAAAGCAATGAATCATAGATTTTGATAAGGTAAAATCTCTCATATGTCTTAATTTTCATATTCATTAATGTGCCTTATTGTTATGTTAAAGATTGCATTGGCTATAGAATTAACATGATTCTGCAGCTATTTTACAAATCTACAACTATCTCCATGGTTTGCGGGGTTCTAGTGTGCCAACAAAGCAAAGAAGCACATGGGTGGTTGAGGATTGATCCCCTCATGGATCTCCTCCTATTTGCTCGAGCCAATTCACTAAAGGAACCACACAATGGCGCGGTCAAAGGCACGGGTCAAACACGTAGTAGTAGAAGTCTGAATGCATCATGTTTCTCCGATTTGCTTTCCAAATAACAAATCGTCGAGATAATGCTTTTACTGTTAAGTTTTGAATTTGAATAAGGATTGATTAAAAGACCTGTAGGCATAGAAGTCTCAAACTGTTGAGCACACATTTTATATATAAACCTGTATCTGTTGTAAAGGATAGGAAGGAAGTAATAGTTAAATTTCTGAAGAATTGTGAAATAGACCTTTGTTCTCGTATGGAATTAAAGTTACCTTTCTATTATTCGATGCGTATGTGAGCATGATTTACACCTACTGTATGCGGAGGGCCCCTACAGATAGTCGAGGTTTAGTTATTTCATTTTATTGCTTCTATTATCGTATTGTCATTTCATTTTAGTTTAGTTTCCTTGTTTCACTGTTTCATCATTTTGTTATAACTCAGTTATTTCATTTGCACTTACATTTCTTCACAGTCGTTTAATGGTTTAGTTCTTCAACATTTTTTTTCGCTTAATTATAGTCAGTATTTTTATGCTTTTAGAATTATAACTTGTATATATTCTGTAGTCAACATTAGAAGATTACTTTCATGCTTTTTAGAATCAGAGTTTATATATACTTTGCAGACAACTTTTGAAGGATCATTTTCTTGCTCTTAGAATCATTTGAATTTCAATACTCTATTTCATAGCAGCAAGGTGTTTAGGATAGATTCATAATGGTAGAATGATTAACAAAAGATGATTTAGAATGATACTTAATATAGGTATGACTTGGTAGATCATTCTAACAATAGCTTAACCTCCACTTATTAATTCATAGAAATATAACTCTGATCTGATAGGAACCTAGATAACAACGAAAATCCCAAAACAAATATAACCATCATCTTACAAACTAAATGAAAGGCTTCTAGCATATATAGTGCACCTGCACTTCATAAGTTTACCATCTTCAGTCGATAAGTTATGCTTTCAATTTAATAACATTAAATTGACCAAACATTTTGGCACCGTTGTCGGGGAAATGTTAGTAGAAGCCTTTAAAAAAAATCAAATACAAACATAACATGCATAGGGAAAGAGACTCTAGAGGTAGGTTTGTAGGTTGAGGAAGAAGTTTAATTCCCACATCATCACTCACTCCACCATGACCATGTAGTGCCACACCACCCCCCCAAACTCAAATTCCATCCATAGTAGGCCAATATAGACTTTCTGAAGTCTTGAGATCCAAAATCCAATCTAAAGGTTCACCAAATTCATCAACAAAAGTTGTAATCGAAGTAGATCCTACATCTCCAACAATAGGAATAATTTTCCTATCTTCAACTAGAGAAGAACTTCCAGATCAAGAGTTGGAAGTTCCTACTGAAGAAGAAGAAGAATAAACTTACTTCAAACCATTGATAGAGGAACCAGAAGAAATAGAAGAAAAGATAGATAATCCTATTGTAGAACCAAATATTTATTCTGAGGAATCCATCATGGCTGAAGAAGGAGAAGGAGAAGTACACAATGTCAATGGTGAACAACATAGGATTGGAGGAGGAGGAGGAGGAAACAGAGGAGGTGGAAGAGGAGGTGGTAGAGGTAGAGGAAGAGGAGATCTAGAACCTTTTGGATTCCCTATCCTTGATGAGGATACAAAATTAACAATGAAAAAGATCTCGCCTTCTATCCTCCCTAATTTTCATGGAATAAGAAGTGAATACCCGGAGACATTTCTCTTTGAATTTGAAGCATTCTATAGATAATATGATTATCTGCATGATGCTTGTTGGAGAGGAAAATCCCCTCTGCGGACAGAGGCGATCCCCACTAGCCCAAAATGGGTCTAGCAACAATCAAACAATGCTATCACGCAAGTTCCTAATTGCAAATTAAAGGTGGATTATGAGAGCCTACTTGGATTCCAACGCTAGTGTTGTAGAAGAGTTGACACTCCCGTTCCTTTGCTCTGGCCGGTCACGATCCTCACGATCTCCGTGAATGGACACCTGCACATGCAAAGAATGACACAAATACAAGCATAAAATCCAATAGATGCAATTATATATCGGTCAGAAAAGATATAACTCCAACATCATCACAATGAACAACAAGAATGGAACCATAATGATAGTCATCTATTATTGATAATCAACAAAGAAGAATACAACCATAGTTCTGACATCAAATCCTCCTTTGGCTGGATGATCAGCTACATATGTCTTGCAAAGCTTGTCAGGATTGGGAACAAGCCTCTCTCTCTTTGATTATGAATGCAAAGAAGACTCTTACAGCAATCTCTCAGACTTCTGATAGTATAATTCTCCCTATGCTCCAAAACTAGCTTGTCAAATGCAACAGAACAAGATTTTATAGATGGAGGAGGAGGAAGAGATACAATGAATCCAGACATCCATGGGATTGGCATTATCCTCGAAAAGCTATTATGGATAGAGATACGATGAATCTCGACATCCATGAGATCGGCATTATCCTTGAAAAGCTTCATGAGTCGAAAGGAAAAAACTTTCGGGCGTGTGTTTGTTAAAAAGCTTTCCCAAACTTGGTTGGTGCGGGTAAGACTCTGAGACAGAGCGCCAACTGGTGCGCCCTCTTTGGAGAAATTCCCCCATTGGCGCGGGTGATACACTGTGGATCTGCGCTAATGCAAAAAGGGGACTTTTTAAGGATATTCTACAGGAGATGTCTTCAAGGCATATGAAGTCCATACTTAGGGGAACATAATGCAAGTGTTTTCAAGTTATGTCACTTCTCACAGGTCCCGAAATGAGTCCTCCAAAGTGCGGGAAAGGGGTAACAGGGACGGTGACAAATGGTGACAAATTACTATGTAACAGATGCCCCCTAAAGCATGAGGCCCGAGAGAGAGAGAGGGGTGAAATGCTTTACAAGAACACATGCAGCTGCCGCCGGAGAATCTGCATAGAGAGATACAACTGATAGCTCAAGTACATGATATATGTGGTATGGGCACAGCCATCCATAACAGAGTACATAATAATCTAGATCCATCGTATGGGCGCAGCCATCCGATGAGGATCGATGAATAGACTTAGGCATGGTCGGAGCCATCCAGTGAATGAGTCATGTAATAATAATCCACAAAATCACAGCCTGGATTCCAATAGACAAAATCCAGGGTCTTGCGCTCCATCTTGACCCGAAAAAAAGTACAAGTTCAAGCATGTGAATACATGAGTTGAAGTCGAACATGCATGAACATCGTCTGATTACCAGTCAATAATGAAAACTGTTAACAGACGCGAGAGGTACCACCAATAATGACAATGGCCCTCAAGGTACTATAGGTACATTCTACGGCGTGTGAATCGGTGAGCTGGCGTCGAACACCCGTAGAATCATTTGATCGGAGGCCAATGATGAAAACCTCACGTCGAACACGAAGAACCTGCCATTGAGGCATGCATGCTCCAAGGCACCGGAAGGGAGTCTCTAGATCAACTTCCTGGATAATGAGCTGAAGTCGACAGGAGGTGACCTTGATCGAAGGTGGGCCATAGTGTTTCCCACATCATCGACACGAGACAGAGGAAGAATGTTGTGGTAAATCAGAATTATGTGAGCTATCAGAGGGAGGTTATTATTCTACAGATGTCAACTTCTCTTGAACATATTGGCAGCACGACAGTGGACTTGGCAGTATTTGACATCAATGGATCAAAGGTCATGGTGACAAGGCAATGAGCAGATGAGAGGTCAAACAAGATCACCCAAATCCACGGAGGCAAGTGAAAAACGAGATGAGATGTCCCCACCCAGACACGAAAGCAGACAAGTGCCATGTTCAAGAGCGACATACTGCCGACACGACAATAATTATGGTTCCATTTTCCCCCACCATTTCTGGCGAGTACCCCAGTTATTTTATTAACAATCTTGACGGGGATAGCATATGCTTGTAACGTCATATCGACGAACTCCAATGTCATCAAGTTTTAACGAGTCTGATAGAGGAAGAACTCGGCGTCTTTTCATGTTTAGAGAGTTTGAAAAGACAACAGAAAAGAAAACTCCAAGGGTGTCCTTTTTCATAAAGTTGTGTCTCTCGAGCCCGAAAAAGTATAAAACAATGCTCGAAAGAACCGCTCGACCATTACGATCAAGGAGTACTTTTCATGTTTAGTGACTTCGACCTGAAAAAGTAGAAAAGCGACCAAAATCACGTCGTTTCGTAACCGTTAACGAGCCTGAAACGACAAGGGCCCGACGATCTTTTCATATTTACACGGTCGGAAAAGAGTTTAAAGACGACCGCCTCTTATTTACATTTAATGAGTCAAGAGGGGTAGCTCGGCGATCTTTTCATCTTTAAACGGTCGGAAAAGAGCTGAAAGTAGACCTCCATTTTTATTCTCTTTAACGAGTCAAAAAGGGAAAAGTACTCGGCAATCTTTTCATCTTTTACGAGTCTGAAAAGAGCTTAAAGGAGACTCGTCCTAGAGGAACGAGTGGTATAAAGGGTAGCAACTGGTTCCGGCAATGGTGGAACTACTCAAAACATGTAATGGTCAAGAGGCTGGCTAATAAAACCACTCATCACTGCGGTTCCTCAGGAAAGGATAAACAACCAAGTGAAAGCATATGATCGGCCAAAGAGATGGTGGTGATTGAATGAAACAACCAAGGCTCATCTAACAGAATTTAGTAGATAAAAGGCAATCACGAGATGTAAATCAGGTATGGGTTCATTTTTACACAAGCTTGAACCATGGAGAACTCTGCTTAGATTCGGTTTCATGTTTACACAAGCTTGAAACAAAAAACTATGCTTGTTATCAGTTCGCATGCCCCCAGCATAATAACACAAATCGAGGTACGTGCCCCCCAAGATTCATTGCATTCAACAAAGTGGATGGAATGAAGGTTCACTATCAAGATCTATGAAAGACTCGACTTGTATTTTACGAGATCTTAATCAAAGACTCGATTTGGAAAGGAGGAGATGTTTCATTTTTTAATGAGGTTGACCTAGGAAAAGAACTATCCTCATAACCCTTATTTCATTTTTTAATGAGCTTGACACAAGATCAGGAACTATGCTCGGCCAGACCTAGTTTCATTTTTTAAGGAGCTTGACATAGGAAAACGAACTATGCTCCGCCCGAACTTCATTAGAATGAACAGGAAGTCGGGGCTTCCAAGAGTGCCACTCCGGGTGGAAGGGTAACATCTCGGAAGTCAGGACCCAATGCCCCCAGGACACTATGCACGACGGCGGCATCACTGGATACAGGCACGGGATAAGTGGCCACGTAGTTGATCTGTGGTGGGGCAGATGCAACTGGTGGATGAAAACCAGGAGGGGATGACGACTGCGTAGGAGGCACCCGGGGACGAACAAATGATAATTGATCTATAGTCACTATCCTTCCATCGTGTGGAAAGCAAACCACACAGAAAAGTGAAGAGACCAGGGCCCCCATGGCATAAACATAGTCACGGCCAAGGAGAAGACTGAAATCTAAAGCACCTTGGGTAACCGATACGTCTATATAGACGGTTTTGCCTCCCAAAGTAATAGGGAACTTTGGAAGGATCCCTAATGGTTGACTAGTTCCTCCGTCAAAAGCCGTCAGATTCGGCGCAACTGGCACAAGCTGTGGGAAACCCAAAGCTTGCCAAGTAGTGGCAGGCATAAGACTGACAGATGCACCCTCATCCAAAATAGTGCCAGGTATTGCCCTATTATAGGCGTGTACCGTGACCCAGAAAGGCACATGGGATGGAAGGCGGGAGGTAGTCAAACGACTCCAGTCGAAGGAAATGACTGAACTACTTGGTGGGGGAATCGTATGATTGCCCCCCTGCTCTAAAGGGACCGAAGCAGGACTCTCGGGAGTAGCTGGGATAGGAGAATCATTTCCAGACACAGGAGAATCTGAGGAGACGAGAAGAACATGGGAATGATGCTCTTCCGAAATAGAGTGGTCGACGAGTGGTGAACTCGAGTCGATACTCTTTCCGATCAATGGTTGGTCTGGAATAGGCTTGGAAGAGCCACGTTCAGGAAGAGGAGGCTGGACAAGAGAGGAATCTTGGTCGATCTCTTTGTCAGCAAGGGAACGATCTGTGGCTGCAGAGAGACGTTGATAGCCAATGGGTAGTTGGGGTGAAGGAGCTGTGAGACTTTCCAAGACAACGGAGGCTTTATCCATGAGTGGACAAAGGTGAAGGGAATGATTGCCTTCACAGAGTCTACAGGGGATTCAAAGCTTCCCTTTTCCCTTACCATTTCCAGCTGATAGGGTAGCATCGCCGTGAGCTCCAGAGGACGATGAGGGGTGGGCCGGATCACGAGACCATACTTCTAAGACCCTGGGAATGCCAGGACAATTGTGAAGAAGATGGTCCTCCTTGCACAATCTACAAGGAAACTTGACCTTCCACGGAGGAGCAGAAGGTGGCCCGACTTGAGGTGGACTCGAAGGAGTAGCAGCACTTTTAGCCTCTCCCTTAGGAGACTTCTTCTTCTTCGTCTTCTTCTTCTTCTTCTTCTTAGCCACCTAGTTACTCGAATTGAGACTTTCACCAGGCAAAGTAGAAGATGAGGACGTAGAAGTAGGCGAAGAAGGGGAGAGGTCCACCTTAGAATCAACATGATGTTGTTCAGGTGGAGGGACTGATTGACCAGAAGTTGAGATGGTAGGGACCAAAGAGGTTGGGAACAACCAAACAGGCAACCCAATAGTTAACCCTGGGAGGGACAACGTTGCCATGTAAGGAGCACCAACATTCCCAAAAGGAGCGAAATGACCAGGGTTTCCGTCAGAGGGGATCCTTGGGTTGGTGAACCCCGGAAAGGTTGCCATCGAAAAAGAAGCCTACTCAAGCTAACGCAAACAAGATCTAACTGGGTAAATGTGAATCGCGGCTGAATAAATTTGAAGACAAAGGAACTGAACTTGACCTTTTCATGTTTTAAGAGTCGAGAAAATGACAAAAAGATGACTCTAGTCTCCTTCGAATGTTTAGTGAGCCTGAAGTGACAAATGCTCAGGTGAGCCTTTTCTTTTAGGGAGTCCGAAAAGGATCAAAAGTGACTACTCTGGAGAAACTAGGCAAAGGGTTTACCAAACAATCCATAAAACTGCATATACACCTTGGCAATCATATGAAAACCAAGGACTTCCCGTATGGCAGTCAATCTTCCCGAATGCTGTGTTCAGTGCATTACGACTTGTAAGGTGGCAGACACGGCTTCCTGTGGATAAAGGATGATAACCTAGTGGGCTCTCCCCATATACTCGACGGTATGTGGGAGCACAAATCCGTGCTAGAACACTATTGCGTCACAAGAGGAGGAATCACCCAACCATAATGTGAAACAACAGTGACTAGGTTTAACGACGCCAGAACACGTCTCTAGCCTAGACCTCTAGATGTATGCGTTAAGTTCCAATGCATTTTTAGATTCATTCAGTTCATTTTACAGTTGATCTTTGATTAGGTTTCAGTTTCCAGGTCCTACCGTATGTAATCTCTCACAATTTCCTAAATGCAAGCTATATGCCAAAATATATCATTTCATTCGATGAATGCTAACTACGGGAGAGTTGAGATCTTTCAATCAAACAAAATGATCATAAAACAATCAACAATGACTCTAATGCAGCTAATGGCAATAAACAAAACTTTTTTTTTTTTTTTTAAATCACTAATCACTAATAACAATGAAAAGCTCTAATTTCCATTAACTAATTCAAAGCAAAAGAGATTGTTCGTTTTCTTTTCAATGGAAAAGTGCACTAAACAAATTTTGAGAGATAATAACAAAGAGTAAAAGAGACAAATTTCACTCAATGAAAACACAATCAAGTCCCTGAAACACCAAGGCAATCTTTCAAACCAAGAAAAATCACAAAGACCTCAATGAGCTATGTGATCTAAGCCCAAACGAAGCCAAGCGAAATCCAAGCGAAAAAGAGGTAAATCGCTCGAATAACACAATAAAAAGCTTTAACAATCATTGAACAAGTGCAAGAGAGTAACCAAAAATTCGACTGGACCAACAGAAGGCCAAAACTCCTAAGGAAGGCTCGATGCACAAAGCCACTAGATGCCCTAGGGCTAAAACGTGAAATTGGTAGAAAAAAACAAACAACCAAAGGGTAAAGGCCAAAAACCAATCAAACAAGACTCTAACACATTCAAGTGATTGAAAAATAGTATCCAGACACAAAAACCAAGCTTGGAAGGCTCAAAACAAGCAAACTCTAAAAGTTTCCCTGAGCTGGCGCGACTTTCAGGCTAAAAGTAGCGCCAATTGAGGATTGGCGCAGGCTGTACATTGACAAGTGGCGCCAATTGGCACGACTGTCATGCAAAAAAGAGTGCCAATCAAGTTTTCTATGCTAAAATAAAAAATAAGCAATCCAAGACTAGGCCAGCAGTACCCAGACAAACCAAGAAGCAAGAGACAACAGAGGATCCAACCCAGAAAGCTATCTAAGCAATCAAAACAAGAGAAACCAAAGAGACAAGACAAACTCCAAGTTGTTTAGTTCGTAAACCAAACAGGAGATTGACTGAAGTGGCATTGATCTACTTCGCTATTGCAAAGCAATAGCGTTTCGAAGGCTATTTGGCCGTACTTCAGGCTCCGTCTAAAGTTTACAAATCAAACAACAAGCTAACTCCCCAGTGGAGTCACCAAATTGTTGGAGAGGTAAATCCCCTCTGCGGACAGAGGTGATCCCCACTAGCCCAAAATGGGTCTAGCAACAATCAAACAATGTTATCACGCAAGTTCCTAATTGCAAATTAAAGGTGGATTATGAGAGCCTACTTGGATTCCAACGCTAGTGTTGTAGAAGAGTTGACACTCCCGTTCCTTTGCTCCGGTCGGTCACGATCCTCACGATCTCCGTGAATGGACACCTGCACATGCAAAGAACGACATGAATACAAGCATAAAATCCAATAGATGTAATTATATATCGGTCAAAAAAGATATAACTCCAACATCATCACAATGAACAACAAGAATGGAACCATAATGATAGTCATCTATTATTGATAATCAACAAAGGAGAATACAACCATAGTTCTGACGTCAAATCCTCCTTTGGCTAGATGATCAGCTACATATGTCTTGCAAAGCTTGTCGGGATTGGGAACAAGCCTCTCTCTCTTTGATTATGAATGCAAAAAAGGCTCTTACAACAATCTCTCAGACTTCTGACAGTATAATTCTCCCTATGCTCCAAAACTAGCTTGTCAAATGCAACAGAACAAACTTTTATAGATGGAGGAGGAGGAAGAGATACAATGAATCCAGACATCCATGGGATTGGCATTATCCTCGAAAAGCTATTATGGATAGAGATACGATGAATCTCGACATCCATGAGATTGGCATTATCCTTAAAAAGCTTCATGAGTCGAAAGGAAAAAACTTTCGGGCGTGCGTTTGTTAAAAATCTTTCCCAAACTTGGTTGGCGCGGGTAAGACTCTGAGACAGAGCGCCAACTAGTGCGCCCTCTTTGGAGAAATTCCCCCATTGGCGCGGGTGATACACTATGGATCCGCGCTAATGGAAAAAGGGGACTTTTTAAGGATATTCTGCAGGAGATGTCTTCAAGGCATATGAAGTCCATACTTAGGGGAACATAATGCAAGTGTTTTCAAGTTATGTCACTTCTCACAGGTCCCGGAATGAGTCCTCCAAAGTGCAGGAAAGGGGTAATAGGGACGATGACAAATGGTGACAAATTACTGTGTAACAATGCTAAAAAACTAAAATTGTTCCCTACCACCTTAAAGGATTCAACATTAAAATGGTTTATGAGTTTAGGAACGAATTCTATAAGAACATGGGCACAAATGAAAGATGCATTCTTGGAGAAATACAAGGATTATTGTATGCCTCATAGCATTAAAGATGTAGTCTTCAAAATGGTACAAAAAGAAGATGAAAATCTTGAAGATTTTGTCGAAATATTTGTTTATAATATCAAAAGGGAAAAAATGAATAATCTGGATGAGGAAACTTTGAAAGCTCTCTTACTCAAATCCATTAAAGATGAGTGGATTGATATTCTCAATCTAATGGGAAAATGAGATATTTCTTAGTTACCATTTACATATATTTGTGATCTATGTGTACATATTTCAAGAGGTAAAGCAAGAACAGGGAAAATTTCAAGGGATCCTCTTTTATCAAGAGTAAATAAATCATTGATTTGAGGCTTTTGCGATCTATATTATGTGTGGTGTTGTCTTCTGGAGTCATCGCATACAGATTTTTGGAATCGACGTTTCAAACCATCCTCCATGGTTCATCATCATGATAGATCCATGAGTGAAGAAGTCAAGACTCATTAGTGTAAATAAATAAAAGTGAGGGTTCAGATGGGAATGAATGGAAGCAGACCAATTTTTGAAAGAGAATGAATTGATAGGTGGTGATTAATTCAGATTTACTTTTAATCTTAATTTTTAATTTTTAATGATTATAGTCATAGTTTTAATATGTATCTAATGTTTTCTTCTTTTTAGGATTGTTAATAATTGAAAATTATTGATATTAATTCATAAATTAATTGTTACTGTATTTTTATTTAATGTAACTTATGTTTAGTAGGATAATGCCTAACATTTATTAATCATTATAAAATTGAACTAATCTATTTCTAAATTAAATAATTTAATCTATGGGATGGAAATTAAAACTAAATTTAATGTTTGTTTTTATCTCCTCAAATTATTAATGTTATATAGACTTTATTTAATTCATTATTAAATATTATTATTTAAATATTAGTTATTTTGCAATTGAGATTAAATAGAATTGATTTTTTATTTTTTTGCTCCAATTTAAAATTTTTGAATTAAATTAATTTTAATTTGAAATTGTTCTAAAGTTTATAAAGTATTATTGTTTAGAAATTTTAAAATTAATTCATTATTAAATATTATTAATCAATTATTAATTTTAGAATTGAGATTTAAATTAAATTAAAGTTTTGGCTCTAATTTAAAATTAAATTCAATTAATTTTAATTTGAAATTTTTTATTATCGTTTAAAATATTATAGTAATATTAATGATATGTTTTATTAAAAGTATTTTAATAAATTTTAGTAATATTAACGATATGTTTATTAAAAGCATTTTAATAAATTTTAGGCATGACAAATTATAAGGAAAACCTAGAAAGGTCAAATTCATTGATAAGAGGGCAGGTAGCAGCTAGGAGTAGGTGGAATCATGGGTTAGAGCAGGAATCCAATTATCACTGATTTTCCAACCTTCATCGCAATTAAGGTTGTTAGGGTGTTTTCCTATTTCGATGACTTCTCTAAATTTTCTATGGTGATAATGATCAATCTTGGCTACCACACAAGAGTTCTCAATACAAATATGATGATTGGTTTTGCTGGAGTGGTCATCCAAAGCTGATTTCTTGGACTAGTTGTGTTTAAACATGCCGCTGACATTAAACATGATGGTCAAAGACCTCAGCTTTGGTTGAGCACTCCAGCAAAACCAATCATCATATTTGTATTGAGAACTCTTGTGTGGTGGCCAAGATTGATCATTATCACCATAGAAAATTTAGAGAAGCCATCGAAATAGGAAAACACCCTAACAACCTTAACCACAGTGAAGGTTGGAAAATCAGTGGTAATTGGATTCTTGTACTAACCCGTGATTCCACCTACTCCTAGTTGCTTCTTGCCCTCTTATCGATGAATTTGACCTTTCTAGATTTTCCTCATAATTTGCCATCCCTAAAATTTATTAAAATACTTTTAATAAACATATCGTTAATATTACTAAAATTTATTAAAATACTTTTAATAAAACATATCATTAATATTAATATAATATTTTAAACGATAATAAAAAATTTCAAATTAAAATTAATTGAATTTAATTTTAAATTGGAGCCAAAAAAAAAACTTTAATTCTATTTAATTTCAATTCCAAAATAATTAATATTTAATAATGAATTAAATAAAGTCTATATAACATTAATAATTTGAGAAGGAGATAAAAACAAACATTAAATTTAGTTTTAATTTCCATCCCATAAATTAAATTATTTAATTTAGAAATAGATTCGTTCAATTTTATAATGATTAATAAATATTAGGCATTATCCTACTAAACATAAGTTACATTAAATAAAAATATAGTAACAATTAATTTATGAATTAATATCAATAATTTTTAATTATTAACAATCCTAAAAAGAAGAAAACACTAGATACATATTAAAACTATGACTATAATCATTAAAAATTAAAAATTAAGATTAAAACTAAATCTAAATTAATCACCACCTATCAATTCATTCTCCTTCAAAAATTTGGTTGGTTGCCGTTCATTTCCATTTGAACCCTCACCTTTATTTATTTACACTACTGAGTCTTGACTTCTTCACTCATGGATCTATCCTGATGATGAACCATGGAGGATGGTTCAAAACGTCGATTCCAAAAAATTGTATGTGATGACTCCGGAAGACAACACCACAAGTAAATAAATTTGCAGCTGGGATAGTAAGCGGGGCAGAAATAGGCAGTTTGCTTGATAACTTTAAAACATATATTTTAGGGAGTCTCAGTGAACAAATTGACACCCTTAAAATACAAAACAAGTAGAAAGACGAAAATGTTGCATTATCCATCTTTTGTCCTAGGTGTAGAAAGAAACATGCTCTGAGAGAATATCCTTTAGATTTAAAAAGCATAGAAACCTGTGTTATATGTGTGGAAAATCACGATACAAAAGAATCTCCCTCTATACTAGGTCTTAAGGATGTGTTTAGTGAAGAAGGAATGCTAAATCAAGTAGAGTTTCTTTACTTTATTGCCAAAAGGCCATGGAAAAATCCTCAAACAAATCAAAATCAAGGTTTTAATCCTCAACAATTTGCACAATATTCACAAAATAATTGGAATCCACCTATGCCATGGCAGCCTTGGGCTCAACCACAATCTTGGAATCAAGGATGGAAAAATCCTTATGGAAGATATTCTCAATATCAACAATATCCACCACCTTATCCAAATTTTCCACCACAATACTTCCCTCAAACCAACCAGTTACCTCAAGCTCAAGCTCAAAATGCAAATCCACAACTTTCTTTGCCATTTCCACAAAGACCAAATCAATTACCCATTCAACCACTCCCAAATCCAAACAATAAAACTTCACAACTTGTTTACAACTTAGAAGGACAGAATCCTCAAACTTATATGATAACTCCATTAGATCTAAATAATGTTCAATTAAGGTCTGGTAGAGTATTAGAAAGGAAGAAACCATCTGTTGTTATTTAGGAAATAGAAAAGAATTCTCAAAAAGATAATAATAACTTTGAAGAAGAGATTTCCCTTCCTTAGAAAGAAAATATTGAAACAGAAAAAAATCCTACACATTCTAATAATACTCCTATTATAGAACAACCTTCAGTATCTATCTCAAGACCACCTTTTCCTGAAAGGTTGAAAATCGATAAAGGAGTAGAAAAACAAATCATATTGCTTGATTATGATATGTTAGATGAATTGAAAAATGTTTGTATAAAAATTCCTTTATTACAAGCAATAAAAGAAATACCGATTTTTTCAAAAGCAATTAAGGAATTGAGTACTCAAGGATCAGGAAGAAAAATAAAAGAAATAAAAATAATTCAACTAGTTGGGAGAATTGCAGATATCATGATGGGGAAGACTACAATTCAAAAATATTTAGATCCAGGAAGCCCCATTGTGAAAACACACATCAATGGAACTGAAATACCAAACACACTGATTGATCTAGGAGCAGCCATAAACATAATGAGCAAACAAACTATGGATAAATTGAAGCTTCCTAATCTTCAATACACACCAACATTGTTACAATTAATAGATAGGTCTGTAATCAAACCTGATGGTGTGTTAGAAGATATATATGTATCCTTAGATTCTTGGGAATATCCTATTGATTTCATGATTCTAACACCCAAGAATAATTTAGGAGGACATCCATTAATTTTAGGAATACCATGGTTAGCTACAGTCGATGCTTTTATCAGTTGTAGATCAGGAAACATGTTTATCTCTGATGGAAGCTCGACAAGGAAACTTAAATTATACCCACCTACAAAAATAATGATAGAAGTAGAAAATGAAGAATGGATAGATGATGATAATGATATACAACTAGTTTTCACTATTGCACAAATAAATGAAGAGGATCAAATTTTAAATTCAATAGAAAATAATGAACCCTCTTTATATTGTGACAATAGTCAGGATTTTCAAGAACAATGTAATATTGAATATCTATCATCTAGACAAATGTCTTTACATTCTATGGAAAAATTTGGAAACTCTTCAATAGAAATTCTTCCAAGGAAAATTTTGAATATCAATGAAAACCTGGAAGAATTACAAAAAAGGAAACTGGTAGAAATATTGCAAAAACACTCTTCTGCATATGCATGGGAATACATTGATATGAAGGGAATTAATCCTAAAAATTTCATGCATCATATTTATATTGAAGAAAATGCTAGACCAGTTCGACAACCACAAAGAAGAATGAATCCAAATTTAAAAGAAATTGTTAAAGAGGAATTGTAGAAACTATTAAATGTAAATTTCATTTATCCAATATCATGCAGTCAATGGGTTTCAGCCCTAGTAATCATTCTTAAGAAAAATGTAAAATGGAGAGTATGCATTTATTAAAGGGAATTGAATAAAGCGAATTTGAAAGATCATTTTCCACTTCTGTTCATAGATCAAGTTTTAGATACATTAGTAGGAAAAAAATATTTCTCATTCTTGGATGGTTTTAGTGGGTATAATCAAATTCAGGTAGCACTTGAAGATCAATAGAAAGCCACATTCACCTGTCCATGGGGGACTTGTGCTTACCGAGTACTTCATTTTGGATTATGCAATGCCCCAGCAACATTCTAAAGAGCAGTACTAGGATTTTTATTTGATCTTATTCATGATTGTGTGGAAGTGTATATGGATGATTTTACAGTTTATGGAAATTCTTTTGAAGAAGCACTTGAAAATTTAGAAAAAGTTCTCATAAGATGCAAAGAAACAAATCTTTCATTAAGTCATGAAAAATGTTTTATGATGTTTAACAAAGGAATTGTTTTAGGTCACCATATTTCAGGAAATGGAATTAAGGTGGACTCATCTAAAGTATAAATTATTTCCAAAATATCAATCCCAAGTTGTCAAAGAGATGTTAGGAGTTTTCTTGGTTTTACTGGATATTATAGAATATTCATAGAAAAATTCACCAAGATTGCATCTCCACTCTTCAAATTACTCACCAAAGACTATGAATTTAGTTGGAACCTTGATTGTCAAAAGGCTTTTGGAACTTTGAAAAAGAAGATCTCTGAAGCACCTATCTTAAAAGGACCTAATTGGAAATTTCCTTTTCATATATCAACTGATGCTTCAGACACAGCTCTAGGAGTTGTGCTAGGACAAAAAGATCTCACTCCTTATGCCATTTATTATACCAGTAAAAATTTAACTCCTATAGAGCTAAATTATACTGTAATTGAAAAGGAGTTTTTAATTGTTATTCATGCCATTAATAAATTCAGACATTACATCACTGGCTATGAAACTTTCATTCATACAAACCATTATGCCATTATATATTTAATGAACAAACTAGTTACTAATGGTAGAGTAACAAGATGGCTATTACTGTTACAAGAATTTAATATCACCATTCTGGACCGACCTGGAAAACAAAACACAATTGCTGACTTTTTATCTAGAATTCAAAATGATAACAATGATACACATGTAGAGGAAATTTCCTGATGAATAGATTTTTGCAGTATCTTCTAAATCGCCTTAGTTTGCAGATATTGCCAATTATATAGTTACAGGGAAGTTACCCTCCTATTTGTTTCCTAGAGAAAAGAGAAAAATAATCCAAACAAGAGAATCTTATTCATGGATAAATGAAGAATTATACAAAACAGGACAACATCTCATCATCCAAAGGTGTGTAAGGGAAGATGAAATACCGGAGATACTTAAATCATGCCATGATGAACCATGTGGAGGTCATTTTGCTGATAAAAGAACTGCTTACAAAGTCCTTCTCTTAGGATATTATTGGCCTTCCCTTTTTAAGGATGCCAAGGAATATGTTAAGAGGTGTGATAGTTGTCAAAGAATGGGGAAACATGTTCCTTCAGATGAAATGCCACTACAACCTCAGGTACTCATTGAACCTTTTGAAAAATGGGCTTTGGATTTTGTTGGACCAATTAATCCATGTTCAAAACAAACAAACAAAAATATTCTTGTATGTAGTGACTATGTTACTAAATGGGTAGAAGCCGAAGCACTTTCTTCTACTACTGAAAATGTTGTAGTTTCATTTCTTTTTGAGGATATTTTTACTCATTTTGGTGTCCCAAGAGAAATTGTAACAATTCAAGGAAAGAGATTCACATCCAGAGTAGTGAAAAAGATAGTGGAAGAATATAAAATCAAGCATCGGAAATCTAGTCCATACCATCCACAAGAAAATGGACAAGTAGAGTCTACCAACAAAGTCATTGAAGCAATCCTCACCAAGACAGCTCACTTGCATAGAAGGGATTGGGAAGAAAAGTTTCAAGAAGCTTTATGGGCCTACTGTACGATGAAACACTTCAAGACATACTCCCTATGAACTTGTTTATGGGAAGGAAGTCCTATTTCCAAATGAGTTCCAGATTCAGACCTATAAGACAACAGTCAAGTTAGGACTTGACTTATCAGAAGCACAAAAGCAAAGAATGGGAAAACTCAATGAGCTTGATGAAATAAGGAAAAGATACTATCCAGAATACTAGTTTAGTCCAGCAACAAAGATCCAGATTGCATGCTAAATACATCAAAGAAAGAAAATTTCAACCAGGACACTGGGCATTGCTCTTTGATTCAAAGTTCAAAAATTTCCAAGGAAAGTTTCAAACTCATTGGATTGGGCCTTATGAGATTGAAATTTTTTTGATAATGGAGCAAAAAGAATTATGACTATTAATGAAGAAAAATTTCCTCTCTTAGTGAATGGACATCGACTAAGGATCTATCATAAGCCAATGACAAAGGAGGAATTTGTAAATATTTTCTAGGACAACTCTAATTTGAAGTTGGTCAAGAAGAATTCTTCTTGTTCTTCACATCAAAGTTTTCTTTTTTTCATATATATATATCTATATATATATATATATATATATATATATATATATATATATATATATATATATATATATATATATATATATATCTATCTATCTATCTATATATATATATATATATATATATATATATATATATATATATCTATAATAATTAAAATAAATAAATGTGTATAAACATGAAAACCAACAATTGTTAACACGTTTATGCAGAAAATTCAAGGTGAAAACCAAGAATTCTTGGCATCTTAAATTTTCTTTGTATCCCATTTTCTAGAAATCCATATTCTTTATCCCTTTCTTTTCAAAAAAAAAAAAAAATAGCTACAGAATTATTGATTTTCTGCAGCCTTGATAACTTTCTGCAGCTAATTTGATAGAAACTTCTAATGATACAATTGAAGGAATGATTGACTCCCTCCACTACAAAGTACCTAAAGACAACATAAAAAGGCAACCAAAGGTTAGCAAGAAAATAATTCAAAGGTATGCACTTATTTAATTTAATAATAGGGATCAAAACATTACATATATGAATTATAAGACATAGTACTACCAAAAATCAAAATCATTATTGCAAAGAGTTGATCGTGTCATGTCAAATCGTGTATAATCCGCCATTCACTCCCAGTCATCATAACTCATATTTTGATCCATTGAACCGATCGCCCAAATCATAAACATGAATGCTCTTAATGGTTAGATTCTACCTCACTCCCTTATACCCTCACTACCTATGCTCTCATTATTCCATCACTCACGTTCTTAGCCTTTCCGCTCTAAAAACCTTACCAATCCATCCTACCTCATCAAACAAAACAGTTTTTGAAACAAATCTTCTCAGCAATGGGAGTGATAATCAGAACAGAGCCAACAAGGAAGAAATTTTTGGAGGGATATCCACAGACAAAAAAATTGTTGCAGAAGGCGCGATGGCTAGAATTTATAGAAAAATTCGATGACTTCCATAAGGAGGTGACCAAATCCTTTGCCAGGGATTTTGATGGAATCAAAGTAGAGATACGAGACATCAAATTCACAGTGACAGAATCGTTTATAGCTGAAGCCACTAGACTGCCATGGATTGGATAAAAATGGTTCAAAATAGAGGTATTGAAAGAGAAGACTGGAATATTTTCATGAACAAACCAAGCATGGACACCACCATTTTCAAGAAGGGCATTTCAAGCATGACATTAAAAAGTAAGCGGAGGAATTTGCTTCTAATAATCCAAAAATTTGTTACCTATGAAGGAAGGTTCGGACGTATATTTTTCTATCATATTCAGCTGCTAATGAATTTTCTTGAAGAAAATGAGATAAATATTCCATATTTCTTGTTGAATAGTCCTAGAAAGATGTCAGGGAATGTTCAAAGGAGAATTTTGTTCATAGATAATACAATATATCACCATGGTCTAGTCAAAATACTTGTTGAATATCACCTCTAAAACATAGGTGATAATTGGGAAAAAATTTTAGTAAGGAATCACTTTCAAGAAGAAACTCATGGGAAACCAAATAGCAACAGACCTAAGAGGGGAAAGAAAATAAAAATTGATAGGACATAGGAAAAAGAACCACAACAGTCGTGGGAACTATCAGAGGATGACATCCCTCTTGTAGAAGTTTTAGAGAAAATAAACAAAAGAAATGTTAGAAGAAAGAAAGCTGGTAAAGAGACAAAGATTTCACCTCAAACAAAGAAGCCTAAAATAAAAAGGAAGAAAACTCAAAAGACCCCTGGCATAGGTCTAAGAAAGAGTACCAGACTCAACTCATCAAAAGAATTACCCTCAAAGAGCATAGAGCATATCAATGAAGAAACAAAAGATGACTCAGAGGCAGAAGAAGGTTTAGGAATTTATCCAAGAATATCACCAAGGGTTTCATCACCAACTTTCACCTCCCCTCCTCAGAGTCTAAGACAAAGAATGCCATAAATTGATCCTATGCAGCAAGATATTTATGATTATATTGAATCCCTGGAGAAAAGGGATGCAGACAGAACATCAAATTTGATTCAAGAGGAAGAAGAAGTCCAGTTTAATGAGCCACAAGAACCTACAATAATCAATGTATTAAAACAAGAAATATTCGAACTGGAGACATTAAACAGGTACATTAAAAATGAAAATCAAGCCTTGAAAGAATAGAATGAAATCCAAATAGCTAAGAGTGACAACCTCCTTTTACATCTAAGTTTGTGGTTTAATAAGAACAAGAAACTGAAGAAGAAAAACAGGGCTTTACAGAGACAGGTTATAAACTTGAAATACAAGATCCTCATGAGGAAACCAAGGATGGCAATGACTGGAAAGAAAGTGAAAAGGATGAAGTTAGATGTATTGGTAGAAGTTTCCAAGAAAATGCAATAGTTTAATAAATATATCAATTTTGTGTTTTGTATGAGGACATACAAAATATTCAGTGTGGGGGAATGTAGAGTTCCATAACTGTTTTGTTTTGACACCCTTTTTCCTCCATTTTCCTCTTTTTCATCATCACTATCAACTCAATTAAAGCAGTAAATCATATATTTTGATAAGGTGAAATATCTCGTATGTATTATTTTTCATATTCACTAATGTGCCTTATTGTTATGTTAAACATTGCATTGGCTACATAATCAACATGATTATGTAGCTATTTTACAAATCTATAACTATCTCCATGGTTTGTGGGGTTATGGTGCACCAACAAAGCAAAAAATCACATGGGTGGTTGAGGATCGATCCCCTCATGGATCCTATTCACTCGAGCCAATTCACTAAAGGAACCACAAAGTGGCACGGTCAACGACACAAGTCAAAGACATAGCAGCAAAAGTCCAAACACATCACGTTTATTCAATTTTCTTTCCAAATAACAAATCGTTGAGATAACATTTGTTCTGTAAAGTTTCAAATTTGAATGAGGATTGATTAAAATGCCTGTAGGCATAGAAGAATTAAACTATTGAGCACACATTTCATATATAAGCATGTATCCACTATAAAGGAGAGGAAGGAAGTAATAGTTAGATTTCAAAAGAATTGTGAAACAAACCTTTGTTCTTGTATGGAATTAAAGTTTCCTTTCTATAATTCGATGCATATGTGAGTGAGATTTACACCTACTGTATGCGGAGGGCCCCTACAGACAGTTGAGGTTTAGTTATTTCATTTTATTACTTCTGTTATCATATTGTCATTTCATTTTAGTTTAGTTTCCTTGTTTCATCATTTCGTTATAACTCAGTTATTTCGTTTATTGTTTCGTTATTTTGTTTGCGCTTACATTTATTCACAATCATTTAATGTTTTAGTTCTTCAATGTTTTTTTCGCTTAATTACAGTCAGTATTTTTATGCCTTTAGAACTAGAACTTGTATATATTTTGTACTCAGGATTAGAAGATTACTTTCATGCTTTTTAGAATCAGTGTTTATATCTATACTTTGTAGACAACTTTTGAAGGATCATTTTCTTTCTCTTAGAATCATTTGAATTTCAATACTCTGTTTCATAGCAACAAGGTGTTTAGGATAGATTCATAATGGTAGAATGATTAAAAGAAGATGATTTGGAATGATACTTAATATAGGTATGACCTGGTAGACTGGTAGATAGTC
Source organism: Pinus tabuliformis (assembly GCA_031772625.1). Lineage (NCBI taxonomy): Eukaryota > Viridiplantae > Streptophyta > Pinopsida > Pinales > Pinaceae > Pinus > Pinus tabuliformis. Next base: position 1,068,005,987 of record CM062804.1, on the reverse strand, counting down.
TAACAATAGCTTAACCTCCACTTACTAATTTTTAGAAATCTAACTATGATCTAATAGGAACCTAGATAACAATGAAAATCCCAAAACAAATATAACCATCATCTTACAAACTAAAGGAAATGGTTCTAGCATATATAGTGCACCTGCACTTCATAAGTTTACCAACTCCGGTCGATAATTTATCCTTGCAATTTAAGAACATTAAATTGACCAAACAATGATCAGAGATAACACCATCAGAAACTGATTCTTTGAAAGATTCAATAGGAATGACAAAATCATGGAATATGTCAAGATAATGAGGGACAGGTGCAGAAAGAGAAAGATAAACCTTCATCAAAAATTCTTGTTCAGAGATAGACTCCTACACATAGTCATCGTAAATGATATCGCAGTTTGGATGCTCAACATTGGCTCCATTCTAAAATTGTTCCTCATGAACATCAACAGAAATAGATGAAACAGGTGAACCAAGCAACTTACAATCAGAAGGACCAAAGCAATCAATAGATGGAGGAGAAGGAGATAACACATCATTGCAAACATTAGATTCACATTCCAAACCTGTGCTCAAATTATGAGTACGTGGGGTAGGAGAAGATGGTGGTCAATCAGTGGATGAACTCTCAATTTCTCCCACCTCAACCTGGGTAAATGGAACTGTTAGACGAGGGGAAGACGAAGACTGACTTGGAACAAAAACTTCCTTTGTCATAGATTTAGAAGCTCTATAACCGAGGTACATTGGGAGACTTTCGAAAGACTCATATTCGTGTGGATTCATTGAAATGTGAACAAGAAATTCAAATTTCTCTTTCATTAAATTTCAATCAATATCATCTTCAGAAAATTCGAAACAAAAAGGAATGAAACGAACATGAATATAATCAAGAGATTCATCAGGTGCTTTACACAATCACGTGATTTTCTTTGAACACATATTTATAATCATACTTGTTAAAGGCGTGGTAAAGATCTGTGACAAGATGTTCAAAAGAGTGAATGGAAGTGGCTGGAAATGTGTAACATCATTGACATTCCTTTACATGTGCTTCAAATGTGAGGACGAACAACCTGAACGCAACATCCTCACAGCGGATATTGTGTTTCGTGCAATATTAAAAAAAAATGAGCGGTGTGCTTGAGAATGGTTGTTCCATCCTTGCCATCAAATTTAATATTTGACAAGTCATCAATGATTCTCATCGGCACTTTTAGATTAGCAGTTCTAGAAAAAAATGCTAGGGTAAAGATTTGGGAAGAAGCCATTAAAGATGAGGAAGATTCAAACAAAATTCATGGCTCAACTTGTCATCTTGCCCTCCTTCTAGCACCAAAAATGTTGACGGTGTTGGACCCACTAGAATTCAGGGGATCTTCCCAATATAAATTCCCAATTAGACCTCACATTGTTTGGTGTAGGAGTCCCTTTTAGAACACGACCCAGTGGTTGATGCAGTGGGTATTGATGATGTTCCTTGGTTGTAATAATGCGTAGAATGATGTCTAATGAATTTGGTGAGAAAAAGTGCATGACACTACAGAAAGTCAAGTGCAATGCATGAAGTTTGTAACACACAGAAGGGAAAATGAGTGATCCCCTTAGCAGCCTGTAACAGTATGCAACTTGAAAAGAACACATGAACATAAATGACATCACAAGCTAATATTTGAAATAGTTCACAATTTAACTGTGATGAATCAAACAACACGCATTTAACAAGATTCATACTAATGAAAATGAAATAGTTCATAAGCATAAGCGTAAGTTAAATAACATACATTGTAAACAAAACAAGAATATTCCTACTATAATTACAACATATGCATGAAAACGTGTCGGCTATGAGCTTTTATTAAGTGAAAGTTCCAATCATACATATACCATTGATGGACCACTAGCCCCAATAGTGGAACATGAAGTCAACATCACCTACTCCTCCAAAGAAAGATACTCCCTCTATGCTATGGAAAAGTCAATGCTCTCACAAAATCCTAAGCCCCTAATTCTAATCTTAAGCCTAGACAAAATCTTGGCTCTCAAAAATCCCTTTACATGAGTTATCAGGGTATATTTATAGTGAGAGGGGGTGACTCTTCAACTCCCCTTTGTGACTTTTGGACTTCCCTCATGACTCTTCAACATGTTTACAAAATGACTCATTAGATTACATCATGACTCTTCACATTCCAATATTGACACTTGGAATTCCACTTACAAATTACAAAATAATATTACAATTTACACTCATACCCACATAAGAAAAAATTGGGTAGAGCCAACTAGATAGCCTAATAAGAAAAAACATATCATGCATGAGTTTGGGGAAACTCCATCTCAGCAACTTCCACTTGATGTTTCTCAACCACATAGCAATGCCAATCTTTGTATTGCGCAATGATATCCCCAAATTGTGTGATGGTGTCAGGTAGGAAGTGGACTCTAATCTACATGGCATCTGGGTACACTGACTTGGAACCAGTTTCTATTTCCTTCTTGTGAAGGATAAACATTGTGTTTATTTGGATATGGCCACCAATGTACTTGTGCATACTTTGTTTGTTACTTTAATATCCTCCTTGATGGTTACCTATATCCACTATTCCAAGTATTCATCAACCTAATGTCTGGTCTGGTTCTTGTGCTTGATCTCTATGAGTGAACTGACCAATGGGATCCTGTAGGACTTCACCAATACATCCATGGTGTTGTATAGTTGTGCATACAAGGCCTGAATGTTACCAATGAATGAGGCGAGCTATTTTTTGTTTTAGATGAGCATATGAACTCTTGCTTTCTCCAGATCTTCATGTTTCTTTGTTTCCTTTCTCAAGTCAAGCGATGCCCTATTGTATTGCATTTACCATTTATGCACAAAAGCGATGGCAGCTTGTACATTCTTGAGAGTTTTGACCAAATATTTACATTATTGTTGCAAGAACGCAAGTGGAAAATTGCCTTATGCGGAAGTTGTGTTCTGAGTTGCTACTCACATTTGTTCAACCTCTTTCCTAATCGATAGCAATTTGTTTTCCAATTGCTTGGTCTCAGCCATCAAATAATTTGTATTTGACTTTGAAGCACCTATGAAGGGCAAGTTGGTTGAGGCAACAACATTTGGATTTCTTTTGATGTCAGTCATGATCACCCTTTCTCTAATGAATGCAGGGGATACGAGGTCATTAGAAAAATGTTTCTTGCTTGCTTGGATATTACTTTTCTTGAGGATGGGAGACTGAATGGTGACCTACTGTGTACTTGGCATCATGTCGACATGTTCATTTTGAGGCTCTAGTTCCTCCATGTCTTGAATTTCAAATTATACATATCCATCACTGGACCATCATCTAGAGGGAAAATATCCTCTTCCTCACTTGGAGCTTACTTTGTTAGAGGATGGGGAAACTGAATGGTGACCCGTTGTGTACTTGGAATTAGGTCGACATGTTTGTTTTGTGGCTTTGGTTCCTCCATGCGTTGAATTTCAATCAACTCCTCTATCTCTTGAGCAAGCTTCTTGTCCTGCATCTATTTTCTCTCCTCCTCTAATTTTCCATTTTGTTATATCTCTTTAGCTTGTCTCTACATTGTTTCTTTTGTTATTTTCTCCGCTCTTTACCTTTGCTCTTATTCTTGCTTCTACTTCTCTTCTTCTTCCTTTCTCCTCTTCTCTTGTTCTTACCTTTTCTTTTGTTCTTCTTCCTACACCCTTTGTTTCCTCTTCTTCTCTACTACTAAATCCACTTTCATAATGGTTTGACCTACTTTCATCTTGCAGCTTCATTCTCTCCCTGGATTGTGCACAACTTTCCTCTTTCCCTTGTCATGCACTAGGTTTCTCACTTCTGCTGGTGCTTCTTTTGGAGTGCCTCCATGTTGCAGAGAAACCTATGAAGTTCCTGCCAAATTGATCAGCTCGCGAGACATGGAGGCATTATTAAAATTCCTCCATCAATCCTACTCCTGACAGTGAAAGATCTTGCTTGGCCATTGAAAATGGATTCTAGCACAATGGTATTTGCAAATAATATTCAGATCGTACGAATTGAAATCTCAAGTACCAAATGCAAATTTGTCTATCACTTTCCCTTTAATATCTGCAACCTTCAAGTTCTTGATTTCCTATGATAGGATCTACATAGGAAGAGTTGGCCAAGGTGATTTCTTCTTCTTGTGCAGTTCTGTTGAAAACCCTGTGGAGAGATGATATGCAACTTCTTCCATGACTAAATTATTAGTAGCATACCTTGGTAAATGACATGGTGACTTCTGTCTGTCGAACACTCTACAGAAAGTGCCATCTCGTGAGGCAAACTAATCTACTATCTACAATACTGGTTCCATTGCCCCTTGTGACATGCAAGGAGGCTCTTCCTCAAAGATCATCTTGTATAACGGAATGAGGAAGTGATTAGTTAGCTTCTCCATTACCCCTCTATGGCTACACTCTGAAAGCAGCTTGCAATAAACATACACAGAAGGCTCTCGTGGTGTCCAATTCCAATTCATTCTAGGGAATGCATTGTGCGCGTAGATTGCATCAAGTAGATATGCATACATATAAAAGATATCTTGCTTACCTTGGGAGGAATAAGGGCTTTAGACACATGGATCTACAACTGATGAGCCAATAAATATGACCAATTGAATGGTTTACCTTTATTTAAACCTAGTCCAATAAGAAATCCCACCCTTCAGGAAAGGTCTTGGTACTCTGCTGACAATAGATTTTGCAACATAAGATGATCAGCAACCAATAGACCCTCCTAAGATATTTTGTCTTGTACAGTGTTGGTGGGTGTCTATCAAAACTTTATTGTCTCTTTCACCCAACCTTTAACAATCTCCTTGGTGCTTAAGTGGCTAGTCTTTTCATAGAAGTTTGAATCCCTGAGTGATTATGGCTCAGGTAAGTGGTACATAAGATGATAATATGCTGCTAGAAAAGAAGCAAACATTCGTTCATTGATACTGTCAAGATTCATAGTCTTTGGATCTATGTGAGACATTATCCAACTAATAAATTTTGCACATGGAAATGATGGGTACCTGCATGCAACCCTGTGTAACCCTGACTTATGAATATTGACATATACCTATCAGTCTTCTAGATCTTCTTTGAAGGTCCTTGCTGAGAAAATTTCATTCACCTTCTACAATGTGAGATCTGATTCCTTCTCTACAATACGTTGAGTGCCAGAGTATATTGGAAAGTAAATAGGTGTACTCTCAATTGCCTCCCCAAAGCTACTCTCTATGGTATTCTTTGAAGCAGTTCTCTTGGGTGCCATGATAATAGTAACTGAAGAAGAGAAGTGCACAACACCTGCAATACCTTTGGAAGGAAAACACGCTCATGGCCAACATGGATTAGCTTCTTTAAATCATCTTACAAAGCAAGATTCGGCACAACCACATGCAATGACTAGAAAATTGCGCAATTCTGGAATTGAAGGGAGGGGGGCTGATTGTGGGAATTGTGCATTGCACAGTCTCAGCAACCAGTGATGCAGCTTGAGGCTAGATACTAAGCAATGTGCAGTCCAACCTGGGTAAACTATGGGAGAAACTACGCATTCGCAGTCTCAATAGCCAAGGGATCAGGTAGAGCCCTCGAACTATGAAATGCACAACTAACTTAGCTTGCGCTACGTATTTCACAGTCTTAGAGGCCAAGCTTGCAGCTTCAGCTTCAGACTTGTGCAATGCCCAACTAGACAAGGTGTAAATTGGCCAAAGGATGAGCAGATATTCCTAGTGAGAGTGTGGGAAACAATCAGATCTGAGTGATAGTGCATGTTAAAGTGCAGATATGAATAAGTATGGATAGATTAGTGAAAAATGAGTATGAAAGATCAACATGCAAAAGGAAAAACAAACATGCAAGAAGATTCACTACAACAATGACCACAAATGGGCAAAAACAAGAAAACTAATGTGACACTTGTGAAAGGTGAATGACAGACCAATTGCACAAGATAATATAAATTAAAATTCTAGCAACCATGAAAAAAATGAGAAAAATAGCACTCACAAGAGTCAAATGACAAGAAAGAGACAAAAAAAAGCAGCAGAAGATGACAAAAGAAAGACTCACTCGGAAAGTGCTGAAAACTCCACTGAAGGCTCCTTGGTCTCCTTGGGAATGCTAGAGCTCCAAGATCAAATGTACAATGAGCTATAGGGTCGTCAATTAAATATATATGGATTGATTGAGGTTTATCATGTACGTGCCTATAATCAAGGAAAATGAGACACTTGGCATAAAGTTTCCAAAATAGTAAGTGTGCCACCTTTGGGAAACTAATTAGTGAATCCCTATTTTCTAGGGATGTTTTTTTTTATTTTTTTACTTTTTTTGGGAAACTTTGCATTTACACTATCAAGAAGGATTGTGTAATTTCTGAGGATTGGGAAACTTCTTGACTTAGTGCGTTGCACATTTTCTGAGCTCAAGAGATGGTTTGCTCATTTTCCATCAACAAGGTTGGGTTGCAATCCAAAACTACATAGTTCACAAGCTCAAGGCTAGCCTGTCAAGAGCGAATGCACAATTTTTTGAGGCAAGGGTGGCCTACCTTCCAAGATTGCACAGTTTCTAGAGACAACCCCAATAATGTTGCAAGTTCAAGTTAGAAGGCTTCTTGTGACTTAGAAGATTTAGATCGGGATCAAAACAAGCTAACACAAGCATGCATAAAAGATAGGTCTTTGACATACCATGAATACTTCACAATAGTGAATGATAAGTTCCTATGGATAGAAGGAAGGCTCCAAAATCAAGGCATGGGAAAAATTTTGGAGGGTGCTTGTAGAAGCTACAACACTAATATATTGTTAACATCAACCCAGTTTACTCAAAACCTCTAGAAATAATTGATCCACAAAGTGTATAAATGCGTTGTTAAAATAAATATATTGCAGGAAAATCACCAATGATGAGCACAAATAACATTTCAATCAAAGCATTATTAATGGTTTGTAAGAATATTCTTCCATTATTATTCGAATCTTCCCTTCATTTTTGAAAAAAAAGGGCAGGGCATAGTAGTAGCAATGCTGAATATTAAATGGTTAAACCATTATGGATTGGGGAGAAGGTGGCGCTTCTTATATTTTTCAAATTCTCCATCGTCATGGTATAAGAGCAACCCTTAGCACACATTTTAATGGAGGAAAATTGCATGGCATCAACAACAAATGTTCTCGCAGCATCCATAATAGTGCATATCCTAGAACACTATGTGAAGAGGGTCACCTAAAAAATTATTTCTACATTTTACATTTTTATGTATTTCCAAGAAGGTTTTGATGATGACAAAGTTGAACGATGGAGTTTTGTTGAATGTATGCATTGTGTATACTTCCAAGGATGAAATCGTTCAAGGGGTTTGTCAGGGTTTCATGTCGAAGGTTTTGGGATTTTTTTTGCGCTATATAAAATCATTTTTCCCAGAGTCTAGGGTAGATAAAAATATTGAACATTATGGTTTGATCCCATAATTTCTAAAGGAAGAAAGCATGTGAATGTAATTCAATGATTACGAAGTGTTGTGCGCAGAGTAATTCGAGGTGTGCATATGCATTGTGTGGGTACAATAGTAAAGGAAATCATGAAACAAAATTTTAAATGCTCAACTAGTGGTCGAAGCTTATTTTTTGAATATGGTTAAAATTAAATGATGTGGACAAAATTCTTGTACCATGTGCATAAAAATATCATGGTTGATAAATCAATGTAATATATTTGTATGCTCTTGTAAGTTGATATTTATTTCCATATATTATATAGGGTCTAATATATTGTTGAGTGAGAGTGATTTGATGAGAGGATCATTTTTTTTGTTTTGTTTTTAAAGGTCAATGACCTAAGAATTGAGTTGGTTGATGAGATGCTCTTGATCGGTATTGATGCATTTGGCATGTTTAGATGTCTAGAGTTCAACTATGCATTGGAGAATGAGGGATATTTCAGCCATATGTGTGTTCAAATGTCATTGTCACAGTTGTGTACTTTCATTTACAGTCATGAAAAGTTATGTTTTTGGGATGTTGAGTCTATGATGTCAGTGTTTGGTGATAGCAAGAGTCACATGTCAATCATGTGTGTTTCACAACCTAGTACTCCATTGGTCAAGTCCGTTGGTCAAGAGTTAGTCTATTGGTCCATGAGGTGGAAATCTTCAGCATGAAAGCATTGACCATAGGTTGACGATGCTTAGGAGGAGCATAACTCTTACATGTTGGATGATCTGTTATGGTGTTATTTTTGCTTGGGAAGATTGTGTTCCTATAAGTGATGTCAATGGAGAAAGTGCTCTTGCTCATGGTACAATGTTTCTGATGCTTATTATATGCTCTTGCTATTTTGGGGAGAGTAGTTTACAGAATTGTTGTTGTTGCTCATGATATGTTGTTGTTAGTGCTTATGATCTATTGTTTCTCATGTTATATTATTTATGTTGTTGATGGGACACGTCGTGTCCTAACGGGACACGATCAAGTCCCGATCGTGTCCCGTTAGGAAATAACGTGTCCCGATTTTGGGATTCGAATCCCAAAAAAGAGAAACCTGTGGGCATAAAAAAGTGTTGTTCTTTCACTCATTTACCATTTCTCTCATTCAGTTTTGCAAACATTGAGTTGTGGGCAAGGAGCTAAGGGTTTGGAGCAAGGAGCTAAGGGTGTGGAGCATTTGGAAAGGAGATTCAAGCACCAGGTAAGTGCATTTCATCTCTATTTTTTTCATTTCTATTACAACAGTTTGTATATGAATTTTTTTTACAAATTTGTGCATGTTTTGTTTATTTTTTTACAGTATTCATGGCTCAATCAAGGGCAACAGTTAGGGGGAAAAGGAAGGGGAAGAATGTATCCATTCGAGATGCCCCTCCTCCCCCAATATCATCAAAGCTTGTTGCAAGTAATGTTGAGGGAAGACTTCCTCCTAAAGACAACATTGAGAAATATCCCTTGTGGAAATATGTCATAAGAGAGGATGTGACAAGCACCAAGGGGAAGGGAGGAGGCAATGTGCAATGGAGATGCAAATTTTGCCACATTTATTTCAAAATCACATATTACCATGTGAAAGGCCATTTGTTGGCTTTACTAGGTTGTGGAATTGGAGCTTGTAAAGATGTTCCTTTATAAAAGAGGAAAGAAATGGAAAAGGAGTTCACTGTTGGTATGGCAAATGTGGCCGCAAAATCAAGAAAAACCAAGAATGAAGACCCCCTTCCATTTTTGAGGAAAGGAACCACCAAATTTCAATTTGAGAGTTCTATTGGGGGACAAGCAACAAAAATAAGAGCAATTTCACTTGGTCCAATGGACAAGATTTTTCAAAAAGAGAAATGGGAAGAGCTTGATCTCACCATTGCCTTATTTTTCTATCAAAAATTCATATCATTTAATGTTGCACACTCACCTCTATTTATTGAGATGTGTCAAGCTCTAACTCATGGGTCTCCATCATGGTATGTGCCTCTTGGTTTAGAGAAGCTTAGAACCACATTGTTGACAAAGGCAAAAAAAGAGGTGCAAAAAATGCTTGAGCCTATTAAAGCATCATGGCCAACATCTGGGGTTAGCATTGTTTCTGATGGATGGACAGATCCAGCACGACACCCAATCATCAACTTCATGGTGTCTTCCTTGAATGGTCCAGTTTTCTTGAAAGCAGTGGATACACTTGGAGAATACAAGGATGCACAATTTGTGGGTGAGTTATTTATTAAAGTTATTGAAGATGTAGTTATTGATTCTTGTGTCCAAATCATTACAAATATTGCACCTATTTGCAAGGCTGCTCACATGATTGTGGAAGCTAAATATCCACAAGTGTTTTGGACACCTTGCATTGTCCATTCATTGAACTTAGCACTGAAATCCATTGCTTCTGATGTGCTTTGGATTGGTAACATTATTGAGGATGCACGACATATTCGTAACTTTGTGCAAAATCATACAAATTCCCTCACTATCTATAAGGAGTACAACAATCTATCATTGTTGAAGATTGATGATACACGGTTTTCCTCTTCATTCATCATGTTGAAGAGGTTGAGGGAGGTCAAGACCGCTCTTGGGGACATGGTTATTTATGAGTTTTGGTCTTTTTGGAGAAAGACATATCAAGTAGCCTCTAAAAGAGTGAAGGACACAGTGCTAGATGATGCTTGGTGGGAGAGGGTAGATCTAATTATTCAGATCATGGACCCTACCATTTCTTTGCTTCGGTTTGTAGATACAGACAAACCCATACTAGGAGACGTTTATGAGGGATGGGATTCCATAATTGATTCTGTGAGGAGCATTATTCTACAGAGTGAGTGCCCCGAGTATGAGACATCACCAGAGGCCTTTTGTGGTACTATAGAGGATATTCTTGTCATCATATGGGACACGAATTGCACACCTTTACATTTTTTAGCTCACTCATTGAACCCAAAATAGTACAATCATGAGTGGCTGAATAGTGGACCTTCCCGCAGTTTCCCTCCTCACATGGGTGGTGAAATCTCACAGCGGAGGAAATATGCATTCAAGTGGGTTTTACAAGATAAAGAATCCCTTGATGAGGTGGAGGATGCCTTTGCAGAGTTTTCCACTGGCACTGGTTGATTTGCAGGATATGATGTGATTAGAGATGGGGGAGCTAAGAAGCCCTATTCTTGGTGGGAAAATCATGGGGAAACAAGCCGTCCTCTTCAACATTTAGCCATGAGGCTCCTCTATCAGGTGACTTCATCCTCTTGTTGCGAGAGGAATTGGAGCACATATGTGAATTTGTATAGTGTGAAGAAGAGCAGGCTTGAGCAGTCCAGGACAGAGACAAGGGTGTATGTTCACACCAACCTTCATCTTACTTACAGGCAGAGGGAAGAGCGGTTGAGGGGAAAGACAAATATGTGAGATGTCTTTCTTGATGATATGGGTCTGGAAAACAGTGTTGAGTTGGCATTGGCCAACATGGATCTCAATGATCCAGTGCTAGAGCCTATTATATTTTATGACGGTGATATTTTAGAGGGGTCATCCTCCACACCAGCAAATGCAGAGGTGACTATGGATACACAGGAGGAGGAGGATGCAGAGGAGAGCAGTGGTGACCATGATGATGAGGAAATTGATGTTGATTTTGATGATGACTATGAGGATTTATGACTCATGAGTCATGGGCTACTTATTGCCTTGAGGCTTGTATACCTATAGTTGTTTTATATTTTCTATTTATATTTGCCATTGGCATTGCACTACCTATGTAACACATTTTGATTTGATGACTTAATGAGAAAACTACAGTTGTCAGTGTCTTTATCTTACTATCTTGTAAGTTGTCTTTCATTTATGAATAATGATTTATGTGACATGTATTTGAATTTTGCATGTACTATGCATGCTATAATGTTACTAACTTACTTTGTAAACAGTAAAACTAACATCTAGATGAAGATCTATGTTTGAAATCAATGAATTTGTATCATTAATGAGAATTTGTGTAAGAAATATCTAACTTTTAATGTATCTATATACATACATACATACATACATACATACATATATATCTATATATATATATATATATATATATATATATATATATATATATATATATATATATATATATATATATATATATATATATATATATATATATATATATATATATATAACGAATCCTACGTGTCATGTTCCGGGGGGTTACCATGTCCGAATTCGACTCTCGAATCCCCGTATCCTACGAATCCCGAATCCCCATGTCAGGTGACTTAGGGGCTCGTCTTATAAGCCCTACAATGAAGCGACCTATGTGAAGGCAGGGATAAAGGGAATCAAACGACATCACAACCATCTCAGGGTGTGGAAACTTGGTTCCAGCATCCCCCCGTACTACTTCGGGTGAGACTTCGGTCTACGCTACACAGGCTGATGCCGAAAGGGCCAGTAATGTAGGTATTTGTTTGGCCAATTAACATCGAACCTGGGTCAAGCCCCTCAAGCCAACAAATGGTTCTGTTGTTGGGACCAGAATCTGCATAAGAGATGTGTGATGTCGTATCATTGGAATCCAACTAAGAAGGAGGTCGGGGACTGTTTGGATGGGAAGATCCACAAATTCGTGGCACAAGAGAATAGAAACCCACGACTGACAAAAGAACATTGGTTGGACAGGTACCTGTATACAGAGATCCACGAGATCTTTTTCTACTCCTTTCTGGTTGAGCTATATGAGTGGATCACGAAGCTAGCAGATAGCCAAGGAAGGTGGAAACTTAATGGTCCTATTGTTTGGACCCTGGAGATAGTACAAAAATTGGAAGCATCGAAGGACAAGATCACCCGCGCTGTTGATCATTAGCTTGATTGTATCATAGGAGGATTTGTGACTGAATTCACGGTCGGTACCTCAGCAGCTACAGCGAGGCGAAGCGACGCGTTTTCAAAGAACAGTGAGGTAAGTACATAAAATCTTTGAATACCTGGATTAAAATGCTATTGTGCGAAAGATGGGTTATGTAGCTACCTTGATGTTCGAAACTACGCGAAGCAGAAAAAATTACATGAACGAAAGAAAAAAGGGTCTGGAGTATAGTCCCTTGATTTCACCTCCGCGAGGTAATGAAGAAGAGATAGCAAAGGTTTCTTCACGAAGTGCTATTCAGTTAAGAAGACAAGGATTCTTGAAAATACCACGTCCAAATTCACCACCATCACCTGCGACTTCACCCGTACCACCTCCACCTCCACCACAGTTTAGTATGGCAAATTCAGTGAATTTGCCTTTGTTCAAAGGCTTGGGGAACGAGGACCCGAACCAATTCTGGTTCGTTGTGAAAGCTGTATGGGAAGCTCAAGGTGTTAAAGATGAGCATATAAAGAAGGCAACTATTGCACAAAATATTGTCACCATGACATTTTGCAATCAGTGTGAGTCTATCACCACTCATACTTTCCTCCTTTGCAAGTCTTAAACCGCAACTCTTCATGTCAAGCCTTGAAAAATAAGAGAAAGCCCTTAAAAGTCTCTAAAACTCTGGTTCCACACTTTCTCTTAGCATTACCTGCGGTCCCACACCTACTGGTCATGTCCCCTGCGTACCTGACCGCTCTGTTTCTGTGTAATGGGTGCAAACCCCTGTAAAAGTAAAAAAGGCGCAAGTACATTCTTAAAAACTCACTTTGGGTTATTTCTGGAAGCTTCTAGAGGGAATCTTGAGGTGGCAAGTTCGCTCCTTTAAGGTTCATGCATCCCATACCTTAAGGAGCTAACCCCTTGATGTGAGGAGCTTATCCCTTTGAAGGAGGACTCTATCCCTTCATAGGTGGACCTGTAACTTCCTCCCTCTGCACTATAAAATGAGGCATTGGGCTGGTTACTGAGGAGGTTGAAAGCTGAATATTTTTGAGGTGAAATGCTGTTGGAATTTAGTCTTCCTAATTGAGATTGAGAGGAGAGATTACATACCTTTTTTGATCTCATTGGGAAGAGTGTGAGGCTTGTCAAAGTAGAGGAGATTCCTGCTTGGACCCTGGGAGGAGCTTGTACAACATCAAGGCACCAAAGGTTGTAAAGTTCTTCTATTCTTAAAGTTAATACAATCAAGTTTATTTTTCTCAATAAGCTGTGTTTTATGGTTTATTTCATGGATTCCTTGATCACCATGATGAATATGATTTATTATATTAGCTATGCAGGTGTTATTTGATGTGTGCTTGTTTGTGATTGCAGGTTCTTAAAAGGAAACTTGTTTGGACGGTCGAAGCGTGGCTGCCACAAACTAGTGTTGGACTTAAGGTAGGGTCTAAAACACCTCTTGGTTTTTATTAATAAATCGCAATATATTTAGAGAAAAGTAGATTTGCTTTTCCTGTTTTTTGCTAGATATCTGTTGATACTAGGGAGATCGGTCTTGTCCACAAGAACGATTTATCCGGCTGACAAATTGGCGACTCCGCTGGGGACTTGAATTTTGGTTTTTGCCTTTCCTTTTTCTTTGACTTGAGAAACTTTTTCTTGTTTCTGGTTTTTGCTTGATGTGTGTGGGATTGGGTAATTTTTTAGGATCTAGAATATATTTTCTTTTTTCTGAAATTTTGAAAGAGGACTGCACATTCTGTTTGTAACACAGTGCGGACATCCCCGCACTGTTACTTTACTACACAGAGCGGTACCGCATCTGGTTATACCGGAAGCCTGCGGACCCTGTCAAACTTTTTGAAAAACCTAAATTGTTTTTGTCCAGTTAAGCTTAGGATTTATTTACGTTTTTTAGCCTCTGCCCAGATCTGCATGTGTCCTGTCAGAAATTTCTTGTAAGTGAGTTCCATTGGCATTTTGGTTTTAGGTGATTTTCTAGAAGTTTTGCGTGCCTGGTTTGATTTTTGCTTGGTCTTTGTAGTAACTCAGAGATTAGAAGCCTAAGAAACCTCAGATTACCCTAGTCTTTTTGGTCTTCTTGATGAGTCTAACTAATTTGTGAAATCTTCCCTTGGTGAGAAATAGATTTCATTTTCTCTTTGCAAAGCTTTGAACAAACTTGTTTGAAAGTTTTGAATTTCATTTTTAAAAAAGAAAACATAGCTGGGTGTTTTTTGATCAATTTGTTATTGTGAATGAACTAGTCCTTAGTTTGCTAAATAAATAAGTAAAATTTCCTCAAAAAGAAATTTTTAAAGCTTTTACTTCAATTAGGTTTTTAGAAATTTTTAGATCTCAAGCTTAGTTTTTTATAGTTTTGAGTGTTTTCTAGAAATTTTAGAATCTCTTTTGAAAGAAATTGTTTTCTGTAGTTTTTTAGTGTTGAAAAAGAAAAGGATTTTTTTGTGAGCATAATTAGTAGTCTTGTTTTGAGTTTATTGGAAAAGACAAAAATATTTTCTTTTCATTTATATGTTGAAGAAAGATTTGTTTTTCAAAGAATTGCATTCTCAACTCTTTCTTTAGCTAGAAATTCATTGAAGAAAAGAATTGTTTATCATCTTAGGTGCATTTTTAGTGTTTTGGAGTCGAGTCTTCACACCATAAAGTTTCATCTCCATTCCTATTGACTTAAGAAACATCTTACAAAAATAACGCTTAAAGTAAAATTGATCTAGCAATCTTTTTATTTTTAGGGCTCTTATCACCAACATAGCTTAGGCTAGTATCTTGGAGTAGGGAGTAATTAACTCTCCAAGATAGTTAAAACAAACAAGTAGCTATATCTTGTGGTAGGAAATAATTCCAATTGTTACATCTATGCTCTGGGAAGCTCCTCTTAAAGGAGTCAAGCACGAGATCATATCTGAACCAGTGAGGTAATCAATCCTTCCTCATTGGGAACGATAGCAGATATACACGTATTAAAAACGGTAAACCTCAGATTGACCATTATCGAGGAACTTGGGGTCACTTGTTGGTAAACCTTGGATTATGTCAAGGAGCCTTCAAGGGGATTGAGCTTTTTTACTTTGCCCTTGCGTGTGTATCGGACCGTAGACTGTTCCCCCAGGTATATTTGTTTCTGTTGGTAACCATAGTGACCATAATCTATAGGATTCTTTCCTAAGTGTTGCAATCATGTCTAGCACAACGTAAATTACTATTGTCGGCTATAGGAGCTGTTGATATTCAGGATTTGAACCTTATAATCTTCGATTTAGAGAATAGTACACCTCGCCTACCTCATCAAATGGCTTTCCAGATTCCAGTGTTAGTCAAAAACAGACCTTGCTTTAGGACTGTAATTGATGAGGGAGCTTCTACGTGTATTATGTCGATCCAGTGTTGGAGATCGCTTGGTTCTCCTACACTCAATCAATCCCCGACGATTCTAAAGGCTTTTGATGGCCGTGGGTTCCATCCTTTTGGCATTCTATAGGATTTACCTATAGGGGTTGAAGGCAAAACTATTAATCTAGATGTGGAAGTGGTTGATGCCCCTCTAGATTACAACCTTCTCTTGGGTCGCAGTTGGTCTTATGCTATGACTATTATTGTTTCATTGGTCTTTCGGCTTATAAAGTTTCCTCATAATGGAAAGATTGTAACCATAGACCAGCTGACTTATTTTTCATCCAACCCAGCCTCTTATGAAAGTATCCAACATGTCAGTAAAACAACTATCCCTTACAAGGATGTTGGGGTAGAATTAGTTAAATATTTTGGTTTACTAGGAACTTTTTCCTTTCCTCCTCCTAACTTATCACCTTCTACTGCAACCATTCATATGATTTCATCAAACACTATTGCTTTTGATGATCCTTGGATCGTACCTTTCGAATCTGAGGTGGATTCATTTGGTGATGCGATGCCGTTGAGTCCCTATGAAATTGCATATTAGGCTGTACAGTCGTTTTATGACCCTTGTTCAACTGAAATTGATCTAATGAATGTGGTCCATGGAGAATCACTTTCAATATCAAACTCAAATTCAACAACTTTTTCCGAGCTTGTTCATACTGATGAGCAGATTCGTGAAATTTTGTCTGTTGATGATTTACCATGGGAAGATCTTCATCATCGATCTTCATTTTTACCTGATCTTGATCATTTTGAAAATGATTTTTCATCTATTTTTACTACTGATTATGTCAAAGAACCACAGAATCCATTGCAAAATCTCGATTCTGAATTAAATTTGGGAAATATTTCTCGAACGGTTCCTATTGACATTTCAGTTAAACCTGGAATTGTTGAAAACATTCATATAGGTGCTTCCTGTACGGAAAATGAACTCCAAACTTATAAGGCCCTATTTCAAGAATTCCGCGACGTGTTTGCCTGGTCATATGAACAAATGCCAGGAATTGATCCAGCAATTGTTGTTCATGAAATTAAAATTTACTCGGATGCTAAACCTATCCGGCAACGTTTGCGTCAGATACACCCGCAAAAAGCTGCTACTATTAAAGTAGAAGTTGAGAAATTACTTCGAACAGGTTTCATTTATCCAATTCCTTTAACGGATTGGGTATCGAATATTGTTCCTGTTAACAAAAAGCAAGGAACAATAAGAATATGTATTGATTATAGGGATATTAATCGAGCTTGTCCTAAAGACAATTATCCAACTCCCTATATCAATCAAATCATTGATGATTGTGCCGACAGTGAAATTTTCTCCTTTATGGATGGTTTTTCTGGTTACAATCAAATCAATATACTCCTTGTTGATCAACCAAAAATGGCTTTCACTTGTCCATGGGGGACATTTGCTTATTGCAAATTACCTTTTAGATTAAAGAACGTCGGAGCAACTTTTCAAAGAGCTATGTCTTACGCATTTCATGACATCAAGCACATTGTGCAGCCCTATCTCGATGATTTACCTGCCCATTCATTACGTAAAGCCAATCATCTCACTCATTTACGAGCAATCTTTATGAGATGTAGGCATTATCAAATTAGGCTGAATCCACACAAATGTGTTTTCTGTATCGAAATGGGTCATTTACTGGGATTTGTTGTTTTGAAATCTGGCATTCATGTCGATCCCTCGAAGGTTGAAGCTATTGTCAAATTGCCTCCTCTTCGACTCTTCGCCAACTCCAAAGTTTGCAAGGGAAAGCAAACTTTTTACGTCGTTTCATTCCTAACTACACCGAGATAACAAAGGGTTTTACTAGGTTGTTGAAACAGAATACTCCATTATTTTGGGATGAGATAGCTAACAAATCTTTTGATGCACTTAAACACGCGTTGACCCATGCACTGTTATTGCATCCTCCCAACTACAACCAGGATTACTTCTTGTACCTCACCGCTTCTCATTCCACCATCGGGATGGTTTTAGTTCAGGAAGATGAATTCAATAGTGAACATGTGATTTGCTATCTTAGTCGAACTTTGAATCTGACTGAGCTTAAATATTCACATGTGGAGAAATTGGCCTTGGTAGCTGTTCAAGCTGTCCAAAGATTTCGTCATTACATCTTACTATGCAAAAGTACCGTAATTTCTGACTGTAACCCTATGATCTATATTTTGACCAAACAATTGCTAGGGGGAAAGTATTCCAAATGGATTGTTATCCTACAGGAATTTTACTTGGAATTTGAAAAATCCAAGGCAAAGAAATCTTTGTTATTTGCAGAACTGATGTGTGATTTCCCGCGTGCTGATACTGAAACTATGGCGGAAGAGCCCATTGCGGACGAATCCTTGTTTCTTATCAGTACTCTTGATCCATGGTATGGAGATATCATAGTTTATCTCCAAACCCAATCTTTTCGGCCCAAAATTTCATGATCTCAGCGACGGAAAATACGATTCCAATCCCAACAATATAAAATTATTGGAGATACACTTTATCGTCGTGGGGTAGATTCTGTTTTCCGACGTTGTTTAACTCATGAAGAAGATGAAAAGGTTCTAAATGACTGTCACTCTGGAGCATGTGGTGGTCATATGTCTAGGTATGCCACAGCCCAAAAGATATTGCGCGCTGGTTATTTCTGGCCGTCTTTATTTAAATATTGTATCTATGCAGTCCGAAAATGCCACAATTGTCAAATTTTTTATCGAAAGATGCATGCTCCACCTGCTCCTCTCCACCCTATAATTGTCGTCGGCCCTTTTGCAAAGTGGGGTATCGACTTTATTACATGTAACCCTCACTCGGCTGGGGGGCATGCGTATATCATCCTTGCGGTAGATTATTTTACTAAGTGGGCCGAGGCGATGCCTACATTTTCGGTAGACGGCAAAACTGCTGCAATTTTCATTTTCAATCATATAATTACTAGATTCGGTGTTCCTCAAGCAATTATTACCGATCATGGGAGTCATTTTCGAAACATCATGATGACTGAACTAACAGATCAACTTGGCCTGCGTCACAATAGTTCTACTCCATATTACCCACAAGCTAATGGTCTGGTTGAAGCCATCAACAAAGTTCTAGTCATTATGATCCGACGAATCATTGGTATTCATAGGTCGAATTGGCATAACATGTTATTTTCAGCGCTTTGGGCGTATCAAACCTCAGTAAAAACATCAACTGGTTTCACTCCTTTTCAACTGGTTTATGGTTTGGAAGCTGTGTTACCCATTGAATGTGAAATTCCGTCATTGCAAATAGCGATAGAATTACTCCCAGCCACTTCCAAAGAGGAGAAACGTTTGTTGTACTTGGCTCAACTAGATGAGAATCGACGTGATGTTGCATTAGCAATCGAAACTCATGCCAAATGAATTAAAGCTCAGTACGATTGAAATGTTACACCTCGTAATTTTTCGGAAGGAGACCTAGTCTTACTATACGATCAAGCAAACGATAAGCTAGGGGCTGGAAAATTTGTACTTATGTGGCATGGTCCTTATGTTGTTAAGCGAAATATGGCAAAAGGGGCCTATGAATTGGTATATTTTGACGATGTCTCTTTGGGTAAGCCTAGAAATGGTCTTTATCTGAAGAGATATTATGCTTAAATCTAGGTGTGGAGATTTTAGTTAGATTAGTTTCTTTCTAGCTGGTGTGTTTTAGATTAGAAAAGTGTGCTTAGTTTAGAGAGTGTTTTTATCATTATTCCTGCTTATCTTGATTTTACTCTTGATATTGCAGATGTCGACGTCTCTTCAAACATACATTGGTTTCACTGATGGTGCTTGTCGTAATACACAGAACATTTCTTCCGCAGCTTGGGTTATCTATTCACCCTCTGATGAGTTGGTATCTATGCATGGGGTAAGCCTTGGTCAAACAACGAACAACATTGCAGAGTATAGTGCAGTGATTGAGTTATTATCTGAATCCATCTCATTCGGGATTCGAAGTTTGATTGTTAGGTTAGATTCTGAACTCGTTGTATTACAACTTAATAGAGTTTATGCCATTAGAAATCCAGTGTTATTAAGATTATTTTTGAGAGTTTGTCTCTTGGAACGTGAATTTGACTACATTGAATATCAGCATATTCCAAGATATTTAAATACATTAGCAAATGCAATTGCTTCTCGAATGTTAAATAGACATTTGCAATAATCAAACAGTAAATTTAAAAACATTCCATAACATGTTTTACAAGATAGCCAGTAATAGTGATATAGCATATCATAAAAGTGTGTCAAATATACATCGTCTTTGATCATAGGTTGAAAAACACCTTATGATCGGCAAAAATGATAGTACAAAAAGAAAAAATGTCGTATGAGTCTACAAAAGGCGATCATCCTATCACTGGTGATGATCACGATAAGAAACCACTGCTCGGGCCACCCTACAAAGGAACCTCCTGAAAGGTCCTGGGACTCCAATCACATAGCGTTGTAACCTAAGAGGAATGTCATCTATGCTAGTCTCTGGAATATCTGCTGTCAAATGCTCTAGATGATTTTCCAATTCATTCAGGGTCTCTGTAGATTCGTCCCGTGGGGCCGGTACTGCTGTAGCTGGGTGTCTCCTCTCATAGGGTTGGAGAGCGGCTAGTCACCGTGGACCCACATCTGCATTTGAAACTTTTATTATCAGTTTTGGACAATTTAAAAAAAAATAAAAATAAAAAAAATAAAAAAATAAAAAGATTTAAAACTTAGAAAATGTTGAGAATGATTTTACCTGAATCATCCCACTGCTCTCCTGGTGGAAGAGTCATGTTTGGGTCACCACGATAATCCATCCCAGCATAAGGAAAATCCTGAATCATGAAAAGTTGGTTCTCCAACCAACGAAAATACTCAGGCAGAAATCGAACAACCTCTGAACCCTCCTCAGGATGACGGGCCATAACTGTAACCCAACACATTAGCTTAGGTTCTCGGGGAAGTCCAACTCCAACGGAAAGATGCTGTGGGACCAACATCAAGACCCTCTCTAGACCAAAGCTCACAACTAGGAAACCATATCCAAAGTTTTTTAGTTGTCCATTCTTTTCTCTAGTTAGTTGGCCTTTTACATTCGCCAACACAGCTTCGCACTAGTTGAAGATGGTGCCTCGATAATAGTCTACTATCATTCGCATTTGGGATCCGGTAGCTATATACAGTGCTGCGCTTCTGCAGAGTCTGGTGACAGTAAATACAATCACTTTAAGTTCAGGATGGGAGATAGTTTTGATATCAATCCCTTTGTCCTCTGTTTGGTCATTACAAAACTCTAGTCGGAGACTATCGTCAGACTGGCCACCTAGCCTAGTCCCGAATAGAGATAATCGTTCACCTCTCTTGGGCAAACCAGTTAAGAAGTAAATATCCTCTAGCTCCATTTCGAGCTGGTGGCCACCAATAATGAAACACTGGTCCTGTATATTCCATCTGTCCACCAGCCATTGCAAAAAATCTACTTGGGCCCTCATGCGAGGTATGGCCTAGAATTTATATAGCCCGCATGCTTTTAATGCTTGTATGGAAGGTGGATGAACTAATGCGGCTAGGTTCATGTCTTTGTGCTCCCGTTCCTGCCAAATGAGCATTTTGTATATCCTACATTGCAAAAACGGCAAATTAGAACATTTTAGTTCAAAAAAAATTTGGGCGGAAATGGAAATATTCAAGTTTTAAAACCTATTTCGTGGGGTCTGCACCCACTAGTTAGGGACAGTGTGTAGGTCCGCACTCTTCCCAAGCAGCAAGTATAGGCCCTTGGCTCTTTCCTTTGTCAGAAAAAGTCGGGGTCCACAGGTTTCGCATGTTGCGCCCGCGGACCCCCGCATGTGGTTTTGTAAACTAATTTTTCCCTAAAAAATCAAAATGGAAGCCTAAAAACGAAATTCAAATGGTTGAAATGCAAGATTAAAGTGATGTGGATTGTCAAGTTTTTCTTTTTAAGCTCGTTAAAATGGAATTAAAAGGACGGTCCACTTACAGCTCTTTTCTGACCGTATAAACATGAAAAGATTGCCGGGCTTTTGTCGTTTCAAATTCGATATTGGTTATAAAACGACGTGTCGTTGATCGCTTTTTTACTTTTTTAGATCAGAGACACTAATTATGAAAAGTACTCCTTGATCGTAATGGTCAAATGGTTCTCTCAAGTATTATTTTATACTTTTTCGGGCTTGGGAGACACAAATTTACGAAAAAGGACAACCATGGAGTTTTCTTAAGTTTTTCTTCTGACTCCCTAAAATTGAAAAACACTGAGTTTCTCCTATACTGGACTCGTTAAAATGTAATAGTAAAAGACCTGTTCATTTTTAAACAAGAACGGACCACTCCTTCTTAGGGTTCGAATTTTAAACGAAGTTGGACTCATCTGAAGGGTGAGCTTATAACCAAGCAAATGTTATCCTCGTCAAGCTTGTCAAAAATAAAGAGGTACTTGCCAGAAATGGTGGGGGAAAAGAGAGAAAAATGAACCTGTTTGTTATAATTTGTGTTTTAGAAAAGCATTTAACCACTCTTGAACACGACACTTTTTGTTCACCTGGGTTGGGAAATCCTTTGCCTAACAGTTAGTCAAACCATATTGAAAGTCTTCAGCCAGTTTCTGGGTATTAGCTTTGGGTCAATTGTCACCAAACCATCTGCAGTGTCATTATGTGTTCAAGAGGTCAGTTCAAATAAACCATTCATCTGCAAAATATCTGTCATCCATCTTGACCATCCCTGAGTTAGTCCTTGCAAATATATTTCTTCAAACTTGATCTATGATTTCATGTTGTGGGCTTACCTACGACGGATCGCTTTCTATCGACTTCAGCTCATTATCTAGAAAGATGATCTAGAAATCATCAGTACCTTGGAATCTGCATGCCTCAATGGCAAGTTTCTTGCCTTCGATGACAGGTTGCATCATTGACCTTCGATCAAATGATTCTGTGATATGTTCGACATCAGCTCATCTATTCACATTTCATGGATTGTATTGGGTACTTTGAGAGCCATTGACATTACTGGTGGTTTCTCTCACACTTGTTAACAGTTCACATCATTGACTGGTAATCAAGTGGTTTCTACCATGTTCGATTTTGACTCATTCATTCACATGGATAGAATCATACTAGTTTGGGAAGCAGAAATCAAGACCCTGGATCTAGTTTCCACCATCCATGCTGCGAGGAATTTTGTTATTCATTATACAGTGGATTATTCATAAACAGATGGCTGCGCCCATACTATGTCTACGTATGTCTATACTTTGTGATGTATTACAAAATCATTCCTATATCAAAGCAATTTAGTTAGTTCTCTAGTCAGTTTTGATCTGAGTATGGGAATTCCTACCTCAGCGATGATATGTTCACATATATATATTTTGTATTGAATGTTTTTACAGGTGCCAATCAGGGCATCCACAAGATGATCTTTGAAATGATAAAGTACTTCACTCTTCTTAGATGACAAATGTTATCCTCATCTATTACAAACTTTTCACTTTAGGGGGCAATCTGTTGCACAAAATATTGTCACCATGACATTCTGCAATTAGTGTGAGTCTATCACCACTCATACTTTCCTCCTTTGCAAGTCTTAAACCTCAGCTCTTCATGTCAAGCCTTGAAAAATAAGAGAAAGCCCTTAAAAGTCTCTAAAACTCTGGTTCTGCACTTTCTCTTAGCATTACCTACGGTCCCGCACCTACTGGTCATGTCCCCTACGTACCTGATCGCTCTGTTTCTGTGTAATGGGTGCGGACCCTTGTAAAAGTCAAAAAGGCGCAAGTACATTCTTAAAAACTCACTTTGGGTTATTTCTGGAAGCTTCTAGAGGGAATCTTGAGGTGGCAAGTTCGCTCCTTTAAGGTTCATGCATCCCATACCTTAAGGAGCTAACCCCTTGATGTGAGGAGCTTATCCCTTTGAAGGAGGACTCTATCCCTTCATAGGTGGACCTATAACTTCCTCCCTCTGCACTATAAAATGAGGCATGGAGCTGGTTACTGAGGAGGTTGAAAGCTGAATATTTTTGAGGTGAAATGCTGTTGGAATTTAGTCTTCCTAATTGAGCTTGAGAGGAGAGATTACATACCTTTTTTGATCTCATTGGGAAGAGTGTGAGGCTTGTCAAAGTAGAGGAGATTCTTGCTTGGACCCTGGGAGGAGCTTGTACAACATCAAGGCACCAAAGGTTGTAAAGTTCTTCTATTCTTAAAGTTAATACAATCAAGTTTATTTTTCTCAATAAGATGTGTTTTATGGTTTATTTCATGGATTCCTTGATCACCATGATGAATATGATTTATTATATTAGCTATGCATATGTTATTTGATGTGTGCTTGTTTGTGATTGCAGGTTCTTAAAAGGAAACTTGTTCTGACGGTCAAAGCGTGGCTGCCACAAACTAGCATTGGACTTAAGGTAAGGTCTAAAACACCTCTTGGTTTTTATTAATAAATTGCAATATATTTAGAGAAAGGTAGATTTGCTTGTCTTGTTTGTTGCTAGATATTTGTTGATATTAGGGAGATCGGTCTTGTCTGCAAGAACGATTTATCCAGCCGACAGCAACCTTGGTTAGTGCTCTCCAAGATCGTGCACTAACCTGGTATATCAAGTACTCTAATGATAACCCGAATGTTGGAGTGGCAGACATCCAAACAGCACTGAATAGAGAATTCAGTAGGCCTAAATTTGAGGCACAGTCGATTGTGGGATTCAAAGAAATCACGATGCAACAAGACGAGATGCCTTGGAAACTACATCAGAGGTTGAAGGGCACAATCCACGAAGCCAACATGAATTTGATAGATGTATAGCATCGTCAGTGGTTTGTGGCTTCGCTATTGCCACACTTAAGGGTTGCACTGTCGCAGTAGAAGATAACGACTCAGGCGAAGGCCTTGGAGATTGCCATGAGACTGCATGAAACACTGATGCAAGATCCAAATTTGGGGTTTCAATAGATCCATGTGCAGTTGAAGAATCTATGCCTGGAGATGCAAAGCCTGAAGTAGGACAGAACAGTTCGACCAGAGGTGCGCGAAGAAGTATGGTGCCTGAAATGCAAGAGTCACGGACATGACAAAGACCATTGCTCAGTCTTTGCGAACTACATTGCAGGAGGAGGACCGATTCCTTTGAGGCCGGAAGCTCAAGTAGGATCGAGTGTGGAGCCTGCATTATGGTGTGCGATATGTCAGGTAGCAGGAACACATGCCACGGATAACTGTCATTTGCTGTAAAAGTTTGTATAGACACCGCAACAGCTATTTTGCAATTTTTGTAGGTCGGTAGGGCATGATGAGCGCAATTGCAGGAGTTATGAATTGATGATGGAAAGAATTCCCGCCTATAGGGTTCAGGTAGAAATGTGGCCCCCTAACTAGAGTGCAAGGATGGCATGGACAAGATTTCAGGGGTGCGGATGAGGTCGAGGTGGAGGAGGACCTGGTAGAGGTCGAGGATAGTTGATATGCTACAATTGTGGGGGACCAGGACATTATGCCTGCGATTGTACTAACCCAACTCGTCCGTCGCGCAAGTATTACATGGTGTTTGATCATGAAATGGAAGACTATCCTATGCTGATAGCAAGGATACGTGATAAAGGGTTGCTACCACCTCTGCCGACTCAGAACCTGCAGATGATGATGTCTGAGCCGCACGAACAGGATCCAAATGTAAATATAGTGCTCAGAAGTGGAATCACGACAGGAGATGACAAGGGGAAACATCTAGAAGACAGTACATGGGTTTGCAAAGCTCCAGAGAAGGAGGCTGAGTTTGATTTGCAGTAAGCACGTGAAACCTTCATGGAATCTAAGAAGAGGTTCACTGAGGCCTCCACCTCAGGAACCAAGGATAAGCCTGATCAGGAGATGGACCCTTCTATGCTCACAACTTTCCTGGAGACCTGCATGAAGTTACTGCGCGATAGTAAGGCTATGAAGGGGTTACAATAGTTCATCAATAGATGCATTGGAACTGCTCCGGGTGAGTCACATGTAGTATGAAAGATTGGCAAGAATAAAACAAGGGCGGGATGAGAGATGAGACTGACCGTGTAGATAGGAGAGTATGAAATGGATTAGGTTATTTTGGACCTGGAGTCAGATGTGAAAATCCTACCGAAGCAGACTTAGGAATGAATGGGGAGACCCACGCTATAATGGTTTTCGATTCAGCTAAGGATGGCGAATCAACAGAAGATCATCCCCATGGGGCGGCTACAGGGGTGACTATGGATATTGAAGATGCGAGCGCGTTGGCTAACTTTGAAGTAATAGAGATAGTGGATGACAACAATCCATATCTTGCACTCCTGGGAATTGACTGGGCTATTGATATGAACGGGGTAATCAACCTAAAGAAGCGAAAGATGATATTTGAGAAGAAATCGCTACACATAATAGTACCTCTAGATCCTACTGAAGGATCGCGCTATATGAAACCAATTCGTAATTATGAGAGTGATGACGATTTGGCCTCCCACCAAGATTGGGTGAATCCCACTGCAGATGGATGAATTACATGGGATCGCGATAGTTCCTGCACTTCAGACTCTGATGAAGAGATAGAGTGCTAGCAGAATCGGTTACATGAAGTGACTATGTTGAACTACAACATGATGACCCAATTGCTACGATGTGTATCCTCAGAGGTAAGAAATCTGCCTACTTGTGATGGCCTGAATGAGGTAGATATATTTTTGGATGCATTTGAAAGGGAGGTTCCAAAAAATCAGCGCTTCCAGGCATTGGATTGGGCACTACGCACTATGCCCACAAGATGGTGGGGTACACATAAAGGAAGCTTTGATGATTGGCGTGAATGTAGGAGGATGATGAGAACACGATTCAGGAAGCCTAAGATGCGAATGATAGAAAAGTATGATGGGCAGGATGATCCGTGTGTGCATCTGGCCAAATGGGCCCAGGCTTATGGAGAAAAGCCCCAACCTGAATGGGTGCACTTGTTCTGTCACACTCTGGATGTTGTCCCAATGAATTGGTACATCGAAACAGAGCTTTGCCATGGTACAGGTGAATGGGATATTCTGCGCGAGGGATTCATAATGACATTCAGTTTTGAAGATAGGTTTGACTGTATTGATGAGGCGCTACAAGAAGTGAAAGCAACAATCTTTAGGATACCACAGGATCCTTTGGACCTGATTCAGCCTGAGTGGGCCACTCAACTAAGTCATGCGCTGGAATGCTATAATGTGACCGCTGAAGAAGAAGATGAGGATCTGCGGAAGATTAACATTCTGGAAACAGAAGGTCACCACGAGGTTGAAGGACTGCAGATTGAGAACCCTGATATAACGGCAACGTTGAAAATGAAATAGGTAAATATTGGTATGGGGGAAAAACCCAAATTCGCAAATATTGGAGACTATTGGGATGACACGACGATGGATAAGGTCACTGAATTGCTCCGTGAATACCAGGATTTATTCCCTACCAAGTTTACGGATCTGAAGGGGATAATCAGGGACCTAGGAATGATGAAGATTACATTGAAGCCCAATGCGAAGCCATTTAAGCAAATACCTTACTATATCAATCCAAAATATAAGGAGAAGGTCCTCTTAGAGCTAGATAAGATGCTCACGGTAGGAATCATTGAGCCCGTGGAAGAATCTAACTGGGTAAGCCCAATGGTGGTACAGTAGGAAAAGCAGAAGGATGAAATAAGGATATGCATGGATCTCAGAAAGATGAATGATGCTTGCATACATGATCATTTCCCGACTCCGTTCACTGATGAAGTGTTGGACAATGTAGGTGGCCAGGAAGCGTATTCCTTCACTGATGGGTTCTTGGGGTACCACCAAATCAAAATCGCGCTGGAGGATAGGAGAAAAATTACCTTCGCGACTGAGTGGGGTTGCTTTCAGTACACTGTAATGCTGTTTGGATTGAAGAATGTGCATGCAATATTCTCGTGCGTAGTCATTGTTGCATTCAAGGAATTTATTCATAAGTTCCTGGAGGTATATTTTGATGATTGGACTATGTTTGGGCTAGTAAAACACCATGTAGCAAGCTTGCACCTAATGCTGGATCCCTGTCAAAGATACTAGATCACGCTCAATCTAAAGAAGTGTCTATTTTGTGTTCCTTTTGGAACCTTGTTGGGGCATGTGGTTTGCAGACAGGGACTGATGGTAGATCCCACAAAGATAGCAGTGATATTGAACTTGGAAGCACCAAGGAGTGTAAAGCAGTTGCACACTACCCTGGGACATACAGGATATTACAAAAAGTTTATCAAAGGCTATGCCCAGATCACAACGCCTATGGAGAAATTGTTGAAGAAGGATTTCACATTCTGTTGGAATGAGGAATGTAAAAAGATCTTGGATGTATTGAAAGAAAAGATGGTCACCGCACCAATTCTAGTCTTCTTGGATTGGAAGAAAGAGTTTCATGTACATATCGACGTGTCATGTATAGCGCTAGGAGGAGTACTGAACTGACACAGGCTAGCGGAGAAGGCTTGCACCATCCTATCGCATTCACGAGACAAATATTATCCAAAGTGGAAAATAACTATTCCACCACCGAGCGCGAAGGGTTAGCCATGGTGTATGTGCTACAAAAGTTTTGGCACTACTTGTTGGGAGGCCATTTTAAGATGTATATGGATCACTCCACACTGAAGTACTTCGTCAATACACCTGTGTTGGGGGCGATAATCTGCAAGTGGTTCTTATTGTTCTAGGAGTATGATTTTGAAGTTATTGTGAAGCCTAGACGACTGAATGCGGGACCAGACCATCTATCGCGCATCGAAACGGGGGAGGAACCCACTAACTTGGAAGAAGGATTTCTTGATGCATAACTATTTGCAGTGCGCATCGTAGATGGTCATTTTGAGGATATAATACATTTCCTAATGACAGGTACTGCACTAGAAGGATACACTGTTCAGCAGAAGAAGTAATTAGTAGTGTGCACGACAGATTTCTTTGTCATTGCCGGGCATCTGTACAATATGGGGACTGATGAGATATTGCGACGATATGTACCTGAGTTTGAAAGAAACATCATCCTCAAAGATGCTCATGGGGGCGCCGCGGGAGGAAATTATGTAGGAAGAGCAACCACGCAGAAGATTCTATGCACAGGGTTGTGGTGGCCAACCCTCCATCAGGATTCAAAATCATATTGCAAGGCATGTAATGTGTGTCAAAGGACTAGCAGTCCATCGTGTAGGGATGAGATGCCTTTGAATCCATAGATGACGTTGCAACCCTTTGAAAACTGGGTGATATATTTTGTGGGCCCCATTCAACCCCAAGGAAAGACAGGAGCAAGGTACATTATCACTGCGACAGAGTATTTGACTCGTTGGGTAGAGGCAGAGCCTGTGAAGGATTGCATAGGTGCGACTGCTACAAAGTTCCTCTTTGAGCACATATTGACACGATTTGGATTTCTGGAGATCTTTATGAGTGATCGCGGTACACACTTCTTGAATGAGACGATCATCGCGCTGATAGAGGAATTTTAGGTATATCACCAAAAGAGCATGCCTTATCACCCGCAGGCTAACAAGATGGTGGAAGAATTCAATAAAGTGCTCGAAATCACACTAACCAAGGTTTGCAATGCTCAGCGAAGTGATTGGGACCTACACATACTTGCAGTACTATGGGCTTATCGAATGACATGCAAGAAGTTGACTGGAAAAACACCCTTTAGGCTTGTCTATGGTGTTGAAGCAGTAATGCCTATGGAATATATTTTGCCTAGTCTACGCATAGCAGCACTCACAGCTATGATGGATTGCAGAGCCCTGGAGGAAAGGCTTACACAACTGGATGAACTTGAGGAAGAGATATTTTTAGCTGGATTTCACCAACAAGTCCAAAAGCAGCGCAAAAAGGCATGGCATGATCGACACATTAAGCTGCGCACATTTAAGGTAAATGACCTAGTTTTGCTATATGATAGTAAGTTTGATAAATTTCCAGGGAAATTCAGAATGCACTGGTTAGGTCCTTATGTCATTAAGGAAATTACCAATGGAGGAGCAATACAACTAGTCAAATTGAATGGAGAACCCTTCCCAGGAAAGGTGAATGGAAGTCACTTGAAGCCATACACCGGCAGTCTGGCCATGTGACTAAATGAAGGTAGCACAGTCTTAGTGCTCTAGGTAGCTGAAAGGAGGCACGGGACTATAAAA
The DNA here is from genome assembly GCA_031772625.1 of Pinus tabuliformis. Taxonomy (NCBI): domain Eukaryota; kingdom Viridiplantae; phylum Streptophyta; class Pinopsida; order Pinales; family Pinaceae; genus Pinus; species Pinus tabuliformis. Next base: position 1,067,975,979 of record CM062804.1, on the reverse strand, counting down.
TACACTGCCCGAGTTGGGGAGCTATACGATTGGAGGATGGTGTGAAGCAAGGAAGTGTCATAGGGTCCGTGGTAGCACGAAGGGAGCTGCACTACCCACAGAGAAATCGCGTAGGTCGATCGGAAAGTGACCATTAAAGTCACTGTTCATGATTTGACGACATAAATGAGACCAAATGGAGTGAGCGACCGACATTTAAGATGAAATTTATGGCTCAGATCCTTGAAAATTTGTCGCCAATCTGGCATTAATGAACCGAATTTGGGGGGAACGGTCAAATTTGAATTCAAAATGCCCTATAAATTACAAGTGGTTGTCCAGCAAGAAACACTTGGCATTTTGAGTATTGAGTTGTTGAGCTCTCAGACACCTATGGACTAAGAATTATTTGAGGCTTTCAAAGAGACTCCCGCATTTGTGAACTTTCCAGAGATGTCGCAAGCACTGTTAGAAAGTGTTATGTCAGCGCCTACAGAAATTATAAATACCGAACAAGTAGTAGAGGAGATGACATAGGAAATGGAAAGAGAGGCAGAAGTAGCTGCTCCAGAAGTGGCTGAAGTATTGGCAGAGGTCCCTAAATCACCAAGAACGCCAAGACCAAAGCCAACCCCAACTAAAGAGACTATGAAGGACAAGAAGGGCAAGCATCCTGCCATACCGGTGTGCACATCGCCAAGAAGAAACCAACCAAATCCCACTGCACAGGAGAAAGGAAAGGCCATAAACCTAAACCAGAAGAGGAAGATATCGAAGACATCCCGATAGATGATGAGGATGTAGGAGCTGAAGTGGAGGAGGTTGAAGTCCAGGGCGCAGACCCTATTACTTGGTTGCCGGAGTATGTCCCTCTGCACAAGCCTAAGTCCAAGGTACCAAAGGACATCGACGAGAGTAAGACTCTCGTGCAAACCCCTCTATCGCCAGACAAAATTATTTTTGATGGTCCATGCTTGGCCTGAGTGCCATTGCTAAAGCTTGAAGACTGGGACTTGGAAAACCACAAGAATTTCCACCTGGCGACCGAGCAGCTGATGCGTCACATCATTGACATGAATACGGGAATGACCACATTGGAGCCACGAAGGTTGCTCAAGAGGGTAGAAAAGGTAGGGTTTCTCAACCTGCTCTGGGTGCCGCACTATAACCACACCACGGTGATAGTTGTGGCCATCAAGCAGTTGTTTTGCTTGGTGCAAGATGGGTGTCTGTGGCTGGAGGAGCCGATACCCATCACAAATAGTTTGATTCACTGAACAATTCACCTGTCGTATACAGGTGAGAATCCAACCATGATCTTTGGCAGAAAGGGTGGTGAGTAGGCTCTCATAGAATCAATGAAGGAAAATTTTAAATTGGTGAAGAAGTCGCATGGGTACACCATATCCAGCATTTGTGACCCCATTGTGAAGGTAGCCACACAAATCCTAACAGTGAAGGTAATGAGGAAGTGTCACGCTGATGAGGTGTCGATGCCTATCGTTGTGCTCACATAGCAGTGGACTGAAGGAGTCTAGTTCAACTGGTTGGACTACCTTCGCGAAGAGTTCCTAGAGAATTGCCGCGAAGCACAAGAGCTGAGCAAGATGTTCTGCTACACATGGCTCTTGCTGTCGATTGTGCTAGTAGCATGGGAGCTACCAGAGGACAACCAGTTCCCTTCGGTCATGCCATACCCACCTAAAGCAACGAAGTACGCTTCGTTGTGGGTGACCAAGGACACACAGCAAGTTCCAGACAACAATATCTTCTGGATCTTGATGGAGATGAACATCAGGATTGCCATTAATCACAAGCTGCGATTGTCGCCCATGGTGTATGCCAACTTGCAGGGCTACGTCAAGTTCAAAGCTGATTTCCATCGAGTATCCATCAAGGCACGAAAGGACCCTGCACAGAAGTGGTATGACATTCTGTATCTGGCCACGAATGATGCCATTGATACAATGCTTGATCAATGGCTAGCGGAGTGGCGAACTAACACAGACTTGGCGATGGGTGGAAGAAAGTCTTCCATGCAGAAGAAGGAGGAGGAGGCCAAGTTGAAGATGGTGCATCTAGTCAAGAAGAGGAAAAAGGAGGCCACTAATAAGGCCCAGGCAGAGCAGGCAAGAAAGTAGACAGGTGGAACAGAGCATGGCTTTGACAAAGGCATGAGGTCACCTTCACCTTAGACAGAAGAGGAAGAAACAAAACAACATGGCATGGACCCTCAGGAGACATCCACTCACATTAAGCATCCAAGAGAGTTGGAGGAGGGTCCAAGAAGAAATCAAAGGTGACCAAGACCTCACTGGACCCTATCACATTGACAAAGGATGATTTACATGATATTGGTGACACAGTCAGGGATGTAATTACAGAGGCCCTATAACAATTTGAATGACAGCAAGAGACAATCTTAGGGTCTATGCAGGCAGGGTTGTAGTAGTTGCAGACCTACATGACGCATGCTGGTACGGTCTCTACCATCTTAGTTATCAGCACTTCAGAAACTGCTGATATGTTGTGCACGAAGGATTACAATGCGATAATGCTACTAGACGGAGCACTGACCATAGAAAATGAGGTTGACAGGCCCATTGTCAGCGCCTTGAAGGGAGTTGGGTTAAACCTGGCAGAACTTCCATGTGAAGCACTCCACCTCTTGCAGGATGGAGTAATTGCAGAACTGATGGCCCAAGAGCACCGTGCCCTCTAGGTGATGAATGAATAGTGGATCAACAACGAGCAGATGGCCCTACAGAGAAATGCCGCCATCACCGTTGAGATCGAGGTGACCAATCAGAGTAAGAAGATTATATAGGTTATTGAGGAGGCGTGCCGAATGGTCCCAGAGTTGTCCATTCCAGAGGAGGATCCAGTTGAGGTACGCATCCCCAAATTGATGATAGGGGGACACGACACTCGGACTGAGATGGCGTGGGTTCAGTTGGAGTTGAACCTGCAAATTAAGGAGCTACAGTTGATGGCCCAGCCTTCAACACCGCCAAAATTAAAGGAACAGTGGGAGGCCGCTGTCACAGAGGCAGTAGCGGTAGTGGAGAATGCAGTAGAAGACTACACGCAGTTGTTTGAGTAGTCATTTGAGGTCCTGACAAGCTTGCAAGGAGACCCCAATATACAAAGGCTAGAGACAGAAGCACGCAAGCTACAACAGTGCTACGATGAGGTTAAGGGCACAACGCGAACCGTCGTGCTGACATAGAGACTAGCCAAGCTGCAGGAGGCCAAGCAGCTGAAGGAACAAGTGGACGCAGCGCTGCATAAGGAAGAAGTGCTAAAGGCATGACTAAAGCCATGGCTGGAGGAAGGTTACATAGTCACAAGAAATATTGAAGGCAAGCTTGCGACTCTACAGGAAATGCAACAAAAGCTTCAGGTTGATAGCACAGGAGCAGTGACCGAGCAGACAGTGGAAGACACGAAGCAGGCGGCAGCTCAGTGCACGGCTGAGGTAGCGATCATACAGGTCGAGCTAGAAGGGCTTCACGCAAAGATCTCCACGCCTACCGAGTGACTCGAGGGTGAGTCACGATGTTTGTGTTGGGGGCCTGTTGGGAGCGGGATCCCCCAAGGACAGTTTTGGGGCTAAAAGCCCATGTTTGAGTCAAATTTTGTAATAAAATTGTAAAGACTCCACATTTTGTGGTCATGGAGCACAAAGGTGTCATAAGTCATCAAGGGTTGTTTGCCCTTAGTTTTGTAAAGTAAATTCGGCTGTAAGAGATCTACCCATGGTCCGCAGACCATGGGATTGTATAAAAAGAGCTAAGCTCTAAGTAGTTAGAAGGACGAATAATGTAAGAAAGTCATAGCTCTGAAGTAAGAAGTCTAAGTCTTGGTCGTAGCATAGGTAGAGGCTTTGCAGCTAAGTGCGCAGAGGCCTAGGGTAGAAGTCCGTAGCTGAGTGCGTGGAACCCTGCAGCTGTGTGTGCAGGGTGGATAAAGTTTGTAAACACTTTGAAGATATCAATAAGGAGAAATATTCTGCTATTTCAGTGTCTTTGTTCTGTTGATGCATCTTGATCTGTTAGGTATGAATGTCCTCTATTATGCTTAAATGATGTGCGAATGAATGCAATTACATTATATAACTAAATGCAATTATGGTTATCTGTTTACGCGGGGTTAAATATAAGTGTTTGATAAGATAAGCAAGTTGCTTAGATTAATTGGGGAATCTGCATGGCACGCTGCCATAGTAGCATGAAAGTACCTTAGCAGCAAGCTAGGGCTACGCGAAGGTCGATCGTACCCTTTAGCGGGGGTATAGAAGGATAGAATAGAGGGCTCATCTTGTAAGCCCTAGAGCGAAGCGACCTGCGCGAAGGTAGGGATAGAGGGAATCAAATGACATCACAACCATCTCAAGGTGCAAAACTTGGTTCCAGTATCCTCCCATACTGCTTTGGGTGAGACTTCAGTCTGCACTCCACGGGCTGATGCCGAAAGGGCCAATATTGTAGGGATTTGTTTGGCTAATTAATGTTGAACTTGGGTCAAGCCCCCTCAAGCCAACATGAGTTGTTGATTTATTTTTGCTGCTATTTGGATACATCCATTTGTTTTTGCTTGTTGAGACCTAGCTGATGTCCAGGGGGTGGATACCTAGTTACTGTTGGAGGCTGTTGTTGTTGCTTATGGTATTTTGATGCATAGGATGATCTTATTGTTGATGGTTATGGACATGGAGATATGTTGCTACTTTAGGAGAGATTTCTATTATTTTATGTTGTTATGAAGAGCGAGTGATCTATTGTTGTTGTTGTTTGGTCAAATACAACTCGTGTCCAGAGGGAGTTACTGATTATTTAGTTATGATTCCATTAATGAGTTTAACCATTTTTCCATTGATGTAAATGGGGGAGTTCTTGAGGAGGACAATGTTAGATGGATGGTTTAGCTAAGCTTTCCATCAATTCCAAAGGGGCAGATTGTTTGTATTGAGGTTGTGTTGTAGGTGCATTGATGATGTAGGTGTTGTGTTGCATTGTTTAATGGTTAGAATTGATGTCAACCTGGGCATATGTTGTAGCTGGATTGAGTGTGTATGATTTTATGCATATGATTTCTTTAAAATTTGTACATATGCTATGTGTGTCGAGCAGAGATTATCATGGTATGGGTGTTCAGGGGATTGTCATAACCATCATATTTACTCGTGGTATTGATCAAGATATTAACATGGTATAGGGGTTTGTGGTATTGACATAACCATGGTATTTACCTGTGGTATTGAATCAGATATTACCATGGTACATGTGTTTGTGGTATTGGGATAACCAAGGTATTCACCTGTGGTATGACTCAAAGATTACCATGGTACAGGTGTCTGTGGTACTGGGATAACCATGGTATTTTCCAAAGGTATTGATTGGAGATTATTGATGATATTTTGGTTATTTTTATGGTGAGTTGATTGAGTGTGAGTGCATGGTTGGAGTGGGTGTGTGCATATCATATTTTAATATTCAAATTAGAGATGATGCTAGGTTTCTCATGGTGATCAAGCTTGAGAACCCAATTTGACACATTCTGAAACATGGTTCACATGGAGGAGTTGGAGGCGTAGAGACTTTTTGCTTCCAGAGACTAGCAGACAACGATTAGTGGAGGAGAATATCAATCCAACGGTGGTTGTATAGTCCAATGGTTGTTTAGCAAGGCTCAGTTGTTATAGAGGCTTCTAGTAGATGTTTATCTGCAAAGTCGTGTGAGTAGGTACTTCTCAACTGATGTATGTCAGCACACTGTTGCAAGAGTTGAGTCTTCCATCTAGTGGGTGCTAGCTACTTGTAACACTCGCTCCTCCCAGGTCCACCCAAGCATCCAACCAATCAGACAAACATGTGATGAGAGAGGTTACTGTAAGGGATTCAATATCCTTAGCAACCTTAAGGAAATGGAATCGACGGAACTCATCAAACAAACCCATCCACATCAGCAATTACACCCCTAGGAGACATGTCAACCACTCAAACATCTTGTCCCTGGGTCCCAATGATGTTTTAAGCCTCTTAACCTAAATTCACTCTCATGTTATAGGAAATACATTGACCAACAACTCAAATTCAATATAATAGGCCTCTGTACCAATGACTGCGGACTTTTCTCAATAGACCTGTGCCAACGAACCCAAGATTTGAGCCACTTTTCTAGCTCAAAATCCTGACTTCTACCTAGAACTTGCTACAACCTTCAGAATCCATCAAATACATGATAACATTGATGATAAATAAAAAATCAACCTTAGGACTAGGCCTGAGCATCCCTAACCGGGACTGACATTCTATCAAACACTTGGCATCAATGCAACCTACAGATCTAGGATACAAGACAGAGCATAAATGAATGAAAGAAATTATGAAACATAACTAGAAGGATCACCTCCTTCTCCATTAGAATATTATATCATCAATTAGGTCTTGCATCCATCCATTTAAAAATTACAAGTAAATACATGAAATAACCATGAAATGAACTAGTCACATAACCGTGCTTATAACCAACGTTAAACCATATAAATATCAGAGATATGACAACCATTAAATCCAAGTATAAAAAAGTAAAAAAGTAAGAGGACTTACCTTTTATTAATCATAGGAAAATTTGACCAAGTTTCAGGACTTCCACATACCACTCGACCATAGACATGGCTGAACAAAAACTCTCTTTCATCCAGTCACCCCCATGCCATATTACAAGCATGAATGTGGGATCTCATAGAAAAACCAATCCAAGAACAACCAAGGGAATCCAGTTGTTAAACCACCTCCACCCTCACCAAATTGTGATCACACCAAAATCAGTGCTCTGATCACAACCGAACTGAACTTGAAGTTCCATCTGGAATCCATCACTATCCTTAAGGAATTTTTTGTCTCCTTGTCTCTCAGGCTTTACCACAATCCAATCCTGGATCACTAGTCCCTAAAACGAGATGAGTCTCTCAGGCTTTACCAAAATCCAAACCCGGATCACTAGGCCCTAAACTGAGACTTCTCCCTTGGTATTTACCATGTATCCCACCAAAACTAGTCAAGGGATTCCTAGGCCTTTGGGAATGAACCTTGAGACCAACTCCGCCCTAGATTTCGAAATTCATCTAGCAAACCAAAGCTCAAAACCGAAATAAACATACCAACACCATGGCATCTGAGAAAAGGAAAAGCTAAACCATTGTCATTGTTGGGTGTGTGTTATATTATTTCCATGACAAAAAAAAAAATTGGACCCTATATTAGGTGGGCAGACCTACCTATGGTTTTGTGCATGGATTTTGCACATGGTTTTCGGCATGATGGTTTTTTGTCAATGGTATTTTATAAATCTAGTTAAGGGAACTATGGTTATGTTCTAATCCAAGATTAATGGATTAGGGTTTACAGATGCTTCGACATGTATATATATGTATTGTAACATTGAAAGGAATATAATGAAAAATCAATCTAGTAGTCTCGGTTTTGAGATCCAAGGAAAAATCTCTTTGTATATATGTTTTATGTTTTATTATCTCGTCATTGTTTATTTTTTGTTCTTTTAGAATTCGTATGCAGGCCTAATTTCTGTATGGGGCTAAAACCTACATTTGGTATCGGAGTTGTTTCGGCTTCAAGGGGACGCCTTTGCTACTGAGGGGTTTTTCTCGAGCCTATGGTAGACCCTGTTCAATGGGATATCTGCGGGATCGATTCTTGTGGGGAAATAGGATGGCGAGCAGTGGAAAGATAGAGATCGAGAAATTTAATGGTTAGAGTTTTGAGTTGTGGAAAGTCTAGATGGAGGATTTGTTGGAGGATAAAGATCAGTAGATCGCGGTAGATCTGGGTACTAAACCAACAACAATGTCAATTGAAGACTGGGCGAAGTTGGATTGGCAGGAAAAGAGCACAATATGATTGTGTGTCTCAGATTCAGTATTGTTGAATGTATCAGGGGAAGCTTCAGCGAAGGCTTTGTGGGACAAGTTAGGGATTTTGTACCAATCTAAGTCTCTCATGAATAAACTGTTCCTACGAAAAAGGTCGTATAACCCGAGGATGAAAGATGGAGATTCGATGAAAGAGAAATTGAACACCTTTAATACTGTGGTAAGCCAGTTACTATTTATTGATACTAGAATTTCAGATGAAGATAAGTGCATCAGTTTGTTGTTTTCTCTACTAGATTTGTGGGATAGTCTGGTTGTTGTAATATGTAGCAATGCAAATGCCTTGCAGTTTGACGAAATAATCTCATCCTTGCTATCAGAGGAGATGAGATAGAAAAATATGGAGGGCTAGAATGGTGATGCCTTGTTTGTATGAGGACAGTCCCAGAACATAAACAAAAATAATTCCTTGAGTGGGAGATCTAAATCTAGAGGGAGAACTAAATCTCTAAGAAAACCTGTAAAGGTATGCTGGAAATGCAGAAAGGAAGGGCACTTCAAAAGGGACTGTATATCTAAAGCCCCCTAGAAAGGAAAGAGATTTGATGATGCTCCTTCTGCAAAGGCGAAAACCACCACAGATGAAGTTGGGGATGTGTACTTGGCTTCTTTTTCAAGTATAGAAGTAGATCATGAGGCACGGTTGATTGACTCAAGTGCATCCTTTCATTTCACTCTCCACAGGGAGTGGTTCTGTGAGTATAATAAATATGATGGTGATGATGTCTTCTTAGGGGATAATTGGAAGGATAGATTTGTTGGACGCAAAAAAATCAAGTTGAAGTTGCAAGGTGGAAGGATTAGAACACGTCCAGGTGTTATGCATGTTCCTACATTAGCCATAAATCTGATTTCTTTAAGCAAGCTAGATGATGCAGGTGTAAAAATAGTGTTCGAGAAATATAAATGCAAGATGGTTCGCGGGGCACTGGTATTGATGCGGGGAGTTTGGATTGGAACTCTGTACAAGCTTCAGGGTAGCACTATTATTTATGGGTGTAATAGTTATGTGGTTCCTGAAAATGGAGCAGAAAATCTAGTGGTATCTGGAGAAAAGACCATGTTATGGCATCAAAGGCTTGGACATATTGGAGAGAAGGGCCTTTGAATACTTCATGGTAATGGTATTGTAGAAGGTATGTCTAATTTATCTCTGGATTTTGATTTCTATGAAAATTGTGTATATGGAAAGTAGAATCGGGTGAGTTTCACCTCTGGTCTAAGAGGGAAAAAAATATGTTAGAGCTTGTGCAAAGTGATGTGTTTGGACCTATGTCGGTTCCATCACTTGGTAATTATGTGCACCATGTATCATTTATAGATGACTTATCAAGGAATACATGGATATATTTCCTCAGGAAGAAATCTGAAGTCTTTGACAGGTTTAAAGAATTTAAGACTCTGGTGGAAAACCAGACAGAGAAGAAGATAAAGGTGCTGAGGATAGATAACGGTGGAGAATTTTGCAAGAACAAATTTAAAGAGTTCTATAAGAAGTGTGGTATAGCATAGTAGAATACTACTCCATACAAACCTCAACAAAATGGAGTTACAAAAAGAATGAACAAGACGTTGATGGAAAAGGCAAGAAGCATGTTCAATGGTGCTGGGTTAGGACATGAATTCTAGGCAGAGACAATGGAGACTGCGTGTTACCTGGTCAACAGATCACCTTCATCAGCATTGGAGGATAAGACTCCACAAGAGGTATGGACTGGTAAGAAGCCTTCTCTTTCACATATTAGGGTATTTGGATGTGATGCATATGTACATGTTCCAAAGGACAAAATATCAAAGTTGGATAGTAAATATGAAAGGTGCATCTTTATTGGGTATAAGGATGGTTTCAAAGGTTTTAAGATTTGGAACCCAGAAACAAGGAAGGTTGTGTACAACCAAGATGTGGTGTTTAGAGTGGTGAAATATGTTATTAAACATGAAGTACTACCAAAGGAACCTGATAAGATAGAGTTTGAGCTAAAGAAGGAAGAATCAGACTCTAGCGCAGAAGAGGAATCAGAAGATGAAGAGCCAAAAACTCCCGCTGTGAGAAGATCAGTTCAAGAAAGAAGGCAACCATAAAGGTAGAGTCCATATGATTTCTATTTAAATTTTTCCTTATCTATTACTAATGATGATCCCTGAACTATGAGGGAAGTAGTAGATTCAGAGGATGAAAACTCTGGAAAGAGACCGTGGTTGATGAAATGGCATCTTTGCACAAAAATAAGGCTTGGGATCTGGTGGAGTTGTTGATTGGAAGGAAACCCATTGGTAGAAAATGGGTGTTTAAGAAGGATATGAATGTAGAAGGCAAGGTGGAGAAATACAAATCTTGGTTGGTAGCAAAAATTTATTCCCAGGTGCTAGGAATTGATTTTGGTGACATTTTTTGTCCTGTTGCCAAGGTAGCTTCTATTAGATTACTTTTATCTATTTTTGTTGCTTTTGATTTTGACGTAGAACATATGGATGTGAAGACAACATTTCTTCACAGGGATCTCGAAGAAGAGATCTACATGAAGCAACCTGAAGGCTTTGCAGTGAAGGGTAAGAAAGAACTGGTATGCAAGTTAAAAAAGTCTCTGTATGGGTTAAAACAGTTACCAAGGATGTGGTATTAGAAATTTGATATATTTATATGGGGACTTGGATTCACCAGAAGCAAAGTAGATCACTATGTGTATTTTAAATTAATTGTAGACCATGTTATTTATCTAGTATTATATGTGGATGATATGTTTCTGGTTGGAAATGACAAAGAAATTATCCAGGATTTGAAGACCCAATTGTCCTCCAAATTGGACATGAAAGATCTTAGTGCTCCAAACTATATTTTGGGCATGGAAATTAAATGAGATCAGGCAAAGATGAAGCTCTGGTTAAACTAGAGGAAGTATGTCGAGACAATACTGCAGAGGTTTAATATGCAGGATAGTAAACAGGTGAAGGTTCCTATTCCTATAGGTGTAAAGTTATCTGCTGAACAGTGTCCCAAGACATAAGAAGAGGAAGAGGACATGTCTCATGTTCCATACGCAAGTGAAATCGGTAGCTTGATGTATGAAATGGTCTTTACTAGACTAGACATTTCACATGTAGTGGGAGTATTGAGCAGGTTTATGTCAAAACCAGGGAGGGAGCATTGGATAGCAGTGAAGCAGCTTTTTAGGTATTTGCGTGGCACTAGTGATTATGGTTTGTGCTACCAAGGAAGACTAGGATTGTACAGAGTTTTGGACATCCGTGGCTTTGTTGATGTAGACTGGGCTAGAGATCTGGATCAGAGAAGATCTACAAGTGGGTATTTGTTTAACCTATTTGGAGGTGTAGTTAGTTGGATGAGTAAGAGACAGTATGTAGTGGCACTTTCAACTATAAAGGAAGAATACATGGCAGCCACTCATGCAAGAAAGGAAGCAATTTGGTTGCAGAGATTGTGTTCAAGTATGGGTTTGGTACAACAATCTATAAGAATAGAATGTGACAACCAAAGTGCAATTTTCTTGGCAAATAACCCTACTTATCATTCAAAGACAAAGCAAATTGATGTTCAATATCACTTTGTGAGGGATATGGTTAAGGACAAAAAGGTGTTGTTGGTAAAGGTGGACACTTTGAAGAATACTGCAGATGCATTGACAAAGTCTGTGAGCAATGAGAATTTTTCTTGTTGTAGAGAAACAATGGGCATTCCAGGGATCGATTAATGACTAAACTCTCCTGTGGCCCCTTGTGGAAAGAAAATAACAAGTGGGAGAATGTTGGGTGTATGCTATATTCTTTCCACGACTACACTGAGTGTAGTGTTAGGATATTCTGACACATAGGAAATAGCACCCCGGGTAAAAAAAATTGGAGCCTATATTAGGTGGGTGGACCTACCAATGGTTTTGAGCATGGATTTTTCACATGGTTTTTGGCATGATCATTTTTATTTCATGTTATTTTGTAGATATGGTCAAGGGAACTATGATTATGTTATAATCCAAGGTTAATGGATTGGGGTTTAGGATGCTTCAATATATATACATGCATACATATATATATATATATATATATATGTATGTATGTATGTATGTATGTATGTATGTATGTATGTATGTATGTATGTATGTATGTATGTATGTATGTATGTATTTTAACATTGAAATGAATATAATGAAAAATCAATTTGGTAGTCCCGATTTTGGGATCCAGGGAATAATATCTGTGTATATTTGTTTTATGTTTTATGCTCTCACCATTGTTTTTTTGTTCTTTTAGAATTCGTATGCAGGTAATTTATGTATGGGTTACAAACCTACAGTCATAACCTGACAAAACCATGCCACCGACAGCAACAAAACTATACACCAACATGAAAATCCATGCATGTCCAAACCAACTAGGAAATCACACATGCAAAAGGTTACTTGCCAGTATTCTTGCTGAAGCTCCTTGATCCTGGTCTTCTTCCTTGATCCTTGCTTTCTTTCCTTTCCCTTTGTTTGATTTTCCTTCCTTGATCCAAAGCTAGAGTGCTCCAAGAAAACTCTAAGTGACCAAGATTGAGAGAGAGAGAGAAAATAATGAGAGAGCTCCAGACTTGAACTAAAAAAAGGTTACCAAGTGATCCTCACAAGCATTTTTATCATTGAGGCCTCTATTTTCTTCATTTCCATTATTTTCCTTCAATTTCCTCCTCACATGCAACCTATGACCTTTCACCTTACTTTTCTCCTAATTTCCTTTATTTTCATAAATAAATGTGCCAGAAATACCTTTTAATGTCTTTTCCTTAGCATTTTCAAATTTTCCTTAGCCAAAATACACATCCAGTGATGCCCACTAGGATATCTTTGCCCAACACTCAGCTTGGAATAATTGTCCCTTAACCATGGTCTTATTTTGCCTTTGTTAACTTTTAATACATGAAATTTTCACCAGGGTTGTTACAGAATCCTCCCCCTTGGGGAACACCATCCTTGGTGTTAAACCACACCATGACCTGAACAAAATTAAGGTAAAGAAAACATACTTCCCATGGAGCTTTATAACTTATCTCGTTGCATTATTTACAATGAAAGACTTGCTCAAAAGAAAAACATCATGACAACGTGACAATATAACAACCATAATAATATGACACCCATACCACTTATTGGAGCTTTATAACTTATCTCATGGTAGTATCTACATCCATGTACATATACATACATATTCCAAAACATTAGAAAAACATATGCCAAACATATACCAACATCAAACCAAAATTGCTTTGCCTCAACTGGCAAACAATGAAGGATACAGGGTCCGCATCTGATCCACCATCTCCCATGTAGCTTCTTCAGGCCCAAAGTGCTTCCACTGCAATTTAACTTTCTCTATGGCTCTTTTCCTTAGCATGAGATATTTTCACTGCAATATGCACTAAGGCTTTGGCTGGAACTCTCCTTCTTGCTCCACTTGCAATACAGCCCCATCAATAACATGATCAACATCCTTTATATACTTCTTAAGTAATGAAATATGGAAAACATCATTTAATTTCACTATTGGAGGTAGTGCAAGCGATATGCCATTGATCCAATCCTCTCAAGGATCTCAAAACACCCACAGTACTGTGGTGCCAACATGGCACATGAACCAATCCTTAAAGATATTTTCTTGGGCTTGATGCAAAAATACAAATGCTCCCCAACCTAAAACTCCTTGAATACCTTGTGCTAATTCACATAAATTTTTTGTCTATCCTGTATTTCCTTTAGATTCTTCTTTATAACCTGGATTTACTTCTCCATGTCTGCCAACATGTCTAGTCCAATAAGTACCTTGCTCACTGGATCACTCCAGCTGATGGGAATGTTACAACTCTATCCATACAATGCCTCGCAAGGAATCATTCTCAATGACTCCTGATAACCATTTTTGTATGTGAACTCAACCAATTAAAGATACTCATCCCATTTTTTCTACTGGTGCATCACGTACATCCTCAACATCAGGGAAAATTTTAGGGGCTAATATTCGCAAGTGGGCTAATTTTCTATACCTCTTCCAAAAAAATATTCATTGATTTCCATTTTTTCTAAAAATAATTTGCTCAAGTTTTATAGTATAAAATTATTTTACCTTAAAAATCACCAAGATCTTATATAGACTAATATAATGTAATAAAAAATCTTGATATTTTTACAAAAATATCATCAAACTTTTTATAATTTGTCTATTATAAACTAGTAAGATTCACCAAGGTTTCTAAGATTTAAGATAAACTTCCATCCTTAAATTTTTCCTTTCTCAACATATCCTCTAAGATCCTATTAACCCTCTCTATCTATCCATCTGTCTGCAGATGATAAGCTGTGCTGAAGGCTAAATTTGTACCCAAGCTTGCAAATAGCTCCTTCCAAAACTTGGAAGTGAACTTTGCATCCCTATCCGACACAATCTTCTTTGGAACACCATGCAGTCTCATTATCTCTATAATGAACATTTGTGCTACCTCACTGGTTGAATATGTAGTCTTTACTAGAATGAAGTGAGCTACCTTTCGCAATCTATCAACCACGACCATACTAGATTCATGCTGCTTTACTGTCCTCAGAAGACATGTGATGAAACCCATGGAAATTGCCTACCATTTCCATTCCAGAATCGCTATAGCCTGTAGTAAAACACCTATATGCTTACGTTCCACCTTGACCTGCTGACAATATAAACATCTAGCCATGAACTCTACCACTTCCTTATTCAATTTTGGCTAATAGTAGAACTTTTTTACCACCGCCAATGTCTTCTAATATCTTGGATAACCCAAGTATGGCTTGGCATGAAATTCCCTCAAGATAAGCTTCTTAAGCACACTGCAATTTGGTACATAGATCCTGTTTCTAGATCTTAACAAACCATCTGTCGTGAGATGATAGTCTGCATCCTGTTCACCTGTAGCTGTACCCGCACCTGTGCATAATCTCCATGTATTTGTCATCCCTCTATCCTGCTTGTAAGATCCTATCATGTAACTTTGTCCCATAAGAACTCATAATTGCTATATGATTTACCCATACCTGTTATAGACATTTTTGGGCCCTACAACCCAAGCATGAAATGTCCATAAACCAAGGGCTCCTAAGTCCCTAAAAGTGTTGTTCTAACCCCTAAAGGAACAAGGTCAACATATTATAGCTTCTCCTAGAAGTTCTCCATGAGAAACTGCTCAGAATTGGTCAAAACAGGATCATTGCAGCTGCTCCACTGGCTAAGTGCGTTGCATCTCACCCAAATACACTGTGAGGGTGCGTTGCATTTCAAAAGTCCCTTCTGTGGGGTGCGATGGGCGAGAAATGACAAATGGCAGTGTCATTCCGCGAGGTGGAGAGGCAATGGAAGCTTCCAGAATCTTCTCCTGTGACACTTGCCTCACTGAATTCGACCAAGGATGAGTAAGAGGCCATCAGTCTCCAAGTGGAAGCAAGAACTATCAGAGAGAAGACACTAATCAAATCACAAGATGACTCATCCCCCTTACAGATATCTATATATGGATCCCTCATCCCAGAGATCCAGACGCTGGAATTTTGCATATTGTAAGGAATTGTTGTTGGTTTCTAGAAACAAACATCAGATTGTTGGGTGATCTAAGCTTTGTTTGAGGTGAAGAGGGGCTTCTTTGTTGGGAGGTTGATGCTGGGTCGGAACAACTGGTTGTAACTCCTCTTGGCTCTTTTCTTGTTTATCAATAAAAGCTATTTGAGTTTTCCTCCATGCTTTTGTATCATTGATGCTTGTTACATTTGTATGGTCAATTTACATCTGATCCTAGATTGTTTATGATTATAGATCCATGTCTTTGTATAGTGCTATGCTTCTGTGATCTTACAGGTACTTTGTGAAGCTGGGCATGCAAGGGAGCAGGTAGCTGAGGACTATCAAAGAAGAGAGGGATCAAATCGAAGGATTAGCGCAAGACAGAGGTTGGTCTTTCTATTCCTCTCTATCTATAATTCATAAAGGAAAAACAAAAGTAGTTTTTCTCTGTTTGTTTCTAAGGCAGCTGTCACACCTTAGTGGGATAGAGTAGTTCTAAATAGACACTTTTCCCTGTAACAATACCTTCCTGCCAAGAGAATCCAAAACCCTATTCTTTGTAACAACCCTAGTGAAAATTCCATGTAAAAATATATAAATACCACAGATGATGGGACATGTATTCCAAGCTAAATGGTGGGGAAGACATCCTAGGGGGCGTTCATTTGGTTGTTTATGGCTAAGGAAATTGGCAAAGGCAATGACTAAGGCATTAAAAGGAATTTTGGCACATTTTTTTATTAAAATAATGGAAATTAGGAGAAAAAGTAGGTGAAAGGTCACAGGTTGCATGTGAGGAGGAAATTGAAGGAAAATAATGGAAAATGAAGAAAATAGAGGCCTCATTAATAAAAAGGCTTATGAGGATCAGTGGGCAAGACTTGGTCAGTTTAGTTTTGGAGCTCTCTCATTATTCTCTCTCTCTCTCTCATACTCTTGGTTACTTAGAGTTTTTTTTGGAGCACTTTGGCATTGGAGCAAGAAAGGCAAAGAAGGCAAGAGGAAGCAAAGATCAAGCAGGGAAAGGCAGGATCAAGCAGCTACAATAGGCTTCATTGCAGGTATCAACTTGCATGTGTATTTTCCTTGCTAGATTTGGCATGCATGGGATTGCATGTGTATTTTCCTTGCTAGATTTGGCATGCATGGGATTGCATGTGTTTCTTTTTCTACCATGGCATGGGTTTTGCCAGGTGTGACAGTATTTTCAGCCTAGCCTTGCCATTTCCTGATAGCTTTGATGAGATGGGTTCTCTCATGCATGTTTTGGGGGATGGCCAGATTGGATTCGAAGCTGAGTGGGGTGGATCTCCGAATTGAAAAACACATGATGGTAGTGGTCCCTAAACTGGACTGAGGATGCATGAATCCACTGGCCTAGTAACCCCTGAACCGGATTGTGAGTTGCAGTAAAGCTAGATCGTGTGCCTCGGTGGGCCTAGGAATCCTTGCCAGTGAATGGCGACATATACGGTAATGCCAAGAGGTGGATTTTCTCACTATTGGGCCTATTGATTTCGGGAAGGAATGCACGGTAAAGCCAAAGAGACTTGGAGGCACTCAAATCCCTCACGGTGTAGGCGGAGAACTCTGGTGGCATCCACATTGATTAGTGTTTTTTGATGTGTTCTATGAGTCCCACATTCATGCTTGGAATATGGCACGAGGGTGATTGACTGAAGAGAGACTTGGCTCAACCAATCTATGGTCGGGTGGAATGTTGTAGTCCCATCACCGGTTGGTTCATTGCATTTATTAATGAAAAAATTCATTCCCTTGATTTTCATGTGAAAATGTACTGATATATATCTATATATATATATATATATATATATATATATATAGATATATATATATATATATATAGATATGGATTTTGATGGCTGATATGTTTATTGTATTTTTGTTCCTATTATGTTTTTTATATGAACATTTACCTTGGAGGGTGTTACAAGTGGTATCAGAGCATGGTTCAAACACTTGGACTGGATGGGCTCTATCATAGGTAAAATGAAGAACAAAGGTTAAATTTTAGACCTTTCTGTCATATCTGTTATAAATTTTCTTCTGTGGAATATTAGAAGTCAAAATTTTTTCCATACTAAAGGTAAATCCCATGGATAATTTGGTAAAAATTTCAGATATTGGTTCACAATACTTTAGGAATTAAGATCTAAGGAAGATGACCTTCTTGAATGCACCTTTAAACAGGTCACGTTGGAATTTCTGCAATAACTTTTCTTCTGTAGGCTTTCAGAACCTGAAAAATCATCCACATTTAGGGGAAATAACAATTATTATGTGGTAGAAAATTTAAATATTGGGTCGCAACATTTTAGGAGATATGATCAGAGGGAGTCGAGCCTTCTGAATGCTCCTAAGATCAGGTCTCAAATAGGTCACACTGACATTTTTGTTATAACTTTTATTTTGGGCACTCTCAGGAGCTGAAATTTTTTCCGCAATGAGAGGAAATCCTGCTTATATTATGATAAAAATTTCATACATTTATTCGCTATATTTTAGGAGATATGACCAATGGAAGTCGAGCTTTCTGGATACTCCTAGAATTTTGCATCAAATAAGATTGTGTTGGTATTTTTGTTATAACTTTTCATCTATGAAATCTCAGAAGTTGAAACTTGAACCATAGTGAGGGATAATACCAATGATCATATGGTTCAGTTTCCATAACTTTTACTACAACAGTTTAGGATATATGCATTGAATCATTCACTATATTAATTTGCATGCAAAGTGTTTGGTGAAATGCTTAAATGGTTCAATGATTAATTGTATACAATCTATCTGATAAAATTCCCCAGTGAGTATGTGTTGTTTTTGGTTGGGGATAGTATTGATGTGTAATAGTATTGTTGTAGCTAATATATTCTTACTTGTATGCAAATAGTTTTTTATATTAGTTTGCATGTAAAGTGTTTGAATAAATGCTTACATGCAAATGTAATAGTATAGTAGTTGTTTGAAGAAAATGTAAAAGTATGGTAATTGTTTCAAGAAAATGTTATTTTTTAAATGCAATAGTATTGTAGTATGATAATATGGATGTCTCTGATCTATGCCTATTTGCATGAAAATAATTTGAAGAGTTGCATGTAGGGAATTTGAAAGGTTGCATGCAAGGAATTTGAAAAGTTGCATGTAGGGAAATGGAAAAGTGGCATGTTTTTAGTTATTATGTTACAAGTGGAATAAGTGAAATGTTTTTGACTTACTCTCATACAAATGTATGAGAAATAAAAATCAATTTCTTTTCAAGTGTGGTTAAATTTAGTAGAGTTTTGGAGATTCCATTTCCATAATTGGACATTGGAGATCAAGCCATTATAGTAGCTTCCTCCTTCTACCTTAGTGTGGACCATGGATAGTAAGGGGGTATGATTATAGGTTGTTATATTGGTGAATGTTGATCTCAAATTAATAGACACGATGTATTGATTTTTGGAACATTCAATTGACTATGTATGGATTATACCTACTTACATCCTTCTATGTTAGGTTACATTTTTTAATATTTTGATTACATGTATCAGCCTTGTAGGTTGATTACAAGAATTGATCGCTTATGTTTGACTAAATGCGTTTATGCGTAGGTGTAGTTGATTTGGCATTGCTTATGCATACTGTTGGTTGCATGTGGCAATGTGTACAATGGAGTAATGGTTGTTTTCATGCATGAGGTCATGGTTTGTGTACTTGATATGGTCATGCATTGATGACTGGACTCTAGCTAGAATGATGTGTATATGGTTTGGTACTCATCTTTTATGTGTGTATATGCAGTTGTTATGCATGTATGGTCTTGGTTACGATTATGCATGTATAGTAGGTAAAACATGCCTTGTGAAGTCATTGTATGCAATTTAGGTCATCATGGTGCTATTAATTGTTATGATGCTAATGAGTTGGTTGAGATCAAGCAAAAGGTGCAGATCATCAAAGTGAAGTTGCAGCATTGAACCTCGAGGCAAGGGAAGATCATCATATCGGTATTTCATTTGAGCATGCAGGTATGTAAGTTAAGGATTTTTTTATGCATTAGGTGTATGTACATGTCATTTGATGTTATGGTTACATTCATGATAGTTGTTGGTTGATTAGTGTAGTTATATGCACATGTGTCGAATAGTAAAAAATAATAGTAACATGTAGTTGTATGCATTGCTATTGTTGTTTTATATTAGATAACCGCTGATTATGATATATGTTGTTGATGAGTATGTTATAGGTTAACTTGTTGATTTTTATATGATAGTTAACTTGACAATTTGGTTTTATGTTGTTGATGAGTATGATATATAGGTTATTGTTATTATATGTCATTAACTTGATGATTAGAGTTATTTCATTGAGATCTTGATGCCATAATTTGGATTGGTCATATATGTGATGGTTGTGTTCATTGCATTGAAGATCTTGATGTTATATGTGTTGTGTTAACCTAGTTTGACCTATGAAGATGGTTATGGTTGTGATACTCAAGTATGAGATGACATATTTGTGATGTGGTGTCGTACTAATTTAAACTGATCATACATATGTGATTATTATGCATGAACGACAAATGCTTATGAGCCTGTAATATGAACATGTTAGTTAGTTACTGTTATGGATATCATGATTTATGTTGACATGTTGTAAAGTTATATCTCACTAACTAGATTGATTATGCAGACAAGATAGCCTCCCCTGAGGTACACTAAGGCGTGATTTTTCTTATGTACTATACTTTGTGTTTCATAGTTGATTATGTCGTTTATTTGGTATTTGATTGTTTGGTGCCTATTATGTTGTCTAATTGATTTATATAACATGGTATGTTTGCAAATGGTTGAATGATTGATGAATTGATTAATATGAGTATGTGTTCAAATGATTTGTTTTAAGATAATTGTACTAACATGTATGTTTTGAGACAATTGATATGTACTTGAATGTAGTTGATATTTGTAGCATTATGTCCAATGACTATGGATTATAACATGATTGTTTGTAAAATTTGATTTCAAATTGATAAATACGATTGTCTTAATATTTTGAACATGTGGTTGACATCTGTGAGCATGACGCAGGGAGTTGCATGGCAAGAGAGGTTGTCATGAAATCTTGAAGAAGGCTCGGGTTGAGCTTTCCCTGGGAACCATGGGAATTAAGTCACGGTGTTTGTTGTCAGTCTTGTGCTTTTGGTATTTTATGAATTGTTGAGCTTGATTTGCGGCTTTGTTTATTTCTAGTGTATGGCCATACCACTTTGTTTGCAGAGTCACGTTGTTATTGGTTTTTATGGTCTTCTTCTTGTTTTTTTCTTATCTTTCCTTTTATGTTTTGAGTCTTGGGAACTGGTTGGGAAAGAGGAAATTTGATGGAAATTGGGAGAGAGGTGTGGTACCCAACCAATGATATAAGACCCAAATGAATCTCTATGCATGAGTAAGCACAGCAGAAGGTAAGACTATGAAAATCATTTGGACTGGTTGGGTTCATTATGGTAAATGGGCAGTAGCAGTGAAAACACAAGAAAGGTAACCAGAAAAGGTAAAGTAAATAAATCAGAGGTGTCATATGCTTTGGCTATGTTGGGAACTGTTGCTCTCAATGGCTTTGCATAAATAAGGAAGTTCTCTTAACCTAGACCTTATGTTATCTGGTAATTATTTTATGATCATGATTATGTTGAAGTTCATATATGTATACATGTATGAATGTATGTCGTTGTCTGACAGGATCATGATTGTTTTATGCTAATGTTTATATATGTATGTATGTATCCATGTATCTATGTTAATGTCTGACAGGGTTTTCAGGGATCATTCTTGTGGAGGAATTATTGCTTATGCAGGAGAACGACATGAAGAGGTTCCTGGTCTTATGAGGAATCAATTGGGAAGAGTAGTCACGACAACAAGGTTAGTATCATGTGGATATGATTTGGTATTGTATACTTGTATTATGCCTATGTATATGTTATGATAGGTAATGTTTAAGGATACATTAGCAAAGTGAAAGCAGTGTGGTCTGCAGCATGCTAGGGTGAGCATGGATAAGACACTAGAAGCAAGGTTTCTTGGTAAGAACAATGTGGTTTCGGATGTGCGGTACTATTGTTGTGCATATGTTGTATATGTTGTATTTGTTGCATCTATGATGTGTGAACTTGTCGTGTTGTGTATACATAGCATGTGTACATGTTATTTATGCAATGTTATGTACATGATGGTACAAATAGGGTTGTGTGAATATTGCATATGGGGTGTTGTATACATATTGTACTATCTTCATTACTTATATGTGGTGTGTGTGCATATGGTGCTATGTACATGTTGGATATATGGTATTTTGTACATATTGTACTGTGTACATGATTAATATGCATTGTTTTGTGCATATGGTGCTATTCATATGTTGGATATGTAGTGTTGTGTGCAGATGATGCTATGTACGTGTTGGATATGCAATGCTATGTACAAGTGGTGTTGTGTGCATGTGATACATTGGTACTATGTACATATGGTGTTTAGTGCATGATTGTACAAGTGGTGTTGTGTGCATGTCGTGTTGTGTACACCTTGTACAAGTGGCACTGTGTGCATGTGGTGTTGCGTACATGTCATGTGTGTGGTATTGTGTACATGTGGTATTGTGTACGCATTGTATAGTGGTGTATTTCACATGTGGCGTTGTGTACATGTTGAGCAGGTAGTGCCATGTACATGTGATGTTGTGCACACATTGTGCAGGTGGTGCGGTGTACTAGTGGTACTGTGTACATGTTGTACATATGGTACTGGTGCACGTGTGGTATTGTGTGCATGTCATGCATGTTGTGTTATGGTCATGTGATATTATGTACGTGCATCATGTAGTCATGGCATTGCGGTGTGCGTACTCATTGTGTGGTACTCTGTGTAGGTGCATGTATTGGGTGGTATTTCACATCGAGTATAGATGGATGCATTGTATTGTATACACTGGGTGTAGGTGTATGTGTTGTATGTCAGGTGTAGATGCATGTATTGCATGGTGTGGTATGTTGTGTGGTTGTATGTGTGTGATGCACACTATGTGTCTATGCACATGGTTGAGTAGAAGGCACTGGGTGTTTGTTGGGTGTAGCAACTGATCTGGAGTGCGTATGGAACAAAGACAAAGGTAGAAGCTAAGGATTGAGGAAAGGATAAGTATCATCATTTTATTTCAATTTTCTTATGCATGTGATTTATGACTATGGTATATGATGATTACATGTGATCTATGATTTTAATTTATGATGGTTACATGTCATTTATGATTTTGATGGTTATGTTTGAGCTAACCTGATGTGATGTTTTTATACATGTTGACTTGGTCAAGTATGCTAGTTTGACTTGTTGTGACAGGAAGCGAACATGATTGCAAATGTACCTTATTGATGAGCTACCAATGAGGTATGATGTGAATTTATTTCAATTTATTTTAAATATAATGGAAGTTATGTGCTTGGTACAGGAATAAATGAAATTCCCAGTTGGGTGGTTGAAATCGACTGCAAGAATTAGCATCAACAGTGAAAGAAATTATAAATGCTGGTAAAGTATTCAGGAGCAGGGCTATTGTGGGACACCGGTACCCAATAGTGTCCATTGATTTCCATGAGCATGATATGACCAGTATGGTGTGTTGAGGTAGGTATATGCCTTGGTTTTTGTATCTTCTAATGCGAGGAAGCCTTGCCAAGGGTTGGACTGCCTAGGATGGGGGTGAAGTGGAACTTGGAAGGTGAGTGACTGCATGGAAGGGGTGACCAGATTCCCGAGGGACTGTGTCATGGATGGATTCGTTTTGGTCATTATCATTGCCATATGGAATAAAATGCACATTGGGAGTGCACCCTAGAACAATGAGTCGGTAATTGTTCGCTGAGAGGACAAGTGGTGTGGGATTATAGCGTTGGACATAAGATGCAGATTTGAATTTGCAGTGGATTCTAGACTTCCTAGGAAGGAGGTGGATCCTAGTATTACTTTGAGGGTGGAGGTGTGAGCCTCTGGATTCCCTTGTTGATTGATTTGACATCATTTCATTTAGTTGTTGGTTAAGAAAATGTGTATATGTGTATATGTGTATATGTGTATATCATTGTAAATACTGTAATGAGCTGTGTTATAAAGCTCCAATATGCGGTATGGTTTTTATCTGGTCATGTTGTCATGATGTTTTTCTTTTGAGTGGGTCATTCATTGTAAATATTGCAACAAGCTATGTTATAAAGTTCCATGGGCAGTATGTTTTGTTTTCAATAGTCATGTTGGTTATAGGTGTCATTGAACACCGAGGATGGTGTTCCCCCAAGGGGGAGGGTTCTGTAATAGCCCTAGTGAAAATTCCATGTAAAAATATATAAATACCACGGATGATGGGACACGTATTCCAAGCTGAATGGTGGGGAAGACATCCTAGGGGGTGTTCATTTGGTTGTTTATGGCTAAGGAAATTGGCAAAGGCAGTGGCTAAGGTATTAAAAGGCATTTTGGCACGTTTATTTATTAAAATAATGGAAATTATGAGAAAAAGTAGGTGAAAGGTCACAGGTTGCATGTGAGGAGGAAAATGAAAGAAAATAATGGAAATTAGGAGAAAAGGTAGGTGAAAGGTCACAGGTTGCATGTGAGGAGGAAAATCAAGGAAAATAATGGAAATTAGTAGAAAAAGTAGGTGAAAGGTCGCAGGTTGCATGTGAGGAGGAAATTGAAGGAAAATAATGGAAAATGAAGAAAATAGAGGCCTCATTAATAAAAAGGCTTATGAGGATCAGTAGGCAAGACTTGGTCAGTTTATTTTTGGAGCTCTCTCATTATTCTCTCTCTCTCTCATACTCTTAGTTACTTAGAGTTTTCTTGGAGCACTTTAGCATTGGAGCAAGAAAGGCAAAGAAGGCAAGAGGAAGCAAAGATCAAGCAGGGAAAGCAGGATCAAGCAGCTACAGCAAGCTTCATTGCAAGTGTTATGGGCAAATTTAGTGTTTCCTCAAATGACTAACCCCTAGACCTAGTAGCAAGTCTAGAACAACAGTTAAAGTAATTCCATTGCTTTTCCTATAGCTAAGAGATAAAAGAAAGAGGATCAAAAGAACCAACCTGTATCTCTCGCTCAATCCCTCTTCCCTTTGACCGCTTTCACCGCTCCCTTCTATACTTAACTTGCTTGAAAGGTACCTGCACACAAGCTGAGACAAAAAACCATCAAAGCATACATATCGATCTATTAACCAAACATTATAGAATCAAAAGTACAATATACATCACATAACACATGAATGGGAAAAAGCATAGAACTCTTTATTTATAGAAGGAAAGATTACAACCCATGTAGATGCATGTCCAATTCAGTGTCATCCTTCCTGATTCAAACCCTTCTCTCCTCATGAATCAACAATTTGACATGATAACATTACTCTCTCTACTAATCTCATTCCAATAGTGTTTCCTTAGCTTATGAAGTTTCAACCTTAGACCAGCCTTGAATGCCTGGTCCTTTTATAGCTGAATGGAGGAGGTTAAGCCATTAATGGTCCTCATGAATGCTTTTCCATAATTGGGAAGGGGTTCCATGGAGAAAGGGATAATGGATTAAGGTTCATTCATCTCCTTCCTCATCCAAAAGCAAGCCCAATCCATCTGGAAACTTCTAGAAGGATCCATTGGATGAGGAATCCAATGGATTCATTTAAAAAATTCAATGAATCTCGCTCATCACAAGTGAAACAAAGGCTAGGTGTGATGCATAGCACCCAGTCAGTGTAGCTCCTGCAATGCATTGTATCCTGATAAAGGGCCACATGCGCTAATCTCCTTAGGGGCTTTTTTTGGATGAATGGTGTCATGAAACTCTTCAGAGGCAAGCATGATGTAGGTTAAATTCATTAGGGAATGAAAACAACTGAATTAGGGGTTGATGGACCATAATAATAGAGATCTGGAAGTTGGGATTGACATTCCCAAATTTTCCTGTAATAGATTCCCCCTAAAGCATAAAGTCGAAAATAACCATGTTGAGTGAGATGCTTTACCACTTGGAGAGAAGGTTTCGAAACGGAAGGAGACTTGCATCAGTTACAATAAATATATCATGATACTTTGATTTTTTTTCACAATTTAGCTGAGGGAAGGCATACCCATGCTCAACTTATAAACTTTCATTATATGTACAAATATAGTCGTCTACAGATATAGACCCATGAGTGGATGACCATGAATGTAAGGTCATTTGCACATTTGATATAGTACTCCTGAAAAATATATCATAGCCCAGATGGATGAAACTAGATCTGGGGTCTTCAATCTCGTCCAATTTTTTGCTCAAGTACAAGTCTAACCATGTGAATAGATGATTTGAAGTCGAGCATGGAGAGACATCGTCTGATTACCAGCCAATGATGTAAGTCGTTAATAGACACGAGAGGAATCACCGATAATGATAATGACCCTCAAGGTACTACAATACATTTCGCATGGTGTGAATAAATGATTTGATGTTGAACACCAAACAAAGTCTTTCGGTTGAAGGCCATTGATGTCAACCTATCATGATAAGAGAGAAACCTACCATTGATGTATGCAAGCCTCAAGGTATTGAAGGGGTGTTTCTAAGTCAACTTCTTGGATGATGTGCTGATGTCAACAAGAAGCAACTCGTCGCAGGTGGGCCTTGATGTATCCCACATCAACGACACAAAACGAGGTAAATGATTTTGGAGATGAAACATCGACTGAAAACACAAGGTTCAGGAATGGCGAGCATGAAAATGAAGGTTTACTGTATTATAAAGGATAAAGTTTTGAACTGAATGACTTCTCTTGAACATATCGGCGACACTAAAGTGAATTGGTAGCATTGACCCAAAAAAAAGTGATGGATGGTATGATAGACCAACAGTGTGATAACCATCAAGCTGAATGACCCAACCCACATAGTCATGGTGATGAGGTGAAAGTGTCATGTTCAAGAGCGACCTACTACCGTAAAGTGTTCCCAGCTTTTTCCCATTTTCCCCAATCATTTCTGACTAGTACCTCTTTATTTTTTATCAAGCTTGAGGAGGATAACATATGCTTGTTGTATAATTCCACCCTTCGGGTGAATCCATTGCTACTTGATGTTTTAACAAGTCTAGCGAAGGTGAAACTCGGTCTTGTCTAGATGGACAAGTTTGTCTCTATTTAATGTTTTTAACGAGTTTAACGACAAAGATAACTCGGTCCTTTTCATATTTAGAGAGTCTAAAAAGGGAATAAAAGAAAAATCCAAAAGTTATTTTTCGTAAATTTGTCTCTCAAGTCCTAAAAAGCATAAAACAATACAAGAGAGAACCTATTGATCATGTTTGATCAATGAGTACATTTTTCGTAGTTAATCTATCTCAGCCCGAAGAAGGGGTAAAACTATACTGAGTAGATATCGATTCTAATCTGTTAATGAGCTAGAAACGACAAGCGCTCGGCAATATTTTCATGTTTAGAGAATCTGAAAAGAGCTTAAAGAGGACTCCAAGGGGGTTCCTTTTTCGTTTTTAACAAAGCT
Organism: Pinus tabuliformis; assembly: GCA_031772625.1. Taxonomy (NCBI): domain Eukaryota; kingdom Viridiplantae; phylum Streptophyta; class Pinopsida; order Pinales; family Pinaceae; genus Pinus; species Pinus tabuliformis. The sequence continues at coordinate 1,067,948,897 of CM062804.1, read as the reverse complement.
CGAAAAAGCGACAAAAGTTTGCTTTGTGGTCAAATATTTTCAATTTACACGTAAGCACATCATAACTACTTGCTATTTGTTAATCCTGCTCAAGATACCATCAAAAGATTAAATAAACATGTTCATGGATTAAATAAATAAATAAACCAATGTTTACTCGATTAATGTGCAAGAAATAAACATAAAAACTAGTACTTACCATTCATTTTTACCATCTCATTTTTACCTTCTGAATTCTGGAGTAGTCTTTCCAAAGTTCACCAGTTGATTGCGGAGGATTGAAGGGATCATTCCTGATGTTGTTTGGATCTGGTAGAAACTAATTCCATTCTCTTTTATTTCATTTCTCTCCTGCTTTGGTCAATAACATTCTAGGGTTTTGAGGCCCCTAGGGTTTATTTTTCCAATTCAGGAATTTGAAATGGTACTCATATGGAGAGAACGAGAACATGAAGAACAAGATATCATAGCCTTGAGTAATGAAGGAACAGTCGAGGCCTTAAGAAATTGTGGATTACTAAAGTATTTTAAACTATCCAACCTGCAACAGTAGATGGATCTTCTACGATTTCTTATTCAATCATGGGATCGAACTGATCAAAATTTTCACATTCGGGACAAAGAAATCCCTTTTACCATCGATGATATATACTTCCTAACTGGACTGTCGAGGTGAGGTGCCCCCATTTCACTGACAGGTCTTGCGCATGGAGGTAGACCGGTGAAAGATTATGTACGACAGTTTTGTAGGCAAGTTGCCCAGCCTAGCAGAGATGGGAAGATACTTATCAAGGATGTTAGTGATTTGCCGCTAAGGACAATTCTTTTTACCATGGCCAAATTGGCTAGCAGTTCTACGGTTCATTTGGCCACCAAGTCATACATGCAGTATGCCTTAGAATGTTCAAATCCAAAAGTATTCAACTGGTGTGGGGATGTCCTTTCATTTGTGAAAGAGCAGCTGACCAAGGTGAAATAAGGAAAGCTCATAAATTTCAGCTATGGATCAATTGTGATCTCCTTCGCCTTGGAGAGAATACCTCTCTTGTAGCCACAACTCATTTCACTGGGTGTATCTGGACCAAGAGACCCACGGTTGCGGAGGTGGACAGATCTGATGGCTAGGCATGGTGCCTATTCTACGATTGTTTTTACCTCTACATTCTTTGAATGGTTCAATCGACAAGAGATGACTTTCGCAGAATATCCATATTCAGGAATGGATTTCCGTGGCGATCCAGATTTACCACTACCAGCTAGAGAAATGTGGGGTGCTATTGGTAAATTGTTTAACCAAGTGTTTTAAATTTTTTAAATTTTTTGCATTTTTGGTGTTTTTGATTAACTCCAAGACTAAACAAAATCAATTTTTATGTACATAGATATCGGACCTGTTTGGCCTGTGGGAGACCCACGAGATGTAGCTGGACCAACACAAAGATCTGTAGGGAGAGATATTCTCCGAGACTTGGACTTGGTCGAGACGCTGGTTGAATTGCAAAGTCACATAGAGGGTTTAACCCTGGGTATTCCGGATGTCTAGATTGAGGAGTTACATATGCAATTGCAATGCCACACCATCAGTGTGCCAGGCCATTGGATGAGACTTTTGCGCATGATAGCACAGGCAGTGACCTGCTATCATGAGCACCACTAGCTTACTAAGATCATTTCTGCATACATTTAGTTTTGGTTCAGATGACCAATTTTTGTCTTGGACACAATATGCTTGTAAAAACTTTTTACAATTATCTTTCAGGGTTTTAATATGGTTGAGTGATGCAATCCTATTCAACTAATGATATTAATTGAAAATATTTACTTTACATGTGTTGCAAATGTCTATTTAACACATAATTTGCAAGAGAGTCGATTAATGTGTTTAGACTTCTGGAAATATGTTGATATTGAATAAACTCGAAATGTCTTTCCAAAATACGAACTCTAAGGAACATACAATGAATTGTTGGGTTTCAGACAGTATAAATGCCAGTAATTTGTAGCACAACGAGCTGTGAGTCCAACCTAATGATAATTCGGTGAATGCCGAGAGAAGTTCAATCAACGCACTATGCTCAGTGATATTGTTGGTTGACTAACCAATACAAATCCCTCTAAAACTCGTTAACTCGCCGCTCGAAGCGAAAATGGCCCATTCTGCAGAAGATAGGTTGTACATACTATGACTAGCACCATCTGCGTAACCAACCCATGGTTCCGAAACGTTCGACATCTGCAATAAATGTGAAGTGGATTACTTAACCAAATAAAAACCCTTAAAGAAACACACTCACACATGCAATTCAAGCATATTTACATGAGTTTTACCATACTCAATTAATATTAGTAATGTGTTAAATATAACCCATTTCTGGGCTTATACAATGGAACTCTATCATAATCAACTAACTCATAGGCACCTTTTGTCAAAATGTGCTTAACAATATAAGGGCCCATCCAAAGTGGTTCAAATTTTCCTGCACCAATTTTATCTGACTCCTAATCGTACAACAAGACTAGGTCACCTTCTGAGAAGACTCGAGGCTTGACATTTTGATCATATTGCGCCTTTATCCATTTCTTGTATGCTTCGTTAGCCAATGCGGCATCACGATGGGTTTCATCCAGATGGATTAATTCCAAGAAACGTGCTTCTTCCTCAGAAGTGTCAGGTAGTAGGTCAATTGCGAGTTTGAGTGATGAAATTTCACATTGAATCGGCAAGACTTCTTCCAAACCATACACCAACTGAAAGGGTGTGAATCCGGTAGCATTTCTCACCGAGGTTCGATATGCCCACAAGGCCGAGTACAGGATTAAATGCCAATTTCATTTGTGAACTCCAATCATTCATTGTAACATGCGCTTAAGGACCTTGTTGATAGCCTCAACATCTCCATTAGCTTGCGGATAATATGGAGTAGAACTATCATGTGAAAGTCCTAATTTGGTAGCTAACTCAACCATAATGTGATTGCAAAAATGTGATCCATGATCTGTAACTATAGCCTGTGGTACACCAAACCTGGCAACCACGTGGTTGAAGAAAAATAATGCAGCCGTTTCACCATTGTTGTTTAATGTAGGCATTGCCTCGACCCATTTGGTAAAATAGTCAATGGCGACTATAATATACCCATGCCCCCTGGTCGAGGTGGGGTTACATGTCATGAAATCTATGCCCCATTTTGCGAATGGTCCTGTTAACACCCAGGTTGTTCCCTATGACTCCCAAGGGAATACGGCCGAGGTAACCACTAACCAATCTTTGGGTTACAGTTCCTAGCCTAACTGCAACCAGAGAGGGCTCTCTCTTTGTGATTTGTCTCTGTTATGATAGTGTTTTAGGCTAGCTATTATGCTCAGGTTTTGGTTTATGTTTTTGGTTGAAGGATCTCTTTCAGGTCTTATGATATAGTGTTTAGATAGTGAAATACCATTGGGCAATGGAGTCTGGAGTAATGAAGTGATTTGATATGCTGGTTTGATGGTGCTCGTACTGCAGGGCCTATTGTGTATTTTAGACAGACAATATTAACTTAAATGATGATGTATGTCAACCAACAGAAAGCAATTAAGAATTTTCTATTAAGTTGGTGAGGTGAAGGTGAGCACAACGCACAGGAGCAAAACTTGAATTCCTGTGACAAAGGCCACTGTGAAAGGTGTATTCTGAAAGTGCAGCAATTAAGAATTACACTTATCTAGATTAAACCTGAAGAAAACATTCATAAACAACACAGATTGAACTCAGGGTATTCAGTGAATAAATCCTGAAAGTTATTCTTTCTCTTTGTTGCTTAGTATTGGAAATCAGATAACATATATGGGTTCTTAACAAAATAACTAATTGACAAAGAGAGTTACAGAGACTTATTGTATGATGAAATACACAGGAATCTAGCAGTTATCAACGGACACCAGAACGCATTCAGCACTTCAGAAATCCGAGAAATTCCATCGCTTTCTTATTAAACTTCTGAAAGTATTACAGCATAAGAATTTCTTAAGGAGAAATCAACAACAACCCTCATCTCTAGTGCGAGGGCTCTATAAATACAAAACATCTTTACAAAATATCAAGGCGTTGAGTCATCTGAGAAATAACTCTTTCACCAACTTTGTCATTACAGCAGAGTAAAAGTTAATGTTTCCTTTAATACAACATAAATGCTCTTGCATTTGTCAGAAGATATTTTTAGCTTTGGGAATCCAACGAGTCGGTTGGAGTGATCCGCATCAATGCTGAAGAAGGCGTTTTGGAGCTATTCTGCTGTCTTTTCTCGGCTTGGACACCTATAGCTTTTCCTTTTGCTGTGCTGGCTATGGGCTTTGCTGAGTTGGCTCAGCGTTCGTCTTAAATGCCTGATGACTGAAATAAACTGTCCTGTGCATGACAATTTAGTTTTTCCGTAACCAAAATTTAGTGGATGGCCTGCTGTTCATAAAATCATTTGAATTGCCTTGACCCACCAGTCCTGTGGAGGCAATTGATGCCTGAGAATGGCCTCCATTGTTTCCTCTGCCTCTGTGTATTTGAAGAAGTTGGGAGCTGTATCAAACAAGTGTGCGATTTCATTCATTATAAAAAATAGATTTTCTATTTTGCTGTAGAAAACCTGTCCTGTAATTGGCCCTGTATCTTCTAAAGTGCTGACCTTCTCATTGATCTGAGTTGAAGCAAAAGCATTCACTCTTTTGGCATATTGTTCATGGGTGAATAGCTTCCCTCCGCTGTTCAGTAAGCTAGGGAGTCCTCTGTTCTGCAATACCTGAAATCTCTCCATGAACCTGTTTACCTCAGTGTGCATATCCTGAGCTCTTCTGTCCAATGTTTGCACCAAATTTCTCAAAGTAAGCACCCTCTTGATTATTTGAATAGTCTCAGTTCTGTTTGTGATTCCAATGGTAGCTAACTGAGAACTTGTCCTATTATTGAGTACATTGATCACTCTGGTGGCCACTTCAGGCATATTGCTCAATGCAGCTCTTGCTCTATGGACCTCCTTTTGTGCTTTTGGGATGAGCTCTAATTGCTCATGGATTGTCTCAATGTATTGCCATTGATCTGTAATAGATTGGCCAATATTGGCCCATATCATTGCTCTGACTTCAGATACAATCTTATCCAATCTGAGCTCTTTTTCCAGCTCTTTGATCCTGTCGTTAAGGGCCTTGATCTCCCTGCCCTTTTCTGCCACTTCTCTTTTTGATTTATCATGTTTATCATTGATCTTGGCCAGCTTTTCCCTGGTCTCATGCAGCTCTGCCATTTGAGCTTCCAGGACTTGTATCTCATTCTTCAGTTTCTGCACGTCTAGGCTTTGTGCCTGTTCTGTATTTATTGGTGCTGCTGAAGTGGATGTAGCTGTTTGTTCAGTTTGTTGAGATGGAGGCACAGTAGTAGGAGTAGTGTCCTCAAGATTGATGACCGGGGGAGGCTGAGAGGTCTGGCCCTCTTCCCTTTGCTTTAGTGCTGCTTGCAGTGCCGCTTGTGCAGCCTCAGACTCTCCTAATTTCTCTTGGGCCTGCAGAAGTTGTTTATAAATAGAAATCAATAAATCTGTGGTGTCCTTCTCCTGTCTTTGTTTGGCTACCTCATCTGTCTGAGGGTGCATGGTGGCTGGGAGTTTGATTTTCTTCCTCATGGCGGCCAAGTCAGCATCCCTTAACTTCAAGAGTTCCTGTATCCCTGACAGATCTTTGGGATCATGCCCAATTTCAATGATTATGTCTTCCAGGGACCTTATTCTGTTGTCCTTTGCCTGGGATGATGCCTTCTCCAATTCTAGTTGAGAGGCTGTGGCATTGAGACTGCTTTTTAGCTTATAATTTTCCAATGTTTCATCTGCTAATGAGGCATACACCATCTCGCCAGTTTGTTTATGCAGCTCAATTTTGTCCATTGGGTGTATGTCTTTGGCCATGACCTCCAGGTTGGTCCTGAGGTAGTCTGAGGCAGATTGAGGATGCAGTGATGTGGGCATAAAATGACTCATGATCATTTTGTCTTCATCTATATCAAAGGCTGACATAAGTCTTTGCTGATTAGTAGGAGCCATGTTTAGTAGGTGATTGTATAGCCGTATTTTGATAGGATCATTCCTCGTTTTGATGTCTATAAATTGCTGTTTGATGCTGACTTGTCCCTCTTTTTGTTGGCTGGAGGAGCTGACCTCCCCTCCCATAGTCCTGTCCTGTTCCTGCTGGAAGGAACTTGCTGAAGCTTCTCTGCTGGGTGGGCCCATTCCCAATGCTTGTCTTATTGCTATGTCTTCCTCTGAGAAATCATTTAATCTTTGTCTCTTTTCTCCTTGGTCGATAGATGAAGTGAGGGGAGTTTCTCTATCCCTTTTTCTGCTTAAGTCCTCCTTTTGGGGAGTTTGGAGGACCGAGGTATCAACTGTAGTTTCAGGCCTAGGAGGTACTCTTTGTTGAGCCTGTTGCTCGGTGGTTGTTGGAGTATCAACCATTCTTTCCTGCTGTAAGGGCTGCTGTCTGCCATGTTGCCCTTCTCCTTGCTGCAGATCTTGTTGCTGTTGTTGCTCTGCCTGCTGCTGTTCTTCTTTGTCTGTCTGCTCTTGAGTCACTGGAGGTGACTGCTTCTTCTCTTGATGTGTCTGCTCTGTCTCCATCTCCTTTTCTTTGCCTCTGCTGGATATATTCTCAGTGGCCTTGGTAGTTTGTTGCTTGGCAGTTGAGGAGGATTCAGCTGCTCCCGTTTGTGTGGTTGGAAGTGTGAATACCTGTGGACAAAGCTCAAGGTCAGCCAACTTCTTTAGATTCCTTAGTGCCCTCTTGTTCAGCTCTTCTTGTGACAAGGGCTCTTCTAAGGTCCCTCTCCTCCATTTGTCTTGGTTTGCATATTTTTCAATGTGAGGGATGCTATGGTGATCATAGGCAGATAACTTATATTTGAGCCTCCTCGTGGATATGAAATGATTAGGGTCATAGGGTACCCATACGAAACTGGTTTGCAGGCCAAGGGCCTCAAGCATTCTCTCTGCTTCCCTCCATCCTTGCTCCCTCTCATTATAGATAATATGGCCAAGTTGGCTTTTGACCTTCAACTGTGCCTTTTTGCCTTTTCCTGAAAAATGAAGCACATCAACTCTGCCAAATTGTCTAAAGTACTCTAGGGCAAATAGCCTCATAGGCACATACTTGGGTAATTTGAAAGGAGGTAGATCACACCCATATATCCTGATGACAGTGTGGTTTTGGTAGAAGTACCAGTCCCCAATGCTATAAGATTTGGACAGCTGAAGGATTCTCTGCATGTCATCAGTGAGTCTCGGAGGAGGTGAGCTCATCAGCATTGCCATAGTTGGATGGATGAACAGATCCATGAATTCACAGTAAGTATATGGAGACTCAGGTCTAATGTGGAAGACAGATGACCAATAGACCACTGATCTGGGATTGCCTTGGGCATCCATTCTTTTGATTGAAAAGTGAAACTTCTCATGTTGATGGTACAAGATCAAATGGTAAATGTAGGAGGTGTATCTGAACATCCTATCTCTCCTTAAATTCATCAATTGCTCATGAATCTTGTCTGATATGTAGGTGGCGTAGTCATAACAGATTGGTGACTTGCCAGGAGCAAACATAAGCATCAATACCAGCACAGTTGCATCAATATGCTCAATTGAACTATACCCCAAGATGGGAGAAATCATATCTGCAAGGTCTCTGCCCAGCTCATTGAGGTATACATGAAGAATTGGAGGGCCCATCACAATGTTAGTTTTGATGTATAATTGATTAAATTTGACAATTTGAGCATCTGTGAGTTTATCCCCTTGTTTTATCAGGTTTACCAGTGATAAAGGAACCAACTTCTTCTGAGGGTTGAAGCAAAGCATGTCTCTGATTGCTTGAGGGGTAACATAGAAAAGTACTGCACCGGATGGGTCAACAACAGCTCTCTAAGAACCATCATATTGTTCAGCACAGAGGTGGATTAGTTCAGGGAATTGGTTGACCTGAGGGAGCTTACAAATAGGGAGGAAAGAGTCCCATAAGCCCAATACATCTGTCCCATTTTCATGCTTGGCCTTCAACTCATTCAACAGATGAATGTGGAACTTGCTGCTCATAAGCTTTTCTTCTGAAATTTGGTAATCCATATCTGCCAGGGCTTGCCATTTCAAGTCCTTTTGAGGAGCATTCAGAGGTTGAACATTTAGCACTACAGGTGTCTCCATTGCACAGGAGGATTTTGAATCAAGTGTAAAGTGATTTTGTTTTGAGCAGGACAGTACAGGGGAATGCCTCTGTACCAGGGAGGTTAGATTATCAGGAACAGAGAGGGATTCTAGAAAATAGCAGTTGAAATACTATTTATGGCAACTAGGACCAATGTTTGGCTTTTCCTTGTCTCTCTCAATGGTGAAATTTGGTTTAAATGAGCCTGCCGCGATTGCGCAGACAGAACTTAGTTTTTCAACAGAATGTAGGTAGAACAAAGCTCGGCTAGTGGTTTTCGAGGTGGTAGTTGGAAATTGGAAGCTCTGCAGAGGAATCCACTGGTGAATTTATAAGTTTTAACGTCTTTTAAGCTTTCGGAGTGATTTATAGAGAATTGCAGGCGCACGGAGGATAAATGATGAAGAATACCTGGTAAAACAGTGAGCAGAGGTCGTATATGCAGGCTGGACTCGTACGCTGGAGGTCTCCTGGTCGATTTAGCAGGTTGACAGTAAGCTCGGACGTGAACCGCATGCAGCAGAGAGAACGAAAAATGAATGAAAAGAACGTAAAAAATGCGATTTTTGGCCATAATATAGACCTTTAGCAATTTGGCGCCTTTTTGCGATGACGTCAGCATGACGTCATTGGTGGGGTCAAGGTCGGATGACGTCATGCTGACGTCATTGGGTGACGTGGCGAGCTCTGATTGGTCCACGGGGATGGTGAGGTGGCAGGACAGATCGGCCAATGGCTGGAGCAAAAGTTGACGTGACGGCATAGGTGGCGGTGACGTAAGGCGACGGGGAGCTGACGCGGCGAGGACGTAATGCAAGCGGAATAGGGAAACCGGAAACCGGCAGCAGTTTCATATTGCACCGCTTACGGTACGGTGGCGGTAAGTATCAGTTGTACCTCCGACGCGCTGTGGCGAGGGCGCGTGGCAGCGGAGTGACGTACCCAAAATACGGCCGTCGGAAGATATCGCCCGGACAGAGGATCTGCTCCGATATGGATGCTGACCGTCGGATCTGGAGGGCCCGATCCAACGGCCATCGGGGAGGTGACATGACCAGTGTATACGGCAGCGGGCGGAGGCATAAATACGTGTTTTGAATGATTTTTCCAATGTATTTCAAAAATCAAATTATATGCGCAAACTTTGGTTAGGGAATAGAAAGTGGGTTTTTCGGGAATTTTGGCAGTTTCAAAGGGTTTTCATGGGTAAAAGGGTTTTTATAAGGTTTCTCTTGGCAAATAATGGTTTGGTGATTGGAATGACTTGAGGAAAGGGAGGGTAGATAAGTTGTAGGTTCATCCAAGTGGCCAGATGCCACTTTGATCCCTGATATAGGACTTATTGGCTATATTGCCAAGGGGAGGGGTATTTATATAATGCTTGGGGTTTATACACCATGGTGTTAGTACTAATAGGGGAAAGGTAATATAGGGGATTTACATAGTAGAATTAGAGTTAATATGGATGAGAGGGTAAGTGGAAGGGAAACCATTAAGTTTATGTGAAACAAACTTGGTTTTAAGAGTAGATCAAAATGAAAAGATTTTTAGACAAGAAATGTGGCTTTGGATGAACAAGAATCATCATGAAACCATGATGTTCCTCCCTGAATCTCAGCTCATAGAGGGATGTTAGTAATGAAAAGAAAGGGGGAAGGAAGGAGGTTAGTCATGCTTCCTGCTGCAATTTGATGAAGAAGAACACCTTTGTCAATTAATTGACTTTGCTTTGATGCACACAGTTACCATCTCTGCAATGGTAGGGATAACCTTTCTGCAACCGCCACTACTTACCCAGCTACTTGCCTAGCATTTTTTATTTCTTCTTGGAGGGTGCACTTGGACTTGCAGACCCTTACTTGCCTTTTCTTTTCTTTGGCTTTTCTTTTTGTTTTTGCTATCTACTTCTACCCTTATTTCTTCCAAGGTCCCAGATTAAGCTGTTGGGAGCCTTTCCTTCTCTACCTGAACTACTTGTCTGCCAAGATTAAACAGTTTGGACAGACTCCTTTCTCTATTCTACAACTGTAAATTTAAACCATGGAATGATCCAGATTAAGCTGTTGAATCATCCATCAAAATTTGAAGGTCATACCATGCTATAAACATGGATTGGGTTCTCTTGGAAATATGTGATCTTTGATTCATCAAAGCAGAACAAATTTGGCCCTTCCATAGCCAATCATGAAATATGAAACCTATTGGTATAGGTATCTAACAGGTCCAACAATAACTACTGTTTGCAAAGGTGCAGGTGGTAATCTAGTTTTCCGATTAAACATTTGACATGCGTGACAACTTCTGACAACAATTATGCAATCTTTGAATATTGTTGGCCAAAAGTATCCAGCACGGAGAATTCTCTATGTTGTTGCATATCTAGATAGATGTCCACCACAAGCACCTGAATGACAATCATTCAAAGCTTTCTTGGCCTCCTCATGAGTGAGGCAACTACGTAAAATTGTATCAATACTACGGGGATAAAGCATGTCACCAATGATCAGATAATTCTTGGCTTGGTATTTGACACGTCGCTATTTAGAGCGAGAGGTATCGGGTCAGAAGGCTTGGGTCTAGAGATAGATCAGTATATGTCCATACTATGAATCACTTGACGAAATGAGAAATAGAGACTCATCCACGATTGATGTCTCTGATGTTGAATTGTTAGAGGATGACGGAAGAACGGAAACTAGTTCAACAAATACAAGATATTTCTTTGATTTAGATTTAACGAATTCCAAATCAAATTCCTACAATATAACTATCCACTTCGAATATTTTTCCCCCAGTAATTGACGTGAAAAAATGTATGTCATAGGGTTACAATCGGAGATAACCGTAGTTTTACGCAGGAGAATATAATGACAAAACCTCTTTACAGCTTGAACGGGAGCCAAAGCTATCTTTTCCACATAAGAATGTTTTATTTCTGTATCATTGAGATTGCGACTCAAATAATACACAGGATGTTCTATTCCATCTACTTCTTGGACTAAAACCATTCTGATGGTTGTATCTACAGCAGTGAGATACAGGTAATAGTCATGTTGATAGTTTGGGGCATACATTAATGATGCTCTAATCAGGGAATCTTTAAGAGAACTAAAGGAAGTTTGCGCAACCTGATCCCAATAGAAGGGTACCTCTTTCTTCAATAGACGTGTAAAACCTTTAGCCAACTCAACATAGTTTGGAATGAACCTCCTCAGAAAGTTTGCCTTCCCTTGAAGTTTCTGTAACTCTAATAAGTTCGAAGGTGGAGGCAAGTCAAGTATTTCTTGAACCTTAGTTGGATCGAGTCGAATTCTATCTTTTGAGACCATGAATCCAAGCAATTGACCAGAGCCAACACAAAACACACACTTGTGTGGACTGAGTCTTATTTTGTAGTGTCGACACCGTAAGAATATTCTCTAAGATGTTGCAGGTGATTAGTCCGCTTTCATGAATGAGCAGGAAAATCGTCAAGATATGGTTGTACAATTTTCTTAATGCCATGGAAGGCATAATTCATTGCCCTCTGAAATGTAGCCCCTACATTCTTCAAACCAAAGGGTAACTTTCTATATGTGAATGTGCCCCAGGGACAAATAAGTGCAGTTTTTGACTGATCCTCTGGGTGGATATTGATTTGATTGTAATCGGAAAATCCATCCATAAATGAAAAAATTTCACATCCAGCACATTTGTCAATAATTTGGTCGATGAAGGGTGTAGGATAATTGTATTTTGGACATACTTTATTTACATCCCGGCAATCAACACACACTCAGATTGTTCCTTGTTTCTTCATCATGAGAACAATATTTGATACCCAATCAGTAAGAGGTATAGGATAAATGAAGCCAGCACGCAAAAAAATTTCAACCTCCATCTTAATGGCAACAACTTTTTTTGGATGTACAGGTCGAAGCCGCTATCGTACTGGTTTGACATCAGGGTACATTTTGATTTGATGTTCAACAATGCTTGAATTAATGCCTGGCATTTCCTCCTAAGACCATGCGAATACATCTCTAAATTCACGAAACAGAGCACAGTAACTATCGAGTTCCGAAGGAGAAAAACATTTACCGACATGAATGTTTTCTACAACGTTAGGCTTGGTCAAAATGTCTATAGAAATGGTTTCTTCTATGTTAGACAAATTACGCTCAGAATCTACCAAACATATTCTAATATTATTCGAAAATCAATCTACCATTGAAGGGTGTACTAGTTCATCTGAATAATCCTCATTGGAATCTAGAGGAAGGGAACGATGATGATAATCTTCCCAAGGTTCTTCTCCTATCATCATGGATTGTATGATTTCCTCATATGTAGAATATATACAAGCAAAAGGATTGGAAGAAGTATCGTATTCAAGTGAACGATCTACCCATATAATTGGTGATTGCGGATTTAGAAATGCCGCACAAGCAAGAAAAATTGATTGCTATGCAAGTTCAATAGGACTTAGCGGCATAACCTCAACAAAACTCTTGTCTTCATCACTATTGGTGATCCTCTTTAAATTAGATGAAGTAGAGGATAACATATAACATGTCTCGATTCTCTCAACTTCCAATGTTCCAGATGGTGGTGGAAGTGTGAAAGTACCCATTAAGGAGGGGTCTTTGAAAAGACCTACATCAACAGATTGAAGTGAAAGTGGGGGTCCATTAACAAATGGAATGCTTCCCATAACTTGAGAAGTAGAGGAAAAAAATGAGGTTTGTTCGATAACTGTTATTCCACCTTTATGAGGAAATGTAATCGTATGAAAGAATGTGGAAACAATAGCAGCCATAGCATAAACCCATGGTTGTCCAAGTAAAATGTTGTAATCAAGGGGTCCCTCAACCACCTCAATCTCAACAGTTACCGTTTTTCCCCCTAGTTCTATTTGCAAATTATTCATAATCCCACATGAAGTATAAGTCCTTCCATCAAAATCCTTCAATGTGGTTGGTGATCTTGACAGCGTAGGTGACCCTAGTGTTTTCCAACAACTCATTGACATAATACAGGTAGAAGCTCCCTCATCTATGATGGTTCGATGAATATTTTTGTTGAGAGCTTTAACCTGAATCAGAAAAGCTAATTGAGATAGTAATTGTGGTGTGTATCCTGAGTGATTAAAAACCACAAGATTAGAATCCACTGGATCTATTCCACCTATTGTTGATAGTAAAGCCTACTTCTGGGAGGGGCAATTTTGTAATACCTCAAGCATCGACATAGTAGAAGGGGACTGAGCAAGATCTTCTACTATGTTATAATTTTGAGCAACTCGAGCTCGAGGGTTAAACATTGATTTATGCACAACTCCCTTAGGTGGCTTTATTGTTAACTTTTGTGCGATGGGTAGTGCAATATTTTCCGATGTGGTCGAAGTCAAAGAACTAGGTTGATCAGTGGCCTGATTATTTGACGACGATGGTGGATTACCATAATCTTTATTACGTGTCTGAACCAAAATTTCATCTTTAGGTTTTGCAATGGATAACATTAATACCTGGGATGTGGAAGCATTTTCAGTTGCAACCATATTGGTATTCGGGTTAAATGAATCTGTCAACACTGTTGATGTGGTAGAAGATTTTAACAGTTTAGAAACCTCTGAGCAGTGACGACAATCCCTTGTAAAATGCTCATTATCACATATCAGACATGGATAATGAGGTTTATTTCCCAAAGTAGAAGAATCAGATGATTTCTCTTGAGGAGGATTTTCAATTTTCTTTTTATTTTTCCCTTTCTTCTTGCTTCCTGGTTGCTTTGGATTCTTACCTTTGTCAGATGACATGGAATTAATCTTGGATGCAAGAACCTCAGGTGCATTTACAGTTTGATTTGTGGCAAGTGATTGAACAGATGGTTTACTCGCCATTTGCGTGCTCAAGGAACCAATCACATCGTCTCCGGCATGAGAGTCCCTATTCGATGATGGAGGTGGAATGGATTGATTTAGGTGCGGTGCATGTGGAATTTTGTCATAGAGTGTGCCGGATTGTGTGTAAATTAAATCCAAATATTGGGCATGAGCAATCACTTTCTCTTCTGTAACAACTCCTCCTTTAGCCACATCCTCAGTGATAGATGGCAATAAGGACTTAATGAACCACTCAGCTAAAAGCTTATCAGGAACATAGGTTTTAACCATGCGACAACGATGACGCCACTCATGAATATGATCTGATATGTGAGTAGAAGTCGTTTGTTTAAAGTTGGTCAAAAGTTCCGTTCTAGTTTCATATCTAATGGGTAACTAGAAGTGGGTCAAAAAGGTAGTGGCTAAATGGGTGAAATTATTAAAAGAAGCTCTTGGCAATTCAATATACCACTTAGCAGCCAAACCAATGAGAGTTCTTTGGAAAAGATGGAGTCTTACCGAATCATCATTCAAGGAGTTCGAAGAACACCATAAATGATAAGTCATAACGTGATTTGATGGGTCTTCTCTAGGATTTCCACTAAACTTTGGAATATCGGAAGGCAACTTATGAGGAATTACCGGCCACAATGGTGAATACAAAATTGGATCATTGGTGAGCCAGTTTAAATCTGGTAATTCCAGAGTTGCCACAAATGGCAACTGTCAATTCAGATCAGGTTGAGCATACCTGGGATAAGATGGAATGGCTTGTGCCATAGGCCTTTGCATACCCACATAAGGCAGATATCCTTGATAAGGCGATGGGACATATCCGGTTTATGGATTAAAACCAGTTTGACCTTGCATTTGTCTATAATCGGTTTGGGCTTGATAAACAGGACCCTGATACACTTGATATTGTCCTTGCCCAGGTTGAGCTTGAAAAGCAGGCCCATACTGAGGTTGGACATTTTGAAAAGGAGGTTGTGGATACTATGGCTGCCAAGGTTGTTGGGGTATCGGTTGTGAAGTTTGATATTGCCCCCCAACGCTAGTTTGACCAGGCTGAGAATAAACTAAACCTGTAGCAACTTGAGTCACTCCAGATAATGGCACACTAACTTGAGGTAATTGTACCCCAGAAACAAGTGGTTGTTGCATAACAGCCTAAGAAGTTTGGGTTTGTTGACTCAAAACTTGAGGTTGCGAGGCAGCAGAACTAACTTGCACAGGTTGAGATACTACAGGTTGAGCTTGTATCTGTTGTTCCATAGTTACGACAGGTTGGGTCGAAATAATTGGCTTAGTTCGCATAGGTTGTGTCGGATACACAAGCCTTGGTTGTAGTGGCATAGTTGGCTGCCACTGACAGACTCTCAATTCAGGCTGACCTGGATACGGCGGGACATAACCATAGGGTTGTCCTCCTTGATAGGGAGGATGCTGTGAATAGGCATATTGCTGACCATATGGTGGCAATCCAGTGTTAAGAGGATAAATGGGTCTTTGTTCACCGAATTGTCCAGTTTGATACTGGTAAGTAGGATCAAACTGTTGTCCTTGATAAGAAGAACCAGGTAAAATTCCTGATGACGACATGGGTGATGACCACGGCATAGAAGAAACCCCTGAGTGGACTCTAGACATAGACTGGTAACCAGCCGGGACAGACGGCTGTCCATATAAATGTGACTCAGGTGTGGTTGTAAACATCGAAGAAGTAGTAGCAAAGGACTCTACCACAGCTACATCAGATGAAGCAGTCTGGGATGTTTGCGGTTGTTCTGCCATGGTTAACTGACCCAAAAGTTGACCTCATGAATCAAGTGGGATTTCAGAGGTAACAACAAAATGAGGAAGAGACTCAGAATAAAGATATAAACCAGGTCCAAAATGATGTGGAGTCCCGGGGGTAGAATCTTCTTCAGCTTCTTCCTCTACAACAATTAATCCAGGTGGAAGGATTTCACCGTCAGGTCTGAAAAAGAATTCTGGTGTTAAAGATGGAGTTTCAGGAACTACAGATGACTGAGGTATTTCAGTAACAACTTCGGAATGTTCAAGGTCAAAGTCTAGATGTTCCAGTAAAAGAACTTTAGTTTCAAGGGAAGGTTCGTGAACAACTTTAGGTTCAGAATTGTCTTCGGTTTCAACTGCTATGGGTTTTGGATCAAATTCCAATTGAACAGGTTCAAGTTCTGAAGTAATTTATGTTTGATTCACTTCAAGTTGTGGATCAACTTCAGTTACTGGTTCACTTGTTTCTGTTATAGTGGCCTCAGGTAGTTGAGTAACTTCTTCTTGTGTAACAGATGTGCCAAAAATATTTGGAGTAACTTGAGGCTCAGTACTAGCCGTAATAGGTGGCTCTGGTAATTCAGATGAAGTACCAGAAACTCTTGAAGTACCCGACTCAGTTTGACGAGTCCGCCTTGACAGGATGGGTGACACTTCTGGTGGCAAGGGCGGTTTTCTCGTAACTCTCCTCGAACGATGGAGTGGAGGTTGATCTTCCTCCAGAATTTTTGATTGTTCTTATCAACCTAACTCAACTAAGTAAAAAGGGTGTTTTTCGCAGTCAATTAACTTTTACAACACTAGAACTTAACTTTGCTTTTTCATTTTTTAAGAGTCGAGAAAAAGAAAAATATGAATCTAGTCGCTTTCGTTGTTTAGTGTGATTGAAAGGACAAGCACTTAGATGAACCTTTTCTTTTAAGGAGTCGAAAAGGAGCAAAAGTGACTACTCTGGAGATACTAAGCAAGAGGGTTTACCAAACTAATCACAAAACTGCAATATAAACCTTGGTGGTAAGTTAAAGAGAAATTACCAAGGATTTACTGTATAGCAGTCAATCTTCCCAAATGCTGTGTTCAGTGCATTGTGATCAGTAAGGCGGTAGAATCAACTTCCTATGGATAAAATATTTAAGCCTATTGGGGTCTCCCACTATATACACGATGGTACAGGGAGCAAAAGTCCGTACTAGTACTGATCGATTCAGAGAGGAGGAATCACCCAACCTTAATGAAAACAACAACCACTAGGTTTTAAGACGCCGAAACACGTCTCTGGCCTAGACACCTCTAGATGGTTGCGTTAAATTCCAATGCATTATTAGGTTAATTGAGGTTAATTTTAGGTTAATCTTGCTTAAAATTTGTCTTTGGGTTTCACCACAATATGTTTTCCAAAATTCCTAAGAATGCAACTAGAATGAGAAGCACTCTTTCCATTTGTTTTCAATAATGAAAATCCTAACTACAAGGGATAGAGAAAACAAGTACTTTTTGGATCAAACAACAAAGAGCACAAACTAATGCACTTCCCTAACCATTCCTTTTAAGCACACACACTCAAACTCTAAAATGCAATTACATGTATTTCTTTTTCTTTTTAGTTCTCCTTAATGTGAATTATGCACTAAGAAAAACAAATGCACAATGATTCAAAAAATCTTTTCACAAAAATGTCGATTTATGACAATTTCTCTTAAAGGTAAAGGAAGACTAAATGACACTTTCAACTTTAAGGAAACGAAGATTGTTGACACTTTAAACGAAAATATGAATCAGATGTACAAATAGACCAATCGATTATTCTAAGAAGGAAGATTTTACGACACTTCGTATTTAACAAAACAATCGACTGAAACTATTTTCGACAATGGACTGCAAATGATAAAACAAATACATAAACAAACATTTAACAATCCAGTCTAATTTGGGTTGAAACAAGGAAACAAAGACTGTTTTCAGAGACAAAAGCTCATCTAAATCCAACAGACAATTCAAACAACTGAAAATTGACTTAAGGTTTCAGCTCCTAGATGGGAAAACTGATCCTAAAGGGATCAGCGCAGGCCAGAGTGAGGGACAGTGCAATGCATCTCACTGTCTCTGTACAGAGGGTGCAATGTAGTGCACTGTGTCAGTTACAGAGGTGCGCTGATTACAGAATGACAATTTTATGCTCAAAACTGACTCAATCTTCAGTGAATTGAACTTGAATTCAATGAACAACAAAAAGGAAATTATGTCAAAGTGTTTTAAGAGATGGATAAGCTACTATTAGGGATAAAATCATTCTCCCAGTGGAGTCGCCATTTTGTTATGGGAAAATTTAGTGTTTCTTCAAACGACTAACCCCTAGACCTAGTAGCAAGTCTAGAACAACAATTGCTTTTCCTATAGCTAACAGATAAAAAAAAAAGGAGCAAAAGAACCAACCTGTATCTCTCACTCAATCCCTGTTCCCTTTGACCACTTTCTCCACTCCCTTCCATACTTAACTCGCTTGAAAGGTACCTGCACACAAGCTGAGACAAAAAACCTTCAAAGCATATATATCAATTTTTTAACCAAACATATTATAGAATTGAAAGTACAATATACATCACATAACACATGAATGGGAAAAAGCATAGAACTCTTTATTTATATAAGGAAAGATTACAACCCATGTAGGTGCATATCTGATTCAGTTTCATCCTTCCAGCTTCAAACCCTTCTCTCCTCATGAATCAACAATTTGACATGATAACATTACTCTCTCTACTAATCTCATTCCAATAGCATTTCCTTAGCTTATGAAGTTTCAACCTTAGACCAACCTTGAATGCCTAGTCCTTTTATAGCTGAATGGAGGAGGTTAATCCATTAATGGCCCTCATGAATGCTTTGCCATAATTGGGAAGTGGTTCCATGGAGGAAGGGATAATGGATTAAGGTTCATTCATCTCCTTCCTCATCCAAAAGCAAGCCCAATCCATCTGGAAACTTCTAGAAGGATCCATTGGATGAGGAATCCAATGGATTCATTTAAAAAATTCGATGAATCTCGCTCATTGCAAGTGAAACAAAGGCTAGGTGTGATGCATAGCACCTAGTTAGTGTAGCTCTTGTAATGCATTGCAGCCTGATAAAGGGCCACCTGCGCCAATCTCCTTAGGGGCATTTTTTGGATGAATGGTGTCATGAAACTCTTGAGAGGCAAGCATGATGTAGGTTAACTTCATTATGGAATGCAAACAACTGAATAAGGGGTTGATGGACCCTAATAATACAGATCTGGAAGTTGGGATTGACATGCCCAAATTTTCCTGTAACAGTAGGTATCAACTTGCATATTTATTTTCCTTGCTAGATTTGGCATGCATGGGATTGCATGTGTATTTTCCTTGCTAGATTTGGCATGCATGGGATTGCATGTGTATTTTCCTTGCTAGATTTGGCATGCATGGGATTGCACGTGTATTTTCCTTGCTAGATTTGGCATGCATGGGATTGCATGTGTATTTTCCTTGCTAGATTTTGCATGCATGGAATTGCATGTGTTTATTTTTCTACCATGGCATGGGTTTTGCCAGGTGTGACAATATTTTCATCCTAGCCTTGCCATTTCTTGATAGCTTTGATGATATGAGTTCTCTCATGCATTTTGTGGGGGATGGTTGGATTGGATTCAAAGCTGAGTGGGGTGGATCTCTGAATTGACAAACAGATGGTGGTAGTGCTCCCTGAACCGAACTGAGGATGCATGAAGCCACTGGCCTAGTAACCCTTGAACCAGACTGTGAGTTGCGGTAAAGCCAGATTATGTGCCTCGGTGGGCCTAAGAATCCTTGCCGGTGAATGGTTGGATATACGGTAAAGCCAAGAGGTGGATTTTCTCTTCGTTGGGCCTAGTGATTCCAAGATGGAATGCACGATAAATCCTAGAGAGTATGTCTCAGTGTAGGGCCCAGTGATCCCTGGATCAGACTGTGGATGCACGGTAAAGCGTGAGAGACTAGAAGGCACTCAAATTCCTCATGGTGTAGGTGGAGAACTTCGGTGGCATCCACATTGATTAGTGTTTTTTGATGTGTTCTATGAGTCCCACATTCATGCTTGGAATATGGCACGGGGGTGATTGGCTAAAGAGAGATTTGTCTCAGTCAATCTATGGTCGGGTGGAACGTGGTAGTCCCATCACCGGTTGGTTCATTACATTTATTAACACAAAAATTCATTCCCTTGATTTTCATGTGAAAATGTACTGATATATATATGAATTTTGATGGTTGATATGTTTATTGCATTTATGTTCCTATTTTGTTGTTTATATGGACATTTACCTTAGAGGGTGTTACATTCTCCATCCCTTTGATGTATCTGGTCTCGAAGTCGAACTCACTAAGGATAGCCAACGATCTAGCTTGCCTAGCATTCAGAGTTGGTTGATAAAACAAATATCTCAACCCACTATAATCGCTCATAAATATAAACCTCCTGCCAACAAGATAGTGCCTCCACATCTTCAATGTGTGTATAATTGATGCTATCTCAAGATCATGCGCTGGATAGTTCTACTCATGCTCATTCAATTTTTGTGACTCATAGAAAACTACCTTCCCTTCTTGCATGAGAACTCTACCAAGTCCTCTCTTGAGGGCATATGTACACACTACAAACTCCTTGTCTGGATCTTTAATCTTTAGCACTAGTGCATGTGTCAACAACTACTTAAGCTGCTCAAAACTAGCCTCACATTCTTCTGTCCATTCGAACTTCTTATCTTTACGTTGCAATGATATGATAGAATATGCAATGCGTGAGAAGTTCCTTTTGAACCTCCTATAGTAGCTTTCCAATCCCATAAATGATCTCACCTCATCCACATTCTTAGGAGCTACCCACTCCATAATATCCCTTATATTTTCTGGATCCACTGTTATGCCATCCTTGGAGACAACATGCCCCAAATAATGTACCTCCATCTGAAAGAAGCTACACTTGCTAAGTTTAGAATACAACTAATTCTCTCTTAGCAACCTCAACATTGCTGCTAAATGCTCGACATGTTCTTCCTCATTCTTAGAATATACCAGTATGTCATCAATGAATACAATAACAAACTTGGCCAAATAAAGACACAACAAACTATTCTTCAAACACATAAATGTAGCTAGAGCATTATTCAAACCGAATGGAACAACAACAAACTCATAATTACCATACCTGGTCTTGAACGCAGTCTTGAAGATATCCTCTTCCTTGATTCATACATGATGGTATCCCGATATCAAGTCGATCTTAGAGAACACTGTTGCTCCCTTCAACTGATCAAACAAATAATCATTCCTCGGTAATGGGTACCTATTCCTAATCATTACTTTGATCAATGCACAATCTAAGAGTACCATCTTTCTTCTTTACAAACAACGTTGGTGCACCTTTGGGCGATACACTCGGCCTAATGTACCCCTTGTCCAACATTTCCTTCAGCTGCAACTTTAACTCAACCAACTCAGGTGTGCTCATCCTATAAGGTGCTTTTGATGTTGGGGCTACCCCTAGCACCAACTCAATAGAAACGTCTACCTCCCTATGAGGTGGAAACTCTGTAATGTCCTTAGGAAATACATCCTAAAACTGCTACAAAACTGGGTATCTTCTTAACACATCTGCATCCTCAACCTCCTTACCCTTGTCACTAGAAATGTGTACTGCAAACATCACACAACCTTTTTTTCAACTACACTTAGCCTGCATAGTGATAACCATCCTCACTGATGTAGGCTTCTTCTTCCCTTGCAAAGTCCTCTTTTCCCCACTATCATCCACACACTCAATGGCCTTGTTGAATAAATCCTCTTTGGTTCTATGAAGTTATAGCCAATCCATACCCAAAATCATACTATATGAACCCAATGGCAATACATTCAAATGTGCTACTATATGCATACCATTTAACTCAAATGCATAAGCTCGTAGCCAATGGTGAACTCACTTCTTTGTACCTGTAGCCAATTGTACCAACCAATATTTTGCATGCACTTCTTTTCTCAAACCTCACTTATCCACTAGGTTAGGATTAATATAACTATAGTTAGATCCAAGATCAATTAAAATAGAAATAACTTGATCACAAAGCTTACCATACATCTCAATGATCATTGCCTAATGGTCCACCTACCTATTGTCCACAACTCCATAGATTCGAGGAATGATATGACCAACATCACCAACTATATACGCCTCATGAGCACTGTAGATCTAGGGTCTACCACCACTATGATACTGCAGACAATCCCTCTTATGATGATCCTTACCACATATCCAACACTGGAATGGTTCCCTCCCACTACCTCTAGCTTACTACTCTCCACATCCTTTCTCAGTTATATTGAATCTCTTGTAAGGAATAACATTTTCTTTCTCACTTGCATCTTAGGTCTTCCTCTCTTTGGTGGTCATTTTCCTTTAGCTTTCTCATTTCTTTTCAAGTCATGCTTGGGCTCAACTTTGCACTTTGACTGCTCATAACAATGCTTCAACTTTCGGATGGCCTACTCCAATGATCTGGGCTCATCGAAATCAATCTAGTCTTTGTATGCAACTAGCAATCCACTAATGAATCTCTGAACCTTAGCCGTCTCCTCCCTGAGGTAAGGCACATATCTCAACAACTCCAAATATTTGCTAGTATACTCATCATCTGTCATAGAACCCATTCGCAACTCATAAAGCTCCTTAGCTCTGTCATCATAGTACCTCTCTAACAAGTAATTCTTCTTGAAGAGCCTTTCAAATGCATGCCAAGTCAAATATTCCTCATGTATACCTTTGACATTCTTAACGTCTTCCCACCAAATATCCGCTTTACCTTTGACACTGAAATTAGCTATGTTTTCTTTCATGTTTTCTGAATAATCAAGCAATCGGGAGAATTTATTCATACCAAGCAACCAAGCTTCTACATCCTATGATTTCTTCATCTCTCCATCAAAGGTAGGTGGCTTTGCCTTCTTAAACTTGTCCAGAAAGTATCCCCTATCACTCCTCATGTAAGGATGATGTCGATGATGATCATGATGTCTATCAAAACCAGAACTGGTATATTACCTATGTTGATCACTTCTCCTATCCAAAGTGTCCAACAGCCTGCCATCTCTGATCGTGTCAGATCTATCCAACTTGTGTCTACTAGGATACCTACTTCCATATGCCCCATTAGTTATTTCATCATGTCCATGGATGATCTGAAGTGGTCACCGTCGCTGCAAATCTCACAAACTTTGAACTAATATCACATTCACCTCTTCTTGTTTCTCTTTTGCCTGCATGATTTTGTCATTGACTACTTTGTAACTCCTTATTTCTTCCTTAAGGATTCTCAATGTGTGTGCTAGGTTATAAGAGTGCCTCATGCCATGTTTCCCATCTGATGCATCAGGATATTCTATGTAGTCTACCACCTTGCTAGCCATTTTATCTCTTTCTTGCAAGGCATACTATGTCAGCTAAACCAAATCACAATAAACCAACGTACCTTAGCATAATTCGGGGAGGATACCTTGTCTGCAAGATCATCAAATCAACATGATACATGTATAACATAATCATAACAACATATAGACATATATCAAATAAGTGTATCAATGCATAAACACCATTCTAGCTAGGGTCCAGTCATCAATGCAAGGCCATATCAACAATGCATGTTGTGACCTCATGCATGACAACAACCATTACTCCATTGCACACATTGCCACATGCAACTATCAACATGCATAAGCAATGCCTAATCAACTACACATATGTATGAATGCATGTAGTCGAGCATAAGTGATCAATTCTTGTAATCAACCTACAAGACTGATACATGTAATCAAAACATTCAAGAATGCACCTGACATACAAGGATGTATTCAAGTGACATATAATCAACATGTAAGCGACATATAACCATATGCAACCAATCATATACTTCCAATGATGCATCCCACAAAATCACATCAATTTCCTCATGACAACCTTACTACAATCATGATCAACACAGTGCAATGCAAAAAGCACATGGAATGCAAGTGTAAGAGGCACACATGCAACTGACATGCATGAATGACCAACACTTTCACCCATGGAGAGCGCAACCATGCTATGATACCAATTTGTACCACCCCCTCCTCCCAGGTCCACCCAAGAAGCCAACCAACGGGGAAAACATGTGATGAGAGAGGTTACTATAAGGGATTCAGTCTCCTTAGTGACCTTAAGGAAATGGAATCAATGGAACTCATCAAACAAACCCATCCACATCAGAAATTACACCCCAAGAGACATGTCATCCACTCAGACATCCTATCCCTAGGTCCCACTGATGTTTTAAGCCTCTTAACCCAAAGTCTCTCCCATGTTATAGACAAGACAACGACCAACAACTCAAAGTCTCTCTCATAGGCCTCTCTGCCAGCGACTGTGGAAATTTCTCAGCAGATCTCTGCCAACAACCCTGATATTTCAACCACTTTTCTAGACAAGAATCCCGACCTCTGCACATAACTTGCTACAACCACTAGAATCTATCAAAGACATGATAACAATGCTGATAAATAAAAAGTCAACCTCAGGACTAGGCCTAAGCATCCCCAACTGGGACTGACATTCTGTCAAACACTTAGCACCAATACATCCAACAGAACTAGCTACAAGATATAGCATAAATGACTGAAAGAACTTATGAAACATAAACAGAAGGATCACCTCCTTCTCCATTGGAGTATTATATCATCAATTAGGTCTTGCATCCATCCATTTAACAATTACAAGTAAATACATGAAATAACCATGACATGAACCAGTCACATAACCATGCTTATAACCAGCATTAAACCATATAAATATCAGAGATATGACAACCATTAAATCCACATATAAACAAGTACAAAATTAAGATGAATTAACTTTTATTAATCATAGGCAAATCCGATCAAGTTCGAGACTTCCACGTACCACCTGACCATAGACATGGCTGAACCAAATCTCTCTTTCAACCAATCACCCCCGTGCCATATTCCAAGCATGAATGTGGGATCTCATAGAACAACCAATCCAAGAACAACAAAGGGAATCCAGAGGTTAAACCACCTCCACCCTCACCAAATTGTGATCACACCAAAACTAGTGCTCCAATCACAACTGAACCGAACTTGAAATTCCATCCGAAATCCATCACTATCCTTGAGGAATTTTCAGTCTCCTTGTCTCTCATGCTTTACCACAATCTAATATTGGATCACTAGGCCCTAAACTAACACTAATCACTTAGGCTTTACCGCAATCCAAACTTGGGTCAATAGGCCCTAAACTAAGACTTCTCCCTCAAACTTTACCGTGTATCCTGCCAAAATCGATCAAGGGATTCCTAGGCCTTTGGGAATGAACCTTGAGACCACCTCCACCCCAGATTCTAAAATCCATCTGGCAACCCAAATCTCAAAACTGAATAAACATCCCAACACCATGGCATCCGGAAAAAGGCAAGGCTAGGTTGAAAACCTCTGTCATAACCTTGCAAAATCATGCCACCAATAGCAAGAGAACCATACACAAACATGCAAAGCCATGCATGTCCAAACCAGCTAGGAAATCACGCATGAAAAAGGTTACCTACAAGTATTACTACTAAAGTTGCTTGACCCTTCTCTTCTTCCTTGATCCTTGCATTCCTTCCTTTCCCTCTGCTTTTTTTTCCTTCCTTGATCCAAAGCTAGAGTGCTCCATGAAAACTCTAAGTGACCAAGAGTGAGACAAAGAGATAGATAATAATGAGAGAGCTCCAAACTTGAACTGAAAAAAGGTTACCAACTGATCCTCAAGAGCCTTTTTATCAATGAGGTCTCGATTTTATTTACTTTCCATTATTTCCCTTCAATTTCCTCCTCACATGTAACCTGTAACCTTTCATCTTACTTTCTCCTAATTTCCTTTATTTTCATAAATAAATGTGCGAAAAATGCCTTTGCCTTATCCTTTGCCAATTTTCCTTAGCCAAAACACACATCCAATGATGCCCATTGGGATATATTTTCCCAACACTCAGCTTGGAATAAGTGTTCCTTAACCGTGGTATTATTTTTCCTTTATTAACTTTTATTACATGAAATTTTCACCAGGGTTGTTACACTACTCTATGTGAAAAAGTTATTCAGCATAATAGAATATTTGAGCAGTAGTAGCAATGGGTGGTTTTTTTCCCTAGAGATGGTTTTCCACCATAAAATATTTGTGTCCTCTTATGTGCATGTTTTCCTTGTTGATTCTTTATGGTTCTTTTATATGGTGATTTTGCATGCTTTGATACTTTGATTTCATGTTGGTTTCATAAGTATAACTGATGGATTACTAAATCTGGTGTTTTGGTAAAAATAATTACAAGTTAAGTAAATCCTATCACTACTAATTCACCACCCCTCTCAGTAGTAAGGCCATTTCCAAAAGAAATCACAAATATTATATAGGAAATTAAGGATGGAAATGGGATCCCAACTTTCTCATTTTTGGATAAAGTAGCTACCAGGGTTAACTATTTTAAGTCTCTATTCACTAAGCCTATAGGCTCATCAATCGTAGAGATGTTAGAAACTCTTAGACTTTCTCCACGGAACATTGCCTAAGAAATAAATGGAATTTTAACTATAGAAGCCTAGGAGGAGGAAATTTTGGGAGCACTCAGGTTTAGATGTAGAAAGTGAAATGTCCAAGGCCCAATGGTTTCACTGTCGATTTTTTCCTGGGATTTTATGATTTGATTAAATAAGACATTCTTAAGGTAGTGAAAGAGTCTCAATCGAAGTGTTATATGTGCATGGAATTAAATTGTGCATTCATAGGTTTCATATCCAAGAAACATGATGCCAAATCCTTCAGTAACTATAGGCTAATTTCATGTTGTAATGTTATTTAGAATTTGGCTTTAAAGAGAAATTCTATGTGAATCAAACTAGTTTTGAGCAACATTATATCAGAGGAACAATTTGGGTTTTTACAAAATTGTTAGATCCATGATGTTGTAACCATTTCCTATGAGACTTTACATTCCATAAGATCTAAAAAAAGCCCATCTATTGCAATAAAGATTGATCTATATAAGGCATATGACATGGTCAATTGGTCCTTTATCAGAATTTGTTTAATTGAGCTTGGATTTGATTTGAAATTTCTCAACTAGATCATGGCATGTATATCCTCTATAAACTTCATGGTCTTAATCAATGGATTCCCTTCTTCCTCTTTTAAGGCTTTGAGATGACTAAGTTAGGGGTGTCCTCTATCACCTCTCTCGTTCTTATTGGTTGCATAAGTGCTCAAAAAATTAAAACAAAAGCATATATCTGATGGATACTTCAAGGAAATCAATACTTCTACATAGATTCAAATCTCCCAACTCCTCTTTGTTGAAAATATTATATTTTTTTAGTTTGGTTCTATACCATATGTTACTTCTATTAATAAAATTTTGGATAGACGTGAAATTTTCACCAGCATGAAAATAAATGAGGATAATCTGTCAATTTTGCATAGCAATATTTCGTATTTTGTTAAAAATTTCATTGTTGATTTTTTCCCTACCACTCATTTGAAATCCAAGATGGATTTAAGTATCTAGGTTTTTTTCTAAAACCAAATTCTTACAAGAAGAAGGATTGGATATGGATGATAAGAAAGACCAAGTCCAAGATTTTTGTTCTTGAAATATTAATAGCTATGGTTGGCATTTTTCATCAAACTATAAATGTAATTCATTTGTTCATCACCACAAGTTGGCTCATGTTATTCTCTACAAGCTGGCTCATTATTATAAGGAAATCAAGTCAGCCCTACTAGGGCTAATTATCCCCCATACATCTATTGTCATTTTGTATTTTTGAGGTTGAGGGAGTAAACGCATAGGACAACATCAAAACCACTTTGGAAGTGGGATCTAGCCCTGCCAACTTCAGAGAGGGATCTATCTATAAAATTTAGCTTTGTTTTATGTAAATTTTAGGCTAGTTATGACTGTACTATTGTTTTGATTTGAATTTTTTGGTTGATTTAAGTATTATAATTCCATTGGGAATGGATTCCATAGATTAAACTGGATTTTGCATCAAATTTTAGAGGAGTTCTCACAGGGCAAGCTAGGTTGCACTATTTGGATCTTTTCAGAAATTACATGGATGGTGAAATAGCAAAGGTGTAAGGTTCAGTAGAAATCAAGGAGCAATTAATAATTCCTTGACTGGACTTTAGTGGAAAACATTAAAATTACCAACAACCAAAATAGGGTGCTCTAAGTAACAAATCCTATTTATCACAGTTTCTGTTTAGTAATTCAAATATTCAGAATGACAGAGAAAGAAAAACAATGCTTAAATAGATAAAAAAAGAGAGACATCACCATTTGGTACACCACATGAATCCTGTGAAAGGTCCTTGTATTATTGATGCTCCAATACTTTGAAAATTACAATATGCAGATGAAATTACATTTAGAAATCAACCCTTAATACTTCAAACAGTGAAGTATTTATAAAAAACTGATAGTGTGTTATTAGCCTAATTACAAACAATATGATCTAATCCTGGCAGATAAATAGGCCACGTAAACATCTGGAAGGAAAGGTGCCTCTCTTTTGATGGATTCGGTAGTTGAATCATCCTAAAGCTATGCTAGCTGTTGTGATGAATACTACGCTGGAAACTATCTTACTACCCCTGAATTACCCTTCAATCTAGTAAATCAACTAGTTCTTCCCATCTCTTTTCATCTGGTATGGTTAATTTTGTTACCTTCTGGTAAATTTCATCTACCTCTGTGTATTTGGCAAAAGTTGGCTTCACATTAAAAATGTGTTTTACCTCATTTTGTATGTAGAGAGCATTTGACATGGTTTCCAAAAACGCTCTTGATTTAATACTGCCCTTTATTCCATTGACCTTGATACTACTTCTAGCCATTTCTTTCATCTTCAGGACATAGTCTTCCGGAGTGATTAATTTTTCATTTATTTCATAAATGTTGGGCAATCCTTTTTGGATCAATGCTTCAATTCTGTTAGTGAACCTGTTTGCTTGCAACTCCAAGGTTTCACATCTTTCTTCAACCTCATCAATAAGGTTCCTCTTTGTCAAGACTTTCTTCACTTCTAAAATAGTGATAGTTCTATCACTGATTCCTAATTCTTCAAGCTCATATTTTGACTTAGAATTCAGGAACCTAATGATGTTGGAGGCTTCTATGGGCATTTCTCCAAGCTTCTCTCTTCCCTACACAATAGTTTCTGTAGCCTTTTCTATCAGCTCTTTCTGCTCAAATATGATTTGGATAGAAGGCCAAATCTCATTCATAGAGTCTAGTATATTCATCCAAATGGTTTCCTTGGCTTGGGCCAAGGTCTAACCAATGGAAATGTCCCTTTCCACCTTCTACAACTTCTCCAACAGTCTCTGTGATTTATACATTTCAGTAACCCGAGAAACTTCATCTCTGTCCTTTTGTACTTCTAAAGCTTTGAGTTGATCCTACAAAGTTTTGATCTCTTTTGATTGGAGTGACATGTTCTCTAGTGTCTTGGTCACCTGTTCAGCACTTGCAGTATGAGTGGAAGAAGTGGTTGTAGTGGCTATTCCTATTGCTGGAAGCTGAGAAATGGGTATGGCATCTAGGGGGACAATGGCCATCTTCTGACTTTCTTCTTTCTCCTTTATCATTTTCTCCATCTCTGCCTCCATCTGCCTAATTTGTATATTCTGTTCTATGATTAGCTTCATCATGTTAGCCTTTTGTGCTTCGTTTTCTCCAATGTCCTTGGTCAATGGATCCTCTATGGCTGGAAGCTTAAGATTTTTTCTCAATGCTGCAATGTCCATGTTCTTCTTTTTAATAATCTCCTCTGCAGCATTGACATCTTTGGGATCATATCCTATCTTTAGCACCAAGTCTTCCAAAGACTTGATCCTATTATCTTTTGCTAGAGAGGATACTTTCTCCATTTTCAACTATGACTGAACATTTGAAAATGAAACCTGCAACTTAGACAATGACATAGCAATGTTAGTTAAAGTAGAAGATATCATTTCACCATTTTTCTTGTGCATCTCCATTTGATCAATGGAATGAATGTCTTTAGTACTGAACTCAAATGTGGTGCTCTTGTAGCCTGCTGCTGTTTTTCATTGTGAAGTTTGGGCCTCAAGGAAGGTCATATGCATTTTTCCATTCTCTCTGTCAAACACTGACAACAATTTGCTCTGTGAGTTGTAGGTCTATTTCCATAATTGATTATATGTACTATTTTTGAGAATCTCATTTCCGGGCTTAATCTCCTTGTACCTATCAAAACTATCTTCTCCTTTTTTGTTTGGACATTTTGTGACTCTAACTCAGTTTCCTTCTGACCTTGTGATGATGAAGGCCCAGTAGGAGATGTTGTAAATTTGCTGGTTGTAGGTGGTGAATCTGTGATTATGATGGCAGCCTGCTCTTTTGTTTCTTTGTCCACCTCTACTCTAGGAGTCAACTTTTTCCTCTTCCTGTAACTGATCCTAAACTCTTTGGCTTCACTCCCTCTTATTGATGAAGATCCTTCCTCCCTCTGTGTTTTTCTTGATTTTTCCTTAGGAGTGGGAGTCTGTAAACTGGAAGTAGAAAATAGTTGTTCTTCAGCTTCCTGCATGGTGTTTTCTGTCCATTCCAACTGATTATCATACTGCTCTATTTCACATCTTAAAGTATGAATGTAAGGAGTGCTTTTATTCTCTACTCTCAGCTTTGAAATTATGCCACAAGGGTCATAATACCATGTAAAACTAAGACTAAACTTCATTTCTTTAATCATCATGTCTGCTTCTTCACCTACTGTCCTGGTGTTACATACAAATGGGCCCACCTGTGTACTTATTATGAACAATGATTTCTTCTTGACCACTACAAAATGGATGTCATCTAAATTCAACATCTGTCTAATATACTCCAGGGAAAAAATCCTCATGGGGAGGTATTTGGGGAGTTTGTATGGTGCCAATTCACAACCATACACCTTGATCTCTGTGTAATTTTGATATAAATACCAATCCCCAATCTTTTCTTGATATTTCAGGTGCAAAATTCTCTTGACTTCTTCACTGATCTTGGGCTAAATTGCACTGCTAAGGATGTTCATGGCTGGATGAACAAAATCTTCAATGAACTACTTATAAGAAATCTCCTGTTGTTCTTTCATGACCAATGATGTCCAAAAGATCATTGGCTACTAATTTCCTGCATCATCAAGTTTCTGCACTGCAAAACTAAATTTATTTGCTTGATTGTAAAGGAACATATAAATCAAATTAGAGGTGTAATTAAACACCTATTCTATGGGAAACTCTATGAATTTTTCATGAATATTGTTAGCCAAGAATTGACTAAAATTGAACACAATGGAAGGCTTATTGTCTGTGGAAAATATGGAGAGGAATCCTAAAATGGGTTCATCTACCCACAAATCAAAATAATAAACTAAAATATAGGAAATCATGGATATAATTTGTTTGGCTTGATTAGGGAAGATGGAGGAAGGATATGGAGGATTGTTTTTAGGTAATTGGGCATTCTCAGGCAAGACGATTTCAAAAATTTTAGCTCTAGTAGTGAAATCCAGCTTTTGATAAAGCTGGGTGAGGACTTCTAAGGAGAAAGGAATATTATTTTCCACAGTGTGAGCCAACATGATTTGGTCAATGGACTGAGTAGTAATTGTGAAGAGAATTTCACCTGAAGGGGCCATGATAGCTCTTTGAGTAAGGACATAACATGCTTGACATTTTCTGGTAAACTCAGGGGCTTGGAATGTCAAAGGGAAGATGTAATGGGGAAGATTGGACTCCCAAAGTGCAATTTCATTAGTTTTATCTGCGTGTTTTTCTTCTAACAAATTATATAATTCAAGAAAATCACAGTCACATTGGGTTTCAGTAATCCTATAATCCATGTCGGTCAGAGGGATATGATCTAAGTCTACGAAAGGGGGAATCAAAAGATTAACAAGCTTATATTGATTTTTGGTTTTCGTATGCATGAATGTATCAGTGAAAATAAGAGGAATTGAGTGAAAGTCAAGAAGGAATTAATCAGAGGATCTTACCAAGAAACAGTTTGGATAACGAATTGTCAGGTGAAAGAAATAGGGAACTATCAGTTTGAGTGTTGATATGGTTGCAAAATAGTTCTGAGAGTGATCGCTGTGCAAAGTTGTCATTTTACAAAGAATGAGGAGTGAAAAGGGAGGAGAGCGATAGGATGAGCAGTAAAGGAAGGAGAGGGATGGGTTCAGAAGACTTTAAATGTTGCTGCGAATGTTCCATTGAAAATGGCGCGGGACCGTTAGGCCTGAACGGTCACCTGAGAATTAAAAATTTAATGGTAAACGGTTGTTTGCAGGGAATGCATTTAATTGGATAACAACTAGGCGACGTGGCGGAAGGAGAATGGCAGCGAAAATCATGGAGGGGCATGGTAAAGTGGGTGAGGGGACAGTGGTTTCGGAGGGAGTAGTGTTATATGGAATTTGCATCTATAGATAAACACATTTTCCCTAGGTGGGTAGCTACACCTAAAACAACAGAAAGAAAGTAGTTTAACCTTTTCCTATAGTAGATAGATGAGATGAAGGAACTTACTTGTAGTCTTTCGCTTCCTTGATCCCCTTTGAATTTCTCTCGCCACTCCCACTTCAACTAAATCCACTCAATTGGTACCTGTGTTAACAGAAACAAAAACAAAAACGATCAAAGCATACATGATCTATATACTATAAACCAATGGAATCTAAGACATTGAAACACATAATCATCATAGATATGAATAAGAATATGAGAAAAGGAATAAACACTTTATTAATGTAGAAGGAAGAGTTTCACCCAATACAGTTCGATCCTGTGCCACTCATCCAACTTCAGTCCAACCCTTGCCACATCAAAAGCACACCAATCCAGCAGCATAACATTGCTTGATATGAACTCAAATCTCAAACCAACAGAATTTCTCTACAATCTTCAGTTTCTAGCCCCCTGATCACTATGATGAGTGCTCAATTTATAGGGAAATGGAGGTGGTTTTGTCATAAATGAGGGTATTGAATGGCCTTCCAAACTTGGAGTTAGTTTCCATGGAGCAAGGGATGAGAGGATAGGAGGTTAATTGATCCTTAGCCTATCCAATTTCGAGCTCATAGGAGGAGAAAAGAGATGGGATCTTTCTAGAATGATCTAAAATCAAGGAATATTCCTAGAACCCTATGCAAATTTTGCTCAATCTCACCCAGCGTAGGTCAAAGAAGGCCTAAGAGCACTACAGTGTAGGCCTAAATGGGCCTGCCTGCTCTACAGTGCAGTTACCCCTGACCAAGGATGCGTTGTGTCCCAAGGAGGCATTTCAGCAAGGCTCGGGCTCAGAAACTTTCTTGGATGGAAACATTCAATGTGATGACTTGTCTAGGGCATGTAACAATTGAATTAGGGTTTGATGAGCCCCAATTGTACTGATATGAATGTCGAGAGTTATGTGCCCAAATAGACCTGTAATAGGTAGCAAGTGATATGTGGTTTCGGTGGGGGGGGTCCGAAATCGTGAGAGAGTGACACGTAGGGGATGGGGCCTGGCGAGAGAAACAACTATTTGGAGCCCTGCCCTAGCGGTAAAGGTAGGATGGAGAGGGGGTGTCAAAGGCGGATGAGGGTCATAGATTGTGAGTGGGAACAGATCCCGATGCTACTGACTGAGATGTACTTTACCCATATACGACACGTTGAATTTTTCTACATGCGCTTTTAATGTTTGCCTTTCTGACTTAGGATAAAAGGAAGTATAAAACATATGTGGAAACACTTTATCCCATGGCACATATTTTTGGCCTTTTCATCACGTCCTTAAAACTTAGGATAAAAGATGACATAGGAAAATATTTACAAAATCATATAATTTACCTACCCATAACTAAAAATATCGTTTTATTTTTTCTAAAGCGTGCACTTAGACTAGCAAACCCACTTTATTTTCTTTTATACAGAATGAAAAACTGTCTAAAATCTATCCCTTATTTCTCCTATTGATTAATATTAAACAATTGAATCAATGTCATTTTCTACCTAACCACTGATTTACCTAGATTAAACTTCTGGGAAAATCTTTATTCTCTAACCTAATTTATAGAAGTTTAAACAAGTTTAACCATGATTACACTATATGATTAAACAAAAAGCTAGTGATTGTGGCATTTTGAACAAGCTACACACAACCTTTAATTATTTCACAATAATGAAGAAAACTAACCATCAGTACTGGCATTTATACTTGCAACACTTTCAATATTATTCCTTTTTTTATTTTTCTTTCTTTTGGTGGGGTTCAATCTTTTCTTGTTTTTCAATACTCTTGTTTTTTTTCTCTTTTTTTTTCTTATTTATACTCTCTTTTGATTTTTTATTCTATTTTTTCATTTATTTGGAAATCATTGGCAAACTGACAAGTATTTAGAAAATAAGATTCCTAAGATATTGTTGGGTGCAGGAATTGTGCTTAAGCAAACTCCTCAACACTTAATTGTCAACACGAGGGTTTTGTAAACTTAAAGACGAAGCACAGGCAATGCTAGAAGTGGTATGAACTTTTCCTATCCCTGATCCTACTTCTTAAAGGAAATGTTTGCAAAATCAGACACAAAAAAATCTTAAAGGTAATTGACACCAAAGCAACTCTAGTGCTGGAATGTAAAAAAACAATTTGCAAGTAAATCAAGTAAAGGAGTTTTCACACAACTGGAAGCAATCTTAAATGCTGGAATGAAATGCTATGTTTATCTTCAGATAGATGGCTAACAATCCAAAAAGTGGGCCCTTGTAGAGATCTATTTCCTCTTGATCTTCCTTCTACACAAACAACATGTTCTTGTACTATTGCAATCTGCGTGCACTAGTGCAGTTACAATGCCTTTGTGTAAAAGTATATTTTACCTCCCTTACTGAAGATTTATGTCTTTGTGGAGGTGCTCTAAGCCTTAGGGCTTAGAGCACTCTGTTTCTATGACAAGAGACCAGCTCTTGCACCGAGGCAGAGTTTCCTTCACCAAAGTTTCCAATTTACTTTCAAAAAGATTGAAAGACGTACTGAAAATAATTTCAATTGCAAATGAAATTCTGAGATAAATTATCTATGGAAAAGAAATGCTTTAATTAGTTAAATCCTGCAATGGAAGTAAACTTCATGAAATGAAAGCAACTCGAAGTAATTAAAGCAGTAGTCTAAGTGATCTACATGTATCAGCTAGCTTCGGCAATCCACTTAAAATGTTTATGTTCTTTGTTCATAAGTCATAAAATGCAAGTATAAGGTGTCTATGATAAATTCATGTAATCGTTCTCAAATCATTCATAAATTCACTCTTAATGTTAAGGATGATTACTGAAATTAGTAATATATTTTCTTGCAGAAACAACTTAAAATGGTAAGCAAAAAGAGAAATGCAATATTTTCTATGAAAGGAATCACTAAACCGGAGCGAAGGAAACTACATGCACTAGTACAGGAAGAGGCTTCATGCACGATCCAAGCGGAAGAAAATCAAGACCAAAATTGAAAGTAAATAAATGCAAGAAAGGAATTACAAGAAAGAAATAAATTCAATCAACTTCCGAGCCATGGATCTGCTCACACTTAACTACAAAATAGATTTAAATCAGAACTTCAGAAGTAAATATAAAAATTGTTTACACCACACAACTACAAAGGGAAATATTCACACAGTCTTTCCAAATGATGAAAGCACAAGGGTAAACGAGCTAGGTTGGCTGGGCCCTAGCCAACCAGCTCATTTCCCATTTAAGAAACAAGACGATTCAACACTCAAGTACGCATGAGAGATAAATTAAACACAGCGTATGAATAACATGGTGAGTTCCTTGTATTACTTGATCAGTAAATGTACATAGTAGTGTGAGTCCAGCCCAGAGCTGAGGGTGTTACAAAATTACATAGAAAATGAAATTACAGCCTAAGGATCGCTAGCTAGTTCTACCTACAATCTACATTTTATACATTCTTTCGGCCTTAGCCATATTCCACTAATTACAGTCATTTTCCTATTTAGGCCTTTCGATCGAACGGACTAACAACCAAACATTACAAAATCAACTATTAGTTATAATAAAATGTGTACTTCGCTGGTTGTAGACCATCCCTGGTAGATATCCCTGATTATGCACCACCAATATCTATCCTTAGTTAATCAGAAATTGAACTCAGAGTCATGGATCAAAACGTCTGCGTGGAAAGATTCAACTCACGAAAATCTCGGAACAATCATTGTTGGCGGTGCAGGAATCTGCCTGCACTGATCATGCTAACTCATAATTAACACTTAGTTTCTCAATTACTTCTAGGAAATTAACATAAGTTACAAGAGGTACTTAATAGGCGTGAAATCTATGTAAAAATGATTAATAAAGAATTTTAATAAATTTGAATGTAAAATACAAAGCATATGCAGGAATAGGTAGTTATCTTGGACTAGTGCAGGAAAGAGAGGTTTAAGTCGAGATAAAACAGAGGTTAATGTTTATAGAAACAGGGTAAAAATATAGCAATTTGGGACACCAACATCCTGCCATTTGTAAGTTGTTGTGTGTCCTCACACAACATTTTACCTTCTGCAAAAAAATCCTCAAAAAATGAGTGACCAGGTCTCAATCCTGAACTTCAATGTTTAATCCTGCTTTCACTGTCTTCATCTTTTTACCTCAGGCTCTTCTCAGCTGATTAGTCACCTTATTGAGGCGCTTGTAGCATTTGGAAGCCTGATACTTCCATACTTTTTCTTGTTTCTTTTGCCTTTTTACCTCTGTAAGTAGCTCTACCTCGCTTTACTTATGCCAATTTTGCTCCTTGATGACCTGGTTCAAATCCTCTAGGTCATGAACTTGCTGCTCCAAATCTACTATTCAGCTATTGAGGTAGAGATTAGAGGGTGTTGTGCTCAGGTCTTCAGGTGTAAATGTCTTCTCTACAACGAACTCGAAATAGGTCCCATCATTGTCAAGGTCAAGGCCATCCAATGTCTACATTATGATGTCGTCGAAGGTTTTTGCACTCGGGGTTTCCTTGTCGCCGAGGGTTTCGATGCCCTCCACAACCTTCGTGCCAAGGGTTTCAGTGCCTTGTGCCCTAAATTCCTCATGGTTTTCAATGCCCTGTTCTTCCAATTCCTCAGGGGTTTAGTACCCTGTCCATTTGACCCAGCAGGGGTTTCAGTACCCTATCTTTCTAAAATAGTAGGGGCTTTAGTACCCCATTCTTCTAAAATAGTAGGGGCTTCAGTACCCCGTTCCTCAAAATCATTGAGGGTTTCAATGTCTGGTTCACTGAAATTATCGAGGGTCTCTATATGTTGTTCCTCTTCATCCTCATGACCCTTTGCTTGGACTTCACCAGTACTCGGTGTTGGCTTCCTCTTCCTTAATCTGCTAACAAAATTTGACAACAATATGTCATCTTACACATTCTCTTCATCTTCCACGATGTGTGTTGTTGCATCTGCAAGCACTGAAAGGTTATGAACTTTAGGGGAAACTTGGGGTGATTCATCAATTATAATCGGAGAACTTGACTGGTTCGTCCCTTGAGAGACTATCTTCTTCCTCACTGAGGTTCTGGTCTTTCTCTTCTTATCCGAGGGTGGAGTGTTTTCGATAGTCTTCCTCCCTGCTTGCACCGATGTGCTTCCACCTTTCTGCTCGGCAGGAAACGATATCTTTTCTTTCCTTTTCTTACTTGTACTCGTTCTAGTATACTTCCCCACACTCCTTGCCCGAAACTCTTTCAGGAATGCTCCCCAGGTGACTCCCTTTTCTTCCAGCTTCTTCTTGACCAAGATCGTGATAAGCCCATGATGGTATAGCTTGCTTGCAACTTGGCTTGCGTTCCCACTCTACACGCCCTTCACCATTTTCTCAAGACTTTTGAGCAGGTAGTAAGGGAAATTAATCAATTTTCCCAACTCGAAGTGCAGCAATAGCCGAAGGTGATATACGAATGCCAATGTGTAACGTCCCTCACCAGTCACAAATTTCTGCAGTATGAACAGGAGGTCTCGCCACTTCCCGATCATGGCACTCTGCGGAAGTCCCTTCCTCCAGTCAACCTTAAGCTTCTTGTCAACCACGAACCAGTGCCATCGTTTCCTCCCAAGCTGCTTCGTTTTAAACCAATGCTCCCCTGTAAGTGGCAAGCCTGTAGCTTGCGCAATAGACTCCTCTGTGACTTTGAACTTCAATGAGTTGACCCTGACTCAGCCTCCTTTGAATGTCTTTGTGAACTCTAGTACCACAGCCATGTCGAACCCATCAAACTTCTGTAAAAATGGTAGGAACCTGGATTCTTGCAATAGTGCAAGACTGTTCTGGTATTCTGTGGTTTGCTCAATCTCCTACAAAGACAACGGCTCACTCCTTACGGGTGCCATGTCGAACTGCACTTCACCCTTTCCGGTCACAACCTCGAAAGAATTCCAGCGAGTGACACCAATGTTTGCCAAGAGCTTTATGCCAGAGGTTCATCACCCTCCATCTTTTCAGTCCCACTCACCCGGTCATGATGAAAATAGCTCTTCGTATTAGGTGCAGATTCATATCAACCCACTGCAAGTGAGTCATAATGATTGGGTGTAGTGGAGGTTTATGCAGTAGTGGTGCAACAGTTACAATGGTCGGGTTACGGGGTAAGGTAATAATGAACAATCAATGCAAAATTATTTCAAGGAAGGTGAACACAGGCTATCAGACAACAGTACTATCCCACAGTCTACCTCATAATTTAATCAAGACATACTTCAACACTTATTAAAAAAAAATAGATTTCAGAACCCTATACATCTTGCACTTTAAAAATGCAATGCTATGGTATATCAGTACTCATGTGCAAGAAAATAAAGATCCATAAACATCCTTTATAAGACACTCATGGACTATGTGAATTTTATTTTACACTTTATTTCACAGTCAGCTACATTCCTGCACTAAACCTGCTTGCATTGCGTCGTGCTTTCACTATGTGTCTTGCGCCAGGGACTTTTACCAAAATAAAAAATTCCGATAGAACACAATTCTGTAGCTGGACTAAAAAAATTTGCCTCAATATACAAGAAAAGTTTTATTTGCCATCCTTTGGTGTTTCACAAGCATGCCTTTTGGATTGACTGCATCAAATTCTACAATCAATTTATGAGGGAATAAAGAAGTGGGAAGGGGGTAAAAAAAAATTTGAATGGGAAGGAACATTACAGCAGGGATTCTGGAAACAATATCACCAAGGTGGGTAAACGAAACAGGCTTTGGAAAAAAATTCAAGGGAAAAGAGGGATTTTACGAAATCGGGCAAGGGTAGTTTTCTTAGAAGAAAGAGGAAGGTAATTCATTGGGGATTTTAGAAAAGAAACTAGTGGGAATTTTTGAAATGGGAAATAGAAGAAAGGCAAAGTTTTTACCTTGAATTATGTCTGCACTAGTGCGGGAAAAAGCAATTGCAGCGGGAATTAAGTGTTTACTTGAATAAAAATCTCTGCGTTGGTTACCCCAAACTTGGATAAGTGCTCGGTTTCGTGAACCTACTTCCTCTTGGTGGCAGCCAACATATCTAAAAAATCAAGTAACATCCCCTTTTTATTAAAATTTTGATCTTCCTACCAGAATGCTGGTTTTCAAGTTGATCCTTATGCAATCATGTCAGTCAACTTATTTTCATAATTACAAGAATTTTTTTTCTTTTTATACTTTTTATTTTTGTCATTTTTTCTCTTTTATTATTTTTTAATAAGGACAAGAAGGAATCAAATCTTCGATGGGTTGGAGTTACCACCTACCAACTCCTTTTTAAATGGTTGTTGGACTTGTTGCATGAAATATCCTTTAGTAAGGGGCTAAAAATATACCTTCAATCTATTCCCGTTTACCAGGAACATAGAATTACATCCATCAATAGTTTTGATTTGTAACACTCCATTTTCAAACACTTTGACCACCTCATAGGGTCCCATCCAGTGTGTATGGAATTTTCCTTTAAAATATTTGAATATAGAATTTCAGAGTACCCAATCACCTGGTTGGAACTGCTTCTTCTGAATGGACTTGTCATGCCACTTCTTGTGTTGTTGTTGAACCAAGATGTTTTGTTGAACAAAATCCCTTCAGAATTCATCTAACTCATTCAGTTTTAGAAGATGTTGCTATTGTGCTTCATAGAGATCCAACCCCAATTGGACTGCAGTCCTGAAAATCTTGATCTGCAATTCTATCAGCAAGAGGACTTTTTTTCTGTACACTAGCTCATATGGTGTGTGTCCTATGTTGTTTCTCCAAGTGGTTCGATATGCCCACAATGCTTCTGGTAATTTGTCAGCCATATCCTTTCTGTGCATATTTACTGTTTTTCTGAGGATGGTCTCAATCACCTTATTCGTGTACTCCACCTGACCATTTTCTTGCGGGTGATACGGTGTAGATTTCCTGTGCCATATTTTGTATTGCTCCATCACACCTTGTACTAGATTAGAAATAAACTGTGGTCCGTTATCAGAAACAATTTCTCTAGGCACACCAAATCTAGTAAAGATTATAGTAAAAATAAAATCAACAACAACTCTTTCAGTAGCAAAAGAAACAACTTTAGCTTCTACCCATTTTGTAACAAAATCTGTACAAACCAAAATATGCTTTTTATTTGATGATGTTGGATTTATTGGTCCTATGAAATCAATGGCCCATTTTTCAAAAGGCTCAATCATAACCTAAGGACATAAAGGCATTTCATTGGTTTGATTAGGCTGGTCAACTCACTGACAGCTGTCACACTACTTGACATATTGTTTGGCATCCTTAAACAAGGAAGGCCAAAAATAGCCAGCTCGTAACACTTTGTATGTAGTCTACTTATCGGCGAAGTGACCACTGCAAGGTTCATCATGGGAAGATTTTAAAATATCAAACACTTCTTCCTCTCTTACACATCTATGGATAATGAGATCTGCTCCGATGTAAAAGAGGTCTCCTTGGATCCAAGAATATGCAACACTTTTCTATATGATATTCCGCTTTTCATGAGCAGATAAGTGAGGTGGTAATTTTCTAGTGACTAAATAGTTAGCTATGTCAGCGAACCATGGGGATTTTGTTAACACAGCAAAAAGATGTTCATCAGGAAAATCATCATCCACAGGAATTGCTTCACCAGGATTATTTAACCTTCAAAGATAATCTGCCACTACATTTGATTTTCCTGGTCTATCAACAATAGTAACATTAAATTTCTGTAACAATAGTAACCACCTAGTCACTCTACCACTAGTTAATGGTTTATTCATCAAATATATTATTGTGGAATGATCAATATGCACAAAGACTTCATATCCTGTAATATAATGTTTGAATTTATTAATGGAAAAAATTACAGCTAAAAACTATCTCTCGGTAACCGTATAACTGAGTTCGGCGTGTGACAAGTTTTTACTAATGAAATAAATAACATAAGCTTGTTTGTCTTCTTCTTGTCCTAAAGCTACGCCAATAGCAGTATTTGAGGCATCAGAGGAAATATGAAATGGCAGGGACTAGTTTGATCTTCTCAAAACTGGTGCCTGGACTAATTTTTCCTCTAATGTCTCAAAGGACTGTTGGCAAGATGTGGACCAAGAAAACTCACTATCCTTAGCCAAAAGTTGGAAAAGAGGGGTATCTATCCTTGAGAAATTCTCAATGAATCTCCTATAGTAGCCTGCATTTCCTAGAAAGCTTCTCACTTACCTTTGAGTTTTGGGTATAGGGAGACTCAAAATGACTTCTATTTTTGCAGGGTCAACCTGGATACGTTTGTCGGAACTAAGATGGCCAAGAACCACCCCTGCCTTGCACATTAATCTGCATTTCTTTTCACTCAAGGAGAGATGAGATTCTTGGTAGCGAAGAAGCACTTTTTCTAGATTCTTGAGGACTTCTTGAAATGAATCACCAAACACAGAGAAGTCATCCATATAGATTTCTACACACTCAAGGTCAGCAAAAATAGCCAAGACTGCCCTTTGAAAGGTAGCCAGGGCATTACATATCCCAAAGGGAAGCACTCGGTAAGCAAATATACCCCATGGACATGTAAAAGTGGTTTTGTCTTGATCCTCGGATGCTATCTGTATCTGGTTATATCTACTAAAACCGTCTAGAAAAGAAAAGTACTTCTTACCAGCAAGGGTGTTGACTACCTAGTCGATGAAAGGAAGGGGCAAGTAATCTTTGAGAGTGGCCTTGTTCAATTCTCTGTAGTCAATACAAATGTGCCATCTCCTATCTTTTTCGGGACTAATACTAATGGAGAGACCCACTGGCTATCAAAAATGGGATAGATAAAATCAACATCTAAGAGTTTTTGCAATTCTTTCTTTACAATGTCTCTTAGAGCTGGGTTCGTTCACCTTTGGGGTTGTCAAAAAAGTCGAGCTCCATCCTGAATATAAATATGGTGTGTACAAGTTTCAGGAGGTATGCCTTTCATATCTTCATAACCCCATGCAAAGGCATCAAGATGGTTTCGCAACAAATTCACAAGTTGCTCTTGTTGGGAAGGATCCAAGTCTGAACTGATATACAAGGATTTATCTGGACTATTCTCAACAAAAGTGGTATCAAGCTCAAGAGTACACAAAGGTGTTGCTAGAGATGGTGGTTATGGAGGTAGAGAGTCATATCTTTCCTGAAAATCTAGGCTCTTAATCTGACTCAATGACTCAAAATTAGGTATGGTGTCTAGATTGTTCAGGAAGTCTTGAATCTCACCCTCCTACGAGGACTCAGGGTTTTGATGTATCAAGGAAATAGGTTGAGTCTCCTCATCAATACTATAGTCTAACCATAAAGTGTCTCGAATCTCCCAAATGGATCTAGTAGGTGGATACAAGGTGACTTTCTTCCTGGAATCTCCATGGGAAATATACATATCACCAGAATGACATCCGATATAAGCATCGACCGTAGCAAGCCATGGTCGTCCCAAGATCAAGGGATGTCCTCCCA
Source organism: Pinus tabuliformis (assembly GCA_031772625.1). Taxonomy (NCBI): domain Eukaryota; kingdom Viridiplantae; phylum Streptophyta; class Pinopsida; order Pinales; family Pinaceae; genus Pinus; species Pinus tabuliformis. The sequence continues at coordinate 1,067,905,924 of CM062804.1, read as the reverse complement.
TAGGATTCTTTGGCTGAAGCACAATGAAATCTATGGGATATTCCTAAGAGTCTAGGGAAACGACCACATCATCCAGCACCCCTTCCAGCTTGATTTTAGATCTATCTGCTAGTTCAAGCACAGTGGGAGTAGGACGAATATGGACCAATCCAAGTTGATCCATGGTTTGCTTGGTCATAACATTAATGGCTGCCCCTAGGTCTATAAGTACATTGGAGACAAGGACATCACCTATCTGAATAGAGACAACAGGGTTTCCGGGGTCGGTATATTTTTCCATGTGCATACACCCCGTCATTAACTTTGCTACCCTACCAACAAATTGAATAGTTTGAGGTTCCAATCTTCTCCTTCCTGGCTTCTTGAGACAGAGTTCCCTAATTATTTTTGTACAAATGGGGATCTCTTTAATAGCTTGGAGAAAAGGTACCCTTATGAAAAGGTTCCTAAGCTCAGAAGCCAGGCTAGACTCAGGAATGGGGTCTTTCTTCTCCACAACTAACCTCTCTGGATAGGGAGGTTGGTTGCAAGAAGATGGCAAGGGCTCAGAAGGTACAAGGATAGGCTAAATGGTGTCATCTTCTTCAGAATGGTCAGGAGTTTCCTCCTCTCCTTTCTCATTGATAATCACCATAGGTTTCTTTTGATTTTCTGCTTTTACTACCTTCCCTGATCTCAATTGGAGATCATTGACTCCAACTAGCGTAGACTAATATCTGGATGAAGAAAGCAGGTTCATAGAATGGATCTTTTATACCGCTTTATTATTGGTCTTGGGTAAAGGTTGAGCAGGTAGCTAAGAAGGTCGAAACGGTGGAGTTAAAGTTAATGGTGGCATAAGCTGACTCAGCTAAGGTAATGATGGTTGTGGCATTAGGTAAGGTGCATGTAGGAGGGTATGTTTGCATAGGTGCAGGATAGGAATGATGTGAATGGTTTGGCCCTCTCCATCCTTGTTGCCAAGATTTGGAGGGTTGTCCATACTAATATTGGTTCCCATGCTGCCAATGTCGAGAGTGACCAGTGTTAGGATAGGAATATGAGTGTGCATTGTAACCAAAAAAATGTGGTGGAGGTTCTGGAACCATACCTGCGCTTACCTAAGACCAATTTCTTCGTGCTCCCATAGCATGTAGTGATTAGGCTTCAGGTTGTCCTCCCTCAAGTACAACTTTTGTAGCATGTTTCTCTGCACAAATTGCACATTTATTAGTTTCCTTAATATCGAGAAGACATTCTCTTAAAGGATGCTTTCCTCTACATCTTGGATAGAAAATATACAATGACTCTTGCTCTTCGACAAGTTTCTGCTAAAACTTCAAAGAGTCTATTTGTTTACTAACAATATTCATTATTTCAATTTTTATATTGTCCATTTTGTTTTCTAATCCAATAATAATAGCATCAGTAGATTTAGTTTTCTTGTTTCTATCCTGAATTCCTTTACCAGATCCATATTGGTTCCTCAAGAATTTCCTACACAAGTCATAGATCTGATCAAAAGGTTTTTTAGCAATATCCCCTTGTCCTAACAGATTTATATTATCCCTAGTATCATCAGTAAGCCCATGTAAGAAAAAGGTTCTAATGGTACTTAGATCAAATTTGTGCTTTGACCTTTGGAGGATGTACAAGAATCTCTCCAAATAGTCCTCTATCATCTCAACATCATTTTGCACGATAGTAAATATTTCATCTTGAATATCTCTAGTTTTACAATATTCCTGATATTTTGATAAGAACACTCTCTTCATTTTCTCCCAAGTTATAGTGTTTCCTCCTAGTCCCATGAACTAGCGGAGTGCTGCATCCTTGAGAGTTGCAGGAAACAACTTTAACTTCTGGGCATCAGATGAATAATCATAACTTCTACACAAAATATCAAACTCAAATAAGAAAGAGTCTGGGTCTTCATGTACCTTACCATAGAAATGAGGAAGAGCTGATGGTGAAATATTTTTCATTTGTACTTGTGTATTAGGATTCACAATCGGGAATCCGAAAGTGGACTATTCCTCATTTACCTGATTTTCACCACTTCCTTCTGCATGGTCTTCCTCATCTGCCATTGTTGTTCTTCCACACAAACCACTCTCAACAGGCTGAGAAGGCTGACTATGGATTCCAATAGTCCCCTTCTTCCCCTTTATGGGTTGTGTCACACCTGGACCACTGCTACCAGAGCCCAAGTGGACTGTTCCTGCGTGATGAGTCTGAGTTTGTTTGGACTTTCTGCCTACAAAAGAAGGCCCAATATGAGATTTGGTTTCAGATTTGTCAGTATTTCTTTGGCCCCTAGTGGGCTTCAGACCCCTACCTCTTTTAGGCATTCATTTCAAAAAAATGACAAAACGAAATTTGAATAAAAACTGCAATTTTCAAAAAAATAAATTAGCACCTATAAATTCCTTCAAACAATAGAAGCACACTGCAGGAAAAAATAATAGAAGACTTACCCCTATTGCAAAAAATGGAAAATTCTTACCAATTCAAATCGCCTCCCCGGAAACGGCGCCAAAATGTTGGGTGCAGGAATTGCGCTTAAGAAAACTCCTCAACACTTAATTGTCAACCTGAGGGTTTCGTAAACTTAGAGATGAAGCACAAGCAATGCCAAAAGTGGTATGAACTTTTCCTATTCTTAATCCTACTTCTTAAAGGAAATGTTTGCAGAATCAGACAAAAAACAATCTTAAAGGTAATTGACACCAAAGCAACTCTAGTGATGGAATGTAAAAGAACAATTTGCAACTAAATCATGTAAAGGAGTTTTAACACAAATGGAAGCAATCTTAAACGTTGGAATGAAATGTTATGTTTATCTTTAGATAGATGGCTAACAGTCTAACAAGTGGGCCCTTGCAGAGATATGTAGGTTTTAACCCTGTACAGAAATTACCTGCATATGAATTCTAAAACACAGAAAATAAAAAACGTGAGAGCATAACACATATACATAGATATTTTCCCCTGGATCCCAAAACCGGGACTACCAGCTTGATTTTTCATTATGTTCCTTTCAATGTTACAATACATATTTATACATGTCGAAGCATCGAATACCATAGAATGAAAACCATTGCGTCCAAAACCGAAAACTATCGAGTCCAAAACCATGTGCGAAAAACATGCACAAAACCATAGGTAGGTCTGCCCAACCTAATATAGGGTCGAAAACCAAAATTTTCTGGGGCGCTGCCCCAGACCCCATACAGTGGGGTTACCTGCACCCCTCAAACCCCCTGTGACTCCACCCGCTACGCAATCGGTGCAACGAAGGGGGGGCTCCACCCCACTTCTAACCCCCCAGTTAACTACGTGGGCTAGTCGTGGAAAGAATATAACAGAACCCAACAAGATATGTTTTCCTCTTGATTTTCCTTCAACACAAACAACCTATTCTTGTACTATTGTAATCTGCTTGCACTAGTGCAGGGACAGTGCCTCTATGTAAAATTATATTTTACCTCCCTTACTAAATATTTGTGTCTTTGTGGAGGTGCTCTAAGCATCAGGGCTTACAGCACTCTATTTCTGTGACAAGATACCAGCTCTTGCACCAAGGCAGAGTTTCCTTCACCAAAGTTTCCAATTTACTTTCAAAAAGATTGAAAGACGTGCTGAAAAGAATTGCAATTGCAAACGAAATTCTAAGATAAATTATCTATGGAAAATAAATTCTTTAACTAATTAAATCTTGCAATGGAAGTAAACTTCATGAAATGAAAGCAACTCGAAGTAATTAAAGCAGTAGTCTAAGTGTTCTGCATGTATCAGCTAGCTTCGGAAATCCACTTAAAATGTTTATGTTCTTTGTTCATAAGTCATAAAATGCAAGTATAAAGTGTCTATGATAAATTCATGTAATCATTCTCAAATCCTTCATAAATGCACTATTAATGTTAAGGATGATTACTGAAACTAATAATATATTTTCTTGCAGAAACAACTTAAAATGGTAAGCAGTAAGAGAAATGCAATATTTGCTATGAAAGGAATAACTGAACCGGAGTGTATGAAACTACATGCACTGGTACATGAAGGGTATTCCTCCACGATCCAAGTGGAAGAAAAATGAGACTAGAATTGCGAGTAAAGAAATGCAAGAAAGGAATTACAAGAAAGAAATAAACTCAATCAACTTCCAAGCCATGGATCTGCTCACACTTAACTACGAAATAGATTTAAATAAAAAATTCAGAAGTAAATATAAAAATTGTTCACACCACGCAACTACAAAGGGAAATATCCACACAGTCTTTCCAAATTACGAAAGCACAAGGGTAAACGAGCTGGGTTGGCTAGGCCCTAGCCAACTAGCTCGTTTCCCATTTAAGAAATGAGACAATTCAGCACTCAAGAATGCATGAGAGATAAATTAAACACAGCGTATGAATAACATGGCTAGTTCCTTGTATTACTTGATCAGCAAATGTACATAGTAGTACGAGTCCATACTAGAGCTGAGGGCGATACCAAATTACATAGAAAATGAAATTACAGCCCAAGGATTGCTAGCTAGTTCTACCTACAATCTACATTTTATACATTCTTTTGGCCTCAGCCATATTCCACTAATTACAGTCATTTTCCTATTCAGGCCTTTCAGCCAAACAGACTAACAACCAAACATTACAAAATCGGCTATCAATTATAATAGAACGTGTACTTCATTGGTCGTAGACCATTTGATCAGTAGCCTTGAGTGTTCTATTTCCCAAAGAAATAGTGTTTGAGCATCCTGCCATTGACAGGTCCACCAGGTAATTCTGTCCCATCTAAGTTTCTGAGAAAGAATGCATTATGCCTTCTAAAATCATAAATGACATAAGGTCCCATTCATAAATTGTCAAATTTTCCATGCTTCCCTTTGTCTTCTCTTTTGGGATCCCACTTTAAAAATTTATCACCCAAGGTGAAATCGTTTGCTTTTGTTCTTCTGTCAAAAACCTTCTTGATATTCTCATGGATGACCTGAGCCTTATTATAAACTTCTTCCTTGGATTGTTGCAACTGGATTATCTGATCAATTCTCCTTTGAATGTCATTTGGCTCAACTTGTAATTCTTGAATTAACTTCATGACTAGAACTCCCAAAGAGGATGGAAAAACAAAATCCATTCCATAAACCAATTAGTATGGTGACATGCCAATTGATTTCTTAGTTGTGAGCCTATCAACCCAAAGTGCATTTATCAGCTTGTTGTGCCATGACTTTTTGTTGTCTGCTAACAACTTCTTAATAATATTTACCAGAATTTTATTTGAAGATTCAACCAACCCATTACCCTGTGGGTAATAAGCAATTGAATGTCCCAAAGTAATATGGTATTTGTTATAGAAATCTATCATCTTCTTAGATCTAAAATATGTAGCATTGTCTGTAATAAGCTTATTTGGATAGCCAAATCTAGACAGGATATTGGTTTCTAAGAATTTGATGATAATATCATCCATGGCTAGTCTAGAAGGAGTGGCCTCAATCCATTTGTTGAAGTAGTCAGTAGCGGTAAGGATCCATTTATATTGAGCAGGGGGTGGTGGATGGATTTATCCAATGAATTCCAATCCCCACTATTGGAAAGGGCTTTCAATAGATATGGGTTGCAAAAGTAAAGGAAAAATCTTTCTTTCCCCTCAAAGATTTGACATTTCTGGCAAAATGTTACCTTCTTATGAACATCTGAGAAAAGTGTAGGCTAGTAAAAACCAGCTCTGAGGATCTTATTAGAAGTGTTTTTCTAGTATAGATGGACACCGTAGTCACCTTCATGGAATTCTTGCATTGTTCTTTCTGCATCATCTCTCAATAGACACTTTAGTAGAATACCACCAGCATCTTTCCAACATAAAACATTATCTATGATGCAAAATTTAACTGCTTTTAGTTTCAGAAATCTAGCCTTTGTCTTAGTTATACTAGGAGGATCATTTAAATTGAATAGAACATAAATAAGGTCTGCATACTAGGGTGAGGTCATGAAAGCCTCATCTAATTGTGGATTCACCTATTCCTCTTGATCATCCAATTCAACTACAAAGTTGATATCCAAAGAATTAAAGTTAGATTTAGCTATCAATTTGGCTAATCCTTGTCCTTTAATGAGTTTGGTTGGCTTGATTTCCATGTCATACTCAAGAATGATGGCAATCCACTTGCCTCTTTTGCCACCTGGTCCATTCTATGTTAAAATATCCTTAACTACAGCATTTGGTACATAATCAATTATGTGAGAATGAAGGATATATACTGTGAAATCTTTAATTGCTTTTATCAATGTGGAAGCCTTTTTTTCCATTATATTATATTTTAGTGCATCATCCCTTAAATCCTTGCTAAAGAAATCAATGGGTTGTTCAAATCCTTCATCGTTTTTCTCTAAAAGGACAACTGCAACAATATGTTCAGAAGAGAATGAAGAAATTATGAAATCCTTAGTAAAATCTGGACTGGTAAGGACTGGTGCTTTTCTCAATGCTTGTTTAACTTGATCAAACAATTTCCTAGCTTCAATGTTCCATCTTATTTCTGAATCTCTTTTTAGCATGTTTTTTATGTTTCTAAGAAGTTCTGCAAGGCTAGGGATAAATATTCTTAGGAATTTTATTCTACCAATAAATGATTGAAGTTCCCTAAGCTTTCTTGGATGATTGATTTTCAAAATGGCTTCAATCCTTTTAGGATCAATTTTAATACCTTCCTTAGATATGAAATGACCAAGAAGTTTTCCCTCTTCAAGGCCAAAAATTATTTTCTTAGGATTTAGTGAAATCTCAAACCTTCTACATTTCTCAAATACTCTTCTCAGATGTAACAAATGTTCTTCATCAAGTCTTTAATATACAATGATGTCATCTAGATAGATCACAATAAATCTACCAATTTCATCAGCAAACGCAATATCCATTTCTTTGAAATGTGGCTCTAGCATTCATTAATCCAAAAGGCATCTTCACATACATGAAGGTACCCCATGGAGTAGTAAAGGTTATTTTATCTTGATCATCTGGCTAGAATAATACCGTATTATAACCTGAGAAACCATCTAATAATAAAATGCTAGAAGATCCAACTACCTTTTGTAGAATATGATCCATTTTAGGTAAAGGATAGTTGTCCTTTAGGGACACTTTATTAAGGTTCCTAAAATCTATGCACAATCATATTTCACCTATTTTCTTCCTAGTTGGCACAATATTGGAAACCCATTTACAGTACCTAAGAGGAACTATGATTTTAGAGTCATACATTCTTTTAATTTCCTTCTCAATTTAAGGCATCATAACAGGATTTCTTCTTCAAAGTTTTTGTTTAAATGGTTTCTGATCTTCCTTAATTGGAATTTTGTGTTGTATAATCTCAATATCATATGTTTTATAATCTTCATAGCTCCAGGAAAAAAACATCATTTAATAACTTGAATAAAGCAATGTATTTTTGTTTTTCAACAGTTGGAAGTGATTTAGACAGAGTTATGATTTTCAAATCTTTTTCAGTACCTAAATTACATTCTTCAACTGTTGTTCCTGTGGGCTCAATCTTAGGCTTTTTTGCCACATCATTGAAATCAAATAATTCTTCTAGTGGAACTAGACCTCTAGGTAAAACGTTATCTTTTAGCTGAAGTGTTTCAAACTCTTCTTTTTCTGGGTCTATCTCAAGCAATTCTAATTTATTTACAACTTTATCTATGGGTGTATTTACATCTGAATTTTCTAACTGCCTTTCTAGATTAGAATGTACAACTATTTGATTTTCTACTTCAGATTCCAAATCAATACTATCATCTTGAAATTCATCTTTAGATTGCAGAAAACTTTCAATTTGTTTATCATTTCCAAACACCTTCCAATACCTCATATTATCTGGTACAACTAGTCGATGTTTCACTTCCACTGTATAATCTTGATTAGGGTAAGGCATTTTACAGGAGCTGGCTGAAAAAGCCAAATTATTTGGAATGATATTTTGTTTTCTTGGAATTGTTGATATGTCATATTCAAGAAAACTCTCTAGAAAGTCAAGCACAACATTTATGTATGCTCTCATTCTAGGGTGTTTAGCTGAATACTCTCCTTTAATTTGTTTTATAATTAATTCAACATCCCCTTGAATGGAAATTCTTTTGGCACCTAATTTTTTCAACAACTACAATCCTAACATAAAGGCTTCATACTCTGCTATGTTACTGGTACATTGGAAATTAAGATTGTATTAGTGACCCTCAACATGATTATTTCTTTTGTTCACTACCCAAATTCCTTCTCCAGAACCATCTTTGCTACAAGAGCCATCAAAAATCATGTTCCAAAGAGGTTCAGGAGGAGTATTTAGTTCTATTGTTTGTGTTTCGTTTGGTTCTATTTTAGGACTCTCAATTTCAGCATTGATCACCTAAGTGTTGATATCTCCATCATTGTAAAGAATGAAAGAATCCAAATATGAGTGGACAGAATAAAGAGGGTAGTTGTGAGGTTTCTCTTGACTACTCACCATGAATTTCATCAAGGTTTCCCTATATAATCTTCTTTGCTTCCCAAAAACTGGTATGGTGGAAAAGGTCATATCCATCTGTAGGGTTCCTTGTAATTTTTCTCCCCATGAGTGTGACAACAACATGCCATACTTATGGGGAATATCTGCAACCACTATATCCATTACTAAACTTTTAGCTGGGATTTGTCCTAAAGTAACACACAGGTCTTTGATGAGACCTAGAAATCTTACTTTACTGGAATCAATGGAGTAGAAGTCTTTATAAGGTCTAATAATGTCAAGTCCTAATTTATCCATAACAGCTTTGGCATTAAGTTGTGGGAGGCTCCTAAATTTAACATAGCATTATGGAGGATCTTATCAAGAATATTTAGGCTAACATAAAATGGAGGAACACCCCCTTCCTATGGTTTGCCTTCAAATTCCTGTCCAAATAAGAGTTCAGGCTGGTCATCATTCAGATTTACAGAGTCTATGTTTTCCCCTATGTTTAGAGCTTTCATTACTTGGGGTTTGTACATGTTTTTGTTCATTAACTCTGTGAGAGGAATAGGGATTTTCAATTTTGCTAATTCATTCTCAATGTTGAATGATGTTTGAATCTTAATCAAGTTGGGAAGTTTAGATTGATCTGTGATTTGTTTTGTTATAGGCTCTTTTTGTTGACTGGTGGTTGGGATATCTATTTGAGTAGTTTTAGAAACACTATCAACTATCTTCTTGACAGGAATTTCTACTTTCTTTTTACCATAATTATCCACAGTTTTCTTAGGAAGACTGTCTGTGGTTTTCCTAGGATCAATTTTAGAGGATTTTTTAGTAGGATTATCAGAATTTTTTGTGTTTAGAGTGTCTGAATTATTTTTGCTCCTAAGGTTATACTACCTATGTACTTCCATGATGGCATTTTCAAAACCTTGTTTATATTCATCTGATTCTTCAGAATCTAGCTCGGTTTGAGCTAGGAGAAAAAGTTCTTGCTCCTCTTGAGTGGGGAAAATTGTTTCATCATCATTGATTCGCATTAGATTTATTTGATTATCATCCAACTCTTCAATAATATTACCCTCATCATTAGTGTAGTTTCCCTGAAAAGGAGGCTGAACCTGTTGGTCTGGACCCTTTTGTTATCTTTGTTTGATTTGGGGAACATTTCTCCTGAAGTTTTGGTTTCTATTTTGAGGAGCATTTTGGTTCTCTCTCACTTGATTTTGGTCATTTATGTTTACTCTTTGCATCATCTGATTTACTACCCTAACTAAGTTATCAATTTTAAGATCAACAACTGAAGTGGAAGGCTCTTCTTGAATGGTAACCGTACATTCAGATTTTAGTTTGGCCTTCTTGGCTAAGATGTTAGCTTCAAATTTGATAGCATTAGCTTTCATTTCTTCCAAAGTTATTGGGTCTCTCTCTCTAAGTTGATATTCCATGTCTACATCAAAACCATCAGGAAAATCAATTAAAGCTAGGCTAGGGGAGGGCTTGATGTCTTATGGAATGGAATTGTAAACAATATTAAACCGTTCATAGTATTCTTCTACACTTTCATTTGGATTTATTTTTAGTCTTTTATATTCATTTAGGATTTGAAGTGGTTTTTTCTTGATTTCCCATCTAGCTAAGAAAGTTTGATGGAAAGCATCAAGGTTGGCTATACTTCCTGCATGTAAACTCCTAAACCATTTTTTGACATAACCTCCTAAACTTTGGGCAAACAATCTCATTTTTACATCGGCTTCATCTACTTCTTGAAGGTCAAACATATCATTCATTCTATCCACATGATGCTAATTAGTATGAGAGCCAATGTTATCAAAGGTCACAATTTTAGATTGGTAGTCTCCAAGCATATCATTTAGCTGGCCTAGTAACACAAAAGCTGCATACCTACCTACCATAAATGGTTTGGAAGATTGACTAGAAGATGGACCCGAGGTAGGTGTAGTTGTGATAACTACAGGGATAATAGGAATAATAGTTTGAGATATCATAGGTGAGGAAATTGAGACTATAGAATGAGTAGGGCTGGGAGGTTGTAAATGAACAGACTGGGAAGATTGGGTGGATAAAGAGGTTGTTGCAAATGTTAAAGCAAAAAATTCAACATATTGTTGAATATAAGCTTCTTCAATAGCTTGGTCCAAAATTGAAACTAGACCTTGTAATTTATCAAATTGTTGTAGGGATTCAAGATCAAGATCTGTTTCAAGAAGCTGGGTTTGGGGTATGTATGGTTGCAATAGGGCTTTATCAATGACAGTTTGATCTACAAAAGTCTCAGATTTTGATCTAAACAAACTATGTTGGAAAGGCAAATCAAACTCTATATCTTCAATAGTTTCAAATTTCTCTAGAAGAGAGTTAGACCTTGACAAAGGACTATTCTCAGGAAGAGAATTGAATCTAGACAAAGGACTATTACTACCTAACTTTCTGTAAGACTTTTCTTTCTCACCAATTTCTCTGGATTATCTACAAATTTAGTAGGGTTGGGATCAGGGTGAGCTCTAGTGAAAATTCTTTTGGGATCCAAGTCTATTAAAAATCATCACACAAATAAAAATCAAAATCAATGATACACTAAAATATATACAAAATAACAACCTCAGATCATGTATTTCATAATGATATATAAGTTTTAATTTATAGAAATATTGATTGAATACCAGGGAATAATGATTTTTCAATCTAAAGAGTTTTCATTCCCCAGTTTGGTCGCCAATATGTTGTCATTCTATATTTTTGAGGTCGAGGGAGTAAATGCATAGAAAAACATCAAAACCACTTTGGAAGTTGGGATCTAGCCCTGCCAACTTTAGAGAGAGATCTATTTGTAAAATTTAGCTTTGTTTTATGTAAATTTTAGGCTAGTTATGACTGTACTATTTTTTTTATTTGAATTGTTTGGTTGATTTAAGTATTATAATTCCATTGGGCTATGGAGTCTATAGATTAAATTGGATTTTTCATCGAATTTTAGAGTTCTCACAGGGCAAGCTAGGTTTCACTATTTGGATCTTTTCAGAAATTAAATGGATGGTGAAATAGCATAAGTGTAAGGTTCAATAGAAATCAAGGAGAAACTAAGAATTCCTTGATTTGACTTTAGTGGAAAACATTAAAATTACCAACAGCCAAAATAGGGTGCTCTAAGTAACAAATCCCATTTATCACAGTTTCTGGTTAGTAATTCAGATATTCAGAATGATAGAGAAATAAAAATAATGTTTAGACAGATAAACAGAAGAGACACACCACCATTTGGTATACCACATGAATCCTGTAAAAGGTCCTTGTATTATTGATGCTCCAGTACTTTGAAAATTACAATATGCAGATGAAATTACATTCAGAAATCAACCCTTAATACTTCAAACAGTGAAGTATTTATAACAAAACGACAATGTATTATTAGCCTAATTACAAACAATATGATCTAATCCTAGCAGATAAACATGCCACATAAACATCTGGAAGGAAAGGTGGCTCTCTTTTGATGGATTCAGTTGTTGAGTCATCCTAAAGGTGTGTTGTGTTGATGTGCTGGCCATTGTGTTGGTTTTTGCACTGGAAACTGTCTTACTGCTCCTGAATTACCCTTCAATCTAGTAAATCGACCAGTTCTTCCCATCTCTTTTCATCTGGTATGGTCAATTTTGTTATCCTCTAGCAAATTTCATCTACCTCTGTGTATTTGGAAAAAGTTGGCTTCACAGTAAAAATGTTTTTTACCTCATTCTGTATGTAGAAATCATTTGACATGGTTCTCAAAAATGCCCTTGATTTCATCCTTCCCTTTATTCCATTGACCTTGATATTGCTTCTGGCCATTTCTTTCATCTTTAGGACATAGTCTTCCTGAGTGATTAATTTGTCATTTCTTACATAAATGTTGCGTAGTCCTTTCTGGATCAATGCTTCAATTTGGTTAGTGAACCTGTTTTCTTCCAGCTCCAAGGTTTCACATCTTTCTTCCAAATGATCAATAAGGTTCCTCTTTCTCAAGACATTATTCACTTCTAAAATAGTGGTAGTTCTATCACTGATTCCTAATTCTTCAAGCTCATATTTTGACTTAGAATTCAGGAACCTGATGATGTTGGAGGCTTCTGTGGGCATTTCTCCAAGCTTCTCTCTTTCCTACATAGTAGTTTCTGTAGCCTTTTCTATCATCTCTTTCTGCTCAAATATGATTTGGATAGAAGGCCAAATCTCATTCATAGAGTCTAGTATATTCATCCAAATGGTTTCCTTGGCTTCGGCCAAGGTATGAACAATGGAAGTGTCCCTTTCCACCTTCTACAACTTCTCCAATAGTCTCTATGATTTCTACATTTCAGTAACCCGAGAAGCTTCATCTCTGTCCTTTTGTACCTCTAAATCTTTGAGTTGATCCTACAAAGTTTTGATCTCTTTTGACTAGAGTGACATGTCCTCCACTGTCTTGGTCACCTGTTCAACACTTGCAGTATAAGTGGAAGAAGTGGTTGTAGTGGGTATTCCTATTGCTGGAAGCTAAGAAATGGGTATGGCATCTAGGGGGACAATGGCCATCTTCTGACTTTCTTCTTTCTCCTTTTTCATTTTCTCCATCTCTGCCTCCATATGTATGTTCTGTTCTATGATCAGCTTCATCATGTTAGCTTTTTGTGCTTCGTTTTCTCCAATGTCCTTGGTCAATGGATCCTCTATGGCAGGAAGCTTAAGTTTTTTTCTCAATGTTGTAATGTCCATGTTCTTCTTTTTAATAATCTCCTTCTGCAGCATTGACATCTTTGAGATCATATCCTATCTTTAGCACCAAGTCTTCCAAAGACTTGATCCTATTGTCTTTTTCTAGGGAGGATACTTTCTCCATTTTCAACTATGACTGAACATTTGTAAATGAAACCTGCAACTTAGACAATGACATAGCAATGTTAGTTAAAGTAGAAGATATCATTTCACCATTTTGCTTGTGCATCTCCATTTTATCAATGGGATGAATGTCTTTAGTGCTAAACTCAAATGTGGTGCTCTTGTAGTCTGTTGTTGTTTTTGGCTGTGAATTTTGGGCCTCAAGGAAGGCCATATTCATTTTTCCATGCTCTATGTCAAACATTGACAACAATCTACTCTGTGAGTTGTAGGTCTACTTCCAAAATTGATTATATGTAATGTTTTTGAGAATCTCCTTTCCATGCTTAATCTCCCTATACCTATCAAAAACTATCTTCTCCTTTTCTATTTGGACATTTTGTGACTCTAGCTCAGTTTCCTTCTAACCTTGTGATGATGAAGGCCCAGTAGGAGATGTTGTAAATTTGTTGGTTGCAAGTGGTGAATCTGTGATTATGATGGCAACCTACTCTTTTGTTTCTTTGTCCACATCTACTCTAGGAGTCAACTTTTTCCTCTTCCTGTAACTGATCCTGAACTCTTTGGCTTCACTCCCACTTATTGAAGAAGATCCTTCCTCCCTCTATCTTTTTCTTGATTTTTCCTTAGGAGTGGGAGTCTACAAACTGGAAGTAGAAAAGAGTTGTTCTTCATCTTCATGCATGGTGTTTTCTCTCCATTCCAACTTATTAGCATACTGCTCTATCCCAGGCCTTGAAGTATGAATGTTAGGAGTGATTTTATTCTCTACTCTAAGCTTTGAAATTATGCCACAAGGGTCATAAGACCATGTAAAACTAAGACTAAACTTCATTTCTTTAAGCATCATGTCTGCTTCTTCATTTGTTGTCCTGGTGTTACATACAAATGGGCCCACCTGTGTCTTTATTTTGAACTGTGATTTCTTCTTGACGACTACAAAATGGACATCATCCGAATTCAACATCTATCTAATATACTCCATGGAAAAAATCCTCATGGTGAGGTATTTGGGGAGTTTGTATGGTGCCATTTCACAACCATACACCCTGATCTCTGTGTAATTTTGGTATAAATACCAATCCCCAATCTTTGCTTGATATGTCAGGTGTAGAATTCTCTTGACTTCTTCATTGATCATGGGTTGAATTGCACTATTAAGGATGTTCATGGCTGGATGAACAAAATATTCAATGAACTACTTATAAGAAAACTCATGTTGTTCTTTCATGACCAATGATGTCCAAAAGATCACTAGATGTTGATTTCCTGCATCATCAAGTTTCTGCACTCCAAAACTGAAGTTATCTGCCGGATAGTAAAGGAACATATAAATCAAAATAGAGGTGTAATTAAACATTTGCTCTGTGGGAAACTTTATGAATTTTTCATGAATACTGTTAGCCAAGAATTGATTGAAATTGAACACAATGGAAGGCTTGTCTGTGGAAAATATGGAGAGGAATCCTAAAATGGGTTCATATACCCACTAATATGAATAATAGCCTAAAATATAGGAAATCATGGATATAATTTGTTTGGCTTGATCAAGGAAGATGGAGGAAGGATATGGAGGATTCTTTTTAGGTAATTGGGCATTCTCAGGCAAGAAGATTTCGAAGATTTTAGCTCTAGTAGTGAAATCCAGCTTCTGATAAAGCTGGGTGAGGGCTTCTAAGGAGAAAGGAGTATTATTTTCCACAGTGGGAGCCAACATCATTTGGTCAATGGACTGGGCAGTAATTGTGAAGAGAATGTCACCTGAAGGGGCCATGATAGCTCTTTGAGTAGGGACATAACATGCCTGACATTTTTTGGTAAACTCAGGGGCTTGGAATGTAAGAGGGAAGATGTAATGGGGAAGATTGGACTCCCAGAGCCCAATTTCATCAGTTTTATCTATGTGTTTGTCTTCTAACCAACAGTATAATTTAAGAAAATCACAGTCACATTTGGTTTCATTAATCCTATAATCCCTTTCGGCCAAAGCGATATGATCTAACTCTACGGAAGGGGGAATCAAAGGATTAACAAGCTTATCTCGAGTTTTTGTTTTCGGAGGCATGACTGTATCAGTGAAAACAAGAGGAATTGAGTGAAAGACAAGAAGGAATTAACCAGAGGATCTTACCAAGAAACAGTTTGGATAACGAACTATCTAGTGAAATAAATGGGGAACTGTTAGTTTCTATGATGGTCTGGTCACAAAATAGCTTTGAGATTGATCATTGTGCAAAGTTGTCAGTTTACAAAGAATGAGGAGTGAAAAGCGAGGAGAGTGATAGGATGAGAAGTAAAGGAAGGAGAGGGATGGGTTCAGAAGATTTTAAACGCTGCTATGAATGTTTCATTGAAAATGGCACAGGACCATTAGGCTTGAACGCTGGGAAATAAAAATTTAATGCTAAACATTCATTTTTCGGGAATGCATTTAATTCTCTAATGGCTATGAGACATGGTGGGAGGAGAATGGCAGAGGAAATCATGGAGGGGCACAATAAAGAGAGTGAGGGGACGATGGTTTCAGAGGGGGTAGCAAACGGTATGTGGTTTCAGTGGGGGGTGTGCGAAATCGTGAGAGGGTGACACCTATGGGATGGGGCCCAGTGGGAGAAACAACTTTTTGGACCCCCCCCCCCCCCCCCCACACCCCCCCTGAGACGGTAAAGGCAGGATGGAGAGGGGGAGCCAAAGGCAGATGAGGGCCATATATTGTGAGCGGGAACAGATCCCGGTGCCACTGACTAAGATGTACTTTAACCATATACGACAAGCCAAATTTGTCTACATGCACTTTTAATGTTTTCTTTTCTGAGTTAGGTTAAAAGGAAGTATAAAACATATGTGGAAACACTTTATACCATGGCACGTATTTTTGGCCTTTTCACCATATCCTTAAAACTTAGGATAAAAAATGAAAATGGAAAATATTTACAAAATCATATAATTTATCTACCCATAACTAAAACTAACATTTTATTTTTCTAAAGGGTGCACTTAGACTAACAAACCCACTTTTTTATACATAATGAAAAACTATCTAAAATCTATCCCTTATTTCTCCTAATGATTCAGATGAAACAATTGAATCAATGTTATTTTCTACCTAACCACTGATTTACCAATTTAAATTGTTGGGCAAGTCTTTATTCTCTAACCTAATTTACATAAATTTAAACAAGTTTAACCATGATTACACTGTATGATTAAACCAAAAGCTAATGATTGTGGCATTTTGAACAAGCTGCACACAACCTTTATCTAACAATAATGAAGAAATCTAACTATCTGTAGTGGCATTTAGACTTGCAACACTTTCAATATTATTCCTTTTTTTCATTTTCCTTTCTGTTGGTGGGGTTAAATCTTTTCTTCTTTTTCAATATTCTTGTTTTTTTTTTTTTCTTTTTTTTTCTTATTTATACCCTCTTTTCATTTATGTTCTATTTTTTATTTTATTTGGAAATCATTGGAAGATTCAAAAGTATTTACAAAATAAGATTCCCGAGATACAATACTCAATTACCTTGAGATCCTGTAAATTATAGGACCCTAACAACGTCTACTATATATTGGGGCTCATTCAACCTTATTTTGGCATCATTCAAGATCAATCCTTTGGTTTGTAATTTAAAGGATATTTGACCATCCATTTCAGGAAGTGTGAGGAAGTTCACAATGATCACCTTGACTACCATTTAGAAAATTTTAAAGGGTTCGATGCTATAGCTACTAGGGATTATCTGTCTCTTTGTTTTGTCACAAATTTTGAGGCTAGCAAGTGTAGAAACAAGCTCACTCTATCTTGTGACTCCTTTCTGAAGTAGACCAAGGACTATCCTGGCTAAGCTCCTCCACAGTTCAATGGTGAACACAGTGAAAGTTTCGGCCCTGTGTTTCAGTGATCGTAGGCTCATATTTCAACCTCCTTGTATAGATTATTCTATTGGAAACAAGTTGTGGGAAACAATGATAATACTAAGAGGGGGTGTGAGTTTTAAACTTTTTATGCCTATTTACTTTTCTTATTCAAGCTTGGAACCCATCCATATAATCCGCAACAATATTTAACATGGAAGCAACATGAAATCAACATATAAGAATATACACCATGAGAATCATACACATGAGACAAAAGGTTTTACATGGAACCCCTTTTGGGAAAAAGCCACCAAATGTTTTTTGTTGTTATCAATGTAAATAAGAGAACCTACTCTATTACATCAATATGTTTTGTGAGAACCCACTCACAGGAAGCACCAACTCCCTTTGATTATTTGCTAGCACCGAATAGCAGGAAGCACCAACTCTTTTTTGTAGAAACTTGTCCAGCTTACCAAAAGAACCATGTGAGACACTGACCTCACAAATTTTTTGCAAGCACCAACTTGCAGCTCCTTGGATTTTTGCAAGCCAACTTGCAATAGGCACCAACCCCCAAGTTTTCTCAAGCACCCACTAGAGATGGAAGCACCAACTTCCTATATGCAGACACCAACCCACACTCAAATAGGAACCATATGTTCTTTGTATTTTGGTAACCACTTTGCCTAATAACAAATTTTTTCTTTGCTCACACTGCTCACTCTATAGCAGCCCACTGATCTTCTCAACAACGGTCACTCATCACCGCCCATGATACCCTCTATTCAATTCTCTCCATCAGCATGCACTGCGATCTCGGTCTCTTGCTATCCATAGCACAGGCTTAGCTCTTGGCCTTCTTTCTCTGCACAAGAACCTTCGACCCTTCTTGTAGCATAGGCACTTTTGGCCTCTCTTACACAACACAAACTACTTCAGCCTTGCTCACAACAGTGCACAGGAAACTTCTGTCTTACACACAGCGCACAGGAAACTTCCACCTTACAAATAGCGGTGTAGCTCTCAGGGTCCCTTACCTCTGCATAGGCATTCTTGGCCTTTCTCTAGAGAACTGGATCTCTCTCTCAGCCTTACACATTAGCGCACTCACCTAGATATTTTCTACTTAGCTCACTTGTAAATATGTTGCTTTCCCTCCTTTTCTCATTTGAGCTCCTGGGTTTTGTTCCTCTACTACCCCCTGATCAATGTTTCCACTCTGTCATGAATTCACAATGTGCAAGTGTACCTCGACGTGGCTCTACCATTCTACTGGCGCATCTAGATTAGTCTCTGCCACTACATTAACCATGAGAATGGGCACTTTGACATTTTCTCCATACTGAGAATGAATTCTTAGCCCACTTGCACACTCCGCTAGGCACAATACTCTCTATGAATAGATCACTATCACTGAGGCTCTCCATGCTTATTCATGGTTTCGCATGGCTTGGTTGTCCTTTGACATGGCTTCTCTATGGACCATTCTCCTTGTTTCCTTGTCTCAGAGTTTTCTACTGATCCATTTGTCTCCATGAACCAACTCTGCCGATCTGCATTTGTTTTATGGTAGCTGACTGATTCGTCCTCTTAACTCACTGAGACATGCATAAGAGAAAAGGAATATCTTGTATCAACTTAAGGTAGACCCAACACTCTTTCCTAAATATCTTTTTCCTTGTTTCCTTGACCTAGCGATCTTTGATAGTTACCATTAATCCTGAGACAAACTCCTATGCTTGCGCATTCAAGTTCGTAGTCGCTAACCCATACGACATTAACTCTTTGTACTAAATAAATTTCACATTATTACTCCATTGTGGTGCTATCAGAGAAATTCAACATCGCAATCTTCACAGTGGTGCAGTATTATAATATTCCAATTTCCGATCTCTGATATCACGAGCTCCTTCTGTTTAGCCCTTCCCACATTTCTCACCATAGGACCGAGGGTCATGACCTATTACTTAGCCTTGAGGTGAGCATTTTTTATTCTGTTTGGGGCTATTTTTCCTTTGTTAAGCACTTAACGCCCTTGGTTCTTTAAGTTCTTCTTAACCATGTGCTAGCCAAATGTCAGAGCCTATCTCATCAGAAGTTTTCAACTAAGGATTTAACTTTGGAGTTGTGATATACCCACTTCCAATATAGCCCATAACTCTTGGTAGTCAGCCCCAACTCCACACCTTTGGTTATTTGAGTCTTTATGACCGTGGTGCCAGCCCAATATCGAAGCCCCCTTATCAGAGCTTTTCAACACTTAATCTATTATAGATTTTTGACATCTTCAATCCTTCAATCACCAACTTCCAATATGATGTCATCACTGCCACGTAGCGATTCGTTAGAGATGACACATGTCACTAGGTTATGGCCCATTAGGGTTGAATAAGCCTGCCATGTGTCCTCTCGTACTGCCACATCATGCTGATGTCAGCTTCCACTGTACCTTGTGAGAGCCAATCAAATGTTTCCATGTGTCCTTATCAGAGCCAACTAGATGATGCCATGTGTCTTTATTAGAGCCGACCAAATGCTGCCATGTGTCCTTATTGGAGCCAACTAGATGCTTCCATGTGTCCTTATCGGAGCCAATCACATGCGGCCATGTGTCCTACTAGAGGAGAGTTAAAAGGGCTTGCCCACCTTTTGTTTTGCAATGAAATCATTTGTTAATCCTTTATCGGCATTCCCAATAGATTTTAACACTATTGGTGCTTCACCCATATCGCAACTTTTAAAAGGTTTTCACATTCAAAATTTATGATTCTCCGATCACCGATATGCCTGATATGTTGACCTCTGATCGCTGATATGTCAATATGTTGGTCCACTGATCTCCGATATGTTGATATGCTGGACCGCCAATCTTCCGATCTCCTGATGCTTCGATATGCTGACCTCCAATCATCAATGCGCCGATACACTAACCTTCGCTCTTCCAATCTCCAATATGCTGGATCATTGATCTCTGATATGCCAATATTCCTTCCTGCCTAAGGCTTCAAATCCCTAAACTTCAGCAGGCCATAACTTTTGAACCAAGAATCCATTTCTGGACTTTTGCATATCGTTGGAAATCTCTTCTAGAGAACTTTCCAATGGAGAGGGTCCGATGTAGTCTTTGAGCCCATCTACTACCTCTAATATGGCTCCAAGCTCTTTGACATTATTTTTCTCCTTGACTCTCTGGACAGCTGGAATCACAACCACCAAGGTGATCCTCTACATGAAGCCTGCAGCTATCATGGACTTCCTCCTATTCCATCACTGTAATCATCAGTTTATGGCTTCTCCTATAAGCCTTCTACTATGATGATTCTCTACCCAAAGCCTACATCTATCATGAGATTCCTCCTGGGCCATTACTGCCAACATTTGTTGTCACAATAATGCTAGTATGGTTGACATCAATGCCAACACTCCTGCCAATAGTTAGGCAATGCTAACTGCCCAACACATCTCCCCAACATTAATGTTGAGATCAATTCCAACACACTTTCATATGCCTTCACTAGGCCACTAGCCATCTAGACAATTCCAACTGTCCAACAATCTCCCCCTTTGGAATTGATGGAAACACTCCATCCCTCTCTTCATGTGATGGAAAAACCTCATGATGCTTCCATACATCTCATTTCATGAGACACCAATGGCTACTTTCTTCTGAACAATCCATCACATATTCTCCACAAATTCTCTCCCCCTTTGACATAAATGGCAAGGGGCTACAAGCTGCCTTTCCCTCCCCATGCAATCACCGATTATGTAGACCATAGTCTAGTTGTTGAGATGTGCATTCTTCTTTGCAAACATCTCTACCAGGGTTGTTGTTGTTGTTTCTCCATAAACTGGGCATATTTTATATGCTCCCCATGAACATATACATCCTTTGATTTGAATGCCTCCAGTTTTGGACACCTTATGGTTGTTGTCTTAGCACTCTCTCCACTAATGCATCTTTTGTATCAATGAAAGATTGATACCAATTAAAATTCTCATGGTATTGTTGTTGCTGAAAATACCAATTAATGATGATGCATTTCTTCTTGGACTTCACTGTTGCTACTTCTGAGATTGTGCTACTTTATTTCAACATCTCTACTTCTCCCCTTGAAATCATATCTTTACAATAGGAACTACTTCACAGCTAATACCATTTGCACACAAGGTTACTCAACATGATCCCAACAAAACCAATTGACATAGTGATACTAATTGAGGGTTGAGGGACATGAAAAGCTTACACCAATTATGTTTCATGGACACAAGTCTACTATGCATAATCAAACTCACAACTTAAATGAAATAAGGTTATTTCACCAAATATTCAAACCTTTCGTTTTCTCAAGAAATATCCATTTTTTAGGCTACCCATTGTTTCCTGCTACTACTTATCAAAGAGGCTCCCCTTGAGCCAATTCTCTTTGATCTCCTACAAAAACTTTGTTGCCTCTACGTGGGGACTAATCTTGTGGACCTGACCTAACTGGGAGCTTCTTGTCATTCCACACTTCCATTGCATCCCATCTTCTTCCCACAACATAAGATATTGTTGTGTACTCCTCATGCTGGCTGCACTCCACCTTCATCAATCAAATTCACCTTTATGTTAATTCTTCTCGGTTTCCTACATCTGACTTATTTGGCCTCCCTTGAGGCCCTTCTCTTCCTTCACTGAAGAGAAAGAGAGGATCTACTCCCCCTGAGAAAATCACCCCCCTTCTTCCTCCAGGGCTTTAATGGTCGAGTCCTGGCAGAAGCATTTCTCTCCATCTTCTTCTTTGCTCCTACTTGGGCTTCTTCTCGGTTGCTCATGGGTAGAGGAACTTTCTCTTTTACCTCCTCTTTCTTTACCAAAATCCTTTTGATGCTTTTCTGCCTTACAGAGAGGTCCATCACATGGCTAAGAGGATCATTCTCCTTATTTCTTCCTCCTCTTTTAATCTTGCTCTTTTGACAGAGAGCACTGAAGACAAGTCTTTATTTCTCAACTCCATTGTTTCTCCTCATCTTCAAATCCCAAGTTGCTGCATTCACATGCATATGCTAAGAAGCATTCCATTTCTTCTCATTTCTACAACTAGCTCTCTTGTGCCCAAATTTTCCACAATTATATCATTTGATTTGGCCTAAGAATGGGGTAGAGGAGTTACTCTTTTTGACATTGTTTTTGTCAAAACTCCTATCCTGGCCAAAATACCTTCTCCTAGACTTTTTTTGCATTCTTGGGTTGCTACTACCCAACACATTTTTTTTTTCCTTACATGCCATATATAGTCTATGGCTTCATGTGCAAAATTATAGCAAGAAAAACAATACCCATAAAAAAGCTTATGTTGAGAGAGGTTACCTCTTATTTGAAGGATTTGTCTTTGAGAAGGAGGGGTCCTATGCTGGATCTTCATGTGCCTTCAATCGCAGCTTGTATTGCTATCATGCACTCTTTCTTTCAATTTCCTTGCTAGCCTCTTCTACTGCACTTCAGGTTGTTGCTTCTTAGCCTTATGTTGTTTCCTTTCCTTCTTTCGTTGTTGCTACTTTCCATGCTATTGTTGTTGTCTAACAACCTTTATTTCTTTTTTGTTGTTGGAACCCTGAACTCCCTCTACCTGGGAAGTTGACCCTTTATCCTTTGCCTTATTGGAGCTAGGTTTTTCCTTGAAGCCCAAACTAGTCTTAATGAGGGGGGATATTTTCTTTCCAAGCATCTCATCCAAGACTTTTTTCCTCCCTTCAAGCTTCTGATATTGAGACAATTCTTTATTTGAATTTTCTAAGTCATGTCTCAATGAGAATGCTTCATTTTTTAGTCTCTCTAAGGGTTATCCATTCATCATCGCTACCTGAGGTATTCTCATTTACTCCTATGGATGAGCACACCGAGAATATCTCTTCATCTTTATAGGATCCCTTATTTTCTATTGCTACTAAAATGGGTCTATCTTCATTAAAACTACTAGATGCATGGTTCTCTCTATCTTCAAGTGATTCACATGAACATCTAGATAATGAATGACCTATTTATTTAAACTTATCACACAAAAATAAGTTACCTTATGAGCAACAAGATATCCCTTCCGAGACTTCTTCATCACCACCAGGAGTGTGATGAGCAACAACTTCTCCAAGTTCTAGTTCATTGCTTGAGCAGTAGGGCTCCTCAACCTCTTCTTGAGCCACATGGCTATCTCCACCATATAGAAATTGCAGTTTATCCAACACTTCCGCTGCTGACCCGTAATTCCTCACTTTATCAGCATCTAGCTTAGATAGCCCTCTCATGATGACCTCCTTGGATTTTACATTCATCTCATTCTTTTCTCTATGTATTACGAAGCGCCACATGTCAGCATTCAAGGCTAGCAAATATTCCAAGATTAAAACCTCCCAGAATTCATAATCGAGCCCAAATTCGGATTCATTTAAGAATGGAACTCCATATGTTGTTAGTTAAACTTTATTAGTCATTGTTTCCCTTTGATATACCTTCTAGTGATTAAGCTATTCCTGAAGGAACTTGGCTCTAATACCAATCATTGGAAACAATGATGATGCTGAGAGGGGGTTGAATTATTATTAAGGCTAATTTTAAACTTTTTATGCCTATTTACTTTTCTTATTCAAGTTTGGCACCCATCCATATAATTAGCAACAATATGTAACATGGCAGCAACATGAAATCAACATACAAGCATATATACCATGAGCATCATACACATGAGA
Source organism: Pinus tabuliformis (assembly GCA_031772625.1). Classification (NCBI taxonomy): domain Eukaryota; kingdom Viridiplantae; phylum Streptophyta; class Pinopsida; order Pinales; family Pinaceae; genus Pinus; species Pinus tabuliformis. Next base: position 1,067,881,977 of record CM062804.1, on the reverse strand, counting down.
CACAAGGTTTTACGTGGAAGCCCTTTCAGGAAAAGACCACCAAAGCTTGTTGTTGTTATTGATGTAAATAAGAGCATCTACTCCATTACATCAATCTGTTTTGTGAGTACCCACTCACAAGAAGTACCAACTCCCTTTGATTGTTGGCTAGCACCAACTAGCAGGAAGCACTAACTCCCTGTTTTTGTAGACAATTGTCCATTTTACCAGAAGCACCATGTGAGGCACTGACCTCATAGATTTTTTGCAAGCACCAACTTGAAGCTCCTTGGATTTTTGTAAGCCAATTTGCAGGAGGCACCAACCGCCAACCTTTCTTAAGCACCCACCAGATATGGAAGCACCAACTTCCTGTATGCAGGCACCAACCCATACTCAAATAGGAATAAGATGTTCTCTATAATTTGGAAACCACTCTTCCTAATAACAATTTTTTTCTCTACTCACTCTGTAGCAACCCACTGATCTACTCAACAATAGTCACTCATCACCATCCACGCAGTTCTCTTTTCTCTACTCTTCATCGGCATGCACTCATCTCTCAGCCTCTTTCTCTCCACAGCATCAGCTCAGCTCTTGGCCTTCTTTATCTGCATGGGAACCTTTGGCCTTTCTTGTAGCACAAGCACTTTAGACCTTTCTTACACAGAGGAGACTTTGGCCTTTCTCATAGCAGTGCACCAGAAACTTCTTCCTTACGCACAACTCACATGTAACTTCTTCCTTACACACATCAGGATAGCTCTCAGGATCGCTTACCTCTGCATAGGCATTCTCGACCTTTCTCTATAGAACTAGATCTCTCTCTCAGCCTTACATGACAGTGCACTCACTCAGAGATTTTCCACTTAGCTCACTTGCAACTACGTTGCTTTGCCCCCTTTGCTCATCTAAGCTCCTGGGTTTTGTTCCTCTGCTACCCCACGATCGATGATGCCACTCTATCTTGCATTCACACTATGTGAGTGTACCTTAGCATGGATCTACCATTCTACTATCACGTCTAGATTGGTCTCTGCCACTACATTAACCATGAGAGTGGGCAATTTGAAAGTTTCTCCATACTAAGAATGAATTCTCAGTCCACCTGCACACTCTACCAGGCACAATCCTCTCTATGAACAAATCACTATCATTGAGGCTCTCCATGCTTATTCATGGTTTCACATGGCTTGGCTGTCCTTAGGCATGGCTTCTCTATGGACCATTTTCCTTGTTTCCATGTCTCAAATTTTCTACTAATGCATCTGACTCCATGAACCAACTCCAGCCAATTTGCATTTTTTCTATGTTATCTAACCCATTCATCCACTTAACTCACTGAGATGTGCATCAAAGCATAGGAATGGCTTGTCTCACCTCAAGGTAGACCCAACACTCTTTCCTTAAGATTGTGATCATTTCTACCTTAACCCAATGATATTTGACAGTTTTCGTTACTCTTGTATTTGATGATAATATTTCCATTATAGTGGTGCAATATTCTAATCTTCCAGTTGTCGACTTCCAATATGGTGAGCTCCTTCCACTTAGCCCTTCTCGCATTTATCACCATAGGATTGAGGGTCATGACCTACCACTTAGCCTTGAGGTGCTAGAGCATATTTTATCCTCCTAAGGGCCATTTTTACTTTCTTAAGTGCTTAACGCCCTTGGTTCTTTAAGTTCTTCTTGACCATTCCCTAGCCAAATATTAGAGCCTCTCTCATCGGAAGTTTCAAATCGGGGATTTAAATTTGGAGTTGCATTATACCCACTTTCAATATAGCCCATAGCTCTCAGTGCTTGACCCTAGATCAACACCTTTGGTTCTTTGAGTCATTGTGACCATAGTGCCAACCCAATATCGGAGCCCCCTTATCAGAGCTTTTCAACACTTAATCTATTATAGAGTTCTGACATCTTCAATCCTCTAATCGCGGACTTCTAATATGAAATCATCACTTCCACGTGGCGAATCCTTAGAAGTGACATGTGTCACCCCACTATGGCCCATTAGACCACCCAATATGGTTGAATATGCCTACCACATGTCCTATCGTACTGCCACCTCATGGTGACATCAGCTTCCACTGCACCTTATACGATTACTGATATGCCTAATATACTGACCTCCGATCGCTGATATTCCAACATGTTGGTCTGCAGATCTCCAATATTTCGATATGCTAGACCATCGATCTTTTGATTTCATTATGTGTTGATACGCTGACCTCCGATCGTTGATGCACTGATACATTGACCTCTGATCTTCTAATCTTTGATATGATGGATCGTCAATCTCCAATATGTTGATATTCCTTCAAGGGTTCAAATCCTTGAACTTCAACAGACCATAAATTTTGAACCAGGGATCCATTTCTAGACTTTTGCATATCGTTGGAAAAATATTTCAAAGAAATTTATGATGGAGAGGGTTCGATGTAGTCTTTGGTCCTCTTCTACCTCTAAGATCGCTCCAAGCTCTCTGATATTATTTTGTGCCTTGATTCTCCAGACAGATGGAATCACAACTACCAAGGTGATCCTCTACATGAAGGCTGCAGCTACCATGGACTTCCTCCTGGTCCATCACTATAATCATCAGTTTATGGCTTCTCCAATAAGCTTGCTACAATGATGATTCTCTACATGAAGCCTGCAACTATCATGAGATTCCTCCTAGGCCATTACTGCCAACATTTGTTGTGACGATAATGCAAGCTAGTATGGTTGACATCAATGCCAACACTCCTGCCAATAGTTAGAAAATGCCAACTGCCAAACACGTCTCCCTAGCATGACTATTGAAATCAATGCCAACACACTTGCCGATGCCTTCACTAGGCCATTGGCCATCTAGACAATGCCAACTATCCAACAAAAGTGTCATCTCTCTCTTTCTTTTGATCATACCTTGAGAGGTATTTTGTTATTGATCATCTTGAGATAGTCAGAACTATTTGTTGTACTATTTAAGGACAAAATCTATCTCTCATAAGGAAATAATTTTGGGTTTTCCCTGTAGTGGGGTTTTCCCTAGCTGTGAGCCAAATATTGGTGTCTCTTGTCTCTTGATTTTATCTATTGTTCATTGTCTAATGTGATCTTTTATCTACTATTCATATTGAAGAATCATTCATTGAAGTTTTCAAATTGTGAAAAACTATTCTAGTCTTTGCACTCTAGAATTTAAACGTTGTTTTAAAGCTATTGTGAAGGAAAAGAGTAGAAGGACCATCTTAAGGATCACTTGAGAGACACTCAAAGATCATCTTGAAGAGAATTTGGAAGTTTTTAAATTTTTGTCCTATTCTTTCACCATGAATTCCCCATTCATGAAGACTGAAAGCAAGCTTGAAGGAGCTACTAACTACAGGGCATGGAAGGAAATAGTTGAAATTATTCTTGAAAGGAACAAAGTCTTGAGAATTGTCATAGGTACAATAACTAAACCATTTGATCAAGCAGGTAAGGATAAGTACCATGAAGATGGCATTTTGGTAAGAAGCATCCTATTATATTTTGTAGGGGATGATTTGATTCCGTATATTGTTGAACACAAGACTACTAAAGAAATATATGATGTCATCATTGTATTTTGCACCATAAATAATGTGAATCAATTTATCAATATAAGAGGCCAACAACATCACATCAAGTTGACAAAGGATGACACAATGGCATAATATTTTGTGAAGATATCTCAACTTAAATACCAAGTCAAAGCCATTGATGAAGAAGTGTCCAATAAGGAAATTGGTAGTTGTTTCTTTGGATGGTCTCCCTAGATCTTGAGACTCATTTTCTTCAAGCATTAGCGCAAGAGAAAATTCTCCAACCTTTAACAAGTTATGGGTTGCTTGCACCCAAGAAGAGTCAAGACTCTATTCTAGAGGAGAAATTGAAGATCCAAGATTAGAAGCTTTTGCAGTTCATGCAAAAGGAAACAAGAATAAGAAACCAAATTATGGAAAATTCCAAGGAAGTTTTGGTAAAAGACAAGGACCTAAATATGCTTCAAGAAAGGGATCTACTTCTCATAGAAGAAATCCTCCTCCCTCTCCAGATACAAGATATATAAGTAATGATAGGGATAGGAGAGATGAAAGAGATAGAAGAGAGAAAAGAGATTTATCTAATATTCAATGTTTTCATTGGCAAGCTTATTGTCACTATCAAAATCAATGTCCTCGAAGAATTGAATAGATGACCATGAAAGGGATGATGATCACAAAAGAAGTAGAATTCACCATTCATTTGTTGTTGATTTAGATGAGACATATTCAAAGAGAAGGCATAGAAGAAGTGAATCTAAATTTGAACAATCATTCTAGCTTTCTAAATTAGTTGAAAAGAAGTTCTAAGGATGGATTCAAGAGGGAGCTATCCCGATCAGAGAAAAATAAGTATCTTGTGTTTCTTTTTTTGTTTCAATTAATACTAACATTGAACTATATATGTTTTGTTAAACCCTAGGTTGGATTTGAAGAAGAAAAATTTAAGTGTAATTAACCCTAACCCTAATTTATTGTTCCCTCTCAAGAAACCCTATCTCTTGAAAACTAACATCTAGGGTTTGCAAACTCTAAATTCTGAAAGAATAATCTAAGGAATGTGGTAAAACCCTAGCAAGAGTTGAAGTAATATGAAACCTAGGGTTTAAAATTTAAAGCCCTAGGGATAAATAATTTCATTGAAACTCAAAAACCTATAAGGATAGGTGAATGAATATCTAGGGTTTGGTCCCAAAACCCTAGAAGCACACTTTTAAGAAATCTTGAAGACCCTAGATTGTCAGTATTGACTTCATGCTCTTGTTTTTCTATATTTTGATTGGTTGTACTTTTCAAATAAAATTGTAGATTCACTATGAAGGAAGTAAGATGATGATGAATGCGATAGAAAGAGGAGATTACTGACTATACTCAAGAATATTGGAGAGCAAGAGGGATCTATCATGAGCTCAAAAGATAAGTATCTTACATTTTGAATGATTAATCCTAGAACTAATTTTATTCGAAACCTTAACTTCTTGATGATGTTGATAATGATGATAATGTTGATGTGGTTTCATAATATCATTGATGATATTGATGATAATTATGTTGACTTAATGATAATGTGAGCTCTTTAATAATGATATGAACTTCTTGGTAATATGAATGATGATATGGACTCCTTAAGGATGTTGATGTTGAATTTTTTAATGATGAATGATGTTTACCCTATAATGTTGACAATGTGTACTCCCTTTTAATGATGATAAGTACCCCTTATTGATTGGATTCCTTGATGGTGATCTAAACTCATTGATGCTTACTTTTTGTTGATGATGATAATTCATTGATGGCATGGACTCACTGATGATGTTGATGATGATAATTCATTGATGACATAGACTCATTGATTATGTCAATAATGATAATTCATTGATGAAATGGACTCAATGATGATGTTGATGATGACGATGTATTGGACTAGATTATGATATTAATGGGGATAATATAAGATGATATGTACTACTTGTATCAACTATTTGATGATATGAACAAGACTACTAGATGATTTTGAAGATATGGAATTGATGATTTGTTGACTCCTTGATGATGATTATGATGATATAAAATTCTTGAATGCTTGACTCTAAAAACACTTTGTTGATGATAATAACTTTGTAATGATGTTTTGGATTCCTTGATGACATGAACTCTTTGATACTAATATGGACTCCTTGATGATGTGATGAAATTGACTTGATCTGAGAAGGCTAAGATCAAGATGGAACTGACACACTCTTAGAAGCTAAGTATTGTATTGATTATTTCATTATGAGTCTCTCAAATTTCTTTTGGGTTTTCTTGTTCTTCCATTGCCTCCTAGTGAGGTTTGTAGGTACATAATGGAGACAACCAAGGAGTAGAAATTGTTGGAAATGACTGAAGAAAAATATGACGAGAGGACTCATGATAGGTTGTATACTTAGAGGGAGAAAATAAGTTCAAAATACTCTTGTGTAAGAGGGAATTGTCCTTGAGGTATGAATCTCGTCATATCCTTGACACAATGGGCTACAGGATGAATGATTTGAAGAAGATGCGAGGCTCTAATATTTTTTGGATTTGATTATGGCCTACTACTGACAATCTTTCTTCAAAGAGAAGCCTTGTTTGTAGCTGAATGAATAACTCAACACTGAGATCCACCATGGCTACATTTGTTTTGATGAAATATTTTTTATGTTTATGTGAAGAAATTGAAATAACTAAGAACCCCTCTCTAAGTGAGAGGGAGCACTGTTTACATTGTATCATGTATTCATCCCATAGGTTGTGTGTCGAGATACAGTATTGTCTGAGAGATGTATTGATGGATTCTTCCTATAGGTTGTGCATCGAGACATTATTGTCTGGGATATGTATTGATCGATTCCTCCCACAGGCTTTGCATTGAGAGAGACTATTGTCTAGGAGATGCAGAGTTGGATTCCTCCCGTACGTTATGTGCCAAGAGACATTGTTGTCTGGGAGATGTAGACATGGATTCCTCCCATAGGTTGTGTGTCGAGAGACATTATTTTCTGGAAGATGAAGAGATGGAATCCTCCTGTCGGATGTGTGCCGAGAGACATTCTTGTCCAAGAGATGTGTTGATGATTCCTCTTGTAGGATGTGGGCTGAGATACATTGTTGTATGGGAGATGCCTTGATATGGGTGCTATGTATCTTTACTTATGATGAGTTTCAGAGAGAGAGAGAACGTAACTTGATCTCTTCCTTAGGTTATGGGCTGAGAGACCTATGGGTTGGTTGGGAAGATGGATTTTGAGAGAGAATGAAAATTCAACTCCTCGTCTAGGAGAGAGTGTTGAAATATTAATAACTATGGTAGACATTTTTCATCAAACTATGGAGAAAATTCATTCGTTTGTCACCACAAGTAGGATCGTGTTATTCTCTACAACTCGACTCATAATGACATCAAATCATCCCTACTAGGGCTAATTAGCCTTCATATATCTACTATATATTGGGGCTCCTTCAAACTCATTTTGGCATCAACCAAGATCAATCCTTTGGTTTGCAATTTAATGTATATTTTTCCATCCATTTTAGGAAGTGAGAGGAAGTTCACAAGGATCATCTTGACTATAGTTTGGAAAATTTTAAAGGGTTCAATGTTACAGTTGTTAAGGCTTATTTGTATCTCCGTTTTTTCACATCTTTTGAGGCTAGAAAGTGCAAACTCAAGCTCTCTCTATCTTATGACTCTTTTTTGAATTATACCAAGGCCTATTTTGGCTCATCTCCTACACATTTCATTGGTCAACACAATGAAAGTTTGGTTCATGTGTTTCAGTGATCTCAGGCTCAGATTTTGGCCTTTTTGTATAGATTATTCTATTGGATAGGAGTGTCATCTCTCTCTTTATTTTGATCATACATTGAGAGGTATTTTGTTATTGATCATCTTGGAATTGTTGGAAATATTTTTTACACTATTGAAGGATATAATCTCTCTCTCATATGAAAAGAATTTTGGGTTTTCAACAGATTGGATTTTTCCTTGTTGTGAGCCTAATATTGGTGCCTCTTGTCTCTTTATTTTATCTATTGTTCATTTTCTCTATGATATTTTATCTACAACTTTTACTGGAGAATCATTGGTTGAATTTTTTCATGTGTATATACTTATTGATGAAAGAATAAAGAAGTAATTATCAATAGAAGTAGCTATCAAATTGTAAAAAACTATCCTACTCTTTGCACTCTAAAATTTCAACATTTGTTTGGGTAAATCGTCTTATTTCAAAAGATGGCAGACTCATTATAATCAAATATGTTTTGGTGAAGGCATCATAGTTTATTGGCCTTCAGTTATTTTATCCTGAAAGGAATCCCTAATAAAATAAGAAATATTTGTAGCAGATTTATATGTGTTGGGAATTGACAGGAAAGCAACATCCATTTGGTGAAATGAAAAGTGATATCCCAGCCAAAATTAAAGGGAGGGTGTGGATTGAAATATCTCCATAATTTCATTTCGTCACTAATTGTAAAGAGCCTATAGAAGATGTTTAACAACATATCTCATTGGGGTATCACAATGAAAGAAAAATACTTCAATGGTAAATCTGAGATTGAATGGATAAGAAGTCATAGGAAGTCATGTCCAAACTCCTCTATGGTTTAGAAATCCCTCTATAATGCTTTTCCTGTCATTGGTGGCTAGGTAGCATGATAGGTTGGAAATGGGAGGAACATAAGAATTGGTCTCGACCCCTAGATTGGTGTTGGGGACAATTTCAGGCTTTTTGATAATTTAATCAAGTCATTGCATAATGCATGGGTGTACTATTTAGGTGACGCTAGAAATTGGGGGGGATACAAGAATGGAGCATCAGAAGTTGGAAATCAACTATTGACCTGAGTCTAAATGATCAAGAATAAAAGAAGTGGACAAGTTATGTCATCCTCCTTGCTTCATCCAAGATAAAAATATTAGATGAACACAGAAAAATTAGTATGGTCTAAAATTTCATCATCGAGTGATTTCACTACCAAACTAGGATATCAAGCCCAGTTTGAGTCCTTATTTAATGGAGAGATAACCTGGTGAGTGAAGTTTCTATGGAAACACAATGGACCATTGAAAATGAAGTTGGTATTGTGGTTAGCCTTATCTAATAAATTTCTTATGCGGGACGATGGCCTCAAACGAGGCTATATTTGCCCAAATTTTTTCTCCCTATTCAAAAGTGAAGAAGAATGTCCCCTGTCTTTTCATAAATTGTCAATATGCTCAACAAAGCTAGTTTATGATTAAGGAAAAAATTTCCCATGTTTCTTCATCATGGAGAAATGATTCTATTGTGAAATGAATTAATCAATGGATCTTTGATAGGTCTATTGTTTCTTTCCCTATGATGCCTACTAATATTATCCACTCCATCTAGTGGGAAAAAAACATTGTTATTTTTCAAGATAAATTTCTTCCTACAAAAGTTGTTTTTGTTGTAATTGAAGATACAATCAAATCACATACAATGGAGGATAAACAAAAGAATATTAGAGTTTTGGTAATGCTCCCACTAAAGGAAGGAAAGCCTTAGGGCTATTTTGATGGCAGCATTTAGGGAAATCCTTCGATCTCTAATGCAGGTGTTATTCTCTATCTAAATAATCATTTGGTAAAGAATATATGTTTATGTCCTAAAGGTGGAACAGAGAATATGGCCTGGTTCTCAGACATTTGAGCATTATTATATGTGGAAATGTAAAGACTCCCAATAATCCTCAATTTTTTTATTTTTATTTTTTAATATAAATGTCTATATATGGTAATAAACAGAATAATAACTTCTATTAAAGGTTATGTCGACATTTTGAATGATTACAATATTTATGTAACTTTATCACATTTTTCCTCTATTGGTAAATTGACATATTTTCTTCTTGTGTATCTTTATGTTTTCCAAAGAGAACAATGTTTCTAACTGATTTAATGGTGATGAATAATCCCTCTAAAGGAAAGGGTTTCTATGTCCTAAAGGGCCATCTCTGATTTAAATAGTTAGAATGTTCATCCCTTAATTCTATTGAATTGGGAAGCTGGTTCGAGCTCTGGCGATCCTGCTTCGAGCTTCGCTGACCTAACCTGATCCCCCCCCCCCCGCGCGCCTGTGCCTGGCAGCGCCACTGCTAGGCCCGCGCTCTGCTGATCCCCTCTCAGTCTGGGGCCTCCTGCCCTCTTCTCTCAAACCTTCGGGCCTCTGCCCTCTCCCTTCACCAGGGACCCCTCCGGTTCCCCTCTTGAATCCCTCGATCCCCTTCAATGCCTGAAATGAATCCTTCGTCTCAGGATCCGGATGACCTGGAAAAATCTTTCGCTTCTCTTATCCCTGAGAATGCAGCAAACAAAATTCGCCCTACAGCCTCTAAATTCATTAAGAAGTTAGATGAAATTCCAGAAGTCTCGCTCCCCCCTTCCCTCTCAAGGAGAGCAGCAGTTGCATTAGCAGAAAGAGGACTGGTAGGACAGTTCACGAGATTGTGGCCTTCTCCTCGTTCAGTCCAAAAATGGGTCGAGAGAAACTGGAACTCGATAGTGCAAGGGAAAATCGCAATCAGGTTCTGCGGGAGGGGGTTCTACACCTTCCTGTTTGAAACAATGGAGGATCGTAACCTCATCTTCAGAAACGGTCCCTATTTCATGGACTCTCGAGGCCTTTATCTTAACAGATGGACCCCTAACTTCGATCCTGAGATGGATGTACCCAGCACTGTCCCCGTCTGGGTTCGCCTGCCCCATCTGCCGCTTCATTGCTGGGGGGACGAATCTGTGAAGGCCATTGGCAACGCCGTCGGAAAATATATCGACAGATCCGAACCCAAGGAGAACATGCATGCCTGTGCGCGGATATGTGTTGAAGTCGATCTCAGTAAGGGACTGCCGGAAGCAATCAAACTCAAAGTTGATCAGTGGACGCACATACAGCAAGTGGACTACGAGCAGTTGCCCTTCAAGTGCAAGGTATGTCACGAATATGGGCATTTCGCCAATAGATGTAGCAAATCTAAATCAAATGTATCTGAAGGCAATGTAGAAGCTCCAGAAGAAGCTTGGGAAATAGTCAAAAAGAAAAAATCAAACCCCCTCTTGGTCCTTCCTCTAAGCCCCCCCTGGAAAATTCCTTCCCCTCCTCCCAACCCTCTGGATCTGGCCCTTCCTTCCCCTCCTCTAACCCTTTCGAATCCTTGTCTGCAGAGGATCCCCCATCCCCGCCACCATCCCCGCGAGGCCCCTTGGTAACCCCCTCCCATATCTCCTCCCCCCCCCGACAGTAGAAAGAATCTTAACTAGGAACAAATCAAAGGAAAACAACCACTCCACCGACCCCCCCAGAAAAGTTGGAAGGAAGTCAAATAAAGAGATAAGGGATGAAAACGCTGCAAAGGAAATGGCCACTGGGACCCAGCAACCAATGGAAACATACCTGGACAAAACTAAAGGAAGTGGGGAAAAAATGAAAGAGAAAAGCGGGGCCCACAACAAACAAGGTAAATGATGATTTTGGTCTCCTGGAATTGTAGGGGGATGGGCTCCTCCCTAAAAGCAAATGCAGTCCGAGACCTTCTCAAAGCTGAACACCCAGACATCCTCCTTCTTTAGGAGACCAAAATCACGGACCAAGAATTTCAAAATCATATAAAGAAAAACAGAAGTTATGAAGGAATAGCACTAAGCGCAGTAGGCGCCTCAGGGGGCATTGGGACATTATGGGACAAAAACAAATGGAATCTCAAAGGTCAAATGCATAACAGATGGTGGATAAGATCAAACATGCAAAATACAGCCTCGAAAGAAGAATTTTCAATATACAACATCTATGCCCCCAACCATTACAGAGACAAAGCTTCATGTTGGGATTCAATCACCTCGGATCTTTTGAATGTGCAGGGAAGGAACATTTTCCTGGGAGGAGATCTAAACCTTATAAGAAATGCTGATGAGAAGCTAGGAGGAAACTTCTTTGCTGATCCCTCAAGAGATTCTTTAGAAGAAATTATTCAAGCCCATAACTTAGTGGACATCCCTCCGCAAAATGGACGCTTCACTTGGTCCAATAAGAGAACAGGCAGCAATAACATAAAAGAGAGGTTAGATCGAATTCTCGTCCAAGAGAGAACAGTGGCAAGATACCCAAATATCCAAAGCAAAATAATCCAAGGTTACATTTCAGACCATAAGCCAGTGGCTTTGACTCTTGATAAAGGAAAAAATATGGGACCGATCCCATTTAAATATAATAAGGCCTGGGACAGCAGCGAAGAATTCAAAAAACTAATCAAGGAACAATGGGCAAAAGAGGTAGTGGGATCTCCTCATTACATCTGGGAAGCTAAGCTCAAGTCTCTCAGAATTGCCATTAAGCATTGGGCAAAAAACCACGCAATAGAGGAAGGCAAAAAAAGAATTGAACTCCAGGCAAAGCTGGAACAATGGAGCCAAGAAAAAGAAAGAAGTCAGGACACAGAAGAAGATCAAGCAAAAGAAAACGAAATATATAAAGAGCTGTACAAACAGAATAGAAAGGAGGAAGAAGAGCAAAGGCAGAAGTCTCGATGTCTTTGGCTCAAAGCGGGAGACAAAAACACCTCTTTTTCTCACAACTGCCTTAAGCTCAGGAGGGCAGGGAATCAAATTGAGAGAATTATGATGGAAGGAAGGGAACTCAGAGAACAAGAGGAAATAAAGGATGCAGCGACCCAGCACTTCAGCGATCTCCTAACAGCTGATCCTCATCATATTGATAACTCAGATTTCCTTAGCATAATTGAAAATAAAATCTCAGAAGCCCAAAATGCCAATTTGGAGAAAGAAATCACGACAGAGGAAATCGAGTGGACAATCTTCAGCATGGCTATGGACAAGGCTCCGGGGCCCGATGGGTTCACTGTGGCCTTTTATAGAAATCATTGGGAAGTTATCAAAAAGGATTACATCAGAATGGCTAAAAATTTCTTTATGAAATGCAAAATGGGCAGCAGCATCAAATCTTCCCACTTAGCCCTCATTCCCAAATATCCTAATCCCCAAACCTTTGACAGATTCCGGCCAATATCTCTGTGCAATGTTTCCTATAAAGTCATCACTAAAATCTTAGCTAATAGATTAAAAAAGATCCTCCCCTCCCTTATCTCTGAGAACCAAGGAGGCTTCGTTCCTGGAAGACAAATAACGGACAATGTTATCCTTATCCAGGAGGCAATTCACTGCAGCGTAAACAGGAAGGAAAGGGGCATGATCATCAAGCTTGATATGGCGAATGCCTTTGATCGTGTCAATCATCAATTCCTTCAGGCAGCCCTAAAGAAATTTGGCATCTCCGAGATCTTCATCAGCTGGGTCATGGAATGCATCTCACTCACTTGGACAGCTCCCCTCATTAATGGCAGGCCCTGCAATTCCTTCAAAAGCTCAAGGGGTTTGAGGCAAGGTTGCCCGCTTTCTCCCTTCCTCTACATCATCATGGCTGAAACTCTTAGCATACACCTGGAGAATTTGCGCAGGCTAAAAGAGATAACAGGGGTCACAATTGTTCGGGGAACCAAGGGAATAAATCACTCCCTTTTCGCCGACGACACTCTTCTAATTGGAGGCGCTTCCAGCCTCATGGCCAGGAGATTCAAGAACACGCTGGAACTCTTTCTTCAAGCATCTGGAGGTAAGTTAAACAATAATAAGTGCATGATCTATACATGGAATGTACCCAAGCATATCATTCAAAGAATCTCCACAATCTTGGAAATCCCGGCTCAAAGGAATTGGACACACTTCATTTACTTGGGGTTACCCTTAGCCAAGGAAAAGGTCAAAACCAAAATCTGGATCAAGATAATCGAGAAGCTGAGAGGGAAGCTTCAGAGCTGGGGGGTGTCTTGGCTTAACCTGGCAGGAAGAACAATTCTCATCAAAACCATCCTTTCAGCCCTCCCAATCTATCAGTTTGCAACCACCCTTGCTCCGGCAAGCATTCACAAACATATGGAACTTATCATTAGGAGCTTCTTATGGCAAGGAGGCAGGCAGGAATCAAAAAAATTCAGCCTTGTTAAGTGGGAACAAGTCATCTTACCCTTCGAAAAAGGAGGCCTTGCAATAAGAATCCCAAGACTAGCCAACATGGCCATGGGCTTCAAATTGATATGGAGAATTCTCAACGAAAAGGGGGCTTGGTGGACAGAGGTTATCAAAAAGAAATACTTGAATGGGGCCAACTCCAACATTCTCTCAGAATCCATCATTGACAGACAGTGCACCCCGGTTTGGAAGCTTATTAAAAAAATTCTCCCTCACTTCAAAGCCTGCATCTCAAGAGTCCCGGGCAATGGTAGAAACATCAATATATGGGCAGACAGAATAATGGGATCAGAAGCAACGGAAGCCCTCATAAATCTCAGGCCCCTCCAACGGTGGATGACAGAGGGAAATCTCAAGACACTCTATGACATTTCCTCCTGGGACCAAAACAGTTGGATCGACTGGAAGTCTATCTCCCCTCCCAATGATCTTAAGAACCTTTGGTCTGATCTCAAGATTTCTCTCATAGGATCTGCCCCCATTAATAGAATGAGAGAAGATAAATATGTCTGGGACTCCAATGGTGGAAGCTACACAGTCAAAGAGGGCTATAGAGTCCTTCAAAGCGCCTCAGCTATAAACAACTGGCCTCTCCACAAAGTGGCTTGGAAAATTGAAAGCCTCCCAAAAGTAAAATTCTTTAATTGGACCCTCCTCAACAGCAAAATCCTCACAGCGGAAAATCTAAGGAAAAAGGGAATACATGGCCCCTCAATCTGCTGTTTGTGTAGGGCATCGGAAGAAAGCTGCAGTCATCTCTTTCTTGAGTGCCCCTTTGCGCGGACTTGCTGGAAGATCATTACTAGCCCTTTGATCATAGGCGATCTCCCCACTCAGATGGCTCTCTTGCAGAAAAACTGGGGAAATAGCTATCCCCTCCCCAAAAAAGGCAAGTCCCTGGCTAAAAGGTTGTGGAACAGCATTCCCTCAAACCTGTGCTGGCAGATTTGGAACGCCAGAAACAAGTGCATTTTCAATAACAAGGTCCCCAACATCTCCAGCACAATAGCAAAAACAATTGCGCTCATCTCAGAGACCATTGAGGCGAATGGAATAATCCAGGATGATACAAATTCGGGAGACCCAAGAGAAACAGAGTGGATGAGCAAGTTCAGATATGAAGTAAGAATACAAAAAACAGTAAGCACAGGCAAAGGAAACTCGGATTGGAAGTTGAGAGGGACAAAAGAAGAAATTAGAGATTGGATACAAAAGCAAGGGAGGCCCTCCTTACACTTTGACGGGGCCTCAAAGAACAATCCGGGCCAAGCAGGAGCTGGAGGAATCATTAAAGACCTCCAAGGTAAAACATTAGTAACCTATGAATGGGGATTGGGATCAATGTCTAATAATAAGGCAGAGGCCTACAGCCTCCTTCTGGGGACCTCTATTGCAAGAAAACTTGGTCTTCAAAACCTGTTAATTATGGGAGATTCAGCTATCATTATAGCGGCCATGGTTTCTGGAAGGGACTTCAATCAAATGGCTTTGAACAGCATCAAATACAGGGTTATGGACAATATCAAGGAAATCAGCGGGGCCATCTTCAAGCACGTACTAAGGGGAAACAATGCAGAGGCCGATGAACAGGCCAACAAAGCAATCAGTAGACGGACAGGTCAGGTCAGAGAAAACAATGATGTCTATGACAAAGCCATCCCATAAGCTCCTCCAGCCGAGTCACCTCAGACCGCACACTCCTCGAAATTGGTATCCCATCGAATCTCCTTATCCCCTGCAAAATCCTCTCGACTGCACAAACCAGTACTCCATAAATCAGATCCGCCCCCCTGCACCGATCCACTCCATATCAAACAGCCACTACCATGATTATCAGGCATCCTCAGCAGTCGTTCTCTGCCTCAACATGCCGGATCACCACCTCAGTACCATCTTCGCACGCTGTAAGATCTATCCTGAGGATCTCAGTCATGTCAAGAGCCGTCCCTCCCAGCACTGGTCCAAGAGATTAAGGAACCCCCATCATCCTATTTATAGCAGCCCGGACCTCAGCGACCTCTCACTCCTCTGCGCTGCCTGGACTCCTCAGTGCGTTCTTATCAAGCGTGGGCTCCCTCCTGAAGCGGCTTGCAATCATCGGGAGCTTGATCCTCGTCCCCTGAATGTGGTAACCTCTGGTTTCATCCCTGTTATTTTAAAATTTGCAAACTGGTGGTTTTTTGGTTTCAGCAGAGCCCATCGAGCCCCTCAGCTCCCATCTTATTTCATCCTTCCCGGTGCTGCTCCGCTCCCTCCTTCTCTGGCTTATCCTCTCTCTCATACCGCTTCCCTTCCTCAAATTGTTGATACCTTTACTCAGACCACCAAGATGGCGGATCAGCAGGACCAGCCAAATGCCCAGGAGCAGGCGAACAACCCCTTAGACAGGATCTTCAACAACAGCGAGTGCACTATGGGCAAAACGCACACATTCATGATCAACCGCTTTGTTAAACATTTTAATGAGCTAAAGGATGACTACCAGGCTGATAGCAGGTCGAAGCGAAAGAAGCTGGAGAAGCGCAAGGCAGAGATCGAGGCGTTGAAGGAGAGATGTAGTCATCTTGAGGAAGCCATCGAGCATATCCGTTCTCTCACTCAGAGTTTCCAAGCAAAGGCTTCAACTAAACCTAGCGCCAGGAAAGAACCTCTTCCTGACGATTCGGCCACTCAGAAACTTTCCTAGGAGCCATGGAATGTAAATTTTGTTGGATTGGCGGTTCTTATGTACGGCAATATAGCCGTTACTACTTTGCTTTCAGTCATATTAGAAGTAGCAATGAGGAAACTGGGTCTGCGAACCCGTTTTTGAACCTCATCTCTCAAATTTACTATATTTATGTACTAAACTCTGTTCCTATTGGTTTTTATAATACAAAAGTAACCGATTCTATTAAAAAAAAAAATTCTATTGAATTGTATCATAAATAGGAATATGTCCCTAACAATGAGGGGTATTGGTCTATTATTTCTTTTATATTCCAAGTATCAAGTATTAATATTTAGCACTATAGTATTTGGGCTCATCGTATAAACATATGGACCATGTAAATATGTTTATAATATACTTCCATTCAACGTGTTATTATTTATTGCTCCTTAGAAACATCTACCATATAATTATGAAACCCTCAGTATGTATACACCGCTCGGTATCAATCTGGAAGACCCTTTAGTTGTCTTTTCTATATTGGTGGTTAGCTCTTGAACCTTTTTAATAATCTAACTCATTTATATTATAGCGAATGTGGTATGATGTTTGAATCAAAATTGAATGTTGTTTCTAATATAGATCATATTTTCATTTACAAAGTTTTTTCTAAAAGTTTTCATTGTATATGTGGCTTCCATCATGAGTAGCCATAGAGTTGTACATTGACCTACCCTAATAAATGGATGGCATCATTCCTTGCTTGATCAATGGCGTGGATTTGTTTTAGGTTTTGGTGCATCCTAATGACTATCTCATGGTGTATCATTCATTCATTTTGATAAGGGATTTCACAGGATAAGTTGCTCTACGGCTAGGGTTTTATTAGGCCCTAGATATGTTATCGTATTGGCTATCCAAATATTTCATTTACAAGCTATATTCATACCTTTACAACATAGTCCATAATTATTATATTACTAATTTTCACTAAATGCATTCATTTTACCTTGTGGTTAATTATTAATGTTTTCTTGTATTTTTAAGGATTAAATGAGTTTTTAATGTGGTTTTCCAATGATGGTTTACTAATATGTTTATGTGCCCAAACAACAAGTTCTAGTACTATAATTTGACAATTCGATACTTATATAAGTTTCAATACTAAGTAAAGGTTAACACATTGGCACTTCTCAAGATGGCATGGATTGCAACTACATGTTTATGGATGGATTTATGTTTTATGGATCACACCTAGCTCACATGTGAAGCTCAAGACGTTATTCAAATTTATAGTCAAACCTAAATTCCACCTACAGAAATTCGATACTTAATTCAGTACCAGTTAAACAGTTCAACAACAGTTATGGGCAATTATGTCTAGATTTGGAGGAAATTCAAGCTGATGTGAAGTGGCATCATTTCCATCTCCAGCAATAATATAATACACTCCCAAATCATAACAAGATCATTTTTAAATATTATTTGTTATTTTAATTATAGTACGGGAGTGAGATTTCCATAGAATCTGATGTGATCTCTTTGACATTCGCTTCCTTTACACTGTATTATAAACATATATGCACAACAAATGTGGAGAGGAGAGGACACAGAGAAATTTTTTTAATCTTGAGTTGGTTTTGTAATAAATTGAACTAGTTTTTGTAAGTAGAAGTGACATTCTTTCAAAGGAGATTTATTTTTTATTAAACTCTGTGTATTATTCTAGTTTGAATTAATCTTTCCAGGTGTTTTGTTTAGGTCAGGAAGGGTCCCTCGATCTGAGTAGGTCCTTGCATTTCACCCTTAGCATATGTTTGTATTTTCTTTGATGGATGGTGTGTTATTTAATTCTTTGGTTTGCTAGTTTCATTTTGGGTGATTGTTCTTTAGACCTAAACACCTCCACTTTCATGCATCTATTCACTGCTCTGCTATATTTTTCTGACTTTCCCAATGCTTCCATCAACACCCACAATCCATTCAAATTGCTCCCTTCATGCTGACATCTCCTCAATCTAAAGTTGCATATTACATATACCCACAATGTGATCCACACAAGTTTTATTATCATGATTGTTTGTTTTGGAGTTATGTATTGCCATTGTTATATATATTAAGAATGCATACAATTAACATGCCTCATATTCATTTGAAATGGTATTTTTTATTGATTGTGTGATTTGTAATTTTAAAGTTATTACATTGTTATACGTAAGTTTCATATTCTCACATTATATATATATATATATATATATATATATATATATATATATATATATATATATATATATATATATATATATATATATAGATATATATATATATATATATATATATATATATATATATATATAGAGAGAGAGAGAGAGAGAGAGAGAGAGAGATATCTATATATATATATATATATATAAAGAGAGAGAGAGAGAGAGAGAGAGAGAGAGAGAGATTGATTTGTTATTTTGTTTTGTTTATTTTTTTATTTAATATCTTAATTAACTATATTATTATATGGGTTTATTTCATGGTTGCTATATATTATTATAAATGTAATTTTTGTTGCATTTTTGTCATGCAGCATTAAGAGGAGTACATTCGTAAAATGATTTCATGGAATAGGAAAAAAACTAATCTCACTCCAATATTGATTTGTTTATGGGTTTATCTTTTCTAGACGACAAATCTCTTAAGTGTCTTTCCTTTGAACCTTTTACATTTCATTATTTTGATTTGTTTTCTTGCAACATATGTGTTGATTCCCTTAGTGTTAATTTTTAACCATTTGATTATATTGTCACTACAAGAATTCATTGAAGGACACTGAAACCTTAGTAAGCTCTTCAAGATAGATGACATGAACATCTAAGCATGAAATATTGTTATCCAGAGCCCCTATAGCACTAAGTTGTTTTATCTCCTAGTGATAGGCTTTGTGGTGATTTTCCATTTGACTTTACTTACTCCAAAGTGTTCTTTACCAAAATTAGTTGTTAACATAGGCTATATTATGCTTTAATCCTGCATTTCCTATGCTTTCACTATAAGTCTTACGATCCTAGATTCGATAATTAAATGTTGGAATTACAATACATATAATTCCACCAACATTTTTGGCATCATTTCCGGGGAGGTGCTAAAGGGATTAGAGCATAGTTTCTTTCACAAGTTTCTTGCATGATTTTAGTTACAGGGACAACTTGGGGGCTAATATATAATGGTAAGATGAGAGGTAAGAAAATGTGCATCCACTTTGGTGGGGTTTCTCCAAAGCCTTTTTGTTTCATTCTTTTTCTTTGCAAGTGTGTTTTCCTTTATATTAATTCATGAAAACAAGAGAAGCCTAACTTGTGTGAAAAAATAACTTAGTGACAACAGGGTCTTAGTAGCATGGTGGCACATCAAGTACATGATTGGTTTGCTTTCATTTGTTTTAAGTGTGTTTCCTTCTTGTTTCTTTACGATTTTTAATAAGAAATCCATACATTAATCCATGTGCAGGACATGGATTAGCAACCAGCAAATCAGTATTCAAGGATGATCAAGAGTTTGGAAGAACTCTCTCAAATCCTAGCAACAACTAGGATCTCTGCTTCGCAGGAAGAACAAATCTTGACAACATCCAAGAAATTATCTTATTTCCTAGAAGCGATAGAAAAACAACAACTCCATGAATCACATCCACAAAAATATCTTCACCCTTGCAAACTTGTTGAGGAAGCTAAAAAATCATGGAGTGTATCCAATAGAGAGCAACCATTAGAACCTGAGATTGAAGAATTTTTGACATGCCTATCTATAGATCCTTTAAGCACACAAGAGGATAATCATCTAATAATAGAAGATCTTCATGGAAAAATAAAGGAGTATATGCTAAGTGAGCCAAATAGCGAGGTAAACCAAGAGAATTTTGATCTTTTTGAAAATTGGTTTCAAGCAACTATAAGGCCATACCACTCCTTCATTCTTCCTTCCTTATTAACATCATCATTAAAACACCTAGTACTTCATACTCAAGTATGAATTGAGGATTATATTCTAAACTTGAGTACGAATGAATTTTTGCACCTATTACACACATGGTTACATTAGAAATTCTCCCTTACTTGAGGAGAATAATTTATTTTTTCTCAAGTAGAGTAGGATAGTAAATAAATAAATGTTGCATATAGTAGTTAGTTTAGCTCTAAAAATATAGTGGAACATAGTTCACATTTTTTTTTGCATAAGTGGGGATGTTAACAACTAAAAAGAAACTAGTTGAAAATGGGAGATGCATGTTCCTATAGCATATTTCTGTTGGGTTCTCTTTCAGTTGCATATTTTTTTAATGAAGATTTCCATTAAGTCTTATTTCCAACTGCAACATGGTTCAACTATTACTTTTATTTCCCACTTATTGTTTCTTTTTTATAGTTAAATTTGTTTATAGTTTTTCTTTTCAATAAAGTAAGCTATGACCATTATCTGAAATTGGAAATGATTGGATTGCAACATCATCTAGTATTGCATACCAACTATCTGGTATCAGGTTTCAACTAATCAGTACCCATAATTTTGGTACCAATTTTTTTATTTTGCAAGGCAATGCAGGATTCACGGATCTTGTTCATTTGGGATGCTTAAATATTGGATGAATATTTTCAAAAGCATGGAACACTTGGGAGTATTTGATGACATCTTTCCTTTTACCTTAAGTTGTTAAAAATGATTTATTCATGCCTTATCATTACTTATCTTCTTTAAGAAAGTTATTTTATAAAGATGATTGAATAATTAATCATTTTCATAAAATTTGAATTGAATGATAATTCCAAACTATACATAGCTGCCATTTTTGTTTTGGAATAACATTTTTTCTTATTCATATAGATTTCTAACTACCAATACAAAACAATTGCTCAAAATATAGTTAACAAAAAACATTAAGGGGATTAAAACAAAATTAAAAGGTCCATATAATGATACCAATGCAAATCAACTTGAATATTATAGCCATAACACCAAATCATGATCTCCGAGCATATTTGTAACACCCTCCTACCACAACTACCCAAGTAACCAGCCAACCAGGGTAAACATGCGACAAGAGGCTACTATTATTAGATTTGCCCTCCTATGTGACCTTAAGGAAGTGGAATCAACGGAACACATCAACCAACCTATCCACATCAACAACAGAACCCTTAGGAGACATGTCAGCCACTTAGACTTTCTGTCCCTAGCTCCCACTGATGTTTTGGACACTTTAAGCCTCAGTCGCTCTCATGCTATAGGCATGAGAGCATCAAGAAACTCAAAGTTTCTCTCACAGGCTTTCCTGCTTGCATTTAGAGACCCAATTTGTTAGTGATATGCCAGCATCCCCGAGATTTGAGCCACTTTTTCAAGCTGAGAGCCCAAGTCACTACCCAGAATCGAATGATAACTTAGGAGAAATAAAAGAACAAGGAAACAATGATGCATGAGCAATAAGTTAAAAAAGATCTTAATCAGACCTCTATTAGCCATGATAGACATTTTGTCAAACATGTCACAAGCATGTAATCTATAGGTGTAACCAATAGAATTAAACATAGGGATCTTGTACTTATTTGAGGATCACTAAGAACCATTGTTCCCTCATGCCATTTGCTGCATTACCATCTATTAGGCCATAGATACATTATCCATTCATTTACAAGTAAAAACATGCTGAGAGACATACATAGTTGTTGTCATAAAACACACATATAACTAGCATAATAACAACATAAATACTCATGAAAGTACAACCATATAGACCACATTTAATCCATCAAAATTATTATATAAATACAAGGAGAAATAACCTTTCATTAATGATGCAAAAACCAACCCGTGATGGGACTTCCATGTTCCACCCAACCATATAATGGATGAGCCAAATCTCTCTTTATCCATTCACCCCCTTTCCATATTCCAAGGATGAATGTGGGACTCAAACCAAAAGAACCAACCAGGGCATACCGAGGATAAACCACCTCACCCTCATCAATAGAAATCAGGTTTTACCATAATGCATCCTGGATCACTTGGCCAACAAAATTAACACATCATAACAGGATTTACCGTACTCTCCACCTGATCACTAAGTCAAACAAGCATGGATGCCACCAATTCTTCCACCTACACCGTGAGGAATTTTCCTGTCTCCTAGCCTCTCAGGCTTTACCGCAATCCAAACCGGTATCACTAGGCCCTAAACCGAGACCCCAGTCTCTTAGTATTTACCACAGTCCACACCAGATAACTAGGCCCTAAACTAAGACCCACTCTCCAGGCTTACTGCATATCCAAAACCTAGGATTACTAGGTCCAATGGAGATAAAACCACCTCTAGGATTTACCTTATATCCTGCAATTTGCCGAAAATGATTCCTAGGAAATCAGAGGAAACACAAAATATGGCTTTAACACAAGGCAAAGTTTGGTTTATGTGTTACTAGGGCATGTGTTTTATCATTTCGGAGATCCACCTCACTCAGCTTCGAATCCATCCAGCAATCCATCTCAACCAAAACATGAGAACCCCATCACACCATGGCTATCCGGAAATGGAAAGGCTAGACTGAAAACATTGTTACACCTAGCAAAACCCATGCCATAACAACAAAAGAACCACATGAAATACCATGCATGCCAAATCTAGAAAGGGAAATACACATGCAAATTGATACTTGCAAATAATCATGTTGTACTTTCTTGATCCTGCCTTTTCCTGCTTGCTCCTTCCTTCTTCTTGCCTTCTTTTCCTTTCTTGATCCCATCCATAACCATAGAAAAAGCTTGGGCCAAGAGCTTACACTGACTAAGAGCTTTCCAATTGATCCTCAGAGGCCTTTTTATTAATGAGGCCTCTATTTTCTTCAATTTCCATTATTTTCCTTCATTTTTCTCCTCACATGTAACTTGTGACCTTTCACCTTCCTTTTCTCCTAATTTCCATTATTTTCAAAAATGCCATTTTACCTTTTCAAAGCCTTTGCCATTGCCTTTTCCAATTTCCTTAGCCATAAACAACCAAATGAACACCCCCCTAGGATGTCTTGCCCAACATTCAGCCTGGAATACGTGTCCCATCAAACATGGTCATATATATTTACATGATTTTTTTAACTAGGGTTGTTACAGAACCCTCTCCCTTGGGGGAACACCGTCCTTAGTGTTCAATGACATATATAACCACAAAATTGTTGTAAACAAAACATACTTCCCATGGAGCTTTATAACACAACTCGTTGTAGTATTTACAATGACCACTATTGAAACATGACAATCATAGCATTTGCTAGAGCTTTATAACACAACTCATTATGGTATTTACAATAACCACATATATACATAGACATTTGCTTCAACCAGAAAATAACCATACTGTCTATGGAGCTTTATAAATCTAGCTTGATACAATATTTACAATAATACACACATATGTACATATGCACATTTTCTCAATCAGCAAATAAAAGGATACGATGACTACATCTGCAACAAGGGAATCTAGGGGCTCACACCTCCACCTTCAAAGTAATACCAGGATTCACCTCCTTCCCAGGAAGTCTAGAATCCACTGCAAAGTCAAATCTGCATCCAATGCCCAACGCTACAATCCAATGCCACTTTTCCTCTTAGTGAACAGCTACCAGCTCAATGTTCCAAGGCACACTCCCAATGTGAATGTAACTCCATTTGGCAATGCTAATGAACAAAACAAACATATCTAATACCTTCCCTTCTCTACGACACAGTCCCTCGAGAAATCTAGTCACCCCCTTCCGTGCAGTCACTCACCTTCCAAGTTCCTCGATATCCCCTATCCTAGGTGATCCATCCCTTGGCAAGGCCTCCTCACATCGGAAGATCAAGAAACCAAGGCATATACCTTCCTCAACCATCATACCGGTCATAGCATGATCATGGAAATCAATGGACACTATTGGGTACCAGTGCCCCACAATGGCCCTGCTCCTGAAATGCTCTACCAGCATACTGCTGCATTTTCCAATTCCTTTTGTTGTTGCAAATTCTTGCATTCAGTTTCGACCACTCAACCGGGTTTGTTCATGCATTCCTGTTCCAAACACATAAATTCCATTAGATTTAAATAATTTGGAATAAATTCACATCATACCTCATTGGTAGCTCATTAACAAGGTACACTTGCAATTCTATTCGCTTCCTATCACAACAAATCAAGCTAATTGTTTGATGAAAACATCATGTATAAACATGTCACATCTCGTTAGCTCAAAACACAACCATCATAGATTAAAATCATAAATCATATGTAACCATCATAAACCAGAATCATAGATCATATATAATCATCATATACCATATGCATAATAAAATTGAAATAAACTATTGATACTTATCCGTTCACCAATCCTTAGCTTCTACCTTTGTCCTTATTCCATACGCATTTCATATCGGTTGCCACACCTAAAAATACCCAGTGCCTTCTCCTCAATCATGTGCACATACACATAGTGTACATCCCACACATACAACCACACATGACATACCACACCATGAAATGCATGCATCTACACTTGACATACAACATATACATCTACACCCATTGTACAACACAACACAATACATATGCATACACCTGGTGTACAACAAAACACAACACGTATATGTACACAGTGTACATCACAAGACACACATCCACACACAACGTGCGACACCAAAAATGCATACACATACACCCGATATACAACACAATTCATACATCTATACCTGATGTACAATGCCACACAATACATGTACCTACACCTAGCGTACAACACAACAAAATACATGTACTACACAGAGTACAACACAACGAGTATGCATGTCATGATACCACAACTACACAATACACATGCATAGTACCACATGTACACAACACAACATGTTTGACATGCACACAATACCACATGTACACCAGTACCATATGTACAACACATACAAAAAACCACCTATACAAAGCACCACCTTCACAACATTTGGTTAGCATCACATGTACACGACATCACCTACACAATGTGTACACAACATCACATGTACATCGTACCACCTATACAATGTGTACAAAATACCACATGTACACAGTACCACAAGCACAACATGTACACGACACCACATGTACATAGTGCCACATGCATGACATGTACACAACACCACCTGCACAGAGTGCCACTTATACCACATGTACACAACACCAGTTGTACAATCATTCACACAACACCATATTTACATGGCACCATATGTACAACATGGACACAATGTCATATGTACATAGCACTGCATATACAACATGTACATAGCACCATACACAGAACTGCATATCCAACATGCACACATTACCATATGCACACAACACAGCATATCCATCATCTACATAGTACTGTCTATTGCATATGCAACATTCACACAGCACTATCTATACCACCCTATACATAGCATTGCATAAACAACATGTACACACACTATATATACACAACACTGCATGTGCACAACATCAAAAATGCAACATGTACAACATATACAACATATGCGTAATAATAGTACCACACATCCAAACCACACGTCTCTACCAGGTAACCTTGCTTCTAGTGTCTCTCCGCCATCCATGCTTATCCTAGCATGCCACGGACCACACAGATTTCATTCTGTTGATGCATCCCTTGGTATAACCTATCCATAACATAGACATAATATAATCACATAATATCAACTCATAAGCACATAATACCGACCTTGTAGATGTGTCAAGCTACTCTTCCCGCTTGATTCCTCATGAACCAAGAATATCTTCATGTCATTCACCTGCATAATAAATCATTCCTCCACACAAATGATCCTTGACAACCCTATCAAATAGTGGAATAGATACATACATACATACATACATATATAATCACTAGCATAAAACAATCATCATCTTGTTAGACAATGGCATACATACATGCATGTATACATTTATAAACATCAGCGTAATTATGATCATAACATAATTACCAAATACCATAAGATATAGGTTAAGAGAAATTCATTATTTTTGCATAACATGCACAATGTTGAGAATCATCATTCCCAAATTGGTCAAACCATCTGACACCCCAGGTCCCTTTACTTTACCTTTTATGGTTATCCTTCTCATGTTTGTACTGCCACCATCCATTTACCACAATGGACCCAACCAATCCTACCAACTCTCATAGTATTACCTTCTGTTGCACTTACTTATGCACAAAGCTTCATCTAAATCTTACATTACCTTTAGGGTACCACACAGCACTCCCTGAGCTCAATTAACTGTCTCAATTCCAAAGACTCAACATAAAAGGAAAGAACAATAAGCAAACAAGAGAAAACCATGAAAACCAATAGCAATACAACATCACAAGCAAAGTGGCATAGCTATCCACCAAACACACGCAAAATCGCAAATCAAGTGAAACAATCAAAAAATACCAAAATCACAAGATTAACCACAGATACCATGACTCCATCCCCATGGTTCCCAAGGAAATCTCAACCAAATCCTTCTTCAAAATTTCATGGAAGTCCCTTTTCCAATCTCATGCATCATACTACCATAAACACATAATTGTCAGTGCATAAATAAACATAACAATACACCAGATACCTTATCTTGTTGTGCCAAGCACGTTTCCTTGTAGCTAAACACATCCATGCCATCTCTCAAGGGACTCCAATCCCCTTGAAAAATCCACCTATAACTAGAGACTAGCTAATATACCTGTCAAATACATGTCCATGAATATAGAACATATCCACATAATTTTAGACAAATCAAGGTTAAGAAGACTTCCTATGTGCAAAGCACTCATTTGTTTGGAATTAGGGTTTCCAAACATAGCCCAAGGAATTCTTTCCCAATTCCTTTCTTTTACCTTTTTACCTTGTTGCAATCAAGGCTTAGTTATATAAACACATCAACTATTACCTTGTCACGCTAATACCAAGCATGTTTCTTGCAACTACTCACACATGTCAACCACATGTTCTAAATATCGAGACAATAATATCTATCAATTTGAAATAAACCTTTACCAATACTAACAATCATGTCATAATCCATAGTCAACTCATAGTCATAAGACATAATGCTATAACTGTCACCTATTACACTCAAGTACATATCAACTGTCTCAACACATATGTATAATTACAACCATCTTAAAACAAGATCATTTGAATACATACTCATATTATGCAATTCATCAAACATTTAACCAACTTGCAACCATACCATGTTAAATAAGTCAACTAGACAACATAATCAAACAGTCAAGTACCAAATATACAACATAAGTAAACTCGTACCTTAATGTATCTCAGGGGAGGCAATATTGTCTTCACAATCAATCGAGGTTAGCACGATACAACTTCACAACATATCAATTCAAACATAAATCATGATATCCATAACAGTAACTAACTAACATGTTCACATCATAAGCTCATAAGCATTTATCAATCATGCATAATAATCATATATATACGATTAGTACAACACCATATCACAAATATGTCATCTCATACCTGAATATCGCAACCATAACCATCTACATAGGTAAAACTAGGTTAACACAATCCATATAACATCAAGATCTTCAATGCAATGAACATAACCATCACACATATGACCAATCCAAATTACAACACCAAGATCTCAATGAAATAACCCTAATCATCAAGTTAATAGCATATAACAACAATAATCTATATATCAAGCTCATTAACAATATATAACCTAATCATCAAGTTATCTAACATAAAACAACAATAGCAATGCATACATCCACATGTTACCATCATTCTTGACTATCCAACTCATCAACTATCATCTATCATGTATGTGACCATATCATCAAAGGAAATGTACATAAACCTAACGTATATAACCTAATGTATATAACAATCCATTCACTTACATACCTGCATGCCAAACATACAATACCTATATGACGATCTATTCTTGCCTCGAGGCCTAATGTTGCAACTTCAATTTGATTATCTGCATCTCCTACTCTATCTCAACGAACACATTAGCATCATAACATATTAATATCATGATGATGACCTAAATTGCATACAATGAATTCACAAGGCATGTTTGACCTACTATTCATGCATAACTATAACCAAGACCATGCATGCATAACAACTGCAAATAGACATATAACATATGAGTACCAAACCATATACACCTCATTCTAGCTAGAGTCAAGTCATCAATGCATGACCATATCATCCACACAAACCATGACCTCATGTATGACACAACCATTACTCCATTGTACACATTGCCATATGAAACTATCAACATGCATAGGCAATGCCTAATCAACTACACATATGCATGAATGCATGTAGTTGAGCATAAGCAATCAATTTTTGTAACCAACCTATAAGACTGATACATGTAATCAAATGACTAAGAATGCAACCTAACATAAAAGGATGTAATCAAGCAACATACAGTAGCATGTAAGTGACATATAACAATATGTAACTAGTCATATACTCATGACGATGCATTCCACAAAATCAACATCAAGTTCTTCATGACAACCTTACTACAACCATGATCAACATTGCAATGCAACAAGCACATGGATTACAAGTGTAAGAGACACACATGAAACTGACATGCATGCATGACCAACACATACCACCCATCCAGTCTGAGGGGTGAAACATGCTCTGATACCACTCTGTAACACCCTCCTCCCACATCTACCTAACTAACTAGCCAACCGTGGTAAACATGCGATGAGAGGTTACTATGATTGGATTCGACCTCCTATGTGACCTTAAGGAAATGGAATCGATGGAACACATCAACCAACCTATCCACATCAATAACATAATCCTTAGGAGACATGTTAGCCACTTAGACATCCTGTCCCTACATCCCACTAATGTTCTCGACATCTTAAGCCTCAGTCTCTCTCATGTTATAGGCATGAGAGCATCCAGAAACCCAAAGTCGCTCTCATAGGCTTTCCTGCAAGTGTCTAGAGACTCAATTTGCCAGTGTTATGTCAACATCCCTGGGATTTGATCCACTTTTTCAAGCCCAGGGCCCGTGTCACTACCCAAAATGTAATGATAACTTAGGAGTAGTAAAATAACAAGGAAAGAATGATGCATGAGCAATAAGTTAAACAAGACCTTAATCAAACCCCTACTAGCCATGACAAGAATTTCATCAAATATGTTGGGCGTAACCAATATAATTAAACATAGGGATCTTGTACTTATTTGAGGATCGCTAAAAACCATTGTTCCCTCATGCCATTTGCTGCATTACCATATATTAGGCCATAGATACATTATCCATTCACTTACAAGTAAAAACATGCTAAGAGCTATACATAGCTGTTGTCATAAAACACACATATAACCAGCATAATAAAAACAGAAATACTCATGAAAGTACAACCATATAGACCACGAATAATCCATCAAAATGCTCATAGAAATATAAGAACAAATAACTTTTCATTAATGATGTAAAAACCATTTCGGGATGGGACTTCCATGTTCTAATCGACCATAGAATGGCTAAGACAAATCTCTCTTCCACCATTCACCCTCGTGCCATATTCCAAGCATGAATGTGGGACTCAAAACAAAAGAACCAACTAGGGCATATTGAGGCTAAACCACCTCACCTTCATCAATAGAAATCAGGATTTACCATAATCCATCTCAGATCACTATGCCAACACAATGAACACATCATAACAGGCTTTACTGTGATCTCCACCCGATCACTAGGCCAAACAAGCATGGATGCCACCGGATTTATCCACCTACACTGTGAGGAATTTTCCTGTCTACTAGTATCTTAGTCTTTACCTCAATCCAAACCCAGATCACTAAGCGCTAAATTGAGACCCCAATCTCTCAGGTTTACCACAATCCACATCGGATCACTAGGCCCTAAACCGAGACCCCCTCTCCAAGCTTTACCGCATATCCCAAACCCGAGATTAATAGGCCCAATGGAGAGAAAACAACCCCTAGGCTTTATCATATATCCTGCCATTCGCCAACAAGGATTCCTAGGCCATCCGAGGCAACACAAAATCTGGATTTACCACAACCCACAATTTGGTTCAGGGGTTACTAGGCCATGTGTTCTATGATTTTGGAGATCCACCTCACTCAACTTTGAATCCATCTGGCAATCCAGCTCAATCAAAACATGAGAACCCCATCACACCATGGCTATCCGGAAATGGAAAGGCTAGGATGAAAACACTGATACACCTAGAAAAACCTATGGCATAACAACAAAAGGCAATACCATGCATGCCAAATATATCAAGGGAAATAAACATGCAAATCGATACCTACAAAGAATTATGTTGTAGATGCTTGATCTTTCCTTTCCCTACCTGCTCCTTCCTTCTTCTTTCCTTCTTTTCCTTTCTTGATCCCATGCATAACCATTGCAAAAGCTTGAGCCAAGAGCTTACACTGACTAAGAGATTGCAAATTGTTCCTTAGAAGCCATTTTATTAATGAGGCCTCTATTTTCTTCAATTTCCATTATTTTCCTTCATTTTCCTCCTCACATGAAACTTGTGACCTGTCACCTTCCTTTTCTCCTACTTTCCATTATTTTCATAAATAAATGTGCCAAAAATACCATTTTGCCTTTCCAAAGCCTTTGTCATTGCCTTTTCCAATTTTCTTAGCCATAAACAACCAAATGAACACCCCTAGGATGTCTTTCCCAACATTCATCTTGGAATACATGTCACATCAATCATGGTCTTATATATTTTTACATGATTTTGTGAACCAGGGTTGTTACAATCTTTATTAAGACTTGTAGTAGAGTTATTGAAGTCTCCACTCATATTGGAACACTACTTTAAAAGCGAAAGCATACATGAAAACTATGATTAGTAGGACTTTAGGTGTCTTTTGGTTATTCTTTGGCAGCCTCATCCATCTCACATTAAAAATGGCTCATTCATGTTATGTCCTTTCAGTACATGTAAGTACATCATGTATCCAAGACATTATGCAGATAATCAAAGCCACTCTAAAAGGTATCATCCTATGCCTTTAAAGGGATTTCAGAAGCCGCTCCCCCATCTACCAATTGAAAAATAAATGTCAATAATCTAAACCTAAAATGGTAGGAAACATGGGACTAGAGCCTTTAGTGTAAAATAGGTTTAAGAGGTTAACCCATCGAGGCTATGGATGCATGTTGGCAGTGGGTACTGACATCTAATATCACCATGAAAACCCATCGAGGCTATGGACACTCATGGGAAATGGGGCATTCTTCCTAAAGAAGTGTCAACCAAACCAAGCCTTTTGCCTACACATATGATGGTTATTCTATAATGTTTCAATCAAAAGGAAGCATGTGTGGATAAAGTCAAGGGTAAAAACAAACTCCACCAATTTGCTGCTAAATAATGGCCTTAAGGTAACCTTGAGACCTTTATGACTAGCTTTTCAGACTATATCTAATATTTAATTATTTTAGAAGTGGGACCTATGATCACAGAGAATTAATAAAACTCAACTACAAATATTATTGTAATATTTGGATGACTATAAGACTTTGGGATTTTTTAGTAATGAACAATTTTTCATTGGTTCATCATTTGTTGTGATCATTAAAAAAAATCCTCCTACCTACAAAGAAGGAGAGCCCCTTAAATTTATAAAAGGTTTCTTTTTCTTAAGCATAAAATTGATGAAATCATATGTAATGAGTGATTTGGAATTTATTTTATGCTTGGTGTTATTTTAGCATCATTTTAATAAATTTGAGATGACTTATTTTTGTTCAATATTCATGTCATTAGTTCTATTGTTTTGTTTTTCAGGTTCCTTTGTATTAGAGCCATCTCAGTAACCCTTCTTACTTCTTCAGTATCTCACCTTGTTTGCATGAGGACATGCAAAACTTCAGGCATGGGGGAGTGGTTGTTGGGACCTTTTCAACATCTTCAGTTCATTCTCTTCATCTTCCTTTAGTAGATTACATTGGCATTCATATACTCTATCTCTTCTAGATCATTCCAAACTTTGAGCCTTACTCTACCTCATCTTCAACGCCACACAGCTTCCATTGCAATTGGCATTACAATTAAAATTCAAAACGTATACATGAGGTCAAACATGTTTAAGACTCTTTAACTCATCAAGCTTTAAGGAAGCATGATGATTAACCACTTCATATTCCATAAATCTTCACCTTTCTTAAACTACCATTAAACCCCTATTTCTAAATCCATTAATGCATATAGTATCTTCTCCTTGTACATCATAAAGCATTCACAAAATCATCATTTGAATGCTCTCAATAAGAGGATGAAGTCATTTTTTCTTATTTGAGAAAAAAACCACGAAATAAGTAATGGTCTTACAATTTTCTAAGTCCATATTTATTTAGCCATTATCTTCATCATCACCTTATATCATCCACCATCCCTTCCTAGTCCATATTTTGTTTGCATGAGGGCATGAAAAGTCTTAGGCATGGGGGGATGTTGGGCCCTAGATAAGTTATCATATTGGCTATCCAAACCTTTCATTTACAAGCCATATTCATACCTTTACAACATAGTCCATAACTATTATATTATCAATTTTCACTAAATGCATTCATTTTACCATGTGGTTAGTTATTAATTATTTCTTGTGTTTTTAATGATTAAATGATTTTTTAACGTGGTTTTCCAATGATGGTTTACTAATATGTTCATGTGCCCAAACAACAAGTTCTAGCACTGGAATTTGACAATTTAGTACTTATATAAGTTTCGGTACTAAGGTTAACACATTGGCACTTCTCAAGATGACATGGATTGTAACTACATGTTTATGGATGGATTTATGTTCATTAGATCACACCTAGCTCACATGTGAAGCTCATGGCGTTATTCAAAGTTATAGTCAAACCTTAATTCCACCTATAGAAATTCAGTAAGTAGTTCGATTCCAATTCAATAGTTCGACAACAACTATGGGCAGTTACATCTAGATTTGGAGGAAAGTCAAACTGATGCCAAGTTGCATCATTTCCATCAACAATAATATAATACACTCCCAAATCATAACAAGACCATTTTTAAATATTATTTGTTATTTTAATTATAGTACGAGTGAGATTTCCATGGAAGTTGATGTGATCTCTTTGACCATCGCTTCCTTTACATTGTAATATAAACAAATCTGAACAACAAATATGGAGAGGAGAGGACGTAGAGAGAAATTTTCAATCTTGAGTTGGTTTTGTAATAAATTGAACTAGTTTTTGTAAGCAAAATTGATATTATTGCAATGGATATTAAATTATTATTCGTCTTTGAGTATTATTCTGGTTTGAATTAATGTTTCCAGGGACATTGTTCAGGTCGGGAAGGGCCCCTTGATCTGGGTAGCATCCTGGAATTTCACTCTTAGCATATGTTTGCATTTCATTTGATGGATGGTGTTCTAATTAATTCTCTGGTTTGATAGTTCCATTTTAGGAAACTATTCTTTAATCTGAACACCTGCACTTTCACACATCTATTCCCTGCTCTACTATACTTTTTCTGACTTTTCCAATGCCTCCATCGACACCCCTAGTCCATTAGAATCACTCCCGTTGCATTGACATCTCCTCAATCTAAACATGCATATTACATATAGCCACGATGTGCCCCACACAAGTTTTATTGTCATGTTTTTTTGTTTTGAAGTTATGTATTGCCATTGTTCATATATATTAAGAATATGTACCATTAACATGCCTCATATTGTTTCGAAATGGTATTTGTTATTGAGTGTGTGATGTTATAATTTTAAAGTTATTAGGTTGTATCTGTAAGTGTCATATATATATATATATATATATATATATATATATATATATATATAGATATATAGATATATTGAGATTTGTCATTTTGTTTTGTTTATTTTTTTATTTAATATATTAATTAATTATATTATGATATGGTTTTGTTTCATTATTGATATATATTGTTATAAATATAATTTTTGTTGCAAGAGGAGTACATTTGTAAAATGTTTTCATGGCATAGGAAAAAAACTAATCTCACTCCGATATTGATTTCGTTTCTAGGTGTATCTTTTTTGGAGGATAAATCTCTGAACTGTCTTTCCTTTGAACCTTTTACATTTCATTATTTTGATTTTTTTTTCTTACGACATATGTGTCAACTCCCTTAGTGTTAATTTTTAGCCATTTGATTATATTGTCACTACAAGAATTCATTGAAGGACATTGAAACCTTAGTAAGCTTTTCACAATAGATCACACGAGCATCTAAACATGAAAGATTGTGATCCAGAGCTCTTATAGCATTAAGTTGTTTTATCTCTTAGCGATAGGGTTTGTGGTGATTTCCCATTTGATTTTACTTATTCAAAGGTGTGCTTTACCGAAATTAGTTGTTAGCATATGCTAGAATAGGATCTAATCCTGCATTTCCTATGTTTTCATCTCTAAGTCTTACGATCTCGGATTCGATAATTAAATTTTGGAATTAGAATACATATAATTCCACCAAAAAGTTTCATTCTAAGTTTTCATGTTTCTTCGATGTTTCTCCACATTTGTCCCCCGAATTGACTCATTGTGTGTCAAAAGTGTTGGTAGATTCACTCCACATTAACTCCCTTGTTGGAAAAGGTAAACCAAGTATAGCTCCTTTTCACAACAGTTGTATGAATTTTTGTCTCTCATTAATTCGGTTGAATTTGAATTTGCAGAAGTAGTATCATATAAATAAATTCTTGTGTTCTTGTATTCGTCGTTTCTTGCAGGTTTGTTAGGTTTCCTTTGGATTAAGTTAGGGTATTCAGAAGAATACCCTTCTAACTCATTTCCTGGGTTCCTATTTTTTTGAATATTCATCTCGCTATTACTTTGGAAAAAGTCTCGGTATTCCACACCTTCGTTCAGTGTTAATGACTCTTCTAGGTATCATGAAACCCTTTGTATTTATTTCCTTTCCTTGGAAAATTAATTTCAATGAAACCTTTGTTCAAAACAATTTCCTCACAGGTTTTCGAATTCAACTTTTGATTTTTTTAGTTATATTCATCTTCCAAAAGAGGGATAATACTCTTGCAATTATTTTTCCTTGTTTGGTTTAGGCATCAATTTTAACTCAAATTTGATACATCAACTTTATTTTATGGTCACTAATATTTGTCAAGCTTTGGGTCTGCTACCTATGCTAGTAAACAAACAAAGGAAACATGGAAAAAACGAAGAATACACTTGAATCTTGATGATCAAATCACCTCAAAGACTCCATTAGAACAAAGACACTTTGGAGGGTGAGGACATCAATGGTTTAATATGCATGAAGAACGAAGATACATGTGGTATCCATGTCACCACTAGAGAAATTCCATGTCATCAGTCACTATTAGTCCCAATCATCAAAGATAGTGACATGTCATGTTCTCATCACATGATGATGTGGAAGTCATGATGTATTGTTGTAATCATTGTAAGGACAAATAAGTGGAATTCCAAGAGTCATGGAAGTCCAAATACATGTAATACCAAAAGTCATATGTAATTCCAAAATCATTCATAATTCCAAAGGTTCTAAAACTCCAAAGGTCACTAGAAGTTGGAAAGTCAAGAGTCTTGAGGATGTGAAAGGTCATGCCTCAAGTTATAAAAGGATCCTAATTTCTCATGTAAAGGAATTTTAACGTTGGCTTCTCCCACAAGGCATTAGAGAAACAAAGTTATTACTTTTGGGGAGAAAGTAGTGGCTCTAATGCTTCACTATTGGAGCTAGTGATGTTCATTGTATTTAGTATCCTGGGACTTTTTATTAATATTGAATCCTTTCAAGCCAACACATTTTCACACATGGATTGTGAATGTTTATAATATTATTCTTTGAATGTTTTTGGTTCATGTTTTCTTTCATCTATATTGGAATAATTGAACTATTTCAATGAATTCGGTGATTACTTATTGAAAATGTGCTTTTATGTTTATATTGATCGTCACATCCCTTTAAACTATTTTGCTTGATGTTAGATGAGACTTTCTCTTTCACGTGTGTCTCCATTAGGGTAGTAATTGTTAGGATATTCCGACACATAGGAAATAGTTAAGTACAACTTGGTCTAGTATAGAGTTAGGTATAGAGTTAGGTAAAGTGTGTTTCTTTACCGTTGTACATTTTGTAACTTACAATCCGACGGTTCATTCTCTCTTCGGTATTACCGACACTTGATCCGTGGCTTGACACCCGATTGGTCCATGATTTCTATTTAAAGCGCATGGAGGGTCATTTGTAGGGTAATCCGTGCATGAGACAAGCATATGTAAATTTTCATTCTTTTATTAATAAATTGCCTGAAGTGGCCGCGTTGGCTCAGGCCGTGGACTGTTTCCCTCTTTGAGGGTTTTAACCACGTCAAAAATACTAGTGTATTGATCTGCAATCTGGTTATGAGCGGTGTCCTTTGGTGTTCTGTCTGAGGAACTTACCTGTAAATTCCTACATGGTATCAGAGCTATTTGAGGGTCGCGTCCGTTGGTGATCCAAATCTGAAGCCGGTAGAACTGCATCCGACTGCCATTTCCTAGATCTACTGTTTCTGACTGCTTTCGGGCCGAGAGGACTGCTCTGTTGTGTTGGGAGCATCTGTTCCAGTGAGGAACCCCTTTCGTTTTAGGCGAAAAGGTTTCCGGTAGCCCTAGCTGCATCATTTTTAAGATCTAGAGGTATACAGTGTTTATTTGCAGTTTACAGTTATTTTCTCTCTGTTTATTTCGGTTTTGGTTTATTTAGCCTTTTTAATTACCGGATCTATACCTTTCATTTCTGCGTATGCTCTTTGCCCTGCGACTCTATATGATCTGGGCAAATCAGAAACAGAAAGGAAGGATTTTTCTCATGCGTATGCTCTTTTCCCTGCGCCTTAGGGTGATCTCGGAAAATCAGAAACATTGAGGAAAATATTTAGTTTCCAGCTAAAGCTAACTTTGAGCCGCAAAGTTAATTTTTTGAAAATATTTAGTTTTTCGGGTAAAGCTAACTTCGAGCCGTAAGGTTCGTTTTCTTTGCATGTCCATGTTGGGTTTTGTGTTTTTTGTTTTGTAGGGAAAAAGAGCTTTCTCAAAGCAAGCACGCAACCCAAAGCACCCCCCCCTCTCTCTCTCTCTCTCTCTGGCGGCGGAATTTTTCATTTCCGCACATTCCCGCACTTCGTCGGCAACTTCATCAACTTTTTTTCAAAAAGCCATAACTTCTTCATCCGGAAGCCGTTTTCAGAGCTGTTTTTTTTAAACCAGCCTAATTTTTCGAGATCTATCCATTGGAACACTTAGTTTCAGCATCTTTAGCTTCAGTTTCTGTTGAAATGGAAAGTCAATACCAAGTTACCCTTGACAGTACCAACTACTTCCAATGGTTGGCTTACATTGAGGATTTACTTAGAAGTAAAGGTCTCTACAGAATAGCCTCAGGCCAAGAAAAGAAACTGAAGGATGAAGATAAGGCTGCTAAATGGGAAAATAGGCAAGATCAAGCACGTGGATTGATAGGGATGTGTATTTCTCCAGATCTTAGATTCCATATTGCAGAACTTGATACTCCTGATGAAGCAATGAAACAAATCAATAAAGTTTTTGGGATTAAAAATGAACTTAGAGCCCATCAACTTGAAAATGAGTTGCTTACATTGGACCCTAATAATTTTTCTTGCATTGAAGATTTCTTGTCCAAGTTCAAGACCCTTAGATATCTCTTGGAAGGTGTTAAAGTTAAGAAAGAAGATAGTAACCTTATCTATTCCATTCTTACTAAGTTGGGACCAGCCTACTCTGTGTTTGTTTCCACCTTCCATTCTACAAGAGAAGCCTTCATTTCTTAAGGAACAAACTACAAGTCCCCTTCCTTTGACTCTTTTTGTGATTCTTTAATAAGAGAACAAGAAAAACTCTTACACCTTGGTCTTCTTAATCTTGGAAACTCTTCCAAGAAAGCGTTAGCCGCCCAGCAGCAACCAAATTCAAAGAATCCTAAGAATTCATATCCTAAAAAGAATGGTCCTAAACCAAACAAGGGTCCTAAGCAATCTCATCCTCAAAATGAAAAATCATTTCAAACAAAATGATAAGACAAATAAAAACAAATGGAAGAAGACTGATAGACATTGCAACCTTTGTAACCGAGATGGCTACTTAGAATCCAAATGCTTTAAGAAGATGGAAGCCTTGGAAGCAACGATGAAGAAACATAACATCCATTTGGAGCATTCTTCACCTTCAACTTCATCTTCAGGAATGGCGCTTTCTGCATGTGGTTGTCAATCATCTCGGTCTGGTTATGCATTAAATGTATCTTCTTCTTCTCATTCTCATGAGTGGCTCATTGATTCTGGAGCTTCTTATCACATGGCCAAAAACAAAGGCATGTTTTCTTCTTTAAATGATTGTAACACCAAAAATATATATGTTGGTGATGATAGATCTCTTAGTGTTGTAGGGACTGGAACTGTTCATCTAGACAATGGTCAGTTTAATGATGTATTATGTGTTCCAACCTTATCCTGCAACCTTCTATCTGTATATCAGATAACTCATTCAGGTGAAGGTAAAATCGTTGAATTTTCACCTCATGATGTTGTAATCAAGGACTTAAGAGATCCTAAAAAGATTTTGGCTACTGGCATTGCTGATGATTCTACAAGGTTGTATAAGTTTCACAACTTTGGGTCATCAAATCTTCCCTCAGTGTTTGTTGCTCATAACGATGAAGTGAGCAAACTTTGGCATGAGCGATTTGGTCACTTAAACTATCGCTCCCTTCAGCATCTATGTAAAGAAAATATGGTGACAGGTCTTCCTATGGTATCTTGCAGAGATGGTGTTTGTTTCGAATGTGTACTCGGAAAACATCATCAAGACATTTTTGAAAAACGTGCCTCTTGGCACGCCTCAGCCGCTTTACAGCTTGTGCATAGTGATTTATGTGGTCCACTTCCTGTTGTTTCATTCTCTGGCTGCAAGTATTTCTTAACTTTCATTGATGATTTCTCCAGACGCACTTGGGTATACTTCTTAAAACTCAAGAGTGAAGTATTTAACACATTTTTGGCCTTCAAAGCCTTTGTTGAAAAACAATATGGACATCAAATTCTTAA
Organism: Pinus tabuliformis; assembly: GCA_031772625.1. NCBI lineage: Eukaryota > Viridiplantae > Streptophyta > Pinopsida > Pinales > Pinaceae > Pinus > Pinus tabuliformis. Next base: position 1,067,842,490 of record CM062804.1, on the reverse strand, counting down.
GCTAAGATCTGATAATGGCGGAGAATATGTTAAAAACACATTCATCAACTTTTGCACTGAGAATGGAATTCAAATGCAACATACTGTTCCATATAATCCACAACAAAATGGTGTAGCTGAAAGGAAGAATCGCACCTTAAAGGAAATGGCTAATTGTATGCTACAATCTAAAGGACTTGGTCTTAGTTTTTGGGCAGAAGCAATTAACTATGCAAATTACATAATAAATCGCACTCCTACTAAGGCTTTAAAGAATATCACTCCAGAAGAAGCATGGAGCTCAATCAAACCAGATGTTAGTCACTTTCGTGTTTTTGGAAGTGAAGCGTGGGCCCATATTCCAGATGAAAAGCATAAAGCTTTAGAACCTAAGAGTGAAAAATGTACTTTTGTTGGATATTCTGAAGATGTCAAATGCTATAGACTTATTCCATTTAAGTCCAAAAATGTTAGCATTAGAAGAGATGTAAAATTTGATGAAAATATATCGGCCTGCGAGCCTAGTCCGGCGGATGTGCCACCTCTCCCTATCTCTTCTACTTTTGAAAACATTTCTTCTTCAGATGATGATAGTGAGGATGACAATCCTCCCCCACCTTCTCAGGATCCTCCTTCAGCTCCTCAGCTTCCAAAATGGGTCCGTGGTACTCGGGATGCAGCAGGTGGTCTTGCCGGTGATCCTACAGATCAGCGACGTACACGTTCTCAGTTCGAGAGAGCCTCTTCTTTACTGGCTCAAGCTCCAGTAAATTATGATCCTGACACCTTTGCAGAAGCTTCAGGCCATCCAGATTGGGAAGCAGCTATGAATTAAGAATATCATTCATTGTTGGCAAATGATACATGGGATCTTGTTCCTCTACCAAAGGGACGAAAACTTGTTAGATGCAAATGGGTTTACAGAACCAAGTATGGACCAGATGGGAAAGTTGATAAACATAAAGCTCATCTTGTTGCTAAAGGTTTTTCACAGGTTGAAGGCATTGACTACACTGAAACCTTCTCCCCTGTTGCCAAAATGAACTCTATCCGCCTTGTTCTTTCCCTTGTTGCCTCGTTCAAATGGGAAGTCCATCAAATGGATGTTAAATCTGCCTTCTTGCATGGGGACTTGCATGAAGAAATCTACATGGAACAACCCATTGGCTTCATAAAAACAGACTCCAGCCTTGTATGTCGGCTTAAGAAATCCCTTTATGGTCTCAAGCAAGCTCCTCGAGCTTGGTATGCCAAAATGGATAGCTTTATTTTAGAATCTGGCTTTTCTAGGTGTCATTCTGACAATACTGTCTACACCAAGCAAGTGGGCAAGTCTCTTATCATTCTTGTTCTTTATGTTGATGATCTTATCCTTACCGGTAGTGATCCCAACCTTATAAACCATGTGAAGTCTAGCCTTAAAAGGAAGTTTGAAATGACAGACTTAGGACACTTACATTATTTTCTCGGTCTTCAAGTCTTGCAATCCAAGGAAGGTATTTCCCTTTCTCAGTCCAAGTATGCCTGTGATATTCTACGCCACTTTCACATGGAAGACTGTAAGCCAGCCCCTTCTCCCTTTCAGTCTGGAGTCAAACTTTCAGTCACTTGTACTTCTCCTGAAGTTGATGCTACCTTATACCGTCAACTTGTAGGAAAACTTTTGTATCTAACCCATACTCGTCCTGACCTTTCCTTTGCTGTTGGCCTTGTTGCTCGGTTTATGCAAAACCCACGTGAAAGTCATTGGAAAGCAGCTAAAAGAATACTTCGTTATGTTCGAGGTACAGTTCAGTTTGGGATTCATTACAGTGCTGAAGCAGCTCCTCTATTGGTTGGTTTCACTGATTCTGATTGGGCTGGTGACCCTGATGATCGGAAGTCTACTACCGGTTATGTGTTCACTCTTGGTTCAGGACCTATTACATGGGCTTGCAAGAAACAAGCTGCCATTTCTCTTTCATCAGCAGAAGCAGAGTATCGTGGTGCCGTAGAAGCTAGTAAGGAAGCCTTGTGGCTTCGTTAGATCCTGTCAGAGTTTGGCTTTCAGCAACAGCATCCGACTACACTTTGGTGTGATAATCAAAGTGCCATTCAACTATGCAAAGATCCAGTCCAACATCAGCGCAGCAAACACATTGAACTACACATGCACTTCATCAGAAAGCTCATTCACGACCATGTTCTTGAAGTGCAATATTGTTCAACAGATGATCAAGTTGCAGACATCTTCACAAAGGCTCTCACAGAGGCGAAGTTCACTAAACTTCGATTTATGGTTGGAGTTCAGGAAGTTGTCACTAAGGGGGGATAGGCTCTAGTGCCTCCTTCCTTCTCCTATTGTGTCATATTTGTAAATCCTTCAATCCTATCCCAAGTTGTTCTTAAGGGGGGATGTTAGGATATTCCGACACATAGGAAATAGTTAAGTACAACTTGCTCTAGTATAGAGTTAGGTATAGAGTTAGGTAAAGTGTGTTTCTTTACCGTTGTACATTTTGTAACTTACAATCCAACGGTCACGATATGTAGTGATCCGACGGTTCATTCTCTCCTCGGTATTACTGACACTTGATCCGTGGCTTGACACCCGATTGGTCCATGATTTCTATTTAAAGCGCATGGAGGGTCATTTGTAGGGTAATCCGTGCATGAGAGAAGCATATGTAAATTTTCATTCTTTTATTAATAAATTGCCTGAAGTGGCCGCGTTGGCTCAGGCCGTGGACTGTTTCCCTCTTTAAGGGTTTTAACCACGTCAAAAATACTGGTGTATTGATCTGCGATCTGGTTGTGAGCGGTGTCCTTTGGTGTTCTGTCTGAGGAACTTACCCTATAAATTCCTACAGTAATCTTATTTCTCTCTTAGAGGTTCATTTTATTCTCCCCTCTACAGTAAGATAACATTGATACATCTGCAATCAAACATTCACAAGGTGCACTAATTTTCTCATTCAAAAGGAAATTTACACTTCTCTCTTGTGCTAACAGCCAATGCCAAGGCATATCTTTAAGAAAATAGCAGTCGATCCATATTCTAGATGAGACTCCTACACCAAATGGTATGAGGTTTATTTGGGACCCTATATCAGGGATATCCCCTATATGTTGGTGGTCTCCAGCACCATTGAGATTCTAGCACTAGAATGAGGGCAGCCAGTTTTTTATGGCTGATAACTCCGCACACCCAAATCATTCTTCTTCTAATCAAGGTAGCAACATTCCAAGCACTACTTTGACTACTATTCCTAAAGTAGGGGGGTCTTCTCAACCTAGCCCAGAGTTGATGTACAAAGTTACATATGAACAAATCCGGACACTTTGACCCATAACCCGTTGGTTCACAAAGGCTAACAGATTAATTACTGGAGCGCAGAATATCCCACATTCTATGAAGAAGAAATAAACAATTCATGGTAGTATATTATTTTCTAAAATGGAAGATTTGGTTTTTTCCACTCTTGAAGAGTTAGCAGAATCCGTAGAAAAATCAGTGCATCAATATTAACTTCCACCTCTTAATGAAGGGTGAGAGGATTATGTTGTTCTTTCTTGCGACATTTTTGATAGATTAGATGGTGAAGGAGAAGACTCCTCAGATTCTAAAAAGGAAGAGGAGAAAAAAGACAAAGACATGGCCAATCAAGAATTAAATTGGATGGCCCAATGACCTCTTTCTCTTCTATACATTCTCCATAAGGTTCCTACACATCCAGAAAAGTTGCTATCAAAATTCAATCCAGAAAAGAAGACAAAGGCAGAAGATCACATCTATGACTTCTACATGCATATACGGATGTTAAAGGTAAGGTAAGATGATGTTGCTTACAAAATTTTTCCTTATACATTAGAAGGTAGCGTAGCAACATGGTACCATAGTCTCCCTATCAATTCAGTCCAAAGTTGGAGTGAGTTCAAGAATTTATTTCTAGATGAATTTGTCGATGAGAAAACTCTTGCCATGTTACTAAAATAGCTCGGAAATAGTAAATTGGGGGACAAGGAGAAAGTTAAATATTTAAATAAGAGATTCAACTGTATATTGAATAATTCCCTCCCAAGAATAGAACCACACAATTCAATTACTATCGATTATTATACAACATCCTTGCCTGTTAACATCTCCTAATTCATTAAAAGAGCTGCAAAGGGAACACTGGCATTAAAATTTGAAGAAGTGATCGCCATCGAGAAGGACTTTTGTGTTTCAGAGTCATTATTAGTGATGATGAATCAAAGGACTCAAATGAAACTAGTAGGAAGTCTCAACCTTCTTCTAGTAAGGCTAAATAAAAGGAATCATCAGATATTGAAAGCTTGACTAGGATGGTGAAAACACTCACCAATGAAATCTCAGAACTAAAGAAAAGGTCAAACAAGACTTCTACTAGTAGCAAGCCTCCCAAGTCCTTCCCTTTTCGAAGGAATAATAATAGCAGCAACAATCAACCCACCAAGTCTGCCTAGAGCTCGAATGTTGTGATGAATATAGAAAGTATCAACATGGATAATTATTTTTCTTTCCACCAAGAATATCACTCAGAAAAGACATGCCCACAATGGAACCACAACATGAACACTCTAGCTACATGCGTTATGGATTTCTTACTAATAGATGAGAAAGAAGAACAAATAGAAGAAACATTTGAACCCACAACGATGAAATAAATAAAAGGAATTGGACATGTAGTGAATGCATTTGCTTGTATCTATAACACTAACAAGAAGAAAGTTGAATAATTTCCACAAAGTGAAGCCCCTCCACCGAAGCAAAATGGTTGATATAGTTTGAGTAAAGGTCCCATTTCTGATCAAGAGGTGATGAGACATAAATTAAGGGATCAATTGTTAAGAAGATCTCACCACTAGTCAATCCTGCTCAAAATGTATAGAGTAAATATGGAAATGCAACTAATTCTAGGAACACTTCATCTAGCAAAAAGAGTAACTCTACCACCCCAGAAGTGTCAAACAAAGCTACTCCTCCAAACACTTCAGCATGACCTGCTAGAAGTGAAATAATTGACTATAAAATTATTGAATATTTGAAGAGAGCATGCACTAATATTTCCATCTATGAGATCGTGAGGATCGCAGACCATCGTCAATTAATTGTCCAAACCAAACCTTTTCATAACCTTCACCAAGTGTTAAATCTTCTTCCTCTCAAAAGGTGTCTAGTAAGTCATATGGTCCCCTCAAATATGTAGTTAATGCTATAACATTAGAATCTAACATGTCTACCCTTTGTTTTTATTAACTTTTGAAATTTTCAATTATAATGTCCACAATTTTTTAGTCAATTCTAGTGCATATGTAAATGTAATGCCATTATCTGTTGCAAAGAAACTAAATGCTAAATGGGACAAAACTGGTGCACAAGTTATTCAGCTGGACATATCTCTCATCCAATCTATTGGAGAAAAAAAATGTGCTTATTATATCATCAAAAGGTGATCGAGTTGATCAATGTATAAATATTGTAATTGCAAACATTGAGAAATCCTATGGTGTACTCCTTAGCAAAGACTGGTCCAACAAATTACAAGGGTATTTTGTGATAGACTAGTCACATTTATGGATTCCATACAACAGCAAGAATAACTAAGTTCAGGTGGAAAGTGAGCCATATATGAAGCACACCATGATACCACTTGAGGGCCAAAATGAGCTGGTTGTTTTTGCTGATCTAATCTTTGGGAATTGTTTTCTTGAAATTGACCTTGAGGGTTATTAGGCACAATTGTCACCCATTCCATCAAATACATAGCTATGACTCATTCCTTATTCTTCAGCTGGTGCAAATGAATCATGTAATATAGATGTACATAATAATACTAATAGTAGTAATAGTAGTATAGGAAGTATCTTAATAGCTCATAATATTTGGACTTTATATTTTGATGGTTCAAAGATGTAGGATGGCTCTAGAGCTGGTTGTGTACTTATAGACCCATGCAACAAGAAGCATATCCTTTCATGTCATCTAGAGTTCGAGTGTACTAATAATATTGTTGAATATGAAGCACTCATACTTGGATTGAAGAAAGCTATTGACCTGAAGGTAGAGATTCTCAAGGTAATTGGTGACTCAGAGGTGGTCACTCATTAGGTACGAGATACTATACATTGTGTTTCACCGAATCTAAAAAACTACCAGCATGAGGTATGGTGTTTAATTAATCATTTCAAATATTTCAATATTATTTATGTTCCTAGAGTTAGAAATGTTGCAGCAGATGCATTAGAAAATGTAGTCACTAGGATGTCTCCATTGAAAAATGGTTTTTCTATTGAAATTATATATAAACCATCTATTCCTAACAATGTCACTAATTTATTTTTTTCAATGATGACCAATAGATACTGCACTTTATGGCTAATGTGGATGTATTCAAAGATGTTACCATAGATGAGGATGAGCACGATCAAGCTTTGTAGGAGGCATCCAGTGCAACGAAAGGAAACACTATGCCTAAGGGTGTGGTGTCCCTAGAGAAGTTATATGATCTGCAGAACTGATTTAGAGGACCAACCAACAAAAATACTTAGAGCTCAAAGTTATCATTTGAACAAGTCAATCTTGGGACCCAAGAAGATCTGAAGTACGTAAACCTTGGTATGTGTTATTCCACATAAGAATGACACACATTTATCTACCTATTTAAGAAGTAACGAGCTATATTTGAATGGAAATATGATGATTTAAATACATATGACATTCATAATATGTAGCACGTCATTCCTATAAGAGAAGGGGTAAATCATTTCCAAAAGAAATTAAGAAAATTTCATCTAACATTAGAACACCTTATCCAAAATGAATTGAGAAATATATTGGATTCTTCAATCATTTTTAAACTCAAACATTCCACTTGAGTTTCCAATTTGGTCCCAGTTAGAAAAAAGACTGGTGAAATAAGGCTATGTGTTGATTTCCGAAATCTCAACCAGGGTTCTGATAAAGACAATTACTCAGTGTTATCCATGGAACAGATCCTTCAGACAATATCTGGGTTTGAGATGTTTTAGCTATTAAATGGTTTCTCTGGTTATAATCAAGTTATATTACCATAACCAAATAGATTAAAAACTACATTCAATACCAAATGGGGAACGTTCGCCTTCAAGAGGAGGCCATTTGGGCTTAACAATGTCAGTGCAACTTTCCAAAGATCGATAGACATCATCTTTCGTGGCCTTATAAGTAAGAGTTTCATTGTTTATTTCGATGATGTTAATATTTTTTCCAAGAAAATATCAAATCACATGCATCATCTGAAACAGATATTCGAGTGGTGTCGAAAGTATGGGATTTCTCTTAATCCCAAGAAGAGTATCTTTGGTGTGTCCAAAGGGATCCTATTAGGGCACATCATTAGATTAAACTCGAGAGGGTCAAAGGCATTACACAGATCCTGTTTCCAGTGAATAAGAAGGCCGTGCATTCTTTCTTAGGGAAAATTAATTGTTTGAGATAATTCATCTCTAATTATGCTCAAATAGTCAAGCCCATACAAGAGATGATTAAGAAAGATGCAGTATACAAATGGGATAAATGGGAGAAGGAATATTTCGCTTAGATCAAGAAGGCTATTGTCGATGAACCCACATTATTCAGTCCATATTATGGCAAATATTTATTTCCTGCTCTATACGTTTGATTCATATTCAGTGATCGTGGTCATATTGACTCAGAAGGATATTAAAGGAAAAGAGTGGCTTGTCCCTTTTATGAGTGCTAGTCTACAAGGGATAGAATTAAATTATCCTACCATTGAAAAACAAATATATGGTGTATATAAGGTAGTTAAGTATCTAATACAATCATATTTGTACCTCATCCAGTAATAAGAAGATTATTTTTGTAGCAAGAGTTGGGCAACAAGAAGGCTAACGAGATGACCTGTCTACAAGAATATCATGTGGAGTTCAAACCATTTCATACTATAATGGGTCATGGCCTATGGAAAAAAATGCTCCTAAGATATATCCTTCAGGATGGGAGCAGGAGATAGAAATGTACAACATTAAATATGTTCCTCAGTCCACATCTACAGTGCCATGGTATGCATATTTACAACAATTTTTGGAGCATGGAACCTTGCCCACCTATCTATAAAACAAAATGAAGAGGGAAATCCATTTAAAATCTCTATCTTATCAATTAGTGCATGGAGTGCTTTTCTGGAAGCACCACAATGGTGTCTTGCTAAGGTGTTGTTGACGGTGCTAGACCTGCCAACATGTCAGGGTGATCTCCCTAGTAAGAAGTCCCAACTAGACCTCAAACTGTTTGGAGTAGGAGTCCCATTAGTGGGTGGTAATGTAGTGTCTTGACTACAGTATCATGCAGAGGTGAGTATGATATCTTTGGTTAGAAGCAAGTGTGTGACCTTGCAGTGAGTCAAGTGAGATGCATGGGGGTTCTAACGCACAGAGGGGAAAATAAAGTGTGTCCCTTAGAAGACTGTAATAGTATGTAGCCTGAAAGGAACACACAAGCAGAATGACATCACAAGATGGAAGCAAAATAGTCCACAATCCAAAGTGACAGGTTAATCCAACAACACACCTTCAACAAGATTCATACAATTGCATACAAAATAGTTCATACACAAATGCGTAAGTTAAACAACAGACATTGCTAAAGCAACCATAATAGTCCAACTAAAATAACAACATATGCATGAAAATGTATTGGCTCAGTTATATTATTAAGTGAAAGTTCCATCCATACATACACCATTGACATCCACTAGCCCCAATAGTGGAACATTACAGTCAACACCACCTGCTCCTCCAAAGAAGTGTACTTTCTCTACACTCTGGAGAAGCCAAGGCTCATCACAATGTTGTTGGGAAAAGTATCCAATACGGAATGACCCTATCCCACTCTAAGGGTGATAGTACCTCAGCAACAACCGAATGCAAAGCTATTCAAGATTACTTCTTTATGAGATGTAAGAGAGGGGAGAAAGAGATCCACTAACCGTTGTCTTCCGCTAATGTTTGACCCAATCTTCTCTCCTTGCTGCTTGCTCCCAGCTCCTTGCTCTTTCACTGGCCCAGCTACACAAAGATCCTGCAAAAGCACAAGAAAGGGAAACTACAAGAAGCATACATCCATAATTGATTCAAGGATTAGAATAAATCAAATATACAAGCATCAATACGCCACAAAGACACATGCATATAGAAGAACCTCAAATGCTTTATTAATGGAAGAAGTAAAGTTCTGAGAGTGTTACAACCATAATAGGCCCAATCCAGCAACACCTCCTAGCAGAAAGAAATCTCCTCTTCACCTCCTTCAAAGCAATCACCCAATAGTTCTATACTCAAACCAACAGCACTTCCTTACATTCACAAGATTCCAGCCTCCTTAGACCTCATGAGAGAGCTCTATATATAGGAGATTTGGAGAAAGGATGAGTCAACTTGAGTTTGGCATGAAGCTGACTAGTGTCCTCTCCCACTTCAGTTATACTTCAATTCTTGAGTCCACTTGGAGTTTCTTGCTTCCACTTCGAGATCTAGATCCTCTTACTCATCACAAGGCGAATTCCCTGATCCAAGTGTCATTTTGGAAGCTTCCTGGGCATTTGACACCTTGCAGAATGACTGTGCCACTTGGCCAATCTCGCCCAGCGCAGGTAGCCTTCATTAGAGTTGACATTCAGCGCAGGTACAGAGTGGAGCAGTTGACATTCAGCGCAGATGCTCAGTGGAGCAGTTGACATGATCCAGAATTAGCTTGTTTTTTAGTGTTTTCAGGTGGAGAACTGATTTTTAGTGCTGTGGTTTGCTGACCTTGTTCCTCTAGGGGTAGGAACAACATGTTTAGGGACTTTGGATCCCTTAGATTATCGACATTTCATGCTTCATGCTGTAAGGCACAAAAATGTCTATAACAGTTGCCCCCTAAAGTATGAGGTCGTTTATCGGGTGAAATGCTTTATCAGGAGGATCCGAAGTTCATTCAATCGCTGAGAGGTGCCCTGTAATAAATACAATACAATACATTATTTTTCATTCTGCTTTCATGATCTAGCTGAGGCGGGCATTCCCATGCTCAGCTTTATAAATTCATTTTGGTACATAGAACAGACGATCGTCTGATGGTAGACTGATAATTCTCTGCTGAAATTATCATCCTTTGAGTAGGATGATCATCTGCTGTAATGATGTACATATCAAATGTCTTTATATTTCCTGAATATATATCGCAGCCCGGATGGATGAAACTAGATCCGGGGTCTTCAAACTCGTTCGATCTTCACTCTAAGTACAAGTCGATCCATGTGAGAATTGCGCTGAAGTCGAACATGGAAAGACATCGCTTGATTACCGGTCAATAATGTAAACCGTTAACAAGCGCGAGAGGAATCACCAATAATGACAATGACCCTCAAGGTACTGCAGTACAATTCACGTGGTGTGAATAAAGGACTTGGCGTTGAACACCACGCAAAATCTTCTGGTCGAAGGTCATTAATGTATACCTGTCGCCGGAAGTGAGAAACTTGCCATTGAGGCATGCAAGCTTCAAAGTACTGGGGTTTTTGTTCCTAGATCAACTTCTTGGATAATGAGCTGAAGTCGACAAGAAGTGATCCGTCAAAGGAGGGCCTTAATGAATCCCACATCAGTGACACGGAACGGAGTTAATGATTTTAGTGGAGGTGAAAATAATCTGTGAGATATGATTCAGGGTGGCGATCATGGGTGGATGCAGGATAATGTATGGCAGTGGATGGGACATGGTTAACTCTTTCTGACCAACATCTCTTGAACATATAACGACACTGATGTGATGGATCGGTAGCATTACCCCAAATGTGGATGGTTTGGCGAAGACCATGGTGATGAGACCGGTGAATGAAACAACCCAACCCGATGTGATACGGAGGACAAAGTGTCATGTTCAAGAGCGACTTGCTACCATTAAAGCTTTGAGGTTCTCCCAATTTTTCCCCAGTCATTTCTGACCAGTACCTCTTTATTTTTGTCAAGCTTGAGGAGGATAACATATGCTTGTTCTATAACCTGCCCTTCGGGCAAGCCCATCGCTATGTTTTAACGAGCCTAGCGATAGGGAAACTCGTTCTCGTCTAAAGACAAGTTTGTCGCTATTTAATCATTTTAACGAGTCTAACGACAAGGAAAACTCGGTCCTTTTCATTTTTAGAGAGTCTGAAAAGGTACAGAAAGTTAACTCCAAAATTCCTTTTTCGTCATCTAATCCCTTAAGTCCGAAAAAGTATAAAACAATACAGAAGGGATGAGTTTTCGATAACTTTAACGAGCCGAATAAAACAAGCGCTCGACCTTTTTGTGCAATAATCCCTCAGGTCCAAAAAGATTAAAATCTAGAGGAGGGATAGCTCTTCCGGTCATTTTAACGAGCTGGAAGGCCAAAACTCGGCAAACTTTTCATATTTTACGAGTCAGATGAAAAGAGCTCAAAGAAGACTCGTCTTTTGAGGAACGAGTGATAAACAGGGATAGCAGCAGATTCCAGGTACAGGTTGGAATTTTCCAATCACGGCAGTGTCACAAGGATGGCTAGGTGAAATCACTCTTCGCAGTTGTTCCTCAAAATGGGTAAACAATCATATGGAGGTAAACGATCGGCCAAATGAACAGTGGAGGTGATGGCTGCAGCAAAACACGACCAAGGTCTTTTTACGGTTGATCAGGGTACATTCTTAATGGTTATTTACCGGGAAGTTCATTTTTTAATGAGCTTAAACTTGCTCAAAAGCTTATGTTTATTTTTTAACGAGCATGAACTATGACGTTAAAACTACTCGGATCTCGCTTTTCTATTTTTTAACGAGCATAAATTCCGCGGTAAAACTGCTCGATTATATGGTCAAATTTTGATTTTTTACCATCACTAGCTTTTCTCTTTTCAAATATAGTACTGCTTTTTCAATCGCTGCAACAAACTTTGTTAGAAATGAATAATATTTGCATGAAAATGAGATTATAACCCTAATATTTCACTTTAAACTGTGTAAAAAGCCATTAAAAGGTGTTTTTACCTCTCATTTACCATTTCATTTGCATTCGGTTTGTTGGAGCTCTGGAGGTGCCTCTTCCCCCTTGATTTTCACCAGCTGATTCCGGGAGATTCTGCGGACGATTTTCGGCGCCGTCTGGACCAGGTAGGAGCTAAACCCTAGCTCTTTCTTTTCATGGTTTCTTTTTCCTGTTTCATGCCTGTTTTTCAGTATTTCTGAGCCCCTGGGGTTTTGCCAGGGCGCCCTAGGATCAGCGCAGGTTCCCCTTTCGAAACCTGCGCTGAAGGTCAAGCTGCCTTAAGGCAGTCTGACCCTCAGCGCAAGTGGGAGACTCTCTGCCTGCGTTGGGCTCAAAAACTGAGTTTTTAAGGTCATTTTTTGATGATTTTTTCGCCAGTTTTTCATCAAAATCAGGGACTTACTCCTTCTCTTGTTTGCTTTGCAGGGAACTCTGAACAAAATGTCCCTTACATGGCGAGAACGAGAACATGAAGAGGAGGACATGATTGCCCTCCATGACCCTGTCACGGTGAACGCGTTGCGGAACTGTGGCCTGCTGAAGTTCTTCCGTATCTCTAGTATGAGAGCACAGATTTCTTTGCTGCAGTACATGCTTGATGCTTGGGATCCTGTTAACCAAGTGTTCCAGATTAGGGGAAAAGCCATCCCCTTGACCATAGAGGACATGTACTTCTTGACTGGACTGTCAAGGCGAGGTGCCCCCGTTTCCTTGTTAGGTACGGCCCGGGGGACTGATTCCACCAGAGATTATGTCCGCCAGTATTGCAGGGAAGGTTCTCAGCCGAGCAGAGACGGCAAGATTGTTATCCGTGAGATTATTGATCGGGCTCTCAGGTCCATTCTGTTCACTATTGGTAGGATGGCCGGCAGTGCAGCTCTACATGTTGCCAACAGGTCTTATATGCAGCACGCTTTGGAGTGTCTCCAACCGAAAGTATTCAACTGGTGTGATGCAGTACTTGTTCAGATGAAAAGTCAATTGACCAAGGTAAAGGATGGGAAGCTGAAGAACTTTGGATTTGGTTCTATTCTGACTGCCTTCGCCTTGGAGAAAATCCCACTGATGCAACCTCAGTACATCATACTCGACTTGCCTTCTCCGACCGAGCCACGCATGCAGAGGTGGGTCGACCACATGTCTAGGCATGCTGGTCAACCTCAGATTACTTTTACCGAGGCCTTCTTTAGGTGGTTCGAGCGCCAGGAGATGGCGTTTTCCGAGTATCCATATGTGGGTATGGATTTCCGAGGTGATCCGGATTTGGTGCTATCGGATGGCGAACAGTGGGCCGCCATTGGTAAACTCCTTGACCATATTACTGTTTACTGTTCTTATTCATAATGTTGCTATGCTTTATTCTATCAAGACTTTTAATTGTACTCTTGGGTGCATGCAGATATTGGTCCTGTTCGTCCAGCAGTTCGTCCGAGATCGCCAGTTGCTACCCCGGCAGTGGAGGCTGCTAGGAGAGTTGTTATTCGCGATCTTGACGATACTGAGACCCTTACAGCTGTGCAGGAGCAGGTTGAGAGCCTTACTCGCGGTCTTCCGGATGTACAGATTGACGAGTTACCTTTACAGCTGCAGCGGCATACTATTGGCGTGCCTAGACGATGGACTCGTCTCTTGCGCATGATTGCACAGGCCGTGACGTACTATCATGAGCACCATTAGGCTAGGGTGCCCCCTAGCATCTTTTTGAGTTTTTGGGTCATATGACCGATTTTGTCTTGGTTACAGAACATTATGTATGAACTTATATAAACAGCTTATATGTATTTTGATTTTCGGGTTTTATTCTGGTTGATTTATGTGATCCATATGTACAATCTTTGACGATGTGTCCCTTTTATAAATGCTGCAAATGTCTATCTAACACATAGTTTGCTAATGAGTCAGTTAATGTGTTTAAGTTTCTTGAAATATGTTGATATTGAATTGAATCAAATCGTCTTTCCAAGATCTTAACCCTTAGGAACATGCGATAAATAGCTGGATTGCGAACAGAATATATACCATTGAGTTGTAGTATTACGAGCTGTGAGTCTAGCCTGACAATTAGTCGGCGTATGCCACGTGTGATGGCATCAGAGAGTAGTTCTATCAACGCGCTATACTCAGCGATGTTATTCGTTGATTGCCCAATACATACACCTCTGAAACTTACTAACTCGCCGCTTGAATCAAAAATGGCCCAGGCTGCGGAAGATAAGTTTCGTTAACTACGACTCGCTCCATCGGCGACATCTGCAATAAATGAAAAGGTGGATCACTCGACCAGGACAAACACTTTAGCGAAAACAAAATACAACAAAAGCATGCAGGTTACTATTTAAGCATAGTAACGCTTGAGGTACAACCCGTTGCAGGGCTGCGCCAGTGGAATTCCATCGTAATCCATTAACTCATAGGCTCCTTTTGCTAACACCCTTTTAACAATATAGGGGCCCATCCATAAGGACTTGAATTTACCTGCTCCCAATTTATCGGATTCTTGGTCATAAAGCAAGACCAAATCACCTTCTGAGAAGACACGGGGTTTGACATTTTTGTCGAACTGAGCCTTGACTCGTTTCTTATGAGCTTCGTTAGCCAAAGCGGCATCACGACGGGTTTCATCCAATTGGATTAGTTCCAAGAAACGAGTCTCTTCTTCTGAAGTTCCGGGGAGAAGATCGATTGCGAGTTTAAGCGACGAAATTTCGCACTGGATTGGTAAGACTGCTTCCAGGCCATACACCAGTTGAAAAGGTGTGAACCCGGTTGCGTTCTTTACCGACGTTCGGTAAGCCCACAAGGCTGAGTACAGGATTAGGTGCCACCTTCTTTTATGAACCCCAATCATCCTTTGCAACATACGCTTCAGGACCTTGTTGATTGCCTCAACTTGTCCGTTGGCTTGCGGATAATATGGGGTAGAGCTGTCGTGAGATAGCCCTAGCTTGGCAGCTAATTCGACCATCATGTGATTGCGAAAATGCGACCCATGATCTGTAACTATAGCCTGAGGTACGCCGAACCTGGCGACTACATGATTGAAAAAGAAAAGGGCAGCTGTTTCACCAGCGTTATCCAATGTAGGCATCGCCTCAGCCCATTTGGTAAAATAGTCAACAGCGACTATAATATACCCATGCCCCCCGGTCGAGGTGGGGTTACATTGCATGAAATCGATGCCCCACTTGGCGAAGGGCCCAACAGCAACTATCAGCTGTAAAGGTGTGGGTGGTCGTCTGGTTTTGCTATCAAAGATTTGACAAGCATGGCAACTTCTGACTGCGGTTATGCAATCTTTGAACATGGTTGGCCAGAAGTATCCTGCTCGTAAGATCCTTTGTGCTGTTGCATATCCAGACTGATGCCCCCCACACGCGCCTGAATGACAATCATTCAGGGCTTTTTTGGCCTCCTCATGGGTAAGGCACCTCCTCAGAACTGTATCAACACCACGACGGTAAAGTGTATCACCGACGATCATGTAGTCTTTTGCTTGGTATCGTATACGTTTTTGTTCGGAGCAAGAGGTGTTAGGCCTAAACTTTTGGGTTTGGAGATAAACTATGATATCTCCATACCACTCATCGCTTACAGATATCAGAAACAAACTTTCGTCCACGATTGACTCTTCCGATGTTTCATCGTTGGACGATGATGGGAGATCGCATAATAATTCTGCGAAAACTAGAGCTTTCTTTGATTTGGATTTCACAAATTCCAGATCAAACTCTTGAAGGATCGCTATCCATTTTGAATATTTGCCCCCCAGCAACTGTCGCGACAGTATATAAGTCATGGGGTTGCAATCTGACAAGATGGTAGTTTTCCGAAAGAGGACATAATGTCGAAACCTTTGAATCGCTTGAACAGCTGCAAGCGCTAGTTTTTCAACATAAGAATATTTACTTTCTGTATCGTTTAAGTTTTTACTTAAATAATAGATAGGATGTTCAATTCCATCGACTTCTTGAACTAAAACCATCGCAATGGTCGTATCCGCTGCAGCCAGATACAGGTTAAAATCTCTTTGATAGTCCGGGGCGTACATTAATGATGCTTTTACTAGACAATTTTTCAGAGCATCAAAGGAAGCTTGCGCCACCTGGTCCCAGAAAAAAGGTACATCCTTTTTCAAAAGACGAGTATAACCTTTAGCAAGTTCTGCGTAATTTGGAATGAACCTCCTCAGAAAGTTTGCTTTCCCTTGGAGTTTCTGAATCTGAAGCAAATTTGAAGGTGGAGGCAAATTAATGATTGCCTGAACCTTACAGGGGTCGAGACGAATCCCATCTTTAGAGACTACAAAGCCAAGTAAACGACCAGAACCGACGCAAAACACACATTTGTGCGGATTGAGTCTTATCTTGTAGTGTCGGCAACGTAGAAAAATCGCTCTTAAATGCTGCGGATGATCAGTCCGCTTTTGCGAATGAGCCGGAAGATCGTCGAGATAAGGTTGAACAATGTTCTTGATGTCATGGAAGGCATAATTCATCGCCCTCTGAAACGTCGCCCCTGCGTTCTTTAAACCAAAGGGTAATTTTCGATAAGCGAATGTGCCCCACGGACAAATAAATGCAGTCTTTGACTGGTCCTGTGGGCGGATATTTATTTGATTATACCCGGAAAATCCATCCATAAATGAAAAGATTTCACATCCGGCGCATTCATCAATTATCTGGTCGATGAAGGGTGTAGGGTAGTTGTCCTTCGGACAAGCTTGGTTTACATCCCTATAATCAACACACACTCTAATCGTCCCTTGTTTCTTCATAACAGGGACAATATTCGATACCCAATCGGTTAGAGGAACAGGGTAGATGAATCCAGCATGGAGAAGTTTTTCAACTTCTGCCTTAATGGCAGCGGCTTTCTTCGGGTGCACCTGCCGAAGCCGTTGTCTTACTGGTTTGACATCAGGATACATTTTAATTTCATGTTCAACGATACTCGAGTCAATGCCTGGCATTTCATCATATGACCAAGCAAAGACATCTCTAAATTCGCGAAAAAGAGCGTCATATATTTCCAGTTCTGAAGGGGAACAACCTTTGCCGACATAAATATTCTCTACAACATCTGTTTTAGTCGAGATATTTATGGCTATAGTCTCTTCAATATTGGATAGGTTTCGCTCGGAGTCCACCGTGTTTACAGTATTTGTTAGGAATTCAAATACTGAAGGGTGATAAAGGTCACTTTGAGTATCTTCTTCATATTCCGGAAGAAAGGAACGATGGTGGTGATCATTCCATGGTGCCCCCTCAATCATCATTGATTGTAAGATTCCTTCGTCAGTCCCATGTACTCTCGACCAAGGATCTAATGGGGTTCCATATTCTCTAGACCTATCTACCCAAACGCTTGACGAGCGTTGATTTGGGCTCGCCTCCCATGCTTGAAACATTGATTGCTACAATATTTCTAAAGGGCTTGGGGGCAAAACCATTGAATGATCCATGTTGACCTTCGTGGAAGATATCATGTTGCAGGTTGCTACAAACGGTACATTTCCTGTATAAATAGGAGGTGGTAGCGCGAAAGTTCCCATCAATGTGGGATCTTTCAATAATCCTACTCTGATATCTTGAATTGAATGGTTGCTCTCATGGATCATGGGAATGCTTCCTGTAACTTGTGAACCATTAGGGAGGAAATTCTGTTGGTCGACGATCGTAATCCCTCCTTCAAACGGGAATGCGATCTTCCTAAAATAAGTCGACACGACAGCTGCCATGGCATAAATCCATGGTCTACCTAGTAGGATGTTATAGTCAAGATTTCCATCAATGACTTCTACATCAATTTCTACTGTCTTTCCTCCTAGTTCAACTTTCAAGTTATTAAGGATACCGTAAGGGGTATAAGTCCTTCCGTCGAAAGCTTTTAATGTCGTCGAAGATCGCGACAAGGTTGGAGATCCTAAAGTTTTCCAGCAACTCATTGACATAATACATGTCGAGGCTCCCTCATCAATTATTGTTCTGTGAACAGTTTTGTTGAGTGCTTTCACTTGAATAAGGAAAGCTAGCTGAGCTGGTAACTGAGGATCATATCCCTTGTGATCAAAGGATACAAGATTGGAATCCTTGGGATCAACCCCACCAATTGCCGATAACAACGCCTGCCTTTGGGTTGGACAATTTTGTAGCACTTCAAGAGTCGACATAGCGGATGGCGATTGGGCCAAATCTTCCACTATGTTATAATGCTGCGCCGCTCTGGCGCGAGGATTAAATGTCGACTTGTGTACTACACCCTTTGGCGGTTTTATTGTTAATTCAGGGATGGTGGGCGTTACAACTTCTGTCGAAGTTGTTGTCGAACTACTTGGTTGATCTTTACCTTTTTCGTTCGACATCTGAGGATTCCCATAATCTTTGTTCCTTGTCGAAATCAAAGCATCATTCTGCTGTTTCGAAACCGACAACATAAGGACTTGCGACGGGGAAGCATTTCCACTATCAACCAGATTTTGACCTGGGTTGGGAAACGGATCAGTCAACACAGCTGAGGTTTGGGAACTTTTAAAGAACCTCTTTAACTCAGCTTTGAATGGGCAATTCTTTGTGCCATGATCCTTATCATCACATATTAGACATGGATAATTTTGTTTCCCTTTCCCAGGAGGGTTTGAAGAATTTTTTCCAGGGGATGACTCACCCTGTTTCTTCTTCTTCCCTTTGTTTTGTTTCTTCTTGCTTCCTGGTTGATTGGTTTCTTTGCCTTTATCTTCTGATACGGCATTTACTTCCGAAGCAAGAATTTCCTCTTTTGCATTTTGATCCGAATTCTTACGGGCTTTCTTTGACGAAGCCTTTATCGATTTCGCGTTTGCTGTGCCAATCACGCCATCACCGGCATGAGAGTCACTATTTGATTTAGGAGGGGGAGGAATTGAAAACTCTGGTCTAGGGGCGTTAGGTATTTTGTCATAGAGTGTGCCGGACTGAGTATAAACTAAGTCCAAATATTGTGCACGAGCAATCACTTGCTCCTCTGTTACGACTCCCCCCTTGGCCACATCTTCCGTGATAGCCAGAAGTAACGACTTTATAAACCATTCAGCTAATAGCTGATCGGGAACATATGTTTTCACCATCCTACGACGACGACGCCACTCATGTATATGATCAGATATATGGGTAGCAGTTGTCTGTTTGAAGTTGGTTAATATTTCTGTTCCCGTTTCATACCTTATCGGTAATTGAAAGTGGGTTAAGAAAGTCGTGGCTAGGGAACTAAAGTTGTCGAAAGAGGCTCTTGGCAATTCAATATACCATTTAGCCGCTGGACCTGTCAATGTCCTCTGGAAAAGGCGAAGCCTTATCGAATCGTCGTTAAGGGTGTTCGACGAACACCACAGATGAAAAGTCATCACGTGATTCGATGGGTCTTCACCTGGATTTCCATTGAATTTAGGAATGTCAGATGGAAGTTTATGAGGAATCGCTGGCCACCAAGGGGCATAAGCAATCGGATCGTTGGTTAAATGGTGTAAATCGGGTAACTCTAAAGTTGCCACGAATGGTAACTGTTGATTCAGGTTAGAAGCGTAACCAGGGTACGATGGAATCGCTTGAGCAGTGGGCCTTTGCATACCAGCATAATGTAATTGATGTTGGTATGACTGATACGGTTGGTGGACTTGACCACTGTAAAGTGGTTGGTTTTGACCGTTTTGGATATACGGTTGTCCACTATTCGCAAAGATCTGCTGCTCAGAACCTTGGTACACTTGCTGGAACTGCGGTTGTTGGTATTGCACAAGCCATGGTTGTGACGCCATGTTTTGTTGTGCTATGTTAACCGTTGGACCGAGGTGTGGGGTAATGGTACCCATTTGTACTTGTGTCGCCCCACCAGTTGGCGATTGTGGTTGTGACCCATGATCAAGTGACTGTTGCATTACAACCTGAGAAATCTGAGGTTGACATGCAACAGGTATCGCTTGAACTTGTGACACTGTTACAATAGCCGGTGTGGTTGGGATGTTCGTCACAGGTACACACTGTTGCATAGAATATACAACCCTTGGTTGTTGAGGTAGCATAGGTACCCAACTACTTGATGCAATTCCAGTATAACCTGAATACTGTTGAGAACTGCCATATGGATATCCTCCCGGAGGAGGTAATGAAAGGGCATACTGCCCCCCATATGGTAGCAATCCGGAACTCAGAGGGATTGTTAGTCCTTGAGGACTGGATGGCCCAAATTGACCTCCATGAGGATCAATTTGTCGAGTTTCAACATAAGAGTTGCCGGGTATTACTCCGGATGAACAAACTGGAACAGACCATACTGTCGAAATAGTCCCTTGGTGGACTCCTTCTAGCTGTTGAGAGCTAGTTGGGACAGCTGGTATGCCGGCAAACATCGTTGGAGTGACGGCAGGGGCTTCTGCTATCGCTGTGTCATTTGACACAGTCCTAGACGATGACGGTTGTTCAGACATTTTAAGTCTATCCAATAGATTGCCTAGCGATTCTACAGGAACTTCCACTTGTGGTGGATTAACTTCTGATGAAGGAAATAGAGTGACCCCGACTCCAAAATGAGTTGGAGTACTTGCTTGCGGATCCTCTGCAATTTCCTCTATCGCAATCAAACCCGGTGGAAGAGGAAGACCATCAGGTCCGTAAAATATTTCTGGTGCCGAAGAATTGGTTGTTTCGACAGCGACAGTTGTTTGGGGAACAAAACTCTCTGGACCGGTTACAGATGGAACTGGTTCAGTTACACAAGTACTTGCCCCCAGACTAGGATCAGTATTACTGTCCTTCTGCGGCTGTTGAACTTCTTCTATAGAGGCAGGGTTTCCAGAAATGTTAGGAGTAACCGGAACCTCAGATGCAGTCGGAACACTTGTTCTAACTTTCAAAGGAGATTTTGAACCGGTTAAACGAGTTCGCTTTGCCCGTACTGTTTTCGATTCCGGAGACAAAGACGGTTGACTCGTAAGCCTCCGCGAACGACGGGGTTTCAATTGACTTTCCTCCACGATTGCGGATTACTCGATCAACCAAAATATTAAAAGGGGAAATTTGTGTTTCCGAATTGAATGAATTTTATTAGACGCTTTTAGACACAACTTGCTTTTTCACTTTTTAAGAGTTGAGAAAAAGCTAAAGATGACTCTAGTCTCCTTCGATGTTTTAACGAGCCCGAAGTGACAAATGCTTGGATGGACTTTTTCAGTTATAGAGTTTGAAAAATGCCAAAAGAAATTGCTCTGGAGTTCTAGGCAGAGGGTGTGCCAAACTTTTCGCAAAACCACAGAATACGTTTTACGGTACGGGTGGTCGATCTTCGTGAATGCTGTGTTCACTGCATTGCGATCAGTAGGGCGGCTGACACGGCTTCCTAAGGATAAAAGATATATGCCTATAGGGGTCTCCCAATATATACATGATGGTACGTGGGAGCACAAGTCTGTATTAGTGCCACCGACTCTCAGGAGGAATCACCCACCTTCGTCGAGATCGACAGTCACTACGTTTAACGACGCCGGAACACGTCTCTAGCTTAGACCTCTAGATGTTTGCGTTATGTTTCAAAGCATTGTTAGGTTCATTCAATATATTTTAAGTTGATCTTTTTAAATGCCTTTCAAGGTTCACCACAAGATGTTTTGATACAAATTCCTAAATGCAGTCTAAGATGAGAAGCAAGCTTTTTCAATCTTTTCGACTTATGAAAATCTTAACTACTGAGGGAAAAGAGAGACAAAATCTTTTCACACAGATCAAAGAGCACTCGCTAATGCACTTTTTCCCTAAATCAACATACAAACTTATATGAAAAATGCAAAAATGCAGGTATTTCTTTTCTCTTTCTTAATGTTTGTGCGACACAAAAAGAAAGCTGTTGTATAATTTCGAATTCAATTTCAAGTGAAAGCAAACAAGTTTGTCCAAAATCGAAAGACACCTTAAGATTTACTTGTTTCGACACTAGAAATATATAAATTCAAACCAAACGACGAAAGCAAAAACTCAATCAGCTATGAACATCAAACAAACTAACTCTTAAGATCAAAACGAAACTTTATCACAGGTCTAGATCTAAGAGGCCACAGCAAGACTAGTTCACTTTCGTTATGGGAAACTGTAAATGATACAAGAAATACACAAAGAACAAACACAGTTCCTTTATACAACTGAGGCGGAATAGTGGCAAGGAAAGTTGGTTTCAGATAGGCACATTGACTGGTAACAGGCAGTAAAACAAGAGTGAAAACAGGGCAAGAAACAGCAGGAAACCCCAGTAGCACAAGGCAAGACTGGTCCAACGCAGGTGGTACACAGGCAGTTTGACCTTCAGCGCAGGTAGCCCCTTCGGGAACTGCGCTGAAATGCAAACAGCCTTCACACAGCCTGCACTGAAGAACGAAACTTTCGTTTCTCTTGGTTTCCGGGTCACAGATTGCTCAAAAATTCACAGTTTTTGGCCAAATCAGAAGCTATCAGTCAAGGACACACTAAGGGATGACAAGGAGGATGAAAAGCTATCACTAAGAGCTTATTAGAGTCCTTGTGGATCAGCTCTTCAAATCATAAACTTGCCCAGAAACTGAGCTAGAGTAGCTGCCCTCTACTTTGCATTTGAAAGATCCAAATGCAGTTCGATTCGGTACTCCCTTTGTTTATGAAATGAATAGCAAAAACACAAACAACCAACAAGATACGATCCCCAGTGGAGTCGCCAATTTGTTGTTGGGAAAAGTATCCAATACGGAATGACCCTATCCCACTCTAAGGGTGATAGTACCTCAGCAACAACCGAATGCAAAGCTATTCAAGATTACTTCTTTATGAGATGTAAGAGAGGGGAGAAAGAGATCCACTAACCGTTGTCTTCCGCTAATGTTTGACCCAATCTTCTCTCCTTGCTGCTTGCTCCCAACTGCTTGCTCTTTCACTGGCCCAGCTACACAAAGATCCTGCAAAAGCAAAAGAAAGGGAAACTACAAGAAGCATACATCCATAATTGATTCAAGGATTAGAATAAATCAAATATACAAGCATCAATACGCCACAAAGACACATGCATATAGAAGAACCTCAAATGCTTTATTAATGGAAGAAGTAAAGTTCTGAGAGTGTTACAACCATAATAGGCCCAATCCAGCAACACCTCCCAGTAGAAAGAAATCTCCTCTTCACCTCCTTCAAAGCAATCACCCAATAGTTCTATACTCAAACCAACAGCATTTCCTTACATTCACAAGATTCCAGCCTCCTTAGACCTCATGAGAGAGCTCTATATATAGGAGATTTGGAGAAAGGATGAGTCAGCTTGAGTTTGGCATGAAGCTGACTAGTGTCCTCTCCCACTTCAGTTATACTTCAGTTCTTGAGTCCACTTGGAGTTTCTTGCTTCCACTTGGAGATCTAGATCCTCTTACTCATCACAAGGCGAATTCCCTGATCCAAGTGTCATTTTGGAAGCTTCCTGGGCATTTGACACCTTGCAGAATGACTGTGCCACTTGGCCAATCTCGCCCAGCGTAGGTAGCCTTCATTAGAGTCGACATTCAGCGCAGGTACAGAGTGGAGCAGTTGACATTCAGCGCAGATGCTCAGTGGAGCAGTTGACATGATCCAGAATTAGCTTGTTTTTGAGTGTTTTCAGGTGGAGAACTGATTTTTAGTGCTGTGGTTTGCTGACCTTGTTCCTCTAGGGGTAGGAACAACATGTTTAGGGACTTTGGATCCCTTAGATTATCGACATTTCATGCTTCATGCTGTAAGGCACAAAAATGTCTATAACACACAATACTCTCCAAGTCTTATCTAAGTAATGCCTAGCCAAAAGCTTGGCTCCCAAAAGCTTTTACTATGAGTTATGTGGTTCTATATATAGCAAAGGATGGAGTGACCCTTGACATTCCCCTTTGACTCTTTGACTACCCTAATGATTCTTCAACTCCTTTACAAATAAATCTCTACATTACATAGCGAATGTTCAAATTCCACTAATGACACTTGGAATTTCACTTACAACATATTTACAAATAATAAGACAATTTTCACATATACCCATCTGGGACAAAATAGGCTTGAGACAGCCTAACAAGAAAAACATCATCACTCGAAAGCTTGGGCAAAGACAAACTCGGCAACATCCTCTTGATAGTCTTCAGTGATGAATTGATACCAAACTTGGTAATGCACTATGAAGTCCGCATATTGTTAGGTGATGTCTTTTTGGATATGGAATCTTACCTCCATGGATTCATGGTATATGGTTTTGGAACCTTTGTCCAACTCATCTTGAAGCATGTGTAACATTGTCTTGAGTGTGGTTGCACCACCAATGTACTTCTGCATGTTTTCTGCGCCCAGATGCAATTCATCGCTGGTGGCCCCCCACATCAACTGCTCCATGTACCTGTCGACCTACAACTAGACTTGGTTCTTCTTAATGGCTTGAGTGAGGGATCTGATTGAAGGGATCATATGTGTCCTCACCATGGCATCTAGACTCTTGAAAATTGTGCATAGGAAGCCTCAATGCTAGTGATGAGCGGAGGAAGTTGCTCATAGTTTCGGATCAACATCTAGATCCGTGCTTTGTCTAGCTATGCCTGCAGCTTCATTATATTCTGCAAGTAAATCAGGGCTCCCTTGTACCTCATTGTCCATTCCTGTACATGCACAATAGAAGTGTGTATGTCTTTGAGAGTTTGGGAAATCTTCATGCATTGCTACTGAAAACCATATAGATGGACAACCACCTTGTGCATGGTGACAAATATGTCATACAATTTCTGCATGGTGGTCTCAAGAGTCGATACTTCAGCATGTATCACTTTTAGCATCTCTACCAAAGTGGATCCTGTGGATTGTTCTGTTCTATGCTTGGTCGCTTGCAAGTCCTTTGCCATCATATCATTTTCTGCTAACAAGAAATTGAAATTTGAGCTCGTGGCTTCTACATAAGCCTTAAAGGCATCGTTCATGGAAGCCCGATGTCTTCTAACATCTGACACAATCACCCTTTCCTCCATATGTGAAGGTGACACGTGATCATCCGAGAGATGATTTCTTCACACCTATACAATCCTTTGTTGTGACTCATTAAATGAAAAATTGTACACATTCGTCACTGGATCATCATCAAGGAGAACAACCTCTCCTCTCTCACTTGGGACTGGTTTTGATTTTGGTGGTGGTGGAGACTAAGGGGCGACCTCAGATGTCATCAACATGAGGTCAGTATCTTGGTCATGTGGCTCCTGTTCCAATTCCATGTCTATTGCTTCAACCATTTTCTCAATCTGCTGAGCAAGTTCCCAAACCTACACCTACTCACCCTCTTCTTCATCTGCTAGCTTCTCTAACTCCTCAACCTATATAGGCACAATTTGTTCTATTATCGCACCTTACCTTTATTCCTATTCTTTTTTATGTTTCTCTTCCCTCTCTCTCCTTCTTAGCTCCTGCTCTTATGTTAGCATCTTTTATGTTTCCTGCAACTTCCTTTATGCATCCTCCAACCTTTTCTTCTCTATCTTCCTTTGTTCTACTCTCTTTATGTGTTGTTGCATCTTTGCCTCCACTTCCAAAGCTACTCTCTAAACAAGAGGATATTCTCTGAACTTGTGGCTTTGCTCAGCCTCCGAGTTCTCAGCAATCTTCCTCTTGCCTTTGTCCTCCGCCAGTTTGCTTCTCATTGTTGTTGTTTTTGTTGCTTCCGGTGGTGCTACTCCCTGCAGAGCAGCTTTCCACTCTATACCCATGTTGACTGGTTCATTGAGCCTAGAGGATTTGTATGATTATCTCCAAGGATCTTCCTCTTCCTAATGAAATGTCTCGTGGATCCATGGATAATACACCTTCGATAGTGGTTCTTGCATATGTAGTGGGGATCATGCAGATTGTAGTCTTTGGTGCCATACTCAAAATTTTCTAATTCCTTTGCCTCGACATCCACAACCTTCAAACTTTGGATCTCATAGAATCCAATCCTCAAAGGAAGATCAAGCCATGGTTCCTTCTTCCTCTTGTGTAGTCCTGCTGATAACCCTATGGAGATTTGATATGCAACCTCTTGCATGACCAAATTATCTGTGGAAAACTTTGGTATCACATGCAGAGGCCTCTCTCCACCAAACATCCTGATGAAGGTGCCACCGGGTGAGGCATACCAATCTGCAATGTTAAGTAATGTTTGCATCGCTTCTTGGGACATGCAAGGTGGATCCTACTCAAAGATCAACTTGTAAACTGGGATGATGAAATGGTTAGATAGCCTTTCCATGACTCCTTAGTAGTTTCACTCAAAAAGAAACTTGCAATAAATGTTCACAACATTCTCTGATGGTGTCCATGTCCAACCCATGCCAAGAAACTGATGTTGGGCATAGATTACATCAAGTAGGTATGCGGACATATAGAATCTTGCTTGCTCATCCTTGGGAAAATTCTGGGCATTGGTCACATGCACTTTCAGTTGAAGAGCCAACATATCTAACTATTTAAATGACCTTCCTTCATTTTCCAACTCTTCCAAAACAACCACCCAATTCTGAAGAAAGGTCTATGTGCTCTCTTGACCATACAAGCGACATGCAAAGATGATCAAGAGTTGGTAGGACTTTCTGAGTGACTAGTCTTGTACACCTGATTGGGTGTCGAATTGAACTTCGATGCCTCTTTTACCCAATGCTTCATGATGTCTCGAGTGTTCACATTGTTGTTGGGGGTATAGAAAAGTGCATCCATGTGGTTCATCGATTGTGGTAAGTGATACATTTGATGATAGTTTTCTGTCCTGAAGGTAGCAAGTTGTGTTCCACTGGCACTGCTAAATCTCATCATCTCAGGATATGTGTGTGAGACAATCCAATGAATGATGTCTGCACATAGGAAGGAGGGGTACCTGCATGGAACCTTATAAAAGCCTGAATTGTGGATGTTGACATAGACCTGTTGATCTTACAGATCTTCCTTGAAGCTGCCTGCAAAGATACCCTTAATTTCCTACCATGTTATCTTCTTGTCCTTGAATATCTATGAATAGTTGTGTGTCTACATAGACTGGAAAGTTCATTGAAACTTGTTCAGCTACATCCTGAATGTTACTCTCAATGGTATCCTTTGATCTAGCTCTCTTGGAAGCCATGTTACCTATACTATTGAAAGTTTCTCAACGATTGTTGTACCAGGAGACAAAGAGGATACTCATGACATGCAAATTTTAGCTCGAAATCAAAAGAACTTCAAGATAGACCAAGCAACAAACTGGGAAACTGCTGGGAAAGATTGTGCAATCATGGGTTTCAGAGGTGAGGGACTATCAGCTGGATCTGCACATTACGTATTCTCAATTGTCAGTGAGTAGGCATTGCTGATAGGAACTGTGCAATGTGTAGTTCAGTACGGCTTGTGTTGGTTGGGATTATGCATTGCGCAATCCCAATGGCCAAGACTCCAGGACTGGCTCTTGTAATTGCACAGTGAGCAGTTGGAGCCAGTCACTAGCAGCCTCTGCACAATTCCTGGATCCAAGGCAGAGCCTTGAGATCCAGAAGTGCGCAGTGCATGTCAGGAAGAGCTAGAACAGGGCCAAGGAAAATTAGATCTACCCAAGGGTAACATGAAAATGAGCATATCTAAATGTGTGAGCGATGGTCGGTGCAGATATGAGTGAATTATAATGCATGCAAACAAAACAAGTGCAAGAATTAGTAAAACAGAATAACAACAAAGCTTATGGAGAGAATCGTCGCAATGGCTACCATTAGTGCAAAAACGGGGTTATACATGCAACACTTAGGAAAGGCAATGAAAATATTAAAAAAACACTTCTACAAGATAAAACAAATCAAAACACCAACGATCGTTCATTAAAACATATAAAACAACACCCTCACAAGCCAAGGAAACAAAAGCAACAAAAAAAGCAGTAAAAGACTAAAAAAGCAAGACTTTCCCAGAAAAGATGTGACAATTGTGCCGAAGGTTCCTAGATCTCCTCGGGAATTCCAGAGCTCCAATATCAAATGTGAAAATGAGCTATGGTAGTTTCCATTAAATAGATTTGATCAATTTAGGGTTTATGAAGCGAAGGCCAAAAATCTAGGAAGAGAGACACATGGCAACAGTTTCTAAAAATAGTTCAAGTGTAACTCCCACTGCTAAAAATAGATCCCTATTTTCTAGGCATTATTTTTCTCTTTCTGCTTTTTCTTTTTCGGGAAAGATTTCCATGCATGCATAGACAAATTACACAGTTTTAGGGAGAACTGGGAAACTCACTGACACATGAATTGGGAAACTGCCAAGGGAATGCTTCTGGGCAATTCCTGAGTTGGGTGGCTTTGGCTGCTTCCATGCTCTATGCAGTTTCCCAACTGAAGACAAGTTTTCAATTGGGTCTGCACAATCCTGGAGCTGAAGCTCATTGTTGGCTTGAGCTGTTCATTTCCTAAGAGTAAGGTTGGTTTCCCTCTAGGATTGTGCATATCAATAAGGCAGTGCTAGAACCAGATTGCAACCAAGTGAAGGGGTCATCTTTTGGTTGGACAACAAATCAATTAAGCGAACACAAGTTGTAAATAAAAAGATAAAACTTAATGAGAGCACAAGTACCTGGAAAATGTAAGAAAAGTTGCCTAGAATTTAGTAGGGAGGCTCCAAAATGAAGCGTAACCAAAATTTTGGAGGGTGGTTGTAGCCGCTACAACATTGGCGACACACTACTAGAACTCCAGTTCTCTGTATGGACCTTCTCTCGTGTAAAGCGAGTCTAACCCTTCTGGAAGTATTGTTTGATTCTTTGATCATCATGGTTCCTTCACTGCTTGAGTTAAAGGTATAGTCCCTACCATTCTCTTGATCGATTAGCACGCATACTAAGCCAATTCAACTGGGTTGTTTAGATTGGGGATGAGGGATAAATTGATGCACAAGTAATATAGACTACCATAGTTTTAGTTTCATCTCTGGCTTTGCTCCGTTGCCAGCAGGCTTGGACAATATCTCGGTGGAGTTAGTTTAGGAACACATGCATCGCTCCACTGCCAGTGAGCCTGGCTAATACCATGATAGAGTTACTTTCTTAACCTCTCTGCATAGGAATTCTTTCTCTTCTTTCACCTTTATTTTATTATTAGTATTATTATTTTTACTTTTTCATTTTCAAAGAATTATGCATAGGCACTTATTTATTTCATGAGGCGAAAGAGGGACCCCGACTTATTAAGAGTAGAAGAGGTTGTCCCTTCAGAGAAGGATGTTATATATACCTCTAACATGCATGTTAAGGTTTTCCCCCTCACCTTACTCTACTTGATTGAGTTTAAATGGGTTAGTCAAAAATAGAAAATTGATTAGAGTAGGTGGTACTAGTTGAAATTGCAAGTATTGTGACTTCACCAAGACTCACTCTGAAAGGAACGTATTTTCCATGAGGTTATCATCGACTGAAGAAATGCAAGTTATTCATAAAGAGAGGGAATAGACAGATAAACAAATGTTGATAGTTGTACAAATCCTCTTGTATTTCACCTTGCTTGTCTCAAGAAGCCAAACACGGTTTCATGTGAAACTAACTCTACGGGTGCATAACAAGAAAACAAGAAAAGGAAAGTAGTAGAATGAAAGAAAAAATGAGTAAGAAAAATAAAAACAAGAAAGCAAAAGCAAACAAGAAAGAAAACACTACTCCTACTCTTAAGCTAAATAGTGCATGGGCCTATTAAGGTGAAGTGATATTTCTGATGCAGCCACTGGTGCATTGGTTGGCCCATGTAGGTCAAGGCATGGTTGAAAAGAAATATATTTAGGAAAACCAGCCGAAAACAAAGATAAATAAATGAAAACCAACTCACTCGAAGTTTAAATGTGTCTACAGAAAAGAAAACAGTAAAATCACATGGAAGGCACTCTGTAAGCATATCATGGTGTTGTATCACACTGTGTGTAGATGACAAGCATGTACACTATTTCGATCTTAACAAATGAGAAAACATGCAAAAAGGAAAAAACTTTCATTTCACAACATGACTTGCTATGTATGATTTCTCCAATGCATGAGTGATAGGATCATGTGATTCTGGTGGAGGATATGAAATTTGTAAACTAGATTGTTTTTCAATACAAACAAGAGAGTGATGAGGAGCATGAGGTGATTCAACCAATTTCTGATCGGAAGTGGAACTGACATCAAGGCTGCGAGAACCTAACATAACCATCAGCTTAGGTTGAAGTGCCTTGATATCTTGAGGGGTTTCCACTTCATCAACAGATAGATCATCAAACATTGGTGGCTTAGAAAGATCAACAGTAAGTGAATCAAAATCGTGATCAAATGAATGAGAAAAAACAACACGACAACCACAATTAGAAGATCCGAGATGTGCATCGACATCCTCATGATCTGACGAATCATACAGAGGGGTTGACGAAAAATAAAAAATTTCACCCTCTAAGTTTTTAGAATTGAAAGATGATAGATTGGGTGGATTTGGAAATAAAGATTTGTCCTCTCTACAATAAAAAACAAAGTGACATCTTATGTGTCCTGTGAATGATCGGAAGTAGAAGCATTCGGGGATGAATTTTAACAAGGAAAATTAGAAGTAGTAGAATCATATAAGATGTCAGTATAAAGCAGATGAGGTGCAGACGAAAGAAGGTCATCCTTCACCACAGGTTCTTCTTCAGATTCCCACACATACTCATCAAAAATGATAGTGCAAGTTGGCTGCTCAACACCAACTTCGTCGACAATTTGATCCTCGTGAACAACAAATGTTGAGTCTGGAACAGATTAACACAACACAGTGAAATCAGGAGGATCAAAGGAACCAAAGGAAGGATGTTGAGAAAATGATATCACGTGAAAACCATCGGGATTGGAGTCCAATTCTGCATAGATATCTAGAGCAGGTGGGGCGGGAGGAGGTGATAGGTTGGTTCACAACTTCCCCCACCTCGTCCTGCAAAGCTAGAGCTATTTGATGAGAAGAGGATAGAGAGTCACTCGTGATAGCGACTTTTTCCTTCTTAGATTTGGAAGCTCTAACACCGAGGTATGCTGGGAGGGGTTCAAATGATTCTAACTCATGTGGATTTTCATATACGTGAAGAAGATACTGATTTTGTTGTGGTTCCTTTTGGTTTGATTAATTCTCTAGATACTTTCATGTGTTTGATGAATAGTGTGGTGTGTCCTTATCTAGACAAGTTTTTGATAGTATTATTGATGACATGTTGATATATTCTAAGAAAATGAAGAGAATGCAGAACATATAACAACGGTATTGAGATTGCTAAGAGAGCATCAGTTGTATGCCAAACTTATTAAATTCAGTTTCTTTTATACAAAGGTTCAGTACTTGGGGCATATGGTTTCCAAGGAAGGTAAAGCAGTGGATCCAGAAAATATCAGAGCTATCATGGAATAGGAAACTCCTAGAAATGTGGATGAGGTCAGATCATTCATGGGGTTAGCAGGGTACTACAAGAGGTTCATTAGGAATTTCTTGTGGATTTCCTATCTTATTACATCATTGTAGAGGAAAAGAAAGAAATTTGAATGGACAGAGGAATGTGCAACTAGTTTTGAGTAGTTGAAGAAGTTACTTACAAATGCTTTGGTATTAAATATTGCAGATCCAGATAAAGAGTTTGTGGTATGTATAGATGCTTGCAAGAGAGGACTGGGTGGAGTCTTTATGCAGGAAAGACAAGTAGTATGTTATGAGTCAAGGAAATTGAATGAGCATGAGAAAAATTATTTCACTCACAATCTTGAGTTGGCAGCAATCATCCATGCATTAAATATGTGGAGACATTATCTTCTTGGCAAGAGGTTCATCTTGATGAGTGATCACAGTGGATTGAGATACTTATTTGACCAATCGAATCTAAATGCCAGGAAATCTAGGTGGTTTGCTACGCTCAATGAGTTTGACTTCGAGATCATGTACATTAAGGGTAAAGAGAATGGGGTTGTCGATGCTCTTAGAATAAGAGTGTAGGTAAATCACATAGCAGTTATGAGTTCATATGGGACAAATTTACAGGATCGTATCTTACAAGTAGGACAATAGGATGACAGGTACCATCATCTTAAGCACAGGTTACAGCAATAGGGTACAAGTGAACAAGATGTGGACTATTATCTCATGGCACATGGTTTGGTTAGATTTAGGGATAGGATCTATGTGTTAAACAACAATGAGCTCAAGAAGCTTATATTGCGATAATTGTTAGGATATTCCGACACATAGGAAATAGTTAAGTACAACTTGGTCTAGTATAGAGTTAGGTATAGAGTTAGGTAAAGTGTGTTTCTTTACCATTGTACATTTTGTAACTTACAATCCGACGGTCACGATATGTAGTGATCCGACGGTTCATTCTCTCCTCGATATTACCGACACTTGATCCGTGGCTTGACACCCGATTGGTCCATGATTTCTATTTAAAGCGCATGGAGGGTCATTTGTAGGGTAATCCGTGCATGAGAGAAGCATATGTAAATTTTCATTCTTTTATTAATAAATTGCCTGAAGTGGCCGCATTGGCTCAGGCCGTGGACTGTTTCCCTCTTTGAGGGTTTTAACCACGTCAAAAACACTGGTGTATTGATCTGCGATCTGGTTGTGAGTGGTGTCCTTTGGTGTTCTGTCTGAGGAACTTACCCTGTAAATTTCATGTTAAGCCATATTGAGGTCACCCGGGATATCATAATACATTGAAAGCAGTGAAGAATTTCTACCATTGGCCAAATTTGAAGAAAGAGGTGGCAGTGTTTGTTGCGAGATGTTTGGCTTGTTAATAGGTAAAAGAAAAGTGTAAGCATCCAAGTGGTTTATTGCAGCTGGTCCTGATTCCAGAGTAGAAATGGGAGGTCATTTACATGGACTTCATTACAGGTTTGTTGAGGATAGATAGACGACATGATTCTATTATGGTTGTGGTTGATAGGTTTACCAAGGTATCTTACTTCATTCCAGTGAAGTCTACGAATTCGGCTAGTGAGGTAGCTCGGGTCTTCATCAAGGAAATAGTGAGGTTGCATGGTTTCCTAGGAAGATTGTGTCAAACAGAGATGCCAAGTTCACTTCCAAGTTTTGGAATGAATTATTTGCAGGTTTAGGTATATATTTGGATGTTAGTACAGCTTATCACCCACAGACAAATGGACAAACAAAGAGGGTCAACAAGATTTTGGAGGACATGTTGAGAATATATGTTATGCATCAACAACGAAAGTGGGAATAGTATCTTCCACTGGTGGAGTTTGCGTATAATAATGGGTATCAGTAATGAAGATGAGTCCATTTGAGGCACTTTACGGGAAGAGTTCTAATACTCCTATTAGTTGGAGTGATCCAGTGAATAGGGTATTAATCGGACTGGATATGTCGGAATAGGTGGAACATGAAATGCATGTTATCAAGAAGAATATGAAGATAACATAGGCCAGGAAGAAGAGCTATGCAGATCAACACATTATGTTTGAGTTTCAGGTTGGGGAACATGTGTACTTACATATCAAGCCCAAGAAGAGCTACTTAAGGATTGGATCATGTCTCAAGCTAGCACCTTGGTATTATGGTCCTTTCAAGATTCTTGTGAAGATTGGACCAATGGCCTGCACTGCCTCCGACAGTGAAAGTCCATGATGGTTTCCATCTTTCATTGCTTAAAATATGAAAGATGTTGATCATGTGATTGACTATTTTGTATTGCAGGCAGAACCTGAAGGAGAATTCTAGCTAGAACCTTAATGCATTTTTTAGGGAAAGATGCTCATTCTCCATAATCGAGCAATCGAGTAAGATAAAGTTCAGAGGAAGAACTTTGGGCTCGATGAAGCTACATGGGAGATGGTTGATTAGATGTGGGCTATGTATCCTTATTTATTCACTGGTTGAGCGTATGTTCTTTGATATATGTTTTGATATTGTGTTTTTGCTATGTCTATATATGCATATGTATGTAAATATTGCATTGATCTATGTTATAAAGCTCCAAAAACCAGTATTGTGTTCATGATATGTTGGTTATGTCTTTAGCAGTATGATATTATGTAAATGTTGTATTAAGTTGTGTTATCAAGCTCCATGGGAAGCATGTGTTTTGTTGGTTATTAAGTGTCATTAAACACCAAGAACGATGTTCCCCCAAGGGGGAGGGGTTTGTAACAACCCCTAGTTGATTTCCTATGTAGATAAATAAAAATAAGACCATGGTCATGGGACACGTATTCCAAGTTGAATGTTGGGAAAAAAGAAAGTGATGGGGATCACTGGTGATCAATAAATGGTTTTGGAAATTGGAAAAAGCATTGGAAAAGGAAAAGTGGCATTAATTGGCATTTTATTTATGAAAATAACGGAAAATAGGATAAAAGGAAGGTGAAAGGTCACATAATTGCATGAGGAGGAAATTGAAGGAAAATTAAGGGAAAATGAAGAAAACTAAATGATAAAAAGGCTTCTAAGGATCAGTTCATAGCTTTTCTCAGTTCAGGCTTTGGCACTCTCATTCTATTCTCTCTCTCATACTCTTGCACACTGAGAGAAATCTTGGAGCATTGTTGGAGCACTCTATTTTCATTGGATTTGGAGAAAGAAGGCAAAGAAAAGTAGAAAAGCGTAAGGGAACAACGGGATCAACAGCTACGGTGGGATTTCCTTATAGGTATCAAGTTGCATGTATGATTTCCTTGCTAGTTTTGGCATGTCTGGTATATGCATGTGGTTATTTGGTTATGATCTGTCATTCGCATACAAGATCGCTTAGATTGATAATGGCTTTACCTAGCCTTGCAATTTCCTAGATAGCCATGGTGTTGTGGGTTTTTCCACTTGTTGTTTCTCATTGGTGCTTAGATTCCTTATGGTTGTTGGTTGAGTTACTAGTTCCTAGAGCAGTTGGCTGGAACAAATGCTTTGGAGCCCTCGAACAACTTGAGTTGAGTTACTAGTTTTGGCCCCTAGGTTGGAAAAACACTCTGGAGCCCTTGGTGGGTTGAGTTACTAGCCCAAGAGTCGGGTTGGATAAATGCTTTGAAGCCCTAGAAGGTTGTGGGTTGAGTTATTAGTTCTTAGAGCCACAGTTGGGACAAATGCTCTAGAGCCCTAGATAGCTTAGGTAGAGACTGATCTAGTTGGTGTTAGTGATGTCCGAGCATGAGGTGGAATCACTGGTTGAGGGTTGAGGTGGTTTGGCCTCTGAAAGCCCTGGTCTAGTTTTGTTTGGTTTATTCCATGAGATCCCACGTTCATGATTGGAATATGGCACGGGGGTGATTGGTTGAAAGAGAGATTTGGTTCAGCCCAATCTATGGTCGGGTGGTACGTGGAAGTCCCTGACTTGGTTCGATTTTCATATGTTTATAATAGCTCTTTTCCTCTTGTATTTTCATGAGTAATTGTACTTGTTACTATGTGGCTTTGATGGTTGTTCTATCATTGTGTATATGTTGTTCATTTGTTGGTTATATGATGTATATTAGCTATGGACTTGATTTGTTTTGATTTGTTAATGGATAATTAATGACTGCATGAGCTAATAAATGTTATTATAGCTATGATGAGAGGCATTTAGACCTTCTTGACCATTCTCTAATAAGTATCTGATCCCTATGTTTAAATATGCATCCATGACCTGTAAATTACATGTCCTCAACATGTTTGAAGAAATGAATGTCATGGTTAGACCTGGTTAGGTCAAGTTCTTGATCAGGTTTTGTATGAATGACTTTGTCTTGATGTCAATTATCATTCTAAAAAGTTTCACTAAGTTCTAGGCAGTGATTTGGAGACTGGCCTAGAATTTAGGCTCAAAATCTGGGACTGCATGCTTTGAACTAGACATTTTAGGTTGCAACTACATGGATGCATGCTTGTGCATGTGGTTGGAGGCTTCTAACCACATGGAGGGCTTGCTGTGGGAGCGTTTGGGGATCCAGGTCAGAAAAAAGTGTGTCCAACTCAGGTTTTAGCCACCTGGGGTGGTTACTCAGCCTCTTAGTGACATGTAGCCTTGTAGAATGTTATGAGTTGTCAGTTGTCTTCCACAGTTGGCCCCACTTCCTTAACAGGACCTAAGATGTTGGGTCAGGTCATAGTAGCTCCTCCTCTCATGTTTACCTCAGCAAGCCAATGAAACTGGGTAGATATGAAAGGGGTGGTAACATTAATTTTGACATTTAATTGTATTTCTGGAGTTTGGAGTGGCATGTGAGTTATTTCTTTAGCTCTCACTTATTTAGGGTTAATCTCATCTCTAGTCAACTTTATTATTAACTCCAACTCCATTTTTCACTAGATAACTACAATTTTTGGTTAGTTAACTAAAACTATAAAAAATATATTTTTTGAATTTTGTACCTATATTAAAAAACCAACCTAATACACATTGATCCTCTCTGAAAAATATCATAAATATGTGATCATAAAAAAAACTAAATATAATAACATAAATTTGAATTAATCTTTTTGATTTCTCAATCTTTTTTCCCTCTATCATCTCTCTGGCTTGAAATTAATATTATTATTTTTTCACAACTAAATTCCTCTACACTTAAAAAAAAATCTAACATAATAACAAAACTTTATTATATTATAAATTCAAAAATCTAGCATATCATCAATTTACTATGTTAACAGTTTAGCAAACAATACATTATCGCTATTCAAAAGTAATTTACTGGGTTAACAATTTAGCAAACAATACATTATCACTATTCAAAAGTAATTTAAAGCGTTATATAAAAAATTAAATGAGAAAGTAAAAACACCTCAATCAAATAAATTAAATCTAATTAAACCAGCACCCACTCGATCTCACACATGAAAATCAGTTATTTGAAATTGTGTGCTATTACTATTAAAAAAAAATAAGAAATGTGGCTTTGGCCATAGAAAACTAAACAATTTTTTGAATTTGTAACCAATAAGTGTTTATGTTTATCGTTTATTTTTAGGGTTTATGGTATTGTTATTGTTTTATTATATTTTAATGTTTATTTTTCCTTTTGAAGGATATACTTTACGTGATGAGTGTTCATTTACGCATTATTATGGACAATATGTTTATCCACTTCCATTTCAAAGGTAAATGAAAATAAAAATAAAAATGTAGCACTTAACTATATAAAAAGGTTGTTTTACTTTTTTAAGTAATTAATTATATAAATCTAAACATAAGATCATATAACTGAGCAAAAATATTTGCAAACTTTATTTAACACTATGTAATTAATAATTTCAATGTCATTAAAATACAACATTTTTGAAAAAACATTCCTATAAAAGAAAGCTTTTCAAATTTAGATATGCTCCTAAATTTTAAGCCTTCGGGTCCACAAGAAAGGGCAAAGTGTGGGAGAGGTTTAGGCCCGAAATCAAATTAGGAATGTTAGATTTTCAAGGGCGGAATCGCACGGTCATCAGGTTTGATAGTTAAATGAAAGTTAAGGATGGTGCCTGGGTCATTTGTGGCATTGTTTTGGGCCTTCGGATCTGTGGGTCCGCCTTCAAGGGCTTCGGGTTATTTGTTGCACGAGAGTTGAGTTTTTCAACTTCTCCTTCTAGCTCAATAAGTAGGTTTTTTAGTCCAATGGTCATACAAAGCGAACTATTTGTGTTTATTTTGGATTCTTTGCACTCTTTGTAGGGCGGAATGTCTTGTCTTCGTTTCTTTTGTAGTCTTGTTGGAATTCGGTTCGGGGTTCTGCCATCCTAGTTGTCTGTTGAAGTTTCACAGAGCTGGTGTTTGCCTTGCTCGGCTCCGTTAAAAAAGTGTACAATATGTATTTTGTTTAGATTAATGGAAGGTTCCACTCTTACTTGATCAGAAAAAAGATAGTAGTAAATCTATTTCCACCACTACAAAAACAATTTAAACACTAACAATCTTAATTTTTTTTAATCACCAAATTCCAATGAAAAAATAGTTAAAAAAAAAAAACATCACCCAACAAATTTTGTCACTACTTAATCAGGTTAAGTTAAATAAAAATGTGTGATTCAATTAATCACCTCCATTTTTTGTTATATCTTTGTCTGGCAAATGTTGAGGTTTAAGTTTCCATGTAGATAAACGCTCACAAGATTTTTCCACCTGGCATCACAGATTTACATTTTTAATAATAAACAATAAGAAATATAACAAACTATTAATTGAAAAAATATATTAATTACTCACCTCTATCTTCCAATTTGTTTTGTAAGTGATGACCATTAAAATTATTGTTTGCAAACATGTCCCCCTAACATCCCAAGCCATATTCCCTGTTATTAAAAGGATAAACATAAAAAAGGAATTTTTATTTTTAATTATAATTTTTAAGATAAATATAAAAATGTAAAAAGTGAATATATGTATAGAAAATGAATAGATAAATAATTATATAATATTTTTTTTATGTTAATTATTAATTTATGTGTGTTAATTTTGGATTTTACTAATATGAAAAAGAATTATTTTTTTAAATCATAAATTTTTTTGTTTATTTAAAATAGATTTAAATTAAGGTTGATCTTTGAACCTTATTATCAGGTTTTATGTTTTTTTTGCAATAGTTACAATCGCGAGGGGACCTATGGTCTCACCTCTTCTAAATATTGAAGTTTTTAACAATTTGGTGGTTAATGGGCCAAACTATCAAAAGGAAAAGCCCTCTCACTTTGTCAAGAAGTTCGATGAAATCCCCAAAGTTGAGGTCTACCCCTCCTAGTTGAAATCTTGGGCCTTGCAATTGGTTGAGCATGGCTTGGTAGGCCAATTCATAGGGATTTGGCCATCCCTGTGCTCTATGAAATTATGGGTAGAAAAAAATGGAAACCCTTAGGGTTCGATCACATCTTCCTTTTGTGGGAAGGGTTTTTTTCACGTACTTTTTCGAAAATAATGCAGATCAGGGAAGCAAACCTTAGTTAATGGGAGCCTAAGGGTTGTATTTGGATTGATGGATCCCTGATTTCAATCTTGAAAGAGATGTGCCTTTGGTTGTCCTAGTGTGGGTGAAGCTTCTATTCCTCTGTCTCCACTCCTGGAATGAAGTAACTTTCAAAAGTATTAGAAATAGCCTAGGTAAATACATCAATCGTGCCTAGCCACAAGAGGGTGTGTTTGTGTATGTAAGAATTTGTGTTGAAGTAGATCTAGATAAGGGGCTTCCAACGACCATTAATCTAAATCTGGATAACTATTCTCGAATCCTGGAAGTGGACTCTGACCATCTTCCCTTCAAGTGCAAAATTTTCCATGTGTATGGCCACTTTGTAAAAGTTGTAAGAAGAAATGGGAGGAACAAAAAAAAAAAGAAGGAAGAGGGAGATCAATAGAAACAACCAAAGAGAAGAAGAGGTCTACCAAGACATGCTAAAAATTTTCCTAGATAGCCTAATCCAAATGGGAATAAATAGAAAGGCCCAACTTCCCCAAAAAAACTAGGACCTGAGAAGGATCTAGCAAGACCAATGGGAAGAAAGACATCCATAATAGCTATGAAGCTTTGAATCTGATTAATAAAGAAGGAGAAATCTAGTTGAACAATCCTCTTATTTCCCCAAAAAAGGAGCCTAATCTCACCTCATATTTTAGGGAAACCTCGAATACTGAGAATATGCTTCCTCTAAAGGATGTCCCAGCCCCTATGTAACCAGTTGAAGACTCTTCTTTTGAGGAGGAAGAATATCAGTTCCCTCAGATCATTAAATTAGCCCTACTTTTTCGAGCTCTACTAATGAGAAATTGGAAGCCTAGAAGGAAAAGGAGCAAGAGTGCTTCCACCACAAGGTAGGTAGGAAGACTAGTCGGGACGTAAGAACATAAAAGGTAGACTCATAAACACAAAGAACTGGGAACTCAGTCAACACTAGATCCAAGGTTCATCCAAGGAAGAAGAAATACAAGAAAAAGAGGAAATTCAACCCCTCATCAAGGGGCAACTAAAACACATAATAAATGATGAAAATTATCTCCTAGAATTGTAGGGGGTTAATGTATGAGAAAAGGATGTCATAAGTAAAATCCCAAGTTAAAAGAGAAAAGCCCCTAATTTTCTTGCTCTAGGAGACTAAGATGGGGGATCAAGAAGTCCTTTAGCATCAATACAAATTATGGAATGGTAGTGGTGTTTTATCAATCAAATCAAGTGGAGCATCCAACGGACGAGGGTGCAATAATTCAATGTATACAATTTGGGATGGGTATGCTTCTCTTGTTTTTCTGCATGGTTCTCCTCCAAAATCTCATTGTTGAGCAAACATTTGGCATCCTAATAGCTTTCCCAAGATTAATTCCTTTTGTTGGTTACTAGTGCATAAGAAAATTTTGACTACAAAAAAGCTTCAAAAGAGGGGAATCCAAGGCCATTCTCGATGCCAATTTTACAACAAAAATGAAGAATATATCCAACACGCTTTTTGGGAGTGCCCTATATAAAAAATGTATGGATTGAATCTCTTTCCCATTTGACAAAATGACTTATATGGTTGTGTTCTCTCCAATATCTCTTTTCTTCTTGGGCATTGCAATACTCAAGTCAGTTCATTCAACAACTTTTTGTTAAACAAGTTTGGGAAGCCTTGATCAAATTCATTTGTTGGAAAGTATAATTAGCAAGGAACAAAAGTATTTTTAGCAATACTCAAGTGCTTCCCCAATTGATAGCAATGAAAGCTTTGCATTTGTGCTCCTACTTCTAGGGACAAAGCCCTTGTAAAGTAGCCTCTCCTCAAGTTTTGGATCCCCTAGAATTTTCTTGGCTTTCAAAGCTCTCCCTTCCAAAGGAAATCAATTTTTCTCCAGGGTTTCTACAAAATGTCTCGCAAGAAAAATGGAAACTTCCCCTCTCTTGGGAAGCCTTCAAGGATTGGAAGGCACATCTATCAAGC
Organism: Pinus tabuliformis; assembly: GCA_031772625.1. Taxonomy (NCBI): domain Eukaryota; kingdom Viridiplantae; phylum Streptophyta; class Pinopsida; order Pinales; family Pinaceae; genus Pinus; species Pinus tabuliformis. Next base: position 1,067,801,584 of record CM062804.1, on the reverse strand, counting down.
TTTGTACTTAGCCTTAATGAAGTCTCGAAAAGAAATCCAAGGGTGGCAGGAGGACAGAGGGGCAGTCTATGGCCCCGAGGGAACTAAAGTATTGAAGTAGTCATGGGGATTAGGAAATATGACAAATAATTATGAAGAATCCTATGGTCTTCTACAAGGTCTCCTTATGGCTAATGTTCCTTCTCTTTTAATTATTCAGCGCATGGTAAAAGGATCCTTTGCAAGGGATAAGATATTGGAAAACGTATTAAATCACATTAGAATGGTCACAAAACAAAATCCCTTCAATTCAAACGATGTCTACCCATGAGTTATAGACCATTTGGTTTATGTGGAGTTTACTTCCCACCAGGTCACAAGTTCAAACCTCATGGGGAGGGGATGAGGAGTAGAAGCCAATTTAGGCGAATTAAACTTCCCAAGGGGTTTCTAACCTCGACCGAGCCTCACACAATCCTGGTTATAAGCATCCCATCATGGTTATATTGGTATTCTTTGAACCAATAAGCAGGATGGCCCCAACCTAGGTTCAGCCTAGTTACAAAAAAAAACTATTACCATGTCTTATAGGATAAAAATAAAGAAGCAAATGAATGTGCCAATGAAGTTTGCATCCTAAAGTTTGGAGACTCAAAGCTAGATGGCTAATTAATGTCATCCTTTATTCCTTAAGTTTCATTTCCAATTAAAACCATGTTAAGAATTATTAAAAAAGGAGGATGAAATATGTCATTTACATCAATAGGTTGAGGAGTTGAGATCGTGAGTTGAGATCATTTGGTCAACAATTTGGTTATGAACATGAACTATTCTACTAGCTGAAGTGGTTTGATGGATGAACCTATGGATCTGCGAAAGTACAACGTAATGAAATATTTTATCCTCAAATAGGTTGGATGTTTTGTAAAAAAAATTATTTTTAATTTTGGGGTCCTTTTGGAATGTTTTCGCATCCACGAACCCGTACTTTATCTCTCAGTTTAAAGTCCCTCAACAGAGGATAATTTTGATACAAGTTATGTTAGGTATACTTGAAATATATGACAAAATTGAATTGCAACCCTAATGTAAAGTTATGAACCTAGTAGAGATTTTGAAATCAATACAAATATTCTCATTATTGCAAAAAAAAAAAAGATAAATTTAAATTAATTATAATATTATTTAACTTAATAAAAATTATAAAATAAATTATAAAAATTACTACTATTATTTTTCATAAATATAGAAGTAGATTTTTTAGAAAAAACTGATTTTTTGGTAATTATAAAAATAAATCTAAACTAATTATTCTTAAAAATATGAATAAACAAATCAAGAAATAAAAAGAGAAAAATATTTAAATTTTAAAATATTTCTCGATACACATAGAGTGAGGGATAGGATATGGTTGCACCAAGTAGCCACCCTGCTCTCTAGAATTAATAATATCCTATGACGACTCATTTCCCATAACTAGAAACCAGCTATGCAAGCCCTTGCCCAAGCAAGGCAAACAAATAACCTACATAACCTCTCGAAATTTTTTAACCTTCAATCCAACTATAGCTTCTTTGACACACTTTTTCATTCAATTTACATGTGGGAGGGGAGTAATTACCCTCGCTTGAACCCCAATTACCTTGTTCATCACCCCCATCAAGGAGAGCTTATCACTCGCAATGAATTTTTCCAAATGTTTGATGTCCCACGAGCATAGCAGAGGATGCCAGTGAGATTCAAATTTGGGGAAGGGTTCTTGGGTACCCCAACTTTCTAGGCAGTCGACCACATGGTTTCCTGATCTCCTAGTGGGTGAGGTAATAGCGTAAGGAAAATATATAAGTAGCTCTTAGATTCTGAAAGCCTGATTTTCAAGCCTCCAACTTTTGATAACCTTCGAAATGGGGGAGTTGTTAATCAACTTCTGAACAACATTCATTACTAGTCGAGAATCCCCTGTACCCTGTAGATTGGTCATTCCCAACCTTCTTGCCAACAACGAGTCCTTTTCTAGCGTCGTAAATTCTGCCACATTATTTGTTGTATACTCGCAGTATCCAACATACACACCCATAAATCTTCCTGAGCAATCCCTAAAGATACCCACAAACCCCACTAGCCTAGGATTCCCTTTGGAAGCCTCATCAAACTTCAACTTGACGAAACCTTCAAGAGGGAAAACAAAACCAGATGGGGAAGGAGTTGGAGCTTGCCTTGGTGTAGAGAAGTGATGACCAATCATCATGTCCAATTTACTGATAATTTGAGCCTCCTCCCCTTCTACTTTCCAATCCTCTTCTACCCATTTCTCAGCTAGGATTGTTTCCCTCATATTCCCAACAATAATATTCTAGACTAATTCAACCGAAGATCTTTGGTTTTTAAAGATTATCCTATTTCTCTCTTTCTAGACATTCCAGAGTAGGAATCCCAAGATCAAAATCCAGGAGCAATTTACAAACAAACTTTTGAACAACATCCCTCTCTAGTGTTCCACTGTTTTCCAAAGACTATTGGGTGAATGGTCCAAATAGACAAACATAATCTCTACTTTCACCATAAATCTTCCACTATTGCACAAGTATTCAACCGATGTTCCACACTCTCCTAATGGCATTGGCACAGAGGGCACCGAGATGATCCTACAAAATTTTTTCTTTGAAAATGATCCCAAATGAAAAAACACTTACGACTTATGAACCAAAGAAAATAAACTATTTTCAATCATAACTTAATTTAAAATATAATTAATTTTTTTATATAAAATAAATTTTAATTACAAATAATTATAATAAAAATTTAAATTATAAATATAGTTATAATTATATATAATAAATGACATTTTTATTTATAATTTTATAATTTTAATTATTTTATTTAATATTCTAAATATAAATATTAAAATCCATATAATCATAAAACTTACCTTAACTCCCAATCCAAATTTGAAACCCAATAAACAACCTCCGGGAATCCCAACAATATAGTAACAACCCACGTTGATATAAGCCACAAGAGCTTGCCATCCGCAACCAACAGCTACACCTGCATGATAAGCAAAGAAACATACATCATAAAACTCTCTGATGTAAACAAATTAGGGATATTTCAAGCTGAATTTAATTGGAATGTAAATTTTGAAATTTAGTAAACAGAAGTGAGTGATGTTATTGATATATTTATTGATTTTGTAATATTTTCAAATTTGTAATACAAACAAATAAGATGATTAATATTTTATTATGGCTTTTTTATAATAGAAAATATTATTATATTTTAATTAAATTAAGAGTGGGATGATTATTATTGCTTGTTTTATTAAAATAAAAAATTAAATTTTATTTGTTTTATTAAAAAAAATATCAAATTTTGGAATTTTTTTATTGGTGATGTGTAAAAGAGTAAGTTTTCAATTTTCCTAAATATCTTTAACTTATTTCTTTATGTCAAAAAAGGAAAAGTCTTTACTAAACAAAAAAAAAAAAAAACACTTTTAATTAAAGAAAAACAATTTTAGAACACTTTCCAAACCTTTAAAATAAAACAACCCATATATAATTGGATTAATAAATTTAAATCCAATTATAAATGATGTACCATAATTCTCAAGATTAATAAGTTTAAATTCAGAAAACAGTCTTTCGGATTAATCACATTGTAAGGATTGTAAAGATTGGGTTGATGTTTCGAACCAACTAATGTAGTTTATCCTTAGGACAAAGATAAACCACATTAGTTGGTTAAAAACGTCAACTCAATCCTTACAATGTGATTAATCCGAAAGACTATTTTCTAAATTATAGTTCACAAAAGTCTTAAATCTAACATATTTAAATCCAATTATAAATGATTTACCATAATTCTCAAACATAAAAATATCCAAAGATGAACGTTAAACCTTATAATTTTCCTAAAATTTAATAAAAAAAATATAGTTGAACAAAAATTGATGAACCTGAAAGCACGGGTTGTATGCCATTGAAAATAACTGAAACAGCCAGGAAAGGAGAAAGTTCTGCGACTGCATCCGTGACTTCCTCCCCTTCTGTAAATGCATAGCTAATGATGTTTTGTAGCAAGAGAATGGCAATGGCGAAAATAGTCGAGATGATGAAAGAGATCGTTGTCACCACTATCACTGAAAATGCCGCTGCTCTGGGATTTCCCGCGCCGAGCTCATTGCTTACCCTCACACTGGACACGACAAGGAAAGGAGAAAGTTCTGCGACTGCATCCGAGACTTCCTCCCCTTCTGTAAATGCATAGCTAATGATGTTTCGTAGCAAGAGAATGGCAATGGCGAAAATAGTCGAGATGATGAAAGAGATCGTTGTCACCACTATCACTGAAAATGCCGCTGCTCTGGGATTTCCCGCGCCGAGCTCATTGCTTACCCTCACACTGGACACGACAAATAGAAAGTATATTTCCCAGAAAAATCTTTAACTATATAGAAAGACTGTATTCCACAGAAAATTTCTGTTAAGAGAAGAGACTTGATTGAATTATATATCACTGACCTTGCTGCTGCGTTGAAGCCGACTGAAATCATGAAGAACAATCCCATTACTGTCATACTGTACATAAAAAATTAAATCTTTAAACAGCGAGAAGAAATTTAAAGCTTTAAACAGTAAAAAGAAAGAAAGAAAATGATGTAATGATAAAGTTCATAAAGATCGGTAAAGAGAATCGTGTCTGTAGATTCATCTGCACCAATTTGGTAAAGGCGATTTTCTTTTAAAATATAGAAATAAATTTAACTAAAAAGGAAGAATACCAGATAGACAGTGAGTCCAATGCAATTTCTGGATTTTCCAGAAGACCAGACAGGAGAACCAATATCTGGAAATACCAGATTTCCAAACTAATGTCATAGAAAACCAGTCCGTTGGTGAAAACTGAATTCAAAACAGAAATAAGAAAATTAAAGCAATGTTAACAATGGCGTTATTCATAAACCTAAATCAAGAAAACCAGAAAATGTGAACCGTGAATTCAAAAACTGAAATCAAGACATGCTGAAAACAGCATAATTCACAAACCCTAGTCAAGAAAATCAAGAAATGTCGAAAATAGCACAATTCAAAAACCCTAATCAAGAAAATGTGATCGATGGATGGAATCATGCAAACATAAGAAGCAGATGGAGTGTAAGTCTGACCATAACATGATTGCGGAAGCGATAGAAAGCCTCAAGAACGACGGCAAGCCGGAGAAGGCCTGAAGGGAGAAGCCTGTCCATGTGTGCTTGCATTTTGGGGTTTTTAGGATATATACAAACTGAGCAATGACGACGATCCACCACGACAGACTCAGCACAAACGCCGCCCCGAAGATTCCCCAGCCGAGTTTGTAAATGGCGAGCCAGCTGAGCAACAGGTGGACGAATATCGTGCAGAATGATATGAAGGCGCTGGGCATGACGATGCTCTGAGCCTGCAGGAACTTCTGGATCGGAAAATTGGCGGCATATGCGTATATCTGGGGAATTAGGCCGTAGACGAATATAGCGGCCGCGGTGGCTATTTCCTCCGACTCCCGCAAGAGCAATAGTAGGGACTTGGAGAAGACGTAGATGAGTGTGAGAGGTATGGCCATCGCCATGAGAAGGACGGTGGATTGTTGCAGGTAAATGCCGAGCATGTCGTAGTTCTTCGCTCCGTAGGCCTGCCCGCACAGGGTTTCCACCGCGCTTCCCA